>OX336392.1:278094019-279343305 GCA_946902985.2 Meconema thalassinum | reverse complement strand
AGGATACGAACCTGCAACATAGGGCCCAGCAAGCGAGAACGTTACCGCTGAGCCACGCAGCCAGTCCGGTCAATTATGTCTCCAGATCCATAACATTCTTTAGATACTTCTTATCTTTCGTTCTTCAATGATGGTAGCAGTTGTTTTCGAGGTTGTGGTGTTTGGTAGAGGTAAATAATTTTTAAGGTCTTCAACCAAGAAATGATTCTATTATACTCTTTGATAAAAACAACGAGTTATAACTATACTCATACATTTAGGAGATCGTAGGCTATATGTTCTTTACTGAACATCTTGTTTTTTCTCCAATGAAGGTAGTAGTTTTTGCGAGACTCTGGTGTTTGGTAGACGTAAATAGATTCTAAGATCTTCAACCAAGAAATGATTCTATTATACTCCTTGATAAAGACAAATAGTTATAATTATACCCATACATTTAGGAGAAAGTAGGCTATATGTTCTTTACTGAACATCTTGTTTCAAAAGTGAAAATAGGCTAAAATTACAAAGCGTCTTAAGAAACCATAAAGCTGAATTGAAAGAGTATTTGTTTATTTTGTATGTAATGTCGCTTCGCTCGATGAAGTAAGAGCTGACGTCCGGTGTCATGATTGGAGACATGTTAACCTATTAGGTTTGCATGACCCACTTGCTTTACAGCGACTGGTTCCTAACACATTATACAGCCCCACGAAGGTAACGGTTATATAAAGGCAGTCGTCAATGGAAGCAAAAAGAATCTTACCATGAATCTTGAAACAAAAAAGTAGTAACTCATTTGATATGCTCCACCTTTCCTGTAGTGAGAGCTAGTGTATACTGTTTTTGGCAATTGCCCAATTTCGTTTTTCCTGATATGTATCGATAAGTACAGGAAGCTTCAAAAATACATATAACAGTGTCTAGAATTTTCGACAGAGTCCGCATGTCAATTTAAATTTAAAAAAAAGTCTACGAGTACATTCAAAGGAAATAAATGACGCGCTTCCTTCATTATATTTTCTTACATCATATCTCAAAACTAAAGAGATGGCATCTACTGTTGTAGATAAACAAAACATAGTATAACATTTATGATGATGATAATTGTTGTTTTAAGGGTCCTAACTTCTAGGTTACAGGTCCCTTATCGGTTAATTGATCGTAGATATGATGACGAAATATAAAAATACAACTGAAACCTGCTACGAACTTACAACTAACGTATGGACTAAAATAAGAAAAGAGCAAAATAAATAAATAAATAAATAAATAAATAAATAAATAAATAAATAAATAAATAAATAAATAAATAAATAAATAAATAAATAAATAAATAAATAAATAAATAAATAAATAAATAAATAAATAAATAAATAAATAAATAAATAAATAAATAAATAAATAAATAAATAAATAAATAAATAAATAGGGAATAAGGGAAATGAAAGACATCATCATCATCATTGGTTTGCAGTCCTAAGACTGGTCAGTTGCCATAAAAACATGTCCAGATCGTCCTGCCATTTGCCGCTTCCTTCATTGAATTATAATTCTGCGCTTGGGTATCGTTTAGAATTTGTTTAAGGAAGGTATTTATAGGTCTTTCTCGTGAATGTTTCCCCTCAATGAACCCTTCTGCCACAGTTCTCATTAAATTAGAGTGGCGCATTGTGTGACCCCACCATGCGAGACGACGTTTTCAGATTGTGCGTAGGATTGATCTCCGTTGGTTCACGGTGTCGAGAACCGTTGTATTCGATATCCTGTCTCTCCACGTCACATTTATCTTCTTACGATAGCACCAGATCTCAAAGTCTTCAAGACGGTTCCTTCCCGTTTTTATTTAGTGTCCACGTTTCACAGGCATACAACGCAACTGTCCATACAAAAGCATGTAGCATTCTCATTCGGAGGGAAAGCTTAAGCCGACTGGTACACAGTAATCTCCTCTTCTGCATAAAAGCTAGTTTTGCCTGAGCAATGCGGCATTTAACTTCAGTGGTGCCGTCAACCCTTGAAGAATGATAATTGGAGGAGTTGGAAAGAAGTAGGGCCAGGAAAGGCAGATAAGTAACGACTCACAGTCTCTGGAAAACGGGGTAAAACCGGATCCATCTCAAGAATCCCTCGGGGTCGCCAACTCCTAAACTCATCAGCCGTGAGCCTTTGAGGGTGTAGCAATATCCAGGGTGCACCATAAGTGGTGGGACTACACACCTCCTGCCTCCATTACGGCCTTTTGCAGAACGAAGGAGATACCATGAAATGAAAATGGTGGTCTGATCCCTCGAAGATCGAGGGTACAAGGAAGATGGGACAGGGGTCAATTACGGTGGAAAAAAGAGAGTCTCCCTTGGATACACTAATGCCATCGGGATTGGAAGAGAACAATTGTTGAGTAAGGGAGTTAGATAGGAAATATGATATAGAGAAGCCCGGCACTAGTAAGTGGAAGCAATGCAGGACTCACCTGGGGTCAGTGCTGATCCTGTTCCAGTACTCAAACCTTAATGTTCTTCCCAGAGTCTGGAACCGAACCCAGGACTTATGGAACTGGAGTTTCAATAAGTATTTTGAAATCTCATAAGGCGACACATACTAGAGGAAAAAGTCAAAGAATTGAACAAATGTAATAGATATTGAAAAGGTATACCCTCAGTCTTCGAAGAACGAGAAATAAGGTTGCTGGAAGTAAATAGCGATATGAAAGGCAGATAGAAAAGGGAAAGAGAACAGAGTCACATACAAAATCAGTGGAAAAAGATTAAACGGGTCCAGTTAAGAAATAACTCGTCGTCTCTGGGTAGTACTGGCTTACCTTATTAGAATATAAGTTATGCTAAAAGAAAGCGTGTTACAGACTGCATTGTATAGGCCTACTCACTGTGAATGAAAGAAGGAATAGACACTACAGCAGAGTTCTTCCAAGTATTCACCTATGAAGTCATCACATAAGGACGATATAGAATCAAGATTTTTATCTCACTTGCTCGCTGTCTGAACGCTGCATTCAATGGTAGACCGAGTTAGCGAACTAAGGAGAAAAGCAAGTAGTTCCGTGAAGAAACAAATAGCCTATTTTCATATATCCTATTTATGTTAATTACCTCAATCAACATACAAAATTTCAGTTAGATTGCTGTAATAGATTCGTAGATATTAAGAACTGTCTAAATATTTTGGATGGTCGCCTTATTGGATTTTCTTTACACGTAGGCCATAGAGTTATGTACTATTAGATGAAGATTATTGCGTAGGTTCGTTATTGAAACGTTAACTTCGATCGCATGATTAGGACACAAGAAATAGGAAGTTAATTTTAGAATTTAGCACAGCCACCATCTAAATTTGATGTCAATGCATTGCAATGTGTATATACATTTTTTGTACGAAGTTTTACTGCACTAAGATGGTTAATCGCGAGAAACGTCTATTTGTATGTTTAAACTTCGCTTGGCCGCCATGTTCGTTTTGTACTTAACAGGTTTCCGAAAGTCACGTAGGTGAACTCTTGGTAGTACCCTGTGTCACCGTGCAAAATTTCAGGGTATATCAGTAGTAGTTTCGGAGATATAGAATGCCGGTGAAATATTATGCACAGCCGCCATGTTGGATTGGTAAGACGTATAAAATGTAAAGGTCACGGTCGAGGTTGGCCAAAATAGTACTATGTCCTTACCGAGTTTCATTCAAAACACTCTAGCCGTTTAGATTTTATTGGGGACACACATACACATACACACACACGGACAAATGGTGATCTCATAAGCCACTTTTTAGTCTACTTTTCACATTTTGTAACAAGTAGTTCCGTGAAGAACTAAAGCCTATTTTCATATATCCTACTTATGTTAATTGCCACTATCAACATACAAAGTTTCAGTTTGATTGTTGTAATATATTCGTAGATATTGAGAACCATCTAATATTACGGATGGTCGCCATGTTGGATTATTATATATTGAACCCATGTACCATTGGCTCAAAAGGGGTCGAATCCATGTATATTTGTAAGAAGGAAGGAAAGAAATATACAGTCTTAAATGGAACATAGAAAGATTTCAGGCAGGGGATGCTAGCATAACGTTGTGTAAGAAGTTAGACCCAGGTGGCCGAGAAATGAGATCACGCCTGACTCATTAATAAAGAACCAGTCACGAGTATAAATAGACTGAGTGGAAAGTTTTGGCTGTATGAGAGAGAAGCACGTCTCGGAAATAGCTCTTACGTTGCATTAAAACGGCAACAGCGCAACTGTGCCAGAAGAAGAATAATTAAATTTAACCCATTTGCAAGAATAAAAGTAAGTAAATAGATACAGTACTGTGAATCATTTCGGATTAGAGATTTTTGTGTAGAGAAAAAGCTTTTAATAATTGCCCAGGAGAGAAGTGCAAACGCAGCACACGTCATCGGGGAATTACTGAGACCCGAGGAGTGGGGAATTTAAAAATCAACAGCAACACCCACACAGCTGAAGACTAAAAATTATTTAATATCTCAGAAATGCACGATCGATTTTCATGCGCAGGAAGATCATTTTACGTTTGGAAGACGAGCTTTCTGGAGATATAATTTTTATAATTGTGCGACAATTATTTCAAATGTTGGTCACGAAAAGGACTAGGATTTCATCTTCTTTGACTAAAGAGTATAAAGGTCCAGGCAAAGCCAGACCAAGCATGCAGTTTACAACGAGCACTCCGTGAGCGGAGGTGCTGCATCAAAGAATTCAGTCGTATGAACCTCAGGGGAGGTCATACTGTGCAACAAGTATAAGCACCGAATGCAGTTTTCCGACAGCCCGAGGGGGCGTCACGCTGTATCACATCGAAGGCAATATTATTCTGTCCAGGGGACGTGAAGCTACATCACACCGAAAACAATCTACAAGCTTTCCTGAAGGGGAAACGCTGTATTACCTCATATAGACAGTATCCGACTGCCAGGGGCGTTGCTATATCGATAACCAACGTGCATCCACAAAGAGTAGCCAAGAAAAATTATTACAGTATCGCCGTGTTGAGAATTAGGAAAATCCTAATTACAGGATTTAGTTCCGACAGTATAAAGTTGACAGTGAAAAGTTCATTAATTACAGTCGAAGCAGGCTGCGAACTTAGAACCAAGGGCGATAGGTCTTAAATTAAATGGCCAAAAGTATCATAACGTACTGAAGTACCGTAACAGCGAGATAAACATTTTATCAACTTTAAAGAACCCGAGCAGGGACGGACAGAATAAGGTTCGCAAAGTATTCTAGAAAGATAGGAGCTCGAGAACCGAATAAGCGGAGAGGAGAAGGAAACTCTAGACATTGTTTCAAGGAAGCAGACGAACTATTAAAAAGCACTAAGTTACGAGAAGTATTAGTTGCTAGAAATCGATAGTTCACCAATAGATTATCTAGGGGACCGTGGACAGAAGAGACTTTCGCTAGACCAACCAATAGGGTCTAGGAAGGAGCCATTCGAGTTAATAAGAATAGCAGATCGTCAGGAACGGGATTTGAAGGAGTGCTATTGCAGGGAGGAAGTAGATGGTTCGAGACTTTCACATTCTGACAGGATAGGAAGCCGACATCGAATAAATTTCACCCTTGGAGACGGGAGGTCAAGAAGTCACGTGTGATAGGCTTAATAGCAGCCTTAGTGACTAGGATCTGTGAAGTGTAAATATATCAAGATTTGTGTTAAAAGTAATATATTTTCAGTGTTTTTATCGTGTATTCTAAACGAATACACCAGTGTGTTTTAAAAATGTTATCAGTGTTAAATGTAAACGAGTTAAATGTGTGTCAAGATATGTCAGCACATGAAATGAATTTGTACAAGATGGCGTAATTCCAAAATAGTGGGCAAAATGACCCATCGCAACAGAAGGAAGGTCAGGGACCGACCTATAACATGTGAGTAAAGATTTTCATTATGTTTTGTGTTGGGAAAGTGTTTGTGTACAATCCACCGGAGTTTGAGGTAGAGGGATGTTTCTAAAGAACAAATAACAGAATAAGAGCGCGGTCTGAACAAATAGAAATTTGAGAAATTATAAATAACTAGCAGGTACCCGCGGCTTCGCTCGCGATAAAGACAATTGGGACGATGCATTATTGCTGAAAATTGGTCTATTCTATCACATCAATCGCGGCTACAGGTGGGTCCATTCTAATTCTGAAAATTCTAATACATACAGTGTATTGATATGAGCAGCAAAGTGGGACTTTCATATAGTTGAGAAAGTCCACAGGGTATGATGTTACCTTATGTGAACACATTTGAAAATTACTTTTTGGTTTTGCCATCTTCTGCTGAGACATAACAATTATGTTGTCCGGATACTCGTGAGCAGGCCACATACAGTTGTTCATGGGAAAAAATGGTTTTGTCTAAATGTACACCTGCTGCTGTTAAGTGTGTCATTGCGCTTTGTTAATGGAAATTGCTAATATTGTTGGAAAAGGGAACTGCACTCTTGCACACTGGAATGGCAAATCTATCGGAATATGGGGATTTAAAAGTATTTTTCCTTAAGCTATTCACAATGTAATTTTGCCATAATTATTGATGGTTTGAACGACAACATGTCGCTATTAATAGACCCATAGTGAAATATCTCTCACCTTGGCCGCTGGAGCACATTATGCAGTCTCTTCCAGTGTTACATCCCTGGGATTGAAATTCTCCAGATGCCTCTGTGGGTAATTAAAATTCCTGATTTTTGTTGTTGTTTGTTTGAGTCTTCAGTCTTTTGACTGGTTTGATACAGACCTCCATGCCTCCCTCTCCTGAGCTAACCTTGGTCTACCCCTACAGTTCTTGGGCTCGACCCTCCCATCCATAACTAAGCTTGCTATTCCTGGGTGTCTTAATATGTGTCGTACCAACCTATCTCTTCTCTGCATAAGCAATCGCCAGAAACATCTCTCCTCTCCCACTCGTCTTAATACCGCTTCATTTGTTACCCTATCTACCCATCTATCTTCATCATTCTTCTGTAACACCGCGTTTCAATCGCTTCAATTCTATGTCAAACGATTCCTTTTCTGTAGAAATGCTGTCCTTGCCTGAGCCAACCTACTTTTGAGATCCTCTTTGCTTCGTCCTTCACTGGTTATTTTGCTTCCAAAGTAACAGACGTCTCCTACTGCCCGTAGCGTTTCACCTGCCAATTTGATGTCCATAGAGGTTTTTGATCTTTTTCGGCTGCATTCCAATTTTTTTGTTTTACAATTATTGATTTTCATCATGAATTCTTTCCTCAAGACGGATTTCATACCATTCAAAAACTCATTGAAATTCTCTGGCGTATTGGCCAAGATGACGATGTCATCAGCAAATCACAGAGTCGAAGTGATTTCTCCTTGAATCTTCTCTCCCACTATACATTTTCTCCAATTTCCTGATTACTGTGTTTTTAGAGATCTTTGAAATGCGTTGCCCTCGCACATGGTGTAGATGCATTGTCAAAGGAAAACATTCTATGTTACGAACATGGGATGCATAACCTGTACCGAAAGCTTCTGCAGATTTAACACAATGCCTATTCTGAACAGCAGTTCCTTAAACTCAGATTTGCCAACATTTTATTGTATCTTTCCATGTGGTATATATCTGTACCTCAACATACAGAAGAGTGCTTTCAAAATCACGTCTTGTGTAAATTTTGCAAAAGGTAGTTCACAATTTTATAAGTGCACATTGACTATTTATTTATCGTATGGTTTTTAGTGCCGGGAGTGTCCGAAGACATGTTCGGCTCACCTGAGTCTGTAGCTGCTTCCAGCGGACACCCTAAAGGGTGAGCTACAAGTTCCGTTCAATTTCAAGTAGTTCCAACTTTCGCCACAAGATATCAATGATACGTAGTGGTGAACGTTGGAACTTTGATAGAGCGTTCTGACGAAATCTAACCTAACAATTTTGCTTTACACAAGTTTAGTCTGTGAAAGGATCTTTTACATGCCATAAATCTATGACATGGGACCGCCGGCTTTACTTCCCCTCCGAAGGAAGGCATACTGAAGGATTTTCAACGCTCTTAAAAAAATCTGACGACTTCGGCCGGGTTTGAACCCGCTATCTTGGGCACAGCAGTTCAGCATGCTACCGACTACGCCACCGACTATGAGACGGCGGGATGCCTTTAGTGTTACGGAAACGGCAATAGCCGCCACAGAGCTTCGTTGCTACTGACATAACGACCAGACTGATATTTGTACTGAAATATACGGGATTTGTGAGCCCAGTGTTTATGAAATTGAACGTAGCTATATCGCTACCTTTATTTAATAGCCGCTACTGTAGTGTTTAAAACTTAAAGGCGGTATTAGAAGGCGCTTCCCCTAATTTTTTTACCCCTGGCACTACAGCCCATGAAGGGCCTAGGCCTATCATGCGACCGCTTCCCAGCCATTTGGCCTGCAGATATTGTGGTGACGCGTGGTCAGTGCATCGTATCCCTCGGCCGTTAATCTTGTTCTTCGTGACCGGGGCGCTGCCTCACTATCAGACAGCTACTCAATTGTCCTCACGAATCTGAATGCACACCGTTGCAAACCTCACGTCAGTGTCAAAAATCTCTGACGGAGCCGGGAATCGAACCCAGGGCCCCCAGTTGAGAGGCCGGCGCGCTACCCTGTTCTTATTGTGTTTATATATATCTTGAAAAAGATAACAAATGGATTGGCATTGCCTCCTACAGGGATTTATATAAAATCGGATGTCATACCTTGAGGTAGTGTTGCCATGGAAACGGACTTTCCATTAGTTCAGTTTATCAGAGCGAAGATAGTTTTCTGCGAATATCTTTGAAAATATTGGTTTTAGGGCCTTAAAAAGTGGTTTTCGGTGTCCCGTAGGGACCTACCGAGTATTGTTTCTCGCGTCGAGGGGCGTAAAATGAGCTGTGTCCGCTCTTTATGCGACAACTTCGATATTTTGTCCCAGTTGAGTATTTTTAGTGACTTTTCTGTTATGTTGCTCGTTCCACGGGAACAATGATTTATTTCTGGGTGAAAGGCATCCTATATGTTATCCCAGGGTATAAGCTGTCTCCATTTCAAATTTCATCCAAATCCCTCCAGCCGTTTTAGTGTCAAGAGGTAACAAACTAACACACACACACACAGACTTTCACAATTATAATATATATATATAGGGATAGGGATATAGGGATATAGGGATTATGTGAAAAGAATAAATCATGTAGAAGAAATGTATGAAATAAAATGTCAGTGTATTTGACGAATGTTATAAAAGCAAACGTACTAATAATAATAATAATATAAAAGAAATATAAATAAAGATTAAATTGAATGATATGAAAGTTAGAGCGTTGGAGCCTTAATAAAAGTAATAAGACATGGTGTTAAAGCATGTTCTTAAAATATAGCAATAATTGTCAAGGGAAAGGATTAATATGAAAATTGAGATATGGATCAATTGTTAATGTGGAATTTATCAGTTCTTTGGAAGACGCTAGGCCTTAAAATAATGTATAGCGCAATGTAGCGCATTAAAGTAAAATGTCACGCTAGGGATGCGTAGAATCTAAATGTACTTGGTAAATTACTTATGAGGGGTAGTTGATTGCGGTAATTGAGCCTTAATAAAGTCCTCCAATAATGACGTAGATCACGAGGCTATGTGTGTTATATTGTAAATAGGGAGCAATGTATGGTATTATGAGCGCAGGTAATGTAGGCCACGGCCTACCCTAAGTCGCATTTTGTATAAGTCCTCCAATATGGGAATGGTTCCCGAGGCATGTTAAGAGAGTCGAACCTAGACTCGTCTTGTTGTTGAAGCCTCTAAGTATTCGTCGTGTATGTGTATTACTCTTACCAATCAATGAGGACCTTTCATAATTAATAAATGCCAAGGTTACAAAAGTGGTTTATGAGCCTAATAATGTTGTTGAAAATAAATGAGTGAAGTAAAAACGCCAGGTCTTCCCAGGGAACTGAAAGAAAAGAAAGATCTGTTTTAAAGGCATTGAGTATAGCTACCACGCGTAGGCTAGGCATGAGGGTCCCCCTCTCAGCCATAAATCACGCCCAAGTGTACGTTCAGACCCTTGTTATTGTAAGCTGTAGTAGTAGGGTCGGAGAAGACCGTCTGGAAGAAGTAAAATACACCGTGAGTGTTTAAAGTTGTTAATGACCCGGGATTTGAACCGTGGTCCTTATAGATGAAATTATCGCTTGCCAGTTCAGATCGTAGTTTTCTTATGTGATAATGGTCTTATAAGACAAATAAATAAATAAAAATCCCTATTGAAATGTTGTATGGATGTAGGATTCCATGAGTTTAATGAAGATAACTAGATTCCGGGAGTAATCATAGTTTTTGACTTTGTCAAGTAATCTTTTGTAACTCTGGAGTACACAAGTATTTTCCCGATCACTGGAGTGAATTTGTGAAACTTGAGAGAGATGGAAACGTGGAGAACATTGTTGAATGCCCAAACATTTAAGTATAGAAGAAACATGTACTTTAAATATGATTATATATTTGTTTGATAATAAGAAACTCGTAAAATAGTTAAGGAGGTGTATTAAAGAATGACACCGTTATTATTGGAAAGTATCGAGCCATTGGAGAGCGTGTTTAGGATGAACTTTAAGAGATAGACTTTACGGAAGTGAAAATAATTATGAGTTGTTGGTTTGATGGAAACCATTTATTTTAATATGATATTTGTTTGATTTTTAGATTATTCCTTGTTCACTTTGAACGAGTAGAAGGATTTTGGTCAGTAGTTTATTTGTTTTTTAATTGTTTGTAGCGCCATAATTTTGGTTAATTAAATGTGTTAAAATAGGAGTTGAATTTGTTTTTATTTTGAAAGTGTATCCTCTATTAAATCCAAAATGTGTAAGTCACAGAGTGGGAGAACATACCAAAACCCCGAAAATCCCGATTTGAGCATTGCTGGCATACTGTGATTTGCATATTTCTTGCTGGAAGGGCACAATATGTAGGTCTTAGAGTTATGTATTAATAAATGAAGATTATTGTGTACGCGTAGTATTCAAACTTCAATCGCATGTTTGGGACACAAGAAGTAAAAAGAGATTTTAAAATTTCGCACAGCTGCCATCTTGTGATTATAAAAACAATTGAAATAAATTAGATGCCAGTGGATTAAAATTTGTATAAGCATTTACCGTAGCAAGTGTGACTGCATTCGGAGGGTTAAATCGAAACGTCCATTTAAATATGTATACTCGGATCGCCGTCATGTTTGGTTTGATTTCACCAGGTTATTGAAAGTCCTATAGGTGATCATAAGTTCATAGCCTCTATGAACATAAAGAATTGCTGTAAAAGATTCGTAGATATTGAGAACCATCTAGATATTTCGGATGGTTGCCATTTTAGATAGTTATATGTATAGGCCATAGAGTTATGTACCATTGATAGAAAATTATTGAGTAGGTTCATTATTCAAACTTTCACTTCAATCGCATGATTACGACACAAGCAATAAAAACTTGATTTTAAAATTTCGCACAGCTACCATCTTGAGTATATGTAAACAATTGAACAAAATTAGATGTCAGTGCATTACAATATGTATAATCATTTACTGTACCATATTTCACTGCGCTCAGATGGTTAAATCGCGAGATTTCTCTATTAAAATGTTTCAAATTCGCTTGGCCGCCATGTTCGTTTTGTACTTAACAGGTTTTGGAAGTACCATAGATAAACTTGTAGTAGTGCCCTTTATCACCGTGCAACACTTCAGGGTGATATCAGTAATAGTTTCGGAGATATTGAATGGTGGTGAAATATTTTGCACATCTGCCATGTTGGATTGGTGAAACCTAATAAAATTTGAAGGGCACGGTCCGGGTCGGCAAAAATGGTGCTATGACCTTATTGAGGTTCATTGAAATCTCTCCAGCCGTTTAGAAGTTATTAGAGGGGGAGACACACACATCACACAGACACACATACACACACACACACACACACACGCACGGACAAAAGGTGATCACATAAGTCTGACACTTTAAAAAAATATATACGAGCCTTACAGTATTCGCATATGATATGGAACATGTGACATGTTATCCTACTATGTGTGTGTCGGGAGCGTAAATCCCTTGTTAACAGTTAACTCTGTTGGTCATTGAAATAACTACTTGTAAAATTCCAGTGCCAAATCCTGACCGTAATAAATCATAGTTGTTATTTGCTAAGACGTTGTATCTTAATCGATTTTGCATTGGAAAATTTAAAGTGTATATTGTAATATTATAGTGCATAAGTGGCTTTGAAAAGCTGAGCCGTTTCGGTTACAGACAAGATGGCAAATTACCTATATTTCACTAATTTGAGTATGTTGCATGCAATATATTCTACAGATATAAATAATAGGAACTTTGTATGAAATGAACTTTGTTTGAAATATATACCAATGAAGAAATCGTTTAGTCGAAGTCATTATTGTCTAAGAAGTTGTATCTTAATCGAATGATAATATTCAATTTGGGAGGACATAATTAGGTCTGTGGTTACAGCGTTGGTCTCTCAATCGACCGGCAGGGGTTCTAATCCCAACAGAGTTTTTTTTTGCTTGATGTTTTTATATTTATTGTTTTTGAGTACAGATGAGTTATACAATTGAGTGTTATATTGTGCATTTTGCAATGGAAAATATATATTTAATTAAAACAAAGTTATCCAATGGATCTGCAGTAGTGACATCTACCTTCAACTAGTTGAACTACGGTATGCGGGAGCAATCCACTGCCTACTTGATGCGAGCTGCACTCTATACCGGCCAGTTAGTGAACCCATGCCAGCGAAGTTATTGAAAATGGCCTCTTTTTGCCGATAGAGTGCACTGCCAAGTATAGGCGCGATTAAAAATTAGGTGTTCAGAATGTATATTAAATGTGTTTCTCCCAGTGATACGTTTAGACTAACGAAGTTTCAATTATTGTTAGTAGTCGGTATTACTATACAATATTCCTACGTTGTTTGGAGTGTTTGTTGATGCGATATAGCACTCGACGTATCGAGTGCTTACATTAAATAAGAATACAGCAAATGTATGAAGATTTAATAAATCGTAATTGTTTTCAGCAAATATGATATAATTAATATTTTCTCACCAAAGAACGACAACTTGAAAATGATTTATTGTAGGAATTTCTTTAATGGGGCTTCCAAACCTTGAGGTAAACCGTATGCTATTTACATTCCACATAGTCACATGACCTACAGTACATCGTTGTACCTATCTACGCCACCGCGCGCGCTCATTGTTTCCGTCTCAAGCACTTCCGTCCCATGCACTTCCGTCCCATCTACTTCCGTCCCTTTTCCAAAACCACTCCCACAAAACTTTCCAGCTACCGAGTGCCACAAAAATATCCAGATATCGAGTGGAAAGATGTTAAACATCAATAATCAACTAGAAGTCATTTCAAGATTCAAAGATCCTTGAATTACTCTCCAAACAACTCTGACATAATTCAACATTCATGTGAAAGAAAGAGCATAAGCAGCGATAAAAGCAATTTACCACATCCAACAGTCTCAAAATCTTTCAATAAAAACTGCTATGACATTATTTAAAACGGCCATAGCACCACTAGCGACTTATAGAATCCGCATAATTTGGACAAACTAAAAGAGAACGACCTCTTAACATTAGAAAAAGTCAAATCCCGCTAAATGAAAAGAGTCCTGGGTATCGGGAAGACAGTGCTGTCAAGACTTACCTATGTTATCACAAAAGAAATTTACTTCGTAGAAGACATTAGACTGCAGATGCTACTGCCACGCACCAAGGCCTATGAGAGTGCCCTTCAAATACTGAAAGAAAAGGCAAAACGCTATCTGGGATGATTTCTTCTCAACTGACGCCATAATGACTGACGAATGGAAACAGGCAAACTACGAACTCCGACACGTAATGACACGATACGCTATACATGGCTTTCACTACAAGTTATGCCAAAATAAGGGATTCCGCCAACCAACTGAAGAATGTGTGAGAGATCTATGCAGCGAATGCTGTTCTCGATATCATGCAAAATATTGCCGACAAAGACATACATCAATAACTCAATAGAGATTTGAATAATGTACAGCTGGTTACTCAGTTTTGTATTTTGCACACTGTACGCTTTTTAGCCTACTTTCGATTTTTGCAAAAAATGAAAGTAGACTTATGAGATCAACACAGGGCGAAAAAAGTGTGTCTGTCTGTGTGTGTGTATGTGTGTGTGTGAGTCTGTGTGTGTGTGTGTGTGTGTGTGTGTGTGTGAGTGTGTGTACTCTGAATGTCTGTCCCCCCTATCAATTCGAACACGGTGAATGCGAATTGAACGAAATTTGGTACAAAGGTAGCACAAGCAAAGGACACCTCAGTGTCATGTTTTATATCGCCGCCATCTTGACGGAAACGTAATGGCGGCCACACAAATGTTCAAAGCTTAAATCAAATTACGACTAACCTAATCATCCGATCTCTACCAAACTTTGCAACAACATACCTTTATGGAGGGAGCATCCTTTGACCAATCTAATAGGTTATTAGCCTAATATTTTGCGGATGGCGGCCATCTTTATGTAAAAATTGTTTCCCCCTATTAATTCGAACACGGTGGAACCGAATGGAACGAAATTTGGTACAGAGGTAGCACGAGCAAAGGGCACCTAGTGTGATGTTTTATATCGCCGCCATCTTGACTGAAACGTAATGGCGGCCACACGAATGTTCAAAGCTATAATCAAATTACGATTAACCTAATCATCCGATCTCTACCAAATTTTGCAACTACATACCTTTATGGAGGGAGCATTTTTTGACCAATCTAATAGGTCATTCGCCTAATAGTTTGCGGATGGCGGCCATCTTTATGTCAAAATTGATTCCCCCTATTAATTCGAACACGGTGGAACCGAATGGTACGAAATTTGGTACAGAGGTAGCACTAGCACAGGGCACCTCAGTGTCATGTTTTGTATCGCCGCCATCTTGACTGAAACGTAATGGCGGCCACACGAATGTTCAAAGCTTAAATCAAATTACGATTAACCTAATCATCCGATCTCTACCAAATTTTGCAACTACATACCTTTATGGAGGGAGAATCCTTTGACCAATCTAATAGGTCATTCGGCTAATAGTTTGCGGATGGCGGTCATCTTTGTGTCAGAATGGATTCCCCCTATTAATTCAAACACGGTGAAACCGAATGGAACGAAATTTGGTACAGAGATAGCACTAGCAAAGGGCATCTCAGTGTCATGATTAATATCGCCGCCATATTGACAGAAACGTAATGGCGGCCACACAAATGTTTAAAGCTTAAATCAAATTACGACTAACATAACCATCCGATCTCTACCAAACTTTGCAACGACATACCTTTATGGAGGGAGCATCCTTTGACCAATCTAATAGGTCATTAGCCTAATAGTTTGCGGATGGCGGCCATCTTTATGTCAAAATCGATTCCCCCTATTAATTCGAACACGGTGGAACCGAATGAACGAAATTTGGTACAGAGGTAGCACTAGCAAAGGGCACCTCAGTGTCATGTTTTATATCACCGCTATCTTGACGGAAACGTAATCGCGGCCACCCAAATGTTAAAAGCTAAAATGTAATTACGACCAACCTAATAATCTAGTCTCTACCAAATTTTGCAACACCATATATTTATGTGGGAAACATATTCTGACCAAACTGCAAGAACATCAGCCCAATAGTTTGCAGATGGTGGCCAAGTATGTGTGCAAATCGATTCCCCCTATCAATTCAAACACGGTGAAACCGAATTGAACGAAATTTGGTACAGAGGTAGCACTAGCAATGGGCACCTCATATTCATGTTTAATATCCCTATAGCACGTTGTATTTCAACAAGCTACTACAACCAACATTCAATCATACTCCTTGAAAAGGACAAAGAGTTATAACAATACCCATGCATTTAGGTGAAAGTAGGCTATATGTTCGTTACTGAACATCTTGTTTTCTTTCTCAATAAGCCTATTTTTTCATAAAATAACAAGTAGTTCCGTGAAGAACTATACAGCCTATTTTCATATATCCTGTTCATGTTAATTGCCTCTATCAACATACAAAATTTCAGTTTAATTGCTGTAACAGATCCGTAGCTATTGAGGACCGTCTAAATATTTCAGATGGTCGCCAGGTTGGATTTTTATTTTTGTACTATTACATTAAGATCATTGTGTACGTGTGGTATTCAAACTTCAATCGCATGATTAGAACACAAGAAGTAAAAACGAGATTTTAAAATTACGCACAGCAGCCATCTTGTGATTATACAAATAATTGAAATAAATTAGATGCCAGTCGATCAACATTTGTATAAGCATTTAACGTGCAACGTTTCACGGCACTCGGAATAGTTAATTCGCGAGAAACGTCCATTTAAATATTTATACTTCGCGTCGCTGCCATGCTGGATTTGTGCTCACCAGGTTACTGAAAGTCCTATAGGTTAACATATGTTCATAGACTCTATGAACATAAAAATTTCAGTTTGGTTGCTGTAAAAGAATCATAGATATTGAGAACCGTCTAAATATTTCGGAAGCTCGCCATTTAGGATAGTTATATGAATAGGCCATAGAGTTATGTACCATTCAAGGACAATTATTGCTTAGGTTCATTATTCAAACTTTCACTTCGATCGCATGATTACGACACAAGGAATAAAAACTTAATTTTAAAATTTCGCACAGCCGCCATCTTGAGGTTATGTAAACAATTGAATTAAATTAGATGGCAGTGCATTACAATCTGCAAAATCATTTACTGTACCACATTTCACTGCGCTCAGAGAGTTAAATCACGAGAAAAGTCTATTAAAATATTTCAAATTCGCTTGGTCGCCATGTTCGTTTTGTAATTTACAGGTTTATGAAATATACATAGGTAAACTTGTATCAGTACCCTTTATCACCGTATAAAATTGCAGGGTGATATCTGTAATAGTTTCGGAGATATAGAATGCCAGTGAAATATTTCGCACAGCCGCCATTTTGAGGTTATGTAAACAATTGAACTAAATTAGACTCCAGTGCATTACAATGTGTATAAACAATTGCTGTACCAAGATTCATTACGTTTGGATAGTTAAATCGCGAGAAAAGTCTATTTAAAAGTCTCAACTTCGCTTGGCCGCCATGTTGGTTTTGTAATCACCAGGTCTTTGAAAGTCTCATAGGTGAACTTCTAGTAGAGCCCTTTATCACCGTACACAATTTCAGGGCGATATCGGTAATAGTTTCGGAGATATTGAATGCTAGTGAAATATTTCGCACAGGCGCCATGTTGGATTGGTGAGACGTAACAAAATTTGAGGGGCACGGTCGAGGTCGCCGGGAATAGTGCTATAAACTTACCGAGTTTCATTGAAATCGCTCCAGCCGTTTAGATTTTATTAGGGGGACACACACACACACCTCACACACACACACACACACACACACACGCACACACACACGGACAAAAGGTGATATCATAAGCCTATTTTTTCAAAATTGAAAATAGGCTAAAAATAGGATAAAATGCCCCACCTATCAAGCCCTAAGTGGCTGCAGCTATTAAAACCAAATTTGGTATGAGAAAATTTCTATACCTGAATATCCCACGACCATATTTGAAAATGACATCAGTGCTACTAACTGCCGAGAAATCACAATTGAAATTTGAGCCTTAGGTTGGATATCTCAGAAGTTATGCATGCGAGCTGTTCCAAAATTGGCTCACACAGAGATAATAACACACCAGATTAATTTTCAGGAGCCTATATATGACAGTGTTGCCAACATGATTCTAAGCCTGCTGATAAGTCCAACATTTAAATGCATGAAACTTCTATACTATCAATTGGATTTCAACCAAATTTCGTATGTGCTTTGTGTAGAGTAATACATATGATTATGCGCATTCCTGAGAACCAGCAGGGCTGCCAATTGTTAATATGATGATGATGATGATAATTGTTGTTTTAAGGGGCCTAACATCTGGGTTATCGGTCCTAATGGTTTGGGTGATCGTGAAAATGTAAATGCAATGAAACTTAACCTAAAACTAACTACATACTTACATACTACAAGAGGAAATGGAACACAAAATTAGGAAAAAGGGAAACAAAACAATTGTTAATAAAAATTTGGAGTAACTGATATACGTCGATGCTGCCGATATGATTCTAAGCGTGTTGATAGGTTCAATTTTAAATGCATTTAACTTCTATACTAACAAATCAATTTCAACCCAATTTCGTATGTTCGTTGTGTATCATAACAGATATGACTACACGTATTCTTAAGAAGCATCAGGGCTGCCAACTGTTAATAAGTGCTCTATTTATTTCATCTTAATTCCAATATATTATAAAGTACGCAAGCCAACAGCTCTAAATTTTGCACACGTACGTATAGTACCTGACATTCTAGATTAATTTGGAATAACTGATACATGTCAGTGCTGCCAACATGATTCTAAGCCTGCTGATAGGTCTAATTTTTAGCCTATTTTCAATTTTGAAAAAATAGGCTTATGAGATCACCTTTTGTCCGTGTGTGTGTGCGCGTGTGTGTGTGTGTGTGTGTGATTCGTGTGTGTGTGTCCCCCTAATAAAATCTAAACGGCAGGAGCGATTTCAATGAAACTCGGAAAGTTCATAGCACTATTCCCGGCGACCTCGACCGTGCCCTTCAAATTTTGTTACGACTCACCAATCCAACATGGCGGCTGTGCGAAATATTTCACCAGCATTCAATATCTCCGAAACTATTACCGATATTACACTGACATTTTCTATGGTGATAGAGGGAACTACTATAAGTTCACTTATGTGACTTTTGAAAACCTGGTAACTAAAAAAACCAACATGGCGGCCAAGCGAATTTGCGACTTTTAAATAGACGTTTCCCGCGATTTGACCAACCAAACGCAATGAAACTTGGTACAGTATATGTTTATATACATTGTAATGCACCGACATCTAACTTCGTTCAATTTTTTACATAATCACAAGATGGCGGATGTGCGAAATATTTCACCGGCATTATATATCTCTGAAACTATTAGCGGTATCTCCATAAAATGTTGTACGGAGATAAAGGGCACTACTGGAAGTCCATCTATAAGATTTTCAAAAACCGGTTAACTACAAAACGAACATGGCGGCCAAGCGAATTTGAACATTTTAAATAGACCTTTCTCGCGATTTAATGTTCCAAGCGCACTGAAACCTGGTACAGGAAATATTTATACACATTGTAATCCACTGGTATCTAATTTAGTTCAATTGTTTACATAACCTCAAGATGGCGGCAGTGCGAATTTTAAAATTAAGTTTTTATTTCTTCTGATGTAGTCATGCGATCGACGTGAAAGTTTGAATAATGAACCTACGCAATAGTTTTCCTTTAATGGTACATGACTCTATGGCCTATAAATTTAACAATCCAACATGGCGACCATCCAAAATATTTAGACGATACTGAATATCTACGAATCTATTTCAGCAATCAAACTGCATTTTTTAATGTTCATAGGGGCTATGAACTTAAGTTCACCTATAGGACTTTAAATAACCTGGTGATCACAAATCCAACATGGCGGTGACGCAAATTATAAATATTCACATGGATGTTTCTCGCAATTTAACCATCCGCGTGCAGTGAAACTTGGTACAGTAAATATTTATCCGAATGTTAATCCACTGGCATCTAATTTATTTCAATTGTTTCCATAACCTCAAGATGGCAGCAGTGAAAATTTTTAAATCTCCTTGTTTTTTCTTGTGTCCTAATTATGCGATTGAAGTTTGAATACTACACGTTCACAATAATCTGCATGTAACAGTACATAACTCTAGGACCTACATATATAATATCCAACACGGCGACCATCCGAAATATTTAGTCGGTTCTCAATATCTACGAATCTATTACAGCAATCAAACTGAAATTGTGTATGTTGATAGTGGCAATTAACATAAGTAGGATATAAGAAAATAGGCTGTATAGTTCTTCACGGAACTACTTGTTTAAATACTAGAAACTTCTATATTTACAAATGGATTTTATCCAAAATTGGGACAATAATAGATCATAATATTTCAGATTAATTCTAAGCAACACGTACATGACACTGTTGCCAACATTATTTCACGAGCACTGATAGATGAAAAAAGGAAACTCCACAGCCTGCTTCCAGGCTCCGACCGGGTCAGGAATGGAATGAATGAGGCCCCCATCTAGCGGCGAGGATATGAATTGTGCCGGCTGCCGAGGCCTGACGCACTCCTCTGGGGCAATGATTAAATGAAGGACAGATGAAATGAAATGATAGTGGAGAGTGTTGCTGGAATGAAATTTTGACAGGGAAAACCGGAGTACCCGGAGAAAAACCTCTCTGCCTCCGTTTTTTCCAGCACAGATCTCACATGGAGTGACCGGGATTTGAACCACGGACCCAGCGGTGAGAGGCCGGCGTGCTGCCACCTAAGCTACGGAGGCTTTGAGCACTGATAGATCCAATGTAACATTTCATTTCTGATGTAGATTATTCATTGGCATGAATCTCAAAATTAAGAAAAGTAGGCTCTTAGTTCGTCACGGAACTACTTGTTTCATAAATTTAAATAGGCTAATAACATCAAAGACTGGAATCCGTTCTGCAACGCCAGTTCACTGTTTAAGTACCTACTTGGGATTAATGATAGTTATCTCTTACATTCATGTTCATGAAGATACTTTTTATTTAAAGGGGCCTACTATCCAGGTTAACGGCTCCTAGTGGTTTTGGACGATCGTAAAAAATTATCAAATATTTGCAAATACTTGTTTCCCCCGTAATGTAATTGGGCACAATTCGTGTTGACTGACTGAAAATATTTCTATATTAGAATTAGGCAATACTGAAAAATGGCTTCAATCACTAAGAAATGAGGAACTACAACTAGAGCTAACTACTGACTTCAAACTAACTTACGTACTAGAAGAACAAAAGGGCGAAAGAATGAGGAAAACGTTAAATGAACGACTGGGAAAAGAAATGTCCTCAGAACGAAGGAGAGGAGTTAGTCCATGAAAGGGAGAGAGGAAAGAGAAAGAGGAGAGAGTCCCACTAGCCGTGAGCCCCTAGCGGGATGAGTATATTATTCTCCATGCTAAAGTTTAGACGTAGTTTATTTTACTAGAGACAGGCTGGTTGGTTGGTTCCTCAGTTTAGGGGCTTCGAAAGAACGGTCATGTAGCCCCGTGTACTTTGGGAGTGTGTAGAATCTGTCTGATAACTGGTGTTAATTGTGATGGCTGTATTGGTGTGTTATCTGTCATTAATTCAAGTAATGACTGCAGACATTCAATCTCAATTAGTTCCTACTTTTGCTACCCAACGCCACCGTCAACGACAACTAGTTCTGAACTTGGTTACTAGATGCCATCGCAGTCGGCTCCTGGTGACGAACGTTGGAATCTAAGAGCGTTAGTCAAATCTAACTTTTTATATTTTAAGCTTAGGGCTTTTAGTGCCGGGAGTGTCCGAGGATATGTTCGGCTCGCCAGTTTGTAGCTGCTTCTAGGCGAACACCCATGGGGTGAGCTACAAGTACCGTCACGTGTGGAGTGTTGTCTGGGGAGGGAAGTTTGGAAGTAAGGACGAGGAGTTGGAAGGTAGTGGCTGTGGCCTATATTTAGGGACCAGCCCCGGCATTTGCCTGGAAGGAAGATGGGAAATCACAGAAGACCATCTTCAAGGTTGCCGGTGGTGGGATTCGAACCTCCTCGCCTCCCGGATGTGAGCGACTACCAGCAGCCACGCCGTAACGACCACGGCTAACTCACTCGGTATCTAACCCATAATTTAGCTTCACACAAGTGTAATTAGTGAAAGGTTCTCTTACATGCCATAAATCTATGACATGGGACCGCCGGCTTTACTTCCCCTCCGAAGGAAGGCATTCTGAGGGATTTGTATCGCTGTTAAAAATCCGAAGGCTTCGGCAGGGTTAGAACCCTCGATCCTGGGCATAGAAGCTCAGCATGCTACCAACTACGCCACCGATTCCGCTACTAAAGACAGGGGATGATACCTAAAGCATACCTTGACCCTCCACCCGCACAGTGTGTGTCGATGACAGTATCAGATAAATGACAGATGGATCGTCAAACTTGAGGTATTAGATGTTGTGGTCCGATGATAATTCGGGGTGATTGATGATGGGCAGTTAGTGCATGACGGGGCACACCCTAGTGCTCAATATCCCTACAATGTTCCGAAGAATACACCACACTATTAGGTTGCCTACCGTTTTTATTGTTGATGGTTTACCTAGGGGGCCTAACACCCAGATTATCGGTCCCTAATGAATTGGAAGATCATGAAAGTATTGACGAAATGGAACCTACACTACTAACCAACGACTAACTTACAGTGCGTACCAGAAGTAAAAGAAAACAAGATGTTCAGTAAAGAACATATAGCCTACTTTCTCCTAAATGCATGGGTATTGTTATAACTCTTTGTCCTTTTCAAGGAGTAAAATTGAATGTTGGTTGTAGTAGCTTGTTGAAATAGAACGTGTTATACGAATATTTAACATGAATATGAGGTGCCCTTTGTTAGTGCTACCTCTGTACAAAATTTCATTCAATTCGGTTTCACCGTGTTTGAATTGATATGGTGAATCGATTTGCACACATACATGGCCGCTATCTGCAAGCTATTGGGCTGATGACCTTGTCGTTTGGTCAAACAATGCTTCCCAAATAAAGGCATATTGTTGCAAAATTTAGTAGAGATCAGATGATTAGGTTGGTCGTAATATGATTTAAGCTTTTAACATTTGGGTGGGCGCCATTACGTTTCCGTCAAGATGGCGGTGATATAAAACATGACACTGAGGTGCCCTTTGCTAGCCTCTGTACCAAATTTCGTTCAATTCGGTTTCACCGTGTTCGAATTGATAGGGGGGACAGGCATTCAGAGTACACACACTCACACACACACACACTCACACACAGACAGACAGACAATTTTTCGCCCTGTGTTGATCTCATAAGTCTACTTTCATTTTTTGCAAAAATCGATAGTAGGCAAAACAAGTAGTTCCGTGAAGAACTATACAGCCTATTTTCATATATCCTACTTATGTTAATTGCCACTATTTAACATACAAAATTTCAGTTTGATTGCTGTAATAGATTCGTAGATATTGAGAACCTACTAAATATTTCGGATGGTCGCCATGTTGGATTTTATATATGTAGGTCCTAGAGTTATGTACTGTTACATGCAGATTATTGTGAACGTGTAGTATTCAAACTTCAATCGCATAATTAGGACACAAGAAAAAACAAGGAGATTTAAAAAATTTTCACAGCTGCCATCTTGAGGTTATGGAAACAATTGAAATAAATTACATGCCAGTGGATTAACATTCGGATAAAGATTTACTGTACCAAGTTTCACTGCACGCGGGTGGTTAAATTGCGAGAAACGTCCATGTGAATATTTATAATTCGCGTCACCGCCATGTTGGATTTGTGATCACCAGGTTATTTAAAGTCCTATAGGTGAACTTAAGTTCATAGCCCCTATGAACATTAAAAAATGCAGTTTGATTGCTAAAATAGATTCGTAGATATTCAGTATCGTCTAAATATTTCGGATGGTCGCCATGTTGGATTGTTAAATGTATAGGCCATAGAGTCATGTACCATTAAAGGAAAATTATTGCGTAGGTTCATTATTCAACTTTCACTTCGATCGCATGACTACATCACAAGAAATAAAAACTTAATTTTAAAATTCGCACTGCCGCCATCTTGAGGTTATGTAAACAATTGAACTAAATTAGATACCAGTGGATTACAATGTGTATAAATATTTTCTGTACCAGGTTTCAGTGCGCTTGGAACATTAAATCGCGAGAAAGGTCTATTTAAAATGTTCAAATTCGCTTGGCCGCCATGTTCGTTTTGTAGTTAACCGGTTTTTGAAAATCTTATAGATGGACTTCCAGTAGTGCCCTTTATCTCAGTACAAAATTTTAGGGAGATACCGCTAATAGTTTCAGAGATATAGAATGCCGGTGAAATATTTCGCACATCCGCCATCTTGTGATTACGTAAACAATTGAACGAAGTTAGATGTCGGTGCATTACAATGTATATAAACATATACTGTACCAAGTTTCATTGCGTTTGGTTGGTCAAATCGCGAGAAACGTCTATTTAAAAGTCGCAAATTCGCTTGGCCGCCATGTTCGATTTGTAGTTACCAGGTTTTCAAAAGTCACATAATGAACTTATAGTAGTTCCCTCTATCACCATAGAAAATGTCAGGGTAATATCGGTAATAGTTTCGGAGATATTGAATGCTGGTGAAATATTTCGCACAGCCGCCATGTTGGATTGGTGAGTCGTAACAAAATTCGGAGGGCACGGTCGAGGTCGCCGGGAATAGTGCTATGAACTTTCCGAGTTTCATTGAAATCGCTCCTGCCGTTTAGATTTTATTAGGGGGGGACACACACACGAATCACACACACACACACACACACACACACACGCACACACACACGGACAAAAGGTGATCTCATAAGCCTATTTTTTCAAAATTGAAAATAGGCTAAAAATGGAATAAGGGAAAGAAAATATAGGAGGAAAGGAAATGTTCTGAACACTCGAAGAATGACGATTGAGGGACTTGAAAGGCATATAGGAAAGAAAACGTGAAGAAAGTCCACCCCAAAATTATGGAAAAAGGGGGATAACACCACCCACCTCAAGAATCCTTCGGGGTCGCCAACAGCCGAACTCACCAGTCATGAGCCGTTGAGGGTGTGGCGCTATCCAGGGTGTACAAGAGTTGATCAAGGGACGTCGACAGGAAACATTATGGAGAGGAGACCGGCAGAAGTACGTGGAAGTAATGCTGGACTCAGCTGGTGTCCTGTGGTTGCAAACCCACGCCCCACTATTTGTGAGCCCCTGGGGGGTGTAATGAAATGAAAGACACACTGTTCCTTGAATACCACAATACCATCACTTTCGGAAGAAAACAAGGAACATGATGATGATGATAATTGTTGTTTTGAGGGGACTAACATCTAGGTTATCGGTCCCTCATATTTGGGGTGATCGTGAAGATGAAAATGAAACGTAAACTATAACAAAATCTAACTACTAACTTATATAGACAAGAAGAAAAAATGGGAAACTAAAAGAGAATAAAGCAAATAAAGGACAGGAGGAAAAGAAATGCCCTCAAACCTCGAAGAATGCGGATTGAGGGACTTGGAAGGAAGGAGAGGCATGAAAGGCTGATAGGAAAGTGAAAGAGGAGAGGGTCCACCCCAGAGGTGATGGAAAAAGGGGGAAAACCGGACCCAGGTCAGGAATCCCTCGGGGTCGCCAACTCCCGAACCCACCAGCCGTGAGCCCCTGAGAGTGTAGCCATATCCAGGGTGCACCAGAAGTGGTGGGGCTACATACACCCGGCCTCCTTGAGGGCCTTGAGCAGAAGGCAAGAGATAACATGAAAAGAAAAAGAAGGCTGACCCCTCGCAGAAGGAGGGTATCAGAAAAGATGAGACAAGGGCCAATTAAGGCGGGAAAGGAAGATACTCCCTAGGCCTCGGATACCCTAATACCGTCGGGGTCGGAAGAGGACAAGTGTTGACCAAGTGAGGTCGACAGGAAAGAAGACGGAGAGGAGCCCGGCACAAATAAGGGGAAGCAATGCCAGACTCAGCTGGGGCCCCGTGGTCTCCAACCCACGTCCCACTAGATTTGAGCCCCTGGGGGCAGAAAACAAGGAACAGCTCGACACGGAAGAGGAAGTAAGTCCATGTAAGTGGCAGGAATACCATACTCATCTATGATTTGTTGTCCCTAAACCACCTCAATTAGTTGTGAACTCCTTTCTCCCTACAGAAGGAATGATTTGTATTGGAATCCCTTGTCCCTCAGAAATCTGACGCGAGTTCTTACACCTTGGCTATGTGCCACGCAGATTGATGTGATACATATTATTTTATGTCATGCACTGCTCGCGACTGTGTATATGTTTCTGCCATGAGTATTCGAATCAGTGTAGTAATGAAACATGAAGTTAATGACTTCGTGCCAGCAGCTTGCAATAGTGCAATTACACCGGCTTATATATCGTCTTATTAGATGAAATTGACTGCCAGTGACTTGATCGAGCATTTCCTGCTCTACGCATGTCCTATTTTATTGTTTAATGCCCTAAGTACGGTGGACCACACAAACTTCTGATACAACTGTCTGGAGAGCGATAGTACATTAAACAAAAACAACAACCCCTGGCACTACAGCCCATGAAGGGCCTAGGCCTACCAAGCGACCGCTGCCCAGCCAATCGGCCTGCAGATATTGGGGTGACACGTGATCAGCGCATCTGGTCCCCTCGCCCGTGAATCTTGGTTTTCGTGAACGGAGCGCTGCCTCACTGTCAGAGAGCTACTCAGTTGTCCTCACGAGGCTGAGTGCTACCCGTTCTAGTCCTCACGTCAGTTTCTAAAATCCCTGATGGAGCCGGGAATCGAACCCGCAGCCTCCGGGTGAGAGGCAGACGCGCTAGCCCCACACCACGGGCCCGGCGATATAGTACATTGGCATGGGCAAATAATTACCGAATATGTGCGGGATGGTGAAGATAATGCTGATGACGGTGATGATGATGATGATGATGATGATTGTTGTTTTAAGAGGCCTAACATCTAGGTTATCGGCCCCTAGTAAAAACAAATTAAAAGATTAAGATGTGATGATACTGCTACAACTAATTCTAACTACAATCTTTAATTTCCAAACTCGAAGAGGAAATGGGAAAAAGAAGAACGTATATAAGAGAGATGCCCTCAACACTCAAATAATCAGTATTGAAAGACATGGAAGAGGAGGGAGTCCGCCCCAAAGTCAATGGAATAGAAATGAAAACGGACTCAGCTCAGGAATTCCTTGGGTCGCCATGTCTTTAACCCACAAACCGTGAGCCGTTTAGGGTGCAGATGTATCCAGGGTGCACCATAAATGGAAGGGCTACACACACCCTGCATCCTTTAGGACCTACTACATAAGGCAGGAGACACTAGAAAATGATGAGAAAGAGTCTGACCCCACTAAGAATGAGGGTATCACGAAAGATAAGGCACGGGACAATAATGGCCCGCCCCAAAGTCAGTGGAAGAAGGGGAATAAATGAACCCAGCTCAGGAATCTCTCGGGATCGCCAACTCCAAAACTCACCAGTCTTGAGCCCTTGAGGGTGTAGACATTTCCAGGGATCATCAGAAATGGTGGGGCTACATACACCCTGCCTCCTTGAGGGGATTGTGCAGAAGGCAGGAGATATCATGTAAAGAAAAAGAAGCTGACCCTTTGAAGAATGAGGTTATCAGGAAAGATGAGATAAGGGCCAATTTTGACGGGAAAGTGAAAGACTTCCTGGGCCCCAGATACCCTAATACCATTGGGGTCGGAGGAGAACAAGTGTTGGCCAAGGGAGGCCGACAGGATAAATAACTGAGGAGCCCGGCGGCAGTAAGTGGGAGCAATTTTGGAATCAGCTGGGGGCCCGTGGTCACCAACCCACGTCCCACAAATTGTGAGCTCCTGGGGGAAAAGTTAAAGAAATGCGCTCGACCCATGAAGTATGAGAATTGAAGGACTTGGAACGAAGTAGGCCTAGAAACGGCAGATATGAAAGGCAAAGTGGAGAGGGTCCACCTCAGAGTTACTGGAGAAAGGGTAAAAACTAGACCCAGCTCAGAAATCCTTTGGGGTTGCCCACTCCCAAACTTGCAAGCCGTGAGCAGTTACGGGTGTAGCACTATGCAAGGTGCACCATAAATGGTAGGGCTACGCACAATCTGCCTCTAGGACCTTAAGCAGAAGGCAGGAGATGCCTATTTTCATATATCCTACTTATGTTAATTGCCACTGTTATTGTATGTATTTTTGACGTGAATAAAACGCTGTTGCGTTTACCGATTGCTTAAATCTTTATTTTGTGTCCTTACTTTCTGTCGTAAGTTTTTAACAATTTCAAACAATTGATTACACGCTCCCGCGAGTACGGGTCGCAACAAACCAGTCGACGCGCAATCGACTCCTTCCTTTCAACATCGACGGGATGAAGTCTACTCATTAACATGCACCCCACCTTGAAAGGAATTCTTTCAATTAATTAATTAATTAATACAATCATACAGATTGAAGCTATTTCATAATAATTAATAATGATCCTTTTCTTCATCCTCTATGGGAAGAGGGCATATTTTCTTGATACTTCGAGTGAAGGTTCCACCAGGAGTCTGAACGGTGACAACTCTCACCTCGCCATCTCGTCCGGGATGAACTTGAATTATCCTACCTCGTTGTAGAGGCGGGATATTGTCTTCGATCAACAGTACTAAAGAGTCAATTTTAATACGCCGATCAGTACTGTGTCACTTGACACGTTTTTGCAACTCCTGCAAGTATTCTTGCTGCCATCTCTGCCAGAGCCGTTGTCGGACTTTCTGCAAGTTTTTCCAATGGGACAAGCGGTTATCAGGTTCCCTCGACACATCCATCTGTACAGGTTGTATAAGCGAGTCACTCAAGATGAAATGTGCAGGTGTTAGAACTTGCAAATCATTGGGATTATTTGCTAACGGAGTGAGAGGGCGTGAGTTTAATACTGCTTCAATGTCGCAAAGAATAGTGTAGGTCTCTTCAAAGGTTAGTATACGTCCCTGTGTTTCAATTAGTAAATGTCTCTTCATAATTTTTACAGCTGCCTCCCACAATCCCCCAAAATGTGGCGATCGGGGAGGGATGAACTTCCAATTGATTCGTTGCTGAGCAAGTGAGGAGGCAATGCCTGATGATTCTTTCTCTAAAAAGGACTGCATATCTTGAAGCGCATTGGATGCTCCAATAAAATTCTTTCCATTATCGGAAAAGAGCTGGTTACATAAACCTCGTCTAGCTGTAAAACGTTGCAGTGCGGCTAAGAAAGCTTCAGTTGTTAGCTCTGACACTAGTTCCAGATGCACTGCATTGGTGCTGAAGCACGTAAATACAGCTATGTAACTCTTGTAAACACGGAACCGGCGTCTTCTGCGTCTCTCTCTCACAGATATGGGACCTGCGTAGTCCACTCCCGTGGTGATAAAGGGCCGAAGAACCAGCGTGACTCTTTCCTTTGGTAAATCTGCCATGCGTACCTCAGGAACTGTAGGATTAAAGCAATAACAATTCATACATCTTCTAATGACCTTCTTTGCCTCTCTTCTGCCACTGATGGGCCAATATCGCTGTCGTGTTGCGTGTAATAACTGCTCTGGCGGACAGTGCTTAAGACGACGATGTTCCCCTTCCATGATTATCCTGTTTTTTTTTTTTTTTTTTTTTTTTTTTTTAGCGTATGGCTTTTAGTGCCGGGAGTGTCCGAGGACATGTTCGGCTCGCCAGTTTTGTAGCTGCTTCGAGACGGACACCCAATGGGTGAGCTACAAGTACCGTTGGGGAGGGAAGGAGGGAAGTTGGAATGTAAGGACGAGGAGTTGGAAGGTAGCGGCTGTGGCCTATAGTTAGGGACCAACCCCGGCATTTGCCTGGAAGGAAGATGGGAAACCACAGAAGACCATCTTCAAGGTTGCCGGCGGTGGGATTCGAACCTCCTCGCCTCCCGGATGTGAGCGACTGCCATCAGTCATGCCGTAACCACCACGGCTAACTCATCCTGGTGATGTAGTGATTTGCTGGGAGAAGTATGGGATGTCTCTGTTCCGATGCTAACTCTGAAAACCGAAGCCTTCCTCCAACCTTAATCAACCCATCGTTGTCTAGGAAAGGACTGAGTGAATTTAATTGACTCTTTCTTGGGAGGTCTTGATTATTTGTTAAACAATTTTGTATTTCAGAGAAAGCTTCCAACTGTGTCCACCTGACCACATGTCTCTCTGCTTGACAAATTTACTCTGTCTCTAGTGAGCTTGTTTTCCTTTCTGATATATCCTATTTGCAGTTGTAGATGAATCTCTGACAGTATGCTACTATACGGCATAATTTCAAGAACGACGAAATTTTGATAAGCAAACTGCTGGTTGCAGTTGCCTTTAATGTCACTGTTGTAATCTTCAGTTCTGGCAGTTCTGTTTCAAATTCCTTGGATTGCCTTGGTTGTTGAATTTGTGTGCAGAGCCACGGAGGCCCTTTCCACCAAAGTGTTTTGCCTTCAAGTTCTATAGAAGAAATTCCCCTTGAGAGAAGATCAGCTGGATTTTCTGTTGATGGAACATGATTCCACATGGCGGGATCGGTGGCTTCTTGAATCTTTGCGATCCTATTTGCAACAAACGTCTTCAACAACCGTGGCTCGGTGTTGATCCATCCTAAAACAATTGTACTATCGCTCCACAATCTGATACGACCAACTCCTTCTTTCAAAGCACTCGCCGTCGTTTTGACAAGTTGTGCAAGAAGAAGTGCTGCCTCTAATTCGAGCCTGGGCAATGAAATGGTCTTTAACGGAGCCACCTTCGTCTTGGCACAAAGTAAATTAGACACGAAGTGATCCTTTTGTGTTTGAATAACTACATAGATGCAGGCTCCAAAGGCCTTCTCGGAAGCATCACTAAATCCGAACAAATCAAAAGTGTCAGAACAATTTCCAGGATTTACATTTCTGATTATTCTGATGTCGTTCAGTCTCTCCAATGATGAATAATAGTCATTCCAACTTTGAAGGTGCTTCGGACACAATGGCTGATCCCAATCTAATCCATCTGCCCATAAGTGTTGCATCAACAATTTTCCTTTGATCTGTACTGGACTCGCAAGCCCAAGAGGTTCAAAAATCTGTGCGATTTTGGAAGCCACTTCTCCTTTGGAATTTGGTGTTTGCCTTGCTAGTATAGCTCGAAACTGAAGACAATCCCGTGCTGAGTCCCAGAGAAGTCCAAGAGTCTTACTGGCTTCACCTTTATCTAAAATCAACAAAGTCCCCTCCTGCCAAATACGTCTGTCATTGGACCTCCACTTCCTCAAATGCATTCCACCACTCAAAAGGATACTTTGTATTTGTTGCCGTAGCTGAATCACATCTTCAAGAATATTTCCTCCACTCAAACAGTCATCCATGTAAATATCATCACGAATGGCCTTGGCTGCTATTGGAAGTTCACTCTCATGGAGATTAGCCAATTCATTTAAACACCTCATGGCATGGTACGGTGCAGACCCTGTTCCGTATGTCACTGTGTTTAGTTGATAAATCCTCACAGGGGCTGAAGGATCCTCCTTCCACATAATTTGCTGTAATGCTCGATCATCAGGGTGGACGAGGATCTGACTGAACATCGTTTCCACATCCGCTGTTATGACATACTTATGACTGCGAAATCTAAGTACAATATGAAAAAGGTCTCTCTGTAAATTCGGCCCAATCATGAGCTTGTCGTTGAGTGATGTACCGTGTGATGTTTTTGCTGAGGCGTCAAATACCACTCTAACTTTAGTAGTGTCGCTGTCTGGTCTCACCACTGCATGATGGGGTATGAAATATGAGTTTGTCATTTCCTGATTTTTCTGCTCTTCCATCAAAGTCATATGCCCTAGCCTTTGATATTCATTTAGAAAATCTGTGTACGCAGTCTTGAGTTCTGGTTGTCTGCTTAATCTCTTGATTAATGCTTCTAGTCTCTTTTGTGCATGACCTTTAAACTCTCCAAGTACGACATCTGGTCTTAATGGCAGCCTTACGATGAATCTACCTGTTTCATCTCTCGAAACAGTCTCTGTGAACTGCCTTTCACACATTTTTTCTTCTTTTGTGTAATGCTGAATTTCCGGAACTGCTTCTTGCTTCCAAAATCTTTCTAAATGATCTGCTAATTGTTGGTGGCTGATCTTCATGCATGTGATTGATAATCCTTGTTGATTCTCGCAAACTTCACCGCCAATAATCCAACCTAATCGGGTGTTCTGTAGAGCTGGTTGCCCTTGTACTTCATTTCTGGGTCGACCAATAACAAGCTTCCAATAGAGTCCCGCACCAATCAACATGTCTATGTCCCCAGGCTTGTTGAAAGTCGGGTCTGCCAAGAAAATATCCTTTGGAATAATTAACTTGTCTTTCTTGATCTCTAGCTGTGGCAGTCGTTCCGTAATAGATGGCAACACCACAAATTCTTCTTCTATGGCAAAATCGTCATTTCTTGAAGCGAGTTGTACTCTTGCAGTTTTGTTTGTTTCTACTTGGGAACAATCAACTTCCATGATTTGCATGCTTCTCTTAACATTTGGCAAGCCGAACTTCTTATACAGATTCTCTTTCATCAGATTGATTTGAGATCTAGGATCCAATAAGGCTCGACATGTTGTTCTCCTACCTTGAGCATCCCTCACATCGATTAATGCCGTTGACAGAAGTATTTGCGATGTGTTTTCTTTTTCCAAGCTTATATTGAGGGGAGGCGAATCCTGAAATTTGACGCAATGATTCACACTCGCTTCGTTTTTTCCAATATTTTGTTTTTGTTTGTTATCATCCTCTGCATGTAATAACGTGTTATGTAAATGTCCACATTTCTTGCACTTTGATCCTCTACAGTCTTTCGCAATGTGTCCTGGCTTCAAACAGTTAAGACACCGTTTTTTCTCTCGGAGAAGCTTCTTCCTGTCTTCTACTGATCGTTGAAGTAACTCCTCACAAATGTAAATGGGGTGACTTCCTCCACACAACATGCAGCCCTCCTGAGTGGCTGTCATATCAACTCTCTTGCTAGGCCTTTTGTCTTTGAATATGTCTTAGTATTGAAGTCATTGTTTTTATTATAATTCAACAGCATATATGATTGAGAACGTTCAGTTAAAAAATGTAAAAATTCTTCTAATGTTGGCATCTCTTCTGGAGTGCATCCTTTTACTCTTTCTTGCCAATCTCTTTGCTCCACGAAATCCAACTGCTTCTTTGCTAGGTGAATAATCAGCGTATCCCAGTGTTGCACTTGTTGCTTCATTGCCTTTAATGAAGCTATGTGAGTTTGGATATGAAGATGTAACCGCCTGAGGGATTCAGATTTATTCTCTTTTGAAATTGTGGGAAACTTGAAAAGTTCATCTAGATGTGTCTCAATGATCAGAATTTGATTATCATACATATTTACAAGCAAGTTCCAGGCACTTGTGTAATTTTCCTCTGAGATAGTAAATCCTTGTATGACCTTGCGTGCTTCACCCTGCAGGACTCCAATCAGATATTGGTATTTTTGGATGTTTGTCAGCTGAGTATCATGATGAATTGTTGACTCGTAACTATTCTTAAAGAACAACCATTTTGTGAATTCTCCATTGAATTCCGGTAATTTTATTTCTGGTAATTTCTGTACTCTTTTAGAGTGAATTGCTGGTAGGCCTACTTCTTGTTGATGAATGGTGTTGTTTATAGCTGGATTCAATTGAGATATTAAAGTACTTTGAACCTCTTCCGCTTCATCTACAATTGTTTGCAAACGTGTAACTGCATTGAAATAAATGGATTCGAACAGCTGCCGCTCTCCTTCACATTCCACTTGAAACTCTTGTGCTGCCAATTCATCAGTGATCTCAGTTTCCTCTATTTTGATCTGTAGTTCTTCAAAGGCACTCGATACTTCATCACATTTTTTAATTTTAACCTTTGCTTCCGATTTTGATGTGTCAGCTGTAATAGAATTGTTTATTCTTGTTAACATGCCTTTTACTCGGCCACGCGATTGCTTTAATTTCGCAAGTTGCGACATGTCGAAATTGAGGTTATGAGTAGCTTCTGAAGGATTATGTTATGTTTAGGTTATCAAAGGATTTCTAGGAAAGTTTTTATTATTTTAATTTTTTGTCTGGGCTACTCTCTAACCTATTTGCCGTCTTGTGACGTCCGTCTCCATGAAGCGTATTGCCGTCTTGGCGATTCCCGTAATATCGGCTCGTTGCCGATGCTATTTCTGAATATCTCCGGTTTTCGAAGGCCGTGCCGTTGGGCGCCAATGTTATTGTATGTATTTTTGACGTGAATAAAACGCTGTTGCGTTTACCGATTGCTTAAATCTTTATTTAGTGTCCTTACTTTCTGTCGTAAGTTTTTAACAATTTCAAACAATTGACTACACGCTCCCGCGAGTACGGGTCGCAACAAACCAGTCGACGCGCAATCGACTCCTTCCTTTCAACATCGACGGGATGAAGTCTACTCATTAACAGCCACTATCAACATACAACATTTCAGTTTGATTGATGTAATAGATTCGTAGATATTGAGAACCGACTAAATATCACGGATGGTCGCCATGGCGGATTCTTATATATGTAGGTCATAGAGGTATGTACTGTTACATGAAGATTATTGTGTACGTGTAGTATTCAAACTTCAATCACATGATTAGGACACAAGAAGTAAAAATAAGATTTTAAAATTTCGCACAACTGCCATCTTGTGGCTATGGAAACAATTGAAATTAATTAGACACCAGTGGATTAACATTTGTATAAGGATTAACTGTACCTAGTTTCACTGCACTCGGATAGTTAAATTGCGAGAAACATCCATGTGAATATTTACACTTCGCATCGCTGACATGTTGAATTTGTGATCACCAGGTTATTGAAAGTCCTATAGGTGAAAGTAAGTTCATAGCCCCTATGAACATTAAAAAATTCAGTTTGATTGCTGTAAGAGATTCGTAGATATTGAAAACCGTCTAAATATTTCGGATGGTCGCCATGTTGGAGTGTTATAAGTATAGGCCATAGAGTCATGTACCATTAAAGGAAAATTATTGCTTAGGTTCATTATTCAAACTTTCACTTCGATCGCATGATTACGACACAAGAAAAAAAACTTAATTTCAAAATTCGCACTGCCGCCATCTTGAGGTTATGTACAGTATACAATTGAACTAAATTTAGACACCAGTGCACTACAATGTGTATTAACATTTGCTGTACCAAGTTTCATTGCGTTTGGATCATTAAATCGCGAGAAAAGTCTATTTAAAACTTTCATCTTCGCTTGGCCGCCATGTTCGTTTTGTAGTTAACCGGTTTTTGAAAGTCTCATAGATGAACTTTCAGTAGTGTCCTTTATCTTCTTACATAATTTCAGGGTGATACCTGTAACAGTTTCAGAGATATAGAATGCCGGTGAAATACTTCGCACAGCCACCATCTTGTGGTTATGTAAACAATTGAACGGAGTTAGATGTCGGTGCATTACAATGTGTATAAACATATACTGAGCCATGTTTCATTGCGTTTGGTTGGTTAAATCGCGAGAAACGTCTATTTAAATGTCGGAACTTCGCTTGGGTGCCATGTTGGTTTTGTAGTTACCAGGTTTTCGAAAGTCACATAGGTGAACTTCTAGTAGTTCACTTTATTAGCGTACAAAACTCCACGGTGATATCGGCAATAGTTTCGGAGATATTGAATGCTGGTGAAATAATTTGCACAGCCGCCATGCTAGATTCGTGAGCCGTAACAGAATTTGAAGAGCACGGTCGGGGTCGTCCGGAATAGTGCTATGATCTTACCGAGTTTAATTGGAATCGCTCCAGCCATTTAGGTTGAAAATAGGATAAAAATGAAGAGGTCTGGTGCCTCACTGAGGGTTTTAAGGAAGATGAGGCATGGCCCAATTTTGTCGGGAAATTGAAAGACTCATTATGCCTCGGATACCCTAATACCGTCGGGGTCGAAAGAGGACAAGAGCTGATCAAGGGAGGTCGATAGGGAAGATAACAGAGAGGAGCCCGGCACAAGTTAGTGGAGACAATGCCGGACTCAGCTCCGGTCCCGTGGTCGCCAACTCACGTCCCAGTGGTTGTTAGCCCTTGGGGGAAGAGGGGGGTTAGTAGGAGAGGGACGAACATAAATATTTTGGAATATTCCAGCAACCAATAATCAAACGCCTAATATCGATCAGTCAGTGGCTGGAAAATTAATCATAGTAGATCCCTTGTTATTGACCCGAATTTCCATCTACATGATGAATATTTACCTGTTTGTTTATTGAAAGATACGTCAATTAATCATGTCCTTCACACAACATATTCTTCGCACGTATTTAATATTACATTGGACTTTATCCACTAACTAATAAGTAATTGATCAATATAATCAATCAATCCATCATCTCTCATCTATCGGGATAAGTTCGGTAGCAAGCTAGTTGGTAGTAGCTTCAGTTGTCTTGGTTTGAATCAATGATATGCGATGATATTTCGTTAGACGACCACTGTCGTAGATGTTTAGCAGAAGCAACAAACTGTGGACCAAGTAGGAAAATTCATATTACATTAGTTTTTTGTTGTTGTCGTGTGGTCTCCTCAGAGACCGAGTGCAGGTCTTTCTATTCGACGCCCGTGGGCGACCTGCGCGTCGGGATGAGAGATGGAATTGATTAAGGTGGATGAAATTGGAGAAGGATGTGGAAGGAAGCGGCCGTGGCCTGTCAGAAGGTACCGTCCCAGCATTTGCCTGGTGTTGAAAATGGGAAACCACGGAAAACCATTTCAAGGACGGCCGACTGTGGGGCTCGAACCCACGCGTCTACCGAGTCAGCAGAGAGCTTGCCCACATGACCTAACACTGAGCTTTAGCCAGCGTAGCCACTACTATGACATTAGATGAAAGTGTCATGTTCATAACCAGTACGTGACTCGTGAATTCCTTATAAAATATCTAATACGTAGTTTTTGGGAAATTCTCTGATTATTGCCAACACATTCACTATGGATTTATTCGCGAATATTTAAATAATCCAATAAGTGTTCTTGGTGATATTTTAACCATAAGACGGTTTATGGAGTGTAAATGAACATAATCCTATTTGCTGATCATGTTCTGATTTGGGGAAAGAATGAGAATGTGGTTCAAGAATTGCTGGATGTACTGAAGGAAAATATTGAGCAATGGGGAATGGAATTCAGTGTAGAGAAAATTAAGCCAATGGCAATGACCAGGGGCGGATCTAGGGGAGGGCGAGGAGGGCGACCGCTCAGGGCCCCGCTGTCTGGGGGCACCCGCGCCATGGAATTTTTCAAAATTTAATTAATTAATTAATTAATTAATTATACTTTTCAAACTAATTTATAATTCATATTCCTTTTTTCAGTGCAGCTATGACCTCCCGTGACCGTTTAGCAAGTTTAGATTTCAGTGAAATAATAATAGAAGACTTCAGCCGGGAAAAAAGTCTCAAAGTAATAATTTAATATTTCATGGTGTACATAGACTTTTTCAAGGAGACTTAAAGGTTTCTTTCGTATTATTAACACGATGTTCAGTAAAGAACATATAGCCTACTTTCTCCTAAATGCATGGGTATTGTTATAACTCTTTGTCCTTTTCAAGGAGTATAATTGAATGTTGGTTGTAGTAGCTTGTTGAAATACAACGTGCTATAGGGATATTAAACATGAATATGAGGTGCCCTTTGCTAGTGCTACCTCTGTACCAAATTTCGTTCAATTCGGTTCCACCGTGTTTGAAATGATAGGGGGAATCGATTTGCACACATACATGGCCACCATCTGCAAACTATTGGGCTGATGTTCTTGCATTTTGGTCAGAATATGTTTCCCATTAAAGATATGGTGTTGCAAAATTTGGTAGAGACAAGATTATTAGGTTGGTCGTAATTACATTTTAGCCTTTAACATTTGGGTGGCCGCGATTACGTTTCCGTCAAGATAGCGGTATATAAAACATGACACTGAGGTGCCCTTTGCTAGTGCTACCTCTGTACCAAATTTCGTTCATTCGGTTCCACCGTGTTCGAATTAATAGGGGGAATCAATTTTGACATAAAGATGGCCGCCATCCGCAAACTATTAGGCGAATGACCTATTAGATTGGTCAAAGGATGCTCCCTCCATAAAGGTATATTGTTGCAAAGTTTGGTAGAGATCGGATGGTTATGTTAGTCATAATTTGATTTAAGCTTTAAACATTTGTGTGGCCGCCATTACGTTTCTGTCAATATGGCGGCGATATTAATCATGACACTGAGATGCCCTTTGCTAGTGCTATCTCTGTACCAAATTTCGTTCCATTCGGTTTCACCGTGTTTGAATTAATAGGGGGAATTTATTTTCACACAAAGATGGCCGCCATCCGCAAACTATTACGCCGATGACCTATTAGATTGGTCAAAGGATGCTCCCTCCATAAAGGTATGTAGTTGCAAAATTTGGTAGAGATCGGATGATTAGGTTAATCGTAATTTGATTTAAGCTTTGAACAGTCGTGTGGCCGCCATTACGTTTCAGTCAAGATGGCGGCGATATAAAACATGACACTGAGGTGCCCTTCGCTAGTGCTACCTCTGTACCAAAATTCGTTCCATTCGGTTCCACCGTGTTCGAATTAATAGGGGGAATCAATTTTGACATAAAGATGGCCGCCATCCGCAAACTATTAGGCGAATGACCTATTAGATTGGTCAAAGGATGCTCCCTCCATAAAGGTATGTACTTGCAAAATTTGGTAGAGATCGGATGATTAGGTTAATCGTAATTTGATTTAAGCTTTGAACATTCGTGTGTCCGCCATTACGTTTCAGTCAAGATGGCGGCGATATAAAACATGACACTGAGGTGCCCTTTGCTAGTGCTACCTCTGTACCAAATTTCGTTCCATTCGGTTTCACCGTGTTTGAATTAACAGGGGAATTTATTTTCACACAAAGATGGCCGCCATCCGCAAACTATTAGGCGAATGACCTATTAGATTGGTCAAAGGATGCTCCCTCCATAAAGGCATGTAGTTGCAAAATTTGGTAGAGATCGGATGATTAGGTTAATCGTAATTTGATTTAAGCTTTGAACAGTCGTGTGGCCGCCATTACGTTTCAGTCAAGATGGCGGCAATATAAAACATGACACTGAGGTGCCCTTTGCAAGTGCTACCTCTGTACCAAATTTCGTTCCATTCGGTTCCACCGTGTTCGAATTAATAGGGGGAATCAATTTTGACTTAAAGATGGCCGCCATCCGCAAACTATTACGCTGATGACCTATTAGTTTGGTCAAAGGATGCTCCCCCCATAAAGGTATGTTGTTGCAAAATTTGGTAGAGATCGGATGATTAGGTTAGTCGTAATTTGATTTAAGCTTTGAACATTTGTGTGGCCGCCATTACGTTTCCGTCAAGATGGCGGCGATATAACACATGACACTGAGGTGCCTTTTGTTAGTGCTACCCCTCTACCAAATTTCGTTCCATTCGGTTGCACCGTGTTCGAATTAATAGGGGGAATCGATTTTCACACAAAGATGGCCGCCATCCGCAAACTATTACGCTGATGACCTATTGGTTTGGTCAAAGGATGCTCCCCCCATAAAGGTATGTTGTTGCAAAATTTGGTAGAGATCGGATGATTAGGTTAGTCGTAATTTGATTTAAGCTTTGAACATTTGTGTGGCCGCCAATACGTTTCCGTCAAGACGGCGGCGATATAAAACATGACACTGAGGTGTCCTTTGCTAGTGCTACCTTTGTACCAAGTTTCGTTCAATTCGCATTCACCGTGTTCGAATTGATAGGGGGGGACAGACATTCAGAGTACACACACTCACACACACACAGACACACCCACACACACACACACACAGACTCACACACATACACACACACAGACTCACACACACACATACACACACACAGACAGACACACTTTTTTTCGCCCTGTGTTGATCTCATAAGTCTACTTTCATTTTTTGCAAAAATCGAAAGTAGGCTAAAAATGTACTGTAGTGTATTGAAAATATTGTAACTATTCTTTATTTTATTATTATTACCAAACTATTTTCCATTTGATTTGATATTAGCCTACATTCGATTTTTGCAAAAAATGAAAGTAGACTTATGAGATCAACACAGGGCGAAAAAAGTGTGTCTGTCTGTGTGTGTGTATGTGTGTGTGTGAGTCTGTGTGTGTGTGTGTGTGTGTGTGTGAGTCTGTGTGTGTGTGTGTGTGTGTCTGTGTGTGTGTGAGTGTGTTTACTCTGAATGTCTGTCCCCCCCTATCAATTCAAACACGGTGAATGCGAATTGAACGAAATTTGGTACAAAGGTAGCACTAGCAAAGGACACCTCAGTGTCATGTTTTATATCGCCGCCATCTTGACGGAAACGTAATGGCGGCCACACAAATGTTCAAAGCTTAAATCAAATTACGACTAACCTAATCATCCGATCTCTACCAAATTTTGCAACAACATACCTTTATGGGGGGAGCATCCTTTGACTAAACCAATAGGTCATCAGCGTAATAGTTTGCGGATGGCGGCCATCTTTGTGTGAAAATCGATTCCCCCTATTAATTCGAACACGGTGCAACCGAATGGAACGAAATTTGGTACAAAGGTAGTACTAACAAAAGGCACTTCAGTGTCATGTTTTATATCGCCGCCATCTTGGCGGAAACGTAATGGCGGCCACACAAATGTTCAATGCTTAAATCAAATTACGACTAACCTGATCATCCGATCTCTACCAAATTTTGCAACAACATACCTTTATGGGGGGAGCATCCTTTGACCAAACTAATAGGTCATCAGCGTAATAGTTTGCGGATGGCGGCCATCTTTGTGTGAAAATCGATTCCCCCTATTAATTCGAACACGGTGCAAGCGAATGGAACGAAATTTGGTACAGAGGTAGCACTAGCAAAGGGCACCTCAGGGTCATGTTTTATATCGCCGCCATCTTGACTGAAACGTAATGGCGGTCACACGAATGTTCAAAGCTTAAATCAAATTACGATTAACCTAATCATCCGATCTCTACCAAATTCTGCAACTACATACCTTTATGGAGGTAGCATCCTTTGACCATTCTAATAGGTCATTCGCCTAATAGTTTGCGGATGGCGGCCATCTTTATGTCAAAATTGATTCCCCCTATTAATTCGAACACGGTGGAACCGAATGGAACGAAATTTGGTACAGAGGTAGTACTAACAAAAGGCACCTCGGTGTCATGTTTTATATCGCCGCCATATTGACAGAAACGTAATGGCGGCCACACAAATCTTCAAAGCTTACGTTAAATTACGACTAACATAACGATCCGATCTCTACCAAACTTTGCAACAACATACCTTTATGGAGGGAGCATCCTTTGACCAATCTAATGGGTTATTAGCCTAATAGTTTGCGGATGGCGGCCATCTTTATGACATAATTGATTCCCCCTATTAATTCGAACACGGTGGAACCTAATGGAACGAAATTTCGTACAGAGGTAGCACTAGCAAAAGGCACCTCAGGGTCATGTTTTATATCGCCGCCATATTGTCTGAAACGTAATGGCGGCCACACGAATGTTCAAAGCTTAAATCAAATTACGATTAACCTAATCATCCGATCCCTACCAAATTTTGCAACTACATACCTTTATGGAGGTAGCATCCTTTGACCAATCTAATAGGTCATTCGCCTAATAGTTTGCGGATGGCGGCCATCTTTATGTCAAAATTGATTCCCCCTATTAATTCGAACACGGTGGAACCGAATGGAACGAAATTTGCTACAGAGGTAGCACTGGCAAAGGGCACCTCAGTGTCATGTTTTGTATCGCCGCCATCTTGACTGAAACGTAATGGCGGCCACACGAATGTTCAAAGCTTAAATCAAAATACGATTAACCTAATCATCCGATCTCTACCAAATTTTGCAACTACATGCCTTTATGGAGGGAGCATCCTTTGACCAATCTAATAGGTCATTCGCCTAATAGTTTGCGGATGGCGGCCATCTTGTGTCAGAATCGATTCCCCCTATTAATTAAAACACGGTGAAACCGAATGGAACGAAATTTGGTACAGAGATAGCACTAGCAAAGGGCAACTCAGTGTCATGTTTTATATCACCGCTATCTTGACGGAAACGTAATCGTGGCCACCCAAATGTTAAAAGCTAAAATGTAATTACGACCAACCTATTAATCTAGTCTCCACCAAATTTTGCAACACCATATCTTTATGTGGGAAACATATTCTGACCAAACTGCAAGAACATCAGCCCAATAATTTGCAGATGGTGGCCAAGTATGTGTGCAAATGGATTCCTCCTATCAATTCAAACACGGTGAAACCGAATTGAACGAAATTTGGTACAGAGGTAGCACTAGCAAAGGGCACCTCATATTCATGTTTAATATCCCTATAGCACGTTGTATTTCAACAAGCTACTACAACCAACATTCAATCATACTCCTTGAAAAGGACAAAGAGTTATAACAATACCCATGCATTTAGGAGAAAGTAGGCTATATGTTCTTTACTGAACATCTTGTTTTTAGCCTATTTTCAATTTTGAAAAAATAGGCTTATGAGATCACCTTTTGTCCGTGTGTGTGTGCGTGTGTGTGTGAGAGGTATGTGTGTGTGTGTGTCCCTAATAAAATCTAAACGGCTGGAGCGATTTCCATGAAACTCGGCAAGTTCATAAAGCTATTCCCGGCGACCTCGACCGTGCCCTTCAAATTTTGTTACGTCTCACCAATCCAACATGGCGGCTGTGCGAAATATTTCACTAGCATTCAATATCTCCGAAACTATTACCGATATCGCAGTCAAATGTGGTACAGTAAATGATGATTGCAGTTTGTAATGCACTGCCATCTAATTTAATTCAATTGTTTACATAACCTCAAGATGGCGGCTGTGCGAAATTTTAAAACTAAGTTTTTATTTCTTGTGTCGTAATCATGCGATCGAAGTGAAAGTTTGAATAATGAACCTAGGCAATAATTGTCCTTGAATGGTACATAACTCTATGGCCTATACATATAACAATCCTAAATGGCGAGCTTCCGAAATATTTAGACGGTTCTCAATATCTATGAATCTTTTACAGCAACCAAACTGAATTCTTTTATGTTCATAGAGACTATGAACATATGTTCACCTATAGGACTTTCAGTAACCTGGTGAGCACAAATCCAACATGGCGGCGACGCGAAGTATAAATATTTAAATGGACGATTCTCGCGAATTAACTATCCGAGTGCCGTGAAACGTTGCATTTTAAATGCTTGTACAAATATTGATCCACTGGAATCCAATTTATTTCAAATGTTTGCACAATCACAAGATGGCTGCTGTGCGTAATTTTAACATCCCGTTTTTACTTCTTGTGTTCTAATCATGAGATTGAAGTTTGAATACCACACGTACACAATAATCTTAATGTAATAGTACAAAAATAAAAATCCATCCTGGCGACTATCTGAAATATTTAGACGGTTCTCAATATCTACGAATCTGTTACAGCAATTAAACTGAAATTTTGTATATTGATAGAGGCAATTAACATGAGCAGGATATATGAAAATAGGCTGTATAGTTCTTCACGGAACTACTTGTTTTTATTTCCTATAGTTGTGGGCACCTTAGCATATCGCCCAGGGCCCCGCAAGGCCTGGATCCGCCTCTGCCTAATGACAACAGAATAGAAAGAAGGAAAAGGGATTGTTAAAATGTAGATCTGGAAGTAGTAGAGCACTTCAAATATTTAAGGAGTGAATTTATGGAAAATGCAAGATTGGATATGGAGATCAACAAGAGAATACAATGTGGGAGTGTTTATCATCAGGTTCGCGGTGTAATTTGGGATAAAGACATACCACTGAAGGCTATATAAGTTGTGTAAAAGATCTATTACTTACCAATGAAGCAGAAACTTGGCCAATGACGAGGAGAGATGAAAGTAGAATACAGGCAGCCGAAATTAAATTCCTGAGGAGTTTGGTACAGAAGACTAGGAGAGAGAGAATGAGAAATGAGGACCTTCGAAAGGAAGTGAATGTACAGAAGCTGAATGATAAGCAGGAGAAAAACATGATGATGATGATAATTGTTGTTTTAAGGGGCCTATCATCTAGGTTATCGGCCCCTAATGGTGTGGGTGATCGTGAAGATGATAATGAAATGTAAACTAAAACTAACGTAGGCTATATAGTAGAAGAAGAAATGGAAAACAAAAGGAGAATAAGGCAAATAAAGGACAGGAGGAAAAGAAATGCCCTTAGCCCTCGAAGAATGCGGATTGAGGGACTTGGAAGGAAGGAGAGCCATGAAAGGCAGATAGGAAAGTGAAAGAGGAGAGGGCCCGCCCCAGAGGTAATGGATAAAAGGGGGAAAACCGGACCTAGCTCAGGAATCCCTCGAGGTCGCCAACTCCCGAACTCACCAGCCGTGAGCCCCTGAGGGTGTAGCAATATCCAGGGAGCACCAGAAGTGGTGGAGCTATATACACCCTGCCTCCTTAAGGGCCTTGAGCAGAAGGCAGGAGTAACATGAAAAGTAAAAGAAGGCTGACCCCTCGCAGAAAGAGGGTATCAGAAAAGATGAGACGAGGGCCAATTATGGCGAGAAAGGAAGAGACTCCCTAGGCCTCGGATACCCTAATACCGTCGGGGTCGGAAGAGAACGAGAGTTGACCAAGAGAGGTCGACAGGAAATAAGACAGAGAGGAACCCGGTACAAGTAAGTGGATGCAATGCCGGACTCAGCTGGGGCCCCGTGGTCGCCAACCCACGTCTCACTAGATGTGAGCCCCTGGGGGGGGGGTGGAGCAAAACAGATTGAGATGGTATGGACATGTGAAAAGGATGAATGACGAAAGAATGCCGAAACAAGTGATGGATGGAGAGACGGATGACTGGAAAGAGAGTACGAGGAAGACTTAGAGTACGGAACCTGGAGTGGAGTTCAGTGGGTGAGGAAGGATGGTGGACAGAGTAAAGTGGAGGGGTGTCATATTTACTCTGACAAGGCTGAAGCCGGAAAATGGAAATTGATGATGATGATGATGATGACAGATTATCAGCTGCAGCACTTCTCTCTTAAGTGGGACAAATTCTTTGGATGCAATCAATTGAAATTCGACACCACTACTTACTATCGCTGTTGCTGGGATATAGAAGCTTGCCCCTTCATAATCCACCCCTTCTCAGCCCGTCAGTGCATGCATGCTGTATGATCATTAATTCATTCATTCTTGTGTTCTATTATGCTTAGTTCCTACCCAGTTTGAAAAAATAGACGATAGGTGTGTCGACAGTCTGCTTTGGATTTAACCCTTATCAGTAGGGTCCGAGCCCGATCTGACGACATCGATGTTCGATGTGCCGCACTGATTTTTTTCTCTGAGTTCAAAACCATATCATATTTTTTTATAATGACATATATAAAAATGATTTTGATAATTGTTGTTTTAAGGGGCCTAACATCTATGTAGGCGTAATAATAAAAACGTTATTGATGTTACGCCCCTTTAAATTACTGCGGCTCGTAGAGACGCAGGAGTGCCAGAATTTTTCCCCGAAGGGGATCATTAACGTGCTAGTAAATGTACTGACATGGCATTGAGCATTCTCAAATGCCAACTAACTGAGCTAGGATTCGATCTTGTAACCTTGGGATAGCTAACGAGAACGTTACCGCTGCACCACGCAGTCAGTCCGTATCATCTATAGACTACATCTGTTAAATCGGCCCCTCATGGTTTGGGTAATCGTGAAAATGAATCTATAAGTAAATCTAACTACAAACTTACAACTTAAACTAACTACCGACTTAGATACTAGAAGAAAATGCAGAAGTCAAAAGAAAAACAAGTAGTTCCGTGAAGAACTAAAGCCAATTTCCCATATATCCTACTAATGTTAATTGCCACTATCAACATACAAAACTTCAGTTTGATTGCTGTAATAGATTCGTTGATATTGAGAACCGACTAAATATCGCGGATGGTCGCCATGTTGGATTTTTATATATGTAGGGCATAGAGTTATGTACTGTTACATGAAGATTATTGTGTACGTGTAGTATTCAAACTTCAATCGCTAGATTAGGACATAAGAAGTAAAAACGAGATTTTAAAATTTCGCACAGCTGCCATCTTGTGGTTATGGAAACAATTGAAATAAATTAGATGCCAGTGGATTAAAACTTGTATAAAGATTTACTGTACCAAGTTTCACTGTACTCGGATGTTTAAATTGAGGAAAACGTCCATGTGAAAATTTATACTTCGCGTCGCCGCCATGTTGGATTTGTGATCACCAGGCTATTGAAAGTCCTATATGTGAACTTATGTTCATAGTCACTATGAACATAAGAAAATCAGTTTGATTGCTGTAATAGATTCGTAGATATTGAAAACCGTCGAAATATTTCGAATGGTCGCCATGTTGGATTGTTATATGTATAGGCCATAGAGTCATGTACCATTAAACGAAAATTATTGCGTAGGTTAATTATTCAATCTTTCACTTCGAACACATGATTACGACACAAGGAAGAAAAACTTAATTTTAAAATTCGCACAGCCGCCATCTTGAGATTATGTTAACAATTGAACTAAACTAGATACCAGTGCATTTAAATGAGTATAAACATTTGCTGTACCACGTTTCATTGAGTTTGGATCATTAAATCGCGATAATAGTCTATTTAAAACTTTCAATTTCGCTTGGCCGCCATGTTCGTTTTGTAGTTAACTGATTTTTGAAAGCCTCATAGATGAACTTCCAGTATTGTCCTTTATCTCCGTACAAAATTTTAGGATGATACCGGTAAAAGTTTAAAAAATATAGAATGCCGGTGAAATATTTCGCACAGCCACCATCTCGAGGTTATGTAAACAATTGAACGAAGTTAGATGTCGGTGCATTACAATGTGTATAAACATATACTGTGCCAAGTTTCATTGCGTTTGGTTGGTTAAATCGCGAGAAACGTATATTTAAAAGTCGCAAATTCGCTTGGCCGCCATGTGGTTTTGTAGTTACTGTACCAGGTTTTCAAAAGTCACATAGGTGAACTTCTAGTAGTTCCCTTTATCACCGTACAACATTCTAGGGTGATATCGGTAATAGCTTCGGAGATGTTTAATGCTGGTGAATTATTTCGCACCGCCGCCATGTTGGATTGGTGAGACGAAGCAAAATTTGAAGGGCACGGGAAGGGTCGTCCGGGATAGTGCTATGAAATTACCGAGTTTCTTTGAAATCGCTCCTGCCGTTTAGATTTTATTAGGGGGGGGGGGAGGGGACATACACACGAATCACACACACACGCACGCACATACACACGGACAAAAGGTGATCTCATAAGCTTTTTTTTTCATAAATGAAAATAGGCTAATAAGGGAAAAAAGACTGAAAATAAATACCCTCAATACCCGAAGAATGAGGGAAAATAATTGCCCTCAATCCCCGAAGAATGGGGATTCTGGGACTTGGAAAGAAGTAGAGCGATGAAAGGGAGGCAGGATGGGGGGAAAAGGGAGAGGGTCCACTCCTGAGTCACTGGGAAAAGAGGAAAAACCGGATCCTGCTCAGGGGTTACCAACTCATCAGCAGTGACCCCATGAGACTGTAGTACTAACCAGGGTGCAACATAAGTGCTGGAGCTACATGCACGCTGTCTCTTTTAGGGCTTGAGCAGAAGGCAGGATATACGAGTATTTTAAAGTTAGCGGCTTTGGTAGTGTAGTCGGTAATATGCTGAACTGCTGTGGCCAAGATAGCGGGTTCAAAGTCGTCAGATTTTTAAGGGTGTTAAAATACTTCAGTATGCCTTTCTTCGGAGGGTAAGTAAAGCCGGCGGTTCCATGTCGTAGATTTATGGCATGTAAAAGATCCTTACACTAACTAAACTTGTGTTAGGTTAGATTTCGTTGAAACGCTCCGTCATAGTTCCAACGTTCATCACTAGGTGTCAGTGGCATCTGGTAGCGCAAGTTGGAACTACTCGAAATTGAACGAAACTTGTAGCTCATCCCATGGGTGTCCGTTTGAAGCTGCTACAGGCCCTGGTGAACCGAACATGTCCTCAGAGACTCCCGGCACAAAAAGCCATACGCTAAATAAAACTATTTATATAAAAATCAATGTAACGTGATAGTTTGTCAGTCTATCTGTGCCCTATGCGTTCACTACCATCTATCCGATTGCGAAAAAATTTGGGTGAGTTGTTGTGAGCACTCCAGGGAAGGCTTCTGGCTACAAATTATTTATGTAACACAAAAGGGCTAGGGACTCTTTTGTAACAGGAAACCTTAAATCCAACCGTATCCCGATTGCACAATCTGTATACTTATTACACCACAATGCCAGGTGTGAGAATAGTTTGCTGATTCAATGTGAGGTGAAATGAGGAGACTGTCAGCAGCCCGCTGTGTTATCTGGAATAAGAAACAAGTAGTTCCGTGAAGAACTATACAGCCTATTTTCATATATCCTGCTCATGTTAATTGTCTCTATCAACATACAAAATTTCAGTTTAATTGCTGTAACAGATTAGTAGATATTGAGAACCATCTAAATATTTCATATGGTCGCCAGGATGGATTTTTATTTTTGTACTATTACATTAAGATTATTGTGTACGTGTGGTATTCAAACTTCAATCGCATGATTAGAACACAAGAAGTAAAAACGAGATTTTAAAAGTACGCACACCAGCCATCTTGTGATTATGCAAACAATTGAAGTAATTTACATGCCAGTGGATCATCATTTGTATAAGCATTTAACGTGCAACGTTTCACGGCACTCGGATAGTTAATTCGCGAGAAACATCCATTTAAATATTTATACTTCGCGTCGCCGCCATGTTGGATTTGTGCTCACCAGGTTACTGAAAGTCCTATAGGTGATCATATGTTCATAGTCTCTATGAACATAAAAAAATCCGTTTGGTTTCTGTAAAAGATTCATAGATATTGAGAACCGTCTAAATATTTCGGAAGCTCGCCATTTAGGTGATGATGATGATAATAATTGTTGTTTTAAGGGGCCTAACATCTAGGTTATCGACCCCTGATGGTTTGGGTGATCGTGAAGATGAAAATGAAAAGCGAACTTAAAACTAAAAATACCTACTAACCTACATACTAGAAGAAGAAATGGAAAACTAAAGGAGAATAAGGCAAATAAAGGACAGGAGGAAACGAAATGCCCTCAACCCTCGAAGAAGGCGGATTGAGGGACTTGGAAGGAAGGAGAGCCATGAAAAGCAGATAGGAAAGTGAAAGAGGAGAGGGTCCGCCCCCAAAGGTAAGGGACAAAAGGGGAAAACGGACCCAGCTCAGGAATCCCTCGGGGTCGCCAACTCCTGAACTCACCAGCCGTGAGTCCCTGAGGGTGTAGCATTATCTAGGGTGCACCAAAAGTGGTGGGGCTACATACACCCGGCCTCCTTGAGGGCCTTAAGCAGAAGGCAGGAGATAACATGAAAAGAAAAAGAAGGCTGACCCCTCGCAGAAGGAGGGAATCAGAAAAGATGAGACAAAGGCCAATTAAGGCGGGAAAGGAAGAGACTCCCTAGGCCTCGGATACCCTAATACCGTCGGGTTCGGAAGAGAACAAGAGTTGACCAAGTGAGGTCGACAGGAAAGAAGACAGAGAGGAGCCCGGCACAAGTAAGTGGAAGCAATGCCGGACTCAGCTGGGGCCCCGTGGTCGCCAACCCACAACTCACTAGATGTGAGCCCCTGGGGCACCGCCATTTAGGATTGTTTTATGTATAGGCCATAGAGTTATGTACCATTCAAGGACAATTATTGCCTAGCTTCATTATTCAAACTTTCACTTCGATCGCATGATTACGGCACAAGAATAAAAACTTAATTTTAAAATTTCGCACAGCCGCCATCTTGAGGTTTTGTAAACAATTGAATTAAATTAGATGGCAGTGCATTACAATCTGCAAAATCATTTACTGTACCACATTTCACTGCGCTCAGAGAGTTAAATCACGAGAAAAGTATATTAAAATATTTCAAACTCGCTTGGTCACCATGTTCATTTTGTACTTTACAGGTTTATGAAATATACATAGGTAAACTTGTATCAGTACCCTTTATCACCGTACAAAATTGCATGATGATATCTGTAATAGTTTCGGATTTATAGAATGTCAGTGAAATATTTCTCACGGCCGCCATTTTGAGGTTATGTAAACAATGTGAACTAAATTAGACTCCAGTGCATTACAATGTGTATAAACGTTTGCTGTACCAAGTTTCATTACGTTTGGATAGTTAAATCGCGAGAAATGTCTATTAAAAGTCTCAATTTCGCTTGACCACCATGTTGGTTTTGTAGTCACCAGGTTTTTGAAAGTCTCATAGGTGAACTTCTAGTAGTGCCCTTTATCACCGTACACAATTTAAGGGCGATATCGGTAATAGTTTCGGAGATATTGAATGCTAGTGAAATATTTCGCACAGCCGCCATGTTGGATTAGTGAGACGTAACAAAATTTGAATGGCACGGTCGAGGTCGCCGGGAATAGTGCTATGAACTTACCGAGTTTCATTGAAATCGCTCCAGCCGTTTAGATTTTATTAGGGACACACACACACACACACACACACGGACAAAGGGTGATCTCATAAGCCTATTTTTTCAAAATTGAAAATAGGCTAAAAATTATCGCTGTCTATTCCAATACAGTTCACGCCACAGTTTTTTTTTGCCGGGGGTTCATTATTACCATCTTCCTTTCTGTTTCGATTGGCATTGCAACGCATGCTGGGTATAGCTAGTAAATTATAAAAATGACAGAAGACATTCGAAAATTGCGGGAGTCAGGTTGACAAACTTCAATTAAAGAGGGAGAATAAAATACTCCTAAGACCTTGCATTTCAAAATAACCTCGGAGTCGAACAAATAGTTCAAGGGAGCTTGGAATGAAATATGAAAGAGATGATGATGATGATGATAATTGTTGTTCTAAGGGGCCTTACATTTAGGTTAACGGCCCCTAATGGTTTGGGTGATCGTGAAGATGTTAATGAAATGTAAACTATAACTAAAACTAACTACTAACTTATACACTAGAAGAAGAAATTGAAAACAAAAGGAGAATAAGGCAAATAAAGGACAGGAGGTAAAGAAATGCCCTCAATCCTCGAAGAATGCGGTATGAGGGACTTGTAAGGAAGGAGAGCCATGAAAGGCAGATAGGAAAGTGAAAGAGGAGAGGATCCGCCCCAGAGGTAATGGATAAAAGGGGGAAAACCGGACCCAGCTCAGGAATCCCTCGGGGTCGCCAACTCCCGAACTCACCAGCCGTGAGCCCCTGAGGGTGTAGCAATATCCAGGGTGCATAGGCCTACACCCTGCCTCCTTGAGGGCCTTGAGCAGAAGGCAGGAGATAACACGAAAAGAAAAAGAAGGCTGACCCCTCGCAGAAGGAGAGTATCGGAAAAGATGAGACAAGGGCCAATTAAGGCGGGAAAGGAAGAGACTCTCTAGGCCTCGGATATCCTAATACCGTCGGGGTTGGAAGAGAACAAGAGTTGACCAAGTGAGGTCGACAGGAAAGAAGACGGAGAGGAGCCCGGCACAAGTAAGTGGGAGCAATGCCAGACTCAGCTGGGGCCCCGTGGTCGCCAACCCTCCTCCCACTAGATTTGAGCCCCTGGGGGGATATGAAAGAGAACAACACATATCCGGAAACAATAAAGTGCAAGTAATGCAGATCTCGGTTGGGGTTGGGTGATCTACAAGCTATGAGCCCCTTGATGAGGGGCTTGAAACAACACTCGCCAATATGATCTCTGGTTGGATGCAGAGAACTATCATGTAGGGAGCTCCAATGAACGCAGTCCTCTCATGTGGACACGCATGTAAGTGGAAGGGGGGATGAAGGAGGAGAGTAATGTAATAAGCTGGTGTTTGTTCGGCGTGTGGTGCACTGCCACGAGTGTTTACCTCTAATAACGTTAGTTTGAGTAAACCGACACGTGGATTACAGTAGCCTACTAGCGGGCTTGCATCATATCGAACACCAAGCCTGCACTAGTCGTCCGCATGAGATACCAGATGTACCACCGGGTGAGTTAGACGTGGTCGTTAAGGCGTGGCTACAGGCAGTCGCTCACATCCGGGAGGTGATGAGGTTCGAATCCCCCCCGCCGGCAACCTTGAAGATGGTCTTCTGTGGTTTCCCATCTTCCTTCCAGGCTAATGCCGGGGTTGGCCCCTAACTATAGGCCACAGCCGATACCTTCCAATTCCTGAGGGATACCTGAGCAGGTCAGTTTCCTATTTTTTATTTTATTGACTTTGGAATATGCCCTACAAATCAGGTGATTTCAATCCATGGCCTACGAATGTTTGAATAGTTCAGTAATAAAAAAGTGACAGTCAGTCTGAAAGACTAGACTTTGTATCATTTTAAGTGCTACAAATGCTGAAAGATGCTAGAAAGGCTCGGGACTCTTGACATGTTAGAAAATTATCTGCATAATACTTATCTTGCTTATCATGTTTGAAATTACTCGCGAACGGCAAGTGCAAACCAAGGGCAAAGCAAGGTCAAGCGCGCGGGAAGCCGTCACGCTCACCAGAGCGCACGTGGTCGTGCCCCTTCCATCCAGTCTAAAAACACTTATAGTGGGCGATGTATTGAAGATAGAGATATGCTCTCGCGGACTTTTTTGTAGAACTTTTCATGCTGACCAATTCTTACGCTCATAGTACTGTATATTGATATATTTAACGGTTTGCCCAGCGTAAGCTTAAGAAGCGCACGGACGCCAAGTTTGTTTTCGACTTTTCACTGAAATCGTTACTGCTTGGCTTCCTTTGATCATACATAAATTATTTTCTACAGAATCTTTTCTCGAGATATCCTTTACAGAATGGTGAAAACCGCACCAAAATCCATCCAGTGGTTCTGGAGATTACCCGTGACATCCAAGAATTGGGGATTTTTGTCTTATACTAACGAAGAAGAGATTGTCGGGGAACACATGCACCAAGCATTACTATGACGTCACACACCTCAGTGCATCTGGGTGCATTTCGTCCCGTCACCGTAACGTAACGCCAGACCCCAGCGTAACGACGAAGTCGACAAGTTCATTTAAAATGATAAAAGATTTATAATCCTTCTGCACTAAATTCGCACGAAAACTAGAATGACGCAACGAAAAACAAACAAAACGTGTGACAATCTGTATCATCGATATTTTGGTCATTTTCGCGAAAAATTTCTGATGAATGAAATTGAAAGGATCGAGTTTCTTCATTCATGTCGCGAAGTTATTCCGTTGAGTTCAAACAATTTTTCACTTTAATAATGCTTTGTTAGCCAGTCTGCACACAGCAGAAATGGGCGTGGCATTTGCCAAACTGCTTTGTTAGATTATGATGTCATTGTCATGATTCTATTCGGTCAAATATGCATGTTCTTTGTAATTACGCATCCAGGGGATGGGCCAACTGCCCCCCCCCCCCAGCCCCCCCCCCCCCCCCCCGCACCCTCCTCCCCTCGCCCCTTCCCCACGTTTGATATATTTATACTGAATCGAGCTGTAAGATCTAAAGTCTGCTATGGACTAAAATGTTAGTACTCGACTGTCATTTGAGCAACGTCGTGTGCTTGTATTGGCATTCCTGATGGCACTACAATAATGCAGACATCTCCAAGTTTTGTTATTCTTGTATGTTTCATCTTTGGCTGTTGCGAGTTCTATGGCGGTAGGCAGTTTGTTTACTTTTGTGAAGGGACTACGCGTGCAAGTATCCTCTTGTAGTTGTGTATGAAGATACTATTATTGTTGAAATTAATATAGAGTGCTGTAATAATTGATAGCTTGTATCCAAGGGTAAAACAACACTAAGATCTCGAGGAAACCGATGAAATCCTAACAAGGGACTGTTCACGCTAGAGGTCTATTTCAAGAAATGGGGATTTAGTCCTAGTGCAAGTAAAGCAGAAGTATCATGCTTCCACTCAAATAACCGACTGACTAACACAAAATTGATCATAAGCTTCTGTAATCGAGTTCTTCGTCATAACTGGTTCCCTAAATATTTAGGTGTAACCTTCGATCGCATTCTATCATTCACGCAACATCCATCGAACGTATCTGAGAAACTGAAAACTCGGAACAACATTCTCCAGAAACTGTGTGGGACCACTTGGGGATCTACTGCAAGGACTCTACGTCATTCTGCCCTTGGTCTAGTTTACTCCGGGGCAGTGTATTGCTCTCCTGTATGGCTTAATAGCCCTTATACCCGATATATTGACACACAGTTAGACATCAGCATGCGACTTATTTCAGGCACAATCAGATCCACGCCAACCCATCGGTTGCTGCTGCTCACAGGAATAATGCCACCTGATCTGCGCAGATCGAATGCCCTCTTAAGAGAGTACCATAAAATCTGCAGAAACCCCCCAACTACCCGTACAAGAAGACACCCCTGCACTTAATCTTCAATGATTGAAGTCACGCCATCCAACTTTGCAAGATACTGCTGACATGGCTCACAACAACTTCGACGCTTTGAAAGTTTGGAAAGACCTTTAGGAAACTTCAACAGACTTGTCCCTACACAGCATCATTTCTGGTGTCTAAATGGCTAGTGGATCCCATCTACCACGCAGACAGTGGGCCACTCTTAACAGAGTTTGGACAGGCCATGGAAGATGCTAGAACTCACTCTACAAGTGGAACTGCTTAACGTCACCGGAATGCGACTGTGGTGCTCCACGGTACTAGAGTGGATAGAAGGACTGGACATTTCGATATGAAATTATGCTTTCTTGTTATTGTACTATATTTAATGGTATATATGTAATTTTATACCATACGCTGAATAATAATAACAATATGGGCAAATGTAAATCATCCTTATCTTAGCGACGAAATGCTCAACCTTTGATAGGAAATATATGAGGATCAGCTATTACCTAACAGGAGTCTCCATTGAAGAAAGCAGGGACAAACGGTATGAAATGTTATCGGAATCAGATTGTTTTCATCAGGAAAGTGTCGCATTGTAATGGCTGTGCCAGAAGCATTTATGTCATTGGTCAACCAAGGAGAATATAGTACTGACGTTGCCAAAACTCCAGATAGGAGCCCGATTTGCGAAGTTGAGGGGTTGACGCAGAGTGAAACAAAGTGCCCATCGATCTTTGAAGGAGGAGAAGAAGAAGAAAAGAAGCTTACAGAGTTGCCAATATTCATGAAGAAGATGATAAGAAAGATAAGGAAAGAAAAGCATACGGTTCTCGAGACCTTTAGGTAATGGATCGGGAAGAAAATGCCAGTTGACTTTGCTTTAATTTTCCCGCCAATTCTAATTTCACATTTAAATCCCATTTTTCTCCCATAACATTCTGCCAAATGTCACAACTTTGTATGGTACGTGTATAGCAGCTATATTAGGAAACTGCGTATGGAATTTTTGGTTGCAGAATTCTATCAAGTAGTAGGGATTTTTAAGTCCGAACTTTTAGAACATAGAAATTATACGAACTTCAGTACAATATATCTCCTTATATAAATTATGTACAGAACAATCTGTACAAAGTGCTATTTAATAGTACATTATGCAACGAGCCTGTAATGGCTATAATTAAGACACGAGTATTTTTTATAAAACGAGCGTATGCGAGTTTTATAATTTCCATACGAGTGTCTTAATTACCATTATAGGCGAGTTGCATACGACTGTTTATGTTCGACGATAATTATAACTTTATTATATGTTTTAACATAACTATTCATAAATATCTGTTGAGAGTCAGCTACTGGAATTTTGTGATCGCAGAGCGAGCGTTGGGTGTTAAACCTTCGTCTTTCAAGAGCTTTGAACGGCCGACGCATGCGCTCTGTGGGCAATGCCATATGCAGCCATATGTTTACATCAGCCGTCCCTCAGTAATATTGTCACCGCAGTCATTTGAAGACAATGCGCTGTGTAGAAATTAGTGTTAGTGATTTTAAGGTACTGTGCTATTTCTTGTCTCATATTCGCCAGTTTATTTACGCGAACATATGGACGGTGGGTATTCCATGTCGGTAATTTATTATAGTTCGATGTTGTGTTTATGTCCGACATGTTGGATTTTGAGCGCATGCGCGAAATTATCGTTACCTAATTGGTCAATGAACGAGCTCTGATTGGCTGGAGAAACTGTATCGTAATGAAAAACGGTGTTATAATGACCATCATTATGATACAGTTTTCAAACACATAATAGTGAGGGTCGAACATAATAGTACATTATGAAACGAGCCTATAATGGCGATAATTAAGACACGAATATGTTAATTACCATTATAGGCGAGTTGCATACGACTGTTTATGTTCGACGATAATTATTATAACTATTTTATGTTCGAACATAAATATTCAAAAATATCTGTCGAGATTTCGCCAGTTTTATGTACTGAACAGAGCGCATGGGACGCAGAGAATGCCTTGTATTTGACCATGGTCTCCTCGATTACCCTACTATGACACTAGGCCAGTCAGTGAAATTTAAATTAGAAGGCCGTGGAACTCAGCGCATCTAATTATCTAATTGGTTAAACAACTGTTTCTTGAGCTCTGATTGGTGGGAGAAACTGTTCCATAATGAAAAATAGTGTTATAATGACCATCATTATGATGCAGTTTTCTGACATATAATAGTCAGGGTCGAACATAAAGAATTATTACATCCCTATTTCCAAATTTTCATTAATATGTCAATTAAATTTCACGAAAAGAATGGAATTCGAAGTTCAAAAAAATGGTTTTGGGAAAAACATATTGTATACGAAAGAAATTTCCGTGATATCACTACTTTTATTTTGAAATTTGCACAAAGTTTCGTGAAAATCCATGCATTAGTTCTAAATATCTGTTTATCTCAGGCGTGTCGCCGTAAGTCATAAAAATAAAACATGAAATGTTGGAAAACTAGCATCAAGTCTAATAATTTGCACACCTCTGTAAAGCAACAAGGAGTGCCTTTAATATGTTGGTAGTGTCGGTTCAAACAAATGATTTTCAGTGCTGACGTAATACGCATTCCAATTTAAAAACAAAATGTCTTTGGTGAGCCTGAAAATTCATGATAAAATGAATAACGACAACTAAATCTAACTATTGACCCACGTAGTAAGAAAAGAATAAGGTAAACAAGCAACTGGAAGAGGAAAAGCCATTAGCCCTCAAAGAATGAGAATTGACGGACTTGGAAAGAAATATAGGCAAGAAAGACAAAAACAAAATGGAATGTGGAAAGGGTCAGCCTGAAAGTCAATGAAAAAAAAAAGAAGGAATCCCTCGATGGCGCCAACTCCCGAACTCACCAGCCGTGAGCCTTGAGTGTGTAGAGTGTCCAGAGTTCACCTTAAATGGTGGGGCTACACACACCCTTTCACTTTTAGAACCTTGATTAGAAAGCAGAAGATACTGTACCATGAAAATAAAATCAAGAGGTCTGACCCCTTGAAGAATTGGGTAGATTATTAGCTTGGGAATAACCTAACCCCCAAGGGAAGATGATAAAGAAAAGGAAGTGGGTTTCGGACTGGGGAAAAAGGATGGAGAAATAGGACGAGAGTCCTACAGAAGTTACAAGTTTAACTTTAAATATACTCAAAGGCAGCTGCCACTGCAAATCCGCTCTCCGATACCTCAAGTGGGTAGGGACCTGGGCAAAGCTAACGGGAAACGCAGCTGGAACTTGGGCTGTTCTCGAGAAAGCTGCTGTAGTGTATTCCCTCTCAAGCATACATATGCCTACTATGGGGAAGGGTAGTGGTCTGGCAAGACAAAGAGTAACGGATTTATTGTGTATCTGTTCAAAGGAGTTTGTTTCTGAACAAGTAATTTGAAGAATGCCAATAATTCGAATCAGCTTTGATATTTTGGTTTTTGAAATTATAGAATTTCTAAATAGCGACCAAATGCTTCCAAGAAGGATAGGGATAAAGCAATTATACCTTTGGGAATAATTTTGGTAATCATACTAATATATAAAAATGAGACGGTGTGTGTCTGTCTTTCTGTGTGTCTGTCTGTCTGTCTGTCTGTCTGTGTGTTACTCAATAACGCAAGAACCACTGGTCCGATTTAAATGAAATTTTTCATGGATGTAGCTGATTTACCAGGTTTACATATAGGATACTTTTCATTTCGAAATGTTGCACTATTAAGAAATGGCGACCATTTTAGTGACGTCACTACACCCTTTGGTTTCAAAATTTCACATTTCCATATCAAATAAAAAGGGAACGGTAGGAAATAGCAAACTTTTGATGGGACACGCGAGATTTAAAATTTAATTTGCTATCCAAAAGGTCCCTATCACTTTTCGTGTATCTCCAACGGTTAGCGAGTAAAACCGACATTTGTGACGTCACTACACCCTTTGGTCCAAAATTTCATATTTCCATTTCAAATAAAAAGAGAACGCTAAGAAATAGCAAACTTTTGATGGCATATATGAGCTTTAACATTTAATTTTCTATCCGAAAGGTCCTTATCACTTTTCGTATATCTCCAACGGTTAGCGAGTGAAACCTAAATTTGTGCAATAAAACACGGTCGACACCGAGCGGTGCAGTATATCTCTCTCTATATAAAAATGAAAGTTTGTCTGTTTTTCTCTGAATATCTACGGAAAATTGAGTTGTTTATGCGTTTCAGACTGTTTTTGATGGATGCGCGCGAAAATATTTTTTTTGTCTGTCTGTTTGTTCGTCTGTGGACAACTTTGTTCCCTTATAACTCGAGAACGGCTGGGTGTATCAACGTAAAATTTGGTACAAATATCCATCAGAGGCACGACACTTATCATTGATATAACTATTCTCCGTACCCCTCATAAAAGGGGGCTTACCCCCCTTAAAATACATGCTGAAATAGGCGTAGAAGGACGAGACAAAGCTCATTTTCAGCCCCTCAATGTGAGAGACAAAACTCGGGTACCCGAAAACCACATTTTAAGGCCCTAAGACCAACCGTTTTTGAGATATTTCCAGAAAACTAATTTCATTTAATAAACTAATGAACGAATGCAAGCCAGTAACCAAGGCAACAGATTCTAAGAGGTCATCTATTGCTGTAAGACGCAATGCAATTCCATTAATTACATTAGTGTGAAAGTTTGCAAATTAAGCCGTAAAATTCATCAATACGTATAACGCGCTTAAGGGGATCAAGGGGTACTCTAGAATTTTTTCACGCAATTTACACCTGCGGGTGTGGTACGGCAGGTCTATTATATTCCTATCCCCATAATATTCATTCATTCATTTCGTATAGGCCATCTATGGACCGCGTCATTCCAACTGTACCCTACTGGCTTTGATGTTGCCCAGCACGCCAGCATTCGTTCTCGGTGGACTTCCTTCCGTCCCTGGGTCCAAATCTTTCCCATTTTCAGCTTCGGTTTTTCTTGGAAACCTTTGCAAGCTTGAAGTTTCCTTTTGAGTGGGGCGCGCTCCTGAATGTCTATTGGTGTAATCCCCACTTCTTTCAGATCTTTATCCAGTTCTATGAACCAGGCCCATTTTGTTTTCCTCTCCTGAAAGTAAGTTATGTTGCGGTTGGTCAGTCTCGCTGGGCTCATTCGTTTCACATGCCCAAAAAATGGTAACCTTCTCTTCCGGATGACGTTACTTATCTTCTCCACATGAGTATATAGTTCATGGTTATGCCGTCTTCTGTATTCCCCCATTGTCTTTGATGGAACCCAATATCTTTCTCAAAATTTGTCTTTCTTTGGCCTCCAGTTTCTCGACCAAGCCTTTTTTTGTTCATCGTGAGGCATTCAGAAGCATGCAAGACCTCCGGACGGATGACACTGCAGTAATATTTTAGTTTTGCGTTGAAGGATATTGACCTTTTCTTATAGATGTCCTTAGTTAAATGGTAGGCCATTTCCATTTTGCTCATGCGTGATTGAATGTTTCTTTCTCTGATAATATCCATTCCCTGACCCGTCCTGAAAAGAAAAGTACATGGCCATTGGCTGCATTAATAATTTTTTAAAATTGGTGTTATAATTTCTCCCTATATTATATTATTATTAGTATTATATTATGGCGTACAACGACGAGACAAATCCCTTCGGTGCCAGAAACAAAACTCGGGGGCCCTAAAGGGTCCTCGAAAACTACATTATAAGGCTCTAAATCCAACAGTTTCTGAAATATTCCCAGAAAACTAATTTAATTTAATTTAACAAACTAATGAAGGAATGCAAATGGGTAACCATGAGAACATTATATCAAGGGGTGGCTTACAACTTTCCTTCTATTTCTGTAAGAAGCAATGTCACTCCATTTATTACATTTCTGTGAAAGTTTGCAAATGGCTATAAGTTTATCACGGAACTAACGTAGACTGTACAATTCATCAATGCAATTAAGGGGGGGGGGGTAACCTAGAATTTTTCATGCAATTTTCACGTTCGACATATAGTACAGAAGGTCTATTATATCTCCAAACAGCAACATTATTTTCAAAAATTCTTGAATTGAACCAGCATATTTTTGCGGCTTTTAGGAATTTGGGCAATTGGAGGCTAAAGAACCTGAATTTTCATGCACCACAAGCCTTTATAAATTATGAAATGGGTCTTCCTGTGTATGGGCACCTAACACAACGTAGAGGGTCAGTTTTTATGTGACGTGTATTGCGTTTCGTCTGCAAGGCTTTCAATTCTATGTCACGTCAGGAAGTACTGGTTAGGTGAATTTAGATGATGATGATAATTGTTGTTTTAAGGGGCCTAACATCGAGGTTATCGGCCCCTAATGATCTGGGTGATAGCGAAAATGATAATGAAATGGAAACCAGAACAAAATTATCGGAGACGGAAAATACGTACAAAAAGGAACTCACAATATGGTCTTACAAAAGGGAATTTAGAACGGAAAGAGTCACAAAAAGAATACATGGAAAAATACCCACAAAACGTAGGCTAGATTCAAAATACGTACAAAATGCAATGTAGCGACGAAAAACTTACAAAGTGCAACTGAAATGCAAAATACTTACAAAATGCAAATGAGATCGAAAACACGTACAAAATGCAATTGAGGTTCAAAATACTTACAAAATGCAATTGAAATTGAAAATACACAATGCAATTCAGATTGAAATAGGCCCTATCCCAGTTCCAATCCAAATTATTCACAAAGTGCAATCGAAATTCAAAATACTTACAAAATGCAATTGAAATTGAAAATGCTTACAAAATGTACGGAGATTCTAACGACTCATGTGGATTGACAATACTTAAAAAATGCAATTTAGATTGAAAATACTTGACAAAATGTAATTTAGATTCAAAATACCCACAAAATGCAATTGAGAATCAAAATATGTGCAAAATGCCCACCAAACAAAATGCAATTTAGATTCAAAATTTGTGCGAAATGCGGCGTTGGTTGAAAATTCTTACAAAATGCAATTGAAATTCAAAATACTCACTAAAAGGCCCCGACACCTGCATTGAAAGACTTACTAAAAAGCAATTTAGATTGTCAATCTTTACAAAATGCAATTGAGGTTGAAAACAATCGCGAGATGTAATTTAGATCGAAAAAACATACAAAAAGCAACGTAACCTAAAAAATGCCTTAAAAAAATTGCCAGAAGGGAATTTAGATACACGGTGAACCAAGTAACAAAAACCGTTCGGGAATCTTAAAGAGAAAAGTAAATATAAGGAAAAGAGGAGTGGAGAGGAGAGGAGAGGTGAGAGAGGAGAAGGTCCGCCCCAAAGGGAAGGGACAAAAGGGGGAAACGGACCCAGCTCAGGAATCCCTCGGGGGCGCCAACTCCCGAACTCACCAGCCGTGAGCCCCTGAGGGTGTAGCATTATCGACGGTGCACCGGAAGTGGTGGGGCTACATGCACCCTGCCTCCTTAAGGGCCTTGAGCACAAGGCAGGAGGTAAAAGGAAAAGAAAAAGAAGGCTGACCCCTCACAGAAGGAGGATATCAGGAAAGATGAGACAAGGGCCAATTAAGGCGGGAAAGGAAGAGACTCCCTAGGCCTCGTATACCCTAATATCGTCGGGGTCGGAAGAGAACAAGAGTTGACCAAGGGAGGTCGACAGGAAAGAAGAAAGAGAGGAGCCCGGCACAAATAAGTGGAAGCAATGCCGGACTCAGCTGGGGCCCTGTGGTCGCCAACCCACAACCCACTAGATGTGAGCCCCTGGGGGCAGGTGAATTTAGTCTGAGAGCACATTTTAACTATTTTTTTGTTGTTGTCGACAAACGGGTTCATCGTAAGGATGATTTTGTTTGATACTGTGTGGTAGATATACCCATATTTGGATATCTGGGTAATATGTTGTAGACAATAGAATTGTCTGCCTGTCTTTCTTTGTATCTTTATGTAGCCTACGCCTATAACTCGTGTTCGGATGCTTGGTGCATGGTAAAATTAGGTATGGTAAACACGAGTCAATACACCAAATCATTTATAAAACTCTTCACCGTACTTTTCATACAGTAGAAGGGTGGATATAGAGAAAACCTTCTCAATTCATGCTAAAATAGGCGAAATATAAAAATTATCCTAGAAGGACGACCGAAGCATATGTTGCGCTTCTCAATGTGAGATACAAAATTCGGGAATCTATAAAGGGTCTCCGAAAACTACATTTTAAGGGCCTTAAATTAACCGTGTGTGTGATATTCCCAGAAAACTAACTTCGTTCTGATTAACTTGAAGGAATGACAAACCGCAAACCATTGCAACAGTAGCTCAATTGATAATGTCTGGTGTTAACAGCGAACACCGTTCGAAGAACGGGTACTTCTGCTAGTATACCAATAGTTGCATTTAGAAATGGCTAAGCTTTTACCCAGCAAGGCGCCGACTAAAAGTTTAGACAATGAGAAACACTTATATTTTGAACAAGATGTTCAGTAAAGAACTTTCTCCTAAATGTATGAGTATAGTTATAACTCGTTGTTATTATCAAAGAGTATAATAGAACTATTCTTTGTTGAAGGCCATAGAAACGATTTACCTCTACCAAACGCCACAATCTAGATAAAAACTGCTACCATCATTGAAGAAAGAAAGAAAGAAAGAAAGAAAGAAAGAAAGATAAGAAGTATATCAAGAATGTTATGGATCTGGAGACATAATCGACCGGACTGGCTGCGTGGCTCAGCGGTAACGTTCTCGCTTGCTGGGCCCTAGGTTGCAGGTTCGTATCCTGGCGCAGTCAGCTGGCATTTGAGGGTGCACAAATGCGAGGGAGCCGTGTCAGTACATTTACTGGCACGTTAAAGATCCCCTTCGGTCCAAAATTCCGGCACCCCGGTGTCTCTAAAAGCAGCAGTAGTTAAAAGGAATGTAAAACCAATAACATTATTATTATTATTATTATTATTATTGTTTTAATGTGCTAAACGGTTCCAGGCTAGTGTTCAGAAGTAACGGGGGAGTTTTAGTCGGTAGTCTGCTACTCAGCAGCAGGAGCCCGACACTCTGTGCGTAAATGCATTTCTTCCCCTAAAAAAAATAAAAAAAAATATTATTATTATTATTATTATTATTACATATACGACCTGCTGTGGGCAACATCCAACTTTGAGTTGAGGCATGTCTTTACACGTCTGGTTGTGCAGGGCTTCCACAACCCTAATTGAAAAAAAAGGAAGGAAGATTGTAGTTTTACGTGGCCGTGAATCTTGTGATTATGAGCCACGGGACCTCCTTTTTACGTGGAATCCGAACCACAGGACATGGCATTTCACTTCGAAAATCTCACATGCATTGACCGGGAATCGAAAACCCTAATTGAATTAACAAATCTTTCCATGACCCTACAGAGATGTGTGTATACAAACTATGTGGATATTTTCGATTGCTATTTGCCTGAAATAAAAGTAGTAATTAATACCTGAACTAACACCAACGGCTTGAACTCAGTTACTATGTGAAATCGTTTTGTTCTTTACTTCAAATAACATTTTCAAGTAACGCAAAATAGGCTGTTACAAACCCTTTAAAATAAAAAGTAAAAATGTATCGTAGTATCATCTTATTCTTCAAATTCGATGCGCATAGAATGCCAATGGTATAGTAATCAATGGAGCCCCACGTAGACTAGTCGTGACATCTAGTGGTGAAATATCGAACAATATAATCCTAACAGAGCGAGTGCATTCTAGCGGCCAGAAGAAGAAAGTTTTCAATAAAATCTGGAAGTTAATAAGTTACCTTTTTGGCAGCTAGATGTTTCGAGTAAATCTGCTGGCGAATTATGTTTTAATTAAATATATATTTTACACCATAATATGCACAATATAACGCTTAATTTTAAAACATCTGAGTCATTACAAAACAATAAACATATAACATTTCAAGCAAAAAATCTAGCTCTGATCGGGTTTGAACCATAGGCATTTGGGCGATAGGCTAACGCTCTACCACTGAGCTAATTGTGTCAACGAATATCATTCTATATAAAATGACTTACATAGAACTTGATAGCAAATAATGATTTAAACTAAACGATTTCATCACTGGAGTATATTATTTACATATAAAGCATTTCATACAAAGTTTATTTATTTTGTATCAGTACGCTATATTGCATGCAATACTCAAATTAGTGAAATATAAGTCAGGCACAAGATATCCGCTGCCATCTTGTCTTATTACTGAATCAGCTCAGCTTTTTAAAATCACGTCTGCACTATAGTATTACAAAATAAACTTTTAATTTCGAACGTGCCTCTTCCTTTAGAACAGTTAAAACGATTCTCGGCTCGATAATCGGAACTGGTGGGTCCCATGATATGGATTATAAAGTTTGCATAATTCGCACGGCCGCCATCCTGAAATGGTATGGCGGACGACCTTGTAGTTTGGTCACAAGACGCATCCTATAAGAAGGTATGTTGTTACCAAATTTGGTAGAGATCGGATGATTTGGTTAGTCGTTATTTGATTTTACGTTTTGAACGTTTGAGTGGCCGCCATTCAGTTTTAGTAAAGATAGCGGCGATATAAAACATGACACTGAGGTGTCCTTTGCTAGTGCTACCTTTGTACCAAATTTCGTTCAATTCGCATTCACCGTGTTCGAATTGATAGGGGGGGACAGACATTCAGAGTACACACACTCACACACACACAGACTCACACACACACACATACACACACACACACATACACACACACAGTCAGACACACTTTTTTCGCCCTGTGTTGATCTCATAAGTCTACTTTCATTTTTTGCAAAAATTGGAAGTAGGCTAAAAACCAACCGTAAGTGTTAGAGAGAATCTCCACAAGCAGGAAGCTGGCGTAGCAAGCTATGCTTGCCTTACTGGCCAGTTAGAATTAGCTATTAAAGCTAAGAGAGACTTTACTAAGTTATCAACTAAGAGTTCTTGCTCAAATGCAACAAGTGGTGAAAGCCCTATCAATAGATTTATTTTTATTATTGAATAGGAAGAGTCAAGGAAGACAGGATCTTTCCTAACCACTATATTAGAGAAATGATAAAGCCAAAAAGAAATCTTTAATTTATTTAACAATGTAAAAGGAAGTAGTTTTGTAACAAATATATAATTTGGATTTTTATAAACAATTGGGGTCGCAGACCTCCGAAAACTTTTAAAGCTTGCGGCAGGCAATTAATAATTCTTTTGGATTCAAACCTTTTATATGCTTTAAAATCTTCGTATGATTTTGAAATGACGAAGATAAATAAATGAAAAATCTAAAGATAACTGACGTAATTAAAGTTAAACAATAAATCAAGTACAAGGTGTGTACTTTAAGAATTTCTAGGTAAATATCTTAGAAAGAGTAACAACTTCGAAAGTAACAACAAAAAAAAGCAGGAAGAATAAAATAGAAGTTTCTATAACTTCCTATATTGATACATAAATACTTGGTTGGATTATACAAATAGGGCAGGTCACTCATTGTGAAACCTGAAGAGAAAATCGAAAGGAAGTTTCTAGAACTCCTATGTTTAAGTAGGGATCACGAGACAAATGGGGCAAGTTTCCGTTTCGTGAAACCTAGAGATAACTCACTTATGAGTTGAAAGAATTGTATTCCCTAATTAGAAGGGAGAAACAATATAATTTAATGCGTGTACTAGACACGAAGTTTACAGAAATTAATTCGTTGTACGTGGAACAAGAAAGGGAGGGCACTTATTGAGAGTGACACCTCATTGAAAAAAGACCTAACGTAACAATTTTATTATTTTGGTTTGTTAGTAAAGGGTTTGGGAAAGATCAAATAGGATTGAGGAAAAGTGTTCATGGCCGTATTTATTGTACTCGGACGAGCGCGACGCGGATGAAAGGTTGAACAGACACTGTTTTCACTATAGTCAGTTGATATAGTTGAAAAGTTCACTGTAGTAGCACAAAAAGTTGATGGCAAAGAAAGTTATTGCAATGGTGGAAAATAACTAGTTACACTAGATTTGCGAGAGTCTATTGCTTGAGGAACTTGTAGGTTATAGTTGAATGTACCAGAAAAAATCCCAACGGAGGAAGAAAAATTAGATACTGGTTGGCAGTTCATAAGAAAGATTCCTTAGTTTGAAAAAGTATTCCCATATGTGAGCAGAAAGTACATGACGGTATAACTGGGAGTTAGAGTGCAAGTTCTGGAAGGTTCCAGAGCAATGATGTGTTGTTTAAATTGGGTAGAGAATCCCTCGGCGGAAAGCTAGATTATATAGACAGTGTGTATTTTAAAAATATCCCTCGATGTGAGAAAGTATCTCAGAAAATCTTTCATATTGAAAGTTAGACTTGATAGTTTAAGTTTGATCAAGAAGATCTCTTGAAAGCAGTTATTTTCACATAGCAACTTTCACTGTCTTTAAAATCCAAATAAAAGCATTGAGTCTTTAAAAAGCTATGAGAATGAGGTTAGATCCTGAAGTCGGTACTTATCTTAGCTTCATGACGAAGGCGATGTTCCTGTTGACGGTTGATACTAAAATTCTAACAAGACATAGAATTTTAAAAGTTTGCCTCTAGAGTTGAGGAGGCGAGCTTTAGTTAAGCTCTAACTGACTGGGTCGACTACCGACGTACAAGTGAGACACGCTCAACGGAGCACGGAGGGACTAGGGAAGGGAAAAGAGTGGGGGTAGGAGACAAAAGGAATACATATAAGAATAGCCAACTAAATAGTTAAAAAAATCTTCTTGATGAAATGATCTTCAAAGAGTTGATAGTAGGAGTCACTAGCGCAGCCTGGAGGGTGAAAAAGTAGACGAAGTTCTCTTGATCACGGAGATGATAGCTGACGATGGCGACGTAATCTGGTGGCTAGATTGATAAGGAAGTCCTCTTGTACAGGGAATAATTGAGGAACTTCAGAGATTCGCTGCTAGATGACGCTAGGTGGGTCATGGAAGATATATATCTAGAACAGATTTACAGGTAATATGAGAGACATAACCAACAAGGAGAAATCAGAAGATCACTGTTGGTGTTTGAGAGAAAAGGAAGGGATGAACTAAAGCAAAGAGAAGCAAAAGCTTACTCTATCTTACCGTGTATTCCAAAGAATACACCAAGAATGAGGGATCAGGAGAGATGAGACATGGGCCAATTAGTGCGGGAAGTGGAAGACTTTCTAGGCCTCCGATACCCTAACACCGTCCGGTTCAGAAGAGTTGTTGTTGTATCTTATTTTATGGTCAGCGACATTGTGGCCATATAGCCCTGTAGGGAGTGTCAGAAGTGAAGAAGTGTTGACCTAGGGAGGACAACAAGACATATGAAAACGAGGAGCCTGCCGCAAGTAAGTAAAAATATGCCACACTCAACTGGGGTCACATGGTGGCCAACTCATGTCCCATTGGTTGTGAGCTCCTGGGGAGTTCTAGAAGAAGATAAAGACCAAAAAAGGATTAAGCGAAATAAAAGACATGAAATAGAAATGCTCCAGACCCTCGAAGAATGAGGCCTGAAGGGCTCGGAAAGAGGCAGAGCCTGAAAGGCAAATGGGAAAGAGAAAGACCAAAGAGATCGCCCCAAATTAATAGAAAATGAGGAAAATGGACCCAGCCCAGTAGTCCCGCGGTGTCACCAGCTCCCGGGTTCACCAGTCGTGAGCCCTTGAGGGTGTAGCGCAATCAATGATGCCCTATAACTGGTGCGACTGGCACACATACCCTGCCTCATTTAGGACCTTGTTCAGAAGGTGGGAGATAGCCTGAAAAGAATGAAGAGTCCCTTTGATGAATGACTGTAACAGTGCCAAATTAAGTTAATTAAAGAAGTGCTTGTATGTTACCAAAACTGCACTAATATGCTGAACATTGTATCCATAATTGATTGATGATGTCAAGGCCATAATGGTTCCACCAAGACTAATGCCAGTCGCCGCAGACAGTTTCTACGGATGCTGTGGCTTTTAGCTGGTGGAACCCGTAATTATATAAAAGCCAAGGGCAGCTAGCCTGTAAAAGTGTACAACCTGCTAAAGTAAGTGGAGCGATAGACATTAACGGCAGGAAGTTCGTTGAGTGCCAATGGCACAATGAAGGTCGCTTGGAAGTTTGACGATGTATAAGGTGCGTTCAAAAAGTAACGAGCTGGAAGATAATTACAGAAACCAGTACCTGTATGTTAGAAGTATTGGCCCTGGCTGTTGAGGCACTTGTCCCACTGTGACACGAGGCGGTGAATGGCTGTCTCATAAAATTCCCTGGGTTGCGATGTGAACCAGTTCCGCACGTTCAGCTGGACGTCGTCGTCCGAGGTGAATCGTTGGCCCCGCAGAGCCCTCTTCAGGTGACCAAACATGGCGTAATCACAGGAAGAGAGGTCTGGATGTATGGAGGGTGGCCGAGAACCTCCCATTTCAATTTCTGCAGGAGTGCCACGGCTGTGTTGGCCGTATGAGGTCGTGCATTGTCGTGGAGCGACCACGGCGGCTATGGCGTTCACTGTCACTCGGCGGCCCTGGGTAATGAGTGCATCAACCAGCTGGACGTTGTCATCGGTAATGCAGGGGGGTGCCCCAGACCGGTCATCATCGGCTAACGACACCCGTCCTTCCCCGAAGCGCTTGTGCCACGCCTTGACCCTCGCAAGGGACATGCAGAGTTCGTCGTACACTTGTGACATTCGACGATGAATGTCCGTTCCCCCTATTCCTTCCGCTGTCAGAAACTGAAAAACACCTCTTTGCTCTTCGGTTGACGCCTCCATGTCACTGTTTGCAATGCGACTGGCAGCGTTGGACGATTGATGCATGCTGCTGCTCGCTTTGTAAGGTCACGTGAAGTGCACGCGTGCCTTCTAGCGACGGGCTGTGACCTTCTACGCTCTGGTCGGAACCACACCTCGTTACACACGCCACGATTAGCCGATGTGGTCATCGATTTGCGCATTCCAGCCTTCGGCTCGTTACATGTTGAACGCACCTTATATATTGAACTTGTTACGTAAGCTGTGGGGAGCAGATATTTTCTTCTATTACATGTGAACTTGCCGAACGTTAACTACCAGAACTTACTTTCTAAAACTATTCAAACATTAATTGTGAAAACTAATGGAATTGATTGAAATTTGTCAGATTAGTGGGATTTGATGATCAATTGGTTAAATTGTCTTCATTAAGTGATGATGATATTAATTACTATTGAAGTTATTCATGCTTTTGGGATATTGACAGGTGAAAATAAAAAAACAAGTAGTTCCGTGAAGAACTATACAGCCTATTTTCATATATCTTACTCATGTTAATTGCCTCTATCAACAAACAAAATTTCAGTTTGAAGGTTGTGATAGATTCGTAGATATTGAGAACTGTCTAAATATTTCAGATGGTCGCCAGGTTGGATTTTTATGATGATGATGATGATGATGATAATTGTTGCTTTAAGGGGCTTAACATCGAGGTTATCGGCCCCTGACGAAATGAAATGGCGTGAAATGAAAGGATGAAGATAAACAGCTCACTGCTATGGATGAAACAAAAATGGTTTAGATAAAAAAAGACAGTGAGCCCCAACAATTATGCCTTATGTAGCAGGAAAAATACTTACAAAAAGGAACTCAGATTGAAACTACTCACCAAATGGAGAGCGGTAATACGTACATAAGGGAATTTCGAACGAAAATACTCACAAAAGGAATAGATTGAAAAATACGCACAAAATGTAGGCTAAGTCCAAAATACGTACAAAATGCAACGTACAGTCGAAATACTTACAAAATGCAAGTGAAATCAAAATACTTACAAAATGCAAATGAGATTGAAAATACGCACAAAATGTAATGTAGATTCAAAATACCCACAAAATGCAATTGAGAATTAACTACTTGAACAAAGCGGGGTAGGTTGAAAACACAAAATGCAATTAAAATTGCTTACAAAAGGTATGGTAGAATCAAACTTCTCATTAGGATGGACAATACTTGCAAAATGCAATTTAGATTGAAAATAATTACAAAATGTAATTTAGATTCAAAATACCCACAAAATGCAATTGAGACTTAGCTATTTGAACAAAGCGGGGTAGGTTGAAAATACAAAATGCAATTGAAATTCAAAATACTCACAAGAAGACCCCCCCCCTATATTGAAAGACTTACTAAAAAGCAATTTTGATTGGCAATCCTTACAAAATGCAAGTGAGGTTGAAAAACACTCACAAAATGCAATTTAGATCCAAAAAACTTACAAAATGCAACGTAGATCAAGAATACCTACAAAAAGGTGCGGGAAACTTAAAGAGAAAAGGAAATATAATGAAAGGCAGAGAGGAGAGGAGAGGAGAGGGTCCGCCCCAAAGGTAAGGGACAAAGGGGAAAAAGGACCCATCTCAGGAATCCCTCAGGGTCGCCAATTCCCGAACTCACCAGCCGTGAGCCCCTGAGGGTGTAGTATTATCTAGGGTGCACCAGAAGTGGTGGGGCTAGATACACCCTGCCTCCTTGAGGGCCTTGAGCACAAGGCAGGAGGAAAAAGGAAAAGAACAAGAAGGCTGATCCCTCCCAGAAGGAGGGTATCAGAAAAGATGAGACAAGGGCCAATTAAGGCGGGAAAGGAAGAGACTCCCTAGGCCTCGGATACCCTAATACCGTCGGGGTCGGAAGAGAACAAGAGTTGACCAAGTGAGGTCGACAGGAAAGAAGACGGAGAGGAGCCCGGTACAAGTAAGTGGAAGCAATGCCGGACTCAGCTGGGGTCCCGTGGTCGCCAACCCACGTTCCACTAGATGTGAGCCCCTGGGGGGTGCATTTTTATTATTGTACTATTACATTAAGATTATTGTGTACGTGTGGTATTCAAACTTCAATCGCATGATTAGAACACAAGAAGTAAAAACGAGATTTTAAAATTTTGCACAGATGCCATCTTGTGATTATGCAGTCAATTGAAGTAAATTAGATGCCAGTGGATTAACATTTGTATAAGCAATTAACGTGCAACGTTTCACTGCACTCGGATAGTTAATTCGCGAGAAACGTCCATTTAAATATTTATACTTCGCGTCGCCGCCATGTTGGATTTGTGCTCACCAGGTTTCTGAAAGTCCTATAGGTGAACATATGTTCATAGCCTCTATGAACATAAATAATTTCAGTTCGATTGCTGTAAATGAATCATAGATATTGAGAACCTTCTAAATATTTCGGATGCTCGCCATTTTGGATTGTTATATGTATAGGCCATAGTGTTATGTACATTCAATTCAAGGACAATTTTTGCCTAGGTTCATTATTCAAACTTTCACTTCGATCGCATGATTACGTAACAAGAAATAAAAAATAATAATTTTAAAATTTCGCACAGCCGCCATCTTGAGGTTATGTAAACAATTGAACTAAATTAGATGCCAGTGCATTACAATATGTAAAATATTTTACTGTACGACATTCCACTGCACTCAGAGATTTAAATCATGAGAAAAGTCTATTAAAATGTTTCTACTTCGCTTGGCCGCCATGTTCGTTTTGTACTTTACAGGTTTATGAAAGTTACATAGATAACATTTTATCTGTACCCTTTATCACCGTACAAAATTACATGGTGATATCTGTAATAGTTTCGGAGATATAGAATGTCAGTGAAATATTTCGCATAGCCGCCATTTTGAGGTTATGCAAACAATTGAACTAAATTAGACTCCAGTACATTACAATGTGTATAAACATTTTCTGTACCAAGTTTCATTACGTTTGGATAGTTAAATAGCGAGAAAAGTCTATTTATATGTCTCAACTTCGCTTGGCCTCCATGTTGGTTTTGTAGTCACCAGGTTTTTGAAAGTCTCATAGGTGAACTTCTAGTAATGCCCTTTATCACCTTACACTATTTCAGGGCGTTATCGGAAATATTTCGCACAGCCGCCATGTTGGATTGGTGAGAGACAATAAAATTTGAAGGGCACGGTCGGGGTTGGCCAGAATAGTGCTATGACCTTACTGAGTTTCATTGTAATCGCTTCAGCCGTTTAGAAGTAATTAGGGGCGGACACACCCCTCACGCTCACACACACACGGACAAAAGGTGATCTCATAAGCCTATTTTTCATAAAATTAAAATAGGCTGATAACATTTAAAATTCTAGACGTATCGAGAGGAACTTTGCCTCAATTTTCAATAGAATTAAAACAATGTGGCCAAAGAATGTGTGCCAATTAGCTTATAGCATTCCACTGTTCGTCACCAGATAGCAGTCAGAAGCTACTGGATTGACATTGGTAGAAATAACGCGCCATATTAATTAGAATGGCCATCTTAATTAATTGAAAGAAAAACGGGAGGACGGTAGATTACCGTCTCGCGACCGCGTGTGTTACATGAAGGGGCGTGACCGCAAGAAGGTTAATGAGAGAGTTGTTTGGTTGGTCCCTCAGTTTAGGGGCTGCGACAACGCGGTCATGTAGCCCCGTGTACATTGGGTGTGTGTAGAATCTGTCTGATAACCGGTGTTAATTGTGATGACTGTATTAGTGTGTGTATCTGTTTTAAATCAAGTAAAGACGGCAGATTTTGAATTTTTTCAAATATTTCCCACCTTTGCCGCCAAACGCCACCCTCTACGACTACTAGGCCCAGTTCAGAACTTAGTTACCATATGCCACCGCAGTCGGCTCTTGATGACGAACGTAGGAACCTAAGAAAGTTAGTCAAATGTTTAACCTATATAATTTAGCTTCACACAGGTGTAATTAGAGGAAGGTTCTTTAACATGCCATAAATCTATGACATGTGACCGCCGGCTTTACTTCCCCTCCGAAGTAAGACATACTGAGGGATTTTTAACGTTCTTTAAAAATCCGACTACTTCGGCCGGGATTTAATGGGAGAGTCGCTCGCTGTTCTGTGACCGAAAGTAATAGCAGGGCGAATAAAGTAGTAAGTGAAGGAACTTCGGTAGTTGACCGTGTCCGCTGCTAGGTGGTACTAGCGTAACTTGGCCGGCGCGTGGCTGTCTGGCTCGTCTCTACTTCGTATAAAACGAAGTCCCTGATTCTTGAATGTCACGGGTAATCTCGAGAACCAGTGGATGGATTTTGATGCGGCTTTCACCATTCTGTAAAGGTAATTTCGAGGAAGATTTCTGTAGAAAATAATGTATTTATGGTCAAAGGTAGCCCAGCAGTAACGATTTCAGATTTCAGTGAAAAGGTCGAAAAAGGAACTTGGGTCCGTGCGCTTTTTAAACTTACGCTGGGCAAACCGTTAAAAATATCAATATACTATGAGTGTAGGAATTGTTCAGCAAAAAAGATTCTTCAAAAAGTCCGTGAGAGGATATATCTATCTTCGATACTTCGCCCACTCTTATGTGTTTTTATTTTGGACGGAAGGGGGATTTGTCTCTCATGCACCTCGCCATTCTTAAATTACGTTTGACAGGAATTCCTTGCACATTCATAACTGTTCCCGGACGAAGCCTGCGGGTTGCTAGTTGTTTATTAAAAGAAGTATTGCACTAAATACTAAGCAAGTTGTGAATAACAGAAACAAATCTTCATGGGAATACGAACATATTAAAATACTATCCAGAACACACTAAAATAAATTTCTAAGAAGAGTAGAGCTACCTCTAAACTGAAGTGACCTTCATTATTTTTCTCGCTGATTTTCATGACGATCTGGATCTCAAGTTCCCTGGGCTTTTCTTTCGCCCGGAAAATGAACCGATATTTAATGTAATGAAACACTATCCTAGGGAAATATAGTAACAGATGATCCTCTGAGCGCCGGCCCTGTGGTGTTGGAGTAGCGCACCTGCCTCTCACCCGGGGGCCCCGGGTTCGATTCCCGGCTCCATCAGTGATTTTAGAAACTGACGTGAGGGCTGGAACGGGGTGCATTCAGCCTCGTGAGGACAATTGAGTAGCTGTCTGACAGTGAGAGAGCGCCCCGGTCACGAAAACCAAGATTAACGGCCGAGGGGACCCGATGCGCTGACCATGCGTCACCACAATATCTGCAGGTCAAATGGCTGGGCAGCGGTCGCTTGGTAGACCTAGGCTTTTCAGGGGCTGTAGTGCCAGGGGTTATTATTTTGATCCTCTGAGCAGCACACATTTCGGAACACAGGAAGTTCACAGATCCTATTCACACAATCTGAAAAGATATCGCCCCACAACGCGCCTTCTTGCTCCAACTTTGCCTCCACTACTGCATCTACATGTTTCATTACACGTTTCATCACGTGAAATGTCCAGCTCCGTGGCTAAATGGTTAGCGCGCTAGGCTTTGGTCTGCCGTGTCCCGGTTTCGATTCCTGGCCGGAACATTAAGGATTTTAATCTCTTTGGGTTAATTCCCGTTGCTCGGGGACTGGGTGTATGTGCCGTATACATCGTAACTTCATCCTCATTACGACGTGCGGGTCGCCCACGGGCGTCAATTAGAAAGACCTGTACTCGGCCTCTCAGGAGGCCACACGATCATTTTATTTTCATCACGTGAAATAAAGATAAAGACGGGTTTTTGTGAAATTTAGATTCACTTCCGACAAAGTCTCTCATCATGGTGAGGATACATACATCACTTTTAAAAAGTCCTCTCGGCACGCCGGAAGGCGGAGGTAGATTTCACCGGACAAACTTGGGGATAGGCGAAAATAAGCAGAATATGCATGTTTTCGTAGAAGGATCAGACCTCATTTATTGCGAGAAAGTATTTTATAATTGGAGCTTAATTAACTTTGTTTTTCGTCATTTTATGCATATTTTAAACATTTTATTGTCTTATGGGGACGTTAACCTTCTTGTCATTTGGGGTCCATTTTTATACTTGTGGTCACACTGTCCTTATGCAAGGTTTCGATACTGATGTGTAACTATGTAACGGTCTGTTACTTCTTCACACAAAATTATATTTCCCGCAGAGATTTTGGTTGGTTCCTCAGTTTAGGGGCTGCGACAACGCGGTCAAGTAACCCCGTGTACTTTGGGTGAGTGTAGAATCTGTCTGATAAACGGTGTGAATTGTGATGGGTGTATTAGTCTGTAATTCAGGTAAGGACTGCAGACGGTCAATTTCAAGCAGTAGTTCCTAATGTTGCTACGAGATACTAACTTACCATCAACGACACCTAGCTGTGAACTTGGCTACTAGATGCCACCGCAACCAGCAACTCGCAATGAACGTTGGAACTTCCCCTCCAAAGGAAAGCATACTGGTTTTTTAGCGCTCTTAGAAAATCCGACGACTTCGGCCGGCTTTGAACCCGCGACCTTGGGCATAGAAGTTCTGCATGCTACCAGTTACGTCACCGAAGACGCTTCACACTTAGTCAGATGGAAATCTGAATCTGATATCGAGCAAGTGCGTTGTCATGGCAACGTCCGATGGCTCATCCGTCATCAATTTAGTAGTGTTGCCATGGCAACCTCTGATAGCTCTTGGCATTTTCTTATAATTCCGAAATCATTTTTCTCATCCCGTGGCGTAATGGTGGGTCATATCAAAAATTCTTTCAGACAAAAGTTTTAGGTAATTATTAGGGGAATGTTGTCAATTTTGTACGGTTTTGATATTGTGCCTATTAAGAGAGATATGATTAATGTTTCCCGAAAAACCCAATTTTTCCCACCCCTTTGGTGAATGTTTGGTGCTATAAAAAAACTCTTCAAACATAAATGTTTGGGCTTTATCCGAAACATAGTATGAACTTTGAACGGATTCGATATTTCACATATTAAGAGAGTTATAGCAATATTTCACTTCTTCGAAAAAAGACCTCCATTTTCACTCCCTTCGACCGATTTAGCCCAGTAACGAACTCGACCGAGATTTCATAGGTATACATATTCGGTAAAAAATTCAAAGTGATTGGTGCAAAATTACGGCAGTTATCGTGTCCACAAGAAACTGATATACATATATATATATATATATATATATATATATACATAAATTATGTATAAACTTTTGAACTGATGGTGGTTTTGGGGTCTGGGGGATGTGAAACGCGAAGATATGTCGAAATTTTCCGGAAGTCGAAACATGGTACCCATTGCAATAGTTAGCTTTCTAATGAAATCTACCTAAAAATTGAATTGGTATTCTGCCCGAAGGCAGGTCCGAGTCTCCGAAGAGGCTACCCCCAGCCGGAGTTTACTTGCGGTAGGGTGGCCAGTGCCTTTCCGCTCCTCCTTATCTTGGCCAACAGCACGCGGTACCTAGAACCGGCATACCATCCAAGTTCCGACCGCGCCCAATGTTACTAAATTGCGGAGTTCTCATAGGAACTGGTTTTTCAACACGGCTAGGCCGTTGGCACGTACATCACTAACAGCATTAAATGTTTCTGAATCAGTTTCCAATGGCCAAATGCAGGAAGTGCATATCACAATTTTCGTTGCTGTTATGTGAATCAGGTAACCACTCAAATAATAAACAATGTTATCGCCTGCTCTCTCAGAACTGTCATCATTAACAGGATTATAGGGTTCAATTCCTGTCAGTGTAATAGTTTCTTTAATTTGGTGACAATTGTTATCCTTCACCTCTCTGCTCGTATGTATTTCATTTCTCGCCATTGACCGTGGATGCCATGAGGATCACCGGTGTTCCTCAAATTAATTTCACTTGTGTGCCATGAGAATCACAGTGGATCCTCAGGCTAGTGCTTTTTCAATGGAACCTAGCATGCCGTGGCATGCTATTAATGGTCTGTAACTGTTATATGGCACACCGGGAACACAAAATAATTGACTGATACACAATTGCCACCTGGTGGATTGGTATGGAACTAGTTATTAATATTTTAATTTCTTTGGACCATTGGTCGTTTACATGTGTTTGTATCAGGTTTATACAGATATACAACTTGAAACTCTCAGATTCTTGTTATTCTGTGGTATTCTAATATAATTTGAATCTATTATCGTTGCGATTGTTGAATTTCAAATAGTGTTTTATTGCTAAATGAACAGTCGGGCGTGTTATTCAATGGAATATTGACAAAACGACTGCATTGAGAAGTCATTATTGAGGTAAGTAATAATTGTTATATTTCGTTCATATAAAAAGTTAACATATGTATCTAAATAGTTGATATTTATTGACTTTCTTTATGTATTACATTACAGATTTTCGTCATGGATTCAGATCCCGGTCCCAGTGGTATAAATAGGAACGGAAAAGCTATGACCGAAGACGAAGAAAGTACTTGAAGAAAGTGAAGATGACATTAGCTTATTTTCAATTACTTCTTCCATGGATTTTGAACCTGAGGGTATGTCAGACTCTTCGTTTGAATCTGATGATGAGGTAGATGTTGAAACGGCCAACCATCAAGACGATCCAGTTGAAGAGCAAACTGAAGAATGGCAGGAGGTAGATATGAACAAGTTTCCACTTCACATACAGTTTACTGGCTCAGAATCATATAAATATCATGACAGTTACCAGATAATGTAGACAATTTATCTATCCTTGACGTGTACAGAAGGTTTCTTGATGCCGATGTCCTGAAGCTCATTGTTCATGAAACTAATAGAAATGCCTCAAATACCATTGCAAACACCAGATTAAGTCGCTCTTCAAGAATGAAAAAGTGGGTGGACACCAACGAAGATGAAATGTGGAAGTTTTTTGCAGTGGTGCTTTATATGGGAATTGCAAAATACCCTAAAATTGCTGATTATTGGTCTAGCAGTATTTTATATAGAAACTGTCTTGTTCCAAAAGTAATGAGTAGAAATAGATTTCAGCTATTACTGAGATTCGTCCACTTCGCTGACAATTCAGCAGCTGGTGATGGTGATAGATTGTACAAAGTTAGAAGTCTGATGGACATGATGCAAGAAAGGTTTGTGTCTGAATACGTGCCTGGAGAAATGTTAGCAGTTGATGAAACGATGATTCCTTTCCGTGGTAGATTATTATTCAGACAGTATATTCCCAACAAACGCCATAAGTATGGGTTGAAACTGTTCAAATTGTGCAGCCCCATTGGCTATACATTGCGAATGACAATGTATTCTGGACAAACGCCCAACACAAGCACTGGACTTGCTGAAAGAGTAGTTCTTGAACTTGCACAACCATATTTATCTGAGGGAAGAGTTATAGTAGTGGATAACTTCTACACATCAGTGCCATTGGCAACTTCACTTCTTCAAAGAGATACCCATTTGTTAGGAACACTGAGAAAGAATAGAAAATACCTACCAAAGGATGTGATCGCAAAGAAACTACGAAAAGGCGAGGTTGTAGGGAAGCAAAATTCGAAAGGAACTGTTGTCGGAAAGTGGAAAGACAAGCGTGACGTGCATTTCCTGTCTACTAAACACACGTTGCAGAAGGTAACAACTGGAAGAAAAAACAGACTTGGTGAAGATGTGAGCAAGCCAGTTGCTATTATTGATTACAATCAGGGCAAACAAGGGATAGACCTCTCAGACCAAATGTCGAGTTATTTTACGCCCTTGAGAAAAACGATTAGATGGCACCACAAGGCAGCTTTCGAAGTTCTGCTGAACACATCAGTAGTCAACTCACTTCTTATTTATAACCACTTCCAGAGAAAAAAAACTCAGATCACTTCCTTCAGGGAGCAGCTAGTTCTTCAAATGCTGGGAGTTGTGGAAAATGATATTCCAGCTAAGCCATCAGCTGAAAAGCATTGTTTAGTGCAAAGTCAAGAAAGAGACCAGAATAATCGGAGGAAACGAAGAAGATGTACAAACTGCTATACTGAAGCTGCCAAAGAAAGCCGTTCCGTGGCCCAGAAACAATCAAAATTAGTTTCAACCCAGTGCTCTGTTTGTGGGAAGTATTTGTGCCTCTCCTGTTTCACAAAACTACACTAGTTGTAAAAATGTGACTGTGAAATATGGCGTTGTGACTGAGGATCACAGGTGATCCCCATGGCACTTGAGTAAAACAGATGTTATTGCAGTGCCATGAGGATCACCGGTGAACTCAGAATTTTCCGAATTTTCTGATGTGTATTTATGCTTTTCAAAACATAAATGTGTTAGTTGTCACCCAATGAACACTTATTTACCATTCCCTTACTGTGGCACCTGGGAAATGTCATCAATGTTTGTATGGTGGCACTCAACGTGTTGAGAAGAAAGAAAGGACCTCTTTCACTGTACAGTATATAGACTGAAGCAAATGGAGGCAAAAGAAGTCAGTAGAAGTAGGATGATCGTCACTGCTTAAACCTCGTTTAAGTCCAAAATACCTCTCAGAAGTGTCTTGATTTAATTTTGCAGTTAAAACGTACTTGTATTGTAAGTACAATTTGCGCACGGTAATGCATCACTGCTTGGCAGCTGGCATCTGCTACGATCATACGCTCAGCGCGGCGCCTGGTGTTGCAATTTAAACTACTTCATCTTAACCATTGACTCATTTGGAAGTTCCGCCACTTATTACTTTATTCGCCCTGATTAGGCTGTGCTGAGTCATCCATGTCAGGACATGTCACCTCGCGATGAATCAGCAAGCCTTTCTCACACCTTGCATTGCGGTGCCACAAGTATATAGATTGTGCAATTGGGTTACTGTGGAATTTAAAAGGCTTTCTGTTAAGTTCCTCCCCTTTTGTGTACATAAATAATTTGTAGCCAGAAACCTTCCCTGGAGTGCACGCAACAACTCACCTAAATTCCATCGCAATCGGATGAATGGTATACTGTGTATGAACGCATAGGGGACATACATACAGACAGACACACTATCACATAACATTGATTTATACAGGGTATTTCACTCAAAGTGGGTCCGGGCGCACGGCCGGCGCTGAGCTGCTGGTAGAAGGTCGAGCCGAAGGTCAGATGAGCATATGGCAACACGGAGCTGAGACAGTTCTGACGGAGGATTTGACGAGTAAATTTGACTTGGTTATTTCTCCTATAGCTTATTTTAAGATATAAGTGGAATAAGTTTACAACGTGTCTCCGTAGTTATTGTTTAATTGTTATTGTGTATAAAAATTGTATAACGTGTTATTGCTAAGTGTATTCTTATTTATGGGGAAAATTAAAAGATAAGGTTTCCTCACACTAGATAAACTCAAACTAAAAATTATCATGAGAGAAATTGAGGCTATCTCGATAGATGAACTAATGCGTGTGAATGAACATTTCCTTAGAAGATGCCAGAAATGTATAGATGCAGGAGGAGGACATTTTCAACATCTTCTGTGACAAGTTGAGTAATGATATTACTTTGATTACCATATGTGTTATTATGAGTGCTTGTTATATACAGGATGTTTGAAAAAGAACTCTCTGGTTTTAATGTGCCCTAGAATCTGTAGAAAGTGACATACACTATTCTAGTTTGTGGTGTGTGATTCATCAACTCTCCAACTTTTGATTTTATCAGTAGGTTTTATTTCATGTAACAGTTGCAACTTGTAGGGGCGCAACTTAAGTCTCTTACGTACAACATCATACACAGTACATCTAGGCACTCCTAATTGTAGACTACGTCTGACCAATGACTTCTTCGGGCTCCGAACACACGAAACACGGATCTGTTCAACAACATCTTCAGAAGTTCTCGGTCTACCTGGTGATTTTGCTTTTAAAACACTACTGGTTTCCTTGAAAAACGGATAGTTTTTGCTGTGGGTGGATCACCACCATTCTGACGTCTAAAATTACGTTGCACTGTTATACTGTAACTACAGTATATCAGTTTTCACAAGCCAAATAACACACTGCGCTTTCTGTTGCGGAGTACACATTGCTACTGAGTTGCCCTGCACTGCAATGCATGCACTCACGCACGCACTGGGGCCGTCTCAAGGTCAAGCAGAACTGCCAACTTGGGAGAGTTGATGAATCACACACCACAAACTAGAATAGTGTTTGTCACTTTGTACAGATTCTAGGACACATTAAAACTAGGGAGTTCTTTTTCTATCACCCCGTACAGTACATGCGATTCGTCCAGGCGCTCTCTCGGCGAATTGCCATATGCTCGTCCGACCCTCCACGCGCCGCGCGGCTGGCCCCAAGTTGAGTGTAAGTCCCTGTATATAGATGTGGTTTAATCTGGACAACCTACAGCCCCAATTAGTCCAGATTAATGAGGTTCTAGGTATCCAAGAACATTCTGGGTCCCTAATAATTCTTACTGAACTTTGGTGTGTTGTACTGTAGGTGTTCTGACATCCCCAGGGAAAAAGACTGCACTTTCCACGAAGGGAAACTGGAGGATGGCTTCCCAAAGTATTGTGGGATCTACGATTGCGCGTCTCCAGAGAGCGACTCAGCTGTGGGATTAAGAATGCAGCCCTCATGGAGTATCTTCTATGCCGTCTAGTATATTTATCAGTGTCGGCTCGTGAACTACGGAAATGGGGAATGCGAGGTTACAGCCTCAACTCTTAATCCAGTGTTTCCCAAGCTTTCGTATCCTAATGGGACAACACTGATCGTTGCTGAAATAAACCTTCGTTACAATGTTAATTATCTGTAAATAAATAAATTATATTTATTGATATGAAATCATATTTAAATTGGGTCCTTATTAACAACTAATTAAATTACTATTGAAACTTCTAATTAACAACAGATTTTCATATCACACAGCTTCACTCATATTGTTTAGAAAATTATATTTAAATGATTTTGTAACAGATCACATTTCCTAGTTTACTGTTTATTTTATATACTTTTAAGGTCTTTCCAAAGACGACGAAACCACTAAATACACTAATATACTCGCAATTATCGATTGCTTTTTTAAGATTATGCTGATGAAGACTACAATGTGGTCGAAACTAGTTCAATAAAAATCTATTAGTAATTTATTTTATTGACTTTTGGTGGAATATTTGTAATGCCATTGGTATTTAATTTAAATTATATTTATTGCTTGCCGAAGCCTCCGTGGCTCAGGCGGCAGCACGCCGGCCTCTCACCGCTGGGTCCGTGGTTCAAATCCCGGTCACTCCATGTGAGATCTGTGCTGGATAAAACGGAGGCAGACAGGTTTTCCTCCGGGTACTCCGGTTTTCCCTGTCACAATTTCATTCCAGCAACACTCTCCACTATCATTTCATTTCATATGTCATTCATTTAATCATTGCCCCAGAGGAGTGCGTCAGGCCTCGGTAGCCGGCACGTTCCTATCCTCGCCGCTAGATAGGGGCTTCATTCATTCCATTCCTGAACAAGTCGGAGACTGGAAGCAGGCTGTGAATTTTCATTATTGCTTGCCATGGCGGGTGAGTGGTTATCGTGTCGGTCTACCAACCCCCAAGCTTGCAGGTTCGCTCCTGCCGTGGTAAGTGATTTGTTAAAGGCGGCAAAAATCACGATAGGCATGTCATATGATGTTGGCATGTTAATGAACCCATTTGAATTCAGTAGGCTGTGTTCATAATGGCTAAATTAATCTCGGGATTTACCGTCAACACAAAGTTCCTCGTTTCTCTACTAGAAAGTGCTATAGTGTCAAGGAGCTTAGATATCTAACCTCCTTGATTTTCATAGTGCTTCAAGGAACAACAAAATTCGACATGCAGCCCTCTGGGTGACAATTAACAAAGCTTGCACCTGGCACCAGAGGCCATACGATATTATTGTTATTGTTATATTTTTTTTTTGCTCAATCCTACAACTCACTGATCTTGCGGTTAACCTGTAAGTCCTAGCTCACCAGCCAGCTTCGAGCAGGAAAACGAGACGTGTAGCTGCTCTGCGCATAGCTTGATATTACAACTTTTCAGTCAGTCAACAAAATGTAATCCCAATTACTGGGACAGGCGAAAAAAAAACTGTGATTAAATTACATGTATAAAGTATATATTATAATTAGGGCTCGGATTTTTAGGTAAATAAATATTTTTTTTATGTAAATACATATTTTAAGCATTTTTTCTATAAATACATAAATTCTTGCTTTTCACTTATTTGCACATAAAAAGACTCAATACTTACGTTTTTAACAAGTAGTTCCGTGAAGAACTACACAGCCTATTTTCATATATCCTACTTATGTTAATTGCCACTATCAACATACACAATTTCTGTTTGATTGCTGAAATAGATTCGTAGATATTAAGAAGCGACTAAATATTTCGGATGGTCGCCATGTTGGATTTTATATATGTAGGTCCTAGAGTTATGTACTGTTACATGCAGATTATTGTGAACGTGTAGTATTCAAACTTCAATCGCAAAATTAGGACACAAGAAAAAACAAGGAGATTTTAAAATTTTTCACAGCTGCCACCGTGAGGTTATGGAAACAATTGAAATAAATTAGATGCCAGTGGATTAACATTCGTATAAGAATTTGCTATACCAAGTTTCACTGCACTCGGATGGTTAAATTGCGAGAAACGTCCATGTGAATATTTATAATTCGCGTCACCGCCATGTTGGATTTGTGATCACCAGGTTATTTAAAGTCCTATAGGTGAACTTAAGTTCATAGCCCCTATGAACAATAAAAAATGCAGTTTGATTGCTAAAATAGATTCGTAGATATTCAGTATCGTCTAAATATTTCGGATGGTCGCCATGTTGGATTGTTAAATGTATAGGCCATAGAGTCATGTACCATTAAAGGAAAATTATTGCGTAGGTTTATTATTCAAACTTTCACTTCGATCGCAAGACTACATCACAAGAAATAAAAACTTAATTTTAAAATGCGCACTGCGGCCATCTTGAGGTTATGTAACCAATTGAACTAAATTAGATACCAGTGGATTACAATGTGTATAAATATTTCCTGTACCAGGTTTCAGTGCGCTTGGAACATTAAATCGCGAGAAAGGTCTATTTAAAATTTTCAAATTCGCTTGGACGCCATGTTCGTTTTGTAGTTAACCGGTTTTTGAAAGTCTTATAGATGGACTCCAGTAGTGCCCTTTATCACCGTACAAAATTTTAGGGAGATACCGCTAATAGTTTCAGAGATATAGAATGCCGGTGAAATATTTCGCACATCCGCCATCTTGTGATTATGTAAACAATTGAACGAAGTTAGATGTCGGTGCATTACAATGTATATAAACATATACTGTACCAAGTTTCATTGCGTTTGGTGGTCAAATCACGAGAAACGTCTATTTAAAAGTCGCAAATTCGCCTGGCCTCCATGTTGGTTTTGTAGTTAGCAGGTTTTCAAAAGTCAGATAAGTGAACTTATAGTAGTTCCCTGTATCACCATAGAAAATGTCAGGGTAATATCGGTAATAGTTTCGGAGATATTGAATGCTGGTGAAATATTTCGCACAGCCGCCATGTTGGATTGGTGAGTCGTAACAAAATTTGAAGGGCGCGGTCGAGGTCGCCGGGAATAGTGCTATGAACTTTCCGAGTTTCATTGAAATCGCTCCTGCCGTTTAAATTTTATTAGGGGAGGACACACACACGAATCACACACACACACACACACACACGCACACACACACGGACAAAAGATAATCTCATAAGCCTATTTTTTCAAAATTGAAAATAGGCTAAAAATCAGGATGCTAGATCTTTCAGTTTATTGCGTTTTTCTCTGTGTTACTTCAACAGGGAAGAACCTGTTAGCTATCTAATCTTCATTCAGAGCTTATGTCAGCTTGCAACTGTGTTATTCTTAATTTGTCGCCCCATGCCACTCACTGTGGAAGCTGGGAATTTCCTTGTCCATAGCCATGTCGCACCACGTGCTAGACCTTCCCGTCCCCCAGCTACCTGGAACCAGTGTCCCTCACATGCAGTTCATTTCTGGCACTGTGAAGTGTCGGGCAGCACTACGATGCCTGAAATAAACACAACTACAAGTTATCGTCAGTTGCAGAATTTAAAGATAATTTTACTTCTCCTGGCGGCGTTCTGTTCTACCAATCAAGGCTGAACAGTGACCTCAAGTTTACACAACACCTCAAAGGCAAGACACGTATTGCCGCAGTTTCGCGCCTTCTGAAGAAGTGTTTCGCGATAATCGTTGGTCATTTGTGATGGACAACCTGAAGATGTATCTCGTTGTGTATTGTAATGCTTCAGCAGTCAGTGAGACATTGCATATATTGCATTCGTGAGTACTGCATATTGTTTATATTGTCATTATTAAACTAAATTATAATTAAATATTCTTACTTTTTTGGTCACATATTTCAGGTATTTTTAATACATAAAAATAAGGAAACAAGATGTTCGGTAAAGAACATATAGCCTACTTTCTCCTAAATGCATGGGTATTGTTAAACTCTTTGTCCTTTTCAAGGAGTATGATTGAATGCTGGTTGTAGTAACTTGTTGAAATACAACGTGCTATAGGGATATTAAACATGAATATGAGGTGCCCTTTGCTAGTGCTACCTCTGTACCAAATTTCGTTCAATTCGGTTCCACCGTGTTTGAATTGATAGGGGGAATCGATTTGCACACATACTTGGCCACCATCTACAAACTATTGGGCTGATGTTCTTGCAGTTTGGTCAGAATATGTTTCCCACATAAAGATATGGTGTTGAAAAATTTGATAGTGACTAGATTATTAGATTGGTCGTAGTTACATTTTAGCTTTTAACATTTGGGTGGCCGCGATTACGTTTCCGTCAAGATAGCGGTGATATAAAACATGACACTGAGGTGCCCTTTGCTAGTGCTACCTCTGTACCAAATTTCGTTCATTCGGTTCCACCGTGTTCGAATTAATAGGGGGAATCAATTTCGACATAAAGATGGCCGCCATCCGCAAACAATTAGGCTAATGACCTATTAGATTGGTCAAAGGATGCTCCCTCCATAAAGGTATGTTGTTGCAAAGTTTGGCAGAGATCGGATGGTTATGTTAGTCGTAATTTGATTTAAGCTTTAAACATTCGTGTGGCCGCCATTACGTTTCTGTCAATATGGCGGCGATATTAATCATGACACTGAGATGCCCTTTGCTAGTGCTATCTCTGTACCAAATTTCGTTCCATTCGGTTTCACCGTGTTTGAATTAGTAGGGGGAATCGATTCTGACACAAAGATGGCCGCCATCCGCAAACTATTAGGCGAATGACCTATTAGATTGGTCAAAAGATGCTCCCTCCATAAAGGTATGTAGTTGCAAAATTTGGTAGAGATCGGATGATTAGGTTAATCATAATTTGATTTAAGCTTTGAACATTCGTGTGGCCGCCATTACGTTTCAGTCAAGATGGCGGCGATATAAAACATGACACTGAGGTGCCCTTTGCTAGTGCTACCTCTGTACCAAATTTCGTTCCATTCGGTTCCACCGTGTTCGAATTAATAGGGGGAATCAATTTTGACATAAAGATGGCCGCCATCCGCAAACTATTAGGCTAATAACCTATTAGATTGGTCAAAGGATGCTCCCTCCATAAAGGTATGTTGTTGCAAAGTTTGGTAGAGATCGGATGGTTATGTTAGTCGTAATTTAACTTAAGCTTTGAACATTTGTGTGGCCGCCATTACGTTTCTGTCAATATGGCGGCGATATAAAACATGACACTGAGATGCCCTTTGCTAGTGCTCCCTCTGTACCAAATTTCATTCCATTCGGTTTCACCGTGTTTGAATTAATAGGGGGAATTTATTTTCACACAAAGATGGCCGACATCCGCAAACTATTAGGCTAATGACCTGTTCAATTGGTCAAAGGATGCTTCCTCTATAAGGGTATGTTGTTGCAAAATTTGGTAGAGATCGGATGATTAGGTTAATCGTAATTTGATTTAAGCTTTGAACATTTGTGTGGCCGCCATTACGGTTCCGTCAAGACGGCGGCGATATAAAACATGACACTGAGGTGCCTTTTATTAGTACTACCTCTGTACCAAATTTCGTTCCATTCGGTTGCACCGTGTTCGAATTAATAGGGGGAATCAATTTTCACACAAAGATGGCCGCCATCCGCAAACTATTAGGCTGATGACCTATTAGTTTGGTCAAAGGATGCTCCCCCCATAAAGGTATGTTGTTGCAAAATTTGGTACAGATCGGATGATTAGGTTAGTCGTAATTTGATTTAAGCTTTGAACATTTGTGTGGCCGCCATTACGTCTCCGTCAAGATGGCGGAGATATAAAACATGACACTGAGGTGCCTTTTGTTAGTACTACCTCTGTACCAAATTTCGTTCCATTGGGTTGCACCGTGTTCGAATTAATAGGGGGAATCGATTTTCACACAAAGATGGCCGCCATCCGCAAACTATTACGCTGATGACCTATTGGTTTGGTCAAAGGATGCCCCCCCCCCCCCCATAAGGGTATGTTGTTGCAAAATTTGGTAGAGATCGGATGATTAGGTTAGTCGTAATTTGATTTAAGCTTTGAACATTTGTGTGGCCGCCATTACGTTTCCGTCAAGATGGCTGCGTTATAAAACATGACACTGAGGTGTCCTTTGCTAGTGCTACCTTTGTACCAAATTTCGTTCAATTCGCATTCACCGTCTTCGAATTGATAGGGGGGACAGACATTCAGAGTACACACTCACACACACACACACACACAGACTCACACACACACATACACACACACACACACACAGACAGACACACTTTTTTCGCCCTGTGTTGATCTCATAAGTCTACTTTCATTTTTTGCAAAAATCGAAAGTAGGCTAATACATATTTTACCGATTTCTAGCACCTAAAAATCCGAGCCCAAATTATAATATTAAAATATATGTATATACTTGAGTAAGTGAGGCTAGGAGAGCAATTGAAGCATTCAATTCCGTTTTATGGAGCATAAATATTTTAAACAAAACTAAGAAACTTATTTACAGTAGAGTGGTACAAAGAATTTTGTTATATGGAGCATAACCTTGGACGTTAAACAGACAGCAAGCAAACAAACTATTAGTAACAGAGATGGATTATTGGAGGAGGGCGGCAAGAGAATCAAGATTGGATAAAATTAGAAATACCAGAATCAGAGAAATTATGCAGGTAAAAAACCTGTTCTAGAAGTGGTTGAAGGAAGAAGATTACAATGGTTTGGACATATGCATAGTAGAATTCCAAATTTAATGTTACATTGGTAAGCTGAAGGTAATTGGAAACGGGGTAAACCAAGAGAAAATTGGATGGATGGTGTAAATAGAAGCATGGCTAACAGAGGCTTATGAAGATGATGATGATAATTGTTGTTTTAAGGGGCCTAACATCTAGGTTATCGGCCCCTAATGGTTTGGGTGATCGTGATGATAATGAAATGTAAACTATAACTAAAACTAACTACAGTACTAACTTATATACTAGAAGAAGAAATGGAAAACAAAAGGAGAATAAGGCAAATAAAGGAGAGGAGGAAAAGAAATGCCCTCAGCCCTCGAAGAATGCGGATTGAGGGACTTGGAAGGAAGGAGAGCGATGAAAGGCAGATAGCAAAGTGAAAGAGGAGAGGGTCCACCCCACAGGTAAGGGACAAAAGGGGGAAATCGGACCCAGCTCAGGCTCCCGAACCCACCAGCCGTGAGCCCCTGAGGGTGTAGCAATATTCAGGGTGCACCAGAAATGGTGGGGCTACATACACCCTGCCTTCTTGAGGGCCTTAAGCAGAAGGCAGGAGATAACAAGAAATGAAAAAGTAGGCTGACCCCTCGCAGAAGGAGGGTATCAGAAAAGATGAGACAAGGGCCAATTAAGGTGGGAAAGGAAGAGACTCCCTAGGCCTCGGATACCCTAATACCGTCGGGGTCGGAAGAGAACAAGAGTTGACCAAGTGAGGTCGACAGGAAAGAAGACGGAGAGGAGCCCGGCACAAGTTAGTGGAAGCAATGCCGGACAAAGCTGGGGCCCCGTGGTCGCCAACCCACGTCCCACAAGATGTGAGCCCCTGGGGGAGGGGGATTTTGAAGAGTAGTATATTTTTGGGTTAAAGGAAAAATACTGTATTGCTGAATATCTTATATATAAAAGTGAAAGTCTGTATGTATGTATGTATGTGGGTGGGTGGGTTGGTTCCGTATAGAAATCTACACCGTTCCACCAATCTCAACCATATTTTGCATACACATAGTTTAGGACCCAGAAGGAACCGCTGGCTACATGAATTTTCGATAGTCTTTCTCATTCTTCTGATTTCGGCCCTTTTGCACTCGAGCAAAGGCTAATCAATTCATAAAATATACTCATGAAGGAATGGCAAGGCAGATAGTTTCCATGGCAACACAGCTCAAGTCGAGACACGGCCGACTGGATGCCAGTTGCGCTCTGCACTACCGGTATAGAAAATGAGGAGCTTTACTTGAAATCCCGTTAGTTACTCAACTGCTCACACAGCACTGTCAACCGAGGATAGCATAACAAAGACTTGACACTATCTTTGTCAAATACCACTCACTCACTCACACATTCATCACGAAATCTCAGAAACCACCCAACGGAATTAAATTTGGTATGCAGCTTCCTCAAGGGCCGCAAACGCGCACTAAGAAAGGATTTTTGTATATTCAGGTTCTAAAGGGGTGTTAAGGGGGTAGACCTGCATTTCATTGAATAGCAATATCTCCCGATTGGTTTCATTGGGGGATGTGATACTCGGCATATAAATTCATCATTAAAAATAAGAAGACAGGTGTCTGAGGGTTTTTCGATGTGGTGTATATTATGAGGTGAAAGGGGTGAAAAGTAGGGGCTGAAAGATTCCTAACGGAGCCTGTATCTCTTAAACGACATAGGCGAGGAGTTTGAAACTCAGCGGAAGAAAATCAGCATAAAAAATAAGTAAATAGGCGTTTGACCGTTTTTTTTTCATAAATCCAATTTAAGGGGCCCATGGGGAGGGGTGAAATTCTTCAATCTCAGGGGGAAAAGCTGCTTAAAAATGAGTAAATATGTGTTCGACAGTTTTTATTATAAATCAAATTTAAGGGGTTCATCGGGAGGGGTGAAATTCTGAAGAAAAAAAATTGAAAGAAAATGTCCTGACTCACTCACTCACTCATCATCGCCCAGCCAAAAATATTGAAGTTGGAAACATGGCATTTTCGGGATATGTTCGTTGTATGTCAAAACCATACACTAAGGGAGGATTTTTGAATATTCTGGTTCTAAAGGGGTCTTAAGGGGGTTAATCCTGCATTTCATTCAATAACAATATCTCACGAGTGGTTTCATTTGTGGATGTGAAACTCGGCATATAAACTAATCATTAAAAATAAGCAGACTAGTGTCTAAGGGTTTTTCGATATGGTGTATTATTATGAGGTGAAAGGGGTGAAAAGTGGGGGTTAAAGGATTCCTAACGAAGCGTGTAGGCCTATCTCTTAAACGACATAGGCGAGAAATTTGAAACTCAGCGAAAAATATCAGCTTAAAAATAAGTAAATCGATGTTCCAACGTTTTTTCATAAATTAATTTAAGGGGCCAATGGGGTGGGGTGAAATTCTGGGGGAAAAAGGAGAGAAAGTGTCCTAACTGACTGACTAACTCACTCACTCATCAAACTCAGGGGAAAAAGACAGCTTAAAAAATAATTTAATAGGTGTTCAAGCGTTTTTTCATGAATCCAATTTAAGGGGCCCATGGGGAGGGGTGAAATTCTGGTAAAAATAATTGAAAGAAAATGTCCTGTCTGACTCACTCACTCATCACGCCCAGCGAAAACTATTAAAGTTAGAAACGTCAACTAAGGAATGATTTTTGTTTCTTCGGGTTTTAAAGAGGTGTTAAGGGAGTAAACGTGCATTTCATTGAATAACGATATCTCATGAGTTGTTTCTTTGGGGTTGTGATATTCGGTATTGTGCCCTTTTAGCAAGAAATATGCCAATCACAGTATACCAGCGTAGCTCAATTCGGAATTTTCGGGGCAGCGGTAAGTTCACCCACTCTGTGACTCACATATTTTGGATTAATTAGAGGATACACTTGCAAAAATAACGACAAAATCAAATCCTATTTTAACACATTTAATTAATCAAAATTATGGCGCTACAAACAATTAAACAATTAAATTACTGACCATAATCATCTACTTGTTCCAAATGAACAAGGAATAACATAAGAATAAAACAAATATTGTATTAAAACATCTGGTTTCCATATAAACCAACAATTCCTAATTATTTTTACTTCCATAAAGCATCAACTGTAAGTTTCATATAACTCCGAGCTCTTTTGGCTCAATGCTTTCTATAATAATGGTGTCATCCTTTGTACACCTCAAATACTACTTTTTTATATTTTCTTAATCATCAAAACAAATGTATAATTACATTCTAAATTACATGCTAATTATCTAACTCAATATTTGGGCATTTCACATGTTTTCAGCTGTTATCATCTCTCTCTAGTTTTACAAATACATTAAGGTAATCAGGAAATTACTTGTGTACTCCAGAGTATGAAGATACTTGACACAGTCAAAAAACTATGGTCACTCCCGAAACCTAGTTGCCTTCAATTAACTCATGGAATCCTACTTCCATACAACATTACAATAGGGATTGTTATTTATTTCATTTGTCTTTTAAGACCATTATCATATAAAAACTACGATCTGAACAGGCAAGTGGAAATATCAATCTACAAGGACCTCGGTTCAACGCCCGGGTCGTTAACAACTTTAAACACTCCTGGTGTATTCATTACTCCTTACAAGACGGCCTCCAGACACCCCTCCTACTCCGAGGGTCTGACCGTGCTACTTTAGAGTTATTTATGACTATGCGGGAACCCTCCCGTTTAGTCTAAGCTAGAGCTCTCTTTAATGCTTTTACAAACAGCTTTTCGTTCATTCTCAATTCTTTGGGGAGACCTGGCATTCTACTCCTCGTTTAAATTCAACAATATTATTGGGCTCATAAACCACATTCGTAATCTTGGCATTTATTAATTATGAAAGGTCCTCATTGATTGGGGAAGAGATATACACATTCTACGACGAATAATAAAGGGGCTTTCACAATAAGAAGATTATGAGTTCGAATCTCTTCACATGCCTCAGGAACCATTCCCATAAAGAGGACTATACAAAATGCGATTTAGGGTCAGCCTATAGCTTAAGACCTACGCTCAATACCATACATTTGCTCCCTTTCAATACAAAATACACTATGGCCTCGTGAAACTACGTCACAAATAGAGGACTTATACCAATTCTCAATTCGCTACAATCAACTACCTCTCATAAGTAATTTACCAAGTACATTAACTTTTACGCGTTCCTAGCGTGACATTTTATTTTAATTGCGCTCCTTTTGAGCTATACTTTATTTTAAGCCTAGCGTCATCCAAAGAACTGATAATATCATATTAATAATTGATACACATCTCAATTTTTATATTATTCTTTTCCTTCGACAATAAATTTCTCTCTTTTTAAGAACATGCATTTGAACATCATGTCTATACTTTTTATTAAGGCTCTAACGCTCTTATGTTCACATCAATTAATGTGATCTTTATTTAATATTTCCTTACTTGGTTATTATTATTATTATTTCATATCTTCATTCTTAACAAGAAGCTCAAAAGCTATTTCTTTCATATAACTCAAATTTACTTTTATTTAAATATCTTTCATGGTAATTATTAATATTTCGCTTGCTCTTCTGACCTTCGTCAAATACACTGACATTTTATTCATATATTTCCTCTACTGGATTTATTCTTTTACATAATTATTTATAGTTTCTCAAATTTCTATTATTGTTCAGACCGCGTTCTTGTTTATTCAGTATTTATTTATTTAAACACATCCCTTTTACTCAAAAACTCCGGTGGATTTGTACACAACCATTTCCTGACACCAAAATATAATGAACTTCATTACTCACATGTTTTTAAGGTCGTCTCATGACCTTTATCCTTGTGCGGTGTTTCATTTTGGCCCACCTTTTGACTTACTCCATATTGTAGAAATCCATCTCATGTACAAACACTTCTTGACACATATTCAATACACTTAACATTGACAACATTTTTAATACACTGTTGTATCCATTTAAAACACACAATAAACACTAAAAAATATTATTTTAACACACAATCTTGATAGATTTACACTTCACAACTTTTGATCACTAGGCCGTATTTTCCTAGCCTATCACACGTGACCTCTTAATCTCCAGTTTCCAAGGGTGAAATTTATTCAATGTCGGCTTCCTATCCTGCAGAATACGAAAGTCTCGAATCATCTACTTTTCCCTGGAATCCTAATTCTTCGAATCCTATCCTTGATGACCAGCTATTTTTCTAGCTTGAACGGCTCCTTTTTTTTAGATCTGGTTTATCGATCCTAGCGAAAGTCTATTCGGATCGAGGTCCCCTCGATAACCTATCGATGACCTATGGATTTTTTTTACAGCAGCTAGTACTTCTCGAGTCTTAGTGCTTTAGAATAGTTCGTCTGCTTTCTGGAGATAATGTCTATAGTCTCCGTTCTTCTTTATTTCTTCGGTTCTCGCACTACTACCTTTTTGAAATACGTTGCGAACCTTACTCTGTTTTTCCCTGTTTGGGTTCTTTAAATTAGATAACTGTTTATCTTTCTATTACGGTACTTTCGTACGTTATGATTTTTTTCGGTCGTTTATTTAAAGACCTATCGCCTTAAGTCCAACGTTCGCAGCCTGCTCTGACTATATTTTACGAACTTTTCACTGTAAACTTGTGTACTGTCGGACCTAAATCCTGTAACTAGGATTTTCCTAATTTTTCAACACGGCGATACTTTAATATTTCTTCTTTACAACTCCTTATGGAGGCACGCAAGTTGTTAATACTGCGACGCCTGTGGCTATCGGATATTAATTCTGCGGTGTAATACAGCGTTTCTCCCCTCAAGGAGTACTGGTAAACTGTCTTCGATGTGAAGCAGAGTGACGCCCTACACGGCTGTCTGAATACTGAAGCGTAGCAACGCCCCCCTCGGGCTGTTTGGAACTGCTTGTACTGATGCTCCAGCGTCACGTCCCCTGGACTGTTTGAAACTGCATGTTTGGCTTGGTGATGCCAGGAGCTTTATACTCTTTCGCTACAAAAAGATAAGACTCTAGCCCTTTCCGTGCCCAACTTTTAAAATAATGGTTGCACCATTATAAAAATTATACCTTCAAAAAGCTCGTCTTCTCAATGTTAAATAATCTCATTGCGCATAAGAATCGATCGTGCAATTCGGAGATATTAATTAATTTCTCGTCCTCAACTGTGTGGGTGTTGCTGTTCTTTTGCATTCTCCCCTCTCCACAGGCCTTGGTAAATCCCCTATGACGTCTACTTGCGTTTGCAGTTTTCTCCTGTGCAATTATTAAAGGGGTTTTCTTTACACAAAAATCTCTAATTCGAAATGATTCACCGTACTGTACTTGTTTACTTATTTTTATACTCGTAAACGGGTTAAATTTAATTATTCCTCTTCTGGCGCATAGGCGGTGTTGTGGTTTTCAAGCCAGCTCAGCTCGATTTCCGAGTCAGGCTTCCTTGTCTAACAGTCGAAATTTTCCACTCGGTTATTAATACTCATGACCAGCTCCTTCTGAATGTCAAGAGGGGTGATCTCATCTCTCGAACACCTGGCTCGCGCTGCTTGCACAATGTTAGGCTAGAATCCTGGCTTGATCTTTCTCTATGTTACATTAGAAACTGTACGTTTCTTTCATTTCTTCCCCAAATACATGGATTCGACCTCCTTGGACCCTATGGCACATGGGTTCATCTCTCCCCTCCTTAGGTAAATAAATTTTCGAAAAATTTTGAGGAAATTTATTTCAATTAATCTTATCTTTCTTTATTCGTCGAAGCCATCATAACGTTGTCCGTACCTTCCGTCTCTTTTTATTTCTTTAAAGTCGTATCCGGTAATTGTGTAGGTCGGGTATGCTCTGTCCCTACCCTTTCTTTCTTTTCCTTTATTCGTCTGGGCTTTAAGTCCCCAGAACCTCATTCTTCCTTACGGGTTTGGTCTATCCCTACCCGTTTCCTTATTTCATCATTCTCCTTTCATAAATTGAAATTTTCTTCTTCAATAAACTCAATCATTTCTTTGATTTCCCAATACAACTTTTCCAATTCGCATTCGCTCTCGAATGCTTGAGCTCTATTCTCTATTTCTTCCTTATTCTTGTTTATGTCAAAAGCGGATTCATCTCTAAATGTTTCCATAACCAGGGCTTGTTCATTTGCTTCATCGAAATCTTCGGGAGGGTAATATAATTTCAAATTTGCTGAATTCATGGTCACTTCGTGATCCGTTTCACAGTGCCGAATTCTATATGCGTTATTCCTCAAATCTCTGATTATTTGATACGGTCCGTGGTACATTTTCTGGAACTTCTTGTACACACGGTTCCCTGGATCCGAAATGGCTGGTCTTTTTGCTAATACCATTTCTCCTGCTAATAATGGTCGATGATACCTCTTATGCCTATTTCTTCTTTGCCTCCTGTCGGCTTGAGCTTTTAGATGCTCAAAGGCTCTTCTAATACGTACATCTCTTCCAGGCTGAGCGTCTGCTGGCCTAGGAATTACCAGACTCCAAGGTCTCTCTGGTTGCTCATTCCGATGTAACGTTATGGGTATCTCTCCCGTGGATTCATGGATTGTATTATTTATACAAAATTCGATAATATCCAAGATATCTATCCACTTCCAATTTTCTTCGGCACAGTATATTCTACAATACTTGGCCGTCTCCCTCATCACTCTTTCTACAGGATTTGCCTCAGGATGGCGAATACTTGACAAAATCTGACGTATTCCAAGTCTTTCTAATTCTCGTCTGAACTCTACACTGGTGAAACAACTGCCGTGATCCGACAACAAATTCTCAGGTTTTCCCAGAATCGGTATCAATTTTTCTTTTAGTCGTTTTAACACCTGTTTGGTACTAGTCTTCTGTATGGGAGCAAGGACAACCATTTTAGTGAAGACATCCATAGCCACCATTATGTGTCGATTTCCTCTTCTTGCCTTGGGCAAAAGTCCGAAGTTATCAATAGATATGATTTGACCTGGCCTTTCGGGCAACAATGGTATAGGCTTTTGTCTCATCAGAAATGCATTAGGTTTGATCCTTTGACATAAATCACATGTCTTTAACGTGTACCTTACAGTTTCTCTCAGTCTCGGCCATACAAATGCTTCTTTCAGCATCGAGACTGTTTTGTCGACTCCCATATGTCCGAACGATCTATGGGCTAACCATACTATTTTCCTCTGCAAAATTGCAGTTACAACAATCCTTAATTTGGTATGGTCAGAGTCCACAAACTTATATAATAATCCATTATAAAACGTGTAGTCTTGAGCTATCTTATTAGCTTCCGTGTACGCTGGTGTTCCCCTTATCAAACTTCCCTCAAGGAAAGATATGAGCATGTTCATCCATGGATCCTCACGTTGCCGTTGACTAATGCTCCTTAACTCATTTAGAGTACGCTGATCCCTGTCTTCCAAATCTATAGCCATTACTTCCTCTTCTGTGGACTCTGGCTGTCTACTTAAATAGTCTGGAACTATATTTTCTTTTCCTGGGCAGTACTCTATCTTGACATCAAACTGTTGAATGTATAAAGCCCAACGCATCAACCTTTGACTGGATAAGTCAGTCTTCATCAAAAAGGTTAAGGCTTTATGATCCGTTCTTAAGATGACCTGAAACCCATATACGATCTTTCGCCAATATTGCAGCGCGTGCAATATCGCTAACAGCTCGATTTCGCTGATCGTATAATTTTTCTCGTGTGGTTTCAGTCTCCGACTTGTGAAAGCTAGATAATTTTTCTTATCAGGGTTTTCCGGGTTCTCCTGATATAGCATTGCCCCTATTCCAATCTGGGATGCGTCTGTTTGAATGATAAATCTCTGATTAAAATCAGGATATCCTAGCTTCACGTAATTTAAGAGCATTTCCTTGGCCTCCACGAATGCTTTTTCTGTTTCCTCCGTCCATTTCCACTTGCCCCCCTTCTTCAGAAGGTCCTGTAGTGGTGCAACAGTTTTGGTGTATGATGGACAATGTCCTGAGAAGAACCCAATCAATCCCAAAAACTGGCGAACGTTCTTTACCTTCAAAGGCCTTGGAAAATCTCTTATCGATTCCAATTTGCACGGATTTGGTTTAACACCATCCTTATCAATCACATGCCCTAAAAATGTTACTTGCCTTTAACAAAAATTTGACTTCTTTAAATTTATTTTAAAATTAGCCTTCCTTAAATCTTCCAAGAGTTTCTTCAGTTTTTCTAAATGTTCCTCAATATTCTCCGAGGTAAGCAAAATATCATCCACATAACGGATAGTGCACTCTTTCACTTCCTCTGACAGGTTTCGATCAAGCGCTCTTATTAATGCAGATCCTGCGGTCTTCAATCCAAACGGACATCTCCTAAAACAATAGGTTTGTTGGTCGAACTGAAATCCAGTCAACAAGCTGGTTTTCTCTTCCAGTTCGAGATGATGATACGAAGAAGTCATGTCAATATTTGTGAAAATCTTCTTGCCTTTGAACTTCCTCAGTATTTCTTTTATGGGTGGTGCCGGATCATTTTCTGGTATGATTTTTGCATTTAGATTTCTGGCATCTAGACACACCCTTACTGAGCCATCCGGTTTACTCACAATCACTAATGGACTAACATATGGTGTCGCCATCTTTTCTATAACACCTGCATTCATCATCTCCTGCAGTGTTTTCTTAGTTTGTGGGTAATGTTTTTCCGCAACCGGGTATGGTTTTTGTCTGAACGGTGCCCAATCATTGACTTGGAACGCATATTTAAAATTTTCAATCTTCCCTGGCTTGGAATCAAATACGTCCCTATAATTCAATAATAATTTCTTTAATTGTTCCTTATTTTCGAGGTTAACTTTAGCTTCCTCTACTTTTCCTGACAGGTTGGTCTCGAACTCAGTTTCCAAATCATCTTCGAATTCTATGTTGAGGATTTCAAATGTCCTTTCTATGTCCTTATAACCTTCCTCAATCACTTCTTCCATATGCCATACCTGTTCTCCTATTTTCGCATCCTGTTCCTGTAGGTTAATGTTTTGTTTATCCACATCCTCTCTTTGAATTCTAATGCAGTTTTGCGCTAGGTCTATAATGACCTTGTTCTCACGGATAAAATCAATACCTAATATGACATTATACGGTAATTGATTTACCAGCAAAAAGCACTGCGAAATTTCAGTGTTACCCATGATCAGATCGATATATACCTGAAATTTACATGTTAAAGATTTTTCAGGGATAATCCCCTTAATCTTTACACTTGATGTGGGAATCTTTAATACTCGGCCCCTTATTTCCAGTTCATTTAGAAGGGTTTGTGTAATTAAACTTATTGTGGATCCGGTATCAATTAATGCTCTGGCCAGTAATCCTTCTATCCTAAGCATAATTATGGGTAGTTCTCTTTTAACCGGTGGGATTCCTTCCACATCCTCGTTAATTAGCTCATCTGGTCTTGTTATCCAATTCACAATTTCTACCTCCTCCCAGCTCCTGGTATGTTTCCACTTTTGACAATTTAAATTTGGAGTTTTTTTATCCTGAGGGCTTCCTTTCCCCTCATTCTTTAATTGAGCTTGTAGTTCCAAGCTTTGAGCTCCGTCTAGTCGGTCGGGTGATTTCCGGTTCTTGATTGCCTCACTCCAACGGACTTTTTGCCTATCAGGTTCATCTGGTCGTTCGTTCATATAACGAAGACTTTCCTGATATCTTTCCTCTATTTCGGCCCGATATTCACCATCCCTATCCTCTGGCCTTACATTCCTTCTGGGATAATTCTCCCATTTCTTTCTGTTTTCTTGCCTTTGATGGTTATTGTTATAGGGTCGGCTCTCTTGTTGCCTATAACCTGTATTCCTAGGATTTCTTCCTCGATATCCTCCTCTGTAATATGGCTGTATTCCTCTAGGCTCCTGGTGCCCATACTCTCGACCTAGTCCCTGAGTATCAGTGCTAGTGGACTGATTCCTGGTCGCTGGTTTTTCTCTGGTTTCCTGACTGCTGGCCATATGTACTTGCTCAGTCTGTCTTTGATGCCGAGGAGTTACGTGCGAAGTCGTCATATCTAATTGACGTAATACACTCTCCACTTCCACAGCACTTCTGGCTTTGGATGAGATTAGCAGCCTCTGAATCTCATACGGAAGTTGTCTTGCAATGGCGGCACACAGGTCGTTTTCTGCCGGAGCAATATCGAGTTCGCGGAATTTACACAACTGAGCGGTGAAAAATTCCGAGTATTTAGTTGGTGCATTCGTGCTGTACTTCCTAGAGTACAGATCTAGCCTTAAATTCTCTTGGACGTCTGCTGCCCAATATCGTTTTAAAAATGCTTCCCTAAAGCCTTCCACCGTATCAAAGGTGTACCTGAAGCTTCTGAACCAGGTGAGACAATCACCTGCCAACAGCTTTTCAATAGCTCTCAGTCTCCGATCCTGAGGAACTTTCATTTCGTTTAAATACTCTGCAACTTCCTTTAGCCAGTATTTTGGAGTAATAGACATGTTATTACCCGTAAACTTTACTGGTCTGTCCTCATTCGATTTAATAATGTTTATTATCTGGCCATTTGTCTGATTCATGTACGGGGTTGACATCGCCATCGGATATCCTGGGTTCTTATAAGGGCTCTCCCCTCCTAAGTCCCTCTCCGTATCCGTGCCTTGTTCACGGGAATCTACCCATCCTGTCTTTGGAAACTCCTCCTGATTCTCAAATTCTAACTTCCTTTCCCTTCGGGCACTTTCTTCATTAGCCATGAGTTGGATTTCCATTTGACTGTTCTTATGTTCAGTCCTCTCCAACCGGGATCCTAATTCATTTTGAATTCTTTCCTGATTTTTCTTACTGGTTTCCAGTTCTTGTTTGATTTGGTTTTTGTCGTTCCTGAAGCTATCCCTGAATTCATTTAGTTGGTCTTCTACCTCTTTCTTGATGACCATGACCTGTTCTGTTATAATTTCTGGTTTAACGTCACCTCTGGTGTCTAGGTCTTCTCGTATCTCCTTTATTTTTTTCTCCATCTCTCTTTGTCCTTTGACCATATTTACTTTAATTCCTTCCAGTTTTTCCTCAGTTTCCCTTGACTCTTATATAATATCATCAAGTCATTTTGGATCTGGCCTACTTCCCTATGAGTTTTTCCTATTTCGACCTTTAATGTTCCGATGGTTCCCTGAACATCATTAATACCCTGACTTATTTCATCTATCTTATGGGTACTTTCCTTATTTTCGTCCTCTCGTTGTTTTCTTTCACCCTGGATATGCTCCTCGTATTTACCGAATCTTTTATCTATTCCTTCCTCATGCTTCTTTAAGGTCTCATCTACCTGCCTAGTAAAATGATCAATCTGCCCTTTCATACCCTGTACATCCTTTTGATTTTGATTTTTCATCTCAGTTACTTCATTCTGAACTCCATCGACCTTTCCCTCGAGTTCTCCTACTTTGTCCTTTACCCCTTTAAATTCTTCTCCTAATTTCTTAAAACTTTCTTTTATCTCATCCCGGGAACGTTCACAAATATTCTTGTTAGATTCTATCTGAGCTTTCAATTCTGTCTGCACACCTTGGATCTGGGTTACAAGTTTCTTTTCACATGCATCCACATTTTCTTTACAAGCTATTTCCATATCAACTAATTTAGTTTCCATAGAACCCAACCTTCCATTCAAAATTTTAAAATTTTCTTGGCCTTGAGTTTGGGACACTACCGTACTATCCTTTAATGTTCTTATTTGGTGTTGCAATTCTGATTTAAGTGCCCCATTTTCCTCCTGAATTTTACTGGTGATTTCCCCTTTTAACTCAGTTAGCTTTTTCCCAAACTCAGTGTCAAAACCTTGGAACTTGTCATTTATTTTATCTATCTCAGCCTTCACTTCATTGTTCATTTCTACACAGTTAGCTTCGATAGTTTCTAATTTAGTTCCCATATTATCACTTTTAATTTTTAGTGACTCTAAACTTTCAGTTATGGATCCTAACCCTTCTTAATTTTCAGTCTGTTGGCTATCCAACTTATTGTTTATGGTCTCCAAGAGCCGTTGCACTTCTTCACTCAATGCCATCTTATGAGAATACAGTGGGCCACTCATGCCACCACACTAGTACATGCTTGAGAGATGATACTCTGAACCATTGTGTCCCAATTTCTTTAAAAATTTACTTTGGTACGGGTGTTTACTACAACGTACCCTTTTGATACTTTTATTCAATTTCATAAACCTTTATGGAAGTATTTAAAATTCAAAATTTCGAAAAACCATTTTTTTCAAAAAATGAAAATTTTGATTTTTCGAGAAAAACTCTGGTTTTTCCTAGGAAAACTCAACCCTGCGTACTGGGCGCCAAAAATAAGATTTGCTAGGGGGTTTAATGATATAATTCAGGGCTGCTCGGTATGAGTTTCCAGGGACCCATGCGGTCAGTTAATATTTTACGTTGTAGCTATTCCTATCATTACTTTAATTTACATGTTATGACCGTCTTAAGTGTTCCTCTAGTTATTAATCCAGCACATTACTTCTATGCCCCCATGTGCCCTTTTAGCAAGAAATATGCCAATCACAGTATACCAGCGTAGCTCAATTCGGGATTTTCGGGGCAGCGGTAAGTTCACCCACTCTGTGACTCACATATTTTGGATTAATTAGAGGATACACTTGCAAAAATAACGACAAAATCAAATCCTATTTTAACACATTTAATTAATCAAAATTATGGCGCTACAAACAATTAAACAATTAAATTACTGACCATAATCATCTACTTGTTCCAAATGAACAAGGAATAACATAAGAATAAAACAAATATTGTATTAAAACATCTGGTTTCCATATAAACCAACAATTCCTAATTATTTTTACTTCCATAAAGCATCAACTGTAAGTTTCATATAACTCCGAGCTCTTTTGGCTCAATGCTTTCTATAATAATGGTGTCATCCTTTGTACACCTCAAATACTACTTTTTTATATTTTCTTAATCATCAAAACAAATGTATAATTACATTCTAAATTACATGTTAATTATCTAACTCAATATTTGGGCATTTCACATGTTTTCAGCTGTTATCATCTCTCTCTAGTTTTACAAATACATTAAGGTAATCAGGAAATTACTTGTGTACTCCAGAGTATGAAGATACTTGACACAGTCAAAAAACTATGGTCACTCCCGAAACCTAGTTGCCTTCAATTAACTCATGGAATCCTACTTCCATACAACATTACAATAGGGATTGTTATTTATTTCATTTGTCTTTTAAGACCATTATCATATAAAAACTACGATCTGAACAGGCAAGCGGAAATATCAATCTACAAGGACCTCGGTTCAACGCCCGGGTCGTTAACAACTTTAAACACTCCTGGTGTATTCATTACTCCTTACAAGACGGCCTCCAGACACCCCTCCTACTCCGAGGGTCTGACCGTGCTACTTGAGAGTTATTTATGACTATGCGGGAACCCTCCCGTTTAGTCTAAGCTAGAGCTCTCTTTAATGCTTTTACAAACAGCTTTTCGTTCATTCTCAATTCTTTGGGGAGACCTGGCATTCTACTCCTCGTTTAAATTCAACAATATTATTGGGCTCATAAACCACATTCGTAATCTTGGCATTTATTAATTATGAAAGGTCCTCATTGATTGGGGAAGAGATATACACATTCTACGACGAATAATAAAGGGACTTTCACAATAAGAAGATTCTGAGTTCGAATCTCTTCACATGCCTCGGGAACCATTCCCATAAAGAGGACTATACAAAATGCGATTTAGGGTCAGCCTATAGCTTAAGACCTACGCTCAATACCATACATTTGCTCCCTTTCAATACAAAATACACTATGGCCTCGTGAAACTACGTCACAAATAGAGGACTTATACCAATTCTCAATTCGCTACAATCAACTACCTCTCATAAGTAATTTACCAAGTACATTAACTTTTACGCGTTCCTAGCGTGACATTTTATTTTAATTGCGCTCCTTTTGCGCTATACTTTATTTTAAGCCTAGCGTCATCCAAAGAACTGATAATATCATATTAATAATTGATACACATCTCAATTTTTATATTATTCTTTTCCTTTGACAATAAATTTCTCTCTTTTAAAGAACATGCATTTGAACATCATGTCTATACTTTTTATTAAGGCTCTAACGCTCTTATGTTCACATCAATTAATGTGATCTTTATTTAATATTTCCTTACTTGGTTATTATTATTATTTCATATCTTCATTCTTTACAAAAAGCTCAAAAGCTATTTCTTTCATATAACTCAAATTTACTTTTATTTAAATATCTTTCATGGTAATTATTAATATTTCGCTTGCTCTTCTGACCTTCGTCAAATACACTGACATTTTATTCATATATTTCCTCTACTGGATTTATTCTTTTACATAATTATTTATAGTTTCTCAAATTTCTATTATTGTTCAGACCGCGTTCTTGTTTATTCAGTATTTATTTATTTAAACACATCCCTTTTACTCAAAAACTCCGGTGGATTTGTACACAACCATTTCCTGACACCAAAATATAATGAACTTCATTACTCACATGTTTTTAAGGTCGTCTCATGACCTTTATCCTTGTGCGGTGTTTCATTTTGGCCCACCTTTTGACTTACTCCATATTGTAGAAATTCATCTCATGTACAAACACTTCTTGACACATATTCAATACACTTAACATTGACAACATTTTTAATACACTGGTGTATCCATTTAAAACACACAATAAACACTAAAAATATTATTTTAACACACAATCTTGATAGATTTACACTTCACAACTTTTGATCACTAGGCCGTATTTTCCTAGCCTATCACACGTGACCTCTTAATCTCCCGTTTCCAAGGGTGAAATTTATTCAATGTCGGCTTCCTATCCTGCAGAATACGAAAGTCTCGAATCATCTACTTTTCCCTGGAATCCTAATTCTTCGAATCCTATTCTTGATGACCGGCTATTTTTCTAGCTTGAACGGCTCCTTTTTTTAGATCTGGTTTATCGATCCTAGCGAAAGTCTATTCGGATCGAGGTCCCCTCGATAACCTATCGATGACCTATGGATTTTTTTACAGCAGCTAGTACTTCTCGAGTCTTAGTGCTTTAGAATAGTTCGTCTGCTTTCTGGAGATAATGTCTATAGTCTCCGTTCTTCTTTATTTCTTCGGTTCTCGCACTACTACCTTTTTGAAATACGTTGCGAACCTTACTCTGTTTTTCCCTGTTTGGGTTCTTTAAATTAGATAACTGTTTATCTTTCTATTACGGTACTTTCGTACGTTATGATTTTTTTCGGTCGTTTATTTAAAGACCTATCGCCTTAAGTCCAACGTTCGCAGCCTGCTCTGACTATATTTTACGAACTTTTCACTGTAAACTTGTGTACTGTCGGACCTAAATCCTGTAACTAGGATTTTCCTAATTTTTCAACACGGCGATACTTTAATATTTCTTCTTTACAACTCCTTATGGAGGCACGCAAGTTGTTAATTCTGCGACGCCTGTGGCTATCGGATATTAATTCTGCGGTGTAATACAGCGTTTCTCCCCTCAAGGAGTACTGGTAAACTGTCTTCGATGTGAAGCAGAGTGACGCCCTACACGGCTGTCTGAATACTGAAGCGTAGCAACGCCCCCCTCGGGCTGTTTGGAACTGCTTGTACTGATGCTCCAGCGTCACGTCCCCTGGACTGTTTGGAACTGCATGTTTGGCTTGGTGATGCCAGGAGCTTTATACTCTTTCGCTACAAAAAGATAAGACTCTAGCCCTTTCCGTGCCCAACTTTTAAAATAATGGTTGCACCATTATAAAAATTATACCTTCAAAAAGCTCGTCTTCTCAATGTTAAATAATCTCATTGCGCATAAGAATCGATCGTGCAATTCGGAGATATTAATTAATTTCTCGTCCTCAACTGTGTGGGTGTTGCTGTTCTTTTGCATTCTCCCCTCTCCACAGGCCTTGGTAAATCCCCTATGACGTCTACTTGCGTTTGCAGTTTTCTCCTGTGCAATTATTAAAGGGTTTTTCTTTACACAAAAATCTCTAATTCGAAATGATTCACCGTACTGTACTTGTTTACTTATTTTTATACTCGTAAACGGGTTAAATTTAATTATTCCTCTTCTGGCGCATAGGCGGTGTTGTCGTTTTCAAGCCAGCTCAGCTCGATTTCCGAGTCAGGCTTCCTTGTCTAACAGTCGAAATTTTCCACTCGGTTATTAATACTCATGACCAGCTCCTTCTGAATGTCAAGAGGGGTGATCTCATCTCTCGAACACCTGGCTCGCGCTGCTTGCACAATGTTAGGCTAGAATCCTGGCTTGATCTTTCTCTATGTTACATTAGAAACTGTACGTTTCTTTCATTTCTTCCCCAAATACATGGATTCGACCTCCTTGGACCCTATGGCACATGGGTTCAGTATATAAACTAATCATTAAAATAATCAGACATATGTCTAAGGGTTTATCGATGTGGTGTATATTATGAGGGGAAAGGGGTGAAAATTGGGGTTTGAGGGATTCTTAACGGAACGTGTATCTCTTAAACTAAATAGGCGAGAAGTTGGAAATTCGGCGGAAAAAACAGCTTAAAATATAAGTAAATAGGTGTTCGGCCGTTTTTTCATAAATCCAATTTAAGGGGCCCTTGGAGAGGGGTGAAATTCTGGGGGGAAAAAGGAAAGGAAGTGTCCTAACTCACTCACTCATCAAACTCAGGGGTGAAGAACAGCTCAAAAATAAGTAAATAGGTGTTCGACCATTTTTTTTTCATAAATCCAATTTAAGGGGTAAATGATGGGGGTGAAATTCTGAAATATAATTGAAAGAAAATGTCCTGACTTACTCACTCACTCATCATCGGCCAGCCAAAATTAATGAAGTTAGAAACATGATATTTTGGGGCTATGTTCGTTGTATGTCGAAAACGTCCACTAAGGAAGGAATTTTGGATATTCAGGTTCTAAAGGGGTGTTAAGGGGGTAGACTTGCATTTAATTGAATAACAATATCTCCCGATTGGTTTCCTTTGGGAGGGGATACTCGGCATATAAACTCATCATTAAGAATAAGAAGACACTTGTCTGAGGGTTTTTCGATGTGGTGTATATTATGAGGTGAATGTGTGAAAAGTGAGTGTTGAAGGATTCTTAACGGAGCAAGTATCTCTTAAAAGACAGGGGCAAAAAGACTGAATCTCAGGGGAAAAAATCAGCTTGAAAAAGTAGTAAATAGGTGTTCGATCGTTTTTTAAAATCCAATTTAAGGGACTCATGGGGGGGGGGGTGAAATTCTAGGGAAAGATGTCCACTAAGGAAGGATTTTTGGATATTCACTCATCATCCCCCAGCAAACCTATTGCAGTTAGAAACTTGAAAATTTGGGGGTATGTTCGTTGTATGTCGAAAAAGTCCACTAAGGATGGATTTTTGGATATTCATTTTCTGAAGGGGAGTTAAGGGAGTTAATCTTGCATTTCATTAAATAACAATATCTCACGAGTTGTTTCATTTGGGGATGTGATATTCGGCATATAAACTAATCATTCAAATTAAGCAGACATATGTCTAAGGGTTTATCGATATGGTGTATATTATGAGGTGAAAGGGGAGAAAATTGGGGGTTGGAGGATTCTTAACGGAGCATGTACTGTATCTCTTATTCAAACTAGGCGATAAGTTTGAAATTCAGCGGAAAAAACAATATGACACGACTATGACGCGAGCGGAGCGAGGCTCAAAATGAGATGGTGTGTGTCTGTGTATTACTCAATCCCGCAAGAATTTTACATGGAAGTAGCTCATTTACCTGGTTAACATATAGGCTACTTTTGATTTCAATACTTTGAACTATTTAAAGATGGCGACCATTTTAGTGAGGTCACTACACCCTTTGGTTTCAAACTTTCATATTTCCATTTCAAATAAAAAGTGAACGCTAAGAAATAGCAAACTTTTGATGGCATATACGAGGTTTAAAATTACATGTTCTATCCGAAAGGTATCTCCAACGGTTAGCGAGTAAAACCTAAATTTGTGCTATAAATCACGGTCAACGCCAAACGATGTAGTTGGACAAAATGTTTCATCCTGAATCTCCCTCTGCGCAGCACCTCGCCTATCCCCTGTTTTAACTGTCACCTTCACATTTTAATTTATTTATGACGCGTAGCAAAGCACGGGTACTTCAACTAGTTCCTAATAAAGAAGAATATCCTTAGTGGCCAAAAGTCACGGGATGGGTAGTCCCATGAGAAAATGTGCCGTGTATGACTCCTGGGCGTTGCGGCTGAGCAGAGCAGTGTGTCACAGACACGAGTGTAGTGAAGTTGGCACCACGTCGCGAGTTAACCGACTTTGAACGTGGGATGATCATCGGCTCACGGCGCATCGGTCATAGCATTTCGGAGATTATACGCGAATTCGTGTTTCTGATGTCAACAGTGTCGAGAGTGAATCTTCAATATCGCAGACATAATACAGGGTGTATCAAAATGAATATCGGGGTTTTAAGGCTGTGTAGTATTTATTACAGTTAACGTACGATTATACATAATACATCAAATGAAAGAGCAACTCAAACATTTTGTCCTACAAGTGTTCAATGTGAGCACGATTCGTCACAAGGCACGCATCGAGTCGATAGCTGATTTCGTCCCAAACCTTGCTCAGTGTCTCTGGAGTAATTGTTGCAACAACTGCTTCAATCCTGTTTCTCTAGTCGGTTGGGTCAGTTGGTAGCGGAGGCACATACCCATGGTCCTTTATGAACACCCAAAGGTAAAACTCGCATGGCGTCAGATCGGGTGAATGAGGAGGCCATGCGAAACAAGCTCTCTCATCCGGAACGTAATACGGAGCGCACGTTGCACTGTAACTGCAGATTCAGTCCTTGCAAACTGTAAAACACAAAGACTTTCTTTTCCTGAGTCGCCATCTTGGCTACTAGCGCTTCTAACGGAAGACGGAGGAACCAGAGCATGCGCATGCGCACAGGTACGAACACATGTAGTACAAACTGTTTGAGTTGCTCTTTTATTTGATGTATGATTTATAATCGTACGTTACAAAATACTACACAGAGCCTTAAAACCCCGATATTCATTTTGATACACCCTGTATTACCAGGTGTTAGCGGCTTCGGTGGCGTAGTTGGTAGCATGCTGAACTGCTGTGCCCAAGATAGCGGGTTCAAACTCGGCCGAAGTCGTCAGATTTTTTAAGAGCGTTAAAATCCTTCAGTATGCCTTCCTTCGGAGGGGAAGTAAAGCCGGCGGTCCCATGTCATAGATTTTTGGCATGTAAAAGATCCTTCCACAGACTAAACATGTATGAAGCTAAATTGTTCGGTTAGATTTCTTCGGAACGCTCTATCAAAGTTCCTACGTTCACCACTAGGTATAATTGATATCTGGTAGCGAAAGTTGGAACTACTTGAAATTGAACGGAAATTTGTAGCCACCCTAAGGGTGTCCGCTGGAAGCAGCTACAGATTCAGGCGAGCCGAACATGTCCTCGGACACTCCCGGCACTAAAAACCATACGATAAATAAATAAATAAATAACCAGGTGTTAACGAACGCACATCACGTCACCTCAGCAGAACCATACGGGGTGATCGAAGGGCTACAGTGAGTCAGATACCGCCCAGTGGAATGTTGTGGGTCAGGAACCCATTTCTTGTCGAGTCGATGCTGCTGTTTTGAGGGCTCGCGGGGAAGCAACTCATTATTAACATCATATTCCGTGCCTTCTCATGACTTTTGACCCCTGAGTGTATAATTAAGTGTGTTTGAGTATTAACACTGGTTTGATAGGCTTCACTAGCCGACATTTTGTCATGGGACTATCCTTCCCGTGACTTTTGCCCACTTGTAAGTGTGATGGTTTAGGTCTAAAGAAGAGAGGGACATTTATTTTTAAGCTACTTTTCACATTTTGCAAAAATGAGGAAAAAGTAGACTTATGAGATCGATCCTGGCAAATGTGTGTCCTTCTGTCTGTCTGGCTGTGTGTGTGTGTCGTCCCCCCCCCCCCCTATCAACTCCTAAACGGCTGCAGAAATCGAAACAAAATTTGGTAGGAGTAAAGGTCTATACCTGAATATCTCAATGTCGTATTTGAAAATTATGTCAGTGCTACCAACTGCTGAAAAATCACAATTGAAATTTGAGCTCCATGTTGGATATCTTGGAAGGTATGAATGGGAGCTATTTCAAAATTGGCACACGTATAGATAATAATATTTCAATTTAATTTCCAGGAGACTATACATGGCAGTGTTGCCAAAATGATTATAAGCCTGCTGATAGGTCCAATTTTTAAATGCGTATAACTTCTACACTATCAATTGGAATTCAACCAAATTACGTATGTGCTATGTATACATAAACAGATATGACTGAGCGTATTCGTAAGAGCCACCAGGGCTGCCAACTGTTAATAAATGATCTCAATTTCTTTTATCCAAATACCAATATATCAGAAAGTATGCAAGCCGACAGTTTTAACTATGCAAACGTATAGTACCTGACATTCTATATTGATTTGGAGTAACTTATATACGTCAGTACTACCAACATGATTCTAAGCCTGCTGAGAAGTCCAAATTTAAATAGTCTACATGTAACTTCTATACTATCATTTGGATTTCAACCAAATTTAATTTGTGCTATGTGTACCATAACAGATATGATACCCTAATACCGTCGGGGTCGGAGGAGAACAAGAGTTGATCAAGTGAGGTCGACAGGAAATATGACGGAGTGGAGCCCGGCACAAGTAATTGGATGCAATGCCGGACTCAGCTGGGGCCCCGTAGACGCCAACCCACGTCCCTAAATGTGAGCCCCTGGGGGAAACTTCCCTTTCAAATACTTCATCCTCATCCTACATCTCATTCGCCTTTCGCTTTTCTCCCATCCCAACTACTATAATTTATTTCAAAGTTCATATTGATGTGGATCCTTGACCGTTGAGTAACCGTATAACCTGTCGTGACGGGTACTCCGTACTCACGTCACTTTAATACCAGTTTGAATCTTTGTATTTGGATCAATAAATTTGCTACCTTTGGTTTTCGACCCTCCTATGAAACGTATATTTATCTCGTTGTTGAATTCCATCTCGATCATCTTCTGAGTACGCTCGACCCCTTTTCGATTAATTTGGACCTCTGCGCACTGTGGCAACGTTCAACATCCTCGGGGGGGGGGGGGGATCGTCATTCGGCCGTCTTGTTTCTCCTTCGGATACTCTCGGGTCCGATGGCGTAAGCGGATTGGCTGGTCGGCCCTGATGGTTTCTAGTCCCGGGTTTGAGGCTCTTCCGCTCCTGACGTGCGCAGTTTCGGACCCGGGCGTCCTGCCGATCTGTGTGCGCATGGTGTTCTCCATGCCGGCACAATCTCAGCAGAGTATTTCTGCAGGCCATTTCTGTATTAATTTACAACTCTACAGTATTTTATGCCCCCCAGGGATTCACATCTAGTGCGACGTGGGTTGGCGACCACGGGACCCCAGCTGAGTCCGGCATTGCCTCACTGTGCCGGGCTCCTCTCTGTCTTCTTTACTGTCGACCTCTCTTGGTCAACTCTTGTTCTCTTCCAACCCCGATGGTATTAAGGTATCCAAGTCCTAGCGAGTCTTTCACTTTCCAGCTTTAATTGGCCCTTGTCTATTTTTCCTGATATCCTAATTCTTCGAGAGGTCAGCCATCTTTTTATTTTCATTATACCTCCTGCCTTCTGCACAAGGCCCTCAAGGAGGCAGGGTGTGTGTAGCCACACCACTTTTGGTGCACCCTGGATAGTGCTACAACCTCAAGGGCTCACGGCTGGTGAGTTCGGGAGTTGGCGATCCCGAGGGATTCCTGAGCTTGGTTCGGTCTTCCCCCTTTTTCATTGCCTTTGGGGCGGGACCATTCCCCTTTCCCCCCCTTTCCTATCTGACTTTCATGGCTCTCCTTCATTTCAAATCCCTCAATCCTCTTTCTTCGGGGGTTGAGGGCATTTCTTTTCTTTGTGTCCTTTCTTTGCCTAATTCTTTTATTTGTTTACCATTTCTTCTTCTATTATGCAAGTCTGTAGTTAGTATTAGTCATAGTTTACCTTACATTCTCATCTTTCACTATCATCCAAACCATTAGGAGCCGATAACCTAGATGTTAGGTTCCTTAAATCAACAATTATCATCATCATCATCATCATCAGTAGTTTTGGGTTGATTGCTTAAGTGTATCACAGCAATAGTAGCTACACCTTCATAAATTAGTTTGAAGAGTGAGACTGTTTGTTAATGGAATTGCCATTTGTCAGTTTCGCAAAATAGAAGGAAAGGATGATGATGATGATGATGATGATGATGATGATGATAATTGTTGTTTTAAGGGGCCTAACATCTAGGCTATCGGCCCCGGATAGTTTGGGTGATCGTGAAGATGAAAATGAAATGCAAACTTAAAACTAAAACTACCAACCTACATACTAGAAGAAGAAATGGAAAACTAAAGGAGAATAATGCAAATAAAGGACAGGAGGAAAAGAAATGCCCTCAACCCTCGAAGAATGCGGATTGTGGGACTTGGAAGGAAGGAGAGCCATGAAAGGCAGATAGGAAAGTGAAAGAGGAGAGGGTCCGCCCCGAAGGTAAGGGACAAAAGTGGAAAACGGACCCAGCTCAGGAATCCCTCGGGGTCGCCAACTCCCTAACTCACCAGCCGTGAACCCCTGAGGGTGTAGCATTATCTAGGGTGCACCGAAAGTGGTGGGGCTACATACACCCTGCCTCCTTGAGGGCCTTGAGCAGAAGGCAGGAGAGAACATGAAAAGAAGGAGGGAATCAGAAAAGATGAGACAAGGGCCAATTAAGGCGGGAAAGAAAGTGACTCCCTAGGCCTCGGATAACCTAGTACCGTCGGGGTCGGAAGAGAACAAGAGTTGACCAAGTGAGGTCGACAGGAAAGAAGACAGAGAGGTGCCCGGCACAAGTAAGTGGAAGCAATGCCGGACTCAGCTGGGGCCCCGTGGTCGCCAACCCACATCCCACTAGACGTGAGCCCCTGGGGGGAGTAGGAAAGGTATATAGTTTATTAGCCTACTTTCGATTTTTGCAAAAAATGAAAGTAGACTTATGAGATCACTACAGGGCGAAAAAAGTGTGTCTGTCTGTGTGTGTGTATGTGTGTGAGTCTGTGTGTGTGTGTGTGTGTGTGAGTGTGTGGACTCTGAATGTCTGTCCCCCCCCCCCCCTATCAATTCGAACACGGTGAGCGCAAATTGAACGAAATTTGATACATAGGTAGCACTAGCAAAGGACACCTCAGTGTCATGTTTTATATCGCCGCCATATTGACGGAAACGTAATGGCGGCCACACAAATGTTCAAAGCTTAAATCAAATTACGACTAACCTAATCATCCGATCTCTACCAAATTTTGCAACAACATACCTTTATGGGGGGAGCATCCTTTGACCAAACTAATAGGTCATCAGCCTAATAGTTTGCGGATGGCGGCCATCTTTGTGTGAAAATCGATTGCCCCTATTAATTCGAACACGGTGAAACCGAACGGAACGAAATTTGGTACAGAGGTAGTACTAGCAAAGGGAACCCCAATGCCATGTTTTATATCGCCGCCATCTTGACGGAAACGTAATGGCGGCCACACAAATGTTCAAAGCTTAAATCAAATTACGACTAACCTAATCATCCGATCTCTACCAAATTTTGCAACAACATACCTTTATGGAGGGAGCATCCTTTGACATATCTAATAGGTCATTAGCCGAATAGTTTGCGGATGGCGGCCATCTTTGTGTCAAAATCGATTACCCCTATTAATTCGAACACGGTGAATCCGAATGGAATGAAATTTGGTGCAGAGGTAGCACTAGCAAAGGGCACCCCAGTGTCATGTTTTATATCGCCGCCATCTTGACGGAAACGTAATGGCGGCCAAACAAATATTCAAAGCTTAAATCAAATTACGATTAACCTAATCATCCGATCTCTACCAAATTTTGCATCAACATACCATTACGGAGGGAGCATCCTTTGACCAAACTAATAGGTCATTAGCCTAATATTTTGCGGATGGCGGCCATCTTTGTGTGAAAATCGATTCCCCCTATTAATTCGAACACGGTGAAACCGAATGGAATGAAATTTGGTACAGAGGTAGCACTAGCAAAAGGCACCTCAGTGTCATGTTTTATATCGCCGCCATCTTGACGGAAACGGAATGACGGCCACCCAAATGTTAAAAGCTTAAATCAAATTTCGACCATCCTAATAATTTGATCTCTACCGGATTTTGCAACATCATGCCTTTTTGTGGAAAGCATCTTATGACTGACTACAAGGTCATCAGCCCAATAGTTTGCAAATAGCGGCCATGTATGTGTGTAAATCCATTCCCCAGATCAATTCAAACACGGTGAAACCGAATTGAATGGATTTTTTTTACAGAGGTAGCACTAGCAAAGGGCACCTCATATTCATGTTTAATATCCCTATAGCACGTTGTATTTCAACAAGCTACTACAACCAACATTCAATTATACTCCTTGAAAAGGACAAAGAGTTATAACAATACCCATGCATTTAGGAGAAAGTAGGCTATATGTTCTTTACTGAACATCTTGTTTTTATTTTTATGTTTAATGGTTTCTAAGAATATTTTACCAGTAATATGAGAGGTGTTCAAATGAAAAGGTACGAAACGATACTGTGGGTACAATTTATTCGTTATTCAAAAGTAATCACCACAGGCCTGTGCATAGGTGTCCCATTGCTTCAATAGCCGCAGGATTCTCTGTTCCCAGAAGTCTTGCGTTTGTGACAGGAGCCAATCCTGTACGGTGTCCTCCAGTTCGTCGTCTGATTGGAAAAGTTTTCCCTTGATCATTTTTAACAGACCAAACAGATGGAAGTCGCAGAATGACAAGTCCGTTCTGTCGGGCGGGTGCTCAAGTTTCTCCCACTTGAACGTGGCCAATACACCTTGTGTGACGTTAGAGACCGATGGGGGAGCGTTATCATGGAGCAGAATCAATCACTTCGTGAGCAGTCCAGGCCGTTTGTTCTTGATGGACTTTCTGCTCCTCACTTGTCGAATTGAGCAATGTGAACGCCATCACTGCTGCTGCTTCAACTTGAACTGGACGGGACGGAATGTCCAACTCTCAGCTTCTCTTCTGCGTCCTGTGTGTGTGCACCGACCCATGCGCTGTACCACGCCGGACACTACATCTCCTAGATGTCTGCATACGTTATCCCAAAGCAGCATATTCAAATATCAACCGGTTTCGGTTTTACGACGATTCGTACCTTTTCATTTGAACACCAGACGTCCGGCGTGTGTCACTCTGGAATCAAATAGTACCGGAGGGGTTTACCGCTAAAGAAGAACTGAGCAGTGGTAGTCATTTGCCTTATACCACCTGGAGGTCCTTAAACCGGATGAGAACAGGAGTGCCTAAGTGTCGTAGCAACCTTGTGAAGTGGGGTTATGCAGAAGATCCACGATGTGCCTGTGGAGAAATCCAGACTGCACAACACCTGCTCACGTGCAAAGATCTTAATGAAACCTGCAACCAGGAAGACCTTATGTTGGCCACAGACCGAGGGATAAGAGCTGCAGAGTTCTGGATAGGAAGAATTTAGTGTCTCTCCCGGACACGGAAAGTTAGAAAGTAAGTATTTGAACACCCCTTATAGTTGCCACACTTTTTGAGAGAAGAACCAATTAAGGCTGGAAATTGAAAGACTCCCAAGGCCTCGGATATCCTCATACCGTCGGAGTCGGAATAGGACAAGAGTTGACCACGGAAGGTCAAAAGGAATGGAAACAGAGAGGAATCTGTTACAAGTAGGCTAAGTGGAAGCAATACCGGACACAGCCGGTGTCTCATGATCGTCAGTCCACGCACCACAAGTTGTGAGCCCCTCGGGGACAGACAATTATATTATGGCATGTATTTGTGAAACATATTAGACTGCCTCGTCAGGTACGAGACAACTTTATTATGAACTGTGACATTAATAATAGTTTTCGTGCGTTAAACACATTCAACAGCATCGACATGTATATTAAGGATAATTGTTGCCTGGTTTTTAAAAAAACAAAATATTCCAATACTTTACCTGTCATTCATGGCATATTCTCATTTATATGTAGTAATACTTTAGATGTTATCTACTAAAAGGTTTGCATAATTGGTGTAATTCTCAACACTGCCACGATAATAAAGTATTGGACATAGTTTCCCATAATAACTGCTCCAAAATAGGCGTGGTTCACTAAGTGACGAACAATTATTGACTGTAATTCAGCGGCTTGTAGGGAGCATAATGATGATGAAAGATATTGCCTTAAAGGGGCTAATATCTAAGTTAGCGACCCCAAATGATGTAAATGAGAATGAAAATGAATATGAAAATTACCTACCAGAACTAACGAAAATCATACATCTAGCTTACAGACTAGATGAAGAAATAGACAAAATAGGAATACGAGTAATAAACGGAGATGACGTAAATGCCCTAAAACCTCCAAGGATATGGATTGAAGGGCTTGGAAGGAAATAGATACATGGAAGACAGACAGAATAGGGAAAGAGTGAAGGAAGGAAGCTTTTAGTTTTACGAGACCGTTATTCATGCAATCATGAGCCACGGGACCTCCTTTTTACGTGGAATCCGAACCACATGACATGGCATTTCACTTCAAAAATCCCACTTGCATTGACCCCACCTTGGGGAGAGGCCACCTCTGCGCCACCACGCCCTCAGGAAAGAGGAAAGACTCCGCCCCAAAGGCAATGGAAAAAAGTGAAAATACCGGACCATCTCAGGAATCCTCGGGGACGCCAACTCCTGAACTCATGAGCCATGAATCCTTGAGGGTGAACCACTATCCAGGGTGCTCCTGCAATGGTGGGGCTACTCACTCTGCCTCATTTAGGATCATGTGCAAACGGCAGGAGATAAAGGGGAATCCCTCGAAGAAGGGTGGTATTGGGAAAGATCAGACAAAGGTCAATGAAGAGGGAAAAATTAAAGACACCCTAGAAATCGAGATACCTTAAAACGGTCGGGGTCGGAAAAGAACAAGTGTTGACCAAGGAAGGTCGACAGGAAAACTGGTGGAGAGGAGCTCGGCGCAAGTAAATGGGAGCAATGCCAGATTCAGCTGGGATCCCGTGGTCGTCAACCCTCGTCTCACTAGTTGTGAGCGACTGTGGGGATGTAGGGAGCAGTCAGAGATAGGCTATTATGTTTTTGTTGTTGTTGTGTCATTTAATGATTGGACATCGTGATCATCAGCTGAATGATGATTATGATGATGATGATTGTTGTTTAAAGGGCTTAACTTCTAGGTTATCAGCCCCTTATAGTTTGAGTGATCGTGAAAATGATGACATGATAAAGATAAGTACAACGAAAACTGATGATGAATCTTGTTGTTTTAAGGGACCTAACATCAAGATTATCGGCCCCTAATGAACGGGAATGGAAATTAACATGAAAACTATGTACTTGGACAACTAAACACTTACATCGAACTGGCATACTAAAAGAAGAACTGGATTAAACCGGATTAAGAGAAATAAAATACATTAAAAGTAATGCCCTCAACCGACGGAGAATGGGAATTGAAGGACTTGGAATAAAGAAGAACCATGAAAGGTAGATAGGTAAGGGAAAGAAGACATGATGATGATGATGGTGACGATTATGGTGATAATTGTTGTTTTAAGATGCCTAGCATCTAGGTTATCGGCTTCTAGTGGTTTTGGTGATAGTGAAAAATGATATGGAAACTATAACTTAAACTAACTACAGCCTTAAATACAAGAAGAAGTAATGGAAAACAAATAGAAAATTAGGGAAATAAAATACAGGAGGAAAGGAAATGCCCTCAACCCTCGAAAGATGAGGATTGAGGGACTTGGAGAGAAGTAGAGCCATGAAAGGAAGAAAGAAACGGAAAGAGGAGAGTGTCCGTCCCAAATGCCAATGGAAGAACGAACCCAGCTCCGGAATACCTCGAGGTTGCCAACTCCCAACTAATAATAATAATAATAATAATAATAATAATAATAATAATAATAATAATAATAATGATATGTGTTTTATAAATACGTTGAATTGTTAAAATCCCATCCAATGTCGTTCAGTTTTAATAGAGCATAGTTTGCTGGGACACCTTACTACTTTTCTGTATAAGGTAAGTTTTTTTTAAAATCTCACTCTGATTGATATATTTTGGTGGGTTAAATGAGAGATCGGTGCAGTAACCGTAATTTCTCTCTACTCAACATGTTGGCCAAGGTCGACTCGTTAGCAATCGAGTGAGGTAATTTGAATTTGGCGAAGAGTGCATGACCTTGTCAAGTATGTCAGCGATATCAAAACTGGCTGTTAGTGAAGCCTGCCCTCGTCCTACTGTGAAGCTGAGTCCAATTCTTCTCACGCGCCGTCCTTGAAAGCCAGTCGCTGAAGCAGTTTCATCCCCTCCCATAACAGCTGCGAACCAACGAGGATGCAAGCAGTGTGGAGTTACGCAGTAAATCAATTTCTCTGCAACCCAAATAGGAAAATTAGTTTATGTTCGACCCTGACTATTATATGTCAGAAAACTGTACTATAATGAGGCTATTTATAACACTATTTTTCATCATGAAACAGTTTCTCCCACCAATCAGAGCTCAAGAAGCAGTTGTTTGACCAATTAGATAAGGATAGCATCTCACCTGCGCTGAGTTCCACGGCCTTCTAATTTACATTTTACTGCGTGGCCTCGTGTCATAGTAGGGTATTCGAGGAGGCCATGGTCAAAAACAAGGCATTCTCTGCGTCTCATGCGCTCTGTTCAGTACATAAAACAGGCGAAATGTCGACAGATATTTATGAATATTTATGTTTGAACATAAAATAGTTATAATAATTATCGTCGAACATAAACAGTCGTATGCAACTCGCCTATAATGGTAATTAAGACACTCGTATGGAAATTATAAAACTCGCTTACGCTCTTTTTATAAACACACTCGTGTCTTAATTATTGCCATTATAGGCTAGTTGCATAATGTGCTATTATTTTCATGGTTTCAGCATTTATAAGATTATTATTATTATTATTATTATTATTATTATTATTATTATTATTATTATTATTATTTTATAACGTTATGCCCAACTTAGGAGCGCGATTGAACTCATTCCACAGATGAATTTGAATTGGCTTTCTTTTCTTCAAAAAATCTCTTCATTCTTTCACCATGATTTTTCTTCCTTTCTGCATTATTATTCATCATCATCTTCATTTCCCCTTTTCCAGTTGGCACTGGGTGGGGGCAAATATGGTTCCTCTCCACTTTGTTCTGTCGTTCCACCATTCCTCTTCCGACACAGTGTTCCAATCTAGGTTCCGTTTTCTAATGCTATTCTCCACCGAATCCATACAACGCATTCTTGGTCTTCCTCGTCCTCTCTTCCCAGTCATCCGTCGTTCCTGTGCTCGTCTTGGTAGCCTTACTTCATTCATCCATTTGACATGTCCAAACCATCTCAATCTGTTTTGCTCCAGTTTGAAATTTAGTTTCTGTACTCCCAGTTCTTTCCGTTTATCTTCATTTCTCACTCTGTCTCTCCTCGTTTTCTGGACCATACTACTCAGGAATCTCATCTCAGCTGCTTGTACTCTGCTCTCATCCCTCTTAGTCATTGTCCACGTTTCTGCTGCATATGTCATTATAGGAACATAATATGCTTTGTAAATAACTTCTTTAGCCTTAATTGGTATGTCCTTGTTCCATACTAGTCCCCGTACCTGTTGGTAGAAAGGACTCCCGAGTTGTATTCTGCTAATTTCCAAATCTAGTCTTCCATCATCAGTCAGTTCGCTTCCCAAGTATTTGAAATATGATGTATCCTTGTTATTAGAGCCACTACTCCCAGGGCCTCCATGGCCTGCATGGAGTTGGCTTTTTATTTTTATTTTTACCCAAAACATGTAAATTTAAAAGTAAATGTTCACTCCTAACTATCATTATATCATTCAAACAATTCGTCCCCCATTTTTAGCCTACTTTTCACATTTTTCAAAAATAAGGAAAAAGTAGACTTATGAGATCGGGCAAATGTGTGTCTGTCTGTCTGTCCTTCTGTCTGTCTGTCTGTCTGGCTGGCTGTGTGTGTCTCCCCCCTATCAACTCCTAAACGGCTGGAGCTATCGGAACAAAATTTGGTAGGAGTAAAGATCTATACCTGAATATCTCACGGCGATATTTATGAATGATGTCAGTGCTACCAACTGCTGAAAAATCGCAATTGAAATTTGAGCTCCATGTTGGATATCTTGGAAGGTATGAATCGGAGCTATTTCAAAATTGACACACGTATAGATAATAATATTGCAGTTTAATTTCCAGGAGGCCATGCATGGCAGTGTTACTAAAATGATTATAAGCCTGCTGATTGGTCCAAATTTTAAATGCATATAACTTCTACACTATCAATTGGATTTCAAACCAAATTTCGTATGTGCTATGTGTACATAAACTGATATGACTGAGCATATTCTTAAGAGCCACCAGGGCAGCCAACTGTTAATAAATGCTCTCATTTAAAAAAAATCAAAATACCCATATATCAGAAAGTATGCAAGCCGAGAGCTTTAAACTATGCACACGTATAGTACCTGATATTCTATATTAATTTGGAGTAACTTATATACGTCAGTGCTACCAACATGATTCTAAGCCTGCTGAGAATTCCAACTTTAAATACATGTAACTTCTATACTATCATTTGGATTTCGACCAAATTTGGTGTTTGCTATGTGTACCATAACAGATATGACCATGCGTATTCTTAAGAGCAACCAGGGCTGCCAACTTTTAATAAATAATGTCTCTATTTTTGTTACCCTAATATCAATATATCAGAAAGTATGCAAGCCAATAGCTCTAAACTTTGCACACGTATAGTACCTGGCATTCTAGATGAATTTGGAGTAACTAATATACGTCAGTGCTGCCAACATGATTCTAAGCCTACTGATAGGTCCAATTTTAAAATGCATGTAACTTCTCTACTAACTAATGGATTTCATTCAAAATTTACACAACAATAGATCATATTATTTCAGATTATTTCTGACCAATACAAGTATGTCATTGTTGCCAACATGATTTTACGCGCGCTGTTAGATCCTATGTTTAACTGCATGTAACGTCCATGCTATCCATTGGACTTCAACCAAATTTTGTATTCTGTAGGAGATGGAACTAAGAATATATTCAGTCACCAGGGCTGCCAACTGTAGTTCTCTATTAGGCTACATTATGCCAGGTATACAGTATTTCGAACTAATTAGAAATTTCGATATTACCAACTTAATTTCGTCATTATTCTAGATAGATCCATATAGATTAATCATTGGCATGAATCTTACATTTTAAGAAAAGTAGGCTCTTTAGTTCGTCACGGAACTTCTTATTTATCTACTAATAAGCAAAATGGTATAAGTGTAAAGGGGGAAGCCCCAGGATGTGAAATAACACTGCGTAGCTGAAATTACGAGAGAAACTTGGGATGCCCCGCCGAATATTTTCTACTGCAATTAACATGTCAAATCCGGTATCGGCATGTTGTCACTTGGTTGGTGAATCTCCCACTTCCCAAGCTGTTAGGGCACAGATTGCTGATGCACTCAAAATTCTTCTTTCAGTCGTGATGATGATGATGATGATGATGATGATAATTGTTGTTTTAAGGGGCCTAACATCTAGGTTATCGGCCCCTAATGGTTTGGATAATGTAAACTATAACAAAGACTAACTACACACATACGACTATAATTACGGACTTGAATACTACAAGAAAAAATGGACAACAAAATAAGAATAAGGTAAATAAAGAACAGGAGGAAAAGAAATGTCCTCAACCCTCGAGGATTGAGGGACTTGGAAGGAAGGAGAGTAATGAAAGGCAGATAAGAAAGGGCAAAGATGAGAGGGCCCGTCCCAAAGTCAGTAGAAAAAGGGGAAAAACCGGACCCACTTCAGGAATCCCTTGGGGGTCGCCAACTTCCAACTCACCAAAGTGAGCACTTGGGAGTGTAGCACTATCCAGGGTGCACCAGGAGTGGTGGGGCTACAGACACCCTGCCTCCAGGGCCTTGTGCAGAAGGCAGGAGATATCATGAAAAGAAAAAGAAGGCTGCCCCTCGAAGAATGAGGCTATCGGGAAAGATAAGACACGGGCCAATTAAGGGGCAGACTGAAAGATTCCCTAGGCCTCGGGGTCCGAAGAGAACAAGTGTTGACCAAGGGAGGTCGACAGGAAACATAACTGAAAGGAGCCCGGCACAAGTAAGTGGAGCAATTCTGGACTCAGCTAGGGTCCCGTGGTCGCCAACACACGTCCCACATGTTGTGAGCCCCTGGTGGGACAATCATTACAAATTACACGCCAAATGTAGGCATGAGCGAGATAGCACAAGTAATGCAAATGTAGTCCAGAGAGTACATTGCCTTTATCTCAAAACATCCGCCACTACAAGCCTGTCTGCAGACCAAAAAATAATAAAAACTAATAATTATAGTATTAAACAAAAATTACGGAAAAACAAAAACAAAACAAAAACAGAATTAAAAAAAAAAGAAAAAATCATTGAGTCAATGTACAATGGAAAATTTTGGATTGATGGCCCTAGCCCACTCTCACTTATAAAGCGGATGACGAGATCAGCAGCCAACACGTCGTCGGCAAATACTAGTTTGAGTGTCATCTACAATCCAAGGTTTCTTCGTAAGTCAGCAATATCCACACACTCGGTTACAATGTGGGCAACGGTGAAAACGGATCCACAGGTACAAATGGGGTCTTCCCTTCTCATTAGGTATGAGTGGGTGGATCTTGTATGACCTAACCTTAGCCTACACAAAATGACGGACTCTCTCCGTGACCGAAAAGAGCTCCACCACACGTGAGTAGTTCCCTCGATCGCTCTCAGTTTACTGGGCATTGGGTCAGCTAGCCATTGACTCTCTCAAAATGCCAGTACTTGTCGGCATAACTGAGAGCGAATATCTCTAGCGGGTACCTCCATTGGTCGAGGTGGTAGTGGTAGAGGTCTGATGATTAGTTTAGTCGTAATTTGATTTTAAATGTTGAACATTTGGGTGGCCGTCATTTTAATTCGGTAAAGATGGCGGTGTTATAAGACATGACACTGTGGTGCCCTCTGTACCAAATTTCGTTCAATTCGGTTTGGTCATGTTTGAATTGACACGAGGGGACAGACATACACACACACATGTACAAAGACACACAACTTTTGTTGACTGTCTGCGTGGCTCAGCGGTAACGTTCTCGCCAGCCGTCCTCAAGGTTGCAGGATCGAAACATGGCGCAGCCAGTTGGCATTTGAGGGTGCGCAAATGCGAGGGAGCCGTCTCAGTAGATTTACTGGCACGTTAAAGATACCCTTCGGGGCAAAATTCTGGCATTCCAGTGTCTCTCAAATCCACAGTAGTTAAAAGGGACGTAGAACCAATACCATTATTATTTACAACTTTTGGCCCGTGTACATCTCACACTGTCAGAAACCTCTATGGACATTAAATTGGCAGGTGAAAAACTAAAGGAAGTAGGAGACTTCTGTTACTTTGGAAGCAAAATAACCAGTGATGGACGAAGCAAAGAGGATATAAAAAGTAGGTTAGGTCAGGCAAGAAAAGCATTTCGACAGAAAATGATGATGAAGATAATTGTTGTTTTAAGGGGCCTAACATCTAGGTTATCGGCCCCTAATGGTTTGGGTGATCGCGAAGATGAAAGTGAAATGTAAACTGTAATTAAAACTAACTACTAACTTATATACTACAGTAGAAGAAGAAATGGAAAAACAAAAGGAGAATAAGACAAATAAAGGACAGGAGGAAAAGGTTGGTTGGTTGGTTCCTCAGTTTAGGGGCTGCGACAAAGCGGTCATGTAGCCCCGTGTACTTTGGGTGTGTGTAGAATCTGTCTGATAAACGGTGTTAATTGTGATGCCTGTTAGTGTGTGTATCTGTTTTTCAATTTAAGTACAGACTGCAACTTAAAGTTTTTCAAATAGTTCCTACTTTTGCCGCCAAACGCCACCGTCAACGACTACTAGGCCAAGTTCAGAACTTAGCTACTAGACGCCACCGCAGTCGGTTCTTGGCAACGAAAGTAGAAACCTAAGAGCGTTGTTTACAGTATTAACCTATCCAATTGAGCTTCACACAGATGTAATTAGTGGAAGGTTCTTTAACATGCCATAAATCTATGACATGGGACAGCCGGCTTTACTTCCCCTCCGAAGGAAGGCATACTGAGGAATTATTAACGCTCTTAAAAAATCCGACGGCTTCGGCCGGGTTTGAACCCGCTATCTTGGGCATTGAAGCTCAGCATGCTACCAACTACGCCAGCAAAGCCGCTGTGAGGAGGAAAAGAAATGCCCTCAACCCTCGATGAATACGGATTGAGGGACTTGGAAGGAAGGAGAGCCATGAAAGGCAGATAGGAAAGTGAAAGAGGAGAGGGTCCACCCCACAGGTAATGGACAAAAGGGGGAAACCAGACCCAGCTCAGAAATCCCTCGGGGTCGCCAACTCCCGAACTCACCAGCCGTGAGCCCCAGAGGGTGTAGCAATATCCAGGGTGCACCAGAAGTGGTGGGGCTACATACACCCTGCCTCCTTGAGGGCCTTTAGCAGAAGGCAGGAGGGAACATGAAATGATAAAGAAGGCTGACCCCACGCAGAAGGAGGGTATCAGAAAAGAAGAGACAAGTGCCAATTAAGGCGGGAAAGGAAGAGACTCCCTAGGCCTTGGATACCCTAATACCGTCGGGGTTGGAAGAGAACAAGAGTTGACCAAGTGAGGTCGACAGGAAAGAAGACGGAGAGGAGCCCGGCACAAGTGAATGGAAGCAATGCCGGATTCAGCTGGGGCCCCGTGGTCGCCAACCCACGTCCCACTATATGTGAGCCCCTGGGGGGATTTCTACAGAAAAGGAATCTGTTGACATCGAATATATAGGTGTTAGGAAGTCATTTTTGAAGGTCTTTTTCTGGAGCGTGGCACTCTATGGAAGTGAAACTTGGACTATTGGTGCAGCAGAAAGAGGAGAATTGAAGCGTTTGAAATGTGATGTTATAGGAGAATGATGAATATCAGATGGGTAGTGGGACAGATCTTGGATCTGCACAGACACTCCTCAACATTGTCTATTGTCATGTATAGTTGTAGGCTATCTTATGTAAATTTTATCGGAAAGTGCCCAGTTGTAGAGCGGATGTTTGTAACCAGGCTGTTGCCAGATGGCCTTGTGTTCTATATCTAGCGAAACCTACTTAGGAACGTCACGATATAACGTCGAACTAACGCATTGTTTAGAAACTGAAAAGGATCTGGGTGGCGGTGACTGGATATATACACGCTTTGGTAAAAGTTATTTTATTATATTATTATTTGGTATCGGATGGATGCGGTTGCTATAAAATACGACGAGATTCTACATGTCCTAGTGAATGTAATTGTTTAATAGAAAGATTCATATCTTTAAATAACGGAGAAGTAACCGTGAAATGATCCTTTATAAGATGAACCAGATAATATCGCAAGTTTGCGGAAAATAAAGAACACCTGTATACACGTTATACCCCAAATCACACGTAAGCCTAGGTAGCTAAATGGATATCTAATGCACGGCACTTTCCGGTTAGTAAGATATAGATTGATTAAAAAAATTATACTTTCCTTCCTATCATTATACTCAGTAGTGGTTATTTGGCGTGGTGTTGGGGTAGAGCGCCTGCCTCTCACCCGGAGGCCCCGGGTTCGATCCCCGGCTCCGTCAGGGATTTTAAAACTGACGTGAGGGTTGGAACGGGGTGCACTCAGCCTCGTGAGGACAATTGAGTAGCTGTCTGACAGTGAGACAGTGCCCCGATCACGAATACCAAGATTAACGGCCGAGGGGACCCGACGCGCTGATCACGCGTCACCCCAATATCTGCAGGCCAAATGGCTGGGCAGCGGTCGCTTGGTCGGCCTTAGCCCGTCATGGGCTGGATAGTGCCAGGGGTTGACTTTTTTTTTGAGTGGTTATTTGGTCATTTCCATATTTACTCTTTACATATATTATTTCTACGAGAGGGGGGAAGAGTGTTTTGCCATAAGCAAGCTTTATTGTCCTTTTTTCTCTTTGTGGAAATGAGTGGCGCCCAATGGAATTTGTTTGCGGGTTAGAGCGATCACAGCAGATAGGGTTACAAACGAAGAGGTATGAAGACTAGTGGGAGAGGAGAGATGTTTCTGGCGACTGCTAATGAAGAGAAGAGATGAGATGGGTTGGTAGGACACATACTAAGACACCCAGGAATAACAAGCTTAGTTATGGAAGGAAGGGTCGAGGACAAGAACTGTAGGGGTAGACCAAGGTTCGAATATGTTAAACAGATTGCCTCGGATGTAGGGTGTGGTAGCTATGTAGAGATGAAACGATTAGCTCAGGACAGGGAGGCATAGAGAACTGCATCAAACCAGTCAAAAGACTGAAGACTCAAACAACAAGTCTACATTCATCTTTTGCAAAAATCGAATGCAGGCTTATAACCAGTTATGGACGGTGCAAAGACTATATGAAAAGTAGGCTGGCGTAGCAAAGGAAATAATTTGTACAGAAAAGAAATTTTTGACATCAAATATAGATTTAGGTATTAGGATGTCATTTTTGAACGTCTTTGTTAGGAACATGGCGCTCTATGTGGGTGAAACTTGGACTGTTGGCGCAGCGTGAAAGAGGGGAATTGAAGCGCTTGAAGGTGGGGTTACTGGAGAATAGCGAAGAGCAGAAGGGTAGATAGGGTTATAAATGAAGAGGTATTATGACGATTTGGAGAGATGGTTCTGGCGAGTGCTAATGAAAAGAAGAGATAAGTTGGTAGGACTCACATTAAGACACCCAAAAATAGCAAGCTTAGTTATGGAAGAAAGGGTCGAGGATAAGAACTGTAGGGGTAGACCAAGGTTAGAATATGTTAAAGCGATTATCTCGGAAGTAAGGTTAGTTCAGGACAGGGAGGCCTGGAGCGCTGCATAAAACCTGTCAAAGGACAGGAGACTCAAACAACAATCAAATGTAATGTGTGGTTCTACGTAAATTCGTTGTCAAGTATAAGTGGGCCGTTCCTTATTGACCGGTACATATTACGTGCGCAGTGGTGTCTCCACGCACAGTGTGCCTTCATACCTTTGTGATCAATGCAGATGAAGTGCACAATGTGTCCTCGGCAGAGAAAGTGCATATTCAGCGGTCACAGTGTTCTACTCGTGCTTTAAGAAGAATTATCACGCGCTTACGACTGGCCACGAATGAGCGGCCAATCTATAAGAGGGCAGAAAATGGAAGGTAATCTGATGTTGTTGTTGTTGTTGTTTGAGTCTTCTGTCCTTTGACTGGTTTGATGCAGCGCTCCATGCCTCCCTGTCTGAGCTAATCGTTTCATCTTTAAATAGCTACCACACCTTACATCCGAGGCAATCTGTTTAACATAGCCTACTTGGTCTACTTCTACAGTTCTTGTTCTCAACACTTACTTCGATAACAAAGTTTGCTATTCATGGGCGTCTTAGTTATGTACTACCAACATATCTCTTCATTAGCAGTCACCAGAAACACTCCCCTCTCCCACTCATCTTAATACTTCTTCATTTGTTACCCTGTCTACCCATCTGAGCATCATCATTCTCCTGTAACACCACATTTCAAACGTTTCTAGTCGCCTCTTTTCTGCTGCGTCAACAGTCCAAGTTTCACTTCCACGCTCCAGACTAAGCTTTCAACATGATTTTATAATACCGACATCTATATTCGATGTCAAGTGATATCTTTTCTGGAGGAACCCTAGGATTCTAAACTTGGTGGGATCGACAAAGAACAAGATCGCACGACGAGAAACTTCCAGAAGTTATTAGAAGGGGAGAAAGGTGAGGCATAGCAATCTGAAACTGAGTTTCTGTGCATTAACGAAACACGTCTTATAAAGTTGTAAATCCCTATGCGATAGTGGCTTTAACTCTCAAGTTGTGGTTCTAGAATCAATCACACGATCTAGTGAATCATTGCGCGTGCTATCAAGAACATTGCAAGGATAATGCCGTCATTTCTGACAAGATCAAGCCATTCAAACAGGTTTGGGGAGATCATTTCATTAGTGGCTATCAGTTTTAATGTATCTTGGCCTTGTACTCTCAAACTAGAAGAGCCGGTTGAGACCCCTACGTGGAAGGCCGGCAAGGTGTTGGCGTGTCGGTATCACATTTTACAATCAATGTATGAGTCAGTGCCGGCCTATGGCCCGGCGTGCCGTTAATAGGGCCACAAAATAACGAGGACAGACTGTTGAAATTTAAGCGGTGTGTCAGAAGTCACAATCGGATTCAAAATTATGGATATTCGAATTTATACCTCAATAAAATAGTCGCATCTCTTCAATTGCACAGCTTAAACATATTCGTAACATACTTAAATAAATAACCATAAAATAAAAATTGGTGTAGTGAAAATAGTTCTCACCTACCCTGGTCATAATTGCGAGATCAAATTATGACCATTCGGTGGTTAGTAGATTTCAGATTTAAAAGAAAATTATCTCCTCCAGGGCAACATATTGGCACATGAATGCCTCTGAACCCACGCCAGTTAAAGATGACGTTAACTGAATAGTATTATTGTCATTAATAAAAATATCTAAAATCCCAAAGTTAAGTATTATGGTACTAACTTACTGGGGAATTTTAATGCACAAATAGGGAGAGAAAGGGCTTTTTAAAAACAGTTGGACAATATCCAACACATAGGAGAACAAACTGAAATGGCATGATATTAATTAATCTCTGTAAAGCTTTTAAATTGAAACTAATTGAAACCCGTCAAAACATGACGGTCATTTGGAAAACATTTACTGAAGGATTCTCTTATATGCATTTTTGAACGATTACTTTTGGACACTATTGCAACATTAAGGGCGATGAAAGATTGACTTCGCAACATATAACTGGCAAATAACTTGGTGAGGCAAATAGAGACCTACACGTTCCAGAGTTTCCCCTTGAGCTTTATTGACTGTGATAAAGTACACCAAGCGAATTGGAAATTGGAAAATGAAAGTATTTTATCGGAAGATGTCTATGTGTGGCGAGCAGTAAGCATGGTGATGAATGGTACTGAACGTGCTAGTCCACATAAAATTGGATATATTCTTTTATCGCTCGCAGTTCTTTCAATTGTGTTTAAGGTAGACCCGAGAGCAAAGGCTAATCATCTGGGAAACGTCAGTACAGCTCCTAACACAACGTCGTTATTCTATAATATTAAATGATAGTAAGCTCTGGAATTCTATCGCACGTGGTTGCTCTTCTGTATTGTTACGAAGCTTCATGCATATTGATTTTTAAGCTTCATACACTTGTTAAAATTTAAATGTGTTGAAACACAATCGTACGTTGATACTAGCAGAGTCTTTATTCTCGTCAATAATCAGTAAGTCTATCTCGATCGACCACGACCTACGATAGCTATTTTTCTCATGTCTGCGTTGGCATTTAAGTAGTGTAAGTTAAACAGATACACATAAATCACTGATATTGGCGTACTAATCTCTATTTCTATATATATATATACATATATATCTTTATATATATAATTCTTCGACACGTGTGTATGTCACTGAACTCCTCCTAAACGACTGGATCGATTTTGATGAAATTTGAATGTATATTAGGGTGGGTCCCTGTATGGTTTAGATTCACAACCTGACCCCGTATGTGGAATGAACACAATTTTAGAACCACAATTTACACACAATTTTAGAACCACAATATACTGTCAAAAACAGTCGTCATGGAAACCACTAGCCTTGGCCTTGGTGAAAGCTGATGTTTTTGGACGGTTTGTCTCTGCACGTTGGAGCCACCTGGTCGCAACCTGTGCAACTACCGCCATAACATACACTCCTCCCGTGGTGGAAATTTGTGTTTTATACCAAAGGTGGCAGTGATGTCGAATTCTACTGTTTTCTCTGCACGTTAGAGCGTTTCAAAGTCCCGTATGCGTTCATATACCATTCATCCCATTGCGATGAAACTTGGGTGAGATGTTGAGTGTACTCCAGGGAAGGTGTTTGGCTTAGTAAATCCATTTTATAATAGATAGCGCACGACTAGATTCAACAAATGAGCGAGGACGCGCGAACGTTTAAACAAAGTCCCGTATGTGTTCATATACCATTCATCCGATTGCAATGAAACTAGGGTAAGATATTGTGTACACTTACGTGAGGGTTTCCAACTTAGCAAATCCATTTCACAGGAGGTTGTGCACGAGTACATTCAACAAATGAGCGACGACGCGCGAAGCGTTTCAACAAGGTCCCGTATGCGTTCAAATACCATTCGTCCGATCGCTGTGAAACTTGGGTGAGATGTTGTGTACACTCCAGGGGGAGGCTTTTGGATTAGTAAATCCATTTTACAATAGGTTGCGCACAACTAGATTCAACAAATGAGCGACGACGCGCGAACGTTTAAACAAAGTCCCGTATGCGTTCATATACCGTTCATCCGATTGCAATGAAACTAGGGTGAGATATTGTGTATACTTACATGAGGGTTTCTAACTTAGTAAATCCATTTCACGGGAGGTTGTGCACGAGTACATTCAACAAATGGGCGTCGACGCGCGAAGCGTTTCAATAAGGTCCCGTATGCGTTTAAATACCATTCGTCCGATTACGATGAAACTTGGTGATGATGAAGATGATAATTGTTGTTTTAAGGGGCCTAACATCTAGGTTATCGGCCCCTGATGGTTTGGGTGACCGTGAAGATGAAAAATGAAAAGCGAACTTAAAACTAAAACTAACTAATAACCTACATACTAGAAGAAGAAATGGAAAACTAAAGGAGAATAAGGCAAATAAAAGGACAGAAGGAAAAGAAATGCCCTCAACCCTCGGAGAAGGCGGATTGAGGGACTTGGAAGGAAGGAGAGCCATGAAAGGCATATAGGAAAGTGAATGAGGAGAGGGTCCGCCCCAAAGGTAAGGGACAAAAGGGGAAAACGGACCCAGCTCAGGAATCCCTCGGGGTCGCCAACTCCCGAACTCACCAGCCGTGAGCCCCTCAGGGTGTAGCATTATCTAGGGTGCACCAGAAGTGGTGGGGCTACATACACCCTTCCTCCTTAAGGGCCTAGAGCACAAGGCAGGAGGTAAAAGGAAGAGAAAAAGAAGGCTGACCCCTCGCAAAAGGAGGGTATCAGAAAAGATGAGACAAGGGCCAATTAAGGCGGGAAAGGAAGAGACTCCCTAGGCCTCGGATACCCTAATACCGTCGGGGTCAGAAGAGAACAAGAGTTGACCAAGTGAGGTCGACAGGAAAGAAGACAGAGAGGAGCCCGGCACAAGTAAGTGGAAGCAATGCTGGACTCAGCTGGGGCCCCGTGGTCGCCAACCCACGCCCACAAGATGTGAGCCCCTGGGGGAGTGAAACTTGGGTGAGATGTTGTGTACACCCTACGGAAGGTTTCTGGCTTAATAAATCCATTTTACAATAGGTAGCACACAAGTAGATTAAACAAATGTGCGATGGCGCGAGAATCGTTTCAACAAAGTCCTGTATGTGTTCATATACCATTGATCCGATTGCGATGAAACTTTGGTGAATTGTTGTTTACACTCCAGGAAAGATTTCTGGCTGAGTAAATCCAGTCTTTAATAAGTAGCGCACGAGTAGACTCAACAAATGAGCGACGGCCAGCGAATGTTTCCACAATGTCCCGTATGCGGTCATATCATTCATCCGATTGCGATAAAACCTTGGTGAATCGTTGAGTACACTCCAGAGAAGGTTTCAGGCTTAGTAAATCTATTTTACAACAGGTAGCGCATGAGTAGATTCAACAAATGAGTGACGGTATGCGAATCGTTTAAAGTAAATCCCGTATGCGTTCATATGTCATTCGTCCGAATCCGATGAAACATTGATAAGTTGTTGTGTACACGCCAGGGAAGGGGTTCTACTTGGTAAATCCATTTTACAATTTTGGTAGCGCACGAGTAGATGTAACAAATGAGTGACGACGCGCGAAGCGTTCCAACAAAATCCCGTATGCGTTCATACACTATTCATCGATTGCGATGAAACTTTGATGAGTTGTTGTGTACACTTACGTGAAGCTTTCGAACTTAGTAAATCCAATTCACAGTTGGTAGAGCACGAGTAGATTCAACAAATGAGTGACAGCGCACGAATCATTTAAACAAAATCCCGTATGCGTTATATGACATTTATCCGATTGCGATGAAACTTTGGAGAGTTGTTGTGCACGCTCCCACGAATGATTCTAGATTAGTTAATTCATTCCACGATAGTTTAGAGGCAGTTAACAGATATTTAAAAATATGTTGTGTATCCAAAAGCACTTCAAGATACAAAGTTACAACACTTTCTTTGATTGGCAGGACAACGTCTGCCGGGTCAGCTAGTATATATATATATATATATATATATATATATATATAAGAATGAAAGTTTGTATGTTGTTTCTGAATTTCTACGGAAATTTGCGTTATTTATGCGTTTCAGACTGTTTTATGACGGATGCGCGCGAAAATTTTTTTTTTGTCTGTCTGTCTGTCTGTCTGTCTGTCTGGTTGTCTGTGGACAAAGTTGTTCCCTTATAACTCGAGAACGGCTGGGTGGATCAACGTAAAATTTGGTACAGATATCCTTCAGAGGCACGACACTAATCATTGATGTAACTCTTCTCTGTACCTCTCATAAAAGGGGGCCTACCCCTTAAAATACTTGCTGAAATAGGCGTAGAAGGGCGAGACAAAGTAATTTTCAGCCCCTCAATGTGAGAAACGAAACTCGGGGGCCCTAAACCACATTTTAAGGCCCTAAAACCAACAGTTTTTGAGATATTTACAGAAAACTAATTTCATTTAATACAATAACGAAAGAATGCAAGCCGCTAACCATGGCAACAGAATCTCACAGGTCCATCTATTGCTGTAAGACGCAATACAATTCCATTTATTGCATTACTGAGATAGTTTGCAAACGGCTATAAGGTTATAACGGAACGAAATTAAGCTGTAAAATTCATCAATGTCATGCGCTTAAGGGGGGTCAAGGGGTACTCTAGAATTTTTTCATGCGATATACACGTGCGGGTGTGGTACGGAAGGTCTATTATATCCCTATCCCTATATTGTTATGTTATTATTATAATTATTATTATTATACTAGGACCTACAACGACGAGACAAAGCTTATTTTCAGCCCCTTGGTGTTAGAATCAAAACTCGGTGCACCTAAATAGCCGTAAAGGGTCCCCGAAAACTACATTTTAAGGCTCTAAAACCAACAGTTTCTGAGATATTCCCAGAAAACTAATTTCATTTAATAAACTAATGAAGGAATGAAATGAAAGCCAGTAACCATGACAATAGTATCTCAAAAGGTGACATCCAACTTTCCATCTATTTCTGCAAGAAGTAAAGCCACTCCATTTATTAAATTTCTGTGAATGTTTGCAAATGCCTATAAGGTTATTACGGAATCAACTAAAACTGTAAAATTCATCAATGGGCTTAAGGGGGTCAAGGGGTACCCCAGATTTTTTCACCCGACTTAAATGTGCGTTATGTCGTACAGAAGGTCTATTATATCTCCAAACATTATTTTCAAAAATTCCTGATAGAAATAGTTTTTTGTTGTTGTTGTTTTTAGGAATTTGGGCCATTGGAGGCTAAAAAAACCTGAATTTTCATGCACCACAAGCCTTTATAATTTATTAAAGGGGTCTTCCTCTCGATGGGGACTTGACACAACAGTGAAGGTCAGTTTTATTTGACGTGTATTGGGTTTCGTTTATGAGGTTTTCAATTTTATTTTCACGTCAGGAAGTATACGTTAGGTAAATTTAGTTTCAGAGCATATTTTAACTAATCATTTTTCTTTGTCGACAAACAGGTTCAAAGCCTCTAACCATTTCAACAGTAGCTCAGTAGCTGGTTATTAATACCGAAGACCGTTCGAAGAATGGGTACTTCTGCTAGTTAGTTACTAACAAAGAGATAGCGATTTATTGCATGAGGAAGTCACCTTCGTCTATTTCTGTTTCGTATGATGTCAGAATGAGAATGCCTGCTTGAAATGACAGACATGAATGACAAAGAGACAGTCTACCGAACTACCTACAGTACGGTACTGTAATTTTTTAGCAGATGCAAAATATGTCTCAGAAGTCTAATGGTGCTTTATCATTATTATTATTATTATTCCCAACCCATATTATTGCCGTTTCTACAGGGTTGGTGTTGAATTAAGATAATTTTTTAAAATTGTGAAGAATGGTTTTTACGGCCGGGTGCCCTTCCTGATGCCGGCCTCACCAGAGAGATACAATGACTGAAACTAGGAAAATAATTGAATGGAAGCGTCAGTGGCCGGCATTTACCTGGAGCTAAAAATTTGAAACCACGGAAAACCATTTCAAGAACGGTTGACGATGGGATTCGAACCCACTGCTCTTCCGATTCCAGGGATAGTCAGGTCCCAGGGCCTTGCGGCACTTCGTGAGTACCTACCCCGGTCGATAGGCCTATTATTATTATTATTATTATTATTGATAAATCCGGACTGTACTATATCTGCGGTTACATTACGTTCCAAATAAGTAAACGAGTCGACTGTCAGGATTGTATCAGCTTAGTAGCAAACGATCAGGAACAACAAAGAGAAGACAAATATTTCCAATTAATAAATCGTGGTGGATTATCAGTTCCCACAGATTGTGTTATTGAAATAACAAGCAAATATAATTGCGATTATGCAGTCGCTAATATCAGAGAGATATGAACATGTCTTCTTATCATTCAGGGACAAACAGAAGAATGTTTTGTGCTTACTAAGTGAGAAGATAGTGTTTTCTGACACAGTAATGCGTCAAGTCATGGATGATACGTGTATCTGTGGCAGAGAAAACGGTGATACTGTTAAGATAATAATTGCAATTGCATCGAACATTCTTCTAAATAATTACTCCAAAATGATGACAGTCGCATCGAGTAGGCCTACTTCAAGTGAAAGTAAGAAAATAAAATTGTTAACACCTATGTGAACTATTTATTTGATGATGATGATGATAATTGTTGTTTTAAGGGGCCTAACATCTAGGTTATCGGCCCCTGATGGCTTGGGTGATCGTGAAGAAGAAAATGAAAAAGCGAACTTAAAACTAAAACTAACTACTAACCTACATACTAGAAGAAGAAATGGAAAACTAAAGGAGAATAAGGCAAATAAAGGACAGGAGGAAAAGAAATGCCCTCAACCCTCGAAGAAGGCGGATTGAGGGACTTGGAAGGAAGGAGAGCCATGAAAGGCAGATAGGAAAGTGAAAGAGGAGAGGGTCCGCCCCAAAGGTAAGGGACAAAAGGGGAAAACGGACCCAGCTCAGGAATCCCTCGGGATCGCCAACTCCCGAACTAACCAGCCGTGAGCCCCTGAGGGTGTAGCATTATCTAGGGTGCACCAAAGTGGTGGGGCTACATACACCCGGCCTCCTTGAGGGCCTTAAGCAAAAGGCAGGAGATAACATGAAAAGAAAAAGAAGGCTGACCCCTCGCAGAAGGAGGGAATCAGAATAGAAGAGACAAGGGCCAATTAAGGCGGGAAAGGAAAAGACTCCCTAGGCCTCGGATACCCTAATACCGTCGGGGTCGGAAGAGAACAAGAGTTGACCAAGTAAGGTCGACAGGAAAGAAGACGGAGAGTAAGTGGAAGCAATGCCGGACTCAGCTGGGGCCCCGTGAACTATTTATTTGATTCTTGACATGTTTTAGTATAAGTTAAATGTATGTGAAGTAATTTTATAATTTTTATCATTTTATTGACTTCTATTTCTTCGGCATTTCCCAATTAATTGGGGTCGCCGGAGCCAACCAGGCTCATTTTGGTTTTGGCCGGGGATTTAAGGCCGGATGCTCTTCCTGACGCCACGTGATTTTTCAGGTGAAAATTCCACCCCGCTGTCATCGGGATTCGAATCCCAGCCATCCGGGTGAAAGACGAGCAGCTAAGCCACTGCGCCATCACGCTCCCCCTTATCATTTTATTGACTAATTATTAAATATCTACAGAATCTACAGTACATCTACTGTCATCGCGGCAGGAGATGGCAGTTCAACACGCTGCACAGTGGTCCGGATTCGAAAAAAAGCGGACAAAAATATTTTCCGTTAAAATAAATGAAATACTTTTGTGTAAAACTTTAAATTAGGTGTTACCATGAGGTAAATTTGTTGTAGTGCATAAAATTACTTACTTATTCATCCTCTGATCCGGCTGAGTCGACTTCTTCTTCTTCTTCCCCTTCCTGCTCCGTCTCGTCCTCGGATATTGACAATAAATTACAGACTTCTTGATGCAACTGTCTTCTTTTCTTCTTCGGTAGACCTCCCATGCTTGAAATTTCTGGATCAGAGCTTAGCAATAGTCTATGGAACAAGTCAAAATTATTGGAAATACTTGAGGATTTTCTGGTATGGTCTTCCCTATATTTTCTTACGACTTTGTTTCTAGACTCTAAGGCCTCTTCTGAAAGTTCTCCAATCGGCAAAATAGCTGCTTCTATAATAGAAGATCCATGGGTAAGTATTTTACGGAGTGTTGGAGGCATGTAATACCATGGATATAGCCGTACATATAAGCTTGCTGTTTCGCTGCAGTAGGAATTGAACTCTGAACTACTAATTTCATGACCAGATGAAATTGCTTTTAAAATTATTCCAAAACGAGTTATTAACTCACAGTCTACCCCTGTTATTTCGGATGCTACTTGAGGTTGCTCAAAAAACCTTCGGGCAGTGTTGCCATCATTGGTTGTTCCATATCCAGGCTTCGGAATATCAACTAAAAGACCTAATCTCGTTCTGAATGAGTCTTGCACAATTTTTTTCTTTCTTTCGAATAAGTCTCGATTACCATCTTTAACTTTCCACTTTTTTTTAAACCCAGGCGGTATGAAATATGCAAGAGACTTTCAAAAAAATCGGATGGGGGCGTGCAAAACTGAAATTCTAAACTCAAGCTGTAATTTGTCGACGGGCCTTTGTGCCATTTTTTGTACATTGTTAATTTCTGAAATTTTTTCATCTCAAATATAGCACTTCATGCTTGAAGACTGTACTAGCATTGCATATTTTCCCATCTATCATTGACAATATTTAGAAGTACTGCACTTCGGTGTTGTTTATAACCAAATTATGTAATTTTCAATTTGATCATTTAGATACATCCTTTCCGTCCGTATAATTTTCGATGTTTCATGAACCCACTGCATTCGAATAGGCCTACAGAATCGTGTAGATGAGGTTCTTGGATTTTTTCACGCAATAATTCCTGTTTTACTGTCAACGAGGCGCAGAGGCACGACAAATGACATAAATAAGTTCTGATCACTCTTCCAGCTTCTGACCAGGTTTGTTTATATTGGGAATGGCCTGAGCTGCCATCAAAGCCCCATTTACAACCTAATGTATAGCTCTCATCACTCACATCTGGTAACATTGAAGAATTCTGGAGGAAGTATGGTCCAGAAAGTCTTATATTTTCACTTCACATTCATTTTCCTCAATTATTACATTTTGTGGATAAGTAACCTTTTTAGCATTAAAATAGCATAATAGGTATAAGCCATGGTTACGTTTATTAGTTAATCTTATTGTCACATACTGGTGTTTGGATAACTTTGCTTTAATTATGAATGATAAGGCTTCTTCCACCGACATTTTTGTAGATTGTTGACCCCCCTTTCTCCATGCATCCCGTATCGTTTGTCCCTTGTTGGTTTAGTCGTGGTAGCTTCTATTAATAGCTTGGCTGATGAATCGTCTCCCTCTGTCCTTTAATTCATAGCAGTCGCATAGGCAAGCTCTGAAGAAGTGGCACTCTCCATTAGGTCTTTAATTTTTCTTATTTTGCTTCTCTCCGTTAGCTCTTCAAATTCTTTTGAAGGACGACCTCGATCTTCTAATTTTGCGGAGCCAGGCATGCTCGGAATTGATATCACAATTTCTTTTTTCAACCAGTCTGAATATTTATCCAAAAAAGCATGTTCTAAGAAGTGACACTTTCTCCACCGGTCAAAATTAGGCAAAAGGTCCTTATGTTATTATACACTGTTTTCTAGACACTCTCGTCAATATTTAATTGGAATTTGTTGATGAGATATGTTGCCAGAAACTTTTCTTCAAGCGCGTGAGACTGATTTTTTGTTCTCTCGAATCTTCTTATGAAGTTCACTGCGGCTAACAACGAAATTCATTTTTCACTCTTCACAACACACACAGCTATCACTAATCAATTACTTCTCGGGACTGAAGATTATTTTGGGTTCCTGGCCTCGAAATATCCCATGCGTAGCATAAACAAATGTCTCAACAGGCCGTTATCTCGCGCGAGTGTATATCCTCAGAGCACGCAGTAATGTTCTTTCCCTTCTCAATCACGCATCTGGCGTGTTCTGGCGATGAAACCTTTAAGGATATATTCTCCAGAATTCATTTTAAAACTTGCATAAGTTTCATGCTATACATATGTATACATTTTTTTGTAGGTCAAGCAAAATTTATTTTTCTTGAAGAAAATTATGCACTGTAAAATAAGTATAACAGTTCTTATAAGTGATCTGAAATCGAAAATCATGCAATAAACAAATATATCAGATCACAAACTACATACAGATATAGTATTATAGACCCCGGGTTTCATTTTGTAGTTAGAATGATAATTCAAAGTTTATTTAACGGAGTGCGGAGTTCAGAAACGAAGAGTTGTATCACATTTGCAGTATTATATCTGAGAAACACAGAACTAATTTCCAAAGAAAAAGTGAAATTAATGTACACTGATTAACATACATCACTTGGAAGGTGGTTTGGCGTTTCTAAAGAAAAGTTGAAAAATAGATTTTTGTCCGCTTTTTTACGGATCCAGACAACTGTGCGCTGTGACGGGGTGCGGGGGTCTTGCAGTACGCATGCGCGGTACACCTATTCCAAACTTAAAGATATCGGCTACCCGCATGCCAATGGTTATTATTGCAGCAGACGACACGCAGCCATTGAAAGAAGGAATGTGCTGAGTGAGTGGAGCAAGTAGTGACAAACTGAATGTTTTTGGAATGCGCGTTACGCAGTGAGCGGGAAGATATCTGTAGTTCAAACCCAACTGCCATCTCATGGCGCGATATCAGTACAGTATACGCACCTTTCGCGCCCATACATATTAGTGAACTTCTTTCCAATAACCCGATTTCAAATTAATATATTGACAGACAGCAATGTCTTCTCTGCCTAGGCGCACGGCCGGACCCGGACGTATGACGTCAGCGAAGCGGTGTTGCAATTCGGTGTGTCCAAGACCTTCATAGAGGAAGCCATGAATAGAGCCATCGTGTGCAAGCGTGGGAGCGACAAATATTACATTTTTCTTTAATAATTTAAAAATATACCCTAACATATATTTTCCTTTTAAAGACACTCTGCAAATCTACATGCCATTAGGTCTGGTTAGAATGCATTACGAAGTCAATCAGTTAAGACGTTTTCTCAATCTCGCGGTAACAAAAATCAGATAGATAGATAGATACCGTAGATGGCAACGTAAATCACGGAGAATCTGTGACTTTACGGGAATGATGAAAGTAAAATATGTTTCGACAATGTAACACCTATTGTAAGAAAGAAGAAAACGAAAAAAAAAACACATCCGAGGTGGGATTCGAACCCTCTCGACGATGCATAAACAAATTCGCAGACTGTAAAGATAGCCCCACTGCCAACCAGAAAATATGACTCCAGTGCAATATTAAGCTACCTAAACAGCATACACACTCAACTGCCAGTGTAAGTTCTTCAATACTTCCCTTATTTTATTTCTATTTCAATGTATATCGTGGAAACATCAAAAACAACATTTCCCCTCTTTTTAATTCTCATAAACAAAGATCTCAGTAAGACGCGGCGGGATCAGACATTTCTCTCGTGGAAGAGAGCCATTGTGCGCAAGTGCGGGAGCGACAAATATTACATAATTCTTTAATAATTTGAAAATACACCCTAACATGTATTTTCCTTTTAAAGACACTCAGCAAATTTACATGCCAAGAGCTCTCGTTAGAATGCATTACGAAGTCAATCGGTTAAGACGATCTCTCAATCTCGCGGTACCACAACTCACCTTCGTGTTTTAAATATACAGGCTACACCAAACTTAAATCCCGCATGCGGGTGGGGGCAGGGAGCAATTTGAGATAGGGAATCCTTGTGTGGAACTCAACCGTTACGCCCCTATGAGCGATTTTAATTATGAATACTTTTGGGAACGTCGCGTGCTACCCACGGCAGAGGACCGATTACCGCTCACAATTCAATATAGCTATAGGCCCACCTCGTGGCTCAGTGGCAAGGCGTTAGACTCTCACACTGACCGGGTTCGAAAGTGCTGATTTTTTTTCTTCGAGTCGTTTGTATTTTCATCAATTAATTACTACACAGGGCTAGATTAGATCCTTTTTGTTTCTAATTTCGTTTTAAAAGGAGCTAAATTATACACCGCAATTTTGCATTGTAAAAGAAAAACAAATTGGTTCTGTTCGTTGCCGATTTATTTCTTCGCGGTAGAATTTTGTTTGGACACAAATGATCTCTTTGTTTATGTCTTAATTGCTGTATGATTGTTTCGCAATGATATCTTTAAGATCGCAATTTGAGGTAAAGGTCATAGGCGGTTACTTTAGAAGCAAAAGATTGCGAGTTCAAAAAAGTTACAGTGAAGATACAGATACAGGTTCAGCGATCGTTGGAACGGAGGAACTTAAATGCTTATCAATTATTTTATTGAATTTTGTGTAAGATCACTTCTCGGTGTCGCATTTCTTAATTATGTATGTTAATGAAACCCCGAATTTTCTAACCGTCGTTTTGTTGCTCCCAAGCCTTATCGTTACACGATATTTCAATCAAAGTGAGGTAGCCTTTGGTCTGCGTGCTGGCCTATGAATCGGGCGTTCCCGGTTCGAATCCGAGTAACTACACGAATTTTTATTCGTGCCACATAATTTGTTCGAGAACATTGTGGAACAAATATCGAACTTCAGGAAATTTCGGTGTTCCAGTTTCTGTAAAGTCTAGAATATTCTGTCAGTTTATAAAACCCCTTAAGAACAGCGATGCGTTATCACTTCTTCCGCGAGAGTCTTCTAAACCGTAGCTTTCCTGAAAAATCGCAATGTACGGATATCCAAACGAACACCTCGCAGACATCCACTACGTCTACGGATTGGCCGACGGGAATAGTCGCCAGGCCCAGCGCATCTACCAAGAGAGGTTCCCCATGCGCCGTATCCCACACTCCCAATTTTTTTACGCGAATTCATAATCGTTTGCGAGCAACAGAATCGATTCAGGTAAGTACCATATCTGTCAATGTGTATCTCTTCTTCATCTTTTTTTCCTGTAAATGTGATAAAATAATAGCTACGTCTTAGTGTTTTAAACAATTTAAAAATGGAACGGTGTAGGTACTAGAAGCCGAAAAGAGAATGTAAACATTGTCCCATCGAACGTAACACTTTCGCATCTCGTTTTTGGCTCCTAAAACCCAAACCGTTCCAAATAGGACAAAGATATCAGAAATTAAAGATACTTAAAAAAAACAACGCACCTTATTCAACTCGAATCATCATCATCATCATTTCCCCTTATCCAGCTCCTGCCGGGTCGGGGTATTTATGGCACTTCTCCACTTTCCTATTTCCTTCCACCATTCTTCTTCCACGATCTTGTCCCAGTCCAGATTTCTTTTTCTCACGCTGTTCTTCACTGAATCAATCCACCTTGTTCTAGGTCTTCCCCTTGCTCTCTTACCCTTGCACTTCGCCTCCAGCATCTGTCTTGGTATTCTATTTTCCTCCATCCTCTTTACATGTCCAAACCACCTTAGTTTATTCTTCTCAATTCTCTCATTTAGTTTTCCCATCCCAACTTCCTTCCTAACATCTTCATTCCTCACTCTGTCTTTCCTTGTCTTACCTATCATACTTCTTAGGAATTTCATTTCACTGGCTTGGATTCTACTCTCTTGCCTGCTCATCAGGGTCCAAGTCTCAGCTGCATACGTTAATATGGGTACATAGTACTTTTTATACATTACCTCTTTGCTTTTCCTTGGTACTTCCTTATCCCAAACAAGTTTTCTTACACTCTGATAGAATGCATTGCTCTGCTGTACCCTCCTGCCAATCTCCATGTCCAACCTACCAGTTTGCATCAATTCACTTCCTAGGTATTTGAACGTGTCCACAATTTCCAAACTCTGACTTCCAATTTTCACAATGCCCTTTCCTTGTCTTTCCCCTCTTGTCATCACCATGGTCTTGCTTTTCTCTATACTGATTTTCAGGCCATACTTCTGAATATTTTCGTTCAGTGCATCTAGTTGTTTTTGCACTTCTTCCGTGTTCTTTCCCCAGACCACAATATCGTCTGCAAATAATAGTAACTTCATTTCTTTATGTCCATATGCTTCCTTTGTTTCCTTTACAATTTCATCCATTACCATTATGAATAAAAGAGGTGACAGCACACTCCCCTGTCTTAGTCCAGTCTTGTTCCTAAACCAATCTGTCTTTCCAACAGGGGTCAGAACCCTGCTAACACAGTTGTTGTACATTGCTTGCACCATTTCCAACATTTCTCTTCCCAGTCTCTTCTTAACCATGGTTTCCCATACCTTCTCTCTGGGGACACTATCATATGCCTTTTCTAGATCTATGAAAGTCATGATCAAATCCTCTCCATATTCCCAGTTCTTTTCCATCACCTGCCTCAAGCTAAAGATTGGGTCCACTGTGGATCTTCCACTCCTGAAGCCATACTGTTCCTCTTGCAACTCTCCTTCCACCTTTCTTCTCATTCTTCTTTCTAATATCCTTTCCAGTATTTTTACTATCTGTGATATGAGGGTGATCCCTCTATAGTTATCACACACTTTCTTGTCCCCTTTCTTAAACACTGGTATTATTAGCCCTTTCACCCAGTCTTCTGGTACACATTTCCGTTTCCACACACAATTGAACAGTCGATACAGCCATTGCATACCAACAGGTCCAGCAGCCTTTATCATTTCTACACTGATCTCATCCACCCCTGTTGCTTTTCCCATCTTCATCTTCTGTACTGCTAATTCTACCTCCAGCATTGTTATATCATCTTCTGTTATAGAGTCGTCAGGCTGTGTCACTTCGATCTCACCAGTACAATTGCTCACGTTCAATAGCTTATCGAAATACTCCTTCCATCGTCCCTTTATCTCTTCCGGGTGTGTTAACAACTCTCCATCTTCCTTTTTCACCAGCTTTGTAGTAACCCTTTCTTTCCTCTTACTTCTTAGAAGCCCATACAGCATCCTTTTACTGCCACTTATATCTCTTTCCATTCTTCGTGTAAATTCTTCCCAACTTTTCTTCTTTTCTTCTCCTACCACTTTCTTACACCTCCGTTTGCTGTCGTGATACTTCCTTTTGCTTTCTTCTGTTTGATATCGGTTCCATTCTTTCCATGCAGACTCGAATATTTGTAGAAAAAACAGTGCCCAGTCTGAATGGCGGGTACCGATACCCAACGTTTGAAAGCGCCTGGACGGCAAACGGTGGGTTTCCAACCGTATGTTCTTGGATTGTGAAGCCTTAAAATTTCAAGGCGGATTCAGGGTTTTTGGATGAAAAAATAAACTTTACACTCCCTGAAAATAATTTAATTTTAGTGATTCACAGTGTTCATTTTGTTATGATTAGGGGTATCCGTCGGTGATTTTTCTGAGTACCTTTCCTATTAGAGGTATCAGTTTTGAAAGAAGATTTTCTTTACGAACGATGCTTTCTTTTCAGCTTTGTTTTTTAATCTGAATTTTAAGTTGGATTTTTCAAGTTATCGTTTAGTGGGAACAAAGAAGAACGGTTTAATTCACATTTTTTCATTAAGTTATTTTTCCTTACACAGGCTCACAACTTCCGACCGGGAATACCGCGGGGGAGGAGAACTCAGAAAGGGAAGAGAGGGTTTTGGAGCGTGTACGCAACAATCCCTCCACAAGCACGCGTGCGATCGGACGTGAGGAAGGGTTAACGCATACCACTGTCTACAGCGTGATACAAGATGATGGCCAGTATCCATATAATTTTCAAAAAGTTCAAAAAGTAAAGCCTGAGGATCTTCCAGTCCGGATGGATTTCGCCAATCAAATGATCGATCGCTTGGGGGAGGACCCTGATTTCTTGTCGAAAATTTTATTCACCGACGAAGCGACGTTCACCAGGGATGGTTGGTTCAACATCCACAACAATCACACGTGGAGTCACGAAAACCCCCACCAGACAGACAGACAGTCGTGCAGGGAAATCAAGAAAAATTATCTGTGAACGTTTGGGCGGGTATTATTGGGGACCATCTAATCGGGCCATACATTTTACCAGCCGGACTCAACGGACGCGTTTATCTGCGGTTAATTCAAGAAGTTCTCCCAGAACTTCTGGAGGATGTCCCGCTGGAGACAAGGGCTGAAATGGTCTTCCAGCATGATGGCGCCCCAGCGCACTGGCTCCGAGCAGTACGGGACTTTATGGACGAAACGTTCCCCGAAAGATGGGTCGGCAGAGGAGGTCCAGCTCAGTGGCCGCCACGCTCTCCTGATTTGACGTCACTTGATTTTTTTCTCTTGGGGATACACGAAGGACCTGATATACGATGGGACAGAAATTGACAATGAAGAAGAGCTAGTCGGAAGAATAGCTGTAGCGGCCGGCGTCGTTCGGGACAGAGCAGAATAAATTTTTGGACGAGTCCGCGAATCACTTGTAAACCGTCTTCATTTTTGCCTTCGTGGCGATGTGCAAGGAGACAATTTTTAGCAACTGCTTTAACGAAAAAAAATTGTAAAACTCTCCCAAAGTAAAGATAATTAAGTTTGCTTTTGTTCATTTCTTCCAAGTCTACTTGTCTAGAAAGTTATGTTATGTATTGAAAACGAAGAACAGTTTGTATTAAGACTGATAAATTGTCTGATTTTTAAAAGAGAAATTTTTGGTTTTTGAATTACAGACCTCCCTCTGCAACAACAAAAAAAGATACATAAATTAAATGAAAGAGAGAACTGCCAGAGCATCTTAAGACAAGACAGAGTCGCAACATTGCTGAAGTTTGAACCGTTACCTAACACGTGGCTATAGAATAAGCGTAAACATTTAATTAAGATTCTTAAAACTTTCTTGAAAAATCTACCTGAAAACATCATGCTTACGGTAATTGAGTTGATCCATAATAAAATTACTCGGAGGAAAAAAATCAAATTGGGTTGGAAGAAGGATTCGAACCCCAGCGTGTAGTCACCTATGGCTGAGGGTCGAGCGCTTTACTACAGAGCCACGAAGTGGGACTGGAACTAAGTAGACTTGTTAGCGATAATCGGTCCTCTGCCGTGGATAGCATGCGACGTAGCCAGATGTACTCAAAATTAAAATCGCTCATAAGGGCGTTACGGTTGCGTTACGGTTGCGTTCCGGACATGGGTTCCCTATCTGAAATTACTCGCTTGGTGGAATGAAACTTGTGAAGAAGTACTAGCGGAAAGAACAAAAGTATGGAAAAAATGAAAATGCTCTGAAAAAAATGAACACTTTGACCAATTTAAGCAGCAAAGGAAAGAAAAAGCAATACTAATAAAGAGTGTTAAACGGTCTTTTGAAAAGTCTCAACTTCTTGAAATGCAAGATGAATTTGTAAAACACAATTCCCGGAATTTCTACCAGACGTTTAAAAGTAATCTGAAGGGCTATCCAGCTCCAAGTATTTGCTTCAGATATGAAACTGGAACAATGGGTCTAACCAATGCCAAGAATAATTGTAAAATACTAGGAAATTACTTTGATCAACTTCTGAATTGCGAAGATCCGGACCAAAAATTACAATTTCCAGACATACATGAGAACTTGGAAGATGATCCACTTTCTACTGTTGTAGAAATTGAAAACGCAATTTAAACCCTAAAAACAACAAAGCTATTGCAGAAGACTCCATTCCATCTAAACATATAACATGGTATCAACCAAAAACCACAGACGACCTACAAATCATCCTTGAAATAATCTGGAAGACAGAAAAGATCCCAGAAGAATGGAAAGTGGCTCTTATATATCCGTTGCACAAGAAAGAAAACAAACAAGATGTTAATAACTATAGATGTAGGGCCCTATCCCTTTTTCCACTGGCCTATAAGTTATTCTCAACAATATTACTAAACAGGATAGAAGCAACTTATGATCGTCATTTGGGTGAATATCAGAGTGGATTTAGGAAGGGCAGATCTTATTCAGAACAGATATTCTACCTGAAGTCCATAATACGTCACAGGCTAATGAACTCTAAGGGAATAGTAGAGACATTTATAGATTTTAAAGAGGCTTTTGATTCTGTTGATGGGAAAACTCTAGAAATAATGTAATCCGAAAGTTTGGAGTTAAATCAAAATTGGCAAACCTGATCCGTGACACCCTCACAGACACTATATCAAAATTGAATTTCAGGGTGAAATATCTAAACCATTCAAAATAAATACAGGTGTAGGCAAGGTGATGGCTTGTCTCCACTCCTCTTCAATTGCGTCCTGGAGAAAGTATTAAGAATTTATAATTAAAAACTGGAAGAACATAAGCCATCACCAATAACAAAGGGAAGAAAGGACAGAGGTATTGAAATAAACTGCCTAGCATTTGCAGATTATTTTGCAATACTTTCTGAAAATCTGGCAAACGCAGCAATACAGGTCAATCTCTTAGAAGAGATACCCCCCCCCCCAAAAAAAAAGTTTAAGAATTTCTGTAGGAAAGAAAACAAATTTATGACAAACATAAAAAATGCTTCAGAAATCATAGTAACAGATATTGGTCAAATAAAAAGGGTAAGAAAATTCAAATATTAGGGGTAAATTATTCATGAAAATGGTTTGGAAAAATCTGCTTTAGAAGAAAGGATACGAAAGATGGGAAGAGCGTACGGCATAACTTGGAATACCTACCACAAAAAGTGTTTGTCTAATGATTTTAAAATACAACACTACAACACCGTAGTCAAACCGGAATGCCTGTATGTCTCGTACTGAACTACAAATTGGGTAAATTAGAAGTAGCAGAAAGAAGAATTAAACGCAAAATACCCGGACCTTTAAAAACTGCAGAATGCTGGAAATTAAGACGTAATGATAAAATTTATCGAAAACAGAAAACATATCAAAAAAGTCCTCTCGGCACGCCGGAAGGCGGAGGTAGATTTCACCGGACAAACTTGGGGATAGGCGAAAATAGGCAGAATATGCAGGTTTTCGTAGAAGGATCAGACCTCATTTATTGCGAGAAGGTATTTTATAATTGGAGCTTAATTAACTTTGTTTTTCGTCATTTTATGCTTATTTTAAACATTTTATTGTCTTATGGGAACGGTAACCTTCTTGTCATTTGGGGTCCATTTTTATACTTGTGGTCACACTGTCCTTATGCTAGGTTTCGACACTGATGTGTAACTATGTAACGGTCTGTTACTTCTTCACGCAAAATTATATCTCCCGCAGAGATTTTGGTTGGTTCCTCAGTTTAGGGGCTGCGACAACGCGGTCATGTGACCCCGTGTACTTAGGGATGGCTGTATTAGTCTGTAATTCAGGTAAGGACTGCAGACGGTCAATTTCAAGCAGTAGTTCCTAATGTTGCTACCAGGTACAACCGTCAACGACACCTACCTGTGAACTTGGCTACTAGATGCCACCGCAGCCAGCAACTTGCAACGAACGTTGGAATTTCCCCTCCAAAGGAAAGCATACTGAGGGATTTTTAGCGCTCTTAGAAAATCCGACGACATCGGCCGGCTTTGAACTCGCGACCTTGGGCATAGACATTCAGCATGCTTGCTACCAGTTACGTCACCGAAGCCGCTTCACACTTAGTCAGATGGAATTCTGAATATGATCTCGTGCAAGTGCGTTATCTTGGCAACGTCTGATGGCTCATCCCTCATCAATTTAGTAGAGTTGCCATGGCAAGCACTGATAGCTCTTGGCATTTTCTTATAATTCCGAAATCATTTTTCTCATCCCTTGGCATAATGGTGGGTCATATCAAAAATTCTTTAAGACAAAATTTTAGGTAATTATTAGGGGAATATTGTCCATTTTGTACGGTTTTGAGATTGTGCCTATTAAGAGAGATATGATTAATGTTTCCCGAAAAACCCACTTTTTCCCACCTCTTTGGTCAATGGTTGGTGCTATAAAAAAAGCTCTTCAAACATACATTTTTGGGCTTTATCCGATACATAGTATGAACGTTGAACGGATTCGATATTTCACATATTAAGAGAGTTATAGCAATATTTCACTTTTTCGAAAAAAGCCCCCCATTATCACCCCCTTCGACCGATTCAGCCCATTAACGAACTCGACCGAGATTTTATAGGTATACATATTCGGTAAAATATTCAAAGTGATTGGTGCAAAATTACGGCAGTTATCGTGTTCACAAGAAACTGATATGCATATATATATATATATATATATATATATATATATATATATATATATACACATATACATACATAAATTATATATAAACTTTTGAACTGACGGTGGTTTTGGGGTCTGGGGGATGTGAAACGCGAAGATATGTCAAAATTTTCCGGAAGTCGAAACATGGTACCCATTGCAATAGTTAGCTCTCTAATGAAATCTACCTCTGGTTGGTTCCTCAGTTTAGGGGCTGCGACAACGCGGTCATCTAACACCGTGTACTTTGGGTGAGTGTAGAATCTGTCTGATAAACGGTGTGAATTGTAATGGCTGTAGTAGTCTTAATTCAGGTAAGGACTGCAGACGGTCAATTTCAAGCAGTAGTTCCTAATGTTGCTACCAGGTACTACCATCAACGACACCTAGCTGTGAATTTGGCTACTAGATGCCACCCTAACCAGCAACTCGCAACGAACGTTGGAACTTCCCCTCCAAAGGAAAGCATACTGAGGGATTTTAGCTCTCTTAGAAAATCCGACGACTTCGGCCGGCTTTGAAACCGCGACCTTGGGCATAGACATTCTGCATGCTACTAGTTACGTCACCGAAGCCGCTTCCCACTTAGATGAAAATACTGAATCTGATCTCGTGCAAGTGTGTTGTCATGGCAACGTCTGATGGCTCATCCCTCATCAATTTAGTAGTGTTGCCATGGCAACCTCTGATAGCTCTTAGCATTTTCTTATAATTCCGAAATAATTTTTCTCATCCCTTGGCATAATGGTGGGTCATATCAAAAATTCTTTCAGACAAAAGTTTTAGGTAATTATTAGGGGAATATTGTCCATTTCGTACGGTTTTGATATTGTGCCTATTAAGAGAGATATGATTAATGTTTCCCGAAAATCCCACTTTTCCCACCCCTTTGGTCAATGGTTGGTGATATAAAAAAACTCTTCAAACATAAATTTTTGGGCTTTATCCGACACATAGTATGAACGTTGAACAGATTCGATATTTCATATATTAAGAGAGTTATAGCAATATTTCACTTTTTCGAAAAAAGCCCCCCATTTTCACCCCCTTCTACCGGTTTAGCCCAGTAACGAACTCGACCGAGATTTTATAGGTATACATATTCGGTAAAAAGTGATTGGTGAAAAATTACGGCAGTTATCGTGTCCACAAGAAACTGATATATATATACTTTTGAACTGACGGTGGTTTTGGGGTCTGGGGGATGTGAAACGCGAAGATATGTCGAAATTTTCCGGAAGTCGAAACATGGTAGCCTACCCATTGCAATAGTTAGCTTTCTAATGAAATCTACCTCTGGTTGGTTCCTCAGTTTAGGGGCTGCGACAACGTGGTCATCTAACCCCGTGTAGTTTGGGTGAGTGTAGAATCTGTCTGATAAACAGTGTGAATTGTAATGGATGTATTAGTCTGTAATTCAGGAAAGGACTGCAGACGGTCAATTTCAAGCAGTAGTTCCTAATGTTGCTACCAGGTACTACCGTCAATGACACCTAGCTGTGAACTTGGCTACTAGATGCCACCCCAACCAGCAACTCGTAACGAACGTTGGAACTTCCCCTCCAAAGGAAAGCATACTGAGGGATTTTTAGCGCTCTTAGAAAATCCGACGACTTTGGCCGGCTTTGAAACCGCGACATTGGGCATAGACATTCTGCATGCTACCAGTTACGTCACCGAACCCGCTTCCCACTTAGTGAGATGTCAAAGTCAAACCCTGGCACCAACCAGCCCATGACGGGCTAAGGCCGACCAAGCGACCGCTGCCCAGCCATTTGGCCTGCAGATATTGGGGTGACGCGTGATCAGCGCGTCGGGTTCCCTCGGCCGTTAATATTGGTATTCGTGATCGGGGTGCTGTCTCACTGTCAGACAGCTACTCAATTGTCCTCACGAGGCTGAGTGCACCCCGTTCCAACCCTCACGTCAGTTTTAAAATCCCTGACGGAGCCGGGGATCGAACCCTGGGACTCCGGGTGAGAGGCAGGCGCGCTACCCCAACACCACGGGGCCGGCTTAGTCAGATGGAAATAATGAATCTGATCTCGTGCAAGTGCGTTGTCATGGCAACGGCTCATCCCTCATCAATTTAGTAGTGTTGACATGGCCACCTCTGATAGCTCTTGGCATTTTCTTATAATTCCGAAATCATTTTTCTCATGCCTTGGCGTAATGGTGGGTCATATCAAAAATTCTTTCAGACAAACGTTTTAGGTAATTATTAGGGGAATATTGTCCATTTTGTACGGTTTTGATATTGTGCCTATTAAGAGAGATATGATTAATGTTTCCCGAAAAACCCACTTTTTTCCACCCCTTTGGTCAATGGTTGGTTCTATCAAAAAACGTATTTGACATAAATTGTTGGCACTTACCCGACACATATTATGGACTTTGAATGGATTCGATATTTCGTGTATTAAGAGAGTTATGGCGAAATTTCAATTTTTCGAAAAAAGCCCCCCATTTTCACCCCCTTCGACCGATTTTGCCCATTAACGAACTCGACCGAGATTTTATAGGGATACATATTATGTAAAACATTCAAAGTGATTGGTGCAAAATTACGGCAGTTATCGTGTCCACAAGAAACTGATATACATATATATATATATATATATATATATACATACATAAATTATATATAAACTTTTGAACTGACGGTTTTTTGGGGGTCTGGGGGATGTGAAACGCGAAGATATGTCGAAAATTTCCGGAAGTCGAAACATGGGACCCATTGCAATAGTTAGCTTTCTAAAGAAATCTACCTAAAACAATACGGAAGAGGAGATAGCTATTTCTTGGACATTTGTACAGGATGGATGACAGTAGGTTAACCAAGCAGATCTTCACCTTCCTGTGGAACAAGAAGTCAACAACAACCTGGGCACAAGAAGTCAAAAAGGATTTGGAACGAAACAATATCAGAAAAGAATACATCACAGAGAGACAATTTTAGACAAAAAGTGCAAAATAGGGAGGATTCTAAGCAGGGGCGGATCTAGGGGAGGGCGAGCGCCCAGGGCCCCGCGGTCCGGGGGGCCCCGCGCCATGGGTTGTTTTAAATATAATTGATAAATTAATTATACTTTTCAAACTAATTTATAATTCATATTCCTTTCTTCAGTGCAGCTATGACCTCCCGTGACCGTTTAGCAAGTTTAGATTTCAGTGAAATGATACAAGACTTCAGCCGGGAAAAAAGTCGCAAAGTAATACTTTAATATTTCATAGTTTCCATAATCTTCTTCAAGGGGACTTAAAGGTTTCTTTCATATTATTAAAAAAGTACTGTAGTGTATTCAAAATATTGTAACTATTCTTTTTTAATTATTATTACAAAACTATTTTCCATTTGATTTGATTTTTTAAAATTTCCTATTGTTGTGGGCCCCACCTTATCATATCGCCCAGGGCCCCGTAAGGCCTGGATCCGCTACTGATTCTAAGGGAGGAAGGGAAAGAAGACCGGCTCGAAATGGTCCGAGTAAAGGAAGGGGAAACATAGTGATATGATGAAGGAATACTGGAGGAAGAACAAGGAACAGTGAAGGGCAAATCATCGAAATTGGCTCATGGTCCCTAGACGACCGAAACGAAAATAGTAATAATAATAATAATAATAATAATAATAATAATAATAATAATAATAATAATAATAACGTTATTATCAGATCATTTTCCGGTAAAATACAAAACAATTATGCAGATTATGCATAATCATCACCTTAATTTAAAACACTGTTGATGAGTTTCCGAACTATCCTAGTTGTAGCTAAAATAAAGGTGATGGTTATGCTTTGATTCAATGTCATCATCATGAGGAATTCCTTCCATCGAGCTGGTTAGGATCTCTTAGAACGTAGAGCCTCCATTTATTACGGTCATTGTATGTTTCTGGTGACGCCATCATAGTCTAGATACAGTATTTTTAGCCTACTTTCGATTTTTGCAAAAAAGAAAGTAGACTTATGAGATCAACACAGGGCGAAAAAAGTGTGTCTGTCTGTGTGTGTGTATATGTGTGTGTGAGTCTGTGTGTGTGTGTGTCTGTGTGTATGTGTGTGTGTGTGTGTGAGTGTGTGTACTCTGAATGTCTGTCCCCCCCTATCAATTCGAACACGGTGAATGCGAATTGAACGAAATTTGGTACAAAGGTAGCACTAGCAAAGGACACCCCAGTGTCATGTTTTATATCGCCGCCATCTTGACGGAAACGTAATGGCGGCCACACAAATGTTCAAAGCTTAAATCAAATTACGATTAACCTAATCATCCGATCTCTACCAAATTTTGCAACAACATACCTTTATGGGGGGAGCATCCTTTGACCAAACCAATAGGTCATCAGCGTAATAGTTTGCGGATGGCGGCCATCTTTGTGTGAAAATCGATTCCCCCTATTAATTCGAACACGGTGCAACCGAATGGATCGAAATTTGGTACAGAGGTAGTACTAACAAAAGGCACCTCAGTGTCATGTTTTATATCGCCGCCATCTTGACGGAAACGTAATGGCGGCCACACAAATGTTCAAAGCTTAAATCAAATTACGATTAACCTAATCATCCGATCTCTACCAAATTTTGCAACAACATACCTTTATGGGGGGAGCATCCTTTGACCAAACTAATAGGTCATCAGCGTAATAGTTTGCGAATGGCGGCCATCTTTGTGTGAAAATCGATTCCCCCTATTAATTCGAACACGGTGCAACCGAATGTAACGAAATGTGGTACAGAGGTAGTACTAACAAAAGGCACCTCAGTGTCATGTTTTATATCGACGCCATCTTGACGGAAACGTAATGGCGGCCACACAAATGTTCAAAGCTTAAATCAAATTACGATTAACCTAATCATCCGATCTCTACCAAATTTTGCAACTACATACCTTTATGGAGGGAGCATCCTTTGACCAATCTAATAGGTCATTCACCTGATAGTTTGCGGATGGCGGCCATCTTTATGTCAAAATTGATTCCCCCTATTAATTCGAACACGGTGGAACCGAATGGAACGAAATTTGGTACAGAGGTAGCACTTGCAAAGGGCACCTCAGTGTCATGTTTTATATCGCCGCCATCTTGACTGAAACGTAATGGCGGCCACACGAATGTTCAAAGCTTAAATCAAATTACGATTAACCTAATCATCCGATCTCTACCAAATTTTGCAACTACATACCTTTATGGAGGGAGCATCCTTTGACCAATCTAATAGGTCATTCACCTAATAGTTTGCGGATGGAGGCCATCTTTATGTCAAAATTGATTCCCCCTATTAATTCGAACACGGTGGAACCGAATGGAACGAAATTTGGTACAGAGGTAGTACTAGCACAGGGCACCTCAGTGTCATGTTTTATATCGCCGCCATCTTGACTGAAACGTAATGGCGGCCACACGAATGTTCAAAGCTTAAATCAAATTACGATTAACCTAATCATCCGATCTCTACCAAATTTTGCAACTAACTTACATACTGCGCCAGAATTTATTGAAGGTCATTACTCAAGAACTGATCGGGAGATGAACCAATACCCCAGAAAATAAAATGAGTGGATAAAAATTTTTATTTATTAAAAATTTGAGTAATATTGGAAAAACTGTTTGGAAATGAGTGAAATACTATAGATCTTATGCATTTATAAAAGGCAAGGAAGTAGGAATGATTTAAAGATGGACATATATTCCATTATACGAAAGTGGGAGGTTCACATTACGAGAAAGATCACGCCACTTGAAGCGAGAGTTACGTCATGAGAGAGGGGAAGAGGCGAAGGTCGAACTGCGGACGGAAGTCAGAAGAGGTGGTAGGAGTTACGTCACACCATGGGAGGAGAGGAAGTGAGACGAGAACTTGAGGAATGCGGAGAGCAGGACGAGAGAGTTCTTTTCCAATTGAGATTTGAACAAGACAAGACCTCGAGCATAAACGAGTATCTTTATAATAGTGCTACGGTTCACAAAGGTTGGAAGTAAGGAAGAGTGTAATTTCAGTAACTTGGGAGCAAGCTACAACTATATATTGCAGTGCTTATGCAAAGTATTCCACATAGCTAGAAACATTTTCGACAAGAAGCTACTCAGTATTTCTACGTATAAAAGCTTATTTCAACGTTGTATTGAAAATGCAAGTTATAAGGCAGCAACGGGGAGGTCTCACTTATATTATCAAGAAAATGAATATTAACATGTGCTAAGTTAAGCATAGGGAAGTTGAAGACTACAAGAATGTCAGTTGAATTCCAGATTCACTAACATGAAAGACGCTACAAATATCTACGCAAAGCGCAACATCACCGAGCAAAACTCATACTTTTCTACGAGAGTTTTAACACATCTTGAGATACGAAAACGCTTGCATAAACGACAGTATTACACCGTGATGTCTATTCTGAAGAAAACCGATGTCTATTCTGAAGAAAACCGATGTCTATTCTGAAGAAACCATGATGTCTATTCTGAAGAGATGGAGAATCGAAGCCGGCCTACTTGGAGCGAAGGAGAGACGGGAGTTGGCAGAGCTGTTCTCGGCGAGGTCATTCACCGCGAGCCCAGCTGGTGCTGTCACAAAACCGGTCTTCATAGCTGTGGACATTGCTATGAACACGACAAGTTTGGTTTGGAAGGAGCGATGCAAGTATTTTCAGCAGTACAGAAGTCAACACAAGGTAGTGAGAAAATTGTCTTTTATCATGTAGAATTGTAGTTTAGTTGTGTGATTATCCAATTGACCAACCGCATATTTTCAACCACATATTTTTTTCAACCGCATTTTTGCAATATTTTCAACAGCATTTTTCTTAACTGCATTATTTAAAACGTGTAATTTTGCCAAAGTAATTAAATTTGTGTAGATTTTGTTATTGTGATTTTTCATATTTTTCTACGGAATTATTTGCCGTATTTCTTGAAAAATTTCAGTCACTTGGACGAAATTTTGGCATGATAATGATGCTATTAACACTAAGGTTATAGTAAAGTAAAATCGTGTAAATATTTTCACACTTGCGTTAGATTTAATTTAATTAAATCTGTTTTATCGCAGCGATGGAATATAAAGAAATTGAGAGGAATATAAAGGAATTGTTCAGAGTAACTTAGAACCAATTGTATTAATGGAATTGAGAGCGTTAAAAAAGGAATACAAATGAATTGTTTAGAGGAAAGCAAATTATTGAAAGGAATTGTATTAAAGAAATTTAGAGCGTTAAAAATAAAAAAGGAATGTAGAGTAAACTATTTAAAAGGAATAGAACGTTGAACGAAGTAAAGAAGGAGTAAGATTATAATTGAAGTAAAATGAAATTTATTGGAGCAAATTTAAGTACAGTATACTTAAGAAGTAACGTCACGAAGTGTAAAGAATATTTCGACAACTCATGATGTTGATTCGAGTGTCAGAAATTTATTATGAACGAAAGTATTACGAAAAGCTTAAACACATATGTCTAATGAGATTTAGAGCGTTAAAAAACATAAATGAATTTGTTAAACAAATATTAATGGAATGAAGTCAAACTTATATCTTTTGTTAAGAATATGAATATTTACTGATATTTCTTGAAAAGTTGTAATAAAATGTAGAGCTGAATTTAAACACGTGAAGAGGAAAGTTAACGAAATTAAATCACAGGGTCATTAGAAAGGTGAAAGTACAGAGATTTATTACAGAAATGAAATTACGAGCACGAGGCGATGTTGTATCAATTATAGAGGAGAAATGTTAAGTAAAGGAAGTATATGTATTGAAGTAGAAGTTTATAGTTGAATTACCGTGCAGATTAAAGGAGTTATGAACGTAAAGGAGTTACGTAAGTTTACGAAGGGACGCAGGGGAGTCTCTAAGTTTTTCTAGTATTGAATGCAATAATTGTGAAGTTATGAGAGTGTAGTAAAGGAAGATTCTGTATAGGGTGTTTAAGAGAGAAAGTAATTGTTGTATAATTATGGAGGAGAAGTGTGGAAACGAAGGTTAATGCCGTGCACTTACAGTATTCACGTTTATCAGAAGATTGTTAACTCAGTAAAGAATTTCAGCACTTATTTCAGAATTTCATGATATATAGATAAAGGTAAAAAGGAACAGTGCTTAGCTTAAATGTTTGTCACTTATGTTCAATTGATTATGACGAGTATTTATTACTTTCAACACGATAGTTGCGGTGTTTGTTTGAATTTGAATTTGAAGTTTAGAGAAATGGAGTAGATGAAAGACTTATTGGAGGAAGAAAATTTAATCTTCGACGTTATGAAGTGTGAAATTTGAATTTCATAAAAAGAATGTATATATGCACATAGTTCATGAATAATTTGATTAGATATGGAACTACGGTTCATAGTTGAAGCGGACCTGTATAAAATAGGGCAATACTTAATGTCACGCCGTTTCACATTTTCTTACGATAGTAATGCCACGTGCAAATTTATCTTTGCAGTTATTTTTGTTGAAGTGTCAGGGAGACACAATATTGAGGGAGGAAGTCAGTTGTTATACATGTTTTATTAGCTTAATAAACGGCTAGTGCTTTTTAGCAACTTAGTCAAATTTTATCTAAACTGATTCCGTTTTCATTGTCGTCATCGTCGAAAATAGTACTACGAGGTATAGATACAGGCGCTCACTATAGATTAGACCTTATCACCCCTCGAGATTGGAGTTTTCTCGGTTGTTCTAAATGTAAATAATAGTAGAAATTTGTACCTTGTCTAGTAGTACTATTTTCTTTACGAATAATATCTATCCTGTATGTTTCTGGAATTCCCAATTTTACTTAGTAGGCATGATAAGCTTGTGAGCTGGGTAACTTACATGTCTGCAATCCTTTTTCGGGCTTTGGATATAAGTACTGATGGGTTTCTTCGGGCGCATATAGAGAGATAATTATTTAAATGGCGCCCAACGTGTGGCGTTCGAAAAGCATTCGAAATGCATTCGAAAGAGCACTTGAGATAAGAAGTTTGGAAGTACTCGAGAGTGAGGCCATATTAGTTTTGAAAAGAAAAATGCCGATCCCAAATTTAATGATTGTTGAGATGAACACAACATCAGAAGATTAGTGGAGTACACTATAGTTGTGAGGCATAATTGTAAACCAGCTAACGACATTTGTCATGTAATAGTAAATTTAAAAGTAAATTCATGTTGTTAAACATAGGTTAAGTGAGATGATAAAATGAAGCGATGTCAGTTCGGTAAAATGGGACAACAAGTATACGAGACAACTCGCGATTGAAATAGATGTAAGTAGGTTTAAGATGTTCTATATATTCCATTACTGGTATAAAATGCATGCGTTGGTCAATCTGGATATTCACTGGTAATTTTTGTAGTCGATACTTCCCTTATTCTCAAGAAAAGAAGAAAGATGTCAACGAATGATATGACGTTCATTCGAACGATGCTTGAAACCATGAAGGAAGGTCAAAGTACATTGACCAAAGACCTTGAAGCCCTCCACCAGTTAACACATAACAACATTAAACAATTGAAAACCGAGATACAGAAATCAGCAGCTACTGTAAAATCAGAAGTCAAAGCAGAGTTAGCAGTTGCTCAAACACTTACTACGGCTAGTATAACATTAGCACAGGAAGAGGTTAGGAGAAATCAGGAAAAAGCACAGGAAGAAGTTAAGTTAGCTTTAGAGAAGGCCAGAAAAGAAGATAGACTAGCTAGAGAGAAGGAAAGAGAAGAAGCCAAGTTAGCTTTGGAAGAGGCAAATAGGATAAGAGCAGAGATAAGATTAGCTCAGGAAAAAGCTCGTGAGGAGACAGGTTAAGTCAGGAGCAGGCTAGATTGGAAGATAGAAAGATCCAAACCGAAATAAGAGCAGCACAGGAGGAAGTCAGGAAAAATCAGGAAAAAGCACAGGAGGAGGTCAGGAAAATCAGGAAAGAGCTCAGATAATTTTTGAAAGGGCTGGTAAAGCACAGGAAGAATTAAAAGTTTCAGTTAATCAAGTCAAACAGGACATGGCAGGAAAAGTGAAAGAACTAGAACAGAAATTACAGGCTAGCATGAGCTCAATTAAGGAAGACAATAACACTCATCATGTACACATTTCAGGGGCCCAGAAGAAACTCAAGGAGCAACTTGACAATCTAAATGGCACTGTTGGTGAATTACAGGTCAAATTGGAAGGTCAAAGTAGACTGATTGAAGAGGGTATAAATGTAGATATAAATGCTTCCATTGTAAAGGCAGTTACGGACATGAAGGAGGAGGTCGTAACAGTCACAACTCAAATCATATCAGAGATACATCACAAATTAGCAAATGACATTAAAGCTATAGAATTATGTTCCAATATTAATGTTAGCAAGGTACGGGAAGATCTATCTAAGCGGATAGATACATTACAAATCAATAACGTAGCCACGCTGACAGAGATTGTTAATAAAACAGATTTAACTAACTCAAATGAATTTGACAAAATTAAATGTACGGTCGATGGGATAAGCATTGAACTAGCGAAAATTCAATCAAAACAGGATTAGGATATCAGAGAAATTGAACAGCAATTAAGGTCACTTATGATAGGAGATGCTACATTTTCATCTACGTTAAGAACCGAAGTCAGGGAGGACATCAGAAAGGACTTGACGAGATTTATTCAAGCAAGAGATGAAAAATTAAAAGAAGAAATAAGAAGATTAGAGGCTAGGACAGACAGGATAGAAGAGGATAAGGAAAGCGAGAGTAGTCAACAGCAAATTCCGAAGTCCAATTTTAACTTCAGTCAAGAGCCATTTCACACTGAAATAGGGGAATTTGGAGGAGATTTTGAACCTTACCAAAATAGATCAAATGCCAATATCGTCGTAATAAAGAATAACGATGAGAAACCGAACAAATTCAGCGGAGTAGGCAATATTACTGCAGTAGAATTTCTGAGAGACATGAGGTCGTATTTAGAAGACAATAGGATACCTCGTGAAAGACAAATGAGAGTCGTGGAAAAATACTTAGATTCAGAAGCATTAGTATGGCACAGAGCTTTCAGATACACATATCAGACATTTGAAGAATTCGCTATAGCTCTACAAAAACGATTTTGGAGCAAGGAACTTCAACAGGATATACGAGCGGAAATTTATTCTATGAAGTATGCATATTCCAGTCCTACGAAATACGCAAGTTTCTTCACGAAACAATTAGCACGCTTGCAGTATTTGCAACCCCCTTTGGCGGAAGAAGACTTGGTTCTCGCTATTTCATGTCAGCTACCAACAGAAGTTAGGAGACACCTCATCTCGGCAAACGTGAAAACTCTAGAAGGAATGGCGGAAATTTTGAGAAGACTGGATCACACGTCTAATGTGTCCACCAACTCAACTGGAAATCAAAACTAGAGAAGTAGAAACCAGGAACCGAGAGAAATACACACCATTCACATCGATCAAATGCAGCAAACAGAGGAGAACAAAAATGGAGTAGGTCCAACGAGATCCAGGATATATGGGCAGAATCGATTTCGACCAGATTATCAGAGACCTAGAGAAGGAAGGCCATATGAAAATCAAAGATGGAGGAATAACTATTACACCAGGAACAATGATTATCGTAGAGAGGGATATTATAATCGAAATAACCCTACGAATAATTATGGATATCGGGGATATCAGAACTGGAGAAACACGAGTAATTATTCAAGACAGCAACAACAGCAACAAGGTTGGAGGAATAATAACAATGTAAGAAGGTATTATGATGACAGGGAAAGAGAAAGTCCGGAGTACCTAAGGAATCTCAGAGAAAGAAATGCGAGAGACCAAGATCAGGGACAGCATAACCTGAATCAAGAACCTCAACCTGGAACAAGCAGAGATAGAAAGAATGAAGACCCAGGAGGGGCACAAAAAAACGTCAAATTCCAAAAAGTGAAAGGAGAAGAAAACAGCACCGTAACCAGACATGAGATCCAAATTAATGAATTGTATGAAGCCACGAAAGAAGATCTTCTATATGAGAGAGAAGAGACGAAAACAGATAGAGTAGCAAGGTTACCGATTATAGAAATCATATCAGAAGGAGAATGCCTGAGAACACTACTAGATACGGGAGCAACAGCATCAATTTTATCAGAGAACTGTTTTCACAGATTGAAGAATGGAAATTCACTTATAGCAATGCCAGTTTCAACCATTAAAGTCAGGGGCGTATTTAACGACAAGACCATGAAATGTAAAGTCCAAGCACTAATGGAATACTCTATAAATAAACACAGATATGAGCAGATATTCATAGTCTTGAGCCAGATTAATTTTGATGCTATTTTAGGCATTGATTTTATAACCAAGACTGGAGCTGTAATCGATTTACGAAATGGAGTCATAAGATTTAATGAAGGCCTACATCAATCAGAGGATACGACGAAGGATGAGAATGAGTGTAGTTTGTTTGACGAAACTACAGAAGAAAATCTTGTGAAGATTGTTATGGAAATTGAAGCAGAAGGAATACCTCACTATGGCAGAAAGATTGAGAATTTTGAAGATCAGAGGGAGAAGTTGGAAGAATTAGTCACGACTTATGCAGACATTTTTGATAACAAGCCAGGTATTATAAGAGGATATAAATATCAGATTAAGCTAACTGACGACACACCTTATCAGAAGAAATTGTATCCAATTCCGGAGAAGTATCAAGCTGAAGTGACAGAGCTCATAAAAGGCATGGAGAAGGAAGGAATTATAAGAAAGCAAACCACTCCTTATTTAAATCCACTCACTGTTGTGAAGAAAGCAGATGGTAGTCTTAGACTATGTTTAGATGCCAGGGGCATAAATACTCTTCTGCTGAAAGAATTCGACAGGCCACCGAAAATTAGAGAACTACTGAGGAGATTCAAGAATAAAACCTGTTTCTCAGTGATTGATTTTACTGCGGCATTTCATCAAATAGAGCTTACAGAAGACAGCAAATGTTATACAGGGTTCATGTTCAATCAAACCTGTTATGTATACCAAAGAGTACCATATGGATTGGTAAATTCAAGTCCAGCACTTATCAGAGCCTCGGATGACAAGTTGAGTGAAGAAGTGAAACAATTTGCTATTTGCTACGTGGACGATATCATCATATCTTCAGAGACACCAGAGCAACATTTCATGCATTTGACGAAGCTATTTGATAACCTCAGAAGTGCAAACATCAAGGTGAAGTTGGATAAATGTCATTTCTTTCAAGAAAAGATCAACTTTCTTGGGCATACTATAGACAGATTTGGTTACCATCCGAAAGAAGACAAGATTGAAGCAATTTTGAAATTTCCAACACCCAAGAAAATCAAAGACATCAGAGCTTTTGCGGGTCTTTGTCAGTTTTTCAGTAGTCATTGTCCACGATATTCAGAAATCATGGCACCTCTACATGAGCTTCTAAAGAAGAACAATAGATGGAAATGGGATGCAGCTACTGAGAATGCCTTTAGTCAAGCAAAGGAAATGCTCAGAGATAACATCAAGTTGGAGTACCCAGATTTTGAAAGAACATTCATCATAGAAACAGACGCTTCACGAGTCGGTATTAGTGCAGTCTTATATCAGAAGGATCAAGATGGAAATCCTCACTATATTTCATTCAGCAGTAGGAAGTTACGCACACACGAGCTGAATTACTTCACGACGGAGCTTGAAGCTTTAGCCGTCATAAATGCTCTACAAAATTGGAAGAAATTATTGCTGGGACACAAAATCATAATCAGAACGGATCATAAAGCACTAGAATTCATGTTGAAGTCAGACTTATCAAGCGATAGGATGACAAGATGGACCATGTTTTTGCAACAATTTGATGCCACGATAGTTCATGTACCTGGAAAAGACAACCTTCTAGCAGATATTCTTTCCAGACATCCGATTTCTGAGAGAGATGTGAGAGTTAATGTTATCCAGACAGATGCTGAAGATCAAGAAACGCTGGATAAGTTGAAAAGAATTCCTCTTTTTCAAAAGAAGCATGCACCATTCAGGAACATTTATCGATTTTTGTCAGGGAGAATGACGAGGAGGCACGCCTCATACTTCGAAACGAGAAGGAAAGCTAGACACTATATTCTCGTGGGAGAAACGGTATGTAAATACATTGATGCCAGACATACGAAAGTACGAGTTGCTATTCCACCAGAACTTATTGTGCCACTAATTTGGTTAGTACACAAAAGTATAGGCCATGGAGGAACTGATAAAACATACTATACCATGTTAGAAAAATTCTACTGGATTAATATGAGAGAATCCATAACCATAGTAATCAGATCTTGTGAACTTTGTCAGAAGAATAAATATAATTCAGAACTATTGAAGGAGAAACCTAAAGCGATTATTCCGACGAAACCATTGGAATTGTTTAGTCAGGATATTTTTGGACCTGCACCTAAAGGAGACAGAGGAAACCAGTATGTATTAGTTACAATGGATGTATTCTCCAAAATTGTAATGCTCAATCCCATGCAGAAAGCAACAACGAGGAATGTTTTATATCACCTGGAGAGGAACATTATTCCAAAGTTAGGAAAACCAGAGAGGCTATTAACAGACCATGGAACGCAATTCACTTCTGCAGAATTTCAGGGAGCGATGGATAGGTTGGATATTGTTCACCTATTTTCATCAGTTAAAAGCCCAGAGACGAATCCTATTGAAAGAACGATGCTGGAATTTTCAAAGTACATTCGCTTGTATAGTGCAGATAATCATGCGAATTGGGTAAAGATTGCACCTCTAGTGGAATTTTGTATCAATAATACGAGACATGAGAGCACCAACGATATTCCAGTCATGTTACATTTTGAAGAGAAACCGGTACGACCATGGGACGGAATCTTCAATATTCCGGAAGATAACGAACCACCGATGGACCAGAGAATCGAAGAAGCAAGGATCCAGTTGAACAAAGCGGCTGAGAAGAGATTAAAACGTTTAGAAGGGAAGAGATTCAGTGGACCGTTACGAGAAGGAGACCTTGTATTAGTCAGAATTCCTGTGAAAGCTGACGTACTGAAGAAAGTGTATATCAAATTCAGTAACCTGTTCAGAGGACCATTCAAAGTAGATACAGTCTATGGAAATAAAAAATTGTAATAATAATAATAATGTTATTGGTTTTACGTCCCTTTTAACTACACTGGCTTTTAGAGACGCCGGGGTGCCGGAATTTTGCCCCGAAGGGGATCTTTAACGTGCCAGTAAATCTACTGACACGGCTCCCTCGCATTTGCGCACCCTCAAATGCCAGCTGACTGCGCCAGGTTTCGAACCTGCAACCTTGGGCTCAGCAAGCGAGAACGTTACCCCTGAGCCACGCAGCCAGACAAAAAATTGTAAGAGAGGAAGATAATAGATCCATTGGAAAATTCAACCATTCCAAGTTGAAAAGATTTTACCCACAGATACAGTAAAAATCAATAAATTCAGTCTCAAGAGCAGAGAAATCACTGGCATTAAAGAAAGTACAGGCTATACTTTACTTTAAATTAGCAACGGGGAAATGCGCCAGAATTTATTGAAGGTCATTACTCAAGAACTGATCGGGAGATGAACCAAGACCCCAGAAAATAAAACGAGTGGATAAAAATTTTTATTTATTAAAAATTTGAGTAATATGGGAAAAACTGTATGGAAATGAGTGAAATACTATAGATCTTATGCATTTATAAAAGGCAAGGAAGTAGGAATGATTTAAAGATGGACATATATTCCATTATACGAAAGTGGGAGGTTCACATTACGAGAAAGATCACGCCACTTGAAGCGAGAGTTACGTCATGAGAGAGGGGAAGAGGCGAAGGTCGAACTGCGGACGGAAGTCAGGAGAGGTGGTAGGAGTTACGTCACACCACGGGAGGAGAGGAAGTGAGACGAGAACTTGAGGAATGCGGAGAGCAGAACGAGAGAGTTCTTTTCCAATTGAGATTTGAACAAGACAAGACCTCGAGCATAAACGAGTATCTTTATAATAGTGCTACGGTTCACAAAGGTTGGAAGTAAGGAAGAGTGTAATTTCAGTAACTTGGGAGCAAGCTACAACTATATATTGCAGTGCTTATGCAAAGTATTCCACATAGCTAGAAACATTTTCGACAAGAAGCTACTCAGTATTTCTACGTATAAAAGCTTATTTCAACGTTGTATTGAAAATGCAAGTTATAAGGCAGCAACGGGGAGGTCTCACTTATATTATCAAGAAAATGAATATTAACATGTGCTAAGTTAAGCATAGGGAAGTTGAAGACTACAAGAATGTCAGTTGAATTCCAGATTCACTAACATGAAAGACGCTACAAATATCTACGCAAAGCGCAACATCACCGAGCAAAACTCATACTTTTCTACGAGAGTTTTAACACATCTTGAGATACGAAAACGCTTGCATAAACGACAGTATTACACCGTGATGTCTATTCTGAAGAAAACCGATGTCTATTCTGAAGAAAACCGATGTCTATTCTGAAGAAACCATGATGTCTATTCTGAAGAGATGGAGAATCGAAGCCGGCCTACTTGGAGCGAAGGAGAGACGGGAGTTGGCAGAGCTGTTCTCGGCGAGGTCATTCACCGCGAGCCCAGCTGGTGCTGTCACAAAACCGGTCTTCATAGCTGTGGACATTGCTATGAACATGACAAGTTTGGTTTGGAAGGAGCGATGCAAGTATTTTCAGCAGTACAGAAGTCAACACAAGGTAGTGAGAAAATTGTCTTTTATCATGTAGAATTGTAGTTTAGTTGTGTGATTATCCAATTGACCAACCGCATATTTTCAACCACATATTTTTTTCAACCGCATTTTTGCAATATTTTCAACAGCATTTTTCTTAACTGCATTATTTAAAACGTGTAATTTTGCCAAAGTAATTAAATTTGTGTAGATTTTGTTATTGTGATTTTTCATATTTTTCTACGGAATTATTTGCCGTATTTCTTGAAAAATTTCAGTCACTTGGACGAAATTTTGGCATGATAATGATGCTATTAACACTAAGGTTATAGTAAAGTAAAATCGTGTAAATATTTTCACACTTGCGTTAGATTTAATTTAATTAAATCTGTTTTATCGCAGCGATGGAATATAAAGAAATTGAGAGGAATATAAAGGAATTGTTCAGAGTAACTTAGAACCAATTGTATTAATGGAATTGAGAGCGTTAAAAAAGGAATACAAATGAATTGTTTAGAGGAAAGCAAATTATTGAAAGGAATTGTATTAAAGAAATTTAGAGCGTTAAAAATAAAAAAGGAATGTAGAGTAAACTATTTAAAAGGAATAGAACGTTGAACGAAGTAAAGAAGGAGTAAGATTATAATTGAAGTAAAATGAAATTTATTGGAGCAAATTTAAGTACAGTATACTTAAGAAGTAACGTCACGAAGTGTAAAGAATATTTCGACAACTCATGATGTTGATTCGAGTGTCAGAAATTTATTATGAACGAAAGTATTACGAAAAGCTTAAACACATATGTCTAATGAGATTTAGAGCGTTAAAAAACATAAATGAATTTGTTAAACAAATATTAATGGAATGAAGTCAAACTTATATCTTTTGTTAAGAATATGAATATTTACTGATATTTCTTGAAAAGTTGTAATAAAATGTAGAGCTGAATTTAAACACGTGAAGAGGAAAGTTAACGAAATTAAATCACAGGGTGATTAGAAAGGTGAAATTACAGAGATTTATTACAGAAATGAAATTACGAGCACGAGGCGATGTTGTATCAATTATAGAGGAGAAATGTTAAGTAAAGGAAGTATATGTATTGAAGTAGAAGTTTATAGTTGAATTACCGTGCAGATTAAAGGAGTTATGAACGTAAAGGAGTTACGTAAGTTTACGAAGGGACGCAGGGGAGTCTCTAAGTTTTTCTAGTATTGAATGCAATAATTGTGAAGTTATGAGAGTGTAGTAAAGGAAGATTCTGTACAGGGTGTTTAAGAGAGAAAGTAATTGTTGTATAATTATGGAGGAGAAGTGTGGAAACGAAGGTTAATGCCGTGCACTTACAGTATTCACGTTTATCAGAAGATTGTTAACTCAGTAAAGAATTTCAGCACTTATTTCAGAATTTCATGATATATAGATAAAGGTAAAAAGGAACAGTGCTTAGCTTAAATGTTTGTCACTTATGTTCAATTGATTATGACGAGTATTTATTACTTTCAACACGATAGTTGCGGTGTTTGTTTGAATTTGAATTTGAAGTTTAGAGAAATGGAGTAGATGAAAGACTTATTGGAGGAAGAAAATTTAATCTTCGACGTTATGAAGTGTGAAATTTGAATTTCATAAAAAGAATGTATATATGCACATAGTTCATGAATAATTTGATTAGATATGGAACTACGGTTCATAGTTGAAGCGAACCTGTATAAAATAGGGCAATACTTAATGTCACGCCGTTTCACATTTTCTTACGATAGTAATGCCACGTGCAAATTTATCTTTGCAGTTATTTTTGTTGAAGTGTCAGGGAGACACAATATTGAGGGAGGAAGTCAGTTGTTATACATGTTTTATTAGCTTAATAAACGGCTAGTGCTTTTTAGCAACTTAGTCAAATTTTATCTAAACTGATTCCGTTTTCATTGTCGTCATCGTCGAAAATAGTACTACGAGGTATAGATACAGGCGCTCACTATAGATTAGACCTTATCACCCCTCGAGATTGGAGTTTTCTCGGTTGTTCTAAATGTAAATAATAGTAGAAATTTGTACCTTGTCTAGTAGTACTATTTTCTTTACGAATAATATCTATCCTGTATGTTTCTGGAATTCCCAATTTTACTTAGTAGGCATGATAAGCTTGTGAGCTGGGTAACTTACATGTCTGCAATCCTTTTTCGGGCTTTGGATATAAGTACTGATGGGTTTCTTCGGGCGCAATACCTTTATGGAGGGAGCATCCTTTGACCAATCTAATAGGTCATTCGCCTAATAGTTTGCGGATGGCGGCCATCTTTGTGTCAGAATCGATTCCCCCTATTAATTCAAACACGCTGAAACCAAATGGAACGAAATTTGGTATAGAGGTAGCACTAGCAAAGGGCACCCCAGTGTCATGTTTTATATCACCGCTATCTTGATGGAAACGTAATCGCGGCCACCCAAATGTTAAAAGCTAAAATGTTATTACGACCAACCTAATAATCTAGTCTCTACCTAATTTTGCAACACCATATCTTTATGTGGGAAACATATTCTGACCAAACTGCAAGAACATCAGCCCAATAGTTTGCAGATGGTGGCCAAGTATGTGTGCAAATCGATTCCCCCTATCAATTCAAACACGGTGAAACCGAATTGAACGAAATTTGGTACAGAGGTAGCACTAGCAAAGGGCACCTCATATTCATGTTTAATATCCCTATAGCACGTTGTATTTCAACAAGCTCCTACAACCAACATTCAATCATACTCCTTGAAAAGAACAAAGAGTTATAACAATACCCATGCATTTAGGAGAAAGTAGGCTATATGTTCTTTACTGAACATCTTGTTTATTATTGCAAGTGAGTTTAAAAGAATAAATGCTTTGTAGTTTATTCTTGGTGTTATTAATTTTTTAATCGGCATTGTACTGCGTAGGGATTCATTTACGTGTCACGCTCTTAGTTAGTTTGCTATTAATTTTCATTTGATTAGGACTTTAAGAGGAATAATTACACTTTAGATAGGAGCGTTATCTTCTCTTACGGGATAGTTTAGTATGGATTAGCCAATTCTTAACCTCCCTGAAGTAGGCTAGGGACCTGTTTTATTCTTTCTCTGGGCGGGTTTCTTAACATACCTCTCCTATTCACGATAGGCACTGGATTAATTTTCTCGCGTGAAGCTGGTCTATGAATACATCCATCCTCTCAGTGTGTGTGTTGGTTGGAAGAGGGTTTCGTGAGGGCAGTTTAAGTGGTCTCTCGAAACTCTTGTCTAACGGGCATAGTATGATGTGTATACATATTTAATGGGTGTAAGATACTGGTCGATGCACCAGCTATGGGGTGCAATGAATATAATGATCATTCTTTATCACTAATAAGCTATTTTGAAGACATTGCAAACTATGCATTTAACGTGAGTGATCTGTCTGTTAAATGATAACCTAAACAGTGATAACTCTACTATAAGTGATGATATTTTATACCCCGGTATCTAAGCAGAATTAATATTCCATCAAAGACATATTACAAAAGTCATTTAAGATATCATCATCACCACCATAAATATTGGCAACATTATGAGTTCTATCGTCTAGAATAGATTAACTACCTCTAACGAAATGGAATGTACAGTGATGATGATTGTTGTTTTAAGGGGCTAACATATAGTTTACGTAAAATATATAATGTGATAATAATAATAATAATAATAATAATAATAATAATAATAATAATAATAATAATAATAATAATAATAATAATAATAATGCCAGCGGTGGCATGCTGTACTGTACAGTCCTTGATTTTGAGCTCCTCGCATTTCCGCTTTTTATGTAAGTTTTACACGTTTATATGGTTAATTTATGATTTCTATGGTGACTTTTAAGGACTCTTGTCGAAAACAAGTGTGAGTTATAGTGCTTGTGGATATATCAACGTCATAATCATCAAAATACAGCTGCAATATGTTTGTTTACATTCATGTTGTGGTTGCTACATCGTTAGTTACAGTGCCTTATAACCCCAAATGCCTTCTCGAAATGGGTTATGTACGGTGTTGTGTGTGAAATTGGGATGTTTAAAGCCCATTTATTATATACTTCATATCATTTGTGCAGATAATCGGACTGTTTACGTGTTAATATTACGAAAGGTGAAGTGTACATCTGCTTAACCTACAAAATTAGGTTACACGTATTTGCTGCATAGATTCTTGTAAGTACGGCATTCCTTCTCTGCTGATCGTTTGCAGTTAAATGACGTCCACTGTTGTAATATAAGCAATATCCCTGCAAGATAGTTATACCGTATAACCTATCTAATGTGAGTTGTGAGAAATCTGCAATGATAAGGTATGTGCTAACCAGAAATGACGAGATATACTAAATGGGGTAGGCAGGACTCCGCAGCCGTGGTGAAGGCAACCTGCCTAGGGGAGGGAAAACCCTGATAACAAACCTTAACTGCAGTGTCTGATCCGTAGCGGGCGGCTGCAAACAGCGTCTGTTCTCCATGTTAGGAGCGGCTGAATATGAACACCTGGCTGTAGGTTAAAAACGCACCCACCCATAATATGGAGAAAATAAATTTAAAAATTAATGAAAGGCCGCTGCCTGAGGTTCGTCAGGGCATGTCTAGAGCCGGCGATGGACATGACAGCAAGCGAATCGTCGGTGGCAGGATGCTGATGAGGCGGGCTCCTGTCGCACAAGAAGATACAGCCCAACAACTACAACAAAGCCAACCAACGTCAAGTGCTTTGCCTGCTGAAAGTGCTGTGCCAGAACCACTTCCGGCACTCACCCAAGCAGGCCTGCCAAGAAAGCGCTTAAAATGGTCAATCGCAATGAACGAGACCATAATGCGCATTTATTATAAGGTGACTCGCATTGGAACAGAACTAACTGGATATAGGCAGAAATTATTCAATGAGTTCCATGAAGCATACCCCGAACTCCGTGTGACTGAACAGAGAGTGGCGGACCAATATAGGGCGATAGTCCGTAATAATTTAGTGCCAGAAGCAAGACTTAATACAATCAAGCAGGAGGTCAGAAGAGTGTTTGATTGTGATCAAGGAACTAATCTGGAGAGTGAATTAGCACAAGAGCTCCATGAGCAGGAACAACATCAAGAAGAACACAATGAGCCAGTCAGTGGCATACAGCCGGATACGCATCATGAAGATGAGTCACATACCAAGATCCTAGCAGATGAAATGATGACGGGTATGACTCAGTTCAATGGAACAGACCCAATGCTTAGACCTGCCTTGCCTCGAGTAAATTCGTCTAGGAAGGTATCAAAAATTTTAAATATCATGAATCAAGCTATCCTACCCAAACACTTGATAGATGTGAATGACTTAGAATCTCTTCACACTGTTCTGTACTGTGGAGCCGTCACAGTTATCAGAACTATGGGCATCCAACTGAGAGAAAGGAATACTTCCTGCAGTAGGAAATGTGCTCCTGTTACTCCTAAGTGGGAGAGACGTCTGATAGGCAATATCGACAAATTGCGAACAGATATTGGCCGTTTGACTGAGTTTATTAGAGGAACGCACACAAGAAGACTGGTGAGACTCTGTAAGGCAATAATGAGGCGGTCCAAAATCCACACCGACCGAGATGACCCAAACACAAAAGCCGAACAGTGTTTAGATACACTCAAACAGAAACTTACGTTGATAGCGAACAGACTTTCCAGATACAGAGCCAGTAGGAAACGGAGACAGGACAACAACTTATTTGTCAAAGGCGAGAAGAAATTCTACAGAGCACTGAGTGAAAACTATGTATCCTTAAATGCTCCTTATCCAACAAGAGAAGAAATTGAAGAGTTTTGGAGCAATCAACTATCCAAAGCCACCAATTTTAACTCTGACTCTCATTGGGTTCAGGAAGTAACAAACATCTCTAAAGAATTTAATCCGATGCAATATGATCCAATAACATCCACTGAAATTTCTTCCATCATTAAAGGTCTTCCGAACTGGAAAGCACCTGGTTTAGATCAGATACAGAATTACTGGTATAAGAAATTCTGGTGCGTATACGATCTTCTGTCTACTCTGGTGAATGAAGTTGTTGCTCATCCACAGAAGATGCCAAATTTCCTTACACAAGGTGTAACACATCTACTTCCGAAAGACCCACAAAATATGCAAGATCCTGGAAAATACCGTCCAATTACATGCCTTCCCAAGATGTATAAGATCATCACGTCCTGTCTTAGTAGGAGGATATATGCTCACTGTGAAAAAAAATAACATCATAGCAACACAACAAAAAGGATGCACGAAAGGGTCCAAAGGGTGTAAAGAAATACTTATCATTGACTCAGTGGTTTCTAACCAGGCCTTTACCAATAACAGAAATTTATTCACGGCATATATTGACTACAAGAAGGCCTATGATTCCGTGCCCCATGATTGGTTGATCCATATTTTGTCAGTGTATAAGATTGATCCTCAGATTATATATTTCTTGGAACACGCCATGACATCGTGGCGTACAGTGATGAGCCTTAGTACTACAAATGGCAGTATTGCAACAAGTATGATCCCAATCCACAAGGGAATATTCCAAGGAGACTCCTTGAGTCCATTATGGTTCTGTCTTGCGATGAACCCACTATCAAACCAACTTAATTCAACAAAATATGGATTCAGTATCAAGAAGAACTCCAGGGAGCTTGCAAAGCTCAACCATCTCCTGTATATGGATGACCTAAAGCTATATGCTGCCACCAGAGCACAACTAGAGTTTCTGTTGAAGATAGTGGAAACCTTTTCACAGGATGTGAATATGGAATTCGGGCTGGAGAAATGTAAGACGATGAACATTATGAAAGGCAAGCTGCAGGAAGGTGTATATGAAACAGCTCAGGGCCATCAGATTGCAACAATTCTCACTAGCGAGACCTACAAGTATCTGGGAATGAAGCAAGCCAGACACATAGAACACTCAGTAGTGAAAGAAGATCTGACGAAGGAATTTGTCAGAAGAATTAAGCTTGTTTCTAACACCAGCCTCAACAGTAAAAACTTGGTTAAGGCAATCAACGCTTATGCTGTCCCTATTCTTAGTTACTCGTTTGGGGTCATCAAGTGGAGTAAAACTGACATTGCAAGCTTAGAACAGAAAATTAGAACATCACTGACCAAGTCACGAAAACACCATCCCAGGGCATCTGTGGAACGAGTCATGTTACCGAGACATATGGGTGGGAGAGGAATTGTTGATATAAACAACCAAGTAGCTCGACAGATCTATGAGCTAAGAAAATACTTCTGTTCTGTATCGAACCATTCGATGCTGCACAGGGCTGTCACAGAAGCAGATGATTCAACTCCACTACTCTTAAGTCAGCAAGAGACTCAAATTCAGGTGCGCAGTGATTTGGATAGATTCAATGCCTGGTTGTCCAAGCCACTACACGGAAGACATCCCAATGAAGTCATCCAAACTCACGTCGACAAGCTAGCGTCGAACTTTTGGTTGATTTCTGGGCAGATGTTTCCTGAAACAGAAGGCTTTATGATGGCTATTCAGGACCAGGTTGTCTCCACGAGGAACTACCTAAAGTTCATAACCAAGGATGCATCTGTGCAAGATGACCATTGCAGATACGGTTGCCCAACATCTGAGACTGTTCAGCATATTATATCGGGTTGTCGCCATTTTGCAGGGACAGAATATAGGAAGAGACATGATTTTGTTGCCAAGATAGTCCATCAAGAATTGGCTATACAACTTCAACTGCTGAGCCAAGAGAAAGTGCCGTACTACAAATATGCTCCTGAAAGTGTACTGGAAAATGACAGCTTTACGTTGTACTGGGATCGTACTGTATTGACAGACCAATCAGCTGTGCACAACAGACCTGATTTAGTTCTTGTTGACAAATGCATGAAGCACACCACCTTCATAGATGTGGCGATCCCAAACAGTGGCAACATACTAACAAAGCATGTTGAAAAGCTGTCAAAATACACAGAGCTTTCAGAACTGATAAGGAAGCAATGGCACATGGCACAAGTCAGGACAGTTCCTATTATTATCTCCAGCACTGGCGTGATTCCCAACAACTTAAAGGAATCGCTCACGGCGTTGAAATTAGACCCAGGCCTTTTCAAACTGATGCAGAAAACAGTCATACTTTCTACGTGTCGCGTAGTAAGGCTGTTCTTGGGCAATCAGGCCTGAAGCAATGAGGGGAATATGAAGCTACTACTCAATGCAGTCACCAAGAATTTGCTCCTTGTGATATGTACGGTATCTGGGATTGTAAATGTTTTCTTTCCAGCAAATGCTGAGAATGTGTAAGCGCATGCGCAAAATAAATAAATAATAATAATAATAATAATAATATCGTATGGCCTCGGGTGCCGGGTGCAAGCTTTGTTATTTGACACCCAAAGGGTAGCTTGCGTGCCGAATTTCGTAGTTCCTTGAAGCAGTATGAAAGTCAAGGAGGTTAGATATCTAAGCTCCTTGAACACTATAGCGCTTTCTAGTAGCGAAATGAGAAACTTTGTGATGGCGGAAACTCCCGAGATTAATTTTGCAATTATGAACCCGGCCTACTGAATTCAAATGGGTTCTTTGACAAGCCAACATCGTATGACATGGTGTCGCAATTTTTGTCGCCTTTCAAAAAAAAAAACACTTACCAAGGCCAGGAGCGAACCTGCAAGATTGGGGTTAGTAGACAGACACGTAGACCACTCACCCATCGTGGCAAGCATATAAGGTGGTAATGTAATACTATACTTCTTACTGTACATAGTCGCTGGACTAAATTAAAGGTCTTAACCTATTTTGAAACACAAAAAGAAAGTATCCACCCTCATTCATAAACCGGACGGCGAGGTCTGCAGAGGGCCCGTCATCCCACAAAATGAGGGTGTGTGGGGACAACAGCAACAACAATAATCACATAGTGGTTAATTATAGGATATTATGATGATGATTATGGTTGTTATTTTAAGTAGTGGGACAGTGAGGTAATATGCCCATATATGAACCCTTATTTGACGGGATAATTTTCTACACATTGGTGTATTTGACAAAGCCTCTAAATATGTTAATGGATATAAAATAAAATCAACGTAATTGGGTTTATGTTCATTATGGTTCTAAGAATTATTTTGGCATTTTACCCAATCTCTCAGCTCACGCACGCTGGTCTATCTCATAATGTGTAGATATCCCCCCCCCCCTACCCCCTCTAAACACATCCAAATGTATCGCATAACATGATAATGAAGAATCAAAAATTATTCTATATCCTACATGGGTCTTCTCTTTTCAAGGATAATTGTTGTTTTAGGAACCTAACATCGGTTATCGGCCCCTAGTGGCTTGGGTGATAGTTTTAGTTAAAGTTTTCATTTAATTTTTACTAACTACTGACTTATACTAGAACATGAAATAAAAAAAATAAAAATAAAGTAAATAAAAGGCAGGAGGAAAGGAAATGCCCTCAATCCTCTAAGAATTGAGAATTAAGGGTATTGCAGAAGAGGAGAGCCATAATAGTAATACTAATAATATCGTATGGCCTCGGGTGCCGGGTGCAAGCTTTGTAATTTGACACCCAGAGGGTAGCTTGCATGTCGAATTTCTTTGATCTTTGAATCACTATGAAAGTCAAGGAGGTTAGAGATCTAAGCTCCTTGAACACTATAGCGCTTCTAGTAGAGAAATGAGGAACTTCGTTTTGGCAGAAACTCCCGAGATTAATTTTGCCATTATGAACACGGCCTACTGAATTCAAATGGGTTCTTTGACATGCCAACATCGTATGACAAGCGTGTCGTATTTTTGCCACCTTTCATAAATCACTTACCACGGCCAGGAGCGAACCTGCAATCTTGGGGTTAGTAGAACGACACGCTATCAACTCACCCACCGTGGCAAGCTTGGAGAGCCATGAAAGGCTGACAGGAAAGGGAAAGAGGAGAGGGTCCGCCCCCAAAGGCAATGGGAAAAATGGGTATAAACGGACTCCACTCAGGAATCTCTCGGGGACGCCAACTACAAAGACCACCAGCCCTGAGCCCTTGAGGATGTAGCACATAGGGTGCACCCTATATGGAAGAGCTACACACACCCTGCCTCCTATAGGGCCTCAAGCAGTGGGCAGAAGATAACATGAGAAAGAAAGCTGACCCTTCGAAGAATGAGGGAATCAGGAAAGATGAGACAAGGGCCGATTAAGGCGGGAATATGCAAGACTCCCTATGCCTCGGATACCCTAATACCGTCGGGGTCGGAAGAAAACGAGAGTTGACAAAGGAATGTCGACAGGAAAGATGGTAAAGAGGAGCCCGGTACAAGTAAGTGCAAGCAATGCCAGACGCAACTGGGGTCCCGTCGGCACCAGCCCACGTCCCGTTAGTTTTGAGCCTCTGGAAGATGACGATGCGAAATGGACTATATTTACGTACTGTCCAGACAATCAAGCTGAGCCAGACGTATGGCCACCCAGTAGGTACAAACCAGTTTTAGAACACGTTCTGAACAAGAAAGCGAAGAAGCATAAACTCTCTGTAGGCTACAAACTGCATATTTAAATCTTGCCAGATAACTTCCAAAATTGTAATGTCTCTAGTGGTCTATGCATCCAGACGACCATCAATGAGAACAGCCAGCAGTCTCAGAGAGCATAATTTTCTGTTCAAATAGGCTTGGATACAAGAATGGTGTAACAATGAACCTCTGCCGCTCCAAGGTTTCCTTCATATCAACAGTTGTAAGTCTCGCGAATTAGATCTTCCTCGCAAGACGTGGTCAAGAAAAAAGAAGGTTGATCCCTCGCAGAAGGAGGGTGATGATGATGATTATAATTGTTGTTTTAAGGGGCCTAACATCTAGGTTATCGGCCCCTGATGGTTTGGGTGATCATGAAGATGAAAATGAAATGCAAACTTAAAATTAAAACTAACTACTAACCTACATACTAGAAGAAGAAATGGAAAACTGAAGGAGAATAAGGCAAATAAAGGACAAGAAGAAAAGAAATGCCCTCAACCCTCGAAGAATAAGGATTGAGGGACTTGGAAGGAAGGAGAGCCATGAAAGGCAGATAGGAAAGTGAAAGAGGAGAGGGTCTCCCCAAAGGTAAGGGACAAAAGGGGAAAACGGGCACAGCTCAGGAATCCCTCGGGGTCGCCAACTCCCGAACTCACCAGCCGTGAGCCCCTGAGGGTGTAGCATTATCGAGGGTGGACCAATAGTGGTGGGGCTACATACACCCGGCCTCCTTGAGGGCCTTAAGCAGAAGGCAGGGGATAACAGGAAAAGAAAAGGAAGGCTGACCCCACGCAGAAGGAGGGAATCAGAAAAGATGAGACAAGGGCTAATTAAGGCGGGAAAGGAAGTGACTCCCTAGGCCTCGGTTACCCTAATACCGTCGGGGTCGGAAGAGAACAAGAGTTGACCAAGTGAGGTCGACAGGAAAAAAGATAGAGAGGGGCCCGGCACAAGTAAGTGGAAGCAATGCCGGACTCAGCTGGGGCCCCATGGTCGCCAACCCACGTCCCACGCAGAAGGAGGGTATCAGAAAAGATGAGACAAGGGCCAATTAGGCTAAGGCGGGAAAGGAAGAGACTCCCTAGGATACTCCAACCACAGCCGGTGTGGTGATCTACTTTTCAAATGGGAAAAATCACGTCACCAGCATGCACGTGCAGCTCACCAAAACAGACAGTTTCTCACATTGTTAAAGAGTGTCCTCTGAGCTCCTACTCTGTGGTGATCTCTCAGACTTCCTGGTTGTTACCCCAGAGGCGATAGACTACATGAACAATATGTCTATAACCATGTAAATATTTGCGTATCTCTGTGTATCATTTGTACCATTGTTGTTTTAAGGGGCCTAACATCTAGGTTATCGGCCCCTAATGGTTTGGGTGATCGCGAAGATGATAATGAAATGCAAACTATGAGTAAAAGTAACAACTAACTTATATACTCGAAGAAGAAATGGAAAACAAAATGAGAATAAGGCAAATAAAGGACAGGAGGAAAAGAAATGCCCTCAACCCTCAAAGAATGCGGACTGAGGGACTTGGAAGGAAGGAGGGCCATAAAAGGCAGATAGGAAAGTGTAAGAGAAGAGGGACCGTCCCACAGTTAATGGATAAAAGGCGTAAACCGGACCCAGCTCAGGAATCCCTCGGGGTCGCCAACTCCCGAACTCACCTGCCGTGAGACCCTGAGGGTGTAGCAATATCTAGGGTGCACCAAAGGTGGTGGGGCTACATACACCCTGCCTTCTTGAGGGCCTTGAGCAGAAGGCAGGAGATAACCTGAAAAGAAAAAAAGAAGGTTGATCCCTCGCAGAAGGAGGGTATCAGAAAAGATGAGACAAGGGCAAATTAAGGCGGGAAAGGAAGAGACTCCCTAGGACTCGGATACCCTAATACCGTTGGGGTCGGAAGATGATGATGATGATGTTGATTATTGTTGTATTAAGGGGCCTAACATCTAGGTTATCGGCCCCGGATGGGCTGGGTGATCGTGGAGATGAAAATGAAATACAAACTTAAAACTAAAACTAACTACTAACCTACATACTAGAAGAAGAAATGAAAAACTAAAGGAAAATTAGGAAAATAAAGGACAGAAGGAAAAGAAATGCCCTCAACCCTCGAAGAATGCGGATTGAGGGACTTGGAAGGAAGGAGAGCCATGAAAGGCAGATATGAATGTGAAAGAGGAGAGGGTCAACCCCACAGGTAAGGGGCAAAAGGGGAAAACGGACCCGGCTCAGGAATCCATCGGGGTCGCCAACTCCCGAACTCACCAGCCGTGAGTCCCTGAGGGTGTAGCATTATCAAGGGTGCACCAAAAGTGGTGGGACTACATACACCCGGCCTCCTTGGGGGCCTTGAGCAGAAAGCAGGAGATAACATGAAAAGAAACAAGTAGTTCCGTGAAGAACTATACAGCCTATTTTCATATATCCTACTTAAGTTAACTGCCGCTATCAACATACACAATTTCAGTTTGATTGCTGTAATAGATTCATAGATATTGAGAACCGACTAAATATTTCGGATGGTCGCCATGTTGGATTTTATATATGTAGGTCCTAGAGTTATGTACTGTTACATGCAGATTATTGTGAACGTGTAGTATTCAAACTTCAATCGCATAATTAGGACACAAGAAAAAACAAGGAGATTTAAAAATTTTTCACAGCTGCCATCTTGAGGTTATGGAAACAATTGAAATAAATTAGATGCCAGTGGATTAACATTCGGATAAAGATTTACTGTACCAAGTTTCACTGCACTCAGATGGTTAAATTGCGAGAAACGTCCATTTAAATATTTATAATTCGCGTCACCGCCATGTTGGATTTGTGATCACCAGGTTATTTAAAGTCCTATAGGTGAACTTAAGTTTATATCCCCTATGAACATTAAAAAATGCAGTTTGATTGCTAAAATAGATTCGTAGATATTCAGTATCGTCTAAATATTTCGGATGGTCGCCATGTTGGATTGTTAAATGTATAGGCCATAGAGTCATGTACCATTAAAGGAAAATTATTGCGTAGGTTCATTATTCAAACTTTCACTTCGATCGTATGACTACATCACAAGAAATAAAAACTTAATTTTAAAATTCGCACAGCCGCCATCTTGAGGTTATGTAAACAATTGAACTAAATTAGATACCAGTGGATTACAATATGTATAAATATGTCCTGTACCAGGTTTCAGTGCGCTTGGAACATTAAATCGCGAGAAAGGTCTATCTAAAATGTTCAAATTCGCTTGGCCGCCATGTTCGTTTTGTAGTTAACCGGTTTTTGAAAATCTTATAGATGGACGTCCGATAGTGCCCTTTATCTCCGTACAAAATTTTAGGGAGATACCGCTAATAGTTTCAGAGATATAGAATGCCGGTGAAATATTTCGCACATCCGCCATCTTGTGATTATGTAAACAATTGAACGAAGTTAGATGTCGGTGCATTACAATGTATATAAACATATACTGTACCAAGTTTCATTGCGTTTGGTTGGTCAAATCGCGAGAAACGTCTATTTAAAAGTCGCAAATTCGCTTGGCCGCCATGTTGGTTTTGTAGTTACCAGGTTTTCAAAAGTCACATAAGTGAACTTATAGTAGTTCCCTCTATCACCATAGAAAATTTCAGGGTAATATCGGTAATAGTTTCGGAGATATTGAATGCTGGTGAAATATTTCGCACAGCCGCCATGTTGGATTGGTGAGTCGTAACAAAATTTGAAGGGCACGGTCGAGGTCGCCGGGAATAGTGCTATGAACTTTCCGAGTTTCATTGAAATCGCTCCTGCCGTTTAGATTTTATTAGGGGGGGACACACACACGAATCACACACACACACACACACACACACACGCTCACACACACGGACAAAAGGTGATCTCATAAGCCTATTTTTTCAAAATTGAAAATAGGCTAAAAAGAAGGCTGATCCCTCGCAGAAGGAGGGTATCAGAAAAGATGAGACATGGGCCAAATAAGGCGGGAAAGGAAGAGACTCCCTAGGCCTCGGATACCCTAATATCGTCGGGGACGGAAGAGAACAAGAGTTGACCAAGAGAGGTCTACAGGAAAGAAGACTGAGAGGAGCCCGGCACAAGTAAGTGGAAGCAATGCCGGACTCAGCTGGGGTTCCGTGGTTACCAGCCCACGTCCCACTAGATGTGAGTCCCTGGGGGGTATTGTTGTAGATATTAGACCTTTGTTCATTGTATTGTAAAATGATGTACTGCCATACGATTAATAATAATATATGCATCTGTAACACTCTTGTCATTGCAACTCAGATGGACAACTCCATTAAGCAAATGAGACATCACTCCTGGCTTTTAAACAAACGGTGTTCACAAGAGTAGTTAAAAGAAGGTCACGAGAATATATAATTCCACCAGATGAGCTCCAGAACTGACCTAACCGCTCTTACTCTGTACCTTGATGGTTCGCAGGTACTCACCCACCGTCCTTGGTCGATATAATGGAGTTCGTTTAGCAAACCCACCCCATTTATCTGCAAAATGACAGCGATAATTGCACACCCAACCAATGGATACATCACTCTTATTATGATTTATTTATTTAATCGCGTTAGAAACATACACAATAAAATATAACACCAAAATACAAAAATGAAATGTACCAAAAACTGGTACAACAAGCATTTTGTTTTCTGGTGACAGGTAACAACATAATTATGTCCTATAAAATATAAATTAAGTTAAATTTGGCGTGATCAGTATGCAACTAATTTGCATGCTTCTTTGATGGCATCGATCACATCCTGAGGAGAGCATGTAGTTGGACACATGCTACATACTTCACTTTTACTGATATTTTCAGAAGAAACGACAACAACAAGCCAATGACCTTACTGTATCCAATTCACCGGTTATTGAACGATCTCCACAGTCAAGCAACATTGAGCATAGTCAGGGCTGGCATTGGTAACCGCTTGGGAAGCCCAAGTGCCACTGGTTTCAAAGTTTTTAAAGCGACAGTGGTAGCTCGGCCACGGGACCAAGTCATCTAATCGGTAGGTGAGTGGTTTTGATCACCAGCATAGGCCTACCTTGAAATGCTGATGATAAATAGTTGCTTTAATGTGGCTTACCCCTAGGTTATCGGCCCCTAATAATACGAGTGATAGAGGAGAGATAGGTATTAATGGACTTGAATAGAAGAAGAGTCATGAAAAGCAGTTAGGAAAAGAAAAGAGGCGAGGGTCCGCCCTTAAGTCAAGAGGTGAAACGGGAAAAAACGAACCCAAATCAGGAATCCCTGGGGGGTCGAACTCCCGAGCTCACCTGCCGTAAGCTCTTGAGGGAGAAGCGCTACCCAAGGTGCTCAGAAATGGTGGGTCTAGACACCCCCTGCCTCCTTCAGGGCATTGTGGAGAAGCCAGGAAGCAAGGGAGTCCGTGAAAAGAAAAGAACTAGTCTGATACCGCAAAGAATGCGGCGATCAGGAGAGACCAGACGAGGACCAATTAAGGCGGGAAAGTGAAGGGCACCCTAGGCTTTGGGTTAATGCCGTCGGGGTCGAAAGATAACAAGAGTTGACCTAGGGAGGTCACAAGGGCCAATTAAGGCGGGAAAGTGAAGGACACCCTAGGCTTCGGGTTAATGCCGTCGGGGTCGAAAGAAAACAAGAGTTGACCTAGGGAGGTCAACATTTACTGTAATATAAGTAAGAGGAGCCCAGTGGAAGCAATGCCGGACTCAGCGTGGTCACCAACTCACGTCCCACAAGTTGTGAGCCCCCGGAGTTGTTCCTAGAAATGATACTTTGTGGGTTCCCGTTTTCAACACACTATAAATTGCAGGAAGGTATCTTTCTCTTAAGCCAGGGCAGTTTCTTTCCAAATCCTTGTACTGTACAGTTTTATTCCTCATTCATTTCATATCTCCTTTATACCATTCATGAGCTTGGTGCCCGAAACGCTTCCGACCTTGAAAATCACTCGATACGCAGAGAATCAACGCAGCTCATACCCGTCGCCGTTCAAACGGTAATAATAAGCGACTAGCGGACCCGTGCGAGAAATCTCGCGTGTTCATAAGCCACACTTTCCCCAATAGGTTTATATATAACTAGCAGGTACCCGCGGCTTCGCTCGCGTCATAGTCGTGTCATATTGTTCTTCAATGAAATGCAGGTTTAACCCCGTTCACACCCCTTTAGAACTTGAATATCCAAAAATCCCTCCTTAGTAGACGTTTTCGACGCACAACAAACATAATCCCAAAATATCATTCTTCTAACTTTAATAGTTTTGGTTGGTCGATGAGAGTGAATATCCGAAATTCCTTCCTTAGTGGACGTTTTTCATCCAGAATTTCACCCCTCCTCATGAGCCCCTTAAATTGGATTTATGAAAATACGGTCGAACACCTATTTATTAAATTATTTATTTATGTATTTATTTATTTATTTATTTATTTATTATTAAGCTGATTGTTTTCCTCTGAGTTTCAAACTCCTCGCCTATGTCGTTTAGGAGATGCATGCTCCGTTAGGAATCCTTCAACCCCCACTTTTCACCCCTTTACTCTTAATATACATTACATCGAAAAATCATTAGACATGTGTCAGCTTATTTTTAATGATTGGTTTATATGCCAAGTATCACATCCCCAAATGAAACCACTCGTGAGATATTGTTATTCAATTAAATGCAGGTTTACCCCCTTAACACCCATTTAGAAGCTGAATATCCAAAAATCTTTCCTTAGTGGACGTTTTCGACATACAATGAACATATCCCCAAAATTTCATGTTTCTAACTTCTATAATTTTGGCTGGGCGATGATGAGTGAGTGAGTCAATCAGGTCATTTTCTTTCAATTATTTTTACCAGAATTTTACCCCTCCCCATGGGCCCCTTAAATTGAATTTATGAAGAAACGCTCGAACACCTATTAACTTATTTTTTAAGCTGTCTTTTTCCCCTGAGTTTGATGAGTGAGTGAGTTAGTCAGTCAGTTAGGACACTTTCTCTCCTTTTTTCGCAGAATTTCACCCCACACCATCGGCCCCTTAAGTTGAATTTATGAAAAAACGTTCGAACACCGATTTACTTAATTTTTAAGCTGATTTTTTCCGCTGAGTTTCAAACTTCTCACCTATGTCTTTTAAGAGATACACGCTCCGTTAGGAAACCTTCAACCCCCACTTTTCACCCCTTTCACATTATAATATACACCACATCGAAAAACCCTTAGACACATGTCTGCTTATTTTTAATGATTAGTTTATGTGCCGAGTATCACATCCACAAATGAAACCACTCGTGATATATTGTTATTCAATAAAATTCAGGTTCAACCCCCTTAAGACCCCTCTAGAACCTGAATATCCGAAAATCCTCCCTTAGTGTACGGTTTTGACATACAACGAACATATCCCCAAAATGTCATGTTTCTAACTTCATTAATTTTGGCTGGGCGATGATGAGTGAGTGAGTCAGGACATTTTCTTTCATTTCATTTTCTCCAGAATTTCACCCCTCCCCATGAACCCCTTAAATTTGATTTATGAAAAAGAAACTGTCGAACACTTATTTACTTATTTTTAAGCAGCTTTCACTCCCTGAGATTGAAGAGTGAGTCAGTCAGTCAATCAGTTAGGACACTTTCTTTCCTGTCCCCCCCCCCCCAGAATTTCACCCCTTCCCATGCAGGTTCAACCCCCTTAAGACGCCTCTAGAACCTGAATATCCGAAAATCCTCCCTTAGTGTACGGTTTTGACATACAACGAACATATCCCCAAAATGTCATGTTTCTAACTTCATTAATTTTGGCTGGGCGATGATGAGTGAGTGAGTGAGTGAGTGAGTCAGGACATTTTCTTTCATTTTTTTTCTCCAGAATTTCACCCCTCCCCATGAACCCCTTAAATTTGATTTATGAAAAAGAAACTGTCGAACACTTATTTACTTATTTTTAAGCAGTTTTCACTTCCTGAGATTGAAGAGTGAGTGAGTCAGTCAATCAGTTAGGACACTTTCTTTACTGTCCCCCGCCCCCCCCCCCCGAATTTCACCCCTTCCCATGGGCCCCTTAATTTGGATTTATGAAAAAAATAACGGTCAACACCTATTTACTTATCTTTCAGGCTGATGTTTTTCCGCTGAGTTCAAACTCCTCGCCTATGTCGTTTAGGAGATACACGCTCCGTTAGGAATTCTTCAACCCCCACTTTTCACCCCTTTCACCTCATAATATACACCACATCGAAAAACCCTCAGACACGTGTCTTCTTATTTTTAATGATCAGTTTATATGCCGAGTATCACATCCACAAATGAAACCAATCCGGAGTTATTGTTATTCAATGAAATGCAGGTCTTACCCCCTTAACACCCCTTTAGAACCTAAATATCCGAAAAACCTCCCTTAGTGGACGGTTTGGACATATAATGATCATATCCCCAAAATGTCTTGTTTCTAACTTCAATAATTTAGGCTGGGCGATGATGAGTGTGTCAGGACTTTGTATCTTTCAATTTTCTTTTTTCAGAATTTCACCCCTCCCCATGGGCCCCTTAAATTCGACTTATGAAAAAACGGTCGAACACCTATTTACTTATTTTTAAGCTGATTTTTTTCCGCTGAGTTTCAAACTCCTCGCCTATATCATTTAAGAGATACACGCTCCGTTAGGAACCCTTCAACCCCCACTTTTCACCCCTTTCACCTCATAATATACACCACATCGAAAAACCCTCAGACACGTGTCTTCTTATTTTTAATGATACGTTTATATGCCGAGTATCACGTCCCTCAATGAAACCAAGCCGGAGATATTGCTATTCAATGAAATGCATGTGTACCCCCTTAAGACACCTTTAGAACCTGAATATCCAAAAATCCTTTCTTTGTGCACATTTTCGACTTACCACGAACATATCCCCAAAATTTCATGTTTCTAACTTTAATAGTTATGGCTGGGCGATGATGAGTCAGTCAGTCAGTCAGTCAGTCAGTCAGTCAGTCAGGACACTTGTTAGCCTATTTTCAATTTTGAAAAAATAGGCTTATGAGATCACCTTTTGTCCGTGTGTGTGTGCGTGTGTGTGTGTGTGTGTGTGTGTGTGTGTGATTCGTGTGTGTGTCCCCCCCTAATAAAATCTAAACGGCAGGAGCGATTTCAATGAAACTCGGAAAGTTCATAGCACTATTCCCGGCGACCTCGACCGTGCCCTTCAAATTTTGTTACGACTCACCAATCCAACATGGCGGCTGTGCGAAATATTTCACCAGCATTCAATATCTCCGAAACTATTACCGATATTACCCTGACATTTTCTATGGTGATAGAGGGAACTACTATAAGTTCACTTATGTGACTTTTGAAAACCTGGTAACTACAAAACCAACATGGCGGCCAAGCGAATTTGCGACTTTTAAATTGACGTTTCTCGCGATTTGACCAACCAAACGCAATGAAACTTGGTATAGTATATGTTTATATACATTGTAATGCACCGACATCTAACTTCGTTCAATTGTTCACATAATCACAAGATGGCGGATCTGCGAAATATTTCACCGGCATTCTATATCTCTGAAACTATTAGCGGTATCTCCCTAAAATTTTGTACGGAGATAAAGGGCACTACTGGAAGTCCATCTATAAGATTTTCAAAAACCGGTTAACTACAAAACGAACATGGCGGTCAAGCGAATTTGAACATTTTAAATAGACCTTTCTCGCGATTTAATGTTCCAAGCGCACTGAAACCTGGTACAGGAAATATTTATACTCATTGTAATCCACTGGTATCTAATATAGTTCAATTGTTTACATAACCTCAAGATGGCGGCAGTGCGAATTTTAAAATTAAGTTTTTATTTCTTGTGATGTAGTCATGCGATCGAAGTGAAAGTTTGAATAATGAACCTACGCAATAATTTTCCTTTAATGGTACATGACTCTATAGCCTATACATTTAACAATCCAACATGGCGACCATCCGAAATATTTAGACGATACTGAATATCTACGAATCTATTTTAGCAATCAAACTGCAGTTTTTAATGTTCATAGGGGCTATGAACTTACGTTCACCTATAGGACTTTAAATAACCTGGTGATCACAAATCCAACATGGCGGTTACGCGAATTATAAATATTCACATTGACGTTTCTCGCAATTTAACCATCCGCGTGCAGTGAAACTTGGTACAGTAAATCTTTATCCGAATGTTAATCCACTGGCATCTAATTTATTTCTATTGTTTCCATAACCTCAAGATGGCAGCTGTGAAAAATTTTAAAATCTCCTTGTTTTTTCTTGTGTCCTAATTATGCGATTGAAGTTTGAATACTACACGTTCACAATAATCTGCATGTAACAGGACATAACTCTAGGACCTACTTATATAAAATCCAACATGGCGACCATCCGAAATATTTAGTCGGTTCTCAATATCTACGAATCTATTGCTGCAATCAAACTGAAATTGTGTATGTTGATAGTGGCAATTAACATAAGTAGGATATATGAAAATAGGCTGTATAGTTCTTCACGGAACTACTTGTTTTTATATAAGAGATAAGAGACTTACGGAGAAATATTGTTATGTTTTTATTTCAACCAAATGATTATAGTACACTATTTACGTTTCAGGCGTCCTTACGGCAGAAATGCGAACTGAACAGCAATGATGTTGCGTACTTTCCCACAGCAACAGTATTTGCAAATCGCACACTTCTTCAAAAATTGATATTTATGAAATTAAAATGCAATTCGTCACTGCTAATGTCATTTGTGTGCTGAGTCCATTGATTGACAGCTTAGCCGTAATACTCACCAGTTATTCGATATTTATGAAATTATACGATTTGAGTAGCCTACTCATTCCTTTAAATTACTGTTTCTTGAAAAATGATAAAGGAAAGACCTCAGAATGTTAAAATGACATCAAACAGGCGTCACAGCGGCCAAAATGTGAAGTGGACAGCAATTATGGAGCGTATTTTCCTACAGCAAAAATATCTGCAAATCGCACACTTCGTACATATTTCTTAAAGTAATTTTTTAAAGAAATTATAGATATTTATGAAATTAGAGTGCAATTCGTCACTGCTGATGTCTATTCTCTTTCATTTGAATGCTCATTTGTCACGATCGGTCGCTTGTGAGCACCGCAGGAGGGACCTATACTACTGAAATAATATGATACAAACAATTATAATCATAATAATAATAAAAATTAAAAACAAAGATGTTCGCAGTCGTGATAAAAGTCATAAATTGTTTACTGAAAAGTAAATGCAGAGAACCGTGATATTTAGGGGTGATTAGTAAAGGCCTCTAAGTGCCATTGTCGCGTTATAACATTGGACTTTAACCTACTTACCTCGAGTGATGATGATTATTGTTTTAAAGGACACAACATCTGGCTCATCCGTCTCTAATGATATGGATGACAATGAATACTGATGATTATGATGATAATTGTAACATATAACATGTAGGTTATCGGCCCCTAATGGTTTGGGTGATCGTGAAAATCACAGATGATTACATGAAACCTACAACTAAAAACTAACTACTGACTTAACTTCTAACGTACATACTAGAAGAACAAACGAGTAAATAAAGAAAACATAAATAATGGACAGGAGGAAAAGAAATGCCCTCAATCCGCGAAGAATCAGGATTGAGGGTCTTGGGAGGAAGAAGAGTCATAAAAGGCAGATAGGAAAGGGATAGAGGAGAGGGCCCGCCCCAAAGTCAGAGAAAAACGGACCCAGCTCAGGAATCCCTCGGTGTCGCTAAGCTCCAAACACACAAACCGTGAGACCTTGAGGGTGTAGCACTATCCAGGGTGGACCACAAGTGGTGGGGGCTACATACACCCTGCCGCCTTGAGGGCCTTATGCAGAAGGCAGGAGATATCATGAAAAGAGCTAAGGCTGACCTCTCAAAGAATGAAGGTATCAGGAAAGATGAGACAAAGGCTAATAAGTCAGGAGAATGAATGACTTCCTAGGCCTCGGAAATCCCAATACCGTCGGGGTTTTAAGAGAACAACTGTTGACCAAGGGAAGCCGACGGGAATGATAGAAATGAGACCGGCACAAGTAAGGGGATGCAATGCTGGACTCAGCTTGTGTCCCGTGGTTGCCAACCCACGTCTCACAAGTTGTGAGCTCCTGGGGGTCAATGAATACTACTACTAACAACTGACACCTAGACGAAGAAATTACGAAATAAAGAGAGGGAAATGCCCTCAACTTGCCAAGAATGAGAATTGAGGACTTTGTTAGGAATTAGTGCCATGAAAGGTAGATAGAAAATACGAAAGAAGGAGCGGACTCCTTCAAATGTCATTGCGTCATGCGAGGTGGGGCTACACACAGAGATTGTTTCCTGAAGGACGTCTTACAGTGGATACGATGATGATGATGATGATCATGTGGCCTCCGGAGAGGCCGAGTTCAGGTCTTTCTAGGTGACACTCGTGCGCGACCTGCGTGTCGTAATGAGGATGAAGTGATGATGAATACGTCACATACACCCAGTCCCCGGGCCACGGGAATTAACCCCTGATGGCTCGACCGGGAATCGAACTCGGGGCACTTCGGGCCAAAGCCTAGCGCGCTGACCATTTAGCCACGGAGCTGGACGATACGATGATAATAAAGAGAATGAGACTGTATGGAATGGAAATACAAAAGCCAACTAGAACGGAATACGTAAATACACCGTAGACCTCGGGTGTTCTAATACCGTCGGGATCAGTGAGGGACAATGGTCGACTAAGATGATGATGATGATGATGATAATTCTTGTTTTAAGGGGCCTAACATATAGGTTATCGGCCCATAATAACATTATATGAAATGACTAGCTATACACGGCATGCGTTGCAATGCCAATCAAAGAAAGTGTATGCGATGTGACTTTGTTTGTTGATCTGCTTTTGGAGTCCCAATATCTTTTTCTTTTTACGTTAACCACCTGTAAACTATTATAAAATTGATTTATTATATCAGAAACATTCATGGGAGCGTCCTCAACAACTCACCAAAGTTTCATCGCAATGAAATGAATGGTACATGAACGCATATGGGTCTTTGTTGAAACAATTCGAGCGCCGTCAGCGATTTGTTGAATATATTCGTACGCTACATATTGTAAAATGGATTTACTAAGTCGAAACATTCCCAGGCGTGTACACAACTCAACAAAATTTCATCGCAATCGGATGAATGGCATATGAAGGCACTCAGGTTTTGTTTAAACGCTTCGCGCGCCGTCACTCATTTGTTGAATCTACTTGTACGCCACCCATTGAAAAACGGATTTACAACTTCATTAACCTTCGCAGGACTGTACTCAACTCACCAAGGTTTTATCACAATCGGATGAATGGTAAACTTATATGAACGCATACGGGACTTTGTCGAAACGATTCACGCGCTGCCGCTCATTAGTTGAATCTACTCGTGCACTGCCAATTGTAAAATGGATTTACTAAGTCAGAAATCTTTCCTGGAGTGTACACAAAAATTCCTGAAAGTTTCATCGCAATCGGATGAATGGTATATGAACGCATACGGGACTTTGTTGAAACGTTTCGTGTGCCGCCGCTCATTTGTTGAATCTACTCGTGCGCTACCTATTGTAAAAGGGGTATACTAAGTCTGAAACCTTCCCTCGAGTGTACACAACAACTCACCCAAGTTTCATCGCTATCAGACGAATGGTATAAGAACGCATACGGGACTTTGTTGAAACGATTCGCGTGCCGTCGCACATTTGTTGAATCTACTCGTGCGTTACCTATTGTAAAGTGGGTTTACTAAGCCAGAAACCTTCCCGGATGTGTACACAACATCTCACCCAAGTTTCATCGCTATCAGACGAATAGTATATGAACGCATTCGGAACTTTGTTGAAACGCTTCGTGCGTAGTCGCTCATTTGTTGAATCTACTCGTGCACTACCTATTGTTATGTGGATTTACTACGCCAGCAACCTTCCCTGAAGTGTACACAACATCTCACCCAAGTTTCATCGCAATAGGATGAATTGTATATGAATGCATGAGGGACTTTGTTGAAACAAACGCTTTACTATGCCTATAACTTTCCCGGGAGTGTGAACAACAACCCACCAAGTTTTGATCGCAATGGGATGAATTGTATATGAACGCATCGCCAACACTCATTTGTTTAAACTACTCGTGCGCTATCTATTGTAAATTAAATTGATGATGATGATAATTGTTGTTTTAAGGGGCCTAACATCTAGGTTATCGGCCCCTGATGGTTTGGGTGATCGTGAAGATGAAAATGAAAAGCGAACTTAAAACTAAAACTAACTTATAACCTACATACTAGAAGAAGAAATGGAAAACTAAAGGAGAATAAGGCAAATAAAAGGAAAGAAGGAAAAGAAATGCCCTCAACCCTCGGAGAAGGCGGATTGAGGGACTTGGAAGGAAGGAGAGCCATGAAAGGCATATAGGAAAGTGAAAGAGGAGAGGGTCGCCCCAAAGGTAAGGGACAAAAGGGGAAAACGGACCCAGCTCAGGAATCCCTCGGGGTCGCCAACTCCCGAACTCACCAGCCGTGAGCCCCTGAGGGTGTAGCATTATCTAGGGTGCACCAGAAGTGGAGGGGCTACATACACCCGGCCTCCTGAAGGGCCTAGAGCACAAGGCAGGAGGTAAAAGGAAGAGAAAAAGAAGGATGATAATAATAATAATTGTTGTTTTAAGGGGCCTAACATCTAGGTTATCGGCTGACCCCTCGCAGAAGGAGGGTATCAGAAAAGATGAGACAAGGGCCAATTAAGGCGGGAAAGGAAGAGACTCCCTAGGCCTCGGATACCCTAATACCGTCGGAGTCAGAAGAGAACAAGAGTTGACCAAGTGAGGTCGACAGGAAAGAAGACGGAGAGGAGCCCGGCACAAGTAAGTGGAAGCAATGCCGGACTCAGCTGGGGCCCCGTGGTCGCCAACCCACGCCCACAAGATGTGAGCCCCTGGGGGCGTAAATTAAATTAACTATGCCTATAACCATCCCGGAAGTGTGCAGAACAACTCACCAAAATTTGACCGCAATCGGATGAATGGTTTATGAATGCATAAAAGACGAACAGACAGACATTTTTAGCCTATTTTCAATTTTGAAAAATTAGGCTTATGAGATCACCTTTTGTCCGTGTGTGTGTGCGTGTGTGTGTGATTCGTGTGTGTGTCCCCCCATAATAAAATCTAAACGGTAGGAGCGATTTCAATGAAATTCGGAAAGTTCATAGCACTATTTCGGGCGACCTCGACCGTGCCCTTCAAATTTTGTTACGACTCACCAATCCAACATGGCGGCTGTGCGAAATATTTCACCAGCATTCAATATCTCCGAAACTATTACCGATATTATCCTGATATTTTCTATGGTGATAGAGGAAACTACTATAAGTTCACTTATTATTATTATTATTATTATTATTATTATTGCCTTTATTGGTGGCGCAGTTAGGGCTCTTGGCCCTCTCTTACACTTAACCACATTAATACAATACAATAAACATATTATGGCGACAAAATTAAACAATAATAATTGACATTGATCATGACTTGCACACTCTCATTCACTCATCCAGTCATACTTGTTGTCGGTCAGCAATGTTCAGCAGACTGCCCCAGCAGGTGGTCTTGAATTTAGATAGTGAGGTGGTACCCCTGACACTGGCTGGAAGGTTATTCCACAGCCTAGACCCCACCACATGAAAGGAGTTATTGTATATAGAGGAGCGATGAATAGGAATGGAGAGGGAAGAACCAGAGCGTGTATTATTACCATGGAAAGAAGACAAGTACTTGAATTTATTTGATAAGTATAGTGGTCTATCGTCAGACAATAATCGGAAAATCTGGACAAGAATGTGATATGATCGACGTAGTTCAGGTTTCAGCCAGGAAAGAGCGCAATAATAGGGAGTGATATGTTTATCATAGCTCAGATCGTAGATAAATCGTATGCAAGAGTTCAGAGCTCGTTGAAGTTTCAAAGTTAATGTTTTGGTTGCGTCTACAAGAATAACGTCACAGTAGTCAAGAATAGGAAGTATTAGTGTCTGTATGAGTAGGATTCTTACTTTGAATGGTAAAATATCTTTTTTTCTTTTGAGGGAGTGGAGCGTTGCGAAAATCTTCTTGCATACATTCTGTACATGTTCAGACCAGTTAAGAGTCTGATTTATTATCACACCTAGATTTTTCACTGTAGGACAGTATGGAATTTCATTGTTGTTCAGTACAATTGGGGGAATAATTTGATCTCGGAGTGACGTCAATAGTTTTTGAGAGCCAATTATGATAACTTGTGTTTTGGATGGATTCAGAAGAAGGGAATTTTCCTGAGAATATTTTCCAAGTCGTTGAAGGTCAGCGTTGATAGTTTCAATTGTCAATGGAATGTCATTTGTCTTGCAGTGGGAGTATATTTGCAAATCATCTGCATATAGGTGATATTTGCAATTTTTCAAATTAGATGAGATGTCATTGATATATAGTACAAAAAGCAAGGGCCCTAATACACTACCCTGTGGGGCGCCTGACTTTCTGCTTAGCCACTGAGAAGTTTTATCCTGGGTTACAACACGTTGCTGGCGATTATTCAGGTATGATGCGAAAAAGTTAATTGTCTGCTGGTCGAAGTAATAAAATTCCATCTTTTTCAATAGTGTCTGAGTATTTATGGTGTCAAAAGCACTGCTGAAGTCGAGAAGGGTGAGGATTGTCACCAGTTTTTGGTCCATTGCGTGTCTAATGTCGTCAGTCACTTTGAGTAATGCTGTTGCGGTGCTATGTCCCTTCTTGAAACCTGATTGCAGAGGGTCTAAAAGAGAACGGCTATTCAAATATTCAAGCACTTGCTCATGAACCAGACGCTCGAGGGCTTTTGAAAGTGCAGGTAGAATGGATATTGGCCGATAGTCAGATGGAAATAAAGGTTCGGTTTTCTTAGGAATAGGGATGACATTCGCTTGTTTCCATAGGGAGGGAAAGGTGTTAGTTGTAAGACTATGGTTGAATATGTGAGTAATAATTGGTAGAACGGCACCGATGATATTATGTATGAAGGATATGGGAATATCATCAACTCCTCTCGCTTTTGATTTTATGGAATATAGTACCTTTTTTACTTTGTCTGCCGTAACCGGATGGAAAGTAGAGAGCGGGTGGTCAGGTAGTGGGTGAAAAGAATCATAGGGTGTTGAATTAGTTGGTACTCTCTCTTCAGTGAAATATTCATTTAACTCATCAAGCGGTATGTCTGGTACATGTGTCTGTTGCTGCTGTTTGCCTATACCTAGAGAACGCATATTATTCCAGGCATTCCTTGTATTCATCTTCTTTGTCACGTTTTGTATGTAGGAGAATTTGGCGTTTCTTACGAGCTGCTTAATACGATTTCTGAGTACACGATAATTTTCAAAATCAGTTTCGTCACGGGTACGTTTAAAACGCCGGAACAGTGCATCACGCTGTGCCATCATACTTTTAATGTTTTCATTTAACCATGGGCAAGCTGGGCGGGTAACTTTGATCGAATGTTTAGGGGCATGTTTGTCATACAGACTAATAATAAGAGAATTTAACTTGTTTACTTTTGCGTCAATGTTATCTAAGAGTAATATGTCATTCCAGGGAAGGTTGTATGCGTCATGTTTTAAGTCATCCATATTAATATTTTTCATGTTTCTAGTGATAATATATTTAGGTGTGTACTTAGGCACACGTAGGGAGTACGATAGGTAAATTAGGTCATGGGTGGAGATAGATGGTACGGGTATTTGCCCGAAAGTTTCAACTCTGTCGAGATTGCTTGTCACAAGATGGTCAATCAATGTATGTGATTCGTATTTATCAGAGTAAATGTGGTTTGTAGGTTCTAGGGGAAGAATAGTCATGTCGCAGGAAGCGAACAGGTTTTTTAATTGTTTGGTCTCATACGTCTGTGTCAGTAAATTGGTATTGTAGTCACCCACGGCTATTACGTGTTCGTAGCTTGGAAGTAAGTCGAGCAAGCGGTTTTCAAATTCACTCATGTTTGTTATTCTTGGCGGCTTATATACAACAGCTACCAGAGTCTTTTGTTGGCCAACAATTACTTCAACAAACATGAATTCCGGTCCTGGTTGTGTGCTAAGTGTTGATACACATATTACCCGTCTTTTTAAGTCGCTTCTACAGTACATGGCAACCCCGCCTGCTCGCCTGCCATCATTTCTGTCATGACGTTCCAGCGAGTACCGATTTAGTTCCACCATGCTAGACGGGATGTCAGGTTTTAACCAACTTTCACTTATGCAGAGGATGTGGATATTGTTTTCGTTTATTATTGCCTGTATTTCGTCGTGATGCGCAACCAGCGACAGAGCATTAATATGGCAACATTGTAATGAATGTTTGGATGAGGAAAGTGCCTGTTTTAGAAGAAAGCCAGTGGTGTAAGGGGAGGGAGGGGGTTGGTGTGGGCTAGGCTGGCCAAGGTCAGTTAGCTCATTCATACAATAGCTCAGCTGGGTAACGGGAGATATATCTTAAAATAGAAGAAACCTACCTGGACCTCCCGCTGCACACTGCCGACCGCAACCAACGCACACACACATACACACACACACTTATTACTAAACTTGTCTAATATAAACATTACGCACATGTTCATTTCACTTCACTGTAATATCCCGCATTAGCTCAACGTTTTCCAGCTCCCTAAATGTGGTGACGGTCTTCTTAGTTCCATCAGGGAGGTGTATTAAAACGCGGCCGTCCTGGGTCCAGACTCGGGTGGGTCCGAAGTGGTCTCTCGCTGCATTTAAGATAGTTTTCCGGGTTTTTGTGAGGGATTCAGTAATAAGAATCTTGGTTCCCTTTAGGAGGCGCTTGGACTTCCAGATGCGATCTCGCTCGTGGTAGCGGAGGAATTTTACAATAATAGGGCGTTTCCCAGTGGCTACCACTTCAGCTGCTGTTCGCTGCGGCCGCCCAATCCTGTGACATCTATCCAGGCTCTCCATAGGGAGGTCCACGTTCAACTTCGTCTTGATTGTGTCCCTCACCTTCTCGTACACATCTTCTTCAGGGTCCTCGACGATCCCGTGGATGAGAAGGCAGTTTCTCCGGCTGTATTGCTCTCCTTCGTCCAGCAGCTCCTCGTGGTGGTCAAGTCTCCTCTCCAGCTTGCTCAGTTCTTCTTTAAGCACAGCGAGTTCGGAGGTGACAGTGCTTCGGAACTCGCGAAAATCACGAGTAAGCGACTCTAGGGAGTCTTGACCCGGGTTGGCAGCACTGTTCAACAACTGAAGGCGTGCTTCAAAGTCTGCCATCGTTGCCTCAACAACATTTACACGTTTGTTCACCTTTTGTATTGACATAATGATGTAGAAAATGTTCAGGCACGTACTTCACACACTATGTTACTTGGTCACTCACTTTCGGGCCGGAAATTGCGGTTAAAAACTGCGGTTTGCGCGGGATAAAGCGGAGCACTCCTACAGGCTTCCTATGCCAGCCGCCATCTTAGTAATGACTAAGAAAAGTAATGACTTTTGAAAACCTGATAACTATAAAACCAACATGGCGGCCAAGCGAATTTGCGACTTTTAAATAGACGTTCCTCGCGATTTGACCAACCAAACGCAATGAAACTCGGTACAGTATATGTTTATATACATTGTAATGCACCGACATCTAACTTCGTTCAATTGTTTCATAATCACAAGATGGCGGATGTGCGAAATATTTCACCGGCATTCTATATCTCTGAAACTATTAGCGGTATCTCCCAAAAATTTTGTACGGAGATAAAAGGCACTACTGGAAGTCCATCTATAAGACTTTCAAAAACCGGTTAACTACAAAACGATCATGGCGGCCAAGCGAATTTGAAAATTTTAAATAGACCATTCCCGCGATTTAATGTTCTAAGCGCACTGAAACCTGGTACAGGAAATATTTATACACATTGTAATCCACTGGTATCTAATTTAGTACAATTGTTTACATAACCTCAAGATGGCGGCAGTGCGAATTTTAGAATTAAGTATTTATTTCTTGTGATGTAGTCATGCGATCGAAGTGAAAGTTTGATAATGAACCTACGCAATAATTATCCTTTAATGGTCCATGACTCTATGGCCTATACATTTAACAATCCAACATGGCGACCATCCGAAATATTTAGACGATACTGAATATCTACGAATCTATTTTAGCAATCAAACTGCATTTTTTAATGTTCATAGGGGCTATGAACTTAAGTTCACCTATAGGACTTTAAATAACCTGGTGATCACAAATCCAACATGGCGGCGATGCGAATTTTAAATATTCACTTGGACGTTTCTCGTAATTTAACCATCCGCGTGCAGTGAAACTTGGTACAGTAAATCCTTATACGAATGTTAATCCACTGGCATCTAATTTATTTCAATTGTTTCCATAACCTCAAGATGGCAGCTGTGAAAAATTTTAAAATCTCCTTGTTACTTCTTGTGTCCTAATTATGCGATTGAAGTTTGAATACTACACGTTCACAATAATCTGCATGTAACAGTACATAACTCTAGGACCTACATATATAAAATCCAACATGGCGACCATCCGAAATATTTAGTCGGTTCTCAATATCTACGAATCTATTACAGCAATCAAACTGAAATTGTGTATGTTGATAGTGGCAATTAACATAAGTAGGATATATGAAAATAGGCTGTAGTCTATAGTTCTCCACGGAACTACTTGTTTTATATACGGTACTAGCTGAAGTACCCGTGCTTCGCTACGCGTCATAAATAAATTAAAATGTGAAAGTGACAGTTAAAACAGGGGATAGGCGAGGTGCTGCGCAGAGGGAGATTAAGGATGGAACATTTTGTCCAACTACACCGTTCGGCGTTGACCGTGTTTTATAGCACAAATTTAGGTTTTACTCGCTAACCGTTGGAGATACCTTTCGGATAGAAAATGTAATTTTAAACCTCGTATATGCCATCAAAAGTTTGCTATTTCTTAGCGTTCACTTTTTATTTGAATTGGAAATATGAAAGTTTGAAACCAAAGGGTGTAGTGACGTCACTAAAATGGTCGCCATAGTGCAAAGTATTGAAATCAAAAGTAGCCTATATGTTAACCAGTTAAATCAGCTACTTTCATGTAAAATTCATGTAAGTCGGACCAGTGGTTCTTGCGTGATTGAGTAATACACAGACACACACCATCTCATTTTTAGCCTCGCTTCGCTCGCGTCATAGTCGTGTCATATTGTTATTCAATGACATGCAGGTTTAACCCCGTTAACACCCCTTTAGAACCTGAATATCCAAAAATCCCTCCTTAGTAGACATTTTCGACACACAACAAACATATCCCCTTCTTCTAACTTCAATAGTTTTGATTGGTCGATGAGAGTGAACATCCAAAAATCCTTCCTTAGTGGATGTTTTTCTTTCAGAATTTCACCCCTCCCCATAGGCCCCTTAAATTGGATTTATGAAAAAACGGTCGAACACCTACTTATTTTAATTATTTATTCATTTATTTATTTTTAAGCTGATTGATTTCCTCCGAGTTTCAAACTCCTCGCCTATGTCGTTTAAGAGATACACGCTCCGTTAGGAATCTTTCAACCCCACTTTTCATCCCTTTCACCTCATAATATACACCACATCGAAAAACCATTAGACAAGTGTCAGCTTATTTTAAATGATTAGTATATATGCCAAGTATCACATCCCCAAATGAAACCACTCGTGAGATATTGTTATTCAATGAAATGCACGTTTACCCCCTTAACACCTCATTAGAACCTGAATATCCAAAACTCTTTCCTTAGTGGACGTTTTCGACATACCACGTACTTATCCCCAAAATTTCATGTTTCTAACTTCAATAATTTTTGCTGGGCGATGATGAGTGAGTGAGTCAGTCAGGACATTTTCTTTCATTAATATTTGAGAATTTCACCCCTCCCGAAGAACCCCTTAAATTGGATTTATGAAAAAAAAACGGTCGTACACCTATTTACTTATTTAAAGCTGTTTTCCCCCTGAGTTTGATAAGTGAGTAAGTAAGTCAATCAGTTAGGACACCTTCTTTCCTGTTTCCCCCCCCCCCCGAATTTCACTCCTCCCCATGGGCCCCTTAAATTGGATTTATGAAGAAATGGTCGAACACCTATTTACTTATTTTTAAGCTGCTTTTTCCGCTGAATTTCAAACTTATCGCCTATGTTGAATAAGAGATACAGTACACGCTCCGTTAAGAATCCTTCAACCCACAATTTTCTCCCCTTTCACCTCATAATATACACCATATCGATAAACCCTTAGACATATGTCTGCTTATTTTAAATGATTAGTTTGTATGCCGAATATCACATCCCCAAATGAAACAACTCGTGAGATATTGTTATTCAATGAAATGCAAGTTTAACCCCCTTAACACCCCTTCAGAACATGAATATCCAAAAATCCATCCTTAGTGGACTTTTTCGACAAACAACGAACATATCCCCAAAATTTCAAGTTTCTAACTGCAATAGGTTTGCTGGGGGATGATGAGTGAATATCCAAAAATCCTTCCTTTGTGGACTTCTTTCCCCAGAATTTCATCCCTCTCCATGAGCCCCTTAAATTGGATTATGAAAAAACGATCGAACACCTATCTACTACTTTTTCAATCTGATTTTTCTCCCTGAGATTCTTACTTTTTGCCTCTGTCTTTTAAGAGATACTTGCTCCGTTAAGAATCCTTCAACACTCACTTTTCACACATACACCTCATAATATACACCACATCGAAAAACCCTCAGACATGTGTCTTCTTATTCTTAATGATGAGTTTATATGCCTAGTATCCCATCCCAAAGGAAATCATTCGGGAGATATTGTTATTCAATTAAATGCAAGTCTACCCCCTTAACACCCCTTTAGAACCTGAATATCCAAAATTCCTTCCTTAGTGGACGTTTTCAACATACAACGACATAGCCCCTAATGTCATGTTTCTAACTTCAATAATTTTGGCTGGGGGATGATGAGTGAGTAAGTCAGGACATTTTCTTTCAATTATTTTTCAGAATTTCACCCCTCTCATGAACCCCTTAAATTGGATTTATGAAAAAAAAAAAAAACGGTCGAACACCTATTTACTTATTTTTGAGCTGTTCGTCCCCCCTGAGTTTGATGAGTGAGTGAGTTAGGACACTTTCTTTCCTGTTTTCCCCCCAGAATTTCACCTCTCTCCAAGGGCCCCTTAAATTGGATTTATGAAAAAACGGTCGAACACCTATTTACTTATATTTTAAGCTGTTTTTTCCCGCCGAATTTCAAACTTCTCGCCTATGTCGTTTAAGAGATACACGCTCCGTTAAGAATCCCTCAACCCCCAATTTTCACCCCTTTCACCTCGTAATATACACCTCATCGATAAACCCTTAGACATATGTCTGATTCTTTTAATGATTAGCTTATATACCGAATATCACATCCCCAAAGAAACAACTCATGAGATATCGTTATTCAATGAAATGCACGTTTACCCCCTTAACACCTCTTTAAAACCCAAATAACAAAAATCATTCATTAGTTGACGTTTTCGATATACAGCGAACATATTCCCAAAATTTCATGTTTCTAACTTTAATAGTTTTGGCTGGGCGTGACGAGTGAGTGAGTCAGACAGGACATTTTCTTTCAATTATTTTTACCAGAATATCACCCCTCCCCATGGGCCCCTTAAATTGGATTGATGAAAAAACGCTTGAACACCTATTAACTTATTTTTTAAGCTGTCTTTTTCCCCTGAGTTTGATGATTGAGTGAGTTAGTCAGTCAGTTAGTACACTTTCTCTCCTTTTTCCCCCCAGAATTTCACCCCACCCCATTGGCTCCTTAAATTAATTTATGAAAAAACGGTGGAACACCGACTTACTTATTTTTTAAGCTGATTTCTTTTCGCCGAGTTTCAAATTTCTCGCCTATGTCGTTTAGGAGATAGGCCTACACGCTTCGTTAGGAATCCTTCAGCCCCCAATTTTCACCCCTTTCACCTCATAATAATACACCACATCGAAAAACCCTTAGACACATGTCTGCTTATTTTTAATGATTAGTTTATATGCCGAGTATCACATCCACAAATGAAACCACTCGTGAGATATTGTTATTCAATAAAATGCAGGTTTAACCCCCTTAAGACCCCTTTAGAGCCTGAATATTCAAAAATCCTTCCTTAGTGTATGGTTTTGACATACAACGTACATATCCCGAAAATGACATGTTGCCAACTTCAATATTTTTGGCTGGGCGATGATGAGTGGGTGAGTGAGTCAGGACATTTTCTTTCAATTTTTTCTTCAGAATTTCACCCCTCCCGATGAACCCCTTAATTTGGTTTATCAAAAAAACTGTCGAACTCATATAAGTTATACTTATTTTTAAGCAGTTTTTCCCCCTGAGTTTGAAGAGCGAGTGAGTCAATCGGTTAGGACACTTTATTTCCTGTTTTTTTTTTTTTACACAGAATTTCACCCCTCGCCATAGGCCCCTTAAATTGGATTTATGAAAAAAAACCGGTCAAACACCTATTTACTTATTTTTTATGCTGATTTTTTCCCGCTGAGTTTCAAACTCCTCGCCTATGTCGTTTATGAGATGCAGGCTCCGTTAGGAATCTTTCAACCACCACTTTTCACCCCTTTCACCTCATAATATACACCACATCGAAAAACCCTCAGACACATGTCTTCTTATTTTTAATGATGAGTTAATATGCCGAGTATCACATCCCCCAGTGAAACCAATCGGGAGATATTGCTATTCGATGAAATGCAGGTCTACCCCCTTAACACCCCTTTAGAACCTGAATATCCCAAAATCCTTTCTTAGTGGGCGTTAGCGGCCCTTGAGTAAGCTGCATACCAAATTTCATTCCAATACGTTGGGTGGGTTCTGAGATTTCGTGATGAATGTGTGAGTGAGTGAGTGAGTGAGTGGTATTTGACAAATATCTAGTAGATAGTGTCAAGTCTTTGTTATGCTATACTCGGTTGACAGTGCTGTGTGAGCAGTTGAGTAACTAACGGGATTTCAAGTAAAGATCCTCATTTTCTATACCGGTAGTGCAGAGCGCAATTGGCATCCAGTCGGCCGTGTCTCGACTTGAGCTGTGTTGCCATGGAAACTATCTGCCTTGCCATTCCTTCATAAGTATATTTTATGATTTGATTAGCCTGTGCTTGAGTGCAAAAGGGCCGAAATCAGAAGAATGAGAAAGACTATCGAAAATTCATGTAGCCAGCGGTTCCTTCTGGGTCCTAAACTATGTGTATGCAAAATATGGTTGAGATTGGTGGAACGGTGTAGATTTGTATACGGAACCAACATATATACATACATACATACAGACTTTCACTTTTATATATTAGAAAATGTATAAGATAAGATTAAGATAAAAAACAGCCCACTGCCAGGGGATGAAAAAGAAATGGTTTGTATAAAACAGAGAGTCCTAATAATATTGCTTTATTATGTATAAAAGACGTAACAAAAGAGCAAGATAAAACAAGTAGTTCTGTGAAGAACTATACAGCCTATTTTCATATATTCTACTTATGTTAACTGCCACTATCAACATACAAATTTTCAATTTGATTACTGTAATAGATTCGTAGATATTGAGAACCGACTAAATATTTCGGATGGTCGCCATGTTGGATTTTATATATGTAGGTCCGAGAGTTATGTACTGTTACATGCAGATTATTGTATACGTGTAGCATTCAAACTTCAATCACATGATTAGGACACAAGAAGTAACAAGGAGATTTTAAAATTTCGCACAGCCGCCATCTTGTGGTTATGGAAACAATTGAAATAAATTAGATGTCAGTGGATTAACATTCGTATAAGGATTTACTGTACCAAGTTTCACTGCACTCGGCTGGTTAAATTGCGAGAAACGTCCGTGTGAATATTTATACTTCGCGTCACCGCAATGTTGGATTTGTGATCACCAGGTTATTAAAAGTCCTATAGGTGAACTTATGTTCATAGCCTCTATGAACATTAAAAAAAATCAGTTTGATTGCTATAATACATTCGTAGATATTCAGAGCCATCTAAATATTTCGAAAGGTCGCCATGTTGGATTGTTAAATGTATAGGCCATAGAGTCATGTACCATTAAAGGAAAATTATTGCGTAGGTTCATTATTCAAACTATCACGTCGATCGCGTGATTACGACACAAGAAATAAAAACTTAATTTTAAAATTCGCACAGCCGCCATCTTGAGGTTATGTAAACAATTGAACTAAATTAGATACCAGTGCATTACAATGTGTACAAACATTTCCTGTACCAGATTTCATTGCGTTTGGAACATTAAATCGCAAGAAAGGTCTATTATAATTTTTAATTCGCTTGGCCGCCATGTTCGTATTGTAGTTAACCGGTTTTTGAAAGTCTTATAGATGAACTTCCAGTAGTGCCCTTTATCTCCGTACAAAATTTCAGGGTGATACCGCTAATAGTTTCAGAGATATAGAATGCCGGTGAAATGTTTCGCACATCCGCCATCTTGTGGTTATGAAAACAATTGAACGAAGTTAAATGTCGGTGCATTACAATGTGTATAAACATATACTGTACCAAGTTTTATTGCGTTTGGTTAAATCGCGAGAAACGTCTATTTAGAAGTCGCAAAGTCGCGTGGCCGCCATGTTGGTTTTGCAGTTACACGTTTTTCAAGAGTCACATAGGTGAACTTATAGTAGTTTCCTTTATCACCGTAAAAAATTCCAGGATGATATCGGGAATAGTTTCGGAGATATTGAATGCTGGTGAAATATTTCGCACATCCGGCATGTTGGATTGGCTAGACGTAACAAAATTTGAAGGGCACGGTCGGGGTCTCCCGGAATAGTGCTATGAACTTACCGAGTTTCATTGAAATCGCTCCAGCCGTATAGAAGTTATTAGGGGACACACACACACACCTCTTTCTCTCTCTCACACACACACACACACACACGCACGCACACACAGACACACGGACAAAAGGTGATCTCATAAGCCTATTTTTTCAAAATTGGAAATAGGCTAAAAACAATAATGTATTCTGAAAATTAAAATAGATCTGTACACGATAAAAAGCATATACCTAAACTAAAAGAATTAAACAAAAATTTAAAATGTAGTCCCTCATGAACCGGATGACGAGGTCTGATGACGTCCCGGCATCACGTAGAACAAGGGAGAGGGTGTTAGGCAGTTTGAGTGTTGTCCGCAGATCGGTCAGATCCACACACTCCTAGAGATAGTGCACCACGGAAAGGTGGGCACCGCAAGTACACACATGGGGAGGGGGCTTCTCTCTCTAACAAGTGGGAGTGTGCAGCAATCCCATGACCGATCCGGAGTCAACAGAGTACTACAGCTTCCTTCCGATCAGATCGGAAGAAGATTTCCATACCTTCATTGTGTCCTTGATAATTCTCGGTTTGTTGGGCAGAGGTGTGGCCGACTAAGGAATGGAGAAAGATAGGCTATGTTACAAGAGAAAAACCGAACACAAGTAAGTGAAATCAATGGTGGGGTCTCGGGTCGGCAGCCCACGCTGTCGTTATCTAATCATTTTAGGAGCTTCGGACATTTTGATCATCCACCCCACCCAATCCATGTCCCATGAGATACGATTCTCTGAAATGATGATGATGATGATGATTGTTGTTTTAAGGGGCATAACATCTAGGTTATCGGCCCCTGATGGTTTGGGTGATCGTGAAGATGAAAATGAAATATAAACTTAAAAACGAAAACTAACTACTAACCTACATACTAGAAGAAGAAATGGAAAACTAAATGAGAATAAGGCAAACCAGGAGAAAAAGAAATGCCCTCCACCCAAGGAGAATGAGGAGTGAGGGACCTGGAGAGGACAGCCACGAAAGGTAGACAGGAAAGGGAAAGAGGAGAGAGCTCACCTCAAAGTCAGTCGAAAAAGTGGGAAAATCCGGATCCAGCTCAGGGAACCCTCGGGGTCCCGAACTCACCAGCCATCAGCCCTTGAGGATGTAGCACATCCAAAGTGCACCAGCAGTGGTGGGGCTACATACACCCTGCCTCCTTGAGGGCCTTGTGCAGAAGGCAGGAGATATCATCAAAAGAAAAAGAGGTCTGATCCCTCGAAGAATGAGGGTATCAGGGAAGATGAAACAAGGGCCAACTAAGGCGAGAAAGTGAAAGATTCCCTAGGCCTCGGATACCCTAATACCGTTGGGGTCGAAAGAGAACAAGGGTTGACCAAGGGAAGCCGACAGGAAGGAAAACTGAAAGGGGCCCGGCTTAATTAAGTGGAAGCAATGCCGGACTGAGCTGGGGTCCATGGTCGCTAACCCACGTATCACAAGTTGTGACCCGCTGGGGAAGTAATGTTTACATTCCGTATTTCCTATAGTGAATCCCAGCTTCTTGACAGCCTTGTTAAATACTTGTCCACTGCCACAGCTGTTGTTAATCACATCATGCACTGCACACACTTGAACATGTGTGTCTTGAAAGTTCCATTTCGCTAAATCATCCCATCAACCGCCGACAGCTGCATCCTGTCATATCATCTCTAACCCAGGCTTGCGGATAATTACATTTTACTATTTCATAGCTCAACTGAAGGCTGTCATGGCGTTGACATTTTTTGTCGAGCTCTTCTCCACATTGTGACATCTTTGCGTAATGCCCATAACACGCGTACTCATTCTTTAGACTAACACATCGTACATAATAATAATACTGCTTCTTCTACATGCGAAAGATTTATAGATGTCAGCAGTTTTATAATCAACTCAGAGACAGCTGATCCCGCAACAGGATGCTGATCATGATATATCTTTTTTAAAAGGGCCTAACATCTAGGTTATCGGCCCTTTATGAAATGAAATAGTATGAAATGAAAGGATGAACATAAAAACAGCTCTCTACCAGGGATGATACGAAAATGGTTCATATAAAACAAACAATGAGCCCCAATAATTATGCCAATTTGGTTAAGAAATAAAGATGGGGATATGGTAAAAAACAATAAAACAAATAAGGCATTTTGAACAATTACAGGGTCTTTCATATAAAATAAGAGCGCCAAGCGGCGGCTTTGTTAACCGTAGCTGCGGTCACCTTGGGCGAGCATGTGGCGCGCCAAGGCCCCCTGCTTTAAGCGTGTGTACAATCCTATATGATGCAGCGGCCTTGCTAGCGTGTGTACAATGCTGAAATCTTACTTTAGTTAGTTATTTATTGTTGATGAAACCGAAACCCCTACTTGTGCTAATTTTGTGAGTGATTTATTCGGAGACCGTTCAAGATTCTCGCCAATGTCATCTAGCTCATCCTCTGTTAAAACTGTTCGCGTGCGGGCATGTTTTTTATTGAGCACCGAGCCAGTAGTGTCAAACTTATTTGCAATTATGTGAATCTGTGCTAGTGAAGGTGGCACTTCATCAGGAAATTGTTGAACAAATGCATCACGTACCCGCCGAGCCGACTCGTACTTAAAATAAGTTTTACATACAAAAATACGATGTTGCAATGATAACTGTCTCACCATGTTATCACTTGAGGTTTAGACTGGCGACTGAGCTATTGCATGGTCAAGTTTGGTTATGTCAATCTGTTATTTTTATACAGTCCATCGGAACTTAAGAAAAAAAAACCATCGTATGTACTATGCGCGCGCTTTCAATACTATAGGGGTTTCGGTTTCATCAACAATAACTAACTAACTAAAGTAAGATTTCAGCATTGTACACACGCTAGCAAGGCCGCTGCATCATATAGGATTGTACACACGCTTAAAGCAGGGGGTCTTGGCGCTCCAAAAGATCGGCCAAGGTGACCGCAGCAGCGGTTAAAAAAGCCGCCGCTTGGCGCTCTTATTTCATATGAAAGACCCTGTATTATTTATGTATCGCATGACTTTTAGTGCCGTGAATGTCCGAGGACATGTTCGGCTCGTCTGAGTCTGTAGCTGCTTCCAGCGGATACCCTTATTAGGGTGAGCTACAAGTTCCGTACAATTTCAAGTAGTTACAACTTTCGCTACCAGATATCAATGATACCTAGTGGTGAACATTGGAACTTTGATAGAGCGTTCCGACGAAATCTAACCTAACAATATAGCTTTACACAAGTTTAGTCTGTGAAAGGATCTTTTACATGCCATAAATCTATGACATGGGACCGCCGTCTTTACTTCCCCTCCGAAGGAAGGCATACTGAAGGATTTTTAACGCTCTTAAAAATTCCGACGACTTAGGCTTCGGCCGGGTTTGAACCCGCTATCTTGGGCACAGCAGTTCAGCATGCTACCAACTACGCCACAATAAAAACAGAACACTAATTAAAACTGAATTAAGTTTTAAAACACATCAAAACTTGAAGAAATTTTACTCTCCCTCATGAGCCGGATGACGAGGTCTGCTATAATAATATCGTATGACCTCGAATACCGGGTGCAAGCTTTGTAATTTGACACCCAGAGGGTAGCTTGCATGTCAAATTTCGTTGTTCCTTGAATCACTATGAAAGTCAAGGAGGTTAGATATCTAGGCTCCTTGAACACTATATGATGATATGATGATGATAATTGTTGTTTTAAGGGGCCTAACATCTCGGTTATCGGCCCCTGATGGTTTGGGTGATCGTGTAGATGAAAATGAAAAGCGAACTTAAAAACTAAAACTAACTACTAACCTACATACTAGAAGAAGAAATGGAAAACTAAAGGAGAATAAGGCAAATAAAGGACAGGAGGAAAAGAAATGCCCTCAACCCTCGAAGAAGGCGGATTGAGGGACTTGGAAGGAAGTAGAGCCATGAAAGGCAGATAGGAAAGTGAAAGAGGAGAGGGTCCGCCCCAAAGGTAAGGGACAAAAAGGGAAAACGGACCCAGCTCAGGAATCCCTCGGGGTCGCCAACTCCCGAACTCACCAGCCGTGAGCCCCTGAGGGTGTAGCATAATCTAGGGTGCACCAAAAGTGGTGGGGCTACATACACCCGGCCTCCTTGAGGGCCTTAAGCAGAAGGCAGGAGATAACATGAAAAGAAAAAGAAGGCTGACCCCTCGCAAAAGGAGGGAATCAGGAAAGATGAGACAAGGGCCAATTAAGGCGGGAAAGTGAAAGACTCCCTAGGCCTCGGATAACCTAATACCATCGGGGTCGGAAGAGAACAAGAGTTGACCAAGGGAGGTCGACAGGAAAGAAGACGGAGAGGAGCCCGGCACAAGTAAGTGGAAGCAATGCCGGACTCAGCTGGGGCCCCGTGGTCGCCAACCCACAACCCACAAGATGTGAGCCCCTGGGGGGTTGAACACTATAGCGCTTTTTAGCAGAGAAATGAGGAACTTTGTGTTGGCGGAAACTCCTGAGATAAATTTTGACATTATGAACACGGCCTGCTAAATTCAAACGGGTTCTTTGATATGCCAACATCGTATGACATCCGTGTCGTATTTTTGCCACCTTTCAAAAATCACTTACCACGGCCAGGAGCGAACCTGCAATCTAGGGGTTAGTACGCCGACACGCTATTCACTCACCCACCGTGGCAAGCACGAGTTCTGCTGACGACCCGTCATCACGTACGGGTGTTAGGCAGTTTGAGTGTTATTCTCAGATCGGTCAGGTCCACACACTCCAAGAGATTGTGTACCACGGTAAAATAGGCGCCGCAAACACACATATGGGGAGGGGAGAGTCTCTCTTTAACAAGTGGGAGTGTGCAGCAATATCCTGTCCGATCCGGAGTCGACAGAGTAGCACACCTTCCTTCCGGATAGATCGGAAGGAAGATTTCCATACCTTCGTTGTCTCCTTGATGCCTCTCAGTTTGTTGGGAAGAGGCGAGGCGCGCCAAGCCTCCTCCCAATGCGAAATGATAGAATGTCGCAACTGAGAGTGAACATCACTAGCAGGTACCCACATTGCCGTAAATTCCGAGTACATTTCGAACATGCACGTAATGCATGTAAATGCACAAATTCGTCAACTTGCAAGGATTTGGAACTTTGATATTTAAACCATTTCAAGGACGGCCGACGGTGGGGCTTGAACCCACGCGTCCACCGAGTCAGCAGAGAGCTTGGCCCCCATGGCCTAACGCTGTGGTTTAGCGAGCGTAGCCACCGCTGTCAGTTGATCAGTTACTGAAAATGTATTTCATACGTAATCTGTCAAACTGAAGTAAAAATGGTTCCAACCCTCGACAATGCAGTGAGAACATTTTCTCTCTGGTCTTGGCAATTCTGTTAAGACAAGCCCTGGCGCCAACGACAGTCCTCACCCGTCTACCACGCGACCTTGTGCTGTAAATCAATCCAGAAAATTGGTAAGCGTGTCGCTAGTAAGTTTCTCATTAATATGGGAAGTGAACACAAATGTATTTTCTTATTTTCTTTAGTAACTACATTTTTTGTAACCGTTCTAAAAATCTTGTTTGTGTGTTTGAGATGTTAATTTGTGTTGCACGAGTTTCTTTATGGAATGTCGCTGCTACGTTATTGTGAAAATATTATGCATTATTATGTAGGGCCCACGCGCTGTGGTTATCCCGCCTTGTGTTCCTAGTTGCACATGCCTGCTTTAGAGCGTAGTCACAAACATAAGCGGACCTTCCCCTAAAAACATGCACATAAGGCATTTTGAATGCCGGACCCCGAAAACATGTAGGCCTACGGAAAGAATTGCAATATAACCTAATGAGAGTTATATAGATGATGATGATGATGATTGTTGTTTTAAGGGGCCTAACATCTAGGTTATCGGCCCCTGATGGTTTGGTTGATCGTGAAGATGAAAATGAACCTGTAATAAATTAAAACTAACTACAGGTTACGAACTAGAATCAAAGGAAAAGGATAGAAGAGTAAGGGAAATAATAGATAGAGGAAATAAATGCTCTCACCCCTCGAAAATGAGGATTGACGGACTTAGAAAGAAGAAGAGCCGTAAAAGGCAGATAGTAAAGGGAAAGAGGAGAAGGTCCACCCCAAAGGCAAGGGAAAGGGGGGAAAACCAGACCCAGCTCAGGAATCCTTCAGGGGCGCCAACTCCAGAACACATTAGCTGTGAGCCCTAGAGGATGTAGCACTATACCCCACCCCAGAGACTCACATATAGTGGGACGTGGGTTGGCGACTACGGGACCCCAGCTGAGTTCAGCATTGCTTCCACTTACTTGTGCCAGGTTCCTCTCTGTTATCTTTCCTGTCGACCTCCCTTGGTCAACTCGTGTTCGTTTCCGACCCCGACGGTATTAGGGTATCCAAGGCCTATGGAGTCTCTTCCTTTCCCGCCTTAATTGGCCCTTGTCTCATCTTTCCTGATCCCTCTTTCTTCAAGGAGTCAGACCTCTTCTGTTCTCTTCATATCTCCTGCCTTCTGCTCAAGGCCCTAAAGAGGGCAGGGTGTGTGCACCCTGGATATTGCTACACCCTCAAGGGCTCACGTCTGGTGAGTTCAGGAGTTGGTGACCCTGAGGGCTTCCTGAGCTGGGCCCGGTTTTTCTCCTTCTTCCATTGGGTGGTCCCTCTCCTCTTTATCGTTCCTATCTGCCTTTCCCGGCTCTCCTTTCTTCCAAGTTCCTTAATTGTCATTCTTCGAGGGTTGAGGTCATTTCCTTTCCTCCTGTCTTTTGTTTCCCTTATTCTTATTTTTGTTTTTCATTTCCTCTTCCAGTATGTAAGTAGGCTATGTAGGGGAAAGTGGGGCATAAGCGGGTAGTCGGGTTCAAACCGGGTACCCAAATCCTGGCTTAGTTATTGCTTCTAACTGGCGGCCGACAGCCAAACATAATTACCAAGGCCAAGGTGAAGCTGCAGGGAACTCGCCATTCCACTGTGGAGATTTGTTCAGTTGTGACGAATGATTTTGTATTTTTGTGATTTCTTGTTTCAACTTTCTGTTAAATTGCATCGATTACTACCGAAGTACTACAGCAGTAAGAGTGAAGGCAAGTGCATTCTATGTAGCTTATTTCTTTAGGCTTACGATGGTATGGGTGTATTGAAGATTAAAATCGATTTTGTTTGGCTAGTCCATGTTTTTATTTACAACTACCAGTGGGGTGAAACCGGGTATGACGCGTAGGGCAGGACCGGGTGGTGCTCGATTTTACCCAATCTATTCAGCACTCCACAATAATAGCTAATAAATCAATTTTTAGATAAGATAGTGTGTGTGTGTGAGAGCGAGAGGGAGATAAGTGTTATTATTTGATATACAACCTAACAATTTAAGGCCTAAGTATTTGAAATGAAAATCCACAGCCTGCTATTTCATTTTCTGCAGTGACTATCATTCTAATTCAAAATATAAATAAGCTTGGATACAATGCACAGGATGCCGGGGATGAGCACACGAAGAGTGTGGTGGTTTGGATGAGGAGGACGATGACTTTGTTTGTGATTTGTGCAAACTAAAATGATTGTTTAATGTTTTTACATAAGGGAACAAAAAAGTAGAATTTATTACCATACTCAATAATTTTGTTCACAACTATATTATAATACTGTATGTACGCTATTTAGTTGATAAATGGGACTAGTTATCTCCGTTTACCATTATAAGGTAGACAATGAAGAAAATAATGTGTTTTCTAATTTTCCATATACTCAACATGTGTACCCGGTTGTACCCCACCGGTGGGGTAAAACCGGGTGAATTTACTTTTTTCGTAATTTTTATAATAGTTAACAGAACGACTCTCTCGTTTATTGATGATGGTCGGTTGGTTGGTTCTTAAGTCTAGGGGCTGCGACAACGCGGTCATGTAGCCCCGTGTACTGTGGGTGTGTGTAGAATCTGTCTGATAACCGGTGTTAATTGTGATGACTATATTAGTGTTTTTTATCTGTTTTTAGCCTACTTTCGATTTTTGCAAAAAATGAAAGTAGACTTATGAGATCAACACAGGGCGAAAAAAGTGTGTCTGTCTGTGTGTGTGTATGTGTGTGTGTGAGTCTGTGTGTGTGTATGTGTGTGTGTGAGTCTGTGTGTGTGTGTGTGAGTGTGTGTACTCTGAATGTCTGTCCCCCCCTATCAATTCGAACACGGTGAATGCGAATTGAACGAAATTTGGTACAAAGGTAGCACTAGCAAAGGACACCTCAGTGTCATGTTTTATATCGCCGCCATCTTTACTAAAACTGAATGGCGGCCACTCAAACGTTCAAAACGTAAAATCAAATAACGACTAACCAAATCATCCAATCTCTACCAAATTTGGTAACAACATACCTTCGTATAGGATGCGTCTTGTGACCAAACTACAAGGTCGTCCGCCATACCATTTCAGGATGGCGGCCGTGCGAATTATGCAAACTTTATAATCCATATCATGGGACCCACCAGTTCCGATTATCGAGCCGAGAATCGTTTTAACTGTTCTAAAGGAAGAGGCACGTACGAAATTAAAAGTTTATTTTGTAATACTATTTTGCAGACGTGATTTTAAAAAGCTCAGCTGATTCATTAATAAGACAAGTTGGCAGCGGATATCTTGTGCCTGACTTATATTTCACTAATTTGAGTATTCCATGCAATATAGCGTACTGAAACAAAATAAATAAACTTTGTATGAAATGCTTTATATATAAATAATATACTTCAGTGATGAAATCGTTTAGTATAAATCATTATTTGCTAACAAGTTCTATGTAAGTCATTTTATATGGATCAATGTTCGTTGGCACAAATGGCTCAGTGGTAAAGCGTTAGTCTGTCATTCATATGCCTATGGTTCAAACCCCATCAGAGATATGTTTTTTGCTTGACATTTTACATATTTGTTGCTTTGTAATGACTCAGACGTTTTAAAATTAAGCGTTATATTGTGCATATTACGGTGCAAAACATATACTTAATTAAAACATAATTCGCCAGCAGATTTAATCGAGACATCTAGCTGACAAAAAGGTAACAGATTTTATTGAAAAGTTTCTTCTTCTGGCCGCTAGAATGCACTCGCTCTGTTAGGATTATATTGTTCGATATTTCACAACTAGATATCACGACTAGTTTTTATATTTATTGTTTCTTGAGTACTGAGACGTTATAAAATAAAGCTTTATATGGTGCTTTTTGCAATGGAAATTATATATTAAAAAAAACGACATTCTCCACTGGAGTGACATCTTCCAGCCTTCAGTTGTACTATGCAGAAACTATAGATTCGAGCAGCGCTCTATACCGGCCAGTTAGTGAACCCAGTCTTAACGACTGCTAGGAGTAATAAGACAGTAACATTCGTTTATTCCTTGTGCACAGAGGCGTTGTTGATAATCTCAAAACTTGCAATATGGATGATTTGGAGATGGATTATTTTGTTATACCGTGTATTTAAGATTAGCCTATAAATTAACGGGTTGCGAAGTTACTTCACTTAGTTCTATATCATTCGTACACGACACAGAACAACAACGTGACGTCAGTTTCTGATCTGCTCTGATTGGCTATTACATTGCTGCAGTCGGGTAGTTGGCAGTCAAGGATAAAATTCTCGACTGCCAACTGCCAGCTACCAACTGCAACTTCATGTTGTGTATGGTGCCTATAGTATACACGGACCGAGGACTACCAACTACGGACTGCCGACTGCGCATTGTAGATGGGCCTTATTAGAGCAACGAAGTTTCAATTATTGTAAGTAGTCGGTGTTTGGAGTGTTTGCTGATGAAATTGCAAAATGCTGGGGTAAATTATAAACTATGGTTTGAACGCCACTGTTCAAATCCTGTGTGCCAATTTGCACTTCAAATAGGAAGAAATTAGGAGATGATAAGGACAGAGAGTTATAACTATACCCATACATTTAGGAGAAAGTAGGCTATATGTTCTTTCCCGAACATCTTGTTTAATTTAAGTACTGCAACTTAGAATTTTTCAAATAGTTCCTACTTTTGCCGCCAAGCACCACCGTCAACGATTACTAGGCCAAGTTCAGAACTTAGCTACTAGACACCACCGCAGTCGGCTCTTGGCAACGAACATAGAAACCTAAGAGCGTTGTTTACATTCTTAACCTATCCAATTTAGCTTCACACAGGTGCAATTAGTGGAAGGTTCTTTAACATGTCATAAATCTATGACATGAGACCGCCGGCTTTACTTCCCCTCCGAAGGAAGGCATACTGAGGGATTTTAACGCTCTTTAAAAAAAATCCGACGGCTTCGGCCGGGTTTGAACCCGCTAACTTGGGCATAGAAGCTCAGCATGCTACCGACTACGCCACCGAAGCCGCCATTGATGATGGATATATTTTGAAATAAAACTATTCAAAGGTTTGAATAGTGATATGAAAATAAACATAGCTTCAGGAAGCCGTCGAAATCTAGCCACCCGGTTTTACCCCGCTTTCCCCTAGTTAGTTTTAGGTTTAGTTACATTTCATTTACATTATCACTATCACCCAAACCATTAGGGGCCGATAACCCAGATGTTAGTCCCCTTGAAACAACAGTATTATCATCATCATCATCATACAGCAAGATCTGATGGTAATGATCGGATGGCTCCTTCTGAGAACCTTCCTCCTGGTAGAAATCAAGTCTGGAGAGTGTGGAAGTCCTTAAATCGGCTCAGGAATGGCGTCGGACGAACTAAGGAAAACCTGTTCAAGAGGAACTTTTTGAAGGAATCTTCCACCTTGTGTGACTGCAGGGAGGAACAGACAACTAAATACTTAATTAACTGTCCTACATCATGTTCCACACAATAGCTTGTTGATGCTTCAGACAACGCTGTTACTGTTGTACAATTTTGGGCTGATATTCTTTAGTTTGTCATTTAAGATTTGTGTTACATTGTATTATATTTTATCAACCTTTGGTTTGTTTCCGATGTTTCATTTTGCTATGCTTATGACTCGAAATAAATAAATAAATCATCATCATGTACCACTAACCAGGGTGCACCAGAGGTGGTGGGGCTACACACAACCTGCCTCCTTGAGGGCTTTGTGGAGAAGGCAGGAGAGATAATGAAAAGAGAAAGGAGGCTGATCCCTCGAAGAATGAGGGATCAGGAAAGATGAGAGAAGAGCCAGTTAAGGTGGGAACGGAAGAGACTCCCTAGGCCTCGGATACCCGAATTCCATCGTGGGCGGAGGGATCAAGAGTTGAGCAAGAGAGGTCGACAGGGAAGAAGACGGAGAGAAGCCCGGCACAAGTAAGTGGAAGAAATGCCGGACTCAGCTGGGGTCGCCAACCCACGTCCCACTAGATGTGAGCCCCTGGGGGTGTGATTGGAAGACTTCCTAGGTCTGAGATACCCTATATCATCGGGATTGGGAGAAAACCGAGTTGATCAAGAGTGGTCGACATGCATGATGTTTGAATGGAGCCCAGCACATCTAAGCGAAAGCAATACCATACTGAGCTTACGTCCCGTGGTTGCCAAGCCATTTGATATGAACCCCTCCGGGTTTGGACGTGGAAGTGATTTCTCAGATTAATCTCCTTGACTTCGTTACTCATTGGACAGAGCTGATGTTGCAGTATGTGTTTAGCCATCACCCGAAATGTGTTCTTTACGTCAAGGACATGAAATAGTTGACTCGTTCGATGTCCAGGGAATGAATAATTTACATGTGATAATTTAAATTTGAGATTCCATGTGCCCTCATGACTTTTTAATTAAACATTTGCAAATGGTACATGTTGACAGGTAAACATATGCAAGGTGATTACATTCTGACACTCCCATTACATAATTTTAGTTTGGGACAGTGAGTTCGTCGTTCCTGTCAAAGACTGTTACATAACACATAATTATCTGTATCTGGAAGGTTATTCTCTTCCTGCGCTTGTCTAATTTAAAACTGACACTCAAAAGCTCTCCACAACAAACAACATGAATCAAAAATTCTGAATACCTAATTACTGTCCTGAATACTCGTATAACATTTTCTAGAGGTGGACAGTTAATGCTCGTGGGGGTCAACTGTCAGGCGAGAGAAACTCCTCAAAATGGTTGAAATGTTGTGAGATTAACCACGTTATGAGGTTGGGCGTGTTAGAGAGCAGTGTATACCCGCGCGTAATGCAATTTCCTGTTTGTTATTCAACATATGGCACTGTCTATAGTCTGTGTTGATTATAGTAATAATAATTGTTGTTTTAAGGGAAGTAAAGAGTAGGTTATTGGCCTTTAATGTTACGGACTGGCTGCGTGGTTCAGCGGTAACGATCTCGACAGCTGTGCCCAAGGTTGCAGGATCGAATCCTGGTACAGCCAGTTGACATATGAGGGCGCGGAAATGCGAAGGAGCCGTGCCAGTATATTTATTGACACGTTAAAGATCCCCTTCGGGGCATAAGTTTGGAACCCCGGCGTCTCTAAATGCCGCAGAAGTTCAAAGGGACGTCTGTCTGTTAAGTAGTCAGCCCGGAGGTTGGTTGGATCCTCAAAAAGCGCCATCATAGGTTATGTGGAAGAAACCCACAAACCCCAAGATAGCACTATAGACTAGTGAGGCGTACTAGGCAAAGTGAGGAGTGAGGTAGTTTGCTATTGCTTTCCTCACTGAGTCAGAACAAAAACCAATAAATGTCAATGCCAAAGTCAATAAATATTTTCGATTAGAACAAAATACCCATACACCACTTATAAATACCAAAATTACTACAATCCAATAAATAAGTATTATATCTAACTAGAAGACCCGTGCTGCTCCGCAGCATTCACTTCAACAAACCTACAGCACTTCTGTCCATATGACATTTGCATGTCTTCATGCTAGTGACATGAACAGACATATACGGTACCGTCGCTTTTGGGTAAATGATGAAGTAGACTTATGAGATCAAATGTGCGGGTGTCTGCCTGTCCTCTGTGTGTGTGTCCCACTATTTACCCTGCGTAAGCTTAAAAGGCGCACGGACGTCAGGCCGAGGTGAACAGCTAACTCCAAACACATAAGCTATACTCTTATCTGAAGAATTAACTCGACACGACTAGGCAGTTTGATGCTGGCTGAAGCTAGGGTGATAGGTCGCTCGCAAGCTCGTAAACTCACTCTGAAGCTAGTAATTTAAATTACCACTGAATGGAGATTGCTGGAAGAAATGAAAACGTAAAAACACTTACAGTGGTCGATGTGGGAGCTGTCGCGGACTTTCTTGCAGAACTTTTCATGCTGAACAATTCTCAGAGAATGTCGATTTTTTTAAAAGACACATGGACGTTAGGTTTTTCTTCAACTCAATTCACTGAAATCGTAAATGCTCGGCTTCTTTTGGTCATAAATAAATGTTTTTCTACCTAATCCTTCATCGAGAAATCCTTTACAGAATGGTGAAAACCGCATCAAAATCCATCAAGTTGCTCTCGAGATTACCCGTTACATCCAAGAATTTGGAACTTTGTTTTATACTAAGTAGGAAAGCAATGACAAACTACCTCACTCCTCACCTTGCCTAGTACGCCTCAATATAGCGCTGCCTTGGGTTTTTGTGGGTATTTACCCACATAACCTAACGGCGGTACTTTTTGAGGATCCAACCAGCCTTCGGGCTGACTACCTAACTGACAGACAGATAGAGATATCCACACAATTAAAGCCTACAGCGGTACAAATTGGTGCCTTGTCTACTTATGAACAATGGTAAAAATTTAAAATAAAAGATGGGTCTCTTATATTTGAATTTAGAGATGTAACTCTTGGTTAACATATAGAGGTGTGCAAATTAATAGAATTAAATTAATAATTTTAATTAGTCGTAATTACTTTTATTCAAAATCAATTTATTGACCAACTTCTTTAGTTGTCCTACTTAGTAGTGTTTCCCCTCCCATGGAATTACACCTTTTCCCATAAGGAATTGCGTCTGGAAACTTTCAGATTATTGGATTCCGAGGGATTCTGAGCTGGGTCAATTTTTCATTGACTTTAGAATTCAAGTTAGGTGATTTCAATGCATAGTTCATGAATCTTTGAATAGTTCCATAGCGTTCATCAGTTAAAAGACCCCAAATCCCTCCGCTCTAAATTCACACGTAAAGTAGAGTGAAGTAATAAAAACGAAACGAGTGGCATTTTGCATTTGCAAGGCTCCTCTGTTAGTGGAAATTCTAAACAATCATTTTAATTTGAGTTTCTTAAATGAAAATATAATTAGGAGTCTCGGTTAAACATTTGAAGTAATTTCATCGCCTTGTAAACATACTTAGTGCATTAAACCGTGAAAAGTAAAAATGCAATTTTGGAAAACTGACATCGAATCTAATAATTTGCACATCTCTGTAAAGACAGCTATCGCCTCCACCCCTACAGATAGAATAGTATGTAAAGGCGATTGAAGAGAAATGAAAAGATAACTCAAACAGACGGAATTAATATTTATTAAGCTGTAAATTTGATTGAGTACATCTTTGTTATAGAACTGAGGGAATGAAATAACCGGATGTAGGATAGTAATCACCGATGTAGGAAAATAATATATTTTTTTACCATTACCACAGGACAGTTATCGTAATAGGGATGCGGACGTCCTTGTATAAATGTTCATTAATCTGTGCCCCGTTTGCTGAGGTCTGTGCTCCTCCGCAACATTCGTTTCAAAATTCTAATAGTACTTCCTTCCATTCGACATTAGCTGTTCGCTTGCCTTTTGGTTCTATTTGAACTTTGACGTCATGAAAGAATTTTGCTCGCGGTAGTGCGGCATACAGTAAAGTTGTCCGTGGCTAAACACCGGTTGAGGTAAATAAATGCCTACTTGATCTAGTGTTTGACCTTGTGTTTTATTGATAGTTGTACAATAAGCCAAACGTACGGGAAACTGCCTCCATTTGAAGGTAAATGGCATAGAAGTATCTGATGGCGTAAGGTCAAGGCGAGGGAGTAGGACATTGTTTCCAACATTTACGCCAGTAATAATTTCCAGCTGTAAGCAATTGTCATGCATCTTCCAAACCAACAGTCTAGTACCGTTCAACAGACCTTGGGTAACATTAATATTTCTCAACAAAATCACAATTGAGCCTTCTTTTAGTCGAAGGATATGAGGTGGCAATCCACTTATGCCTATGCTGTCTAAAAATTCTATTGGGAATTGTAAAAGTTCACTCTCATCTTCAGTAATCAAATTATTCACACTAATGTAAGTTCTCGTTGATCCTGGGATTAGGTCTAAAACTTTGTCATAGATTTCTTTACAATGTTCATTTTTAGGTGCTAAAATCGCTATTTTTGAAAAGTGTGAAATATTTTTCAGCGTGGGAATAATTCTGAATTATCTCCATCGACGGGAGGGTATTCACCGTTACCAATTTGTATGAAGAAGTTTGCAAAGTCACGTTGATCTGTATCCGCTCGCATATTTTTGATGAGTTTAAAAATTTTGAATAATGGCCACAAAGGAGACATCTTTACTAACATTTGGACTGATGCTGCTTTAGATGCATCAGGCACAACAGGCAATACCTGCCTAAAATCTCCACCTAAGATGATAATTTTTCCTCCGAAAGGCACGTCGTTATTCATGATGTCCTTGAGCAACCGATTTACACACATCAACGCGTGCTTATTAGCCATAGAGGCTTCATCCCTTATGATAAGTTTTGCTGAATGAATATAAAAAGCTTTCTTGCTGTTAACTTTTATTCCTGATACAGAACTTTCATGTAAATGTAGAGGTAACTTGAACTGGCTGTGTACAGTGCGCCCCTGAGGTAGTAACATTGCTGCAATACCAGTCCATGCAACAGAAACTACATTTAACCCCAAATTTGTGCAACTGTGAATCAAGCATTGGTAATGAAATGTTTCCCCGGTGCCCCCTGGACCGTCAATGAAATATGCATTACTCATCCTTTCATTGCTGTTTTGTACTAACCCCAAAATTTCTGTAATTATAGCCGTTTGGTTTCCATTTGCATGGTTTATCATCCGACTTAATTGATCCTCATTAAGTTTTGGATAATTCATTGGTAAATTTGTGTGAGGGAAATTACCAATAATAGCTGGCAATTCGAGAGAAGTAATGGGAAGACCATGGAGCTTTAATGTATTAGAAATATGTATAAGAGGGAAATGATATGCAATGTTAGGTTCGTGAAACTGCAGATAATTTTCTGATAATGAATTCTTGAAAATTTCCCATAACTATCTTACATTTGAAGGGGTCTGAAAGATTCATATGTAAGAAAGCAGTTGTCGTAACTGAAATAGTGACGCTTCTGCCAAACAACGCTGCCTTTGAGAATCGTCAATTAGCAAACCTCGCTCCTTAGCTGTTTCTTTAAAAGTAGAGTAGACAACTGCTTTGTATGTTCGTAGATCCTGGAAGCTGGTAGCACCTATGACGTGAAGCAATAACAGGCGTAAATAATACCTTTCTGTTCCTGTAGGCGAAACATTATACATTCCGCCTATAGTTTTTGAAATATTCTTTTCATTTTTGCCACTGGCCGTTGCCCTTATTTCAGACGTAATGCACTGGTGGTTCAGGATATATATACGGACTTCTGGCTTGCGAATCTTGATTTTACTTGAACCACGCTTGTAATTCCGTGTTGCGCAACTGTGCTCGAAGTAAAATATCAGGAGCGTTATCAATTTTAAAATAGATATTTTGCAAGTTTGGCAAGTGAACTGGTAATCGCACGATAGAATGTGACTGTTCATGCATGTGAAATGAAAATATCCTGAAGGTGGCTTCTGTTGGACCAACATATCTAGCATTTAGGAAAGAAGTAATTTCATCGTAGTTCATCGTTTCGCCTTCAGGACATATTTTAACAATGCAGCAGTCATGACCATTATACACATAGCTGTGGATTTTAATGTATAAGATATTTGTGGATGTATTTAACACTCCGAACACTTGAGCATATTTCAACATTAATATGAGCTTGCACGTAAAGTAATAGAAATGGATTGTAGGGAACAATGAATCGACTATCGACTTCCATGTCAATGCCTCGAATTGTTTTTATAATAATCGGTCCACTATTTCTTCTCCTATACAAAGGATAACCATTGGCGTTATCTATGGTCTCTTCCTGAAACTGTTTAGGGAAATCTTTCTTACATACGCCATTTTTCATACAGACTGAAGCAGGATTCAAAGATCCGCGAGGACCATGTACCATATGACGCCTTACCAACTCGTATAGCGCTTCATCCTCGAGATCTGGTATTTCGGCTGACACCACACTGTCAATTTCAGAAATTTCTCGAAACTTACAATCTTCCGTTAATATTAAGAGTAAATGGGTGTGCGGAAGACCTCGTTTTTGAAATTCCACTGTATATAGATATGCATTTACAGAACATTTCCTTAACATTAAGCAAACGTAGCAATTCCTTTACTTTGCAATGGAAAACTCTCACTTCAATATCAGGCCTATTATTAGCCGTTTCCCAGAGATGAAAGCTGTTAAGTATTTATGGCCAGCCCGCATTATAGGTGAACGTAATGAATAAATCTGGCTTTCCAAACTTCTTCACTATCGCCATCGTATCCTGATAATTTTGCATTATTTTCCTTGGGCTACCTGTAAAATAAGATGGCAAAACTACAATACGACCGACTCTGAGATTTTCATTTCTGCTCGAACATGCAAGGCGTCTGCTAAACCCGTATATGTATCAACTCGTAACTTCGTTTGTTGATGACGTATATATTTTAACCGGTCACCTTCCATACGACAGTAGTAATCCACGAATAAATATCCATTTTGCAAACTTGAGCAGCGACAACTAACTCAACATGGCCTCCATGAACACCATTCATAGACATATACATTTTGTAATCATCGCTCGTATTGATAGCAGTTTCGTACATATCACTGTTGCCAACAATAAAGGAAGAATAATTATTCCACTTATCTGTAACATGTTTTACAATTCGCTTTCTAACCTGTGCAAATAAACTCTGATTGTTGTACTAACAATATGCCAATGACCTGAACAGACAATTACCGTCATCTTTAATCTTTATAACATTTGTAAATGAGTGTCGCCTTTCATTCATCATAATATGAATCATTGTATTGATTGAGCACACAACCTATAAGGACGAATGATGAAACGAAAAGAAGACAGTTTGTAGCTGGTGAGACCAAAGACTATATAACAAAAAGCTCGGATACACAATACAAAATGGCGGTTCCAACATTCGACTGTAGCAGCATCTTCGTGAAATTAGTTGTCTTTCGTATACAGTATTTGTTGTCATTCAAACAGATGTTGACATGACAGTGTCATTAGCAAAATGACTGCTGATTGTGCATGAGCATTTCAGTCTCAAAGTAATCCATTCTCTGAGAAGTTTTAGTAAAATTATGTGCACAGAATCCCCTTCTACTTCTTGTATGGGTACATGCGACATTAGCGCCCGAGTGGAACAGATAGAAGTTAACGATATCATGTATGGATACATGGGACATTAGCGCCCGAGTGGAGCAGGTAAAAGTTAACGATATCATGACTTATTTAGGGAATTCTCTGTTAATATCAGGTTACATTTATTATTGGGGCGGCGTTGAATATCATGATACAGTGTTAGTCGTTGTCGCCTAGCGACAATATGTCCGTCAAGTCATTCGATATTCTATTTTCGTGAGACCTTGAAGGAAGTAATATTCGCAATTATTTTAATACTCGAATGATATAATCAAGTAAGGTGTGTATCAATCGACGGTGCTTGACGGGCATTACATTTTAAGACAACAAACGACGTCGTAGCGCAAATACTTCCCGAGATATTTCAGTTTTAGTAAAGGGTGAAATTTTTTGCCTACTTTTCACATTTTGCAAAAATGAGGAAAAAGTAGACTTATGAGATCGGGCAAATGTGTGTGTGTGTTACTGTCTGTCTGTCCTTCTGTCTGTCTGTCTGTCTGTCCTTCTGTATGTCTGTCTGTCTGCCTGGCTGTGTGTGTGTCCCCCTAAACGGCTGCAGCAATCGAAACAAAACTTGGTAGGACTAAAGATCTATACCTGAATATCTCACGGCCATATTTGAAAATGATGTCAGTGCTACCAACTGCTGAAAAATCGCAATTGAAATTTGAGCTCCATGTTGGATATCTTGGGATGTAGGAATGGGAGCTATTTCAAAATTGGCACACGTATAGATAATAAATTCCAGGAGGCCATACATGGCAGTGTGGCCAAAATGATTCTAAGCCTACTGATAAGTCCAAATTTTAAATGCATAAAACTTCTACACTATCAATTGGATGTCAACCAAATTTCGTATGTGCTATGCGTACATAAACAGATATGACTGAGCGTATTCTTAAGAGCCACCATGTCTGCCAACTGTTAAAAAATGCTCTCAATTTTTTTTATCCAAATACCCATATATCCGAAAGTATGCAAGCCGGCTGCTTTAAACTATGCACACGTATAGTAACTGACATTCTATATTAATTTGGAGTAACTTATATACGTCAGTGCTACCAACATGATTCTAAGCCTGCTGAGAGGTCCAAATTTAAATACATGTAACTTCTATACTATCACTTGGATTTCAACCAAATTTCGTGTGTGCTATGTGTACCATAACAGATATGACTATGCCGATTCTTAAGAGTAACCAGGGCTGCCGATTGTTAATAAATACTGTCTCTATTTTTGTTACCCTAATATCAAAATATGGGAAAGTATGCAAGCCAATAGCTCTAAACTTTGCACACGTATAGTACCTGGCATACTAGATTAATTTGGAGTAACTAATATAGGCCTACGCCAGTGCTGCCAACATGATTCTAAGCCTGCTGATAGGTCCAATTTTAAAATGCATGTAACTTCTATACTAACTAATGGATTTCATTCAAAATTGACGCAACAATAGATCATATTATATCAGATTATTTCTGACCAATACATGTATGTCATTGTTACCAACATGATTTTACGCGCGCTGTTAGATCCAATGTTTAACTGCATGTGACGTCCATGCTATCCATTGGACTTCAACCAAATTTTGTACTCTGTACCTTAAGAGATGGAACTAAGAATATATTCAGTCACCAGGGCTACCAACTGCAGTTCTCTATTAGGCTACATTATGCCAGGTATACAGTATTTCGAACTAATTAGAAATTTCGATATTACCAACTTAATTTCGTCATTATTCTAGATAGATCCATATAGATTAATCATTGTCATGAATCTTAAATTTTAAGAAAAGTAGGCTCTTCAGTTCGTCACGGAACTTCTTGTTTAAAACTATTTTAATATATAAGATGTTACAGATGATACTGAAAGTCATAATGATATGAGAACTACTGCTAGTTACTGACTTATATCGAACTTATATACTAGAAGAACAAAGCATGAAGGAAAATGAGGAATGGAGGAAATTTATGACAGGGAAATGTAAAGGCATTAACCCTCGAATAATGAGAACTTTAGGGCCTTGTGCAGAAAGCAGGAGATACCATGAAAAAGAGGAAGAGGTCTGACCCTCGAAATGTAAGGGATCAGGGAAGATGAGTCAAGGGTCAATTCAAGGCGGGAAAATTAATGACTCCGCAGGCCTCAGATACCCTAATACAGTCCAGAACAGAGGAGAACAAGAGTTTACCAAGAGAGGTTGACAGGACAAATTACAGAAAGGATCCCAGCATTAGTAAGTGCAAGCAATAATGGACTCATCTGGGATCCCGTGGTTGCTCTAGTCATGAGCCCTGGGGAGGGGGATAGATATGTAGCCTATCTAAATAGCTAATCCCTAGAACAAGGAAGGTCGCAATAGCATAAATGAAGGAGATGATTTAGGTGGCTATCCCTGGATAGGTAGCCTACCTCAATAGCTACTGCCTAGATCAAAGAAGGCCGCAAAATAATTTGAAGAAGATGACTTAGGTGGCTATCCTTGAATAGGTAGCATATCTCAATAGCTCGTCCCTAGATCAAAGAAGGTCGCAATAGCATATGAAGGAAATGACTTATGTGTCTATCCCTGAATAGGTAGCCTATCTCAATAGCTACTCCCTAGATCAAAGGAAGTCGCAATAGCATATGAAGGAAATGATTTAGGTGGCTATCCCTGAATAGGTAGCCTATCTCAATAGCTACTCCATAGATAAAAGGAAGGTCGCAATAGCATATGAAGGAAATGACTTATGTGTCAATCCCTGAATAGGTAGCCCATCTCAATAGCTACTCCCTAGATCAAAGGAAGTCGCAATAGCATATGAAGGAGATGATTTATGTGGCTATCCCTGAATAGGTAGCCTATCTCAATAGCTACTCCCTAGATCAAGGAAGGTCGCAATAGCATATGAAGGAGATGACATACGTTGCTATCCCTGAATAGGTAGCCTATCTCAATAGCTTGTCCCTAGATCAAAGAAGGTCGCAATAGCATATGAAGGAGATGACATAGGTTGCTATCCCTGAATAGGTAGCCTATCTCAATAGCTTGTCCCTAGATCAAAGAAGGTCGCAATAGCATATGAAGGAGATGACATAGGTTGCTATCCCTGAATAGGTAGCCTATCTCAATAGCTACTCCCTAGATCAAGGAAGGTCGCAATAGCATATGAAGGAGATGACATAGGTGGCTATCCCTGAATAGGTAGCCTACCCCAATAGCTACTCCCTAGATCAAGGAAGGTCGCAATAGCATATGAAGGAGATGACACAGGTGGCTATCCCTGAATAGGTAGCCTATCTCAATAGCTTCTCCCTAGATCAAGGAAGGTCGCAATAGCATATGAAGGAGATGACATACGTGTCTATCCCTGAATAGGTAGCCTATCTCAATAGCTACTCCCTAGATCAAGGAAGGTCGCAATAGCATATGGAGGAGATGACATAGGTGGCTATCCCTGAATAGGTAGCCTATCTCAATAGCTACTCCCTAGATCAAGGAAGGTCGCAATAGCATATGAAAGAGATGACATAGGTGGCTATCCCTGGATAGGTAGCCTATCTCAATAGCTTCTCCCTAGATCAAGGAAGGTCGCAATAGCATATGAAGGAGATGACATAAGTGGCTATCCCTGAATAGGTAGCCTATCTCAATAGCTTGTCCCTAGATCAAAGAAGGTCGCAATAGCATATGAAGAAGATGACATAGGTTGCTATCCCTGAATAGGTAGCCTATCTCAATAGCTTGTCCCTAGATCAAAGAAGGTCGCAATAGCATATGAAGGAGATGACATAGGTTGCTATCCCTGAATAGGTAGCGTATCTCAATAGATACTCCCTAGATCAAGGAAGGTCGCAATAGCATATGAAGGAGATGACATAGGTCGCTATCCCTGAATAGGTAGCCTATCTCAATAGCTTGTCCCTAGATCAAGGAAGGTCGCAATAGCATATGAAGGAGATGACATAGGTGGCTATTCCTGAATAGGTAGCCAATCTCAATAGCTACTCCCTAGATCAAAGAAGGTCGCAATAGCATATGAAGGAGATGACAGAGGTGGCTATCCCTGAATAGGTAGCCTATCCCAATAGCTACTCCCTAGATCTAGGAAGGTCGCAATAGCATATGAAGGAGATGACATAGGTGGCTATCCCTGAATAGGTAGCCTATCTCAATAGCTACTCCCTAGATCAAAGAATGTCGCAATAGCATATGAAGGAGATGGCATAGGTGGCTATCCCTGAATAGGTAGCCTATCTCAATAGCTACTCCCTAGATCAAGGTAGGTCGCAATAGCATATGAAGGAGACGACATAGGTGGCTATCCCTGAATACGTAGCCTATCTCAATAGCTTCTCCCTAGATCAAGGAAGGTCGCAATAGCATATGAAGGAGATGACATAGGTGGCTATCCCTGAATAGGTAGCCTATCTCAATAGCTACTCCCTAGATCAAAGAAGGTCGCAATAGCATATGAAGGAGATGACATAGGTGGCTATCCCTGAATAGGTAGCCTATCTCAATAGCTACTCCCTAGATCAAGGAAGGTCGCAATAGCATATGAAGGAGATGACATAGGTTGCTATCCCTGAATAGGTAGCCTATCTCAATAGCTTCTCCCTAGATCAAGGAAGGTCACAATAGCATACGAAGGAGATGCCATAGGTTGCTATCCCTGAATAGGTAGCCAATCTCAATAGCTTGTCCCTAGATCAAGGAAGGTTGCAATAGCATATGAAGGAGATGACATAGGTGGCTATCCCTGAATAGGTAGCCTATCTCAATAGCTACTCCCTAGATCAAGGAAGGTCGCAATAGCATATGCAGGAGATGACATAGGTGGCTATCCCTGAATAGGTAGCCAATCTCAATAGCTTGTCCCTAGATCAAGGAAGGTCGCAATAACCTATGAAGGAGATGACATAGGTGGCTATCACTGAATAGGTAGCCTATCTCAATAGCTACTCCCTAGATCAAGGAAGGTCGCAATAGCATATGAAGGAGATGACATAGGTGGCTATCCCTGAATAGGTAGCCTATCTCAATAGCTTCTCCCTAGATCAAAGAAGGTCGCAATAGCATATGAAGGAGATGACATAGGTGGCTATCCCTGAATAGGTAGCCAATCTCAATAGCTTGTCCCTAGATCAAGGAAGGTCGCAATAGCGTATGAAGGAGATGACATAGGTGGCTATCCCTGAATAGGGAGCCTATCTCAATAGCTTCTCCCTAGATCAAGGAAGGTCGCAATAGCATATGAAGGAGATGGCATAGGTGGATGATGATGATGATAATTGTAGTTTTAAGGGGCCTAACATCTAGGTTATCGGCCCCTGATGGTTTGGGTGATCGTGAAGATGAAAATGAAAAGCGAACTTAAAACTAATACTAACTAATAACCTACATACGAGAAGAAGAAATGGAAAACTAAAGGAGAATAAAGGAATAAAAGGACAGAGGGAAAAGAAATGCCCTCAACCCTCGGAGAAGGCGGATTGAGGGACTTGGAAGGAAGGAGAGACATGAAAGGCATATAGGAAAGCGAAAGAGGAGAGGGTCCGCCCCAAAGGTAAGGGACAAAAGGGGAAAACGGACCCAGCTCAGGAATCCCTCGGGGTCGCCAACTCCCGAACTCACCAGCCGTGAGCCCCTGAGGGTGTAGCATTATCTAAGGTGCACCAGAAGTGGTGGGGCTACATACACTCTGCCTCCTTAAGGGCCTAGAGCACAAGACAGGAGGTAAAAGGAAGAGAAAAAGAAGGCTGACCCCTCGCAGAAGGAGGGTATCAGAAAAGATGAGACAAGGGCCAATCAAGGCGGGAAAGGAAGAGACTCCCTAGGCCTCGGATACCCTAATACCGTCGGGGTCAGAAGAGAACAAGAGTTGACCAAGTGAGGTCGACATGAAAGAAGATGGAGAGGAGCCCGGCACAAGTATGTGGAAGCAATGCCGCACTCAGCTGGGGCCCCGTGGTCGCCAACCCACGCCTACAAGATGTGAGCCCCTGGGGGATGGCGTAGGTGGCTATCCCTGAATAGGTAGCCTATCTCAATAGCTTGTCCCTAGATCAAAGAAGGTCGCAATAGCATATGAAGGAGATGATTTAGGTGGTTATCCCTATATGGGCAGCCTATCTCTATAGCTACTCTCTAGATCAAAAAATGCCGCAATCGCATATGAAGAGGATGACTTAGATGGCTATCCCTGAATAGACAACTTCTTTTTATCCCAGGAAGCAAACGCCAACCAGGTCATTAGAATTTCAGTTACGACATGGCAGACTGAACAAGACAAGTTCGTAAATTTACTGCTTCAAAGCTAGATAACGTTGGTGAGGAAATCTGTCTACTGGGCGGAATAACGACCACAATCGTTCTCACTTCTATGTAACCAGATTGTGTAGGACCGTACTTATCAGCTTTTCCATCATTAGAAATTAAGATTCTTTAAAGCGAATCAGGACACGTACTGTAGTTGAATATTCATACGATTTAGTTGAGTTTTAGTATTTCAAGATAAATCCTGAATATTAAATAAGGCCGCACTAATGCTACGCAATTATGTAACACTATTACACAAGAAACAAAAGTGGTAAGTCTCGCATTTACGAAAAACCATATGCTCCAAGTAAGCTCTAGAAGATCCCGCTTCTGCCGCGATGCTTTGTCTAGGGCAGATGTTCTCAACCTTTTGAGACTGTGAACAACACCCTCATGTCATACCAAGTGCCCGAGCACCATTACATCGAATATAATAGTGTTGTTATTATTATTATTAATAGATGATGATGATGATGATGATAATTGTTGTTTTAAGGGGCCTAACATCTAGGTTATCGGCCCCTGATGGTTTGGGTGATCGTTAAGATGAAAATGAAAAGCGAACTTAAAACTAAAACTAACTACTAACCTACATACTAGAAGAATAAATGGAAAATTAAAGGAGAATAAGGCAAATAAAAGGACAGAAGGAAAAGAAATGCCCTCAACCCTCGGAGAAGACGGATTGAGGGACTTGGAAAGAAGGAGAGCCATGAAAGGCATATAGGAAAGTGAAAGAGGAGAGGGTCCGCCCCAAAGGTAAGGGACAAAAGGGGAAAACGGACCCAGCTCAGGAATCCCTCGTGGTCGCCAACTCCCGAACTCACCAGCCGTGAGCCCCTGAGGGTGTAGCATTATCTAGGGTGCACCAGAAGTGGTGGGGCTACATACACCCTGCCTCCTTAAGGGCCTAGAGCACAAGGCAGGAGGTAAAAGGAAGAGAAAAAGAAGGCTGACCCCTCGCAGAAGGAGGGTATCAGAAAAGATGAGACAAGGGCCAATTAAGGCGGGAAAGGAAGAGACTCCCTAGGCTTCGGATACCCTAATACCGTCGGGGTCAGAAGAGAACAAGAGTTGACCAAGTGAGGTCGACAGGAAAGAAGACAGAGAGGAGCCCGGCACAAGTAAGTGGAAGCAATGCCTGACTCAGCTGGGGCCCCGTGGTCGCCAACCCACTTCTCACTAGATGTGAGCCCCTGGGGGATTATTATTAATAATAACATCAGGAGACATCGGGAGGGTATGAGGCCAAATACCACCTCGGCCGTCTTGGAAATGGTATTCGTGGTTTCCCATTTTCACCACCTAGTAAATGCCGGGATGGTTTCTTTTTATAGCTTCTCGGCCGAATTTCTTCCAAAATTCCATCCCTGGGCCGTACTGAAAATAAAAGCAATCGTCCTTGAATAAAATTATTGATGATGATGATCAAAGTAATTGTTGTTTTGAGGGGTCTAACATCTAGGTTATCTGTCCCTAATGGTTTGGGTGATATTGAAAATGAATGATAATAAAATGAAACCTCAACTGAAACTAACTACGGAATTAATAAACTAACAGAAAGGGAAAGAGGAGAGGGACTGCCCCAAAGGCTATGCAAGAAGGAGAAAAACCGGACCCAGCTCAGGAAGCCCTCGGGGTCACCAGCTCCCGAAATCACCAAACGTAAGACCTTGAGGGTGTAGCACAAAGCAGGATGCACCATAAGTGGTAGGGCTACACACAACCTGCCTCCTTTAGGGCCTTGAGCAGAACGCAGGAGATATAATGAAAGCAAAACAAGAGGTCTGACCCCTCGAAGAATGAGGGAACAGGAATGATGAGACACGGGCCAATTAAGGCGAGAAAGTGAAAGACTCCCTAAGCCTCGAGTACCCTAATACCATCAGGGTTGTAAGAGAACAAGAGCTGACCAAGGGTGGTTGACAGAAAAGATGACAGAGAGGAGCCCAGCACAAGTAAGTAGCAGCAATTCTAGACTCAGCTGGGACCCCATGATCACCAACCCACGTCTCACTAGATGTGAGCCCCTGGGGTGAATAGAATTATTAACTTATAGGTTGTCAGCCCCTAATTGATATGGCGATAGTGAAACATGATAATGAAATGAAAACTATGTGTTACAACTACCTTCTCACTTGCATTTAACTTACAGTATATACTAGAAGATGATATGGACAAAACAGGAATAAGGGAAATAAAAGATAAGGAAAAGAGATGCCCCCAACTCTCGAACAATGTGGATTGAGGGACATGGAAGGTAGTAGGGCTGTTAAAGACAGATAGGAATGGGAAAGAGGGGAGGGTACGATTCCAGATACACTGACAAACGGGGGAAATCTGGTTCCAGTATATGAATCCCTCGGGGTCGCCAACTCCCGATATCACCAGCCATGAGCCCTTGAGGGTGTAGCACAATCCAGGGTGAGGCTTACCCTTCCTCCATTAGAGCACCGTAGAGATGGCAGGAGATACCACGTAAGGGAAATATGAGGTACGACCTGTCGAAGAATGAGAGAACCAGGAAGGACGAGACCGAAGCCAATTAAGGCAGGAAAATGAAAGACTCGATAGGCTTCAGATTCCCTAATACTGTCTGTGTTGGAAGAGAGCAAAAGTGTATTAAGGGAGGTCGACAGGAAAGATGACAGAGAAGAGCCTATTTTAAGTAAGTGGAAGCAAAGCCGGACTCAGCTGGGATCCCGTGGTCGGCAACTCTCGTCACGCTAGTTGCGAGCCCCTATGGGGAATAAAATAAGATAATTGTTGTTTTAAGGAGCCTAACATTTGGGTTATCGGACCCCCTAATGGCTTGGGTGATCGTGAAAATGAGACTGAAAGGGAAATTATTCCTAAAACTAACCACTAAATTACATACTGGAGAAGGTAATGGTAAACAAAAAGAAGAATAAGGTAAATAAAAGACAGGAAGAAAAGAAATGCCCTCAACCCTTGAAGAATGAGTATTAAGGGGCTTGAAAGAAAAGAGAGGCTTGAAAGGCAGTTAGGAGAGGAAAAAAGAAGTCGGTCCGCCCTCAAGGCAATGGAAGAAGGGAAATACTGACCCAGCTCAGTAATCCATAGGGGTCGCCAAATTCCGAGCTCACCCGCCGTGAGCACTAGCTACACACACACACTCCCTTCTTGAGGACCGTTAGCAGAAGGTAAGATATACCATTAAAGAAGAAGATGAAGAGGTCAGATCCCTCGAAGAATGAGTGATCAGGAAAGATGGGACAAGGGCCAATTAAGGTGGGAAAATGACTGCCTCGGTACGCCTCAGATTCCCTAAGAGGCTACCGTCATGGTCGGAAGAGAACTAAAGTGTGCCAAGGAAGGTCGACAGGAAAGATGACAGACTTGAGCCAGCTTTAAGTAAGTGGAAGCAATGCTGGAATCAGCGGGGGTTCCGTGGTCACCAACCCACGTCCCACTAACTGTGAGCCCCTGGGGGGAGGGGTCTGAAATAAGACACTTAGACCTTGGGGCCGAAGGAGAACAAGTGTTTGAACAAATATGAAATGGAGGAGTCTGTACAATCCAATAGGTGCTGTGTCAGGTCGGAGTGGGACTCAAATGTTCCGAAAGCGAAATAAAAGGAGGTGGGGGAAAGTGGACCTGATAGAATAGAGGTTAAATACATCTATTTCCAAGATTTCGTACGGCAAGCACGTTCATGCAGAATAAATAGAACCGAATACACATTTAGTAAGAAATAAATTAAGATCATTAAATAAATAACATGGAAAACTAGTTTTATTATTTTCCCCCTACATTAAAACCAAATTAATTTTTATCATCATCATCCGAGGTCTTCCAGTACAAACATACATTCATTTATCAACACTTTTTCAATGTCAGTATAATTAAAGTTGATTGAAATCGTGGCACGTGTTTCACATTTTGATCACTCATAATCTTTGCTGTTGGTTCCCTGGAAAACTTACTCACATTAGTATGGAGCTCCGAAAGCGTTCAAGAATTTCGCTACATGGTCATGCAGGTGCGGAAAGTTTGTACTTACAGTATCTCATTAAATTTTAATTGGGTTGGTTTTGCTTTCCCCTCACACCTGATGACTGCATTATCTTTATTTGTATGCCACGAGATGCAGTTAAAATAGTATGCCTATTGTTGCAAACTTATTTTATGAACAGCATTAGTGTCCGGCTTCGCCCGGTGGATTTATTTGTTTTACAGAACTGGAGCGCTCAAGGAAAAGGATCGGAATAAATGAAAGTAAATTTGAAAGCACCAACGCTTATTGCAGCTGATAACCTCAGTATACTGCACTAACACCATCGGCCTTATACAGAGGCATACTATTGTCATGATGATAACTGTCTTAAGGTGCCTGAGAAATCTCTTTGCAATAATTACTCCCCGTGACTGCAATTTATAAGCAGCTCGCAATTCAGCACCAGAACATTAGTAGGGGCAACATGATGCAACCCGCATTACATGGCAACAATAGACTTCGGGGACACCAAGAGCCCGCCGATGAGCCAGCTTTGTATCCAAGGCGAAACACCTCACAAGACACGGCCGAAACCTAGAAGAAATTCTGAGTTTTAATTCACCGGCCGTGAAAGCCAATATACCATGTTTTTGGAAGCTTTCATAGGGAAGTTGAGGCTGCTTGAGCTATTGGTTCTCGCAGTCAAGTAGTGCAGTTGCACTCTATATAAAGGGAGGTAGCGCGCAGTTCGTTACTCTTGTGGGGGTCAAGGCGGGGACACCAAGAGCCCGCCGATGAGCCAGCTTGGTGTCCTAGGCGAAATCCCTCACAGGACACGGCGCAAACCTAGAAGAATTGCCGAGTTCTAATTCACTGGCCGTGAAAGCTGGAAAAGGGTATGCTGCACCCTTTTTGGGATTTCGAAAAGATGTAAGGTTTCGGACACAGGGATTGAATCTTGGGTGATGGAAGAGACCAAGATTAGAATTTGCCTTTGCGTTTATTAAAGTTTTTAAACAGCATATAAAGTTACTTCTAATAAAAATAGTTTTAAGAATTAACAAGAAGAATAATAAAAATGCAAATTCAAAATGCAATATTTTTTAAACAGCGTATAAAGTTACTCCTAATAAATATAGTTTTAAGAATTAACAAGAAGAATAATAAAAATGCAAATTTTCAAGTTTCTCCAGGAAACGGAAACGGTTAACAAAATTCCCCCATGAGGGATTAAAAATTTATATTGTTCATAAAAAGAGAGACATAATTATAAATACCTAAACGAGGAACTCTTAATGATTAACCATGATGAATATGATACCACCTTTCAATGAGGTGAAAATACATAACCCTTTCTTTAGGCCAGCAAACCCTTGGCTGGAAACAGTTGGTTGGTCCGCAAGGGGCTGATGCTTTGAAGTGGCAGTTCTAATTTGCCCGCACAGGGCTGATGCTCGTGGTTAATGCGCCCACACTCCAGCAGCGCTGGTTCAGAGCCAAGGTTTTGGCGATGTTCAGTCGTGATGACGAGAGTTGACCAGCAGTGAGATGTTTCTTGGTATTAACATTTCTGCTGGTTCGAGAAGTTGTCTTTTCCTTAGGCAAACCTTGAACTGAGTACAGCGTTTGTAGAACATGCCCAGCCGCCAGCTGGAGCAAAGGTTGGCCTGGAGCCTAACTCCGTGATGACGTGACGCAGGGCCTTCGGCAAGACCGTGCCACCAGAGGGTAATGACCCCCGGCAAGCTTGTAGTAGCAAGTGAGTGAAGATGGAGAGTCAACCCATAGGCCGATGGACCTACGGTTATATAGCGGTAGTGACGTCAGCGCGCCGAATCTTCCAGAATGAAGGAGGAGTGAAAGAGCAGCCAATCAAAGCACAGCCCCATGCACATTGCGAGCGTTGCCGCTGGGGCAAGCACAGTACCTCGTGAGAAAATGTGACGGTATGGTGCGTCTAGAAAGACACTTCAAAAAAAAAGGTAAGTACATGAATAATAAAGAACAACAATTCAGATGAAACATAAGTTAAATAAATAAATAAATAAATAAATAAATAATCAGAACACCGCGTTCATACTGCAATTATAAAGGAAAAAAATAATGGGGCAGAAATTGAACGTGTTTTTCAAACCGTGCGGGAAACATAGCCTACAAAAAACATTCGCAAAAGCGAACATGCTGGGAGGGGCGAGAAAGAATTGCAGTAAGAAAGCGCATAAGTTAGGCCTCGCGTGGCAAAGGAGCAATCATGGTGATTGGCCTAAGAAAATGACCAGCAGAAGTCTGCAGTTTTACCACGCGAACCCTACCATCTCTGCCAGGAAAGCACTCAACAACCCTACCCAAATTCCAGACAAGAGGAGGACTAGGGTCTTTCAAAAGCACCAAGTCCCCCACCTGAAGGTTAGAGCAGGAAACAAGCCATTTACCACGCTGCTGAAGCAAACCGAGGTATTCCAACCTCCAGCGGCGCCAACAATTATTGCGCAAACTTTCAATTTTGCGCCAAGAAATGGCTAAAGAAGATTGAGAATTAGAATATAACAAAGGGGGAGAGGCAGTCAAAGGACCACCGATAAGAAAATGGCCTGGCGTTAATGGCAGAAGATCTAAAGGATCATTAGATAAGGGTGATAAAGGACGAGAATTAATTATGCCCTCAATAAAAATGATTAAGGAATTAAACTCTTCATGAGAAAGGGGGATGTGGCCACAAACACGTCTAAGGTGCTTCTTGGCGAGTTTCACACAAGACTCCCACCTCCCACCTTGATGAGGTGCATAAGGGGGGATGAAGTGCCACTTGAAATTTCTCTGGTGAGCATAATCAGTAATCCTTTCCAGCGCTGAATTTTGAGTAAGAGCTCTCTTAATTTGCTCAGAAGCTCCGATAAATTTTTTAGCATTGTCTGAGAATACTTCTGAAGGAAGACCTCTGCGAGCAGAAAATCTGGCAAAAGCTGCCAAAAAGTAAGCAGTAGATGCGTTGGTAACTAGTTCTAAGTGAACTGCTCCGGTGACCATACATACAAACAGCGAAATATAGAGTTTTCCAAAAATACATTTTTTGGCCTCAGGAGAATTTCTTCTATAAACAAAAGGCCCGGAATAATCCACCCCCGTAAAGGTAAAGGGTCTAGCAGGCGCGAATCTAAAGTTGGGAAGATCACCCATGAGCTGAGCGGTAACTTTAGGGTTGGATTTAAAACATGGAATGCACTTCCGGATGACAGAGGTAACTTCATGGACTCCGTTTATGGGCCAATACCTTTCACGAATGATAGAAAGTAATGTACGAGTTCCAGCATGAAGATGCTGGTAATGATACTGACGAATGATTAAGGAAGTGACATGATGCTTTGAGGGAAGAATAATTGGATGTTTTTTATCCTCAGAAAGATCAGCCAAAGATAAACGTCCTCCTACTCTTAATAAACCATCAGTATCCAAAAAAGGGGCGAGTGAGGAAAGCCTACTCGATTTCTTAAGGGATTGACCTTGGGACAACACCAGACATTCTTCAGAGAATATTTCTTGTTGAGTAAGCCATAAGATTTTTGTAGTGGCTAAACCTAATTCAGAAAGGGTTAAATATGGCTTAGGAAAAAGGGGTTGTTCTACCACAAAATATTTCCATCGAAGGAGATAAGCCATAACCCTCACCAATTTATGGAAAGAGGAATATCGCTGCAAGAGAAGGGGAGAGTCAGAAACGAGAAGAGAAGATCCAGTAACCTTACCAGCATCCGGCAAGTCTGATAACTCCGGAAGAGGAAAATTTGGCCAAGCGGAGGGTTCTTGCAGAAGCCAACGGGGACCGTGCCAGTATAATGTCAGGTTAGCCAACATAAGAGGGGAACATCCCCGAGAAATGACATCTGCAGGGTTCTCCTTGCCAGATACATGATGCCATTGTTCAAGGTTAGACAATTGTTGAATTTTAGACACTCTATTAGCTACAAACACCTGCCAATGCGAGGGAGGTTTGGCAATCCATGCCAACGTGATGGCTGAGTCACTCCAAAAGTAAGTTTTAATAAATCGGATTTTCAAAGATTGACGGATTTTGACCGATAATTCAACCGCCAGAAGAGCAGCACAAAGTTCCAGTCGTGGCAAGGATAAAGATTTAAGAGGCGCTACCTTTGACTTAGCGCAAATTAAATTGGAAAAGAAATATGACTGGACAAAATTACGGCAAACAATATACGCACAACATCCATAAGCTTTCAATGAGCTATCGGCAAACATGTGAAGTTCATATCCTCCACAGGAGGAAAAGGGAATAATCACTCGCGGGATAATAACATTAGAAAGATCTTCCAAACTATTTCTATAAGAAATCCAATTTTTTTGCAACTCGGAAGGAACTGGTTCATCCCAACCAGTTTTCAAGGACCAAAGGTCTTGCATGAAAAGCTTTGCTGTGACGATGATTGGCGCCAAAAATTGGAGAGGATCAAATATCTTTGCAATCTCAGACAAAATTTGCCGCTTAGTTTGCGGTTTGATGTCACTGAGATTAATTTTGAAAAAGAAAAAATCCTTTTGAGGACTCCAATAGATGCCTAGAGTTTTGATGGAATTACTTTCCTGAAGAAGCTCTACTGAGTCGTTATAGACTGAAGTTAATGGAAATTTAGAAAGAAATTCTTCCGAATTAGAGTTCCACTTGCACAAGGAAAATCCGCCTCCCAAAAGCAAGGCTGTCAAATCTTTAGAGACCTGCAGTGCTTCAGATACTGACTCAAATGAATGAAGAAAATCGTCAACGTAAAATGATGATTTTAACACTTCAGAAGCCTTAGGAGAATACAACGGGCCATCCTGTTCAGCAAGTAATTTCAACGTACGTATGGCTAAAAAAGCAGAGGGCTTTAGTCCATAGGTTAATGTTTTTAGCCGAAAAATCTTGACAGGTTTAGTAGGCTCGTCGCGCCAAAGAATTCTCTGAAGGTCGCGCTGTTGTTGATCGACCAAAATCTGCCTATACATCTGCTTGATATCAGATATCACTGCGATAGGGAACAAGCGAAAATTCATCAAAACAGAAGAAATGTCAGATTGAATTGGAGGGCCTGATAATAATGTGTCATTCAGAGAAGTTCCATTGGCATCCAATGCAGAGCCATTAAAGACCACTCTTATGTTTTCCTTTAAAATCTCATTCTTCCAAACTGGATGATGATTGAGGTAAATGACTTCAGATGGGGTATAAGAAGCATCATCTTTCTTGGTAACAACCTCCATGTGATCAAGTGCCTCATATTCCTCCATAAATGTGGAGTATTGAGTTTTAACAACAGGGTCACGTTTAAATTTGCTATCCACAGCATAGAGTGCTCTAAGAGCCCTAGGGTGTGTTTCAAATAAAAGAGGTGGATTATCCACTCGGGGCATTGTTACGACAAATCTACCCTCTGAATTGCGTTTGGTTGTTTCGCGAAACAGTTTTTCACACATTTCATTTTCAACTGAGGAAGGTGAAACTGAATCTATAGTTTCGATTTTCCAAAATCTTTCTAAGTTGTAATCGAGACTTGTATTGGCAAAATGACATTGTGAGAAATTGTGAAATGACTTACGAGGGACCTGACCCGTTACTAACCAACCTAGCTTGGTATGATGAACAAACACTCCTGGTGATATTTTAACCTTAGAGCTAAGGAGACATTGCCAAAATACTTGGGCACTGAGAAGTATGTCTACTGGAGCGCTCGTATTAAATGTTGGATCTGCCAACTGAATGTTATGAGGAAATTGCCAATTTCTAATTTCAAAAGAAGTACTAGGGGTATTACTGCCAATAGTATCAATGGCAAGACAATTCAACTGAAATGTTGTGTTACAATTAACGGCATCTTTGATGTGAACACGAACAAAATGCAAAGATTTAACATTGCTATTGTTAATACCGGTAACCTGAATTAATGTAGGTTGCTTGGGAAGACCAAGTTTCTTAATGAGACGCTCACTTATGAAGTCATGGGTGGCGGCATTATCCAATAAGGCACGTGCTTCAAGCCATCTACCAGAGGAATCTTGAACTTTTAATAACACGGTTGATAGTAGCACCTGGGAACTACGAATAGAGCTAGAGCTCTGAGTGTAAGATTGCGCATTGGCTCCTGGGGATGTATCTTTAGAACATCCAGGGGAAGGAGCCTGACGTGGCTTTTCAAACCTATGAAGCAAGGTATGATGTTGAGCCTTGCAATGGGAGCAAGTATTTTTAGATACGCAATCAGGCACCATATGCCTAGCTGACAGACAGTTGTAGCAATATCTTTTTTGAGCTATTAATTTGCGTCTTTCGTCGGTAGAAAGGGCTTTAAAGGCAACGCAGGAATATAACCTGTGAGGCGCTTTACAGAGAATACAATCTGTTGAATTGTGTTGAACAGTAAAGACAGCAGATTTGTTTATTTTAGTACCGACTGGCTTCACAACATTAGATTTGTTATCTGCACTTCCTGACATATGACAGGCTACGGCTGATAAAACCTGACATCTATTATTTATAAACGTAAGCAATGAGCCATAGGTATATGAAGTGTCATTTGTTAGTTCCCTCTCCCATGCCTTTAAGGTTGATGAATCAAATTTAGAAGTAACCAAGTGAACTAAGAATAGATCCCAATGCTCGACCGGTTGATTCAACCGTGCCAATGCTCTGACGTGTAGTTGGACCGTGTCACTTAAGGCTCGCAGTGTTGACAAGCTGTCAGCTCGCAATGCGGGCAGGTTAAATAAGGCTTGAATATGCCTCTGTAGCATAATTTTTCGTTGCCATAACGGCCTTTAAGAAGCTCTATAGCAATGTTATAGTTTTCTCCTGTTAAGGGGAGTTCTCTTATAAGTTGGAGGGGTGGTCCCTGCAAAATGGATTTTAAGTAATGAAATTTCTGAATTTCTGGAAGTGTGGCATTATCATGTACTAATGAACTGAACAATTCAAAGAATGATTGCCACATCTCTTCCTTTCCTGAAAAATGCGGAATTTCAATTTTAGGTAGCAATGGTTTGATACCATTCCCATGGTCGCTAATTCTTCCTTGAGTTTCCTCTACCTTCAACGCCAGGGTCAAAGTTCTAACTAATGCCACAGCCTGAGCGTGTGTATCAAAGTAATTACTCTCTACTTCTTCCCTATCTGATTGATGTTCTGGACTTTTGATTTCAATTTCAAGTTGCACGAGATCATATTTCTCGTACGCCTGTTCAAAAGCTTTTAAACGCTGAGATATAATATCAAGGTTTTGTTCCTCTTTCGGTAGAGTAGCTAAATATTTTTGAAAACGGGTGAGTTGACCTTTGTAGGCCGCCCGAGAGTTTAACAGTTTATAATCTATTATTACTGGCATGGCTGGACAGTTGGAACAACTCACCTACCAAAGCTGCTTGCGGCACCAGACAGACCTGCTTTCCGGAAAGAAACCAGTTGTGTAGTATGCTGGGATTGTTTCCGCTTTCCCGCAGATCTCCTGCGCTAGCCACGATATACTGAAATGCATAAGACAAATATTAGATTGCACAAGTTTTTTTTTTAGAATAGAATTTGTGGTCTCAGAATGAAGGTTCTGGGTTCGATCCGGGGTTGAGGTACCATGGAAAAGGGTATGCTGCACCCTTTTTGGGATTTCGAAAAGATGTAAGGTTTCGGACACAGGGATTGAATCTTGGGTGATGGAAGAGACCAAGATTAGAATTTGCCTTTGCGTTTATTAAAGTTTTTAAACAGCATATAAAGTTACTTCTAATAAAAATAGTTTTAAGAATTAACAAGAAGAATAATAAAAATGCAAATTCAAAATGCAATATTTTTTAAACAGCGTATAAAGTTACTCCTAATAAATATAGTTTTAAGAATTAACAAGAAGAATAATAAAAATGCAAATTTTCAAGTTTCTCCAGGAAACGGAAACGGTTAACAAAATTCCCCCATGAGGGATTAAAAATTTATATTGTTCATAAAAAGAGAGACATAATTATAAATACCTAAACGAGGAACTCTTAATGATTAACCATGATGAATATGATACCACCTTTCAATGAGGTGAAAATACATAACCCTTTCTTTAGGCCAGCAAACCCTTGGCTGGAAACAGTTGGTTGGTCCGCAAGGGGCTGATGCTTTGAAGTGGCAGTTCTAATTTGCCCGCACAGGGCTGATGCTCGTGGTTAATGCGCCCACACTCCAGCAGCGCTGGTTCAGAGCCAAGGTTTTGGCGATGTTCAGTCGTGATGACGAGAGTAGACCAGCAGTGAGATGTTTCTTGGTATTAACATCTCCGCTGGTTCGAGAAGTTGTCTTTTCCTTAGGCAAACCTTGAACTGAGTACAGCGTTTGTAGAACATGCCCAGCCGCCAGCTGGAGCAAAGGTTGGCCTGGAGCCTAACTCCGTGATGACGTGACGCAGGGCCTTCGGCAAGACCGTGCCACCAGAGGGTAATGACCCCCGGCAAGCTTGTAGTAGCAAGTGAGTGAAGATGGAGAGTCAACCCATAGGCCGATGGACCTACGGTTATATAGCGGTAGTGACGTCAGTGCGCCGAATCTTCCAGAATGAAGGAGGAGTGAAAGAGCAGCCAATCAAAGCACAGCCCCATGCACATTGCGAGCGTTGCCGCTGGGGCAAGCACAGTACCTCGTGAGAAAATGTGACGGTATGGTGCGTCTAGAAAGACACTTCAAAAAAAAAAGGTAAGTACATGAATAATAAAGAACAACAATTCAGATGAAACATAAGTTAAATAAATAAATAAATAAATAATCAGAACACCGCGTTCATACTGCAATTATAAAGGAAAAAAATAATGGGGCAGAAATTGAACGTGTTTTTCAAACCGTGCGGGAAACATAGCCTACAAAAAACATTCGCAAAAGCGAACAAAAGCCAATGTACCATCTTTTTGGAAGCCTTCATAGGGAGGTTGAGGCTGCTTGAGCTATTGGTTCTCGCAGTCAACTAGTGCAGTTGCACTCTATATAAAGGGAGGTAGCGCGCAGTTCGTCACTCCTGTGGGGGTCCTGGCGGGGACACCAAGAGCCCGCCGATGAGCCAGCTTTGTGTCCTAGGCGAAACCCCACACAAGACACGGCACAATCCTAAAAGAATTGCTGAATTTTAATTCACCGGCCGTGAATGCCAATATACCATCTTTTTGGAATCCTTCATAGGGAGGTTGAGGCTGCTTGAGCTTATGGATCTCGCAGTCAAGTAGTGCAGTTACACTCTATATAAAGGGAGGTAGCGCGCAGTTCGTTACTCCTGTGGGAGTCCGGGCGGGGACAACAAGAGCCCGCCGATGAGCCAGCTTGGTGTCCTAGGCGAAACCCCACACAAGACACGGCACAAACCTAGAAGAATTGCTGAGTTTTAATAAACAAATATATTGAAACTGACCTGCCTGTTCACACCCTTACATAATTTCACTAGCTTCGACTTTTACGGAGTGGAAATCTTGTAATCACACGCGTAGATGCTTTGTTATAATCTTCCTATCGTAGATACCCAAAAATAAATAAATGTATTATCTGGTCGCTAGATTTCGATTAATTAACATCGCGTCACCATAGATTTGCTGTTAGAAGGGCCTTCTCTGAATCACCTGGTTGTTTCGCCCAATGCGACTTAACTACCCACGAAAGGGAAGGATATTCCTGTGGTATATTCCCCCGGGTATCGCCTCTGACATACAAGATTTATGTAATTTTCGGCTTTAAGAATTAAAATCAGAATTAATGTGAATATCCTCTGCTTTTTATTTACTTCAAATACTCCAATTTCTTCCAAAATAACACTTGTGACATCAGAATTATGTTAACCTAAAAGTTGCAAATCATATTAGCCTACTTGCAATAAGTAGGTATATTTCTCGCATTGTTAATACAAATGACAAACATATTTTAATATACACTATTAACAGTTTCTAGCGCATGTTTCAATGAGTTCATCAGCTTGACAGAAAATCTAATAGGCTAAATCTAAATTTATTGCTTCTGATATGACATGATACTGTACAGGATTTCTAACGAATTATATTGTATTTCTATTTCTCATACCAGTGATTGTTACTCTGTATATAATCCCAGATCCTGTTATATGCCGGGCGCTACTGTATGGATGCTCTTGATCTCGAAGTGTGGCGGAATAAATAAATAAATAAATAAATGAATGAATGAATGAATGAATGAATGAATGAATGAATGAATGAATGAATAAACAAACAAATAAACAAACAAAATAAATAAATAAATAAATAAATAAATAAATGAATAAATAAATAAATAATCAAAATATATAAATAAATAAATAATTAAATAAATAAATATACAAATAAATAAATAAATGAGGCCAGCCCCGGTGTTGGGGTAGGACGCCTGCCTCTCACTAGGAGGCCCCGGGTTTGATTCCCGGCTCCATCAGGGCTTTTAGAAACTGACCTGAGGGCTGGAACGGGGTGCACTCGTGAGGACAATTGAGTAGCTGTCTGACAGTGGGACAGCGCCCCGATCACGAAAACTAAGATTAACGGTTGAGGGGACCCGATGCGCTGATCACGCATCACCCCAATATCTGCAGGTCGTATGGCTGGGCAGTGGTCGCTTGGTAGGCCTAGGCCCTTCACGGGCTGTAGTGCCAGGGGTTATTCTTTTTTTATTTATTAACCAATAAATGACGAATGAATGAATGAATGAATGAATGAATGAATGAATGGACAAACGATTAAATGATGATGGTGATAATTGTTGTTTTAAGGGGCCTAACATCGAGGTTATCGGCCCCTGATGGTTTGGGTGATCGTGAAGATGAAAATGAAATGCAAACTTAAAACTAAAACTAACTACTAACCTACATACTAGAAGAAGAAATGGAAAACTAAAGGAGAATAAGACAAATAAAGGACAGGAGGAAAAGAAATGCCCTCAACCCTCAAAGATAGCGGATTGAGGGACTAGGAAGGAAAGAGAGCCATGAAAGGCAGATAGGAAAGTGAAAGAGGAGAGGGTCCGCCCCAAAGGTAAGGGACAAAAGGGGAAAACGGACCCAGCTCAGGAATCCCTCGGGGTCGCCAACTCCCGAACTCACCAGCCGTGAGCCCCTGAGGGTGTAGCATTATCTAGGGTGCACCAAAAATGGTGGGGCTACATACACCCGGCCTCCTTGAGGGCCTGGAGCAAAAGGCAGGAGATAACATGAAAAGAAAAAGAAGGCTGACCCCTCGCAGAAGGAGGGAATCAGAAAAGTTGAGACAAGGGCCAATTAAGGCGGGAAAGGAAGAGACTCCCTAGGCCTCGGATACCCTAATACCGTCGGGGTCGGAAAAGAACAAGAGTTGACCAAGGGCGGTCGACAGGAAAGAAGACAGAGAGGAGCCCGGCACAAGTAAGTGGAAGCAATGCCGGACTCAGCTGGGGCCCCGTGGTCGCCAACCCACATCCCACTAGAAGTGAGCCCCTGGGGGAGGACAAACAATTAAACAAGCAAGCAAACACAATATGCAATATTTTTCAGTTGGTCAAAGCGATTGTACTCAATTGTAATGGGTGTTTCCCTAATCCTGAAAAAAATTATATCAGACTAATAAATAATTGTCATGTAATTCTATTAATCTCATGTTTTTTATTTTCAGGATTAGGGTACCACCCTTTACAATCGGATACAACCGTGTTGACTGACTGACAAACATTATATTTTGATTACTCAGGCAACACTGAAAATGGCTTCAAATACCATAAATAAATAAATTAATAAATTAAAATATAACAAATTACTATTTAAGACCTAGACAGAAACAAAAAATATTAAATATAATATTTATGTTAGGAGCTTCTCATCGCTACAGAGGTTTGCCATATTAGTATGAGGCCACGAATGTTTTGATACATGGTATGAAAATAAAATAAAATAAAATAAACAAATGAATAAATAAATCAATCTGCATGTGGAATTAGATATAATCGAGGATTCAATTGTTGTTTCACCGGTGCTGAAGACTTCAAACATAAGCGATTTCAAATGACATGAACTGGTGTCTTCCACAAGAGCTCCTTGTCCTCACAGAGGAATATAAAAACCAGTCCACATTAGTATGGAACCTCAAATGTGTTTTAGAATTTTGCTACATGGTCAACCAACAGCGGAACTTTGTTCTAACCTCGTTAAATTTCAATTAAGTTGGTTCTTCATTGAAGAGCCAATTATTTGAGAGTTGTGTTATCTTTGGCGCCGACTTTAAAATGGCGTCTAGAATGATTGCCTCTCTTGTAGTTCCTTACCATAACTACAAGGTGATGATGATGATGTTGATGGGTATTATGATGTGTTGTTTTAAGGGGCCTAACATCTAGAGCATTGGACCTTAATGGTTTGATCGATCGCGAAAATGGAATAGAAATGCCCACAACCCTCAAAGAATGAGAGTCGAGGGACTTGGAAGGAAATAGAGCCTTGAAAGATAGGGAATGGAGAGAGGGTTGGTAGGTCCTTCCCAATGATTAGAAAACAAACCCAGAATATGAATTCCTTGAGATGGCCAACTCGCAAGCTCACCAGCCGTGAGTTAATGAGGGTGTAACTGTAGTTAATTTAAGTTACAGTAGCCTATCCATTTCATTTTTTTTAAACTTTACCATTACCCAAACCATATGGGGCCGATAACCTATATGTTAGACCTCTTAAAACAACAATTATCATCATTAACATCTTCGTGTGATGGCTGTACAAATGAGTGAATTTTAATTGGGGCTTGTATTCGGGCAGGGAATAACCTTAATTAGGGTACCACCTCGCCATTTTCCTAGATATGATGATGATGATGATGATAATTGTTGTTTTAAGGCGCCTAACATCTAGGTTATCGGCCCCTAATGATCTGGGTGATAGCAAAAATGAGAATGAAATTGAAACCAGAACGAAAATTATGTGAGACGTAAAATACGTACAAAGAGAAACTCAGATGGAAACAACTCACAATATGTTCTTACAAAAGGGAATTTAGAACGAAAAGATTCACAAAAAGAATAGATTGAAAAAGACCCACAAAACGTAGGCTAGATACAAAATACGTACAAAATATAATGTAGCGTCGAAATACTTACAAAATGCAACTGAAATTCAAAATACTTACAAAATGCAAATGAGATCGAAAATACGTACAAAATGCAATTGAGGTTCAAAATACTTACACAATGCAATTAAAATTGAAAATACACAATGCAATTCAGATTGAAATATCCCAGTTCCAATCCTAATTATTCACAAAGTGCAATTGAAATTCAAAATACTTACAAAATGCAATTGAAATTGAAAATGCTTACAAAATGTACAGTAGATTCAAACGACTCATGTGGATTGACAATACTTACAAAATGCAATTTAGATTGAAAATACTTGACAAAATGTAATTTAGATTCAAAATACCCACAAAATGCAATTGAGAATCAAAATATGTGCAAAATGCCCACCAATCAAAATGCAATTTAGATTCAAAATTCGTGCAAAATGCGGTTTTGGTTGAAAATACTTACAAAATGCAATTGAAATTCAAAATACTCACTAAAAGGCCCGGCCACCTGCATTGAAAGACTTACTAAAAAGCAATTTAGATTGTCAATCTTTACAAAATGCAATTGAGGTTGAAAACAATCGCGAGATGTAATTCAGATCGAAAAACTTACAAAATGCAACGTAGATTAAAAAGGCCTTTAAAATCGCTAAAAGGGAATTTAGATACACGGTGAACCAAGTAACAAAAACAGTGCGGGAATCTTAAAGAGAAAAGGAAATATAAGGAAATGAGGAGAGGTGAGGAGAGGGGAGAGAGGAGAGGGTCCGCCCCAAAGGTAAGGGACAAAAGGGGAAAACGGACCCAGCTCAGGAATCCCTCGGGGTCGCCAACTCCCGAACTCACCAGCCGTGAGCTCCTGAGGGTGTAGCATTATCTAGGGTGCACCAGAAGTGGTGGGGCTACATACACCCTGCCTCCTTAAGGGCCTTGAGCACAAGGCAGGGGGTAAAAGTAAAAGAAAAAGAAGGCTGACCCATCACAGAAGGAGGGTATCTGGAAAGATGAGACAAGGGCCAATTAAGGCGGGAAAGTGAAAGACTCCCTAGGCCTCGGATATCCTAATACCGTCGGGGTCGGAAGAGATCAAGAGTTGACCAAGTGAGGTCGAGAGGAAAGAAGACAGAGAGGAGCCCGGCACAAGTAAGTGGAAGCAATGCTGGACTCAGCTGGGGTCCCGTGGTCGCCAACCCACGTCCCACTAAATGTGAGCCCCTGGGGGTTTTTCCTAGAGACATGGGAGACGATACAGAGATGACAGCTGAGTCCAAGTTAAGGTCCACTTATTTGATCCAGGATCTCCCTTTCATATTTTCTCTCATCTTTCCTTGGTCAAATTTCTCGTCCGCTCCCAATGGTATTAGAGTAACTGAAGTCTAGAATGTCTATAATTTTCCCGACTTAATTGGTTCTAGTCTTTTCATTCCCTTCAAACATTAATGTTTAAATAAACAAAGTATTAGTTGTGAGTCAACAACCTGAGTGAATACACACCAAAATCGAGTTTGCTGTCAGAGCTGTGGATCAAGGCACCAGTTTTATTTATCTACGTAGTTTAACCACCAATGGCAGCAGGTCCAGTCAAATGATCAGAAAGAGAATAACCATAGCCAAACAGGTGTTTAGTAATTAGCTGATGATGATGATGATGATAATGACGATGACGTTGATAATTGCTCTTAAGGGGCCTAACATCTGGGGTATCGGGCCCTAATGGCTCGGGTGGTCTTGGAAATGGAAAGGAAACTATAACTAGAAATAATTAATAACAAATAAATAATTAATTGAACAAGGGAGGTCCACAGGAATGATGACAGTGAAGATCCAGAAATAAGTAAGTGGAAGCAGTGCTGAACTCAGTTGGCGTCTCGTGGTCGCCAACCCACGTCTCACTAGTCGTTAGCTCTTGTAGGGAATTATAAAATATAATTTTTCATTATGAATATGTGATTCAACGTCAAAAGGATAAAAGCGTAGCTAAGTCGTGCTTTCAAATCGGCATGTGGCCCTTTACTTCAGTTTATCAAGTTAAATTGACTCTTTGCAATAGTTGTGTATGAAGCACATGCTGTAGATCATCACCGTCCAAGGTCGAGCCGCACGGTGCAGACAGTGTGTGTCTCAGATTAACAGGTGTGCACCACCTCCCTTGCGGTACGTCCTTACTTCCTCTCCACTTCTCGTGGTGGGCGAGTCTCATCGTTCAAGAAACGTGTAGAGGTCAATTATCAGGCGATGAATGTATTTTGCAGGCAACGTAGCAAGAACACCGAACGCGTTGTTCATGAAATTAATATTTTGCATTAATCAAATTGCTTGTCGTATGAAGGGAGGACCTAGGAAAGAGCGGCAAAACGTTTCCTTTCAAAATTATGTTCACGTTAACTCTGGACTGTTTCACGCACAAAATGTATATTCATTCATGTGCATGTCTCCCTTCCTATGCAAAAGGGAAAAAGACAACACATTTGCCGTGCCAAATATCACACAATAATAGTTTTACTGAAAGACAAAATGCATACTTTTTCTACAATGGCAAACGTACAACCAATTTCACACACCAATTAAAAACTAGTACCGTACATGTTGGCTGATACACATAATGTTTATTGCTGTTCTCATTTACAGTAGGCTAACCTTGTTTGTGTGCGTTAACAATCTTGTCACAATTAGGTGCATAAACAACTTCTCAAATTATCATCTGAAATGCCCGCTTGGAACCTCGGTTTGTTGCGTTTTAATAAGTACAAAATCTTTCACATTTAGGTAGAACCGAACATATTCATAAGTTTGGCGGTCTCGTGTTGAAGGCGAGGAGATTCATTATGGGTGAAATTTTCGTAGAATTCGGTCAAGTTTATTGCAGCAAAGAACTTGTCCCTTAACTGCGCATTGCACTGTGAATCAATTAATTCCAATTGTAAGTTAGTTGGTCCGCTATTCACTGAGATAGAAAATGGCCGTGCAAAGAAATCACACACAGGAATCAAAGCTGAAAGTTCTTGAAATCTGTTTACAAATTGCATTTTAACGTCTTTGAGAACACATACGTGATTTTCAAACTTAACGCTTTCTCAACGAGTAGCATTGCAGGATGCGTCTCTCCCATAATGCGCGCGGACCAGGCGTCACGCCTACCATGACTCTGCACTGTACATTCACAGGAGTGGCAGCTGTGCGAATTTGCACAGTATGAAGTACTCTGGACGCTGCTGCTCTATATTATCGACCCTTAACGAATGTAAATGATATGACAGTTTATAACAACTTACAACCTTGAATGAGAACCTATCATCGTATCGTTAAAATTAAATTAAAATAGTATCGTAAGGAGCTGATGGATTAGGTGCTTCGCCCCTTTAAACAACAAACATTGCCATCACAAGTACAGCAGGTGGAAGCAATGCCGGACTCAGCATCGCTTTTAGTGTCGGGAGTGACGAGGGCTTGTTCGGCTCACCAAAGTTTGTAGCTGCTTTTGTGTGGACTCCCATGGGGCTACAAGTACCGTCGCGTGAAGATGAGATGAATGTCGCGTGTAGATGAGATGAATGAGCCAGTTCAATTTAAAGTACTTTCAAATTTGGCTACCAGATGCCACTGCCACCTAGCAACGAACGTTGAAACTTGATAAGAGTGTTTCAAACGAAATATAACCTACAAATTTGGCTACTTACTACCAATTGTAGTGGTAGGTTCTTTTTCATGCCATAAATCTATGACATGGGCCCGCCGGCTTTACTTCCGGTGGACTTTAATGCTCTTAAAATCCGACGACTTTAGCCGGGCTTGAACCCACGATCTAGGGCATAGCAGTTCAGCATGCTACCGACTACGCCACCTAAGCCGCACGTCCCATTAACTGTGAGCCCCTGGGAGTACTGCCTCGTCAGATCACTATCTGCAAAGAATGTGTTTTGGTTTCGAGAAAGCTGTTTACGTTTCTTCTCAGGTGCTGTCCTGAATCCCCCTACATATGTACAAAACATTACCATAACCAGTATACTTAGCATAATCGCCATAGAAGTGAATGACAGGTTGCTAATTTATTGCTTTCAATATTTGATGTATCGGTGAGCTGAGAGGAAACAGTGAATGCTATCTGTAATCACCAACGATGGTGGTGGTGATGATGACGATAATTATTATTTTAAAGGGCCTAACATCTAGGTTATTGGTCCCTAGTAATATGGGTAAAGAGAGGATGAAATGAACTTACTAATACGCTGAACTACCTCCAACTATAGACTTATAACTAATATAGGCTGCGTTTTAGAAGAAGAAATTAGAAAATAAGGAAAAGGGTAAATAAAAGACAAGAGGAAACCGTTGAAGATTGAGGATTGCGGGATTTGGGACTAAGAAAAGCCATGACAGACAGATGTGAACGGGAAACAGGAGAGAGTCCAACCCAAAGCCAGCAGAGAGAGGGAAAACCGGACTAGCCCAAAACACCTTCGGGATCGCCAACTCACGGAGCCGTGAGCCCTTGATGATGATGATGATATGTGTTGTCTGAAGGGGTCTAACATCTATGTTATCGCTCCCTAATGGTTCAGTCGAAAATGACAGATGGTGAAATATAAAACAAGATGTTCAGTAAAGAACATATAACTAAACCCATGCATTTAGGAGAAAGTAGGCTATAACTCTTAGTCCTTTTCAAGAAGTATAATTGATTGTTGGCTGTAGTAGCTTGTTGAAATACAACGTGTTACACGTATATTATTATTTACCATTACCCATTGGCACTACGGCCCATGTCAAGCCTTGGCCACCTCAACGATCCTCTTCCACTCGTTACGGTCCCGGACACGACGCGCCAGCCTTTCAGTCCCATCTTCCGAGTATCTTCCTCCACGTCGTCAAGCCCTCTTTTGCTTGGACATCCAGGCAGGCGACGTGCCTCTGGTTTCTGGCAATATACCTTCTTTAAAGTTCATTCAGCTGGCATACGTTCGATGTGTCCCAGCCATCTGAGTCTTGCTCTCTTGATCTCCGTCACAACACTAGGCTCTTCATACATCCATACGTATATTATACGTTGACTGATTGAATCCACACATGAATTATATATAAAGACACTAATACAGCCATCACAATAACACGGGTTATGAAACAAAATTCAACACTCACCCAAGTTCACGGGGCTAAATGCCCATGATGGTCGTGCATCTCAAATGAAACAACAACAACTGCTTCCTACCCAAATCCTTCCTAGTAAGAAAGTACACACACTAGTAAGCCTACAGACATCACAGTGATACAGGTTATCAGACAACTTCTACACACACCCAAGTACACGGGGCTACAAGACCATAATGCCACAAAACCCCTAAAGAATCAACAACAAAAACATTGAATCAACGGGACGGCATGGATAAGCGCGATAAGGCACGGCCAGCCTGAAGCGCTAGTCACTACTAAGGTTACATATTCTCTTTTAAATTGCTAATTGAACCCTTCAGAAAAGCAGTGTTTAATGTAAGAAATCTTAATCAAGGGGTCGCGCTCAGTTCCTATGTGATGTTTACGTTCGCCAAACAACATGCTCTACTGAGGTAAGGGTCATAGGATATAAACTATAAATCAAGAAAGAAAGGTGACAAGATGTAAAATAATAACATGATTTAATGACTAATAGTGCATAAAAAGAAATAAACAACAATAAAATATAAAACAATCCTCCCTGAATTTTCCATGACAAGAATATCTATCAAATCTGAGGAGTCAGACGGATCTCCCCTTTATTTAAAATGTGGATCCTGGTTCCACTACCTTGCAATTTGGGTTTTATGTGCGCGTAATGACTAACTACGAGGAATGAGTACTTTGGATGACTGTTCGTTTACAACGGGTTAACATATGATGATGATGATAATTGTTGTTTTAAGGGGCCTAACATCTAGGTTATCGGCCCCTGATGGTTTGGGTGATCGTGAAGATGAAAATGAAAAGCGAACTTAAAACTAAAACTAACTACTAACCTACATACTAGAAGAAGAAATGGAAAACTAAAGGTGAATAAGGCAAATAAAGGACAGGAGGAAAAGAAATGCCCTCAACCCTCGAAGAAGGTGGATTGAGGGACTTGGAAGGAAGGAGAGCCATGAAAGGCAGATAGGACAGTGAAAGAGGAGAGGGTCCGCCCCAAAGGTAAGGGACAAAAGGGGAAAACGGACCCAGCTCAGGAATCCCTCGGGGTCGCCAACTCCCGAACTCACCAGCCGTGAGCCCCTGAGGGTGTAGCATTATCTAGGGTGCACCAAAAGTGGTGGGGCTACATACACCCTGCCTCCTTAAGGGCCTAGAGCACAAGGCAGGAGGTAAAAGGAAGAGAAAAAGAAGGCTGACCCCTCGCAGAAGGAGGGTATCAGAAAAGATGAGACAAGGGCCAATTAAGGTGGGAAAGGAAGAGACTCCCTAGGCCTCGGATACCCTAATACCGTCGGGGTCGGAAGACAACAAGAGTTGACCAAGTGAGGTCGACAGGAAAGAAGACAGAGAGGAGCCCGGCACAAGTAAGTGGAAGCAATGCCGGACTCAGCTGGGGCCCCGTGGTCGCCCAACGGGTTAACAGCCACGATGCTTACGAACAATCATCTCGTAAATCAACGTTTATGGATATGGAACATGACATTAATAAAAACCCTTAAAAAGTAATGCTGACACACGCACTAAATCTACTATTTACAGGAATCTCTCTCGGGACCCTCATTAGCGCGAAGACGCACTTGACTTTGAGCTGCCAACACTGGCCAAATTGCTCAACACAAACAAGGAAATACAGCATAGCACGTGACTCACGGGTCACTGAATGAAATATACACATGGAAAAACCAACAACAACAAAAGCCTGACTGGCTGACATTACTTTATATGAACAAAACTGCATGTTAAGCTAACGCTTCGGAGATTATCGTGATTCGTAGGCAACTCCCATTTATTTAAACAATTTTTATCATTGATCAGTTCTTATTCTGTATTTAAAGTTATTACTGAGCCACACAGGCACTCTCCACTAATGACCTGGCTGGCAACCTTCAGTCCGTCTTGTGACACATCTCCCCTCTTCCTCAATCACCTGTCATTGTCCCACTCCAATGTGTATAAATACCTGAGCAGCTGTGCCGTTATCTCAAGGAATCAACAGCAACAAACTCAACCACTTCAACATATGGTCAGACATTAATCAAAATATCCAGAATTGCCCTCGCGAGGTCACAATATGGATTTGTCATCAAGCTGCCAGAAATCAGTCTACGCTGAAATTCCCGCTTGTAATGACACAAATACACACACTCACACACACACATATTTGGGAATGACAATACGTTTTTTTTCACACAGATCGGCTGAATGAATGCTCGCCAACAATTAAAAAATATTAAAACCTACGATAGAGCTGACTGCTCTTCGTCACAAATCACATTGCTCCAAAGGCAATAGTCTCACTGAATCTGATCAATAATAAAACAAAAGAAATTAATTACCCTCCAATCTACTGTATAATTATTTTACTTCAGTCCTACTTCTGAAACACAACATATCTCCGAGAGACGTTTTTAACCGCATCGCGTAACATATGCAAACACGGTCGTCCACATAGCTACGTTAGTTAAAACAACAAACAAGAAAAGAACCTTCTACTAATAATATATGCGAGCTGTTTCCATGCAGAAGGTGTGTCAGACCAAAACTAAATAGACTACGTTAATCACACAAGCAAATTATTTACAAAACAAAATATGTCCCATACACCATAAGTTAATTTATCAGATAATAATAAATATTATTCAGTACTCATCCTCAGTCAGCCACCCGTCAAAGAACATCCGCAGCCATCTCCCAACAGGATCCTTCTTATCTCATCTCAACCATCTTGACGGAGTCTTGATATTTCCAGGCTTCCTCCATGGTCAATGATGTCATCTCTCGTGCTGATTCAAAAATTAAATTATTATACACTTGATGTCTGACTACTAAATTCGCCGTTCGGGTACTACTTTCCCCAAAGCAGTCTGTTGGCGAATTATCGAAGATACTGCCCCTACAAATATAGTACTGTGACTATCTAACACTGAATTTAACACTTTTAATAATAATTTCTGTGTCCTTCATGACACGCAAAGTATAACTGTCAACGTCCTTAGACGCGCAAAGTATAAAAGCCTGTGTCCACTGACACACAAAATCAAAGTCTACGTCCGTAGACGCACAGAGAAATCGTCTGTGTCCTCGACACACACAATAATAATAAGCTATGTCTTGGCTCTTCACACCGCTTATAAATGAACCAGCCCTAGGTGTAGATAGTGGGGGAAATTAGATAAAAATTTCACAAAATAATAGCGATAGAGGAATGAAATAAATATCACTGAACTCGAAAAATAGCGCAGGTCAAGAATATGTCCATTAATCCTAGAATCGATCGTAGAGATGTTGTCTAGGCGATCTCCCGCGTGAATGCTAGCCGTAGCGTGCCCACGCTAGACCTGCCGCGCTAAATAGGCATTCTTCTCTCATTGGTTCCCACATTTTCTGTAACTGGCGGTTTTTATCAGACCTTGGCTTAGTAGGAGAGTCTAGCATGTACATCAGCCACTCACGTTACTGCATCATCTTTCTTCTAGGAGCGAATATCACAATGAACATACCAGCAGCATGTCTCACTGCGCGTCGCTTCAATTTTGAGGCGGCCACCACCTGTCCTTCTGAATCATAGTTATGGTCATTCTTTTCACAATCCTAAGTATTAAGCCTTTTGTCAAACAGCTTCAGGTATGTCCCCACTGTCTTCAGCATATGCTTGAAATTTCCTCATCTCCGTCTGGCTATTTTCCTGATGCTTGTAGAAATATTTATTAATTGAAGAAATAAAACCTCGAATCATTTAACCATCAGAGGTTAAAAGGGTTCACCCACACCTGAATTATATATAAACAAACTAATACAGCCATCACAATAACACGGGTTATGAAACAAAATTCAACACTCACCCAAGTTCACGGGGCCAAATGACCATGATGGTCGTGCATCTCAAATGAAACAACAACAACAGCTTCCTACCCAAATCCTTCCTAGTAAGAAAGTACACACACTAGTAAGCCTACAGACATCACAGTGATACAGGTTATCAGACAACTTCTACACACACCCAAGTACACGGGGCTACAAGACCATAATGCCACAATACCCCTAAAGAATCAACAACAAAAACATTGAATCAACGGGACGGCATGGATAAGCGCGATACGGCACGGCCAGCCTGAAGCGCAAATAAAGGACAGGACGAAAACAAATGCCCTCAACCCTCGAAGAATGCGGATTGAGGGACTTGGGAGGAAGGAGAGCCATGAAAGGCAGATAGGAAAGTGAAAGAGGAGAGGGTCCGCCCCGAAGGTAAGGGACAAAAGGGGAAAACAGACCCAGCTCAGGAATCCCTCGGGGTCGCCAACTCCCGAACTCTCCAGCCGTGAGCCCCTGAGGGTGTAGCATTATCGAGGGTGCACCAAACGTGGTGGGGCTACATACACCCGGCCTCCTTGAGGGCTTTGAGCAGAAGGCAGGAGATAACAGGAAAAGAAAAAGAAGGCTGACCCCTCGCAGAAGGAGGGAATCAGAAAAGATGAGACGAGGGCAGTAGTGGAGTGATGAGTGTTTCAACTCACTCCAGAACTCTCCTCGACCCACTACTAAGCCGCAGCCATGTCAAATATTTCTCGAACGCATGGTCCGATTTTGACAAATGAGGTGTCATTGGACTCGAGCTGACGTCCTGTTTCCTATGGACCACTCGTTATATATATTTTTTTTTTGAATTTTTTTGTTTTCGAAAGTTGGTGATAGTTTGAAAACCAAACATGGTAGAACGTTGTTCCATGGCTTAAACGAATGGCCTTTATGACCTTCATTTTTTGTAATAAAACGTTTTTATATTTAATGTTTTTTTGAAAACACTCGAATTTTGAAAATTCTATATTTTGGAAACTAGGAAGTTTACAAAACAGTTTGTTTGACATAAATGAAAGGTCCCTATGCCCTCTACCCCCAAAATAAATTTCAAGTCTCTAGAGCAAACATTTGTGTTTTGTAAGTAGTGTGGTAACGGGCGAGCTGTGACACTTCTTTTTGAACCCTCCTCGTATTTGCCCCGAAGCTGATATCTCGCTAACCAATGGTCAGATTTGAACATACAGGGTGTCCTAGCACTCGTAGTGATGCCCCCTACTTTCCTATAGGCTCTTTATTTAATTAAACGACCAAAACTAAAAGGTCATGTGCTTTTAATATCTCGCGAACCAATCATGCTAGAGGCGTGTTCGACAGGTCCAAGGACTCGGGGTGACGTCCTCTCTGCTATGGACCACTCGTTATAATTTTTAATAAAATTGGAAACTCGATTTTGGGGTAAACACGTGTTTTTTGTGATTTTGCCGATATCTCACGAACCAATAACGCTAGAGGCATGTACGACGGGTCCAAGGACTCGGGGTGACGTCCTCTTTGCTATGGACCACTCGTTATATTAAAAAAAAATGGAAACTCGATTTTGGGGTAAACACGTGTTTTTTGTGATTTTTGTCGATATCTCACGAACCTATAACGCTAGAGACGTGTACGAGGTGTCCTAGGACTCGGGCTAACGCCCCCTTTCAAATGTGGTAGATATTTTTTCCAAAAAAAAAATTCACAAAGGGCCTAACGCCATACATGTTGAAAAAAACTGTTTTTTTCTTTACCTGTTTATAATGTTTATGAAGCGTGGTGGTTGAGAGAGACGATACGGCTGGGTGTGTGTGTTTCAACGAACCTGTCGCTGACCACGGTGGCTGTGTTCAATAGAACAATCGCTATTTCGACGGGTCGGTGTATGACAGAGCGATCGTGTGTTTTTTTCACACATTTTACCATTGACGTGTAAACGGTGATGTTAACTTGGTTCTATGTTGGTCGAAGCGAGTACAGAAAACACACTTGCAAACGAGCAGGAGGTGAAGGTCATTTGAGCTTATTGGAAGGCGCTGATCTGACTTGACAACAGGTGCAGTGGAAAAATGACCATGACGCTTGAAGGTGAAATAATCTGACCATCGTGGTGGCAGGGAAGAGCGAAAGGCATGTGAACATGTGTGAAACCACATGCACGCTAAACCAGTGACATCCTGTCTTGCTTGGTACGTGACAAAATGCAAATCCATGTGAAATTTGATCTGCCACAGGTGTTCGCTTGGGACGTTAGCTGTCCACGTGCGCGATAACTGTTAACAAGTGACATCCTGTTTTGCTTCGTACGTGACAAAATGCAAGTTGACATGAAATTTGATCTGGCACAGGTGTTCGCCTGGGACGTTAGCTGTCCACGTGCCTGATAACAGAATGTTCAAAGCGTGGGAATCGCTGAATCAGTAAAAAGTATGATGCAACTTGTCGGAATGATGTCACAACCAATAGATGGGCAAGAGCTGCGAACAGCAGTGGTGGGAGGTGAAGGGAGGGAGAGAGAGGGGGGGGGGGGTAATGTAAGATGGAACACAGGTGGAAAGAGAAAGAAATATGTGGAGCTGAGGACTGTACACATAGAGCTATAGGTGGTGTACAACATGTGTGAATAAATTAAAAATTGCACAGGTTCACACAACATGTAATTTATTGATCCAAGAATTAAACGTAGAGTTAAACCCTAACCATTTGACATAGAGTTTATTTCCTCTTTGTTTCAACACTTTTTCCACAAGATAATGCTGAGGAAATGCTGTTTTCTGAAGTTCATGGAGATAAAATCTACCTTTTATGGGTTGACGGTTGAGGTCCTCGAGTAAATAGGTGACTGGGCTGTCCAAGTTGACTTGATGAATTCGAAATAGTTCAGTCCCCCACTGTGGCGTGTAGGCCTTATTGAAGGCAGACTTAAATTTGCTCACACGAACAAAATCCCCAATGTTCAGTCGGTGACGTTTAGGATCGGCTGTTTTTATGGGGTTAAACAGTTTATCCAATCGCTGAATATTTTTGGTCACGAGGCGTGGCTTGGTCCCAATCGTTCTATGTTTGGTGTCATTGTAACGTGATACTAGCTCAGATAACATGTCCAACCAGCGATAACTGCCCTGAGCGGTAAACGCTTTCCACATATGGGTTTTCAATGTTCGGTTGAACCGCTCGACCACACTGGCTTTGAGATTGCTATACGTGGTGTAATGGTGAATATCCTTAGATTTGAGAAAACTGGAGAAGTCCTTGTTGAAAAATTCTTTCCCCTGGTCAGTTTGTAGCAGCTGAGGTTGACGTTTGGAGTGTGGAATAATATGTTGAAAGGCCTTGGTAACTAGTGGGCCAGACTTGCGACGCACAGGTTCAACAAAGGCCATTTTGGAATAGACATCAATGACGGTCAACATATAGCGTACACCGTCGTTAACACCAGCATAGGGTATCATTTCAAACAAGTCAGCCTGCCAAAGTTCATCCACACCTCGTGAAATCACCTTGAGTCGCGGATAGTGACGCCTAGCTGGGCGATGCAACTCATGAGCAATACCCATTTTAATGGGTGAGGGCTTAACCAATAATTTTGGCATTTCGAAGTTCTTGTTCAATTTCTTGAATTTCCCAATCGTGACCGGTATGGCCAGCTTGACGTGAGGCAAGCAACAACTGTAGCCGCTGGACGAGCTTATTGGGATTGTGCCAGTAGGTAACATCCACAAGGGGTTTTAATGGTTTAAATGTCACTCCCGAAGCGGACACTTTACGACGAGTACTTTGACAGGTGGGAAACATTTTTGCAATGATGGTTTTATATTTTTGAGATATATTGGCATTCACTTGTTGAGCGGGATCATACTGTCTTTTGTGGGCATGGGTATCCAATAAAATGGATTTATATTTGTCAAGATCCTCTGACGTATAATCATGGTGAGAGGGGGTCCGAGAAAAGAGCATCTTTAACAGCCCTGGCGTTAATTTATAGTTGATGTTTTTAATCACAGCTTTAGTACGAGCAAATTTAATGGATGAATCGCCAATTTTAAAACTATCATCCTCATAGCGAACACCATACGTGGTATCTGTGTTTCCAATAAATATATCGGTGAAATAGGGTTCCAATGTTGATCCATAATATTTTATTAAAATGGGTTTCAGTTGAGATTTATGTTGAGGGGTGGCCAAGAGTTGTGAAAACGGAGACGCTCTGTAAGGGCAAGGTGTTTCGACCCTGGCCAAGGATTTCTTTTTTCTCAAAAACTCTGCAAGGGGTGCGGCCTTATTTTGAGGCGTAAACACTTGTTCCTCCTCATCCTCAACTTCGCTAACACTAGTCAAATCTTCCTGTTCCTCTTCCTCAGGGTCCTCATGCAGCGTCTGTGTGGCTTGTGAAACGGTGGGTAGCGTTTCAGATGACTTGAAAGAGGGTTTCAACATGGCTTTTAGTGGAGGTGTTAAATGTTGTTGAATAAACAAAGCATGATTTGCACGTGATTGTTTCAATTGACGAAACTTTTGACGAATAGTATTTTTTGCTCTAATAATATGCTTTTTCAATTGACTCTCTGCTAACGCCATGGTGTCTTGACAAATGACTAGACGGGAATGAGACAGGGCCTTAAATAGCAATAAAATGATCAAACCCTAAGCGATACCGTCCTTGGTTGAGTTCACTTTGTTTGTCAATCACTAAACAGGCATGACGTTGAGTGTTCCAGCACTTGGCACACAATTCTGTAAACATTTGAAAGGTCATACCCGGATTCACATGTTCATTATAAATGTGACGACTGTTCCTCTCGTCCTGACGAAATAAAACAATGACATTGGCATTGTCACGAATCAACTGTTTGGACATTTTAGAATACGTTTGCCCAAGATAGAAGCAATCGATATGTCTGTGTCGACCCATGCTGAAATAGCTTTGAATGATGCCTTGACGTTCAGTGGATACATCATCGAAAATCATGAGTGAATCAGGCTTTACTTCATCCGGTGAAATCACATTTTCTTGCATGGAAAATGTAAAATAACCCATGTTCTCTTTTTGTAATCCAGACATGACTTGATCCAGAAACACGTAGAGGGGTTGGTAGAGAGATTTTGCAAAAATATATATATTTTGAAAACGCAGACCATTGGGCGCTGTGATGAGCGTTAGCAAAAGATTAGTCTTTCCACAGCCGGAAGGCCCCACAATGATGCAGCGAATGGAAGATGGAAAGAGTGAACCATGGCGTTGTTCACGTGATGTGGGACAGAGATGGGAAACCATGTCCCCCACGGGGAATGACTCTTGCTGCTTAATAATCTTCATTTTAACTAAGGCTTAGACAGGCTAGCAGGCTGTCTATATACAGGACACCGAACCTTGTCATAGAAACAGTAGACTGGTACTACAGGTTGACGATGGATGTCTTTGGACGTGCGTTGATGGCCAAAGCCTGTCCCATACATGATCCTAAACAAGAAACAGATCCTGCTAATAAACACTATGTGGATAGGACAGTAGTGCCACGCACAAAACAGGGAGATTATGACTTTATGGGAAAGCGGTTAACCCATGTAAAACATCCTCAAGTGTCTACAGACGTTACTACGAAAGAGTATGTGGATAACAAAGTGTATGAGTTTTATGACAAAGTGCCCCAGCTTACGGTGAATGGCTATAGCGCTAATCACCATCGGATTATTCACGTGGAAGACCCGCAAGACGAAGACGATGTCTGTACCAAACGTTACATGACCCATGAAATGAAAAGGCTTTATAAATTTATCCCATCTGTATTTTTAGTGTATCTGACAAATGAAAAACCTTTGAATGACAGAAACCATTTACCGCTAGTCCATGATCAGCACTTGACCTATGTGCTTGCTTCGGGTTTAAGCCACTATCGATTACACTATGATGGAACCATTCACATCAAATATGCCATACCTGATGAGAACCATTTACAAATAAAGATAAATGGTCATAGGATGTTGGTCCATAACCATGAAATGGTCAATGCAGGTGACGAATTATCCTTTCACCTCATGTTGACATGGGATGAAGAGCAAGCGGGAAAAACCATAAACGATTTCCCACTTTATGTGGAATTGGAATATACAGCCATGAAATAACCATCTAACGTTAGTTGTGATTTAAACTTTCTTGTGAAAGGTTGTTGGTCATTATCATCATGGTGAAACAAAGGTATGCGGTGAGAAAGACTAAAAAAAGGACTTTGTCCTTGGCAAATCCTGGGCTTACGACATTCGTGGACAAGCCCTTGCGAAAGAAAAAAAGAAAAAATAATGTATTGACCATAAGGAAAGCCCTTCGAGCAGCACAGAGACATGTTATTCCAAAACGTCGGCGACAGGTTTCAAACCAAGGGCGAGTGATTCCCATCCCCAAACGAGCCGGATTTTTACCTGCATTATTTGCCGGTCTGGCTGCTCTGGGTTCACTTTTGGGCGGTGCCAGTGCAGTGGCGAAAACCATTAAAGCCGCGCAGCAGGGCAAGCAACAACTCAAAGAAAGTCAGAGACACAATGGAACGATGGAAGCGATTGCCATGGGGGCTAGAAATGCCAATTTAAAGCCAGCCTTTTATCAACAAGGATTTGGGATTTCACCATTTCGAAATATTAAAAAAAAAAAATTAACCTCAGCCATAGCTAGACATGCCCTGACGCATCAACAAGTGGAAAGCTATGCTAAACAACTAAAGCTTTCTCATTTTCGAGGTGTGTTTATGCGAAACCAATTACCCCCACGACCCTGGAAACAGGAATGTGCTGTTGTCAATTTGGATGATCACCGAGGACCAGGAACGCATTATGTAGCTTATGTCAAAGAGGGATCCATGGTATGGTACTTTGACAGTTTTGGGAATTTGCCCCCGCCCATGGAACTAGTGACCTATTTTGGAAACAGGATCAAGATATATTATAATGTGAAACGAGAGCAAACGTTTAACAGCCAACAGTGTGGACGTTTGTGTTTAATTTTTTAATATAAGACGCAGCATAAGCTAAAACGCCACCAGTAAGTTTGCAGAAAGTAAAACGTTTACATTGCATGGACGTGGACCTGAAGTCAGCCTAGACTTTTACCCGCCTATCGAATTGAGTGAAAAACCCTATGGTTTAGGACTTGTTTCTCTTGAAACGTACAATCGAATATACAACATACGTGAAAATGTGAACAACAAGTTTTACTATGATGATTCTGTGCTCACCTTGAACTCTGGTGGATACACGATCGATGATATTTATGAGCACATTTATGTGGTGTTGATCAATCAATATGGTTTAAAGTCATTTCTCGACGGAATGCACAAGTTTGAACTTGTAGGCCATACCAACACTCATCGCTGCAGTATTTTCTCCGCATTCAACATTGACTTTAAAACACACCCCGATTCCATTGGCCCATTACTAGGATTTAAACCACGTGTGTTAGAGCCCAACAAAAAACATGAATCGGACCATGAAGTGAAATTCATTGAGGACCATCATGTGTCGGTGACGTGTAATATTATTAGCCAAGTGTACACCAATCAAGAACCATCGCATTCGCTTTATGACTTTATTGTGACATCACCCAATGGGTATATTATTCGTGAAAACCCTCCAGTGGTGCTTTTTCATTCTGTGGCTGTCGATAGTATTAGTAATATAACATTAAGACTGATCAATAGAGAGCAACAACTCATTGATCTAGATTCTACCACACCTGTGACTTACAAGTTGGTGCTAAAGCCACAATGAAGTTTGTGTATAAAGCAACTACACCGTCTAGGAATGGTGTTAGTTGTTTGCCACGTGAATACACGTTAACATCTCAAGACAAGCAGATTTTACAGCATTTGGGTTACCACGTCAAGCCTCATAATGAATTCTATTCTAGAGATAGCGAATCACATCGAGGAGCAACCAGGAGTGGTAAGAATTGACCTGCATTCCTATCAAGCTCAAACACCTGGACTCAATAACAATGATGAAATTCAATTTGTTATCAACAACCAAGATATTTACACCCTACCGCATGAAAGTGTCATTCAGATTGAAGGTCGGCTCACCAAAGCCGATGGCTCTACACCCCCCACATCCAAGTTGGCCAACCATGGTTTGGCCTTTCTGTTTTCTGAAGTGCGGTATGTCATTAACGATATCGTGGTGGATAGCACTCGAAATGTGGGCATTTCCAGTGTCATGAAACTATACCCCTCTTATAGTGAGGAAGAAGCTAAAACACTTTGCATGGCAGGTTGGTGTCCTGACTCGACCAATGACTGGATGGTACACACCGATGGGACCTTTACTGGATATTTACCTCTTAAACTGGTTCTAGGCTTTGCCGAGGATCACCAACGCTTTGTGGTCAACGCAAGGCAAGTGCTTTATCTGGTGAGAGACAGGAGTGATAATAATGCACTCAAGGGAGCCGACAATGCCCCCATCGATTCAAAAGTTCAACTACAACGCTTGCTATGGAAAGTGCCTCATGTGACCCTTGAAGATAGCAAAAAACTGAACATTCTCAAGATGGTAAAGAGAGATATGCCTCTACCCATGGAATTTAGAAGCTGGGCACTCCATGAGTATCTGCTATTGCCCACCACCAACACACACAGTTGGTCTGTAAAAACAGCTCGCTATACAGAGAGACCTCTCTAACTGATCGTGGGTTTTCAAACGAATCGCAAGTATCAACAAACCAAAGATGCCACGAAATTTGATCACCTGCAATTGAGAAATGCACGTCTTTTCCTCATCGGAGCTGTGTTTCCCTATGAAGGACTGGATTTGGATTTTTCAAAAAATAAGTTTGGCCCTCTGTACGACTTGTTTTCTAAATTTCGATGGTCGTATTATCAAAAAGAGAACGGCCCCATGCTACTACCCCAAGCGTTTAAGGCAAGAGCGCCACTAATTGTCTTTGACTGTTCTTACCTGGAAGAGTCTGTCAAGCCATCCAATATCGACATTCGACTAGATTTTGAAACGCATGACAATGTACCAGCCAATACGACGGCCTACTGTTTGATTATTCATCACAAACAAGTCAACTATTATCCACTGTCCAACCAAGTGACGAGTGTATAAATAACAGGTCAACCCACGTCAAGCCGCTCAGTCATGTCTTCCTTTAAAGCCTCAAGAGACGTTACATCCATGAACTTAAACTCTGAGGAACAACGTTTCAAGACTTTTGCCACGTGGCCGGTGCCTTTCATAAACCCTCAAGCCTTGGCGGCCGCTGGATTCTACTATTTAAAAACAAGAGATGAAGTGAAATGTGCCTTTTGTCCCATCATCATAGACCAATGGCAGGAGGGCGATGAACCCATGCAGGAACATCAGCGCTGGTCACCCACCTGCCCCTACCTGTGCAGAATGGAAGTGGGAAATATACCCTGTCATTCAAGCTATCCCTCACTTGTGTCCCTGAGTGATGAAAAAACAAGTTACGATACGTGTGGACCGTATGGTGTCCATGGTGCTTCGGTGAGCAGCTCACCATCAAAAACGCCTAGTTTAGAGACATTGGGACATCATCGGTGTTATGGACGTTACAAACACAAGAGACTATATTGTTGTATCAGTTGGTATCGTCCTTATCCAAAAATAAGGAAAGCCTGTAAGACGTGTTATGATAATAAAATGATGTAATTCTTAAATTCTTATTTTTGCATGTCCCTCTGTCCTACCCTAACCTCAATTTGAAACTAGCATGGCAGGTAAGTCCATGACATGATCACACTTTAGTGGTCGATCGTCAGTCAGTCGTCAGTTGAACTTGGTCCAGGCAAGCGTCAACATGTTGCGCACACTCATTGTGGATTGTCAAGGGTTTAAAATTGGTGACAACAAATTTATATTTAAACAAGTGGCCATTATCGATTGTACCACGTTTTGGATATCGCAAGCTACGCATTTGCTATTTAAACCACCCCATGCTTTTGATTTGTTGTGTGAAAAAGACCGTAAACAAACCCAGTGGATTGAAAATCATAGGCAACTAGACTGGAATCAGGGAACCATTTCCTATAAATATTTGGACGTGATCATGAAAGCACACTTGTCCTCGGCCAATGTGGTATTTGTGAAAGGTAATGAAAAACGTCAATGGTTGCAACCATTTTTGTCGTCTTACTGCCAATGTATCGACCTCATGGAGTTGGGCTGCCGCTCCCTGCAAACGCTCATGGATACTTGCTCCTGTGGCAACATTACCCATACAGCCCTATCGCATGCGTGGCATCTCTTTCATTGGTTAACCACCCATGCCTGCTGGGAGTTGTTGAACAAAATTCTAACTCAAGATTTACCTGTGAATGAAGCCAGTGAGATTTCTACAAGCGACGTGTAAACATCTACAGCACGTGATACCATGGAGAAAGGCAATGCTACGGACAAAGCCATCGGCAAGTTCTTTGTGTGAAAAAAGAAACTATACAGTTTTACCAGAGAGGAACTCTTGGCGCTCCCCAAGTCGTTCATTTATTATGTGGCCGCCAACGCGGTCAAAGAAATCTGGCAACATGTACCAAAATCATGGACTCAAGACCATGTGTTGAGTGAATTGCAACCCTGTACGGATTACGATCACCATAAGCAAGTGACCATGGCAAAAATACCGTCTATGCGTCAGTGTGCGACTTGCCAGCTAGTGAAACTGTATCACGGTCATAAAAGTCCATGTAAAGACTTTGTTGAATCATTCCACGGGTGTCATGGCGAGAAAAAGCAACAACAACAACAACAAACACAAACATCGTCCACAGAGGAGGAGGAAGACCAAACCTTTTTACCATCGATGGAAAAGGATATGCCAGACCTGTACTGGCAATGGCGTCATTGACAAAGTGATTCAATACCTACCTTTCGAAATCCATCTTCCAGGTTATCGTTTTTGCGGCCCTGGAACTCATCTTGAAAAACGTTTACAACGTGGTGATGTACCCATTAATCTTTTGGATCAAGCATGCAAGGAACATGACCTTTCTTATCGCCATAGTCATCCTGGTTTAAGACATGTGGCAGATAAATTGTTATTAAAGAAAGCTAAACAACGTTTCACATCCAGTGATGCCTCAGTGGGTGAAAGGATGACAGCCCTGATTGTCATGAGTGCTATGAAAGGAAAGTTGATGATGCATGGACATAAACATTGAGGAGTGAGGAATTGGGATGTGTTTGTATTCTATATTTCTTTTGTCAATTCACCAAGACTATGAAATAAAAACAAAGGTTTACCAGAGCACAATGATTTGTTATTTTTATTATTTTAAGAAATCGTGATGTTGATGGCTGATTTTTTCATTTTACACATTTCACACATGATGAAATCACACACTGCCATTTGCCAATTTGCAATTTACAGATTTAAAAAAAGGTCGTTTCAAGTTTTGCGTTTTTGATGATATGGATTTTTCCATTTTGCTGATGACACATTATAAACAATGTCCGTTTGAAGTTTTTTGAATTTTCATATTTCACATATGGCCATTTCCAGTTTTTAAAAATGTCCGTTTTAAGTTTTGCGTTTTTGGTGATATGGAAACATGAATTTTCCATTTTGCTGTTTTCACATTTTTCCATTTGGTGTATGTCGAAAGTTGAGATTTGACAATGATGTTGATGCAAGTGCATGACCAAGGCGATGCTGCAATGTGTTGATGCGTGTTTGGAGAAACGTCGAAGTCTACGACTACTGCAGGTAAGACTGTTTTTACAAAAATAATGTCTTTTGACTGCCACATTTCAATGGAAAAAAAACGAAACTATTGAAAACAAAATGAGTATAAAAGCGACCATTATCCCCCTCTCCACCCACACACCCTCCCTCACCATGTGTGCTCTGGTCAACCATACACATCAGCTTTCTCTCTCCACTCATACATTCACACCTGTCTTTGGAAACAAACACAACCACTTTAGTTATTCCCAAAAGCACATTCTCGACATGCACACTCATCCCAAAAGAACTTTTTTTAGTTTACCATTTTACTATTTCAAAAAATAATTAAATACTAGTTATTTAAGTTACTAAAAAATACTATTACTCATTACATATTTACAAAAAAACTCAATTTTGTATAGCGTTAAAAGAATCACACTATTTACCAATCAAAAAATTAAAAAAGATAAGGTTGCATAGAACTATTTTAAAGAGCAAAAGGTCCAAGTGGGTTGCCACTATTTACAAAATCTACTATTTACAATAACAAAAAAACAATATTTACAAAATACTAAATCTACAAGTTACATAAAGCTATGTCCCATAAACGATTAAACAGTGAAATCACACCTCCTCCTCGTTGCGATCATAACCCCAGGGCAGGCTGGTGAGCAGATCATCAGCCCACACACGCTTGTTATCCATGGAGGCGAGGGTGCGTTTTCTCTGTTCTACAAGATACAAATTATGGTTGCTGGATTGTATCCTGCACTGTGTATGAGACATAGCTTTGCCAGTGCGTAAAACCGCTAGATAGTCATTAACACGTAGCGATTTTACCACTGCCCTACCTACACCTTTTGCTCTTTTGGATTCCTTACAGTCGAGTGTGCGATAAGCATACATTTTTGAGGCCAAACCTATGAATTTCGTCATAATGGAATCACCGCATTCATCTTTTAAAACGCCCATTTCCTTCTTGTTTTTTATGGGCAGCTGGAACACGTTGTCAGCACTATAGCAAGAGGTGTCGAACCAGTCACTATGTTGCCTCATGACGTCATAGGGGTTGCAGTGGCGAATGTGGTAAATGAATGAGTCCGTATCCATAAACAAAAGAGAGACGTCCTCAAAATGGCGTTTCGCAAACTCATAGTGGAATCGATACATGATCGATTTAGAAAAGTCTAAAATGACTTGACCCAAGTAAATGGGTTTATCCATGGTCACGCTGGTCTTACTCATTTCAATAGTAGCCAAATCCTCATCGATAATTTTGATCGATTTGAAATTTGGCTTGGCAATGTACCGCCGGGCACCCCACTGCCCCTCCCAGACATTCACCAATTTAATGTCACGGTATTTGCGGACATTCTCCATAGACTTGCCATTGATGCAGTTGTTCATTAATTTAAAAAAATTAATTTCAAACTGCTGTGTTGCCATTTGTCGGTGCTCTGTGTTGAGTCGCATGTATGGCTCAAGCCATGCTTATTGAGCAAAAGAAATACCCCTGTGGACTTTCTTCAACACCAAGCCTTGGGCGAGGCATTGCACCAACATTTGGATATGTAGCACATATAGATTTTTGTTGTAAAGTGTGCCCATGAGTTTTTCAATTTTCACTTTACTGTCAGGGGGGACCATTTGCTCAAGGCAGAATGGGAAATTGGCATGTTCATCATACAAGGATGAGGGATATTCAATATCCACTTCTAGCACATATCCACGGCCTGTTTCTTGGCTAGCCTTGATCACATCAAATTCTGACACTTGTTTGTCTGTCAGCCAAGCAAACTTCCCATAGGGCAAAGGCTGACTCATGGCGTAACAGTACAAATTATTCACGTCATAGTACATTAAGTACGATTCTGGTTTGTCTGGTGAATAATCAGACATGTAGACATGGTTCGCTTCAGCATGGCGTTGGTTAAGCGACACAAAGCCGCCACGAATGCCCTTTTCAAAAAATAGAACCATGTCTACATCAGTGAGTAAATCCAATTCCACTTGAGTGTATTTCAAAGCGGCATCGAACGAGAGCCCAGGACTCGTATAATAGTGAGCCGGGTCAAGACCGTAAATGTGTTGACACAAGTTACGGAATTTTTCAAACACATCAGTGAGCAGCAATACATCCAGTTTTAGGTAATGCATAGCATATTCACTTAGCGTGTTCATGCCAAACACTCGCCAAACTTGACATGCATGTGCATAGTCTTCATCGGAAACGGTACTGCGTGTTAGTTTCGAGTAAAATTTCTGTTGTGGTGGGAGTTTTCTTTGCTTTAACACGTCCCAGCTGTTGCAGAAATCATACGGGAATATACCTTTCCGAATGCACAACTGAAATTGCTCAGGATCATTAAAATGCCTTCTAGTATTTTTTAATTCCTCCTCATTCAAGCCATTCACAAGGCTGTCTAGCGAGGATGCCATAAACTTAAAGGAATCCAAAAATCGAATGCTAAAGTCGCCCAACCACCATGTCAGGGCCGTAAAACGCTCATGGTTTTGGGGAATAATGGTAAACGAGCCCTTGTTGACATGACCCAATTCACGAATCAAAAACTGAATGTCATAATTCGCCAGATTGTGGAAAAAGACACCGATGAAACGAGGAGCTGGAAAGTTCAAGTTGCATTTGCTGTACGCAGCTCCACGAAACTCCCCTGTAAAATGCGCGTGGTCTCTGAATTTTTCCTCTCCACTTAAAATAGGCTTTTCGCAAATATGGCATGTCGTGGCATGCTCATACTGCTGCTGCTGTTCTGGAGATAGGCTCATGGGTACTGGGTGGTCCAGTAATTCCTGTACATCATGAGCCAACTTGACAAGTTCATCCAAGAACCATTTGGCACAATCTGGCCCCTCGCGGTATTTGTAAACGGATTGTGTGGGGTCATAGGCACACACCACATTAAATCCTATGGCAAAGGGTTCATGTTTTTGAATGGGTGTGGTTGAGCTCATGGAGGGATCTGGTTCACATCCCGCCATGGGTGTAGTGAGAGCTTCAAAATCTGCGTATACCACATAGGGAACAGTGTCACGCTTGTGAATGTCCTTAAACTTTAACTCAGCCTTGTCCCCTTGTGGCAATATCAGTCTCACCGCTTCCTGAGTAACACAATCTATCCTATGACGTTCCAAGAGCGTAGGGGTTGTAAAATATTGCAAGCAACGGTCGCAAATGTACTTCTTACCATTATGCTTGGACACTTGACTGCTTAGCAATCTACTTAAGCTTTTAATCAGGCAATAGTGATTCACTTCTCCCACAGATAAATATAAAATATGAATGTGATGTCGTTTCGGTTCTTTTGTGGCATAAAGAGGATCCACAATCACATTACCATCAAGGCCATACACCATGAACGAAAAGTCATGGTTATCTTGTTCAAACCTGTGGATCTCGGTTAAGTCCATAGGGAACGATACTCGAGTTAAATTTAAAGTATGTTTCAATTCAACAAACTTGGCCTTGTACATTCCTGGTCGACAACCATTATGTTGTGCTGGCTGCAAAAACGCAGCCACAGACCACAGAAAGCAATCATTGTCACGATTCTTTATATTGACCACAGCATTTTTCGAAGCTATTGCTGGTGGTGTTTTAATATAGCTAGACCCAGCATTCAACGGGTTGAATTGACAAATGTTGATTTGCAAATGATGAATTTTGTCTAAGGCTAGACCACTCGGTCCTTGTTGCAGTTTATCAAATTTTGATAGCAAGGCATTCACCACGTAGGTTTCATACCACTGTTCCAAATTATGGGCTATGAATAGCTCTTGCATTTTACTGCAAATACAAAATGTCTCTTTATGCTCTACGTCCTTCTTTTTATATATGAAATCGCACACCAGTTCTGTATTCACCTTTAAAGCCGTATGCAACCGTTGCGCTGTACAAATTTCAATTTTAAAAATTTCAAAACAAGATTGTAAAAATTCTTTGGGAATCTAACTTTTTCTAATATTGACCACACGACCAGAGCACACACGCGATTTGAAACAATACTCAAGGGGCTCCCAAGTTAACGTATCCGCAGCAGTAAAATACATTATTTTGAAAGAACACTCTCACCTGAGTTTTCAGCTGTAGACTGCTTGACAATGGTTCCACTCTAAAGCCACTTGGTTTTCAACTGTATTTGCTATAGCAGTGACCCCTTTTTTTTTCAAATATCTAAAAAGAAATAAAATAAACCACCATAAGTATATCCATTCCATATAGTTTATGCCTTTCATAAACAAAACAAAATCAAACAGGTTATATTATATAATAAAATAAATCTCACCTTAACGTGTAATGCTTTGCTATATTCCCGTCTCGTGGGCTAGTGTGGAAATGGTTTCCTTCTCTAGCTGTCTTTCTCTCTTTCTTTAATATCGTTCTCATACACACTCATACAACAGGAGGGCTATACACGTTATCTGCAAACAAATAAATAAATAAATAAAATCATTAATTATCTAATCAATAAATAATTGCAAGTATTTATATAAAATCAATAAATATATAAATAAATAAATATATACCTACCCCCCTACAAAGTTAAGTATTTTCCGCCAACACCAAAACTGTTAAACAAGACCAGGGGATTCATGCAACGCAGTGTGTTCAAAGGTAGTCACCTAAGTGAGAGTGGAAATGATAACGACATGTCTTTATATATATGTTACGTTGCATGTATAATCTTTTTTTTCCACGCTTTGAACATTCTGTTATCAGGCACGTGGACAGCTAACGTCCCAGGCGAACACCTGTGCCAGATCAAATTTCATGTCAACTTGCATTTTGTCACGTACGAAGCAAAACAAGATGTCACTTGTTAACAGTTATCGCGCACGTGGACTGCTAACGTCCCAAGCGAACACCTGTGGCAGATCAAATTTCACATGGACTTGCATTTTGTCACGTACGAAGCAAGACAGGATGTCACTGGTTTAGCGTGCATGTGGTTTCACACATGTTCACATGCCTTTCGCTCTTCCCTGCCACCACGATGGTCAGATTATTTCACCTTCAAGCGTCATGGTCATTTTTCCATTGCACCTGTTGTCAAGTCAGATCAGCGCCTTCCAATAAGCTCAAATGACCTTCACCTCCTGCTCGTTTGCAAGTGTGTTTTCTGTACTCGCTTCGACCAACATAGAACCAAGTTCTCATCACCGTTTACACGTCAAAGGTAAAATGTGTGAAAAAAACGCACGCTCGCTCTGTCATACACCGACCCGTCGAAATAGCGATTGTTCTATTGAACACAGCCACCGTGGTCAGCGACAGGTTCGTTGAAACACACACACCCAGCCGTATCGTCTCTCTCAACCACCACGCTTCATAAAAATTATAAACAGGTAAAGAAAAAAAAAACAGGTTTTTTCAACATGGATGGCGTTAGGCCCTTTGTGAATTATTTTTTGGAAAACATATCTACCACATTTGAAAGGGGGCGTTATCCCGAGTCCTAGGACACCTCGTACACGTCTCTAGCGTTATAGGTTCGTGAGATATCGACAAAAATCACAAAAAACACGTGTTTACCCCAAAATCGATTTTCCATTTTTTTTTAATATAACGAGTGGTCCATAGCAAAGAGGACGTCACCCCGAGTCCTTGGACCCGTCGTACATGCCTCTAGCGTTATTGGTTCGTGAGATATCGGCAAAATCACAAAAAACACGTGTTTACCCCAAAATCGAGTTTCCAATTTTATTAAAAATTATAACGTGTAGTCCATAGCAGAGAGGACGTCACCCCGAGTCCTTGGACCCGTCGTACATGCCTCTAGCGTTATTGGTTCGTGAGATATTGGCAAAATCACAAAAAACACGTGTTTACCCCAAAATCGAGTTTCCATTTTTATTAAAAATTATAACGAGTGGTCCATAGCAGAGAGGACGTCACCCCGAGTCCTTGGACCTATCGAACACGCCTCTAGCATGATTGGTTCGCGAGATATTAAAAGCACATACCTTTTAGTTTTGGTCGTTTAATTAAATAAAGAGCATATAGGAAAGTAGGGGGCATCACTACGAGTGCTAGGACACCCTGTATGTTCAAATCCGACCATTGGTTAGCGAGATATCAGCTTCGGGGCAAATACGAGGAGGGTTTAAAAAGAAGTGTCACAGCTCCCCTGTTACCACACTACTTACAAAACACAAATGTTTGCTCTAGAGACTTGAAATTTATTTTGGGGGTAGAGGGCATAGGGACCTTTCATTTATGTCAAACAAACTGTTTTGTAAACTTCCTAGTTTCCAAAATATAGAATTTTCAAAATTCGAGTGTTTTCAAAAAAAACATAAAAAATGAAAAAGTTTTATTACAAAAAATAAAGGTCATAAAGACCATTCGTTTAAGCCATGGAACAACGTTCTACCATGTTTGGTTTTCAAACTATCACCAACTTTCGAAAACAAAAAATTTCAAAAAAAAAAATTCAAAAATATAACGAGTGGTCCATAGGAAAGAGGACGTCCCCTCGAGTCCAACGACACCTCATTTGTCAAAATCGGACCAAGCGTTCGAGAAATATTTAACATGGCTGAGGCTTAGTAGTGGGTCGAGGAGGGTTCTGGAGTGAGTTGGAACTCTCATCACTCCACTACTAAGGGCCAATTAAGGCGGGAAAGGAAGAGACTCCCTAGGCCTTGGATACCCTAATACCGTCGGGGTCGGAAGAGAACAAGAGTTGACCAAGTGAGGTCGACAGGAAAGAAGAAAGACAGGAGCCCGGCACAAGTAAGTGGAAGCAATGCCGGACTCAGCTGGGGCCCCGTGGTCGCCAACCCACGCCCACAAGATGTGAGCCCCTGGGGGGGGGGGGGGGGGGGCTGAGAATGATCAAAAAATGGATCGAAACATGTACTAGAATGGTTTTTATTTGACTGAATTTTATTGATAGATTGACAAGAATATACAATAAGTTCTAAAGCGTCAGTATGGATCAAATACAAGAAATGACTTATGTCATTCCAATGAATAGCCTTGAGGTGATGATGATGATGATGATGATTCTCTTTTTAAGGGACCTAATATCTAGGTTATCGGCCCCTAATGAAACGACATGGTATGAAATGAAATGTGGAAGATAAAAACAGCCCACCGGTAGAGATTAGAACGAAAATGGTTTATATAAAATAGACAGTGAGTCCCAACAACTATGCCTAATTTGGATGAAAGGAGTTAAAACGGGGACGATAAAAAACAATAAAACAAATGAGGCATATTTAACAATAAAAATAGAGATACACACAATAAAAAACATAAATCACACTAAAACTAAACTAAAAATATTAAACTACATTAAAACTGTGAGATCTCCTGACGGCACTGATGCGGAGTAGACAGAGTGCCACAGTTCCCTTCCGGCTAGATCGAAAGGAAGAATTCCATACCTTCGTTGTCTGCTTGATGACTCTCAGTTTTTTGGGCAGAGGCGTGGCGCGCCACGCTTCCTCCCAATGCGACATGTATAGCCTTTAACAGTATTAAAACGCCCAAGGCTGCAGGATTGAATCCTGGTCAGCCAGTTGGCATTTGAGGGTGCACAAATGTGAGAGAGCGGTGTCAGTAGATTTACTGGGACGGTTCTCCTTGTGGGGGAAATTCCGGCACCCGACGTCTCTAAAAACCACTATAGTTAAAAGGGACTTAAAACCAATAAAATTATTGATAGTAGTGGTTTTGTGAGAGTTCTAATGCCACCGCCACCGCTCCACCGCTGGAATACTAAAATGACAATAACTCGCGAATCAATCAGGCTAGAGACTTGTACGAGGTGTCATTGAACTCGGGCTGACACCCCCTTTCCAATGGACAACATATTTCAACCCTAAAATAAAACCTACCCCTACAAGGGGGTGAAATTGTAATTTTTTAGAGAATCTCTCTTTCCAACTGCAACATGTGAGAGTATGAATGTCAATATGGAATGAAACGTTGTTCTACATAAAGTGCCTGTGTTCGGTGGATAGCCACTATGAATTAACATGCTTGTTTTTTGTTTTTTTACGCATGCCCACTCATAGCTTTTATAAGAGGGCGGGCTTTTTAAAGATGGCGGCTGTAGTGTAACCTAACCTAACCCAACCTAACGGGTCCTTGTGGACAGGTCCTTGTGGACAAGTCCTTGTGGACGAGTCCTTGTGGACAAGACTGTAGGGACAGGTCCTTGTTGACAGGTCCCTGTGGACGAGTCCTTGTCCCTTTGGACTGATCCCTTTGGACCGGTCCCTTTGGCCTGGTCCCTATGGACTGGCTCATGAATTTATTTAAATTATGTCAAAGGGCCTAACTACATTTACGTGTGTTGAACTGACGTTGTTCACCAACCCCCACTACTATAATGTGATAACGATATGAAAGAAAAGTGACGAAATACATGTGAACACGTGTGAGATGACCTTATTACCGTCCTCCTTGCGAAACAAGTCACATCCTGTTTTGGTTCATACGCGAGAAAATGCAAGTTCATGTGTAATATGACCTAACACACAAGTGTACACATGTGCACGTGCACGATAAGAGCTAACAAGTCACAGCCTGTTTTGACAGTGGTGGGAATAAGGCTAGAGACATGTACAAGTAGTCAAATGACTCCGGCAGACAACCCCTTTCCTATGGATAACTTATTTCCACTCAAAAATAAAATCTACCCCTACTAGGGGGTGAAATAATAATTTTTAGGTAAAAGTCGCTTTCCATGTGCAACATGTGGGAGTTTGTATGCAAATATGAAATTAAACTCGTTCCACATAAAGTGCATGCATACAACTGAATGCCGCTATGATTTATCATTTTTGTTTTTTGTTTTACGAATGCGCAATTGGGGTTTTTGTAAGAGGGCGGGCTTTTTGAATAATGATTTATAGATACGTTTTTTTTTACAAATTAACGAAAGATCCAAAAACTAATAGGTCATCGGCTTTTTAATATCTTATGAACTAAGAAAGCTAGGGACTTGTATGAGGGGTCGTTGGACTTGGGGTGACGCCCTGTTTTTGAATGTTTATTCATTTTTTTTGTCAAAAGGGTCTACCTGCACTTTCGTTAGTATCTCGCTAACTAATAATCACAGAAGGTCAAGTGAGGTGTCATAGGACTTAAAATGGCCAATCCCTCTCCATGACCAATGAATTTACCCAAAAAAACAGCAAGGTCATTAACCTAAGATTTTATCAACTAATAATCAGAGAGGGACAAGTGAGGTGTCACAAGACTCAGGATGGCCAACCCTTTTCCATGACCAACGAATTTACCCAAAATACCCAAAACAGCAAGGTCATTGACCTAAGATTTTATAAACTTATCAGTAGAGAGGGTCAAGTGAGGTGTCATAGGACTACGAATGGTTAACCCTTTCCCATGACCAATGAATTTACCTCAAAAATTCAAAACAGCAAGGTCATTGACCTGAGATTTTATAAACTAATAATCGGATATCAACATGTGAGGTGTCATAGAACTTAGAATGGTCAACCCTTTCCCATGGCTAATGAATTTACCCAAAAATACCCAATACATCAAGGTCATCGACCTGAGATTTTATACACTTATAATCGGATATGGACATGTGAAATGTTTACAGTGAGTGATGAAACATAGCTAGGTAGTGAAAGAATTATTGTAGGCTACATGTATGGTGACTGACAAATCTTTCACCATTGGAACTTGTTTTCAGATCAAACTGCAGTACAGAGAGAGTATAGGTTGTAGGAATGGGATAATAAATGACAAATGGTGTATACAAAATCTGATTTATCGATTCAAGAAATAAGAGTAGACAATCTTTAATTGATTGGTTAAAGAGGATAGCTAAAATCCAAAATGGTGACTACATTGAACTAAACTGAACCAAGCTGAATCAAACCCAACCAAACCGAATCAAACTTAATCAAAAACAAGCCAATGGTTTAAGTGTAAAACTTGTGGTTGAATGTGGGCATTGGTAATGTCAGAAAGGAAAGGGATAACGCTCTACCTATAGAGGGTAAGGTAAAGCTAGTGCATGATGCTAATGCACACACACAAGTACATGAACCACACACAACTATCCTATGCACTTTTTATGGGTTGACTGTTAAAACTTGCTCAGTGGTTACTGGGACAAGATGGTCGCTACACACAACAAGCTTTAAATACCTGAGGCTAATAATCTATACACACACTCACACACACTTGTTCTAAACTAAACTGTCTTGCTGGCAGTGCTCACACAGTAGGTAAATGACAGAAATGCTTGGCTAACAGAAATACAATCATTTTCGGTTGTCTAATGTTACCAGCTAAACATTACGTGCTATAGTGGTGAGCACATGTGCCTCTTTCACTGGAGATCTTAACTCGATTTCTAGCTCTAAGGCCTAGAACGAATCAAACTAAGAAAAAAGGGTATGGTGACGCAGTGGTTAAACTGTTAGCCTTTCACTAAGGTAGACAAGGGTTTGATTTTAGGTTAATATGCATGTCATAAACAAACAAATAAAAGCAGAGATAATGTTTAAAACTGATTACACTTGTCTCTTTTCAAATTATTACTTAGATTACAAATACAAACGTGGACTGGGTTTGACATACAGTTAATGCTTCCTATCACATACTAGACTGTAAGAAAGCCAAACAAGCAAAAGGCGTAGGTAGAGCAGTGGTAAAATCGCTAAGTGTAGAGAAATACCTAACGGTTTTATGAACTGGCAAAGGTATGTCGCATAAACAGTGCAGGATACAATCCAGCAACCATAATTTTTATCTCGTGGACAAGAGAAAACATATATATATATAGAGAGAGAGATATATAGAAAGCTTGTGTGTGTGTGTGGGTAGCATAGGTTGTTTGACCAGAGAAAATACGGTGAGGTAGGGTGGGGAGAGGGAGAATTAGCACTTATATATGAATGGAAAATAGATTTTTTTCAATCGTTTTGTTTTTCAAATGCAGTGGTAGATATTCGTTTTTTTGTAAAACATTCTTACTTGCAGTAGTAATAAGCCTCTATGGTTCCACTAACACATAGATAGACTGTATTATTGCCATGGTCAAGCAGTCACATTAAGGGACACTAGGGCTGAGTTTTTCAACTTCCACATTTTTTATCAGAATGAGTTGAAATTTAAACTGCATACTTAGAATAGTAACACTAAGTCACATACCAAATTTGAAAACAAGTGGAAGAAATGTAATTGATTTTTTACTAATTATATTATTAAAATATACCGTGTAATCAAAATGCTCCATGCGCACTAGAAATTGTGTAAAACGCTTGATATTTTCATTACATATACATAAATATATCTTAATATTATAGCATTGAGACATTTCAGGGAAGTGATACATGTATGCTGTCAGATTAATTTTTTCTTGATGTGCGATCATGTTTTATGAATTTTGATAATTTTACATAGTTGATAATTTTTTTGGTGTGTAATTTACAAAGTGACTGGAGATATCGCAATGTTATCTTACAACACATGTGTTTGTGAATATCCAGTGATTTTTTTAGTAAAATTGGTGAATATCTCATGCACATGGAGCATTTTGATTACCTAAAAGTGTTGTTTGGAGATAAAAGCATTTTTATAAAACCGCATGCTATATTAACCAGTTTGGCTCACCCAATGAAACTTTTTTGGAAAAATCTGGAAAATACAATGTTTTGTTGTAGAGATAAAGAGCATAGAGACCTTTGGTTTTAGTTAACCTACGACTTTCTAGGATTTCTATTTTTAAAAGTATGGCCTACTTTCTATGATTTGCCTTCCATCTTCTTTTTACGCAGAGGATATTTAAAAATGTCGCTGAGCCTTTAAATATGGCAGTGCATGATAACTTTTTTACCGAAATGATCCACAGGGGTCCATAAGATATATAAATGGGAAAAACAAAATACAGTAATTTTGTCATTTTTGCCTAAAAACTCAGCCCTAGTGTCCCTTAAGATCATTTACAAAATCATAAAATGAAAAAATAAAAAATCTTGTTTTGGAAATATCGTTTTTCAACATACACACAAAATAAATATATAAAAAATTTGTAAACAGCAAAATGGAAAATCCATGTTTCCATATAGACAAAATTTAAAAACCTTAAACGGACATTTAAGAAAATATATGCAAATGGGAAATTGACAAATGTGTAAATACGAAAATGGAAAAATCCATGTTTCCATATCATGAAATTGAAAAACATTAAACTGTCATTATAAAAAATGCAAATGGAAAATTGACAAATTGCAATGTGTGAAATGTGAAATTGAACAAATGGCTATCATTATTTAAATAAAAAAGAACATGGTGCTCTATGGTTGAGGTGTGAATCAAACCCTCTCTACTTATTTGGACCACTCGAGACTGAGTAGACTAGTTTTAGTTGTCATACCACTTTTAAAAGTTTGTGTTAAATCTAGGAATTGAACCCAAGAGCTTGTAGGGGGGATCCAAGGTTATAATATGTTAAACAGATAGCCTTGAATGTAGGGTGTGGTAGTTATATAGAGATGAGACGTTTCGCTCAGGGCAGGGAGGCATGGAGATCTGCATCAAACCAGTCAAAAGACTGACGACTCAAACAACAACTGGTAGAGCTCACCAAAATAATGTTGTGTAACGGTAAATGTTAGTCAACGAACAGTAATGCATTACTAAAACCCATGACACGATACCTAAGAGCTTTTCTAAAATTATTTTAAAATGCGTTTAACCCTATATTAAACACCCAGTTCACAAGACTCATAACTGCAATGTTATGGTCAAAGAAAACAAAATCTATATTTGAAAACAAACAAGTGGTTTAGTCAATGTATACTGGAAAAAGTTTTATAAACACTCAAGTCCACAAAAATAATTAAATTAGTAACTGTCAGGTTGACCGAGTGGTTATGGTGTTTGACTTAAGTTCAAATTTTCTGTACAAGAAAGCAAGGGTTCGAATCCCTTACCTGATATAACTATTACCTCAACATGGCTTGACCACATTGTATTATTGTGTACTCAGTACACAAACCATAGATAGAGTGTATTGTTTAAGGTCACTCTCTTTGCGAACATAGTCAGAGAGTGTTGATGGTTAACAAATACATTAATAGTGGGACATAGGGATAGCAATTAAGAAAAACAGACAATACCCATACACTATTTTTATTTATTTAATGTAAGTACTTGTACAATAGTTATATACAAACTACAACTCTCTTTTGTCTATTACTATCTAGTCCTTTTCGATCCACTTGCATAACAAGGCAGATGACTTTGTAGTTCAGCCCCTTAAAACAACAACAACACTACCTCTTGCATAGTCTGTGATGTTGATGACTCTTGAGGCGTGGAAGATGGATACAACATAACTTTTACAACAGGGGTTAAACGTTGCTCAACAAACAATGCACTATTTTGAGTAGCAACATCTGTCTCTTGTACTAACTTATTAGCATTCTGATGATTTTTTGCCGACACCATCAGTGTTTTGTCTGGAGCGCTACATTGATGATCACTCACACTTAAAACCACACCATTTCTACTTTTCATATTGCCTCGACATCTTGTTGACCTCTGTTTTGAGCATCGCCAGAATATTATTCCTTTTACATTTTGTCGTCTATAGTTATAAGAGTAGCCTTTATAGAGTACACGTTGTTTACCTCGGTTAGTTGTAGTCAGTTCCATAGTAGTAACTAACCTGTTAGTATGATTTGCACACTACAAAGGTTATCTCTGTTCTGGTAATAGAATTATTTAGCGTTGGCTTTTATATTAATATGTACAGTTAAAAGTAATAGAAAAGTGATAGAAACGTGGTAGCAAAGTGGTAGACAAGTGGTAGACAATTGGTAACATAGTGGTAGAAAAGTGGTAGCAAAGTGGTAGAAAAGTGGTAGAAAAGTGGCAGAAAAGTAGTAGAAAAGTAGTAGCAAAGTGGTAGAAAAGTGGTAGCAAACTAGAAAAGTGGTAGAAAAGTGGCAGAAAACTAGTAGAAAAGTGGTAACAAAGTGGTAGAAAAGTGGTAGCAAACTAGAAAAGTGGTAGCAAAGTGGCAGAAAAGTAGTAGAAAAGTGGTAGCAAAGTGGTAGAAAAGTGGTAGCAAACTAGAAGAGTGGTAGCAAAGTGGTAGCAAAGTGGTAGAAAATATTACATGTATTGTTAAGAAATAGTTTAAGCGGTTACATGGATTCATTACACTATAATATTAGCATCACGAAGCTCATTTTCTATATCCAAAAGTTCTTCCTCATATTTAGTATGACCAGCCTGTTTACAGGTATGCAAGTACCGAAGCCGCTGGATTAGCTTATTGGGATTGTTAAAGTAAACAAATTTAACAAATGATTTTTTTGGGTGTAAACCATTATCATCATCATCATCATCATCATGGTTATCATCATCATCAATATAATTATCATTATTATAATCATCATCACTATTACTATCTAATCCTTTTTGTTCATCTTGCAATGCAACAACCTTTGGCATAGTTTGTGTTGTCTTTGATAGTGTTAGACGTTAACGACTGTCCTAACATGTCTTTTTCATGAGATAATAAATGCTCTTTAACAAACAAAGCACTATCTTGAGCCACACTATTTTTTTCTTGGTCTTGCTTTTTTACCTTGGTTAGAGTATTTTGTCCATTTAAATGAGTATTATTTTGAGATTTACAATAATGATCGATTGAAATAAGTATGTTGGAGCCTTTTGTTTTTATCATTCCTGGACACTTTTTAGATCGTTGTTTCGAACAGCACCAAATAACAGTTCCATTTTTATTAGTTCTATTTACAATATATGCATATCCTTTATAGTAAGCACATGGCTTACCATAGCTAGTCGTTGATACTTCCATGTCAACTGTTAAGCATAAACTAATCTCTAGTAAAGTTAACTCGATAATAAAAATGAAAGTTTGTAGTATGTGCAGTTTAAAGTAAGAGCAAAAGTGAGAGTCAAATGGTAGAAAAGTGTTAGCAAAGTGGTGGAAGAGTGGTAGCAGTTTATAGTAGTCATGATCTTTTTTACCAGAATGTGATTTGAGTAAATGTAATTTCTAAACCTTAGCAGTGAGTAGTCAGTTAGTCTTGGTTCAGACAAGCGTAAACAGTTCTCCAATGAATCAGAGATCAAGATTTTTATTATGAAACAGTTGTGTAACCAATTAGGTATCGGTACTTGATAGCTTCACACACATGAACAAAAATTCCAACATATCTGACATTAATTACATGATTTGAAAGTTGACAAAGAATATCCAATCAACCATTGTAGTTGCAATGTCAAACACAAAGACAAAATCAGCATGAACTTTTAAGTTACAGGAAAATTCTATGAAATAGACTATGCAGGAAATTTGGAAATACACATCAGAAGTTTGCAACACCATCCTTCTAGCCTATATAAATTATCGACATGGAAAGTGTGCACTGCCCCTAACATTAAACCAATTTATCAATAACGCAAGTCAACAATCAAAACATTTTGTGTTGAGTCTATCATTTAATGCATATATTCTGTCTACATTGAACAGTAACAAAAAACGCCATTCATAATTAATTAAGTTTGCTTTAATTCTTTATGTAATGATAAATACATATTTAAAGTTTTGGCTGACTGTTCAGGGTGAATCGGCTTTGAACACATAAGAGAGGGAATATTTTAAGACTTAACCTCAGCTCACCTAACATAACCTAAATTTACCTAACCTAACCTTGTCATATAGGTAAGAAACGGGTCAAGCTATGCTTTCGACTACCGAGTTTCAGCTACTTTTCAAGGTTACTCTCCCGAACATTGCCGGAGACTGCTGATAAACACCTATGTTCCCACGGCGGCGGCGCGCAACGACTTACATGACGCGCTTCCCCCTTTTCATTGATCCCTGTTGATTTGTCCCTTTGGACTGGTCCCTGTTGACTAGCCCCTTTGGAAGGGCCCTTTTTGAATGGAGTCATTTTTGACGGGTCCCTGTGGACAGGTCCTTTTGGCTGATCCCTTTGGACCGGTTCCTTTGGACTGGTACCTATGGACTGGCCCATGCAATTATCCAAATTATGTCCAAGGGTCCGGTCCAAAGGGATCAGCCAAAAGGACCTGTCCACAGGGACCCGTCAAAATGACTCCATTCAAAAAGGGCACTTCCAAAGGGGCTAGTCAACAGGGACCAGTCCAAAGGGACAAATCAACAGGGATCAATGAAAAGGGGGAAGCGCGTCATGTAAGTCGTTGCGCGCCGCCGCCGTGGGAACATAGGTGTTTATCAGCAGTCTCCGGCAATGTTCGGGAGAGTAACCTTGAAAAGTAGCTGAAACTCGGTAGTCGAAAGCATAGCTTGACCCATTTCTTACCTATATGACAAGGTTAGGTTAGGTAAATTTAGGTTATGTTAGGTGAGCTGAGGTTAAGTCTTAAAATATTCCCTCTCTTATGTGTTCAAAGCCGATTCACCCTGAACAGTCAGCCAAAACTTTAAATATGTATTTATCATTACATAAAGAATTAAAGCAAACTTAATTAATTATGAATGGCGTTTTTTGTTACTGTTCAATGTAGACAGAATATATGCATTAAATGATAGACTCAGCACAAAATGTTTTGATTGTTGACTTGCGTTATTGATAAATTGGTTTAATGTTAGGGGCAGTGCACACTTTCCATGTCGATAATTTATATAGGCTAGAAGGATGGTGTTGCAAACTTCTGATGTGTATTTCCAAATTTCCTGCATAGTCTATTTCATAGAATTTTCCTGTAACTTAAAAGTTGATGCTGATTTTGTCTTTGTGTTTGACATTGCAACTACAATGGTTGATTGGATATTCTTTGTCAACTTTCAAATCATGTAATTAATGTCAGATATGTTGGAATTTTTGTTCATGTGTGTGAAGCCATCAAGTACCGATACCTAATTGGTTACACAACTGTTTCATAATGAAAATCTTGATCTCTGATTCATTGGAGAACTGTTTACGCTTGTCTGAACCAAGACTAACTGACTACTCACTGCTAAGGTTTAGAAATTACATTTACTCAAATCACATTCTGGTAAAAAAGATCATGACTACTATAAACTGCTACCACTCTTCCACCACTTTGCTAACACTTTTCTACCATTCGACTCTCACTTTTGCTCTTACTTTAAACTGCACATACTACAAACTTTCATTTTTATTATCGAGTTAACTTTACTAGAGATTAGTTTATGCTTAACAGTTGACATGGAAGTATCAACGACTAGCTATGGTAAGCCATGTGCTTACTATAAAGTATATGCATATATTGTAAAAAGAACTAATAAAAATGGAACTGTTATTTGGTGCTGTTCGAAACAACGATCTAAAAAGTGTCGAGGAATGATTAAAACAAAAGGCTCCAACATACTTATTTCAATCAATCATCATTGTAAATCTCAAAATAATACTCATTTAAATGGACAAAATACTCTAACCAAGGTAAAAAAGCAAGACCAAGAAAAAAATAGTGTGGCTCAAGATAGTGCTTTGTTTGTTAAAGAGCATTTATTATCTCCTGAAAAAGACATGTTAGGACAGTCGTTAACGTCTAAGAAACCTCTAACACTATCAAAGACAACACAAACTATGCCAAAGGTTGTTGCATTGCAAGATGAACAAAAAGGATTAGATAGTAATAGTGATGATGATTATATTGATGATAATTATATTGATGATGATAACCATGATGATGATGATGATGATTATGATGATGATGATAATGGTTTACACCCAAAAAAATCATTTGTTAAATTTGTTTACTTGAACAATCCCAATAAGCTAATCCAGCGGCTTCGGTACTTGCATACCTATAAACAGGCTGGTCATACTAAATATGAGGAAGAACTTTTGGATATAGAAAATGAGCTTCGTGATGCTAAAATTATAGTGAAATGAATCCATGTAACCGATTAAACTATTTCTTAACAATACATGTAATATTTTCTACCACTTTGCTACCACTTTGCTACCACTCTTCTAGTTTGCTACCACTTTTCTACCACTTTGCTACCACTTTTCTACTACTTTTCTGCCACTTTGCTACCAATTTTCTAGTTTTCTACCTCTTTTCTACAACTTTGTTACCACTTTTCTACTAGTTTTCTGCCACTTTTCTACCACTTTTCTAGTTTGCTACCACTTTTCTACCACTTTGCTACTACTTTTCTACTACTTTTCTGCCACTTTTCTACCACTTTGCTACCACTTTGCTACCACTTTTCTACCACTATGTTACCAATTGTCTACCTCTTGTCTACCACTTTGCTACCATGTTTCTATCACTTTTCTATTACTTTTAACTGTACATATTAATATAAAAGCCAACGCTAAATAATTCTATTACCAGAACAGAGATAACCTTTGTAGTGTGCAAATCATACTAACAGGTTAGTTACTACTATGGAACTGACTACAACTAACCGAGGTAAACAACGTGTACTCTATAAAGGCTACTCTTATAACTATAGACGACAAAATGTAAAAGGAATAATATTCTGGCGATGCTCAAAACAGAGGTCAACAAGATGTCGAGGCAATATGAAAAGTAGAAATGGTGTGGTTTTAAGTGTGAGTGATCATCAATGTAGTGCTCCAGACAAAACACTGATGGTGTTGGCAAAAAATCATCAGAATGCTAATAAGTTAGTACAAGAGAAAGATGTTGCTACTCAAAATGGTGCATTGTTTGTTGAGCAACGTTTAACCCCTGTTGTAAAAGTTATGTTGTATCCATCTTCCACGCCTCAAGAGTCATCAGCATCACAGACTATGCAAGAGGTAGTGTTGTTGTTGTTTTAAGGGGCTGAACTACAAAGTCATCTGCCTTGTTATGCAAGTGGATCGAAAAGGACTAGATAGTAATAGACAAAAGAGAGTTGTAGTTTGTATATAACTATTGTACAAGTACTTACATTAAATAAATAAAAATAGTGTATGGGTATTGTCTGTTTTTCTTAATTGCTATCCCTATGTCCCACTATTAATGCAATTGTTAACCATCAACAGTCTCTGACTATGTTCGCAAAGAGAGTGACCTTAAACAATACACTCTATCTATGGTTTGTGTACCGAGTACACAATAATACAGTGTGGTCAAGGCATGTTGAGGTAATAGTTATATCAGGTAAGGGATTCGAACCCTTGCTTTCTTGTACAGAAAATTTGAACTTAAGTCAAACACCATAACCACTCGGTCAACCTGACAGTTACTAATTTAATTATTTTTGTGGACTTGAGTGTTTATAAAACTTTTTCCAGTATACATTGACTAAACCACTTGTTTGTTTTCAAATATAGATTTTGTTTTCTTTGACCATAACATTGCAGTTATGAGTCTTGTGAACTGGGTGTTTAATATAGGGTTAAACGCATTTTAAAATAATTTTAGAAAAGCTCTTAGGTATCGTGTCATGGGTTTTAGTAATGCATTACTGTTCGTTGACTAACATTTACCGTTACACAACATTATTTTGGTGAGCTCTACCTGTTGTTGTTTGAGTCGTCAGTCTTTTGACTGGTTTGATGCAGATCTCCATGCCTCCCTGCCCTGAGCGAAACGTCTCATCTCTATATAACTACCACACCCTACATTCAAGGCTATCTGTTTAACATATTATAACCTTGGATCCCCCCTACAAGCTCTTGGGTTCAATTCCTAGATTTAACACAAACTTTTAAAAGTGGTATGACAACTAAAACTAGTCTACTCAGTCTCGAGTGGTCCAAATAAGTAGAGAGGGTTTGATTCACACCTCAACCATAGAGCACCATGTTCTTTTTTATTTAAATAATGATAGCCATTTGTTCAATTTCACATTTCACACATTGCAATTTGTCAATTTTCCATTTGCATTTTTTATAATGACAGTTTAATGTTTTTCAATTTCATGATATGGAAACATGGATTTTTCCATTTTCGTATTTACACATTTGTCAATTTCCCATTTGCATATATTTTCTTAAATGTCCGTTTAATGTTTTTAAATTTTGTCTATATGGAAACATGGATTTTCCATTTTGCTGTTTACAAATTTTTTATATATTTATTTTGTGTGTATGTTGAAAAACGATATTTCCAAAACAAGATTTTTTATTTTTTCATTTTATGATTTTGTAAATGATCTTAATGTGAGTGCTTGACCATGGCAATAATACAGTCTATCTATGTGTTAGCGGAACCATAGAGGCTTATTACTACTGCAAGTAAGAATGTTTTACAAAAAAAAAACGAATATCCACCACTGCATTTGAAAAACAAAACGATTGAAAAAATCTATTTTCCATTCATATATAAGTGCTAATTCTCCCTCTCCCCACCTTACCTCACCGTATTTTCTCTGGTCAAACAACCAATGCTACCCACACACACACACAAGCTTTCTATATATCTCTCTCTATATATACATATATGTTTTCTCTTGTCCACGAGATAAAAATTATGGTTGCTGGATTGTATCCTGCACTGTTTATGCGACATACCTTTGCCAGTTCATAAAACCGCTAGGTATTTCTCTACACATAGCGATTTTACCACTGCTCTACCTACGCCTTTTGCTTGTTTGGCTTTCTTACAGTCTAGTATGTGATAGGAAGCATTAAATGTATGTCAAACCCAGTCCACGTTTGTATTTGTAATCTAAGTAATAATTTGAAAAGAGACAAGTGTAATCAGTTTTAAACATTTTCTCTGCTTTTATTTGCTTGTTTATGACATGCATATTAACCTAAAATCAAAACCTAGTCTCACCTTAGTGAAAGGCTAACAGTTTAACCACTGCGTCACCATACCCTTTATTCTTAGTTTGATTCGTTCTAGGCCTTAGAGCTAGAAATCGAGTTAAGATCTCCAGTGAAAGAGGCACTTGTGCTCACCACTATAGCACTTAATGTTTAGCTGGTAACATTAGACAACCGAAAATGATTGTATTTCTGTTAGCCAAGCATTTCTGTCATTTACCTACTGTGTGAGCTCTGCCAGCAAGACAGTTTAGTTTAGAACAAGTGTGTGTGAGTGTGTGTATAGATTATTAGCCTCAGGTATTTAAAGCTTGTTGTGTGTAGCGGCCATCTTGTCCCAGTAACCACTGAGCAAGTTTTAACAGTCAACCCATAAAAACTGCATAGGATAGTTGTGTGTGGTTCATGTACTTGTGTGTGTGCATTAGCATCATGCACTAGCTTTACCTTATCCTCTATAGGTAGACCGTTATCCCTTTCCTTTCTGACATTACCAATGACCACATTCACCCACAAGTTTTACACTTAAACAATTGGCTTGTTTTTGATTAAGTTTGGTTCGGTTTGGTTGGGTTTGATTCAGCTTGGTTCAGTTTAGTTCAATGTAGTCACCATTTTGGATTTTAGCTATCCTCTTTAACCAATCAATTAAAGATTGTCTACTCTTATTTCTTGAATCGATAAATCAGATTTTGTATACACCATTTGTCATTTATTATCCCATACCTACAACCTATACTCTCTCTGTACTGCAGTTTGATCTGAAAACAAGTTCCAATGGTGAAAGATTTGTCAGTCACCATACATGTAGCCTACAATAATTCTTTCACTACCTAGCTATGTTTCATCACTCACTGTAAACATTTCACATGTCCATATCCGATTATAAGTGTATAAAATCTCAGGTCGATGACCTTGATGTATTGGGTATTTTTGGGTAAATTCATTAGCCATGGGAAAGGGTTGACCATTCTAAGTCCTATGACACCTCACATGTTGATATCCGATTATTAGTTTATAAAATCTCAGGTCAATGACCTTGCTGTTTGAATTTTTGAGGTAAATTAATTGGTCATGGGAAAGGGTTAACCATTCGTAGTCCTATGACACCTCACTTGACCCTATCTACTGATAAGTTTATAAAATCTTAGGTCAATGACCTTGCTGTTTTGGGTATTTTGGGTAAATTCGTTGGTCATGGAAAAGGGTTGGCCATCCTGAGTATTGTGACACCTCACTTGTCCCTCTCTGATTATTAGTTGATAAAATCTTAGGTTAATGACCTTGCTGTTTTTTTGGGTAAATTCATTGGTCATGGAGAGGGGTGGCCATTTTAAGTCCTATGACACCTCACTTGACCCTCTGTGATTATTAGTTAGCGAGATATTAACGAAAGTGCAGTTAGGCCCTTTTGACAAAAAATGAATAATACATTCAAAAACAGGGCGTCACCACAAGTCCAACGACCCCTCATACAAGTCCCTAGCTTTCTTAGTTCATAAGATATTAAAAAGCCGATGACCTATCAGTTTTTGGATCTTTGGTTAATTTGTAAAAAAACGTATCTATAAATCATTATTCAAAAAGCCCGCCCTCTAAAAAAAAACCAATTGCGCATTCGTAAAACAAAAAACTAAAATTATAAATCATAGCGGCATTCAGTTGTATGTATGCACTTTATGTGGAACGAGTTTAATTTCATATTTGCATACAAACTCCCACATGTTGCACATGGAAAGCGACTTTTACCTAAAAATTATTATTTCACCCCCTAGTAGGGGTAGATTTTATTTTTGAGTGGAAATAAGTTATCCATAGGAAAGGGGTTGTCTGCCGGAGTCATTTGACTACTTGTACATGTCTCTAGCCTTATTCCCACCACTGTCAAAACAGGTTGTGACTTGTTAGCTCTTATCGTGCACGTGCACATGTGTACACTTGTGTGTTAGGTCATATTACACATGAACTTGCATTTTCTCGCGTATGAACCTAAACAGGATGTGACTTGTTTCGCAAGGAGGACGGTAATAAGGTCATCTCACACGTGTTCACATGTATTTCGTCACTTTTCTTTCATATCGTTATCACATTATAGTAGTGGGGGTTGGTGAACAACGTCAGTTCAACACACGTAAATGTAGTTAGGCCCTTTGACATAATTTAAATAAATTCATGAGCCAGTCCATAGGGACCAGGCCAAAGGGATCGATCCAAAGGGATCAGTCCAAAGGGACAAGGACTCGTCCACAGGGACCTGTCAACAAGGACCAGTCCACACAGACTTGTCCACAAGGACTCGTCCACAAGGACCTGTCAAAAAGGGCTCGTCCACAAGGACTTGTCCACAAGGACCTGTCCACAAGGACCCGTTAGGTTGGATTAGGTTAGGTTACACTACAGCCGCCATCTTTAAAAAGCCCGCCCTCTTATAAAAGCTATGAGTGGGCATGCGTAAAAAAACAAAAAACAAGCATGTTAATTCATAGTGGCTATCCACCGAACACAGGCACTTTATGTAGAACAACGTTTCATTCCATATTGACATTCAAACTCTCACATGTTGCAGTTGGAAAGAGAGATTCTCTAAAAAATTACAATTTCACCCCCTAGTAGGGGTAGGTTTTATTTTAGGGTTGTCCATTGGAAAGGGGATGTCAGCCCGAGTTCAATGACACCTCGTACAAGTCTCTAGCCTGATTGGTTCGCGAGATATTGTCATTTTAGTATTCCAGCGGTGGAGCGGTGGCGGTGGCATTAGAACTCTCACAAAACCACTACTATTGATGATTATGATGATGATGATGATAATTGTTGTTTTAAGGGGCCCAACTTCTAAGTTATCGGCCCCTAACGGTTTGGGCGATCGTGAAGATGATAATCAAATGTAAACTATAACTAATACTAACTGCTAACTTATATACTAGAAGAAGAAATGGAAAACAAAAGGGGAATAAGGAAAATAAAGAACAGGAGGAAAAGAAATGCCCTCAACCCTCGAAGAATGCGGATTGAGGGACTTGGAAGGAAGGACAGCCATGAAAGGCAGATAGGAAAGTGAAAGAGGACAGGGTCCGCCCCAGAGGTAATAGATAAAAGGGGAAAAACCGGACCGAGCTGAGGAATCCCTCGGGGTTGCCAACTCTCGAAATCACCAGCCGTGAGCCCCAGAGGGTGTAGCAATATCTAGGATGTACCAGAAGTGGTGGGGCTACATACATCCTGTCTCCTTGAGGGTCTTGAGCAGAAGGCAGGAGATAATAGGAAAAGAAAAAGATGGGTGACACCTCGTAGAAGGAGGGTATCAGAAAAGATGAGACAAGGGCCAATTAAGGCGGGAAAGGAAGAGACTACATAGGCCTTGGATACCCTAATACCGTCGTGGTCGGAACAGAACAAGAGTTGACCAAGTGAGGTCGACAGGAAAGAAGACGGAGAGGAACCCGGCACAAGTAAGTGGAAAAAATGCTGGACTTGGCTGGGGCCCCGTGGTTGCCAACCCATGTCCCACTAGATGTGAGCCCCTGGGGGAAATAACATTATTACTATGTATTAAAACTTATAAACGGATTCTCTATTCCTTATAAACCGGATTACGAGGTCAGTCCTGTTAAATATCATCCAGTTAATTGCCATGAGTATAGTTCTCTCACTTTCCTGGTTAACGACGGCAACTCAAACGTAAGGCAATAGCACGCGCCAACAATAACCATTGTTTACTACTGACCAATAGCTGATGATTCTTGACCAATATCACGTCTCCTCTATCTCTCCACGGGCACTCCAAAGCCCTGGTGGCAAGCTCGCGTGTCAGGCAGGTCTCAGGTGTCCAGTCTTGCACAGGTGCACGCAATTCTGTCCAGTCTCGCTGCATGCTCTCAGTAGCTATGGTGGAGAGTTGACAACACTGTGCCTCACGCTGGGAAAGCCCTGGCTCGCCACAGACATGGAATGTAAACATATCCACCCAGCTAGATTTCAAATGCGAGCCGCTCGTTATCGAAGAAAGTGAGAGAACTATAGACATAGGAATCAACGGGAAATCAATTCTATAATGGCTTTGGTGGTAATCAAACAAGCATGAGTGTGCCACGTTGCAACCTTCAGTTCAGAATTAAATTTCTTGGCAGAGCCAGGTATCGAATACTGACCTCTATGATGACAGGTCGTGCACCTCGTAGTGGAGCGGTTAGTATTATTGACTAACACTTCGGAGGCCTGGGTTAGATTCCTGATTCTGCCAATACATTTATTTCTGATGATGATAATTGATTTTAATAAGGGCCTAACATCTAGGTTATATTCCCCTAATGGTTTGTGTGATTGTGAAAATGACGATTAAATAGAAACTAGTGCTACAACTACAACTACTGTTACTAACTACAGAATTCTCACTAACTTAAATACTAGCAGAAGAAATTAACAATCAAAAGGAATAAGGAAAATAAAGGACGTGCCCTCAATCCTCAATGAATGAGGATTGAGGGACATGGAAGCAAGGAGAGCCACGAAAGGCAGTTAGGAAAGGTTGATGATGATGATAATTGTTGTTTTAAGGGGCCTAACATCTAGGTTATCGGCCCCTGATGGTTTGGGTGATCGTGAAGATGAAAATGAAAGCGAACTTAAAACTAAAACAAATTACTAACCTACATACTAGAAGAAGAAATGGAAAACTAAAGGAGAATAAGGCAAATAAAAGGCAGGGGGAAAATAAATGCCCTCAACCCTCGAAGAAGGCGGATTGAGGGACTTGGAAGGAAGGAGAGCCATGAAAGGCAGATAGGAAAGTGAAAGAGGAGAGGGTCCGCCCCAAAGGTAAGGGACAAAAGGGGAAAACGGACCCAGCTCAGGAATCCCTCGGGGTCGCCAACTCCCGAACTCACCAGCCGTGAGCCCCTGAGGGTGTAGCATTATCTAGGATGCACCAGAAGTGGTGGGGCTACATACACCCGGCCTCCTTGAGGGCCTTGAGCAGAAGGCAGGAGATAACATGAAAAGATAAAGAAGGCTGACCCCTCGCAGAAGGGGGGAATCAGAAAAGATGAGACAAGGGCCAATTAAGGCGGGAAAGGAAGAGACTCCCTAGGCCTCGGATACCCTAATACCGTCGGGGTCGGAAGAGAACAAGAGTTGAGTTAGGAAAGGGAATGCGGAGAGAGATTGCCCAATGTCAGTATATAAAGGGGACAGTGTCGGGGTCGGAGGAGAACAACAGTTGGCCAAGGGTGGTCGGTAGGATACATTACATAATGGAGCCCAGCACAAGTAATTGGAAGCAATGCCGGACTCAGATGGGGTTATGTTCTCGCAAACTCACGTTCCAATAGGCGTGAGACCCTGGGAGAAGGTAGAAAAGATATGGGAATACTCCTCAAATAATGAGGATTGAGGGACTTGGAAAGGAAGAGAGTCATGATAGGAAAGGGAATGAGGGGAGAATCCGCACCAAGTCAGTGGAAAAACGGGGAAACGTCGGGGTTGGTTGGGGGAGAGTGTTGTACCTTGGAACAGTTTTGACATTTAATTTTTTAATTATTTGTGTTTGAATTTCGTGAATCCTACATATTATTCCTCATTAATATAGGTCTTTCCACTTATTTTAATGCAGTTTGAATTGTGTTCAGTGTCAGATTTTAGTTGTTCTTTTTAACATTTCGTTGAACTCTAAAACATGTTCCAAGGTACAACACTGGCATGTACCTTGGAACAAGTTTAACAATTATGACAGAATTGCTGAATATGGAAACAATATTATATTCTTTGCAAGGAATGACATGGTTATTCATCGGTACATGTATACATAATATTAAACATGTTGTGTCACTGGACAAAGAATTATTCTCTCAATACAGTCTCTCAACAAGTAGTTCCGTGAAGATCTAAAACCTATTTTCATATATTTTCATTATGTTAACTGCCACTATCAACATACAAAATTTCAGTTTGATTGCTGTAATAGATTCGTAGATATTGAGAACCGACTAAACATTGCGCATGGTCGCCATGTTGGATTTTTATATATGTAGGTCTTAGAGTTATGTACTGTTACATGAAGATTATTGTGTACGTGCAGTATTCAAACTTCAATCGCATGATTAGGACACACGAAGTAAAAACGAGATTTTAAAATTTGGCACCACGCCGTCTTGTGGTTAAAGAAACAATTGAAATCAATAAGATGCTAGTGGATTAACATTTGTATAAGGATTTACTGCACCAAGTTTCACTACACTCGGTTGGTTAAATTGCGAGAAACGTCCATGTGAATATGTATAATTCGCGTCACCGCCATGTTGGATTTGTGATCACCAGGTTATTGAAAGTCCTATAGGTGAACTTATGTTTATAGCCCCTAAGAACATTGAAAAAATCAGTTTGATTGCTGTAATAGATTCGTAGATATTGAGAACCGTCTAAATATTTCGGATGGTTGCCATGTTGGATTGTTATATGTATAAGCCATAGAGTCATGAACCCTTAAAGGAAAATTATTGCGTTGGTTCATTATTCAAACTTTCCCTTCGATCGCAAGATTACGAACCAAGAAATAAAAACTTAATTTTAAAACTCGCACAGCCGCCATCTTGGGGTTATGTAAACAATTGAACTAAATTAGATTCCAGTGCATTACAATTTGTATAAACATTTGCTGTACCAAATTTCATTGCGATTGGATCATTAAATCGTGAGTAAAGTCTATTTGAAACTTTCCAATTCGCTTGGCTGCCATGTTCGTTTTGTAGTTAACTGGTTTTTGAAAGTCTCATAGGTTAACTTCCAGTAATACCCTTTATCTCCGTACAAAATTTCAGGGTGATACCGGTAATAGCTTCAGAGATATAGAATGCAGGGGAAATATTTCGCACAGCCGCCATCTTGAGATTATGTAAACAATTGAACGAAGTTAGATATCGGTGCATTTAATTGTGTTTAAAAATATACTGTACCAAGTTTCATTGCGTATGGTTGATTAAATCGCGAGAAACGTATATTTAAAAGTCGCAACTTCGCTTGGCCGCCATGTTGGTTTTGTAGTTACCAAGTTTTCAAAAGTCACATAGGTGAACGTCTAGTAGTTCCCCTTATCACTGTACAAAATTCCAGGGTGATACCGGAAATAGTTTCGGAGATATTGAATTCTGGTGAAATATTTCGCACAGCCGCCATGTTGGATTGGTGAGACGTAACAAAATTTGAAGGGCACAGTCGGGATTGTCCCGAATAGTGCTATGAACGTACCGAGTTTCATTTAAATCGCTCCAGCTGTTTAGATTTGATTAGGCAGGAACACACACACGAATCACAAACATACCCACACATACACACACAGACATACGGGCAAAAGGTGATCTCATAAGCCTATTTTTTCATAAATGAAAATAGGCTAAAAATGCGAATGACTATTAATATGACAATAAAAAGCATCAGATTTAACTAGTTCTGTTATCAGTTTTCCTTCACAATATAGCAACAGCGTAATTATATACAGATTCGTTCCCTGAACGTTGTACCTGGAGGTTATGAAGTCTATTTCAAAGTGCATCTGTTTCATTTGTCACCGTGTGCCACCAGATACATTTATCTGAGGCAATTTCATTATGACGTCTTCCTTGGGAACATCATAAAGTTCATCCTTGTCAAGGATGAAGTTTTTAGTGTCACCCTGTCTCTAAAAAAACTGGATTTTATACTCAGAACAACATTTTTCATATTCATGTATTTTACCTTATGAATAAACCATACTATGTGGACTACTTCAGATTATTGGGTCCAGATCTATTAATACTGAGTTGGATTCAGGTCAATACAGATTAAGAACAAGATGAAAAAATGAAAATCCACAGCCTGCTTCCAGTCTCCGACCGGGTCAGGAATGGAATAAATGAAGCACCTATCTAGCGGCGAGGATATGAACTGTGCCGGCTGCCGAGGCCTGACGCACTCCTCTGGGGCAATGATTAAATGAATGACAGATGAAATGAAATGATAGTGGAGAGTGTTGCTGGAATGAAATTTTGACAGGGAAAACCGGAGTACCCGGAGAAAAACCTGTCTGCCTCCGTTTTGTCCAGCACAGATCTCACATGGAGTGACCGGGATTTGAACCACGGATCCAGCGGTGAGAGGCCGGCGTGCTGCCGCCTGAGCCACGGAGGCTAGAGTAAGAACATGATAATGCTCCAAAATAGTATTTGGGAGAACATAGTGTACCTTGTAATGTACTGTACCTTGTAACACCTATTGTACCTTGGAACGTGTTCCAAGGTACATGATGTAGCCATTTCAGAAAAAAACATGCATTTCTTTTTGTAGGTTTGGTAGAACAAAAATGTAGCCTGTGTTTGAAGGAACCTCCTTTACCTGTGAGAACTACTTATATGCCGAATTGAAATCACTTTAAAAATACTTTCATGTACCAAAATGCTTTATACTTAAATAACTTGGAACTGAAGCCACAATGGATGCCACCAGACAAACAGTGCTGCCTAGTTTGGCAAAGTAATGAACCCTACCCAGCTATTCCAAAGAAAGTTTACAAAGATCAAAGATAATGCAACTGTTTCAAGGTACAAACGTTCCAAGGTACAACACTGTCCCCCATAATGGACCCCGGAACTAGTAAGTGGATGCAATGCCAGACTCAGCTGGGGGTTCTGTGGTCAAAAACCCGCGTTCCACTAGATGTGAGTCCCTGGGGGAAGATAGAAAAGACATGGCAATAATCCTCAAATAATGAGGATTGGGAGACTTGGAGGCAAGGGGAGCCATGAAAGGCAGATTGGAAAACGAATGAGGAGAGAATCCGCCCCAAGTCAGTGGAAAAAGGGGGAAACGTTGGGGCCGGGTGAGAACAAGAATTTACCAAGAGAGCTCGATAGCATAGATTACATATTGAAACCCGGCACAAGTAAGTGGAAACAATACTGGACTCAGCTTGGTAGGGTCCCGTGGTCGCCAATCCACGTCTCACTAGGTGTGAGTTTCTGGGGGGAAATTTAGTTCTGGTTTGAAATGCTGAAACTGTATCACTGACGTGTACGGCCTGTTCCGATTCAACACGGAACTGTAAAATGGGTTGCCTACCTACCCGCAATCGGCTTGAAATCTGGTCGCAGCGCGCTAGCGACGGGGCTGAGTTCGATTTCACTGATTGCCGCCTTCTTAAGCAGTATTTCAAAGTACTTTGTTCTTTCAAAATATATTTACACAGGCTTCACAATAAGTTTGAACGTTTTATGTTTCAGAACTTGTTATTTTACGCTTCTGTTAATGGCTTTTTCAGAGCATTTCTATGAAATAAAATTTTATTATACAACAAATAACTAGTTTATTACAACAAATATGTATTTTTGTGTTGTATTTTATTTACAACACAATTTATTGCTTTTTAAACTAATACCACAAAACGAGATACAATTTGGAAATGATATGTTACAAAATTGTAATCAGTCTTCGACGCGACATGTTTTGAAAGAGAAAAATACTTTGCAATGCTGCATAAGAAGGCGGCCATTAGTGAAATCGAACTCAGCCCCGTCGCTAGCGCGCTGTGACCAGATTTCAAGCAGATTTGCGGGTGGGTAGGCAACCCATTTTACAGTTCCGTGTTAAATCGGAATAGGCTGTACGTCACTTGTGGGTGTCAATATTGAACCCTCACACAATGCTAGCCAATACACCAAGAGTTAGTGACGCACTCTGAGTATTTTGTAACCAAATACTTTGCATATATACCTACGCGTTCTCAAGTGAGGTATTTAGAAAAATACCAGCAGATTCATTAGTCACGCTCCAAAGACTTGCTTTCTAAGCTTGTGCCTGTTTGTCCTTGAGGACGTTATAAAAGTTCCTGGTAACGTAGCTGCAGACGCAGTGAATTCAATGGCTACGTTTTATAGATCTACCTGAATGGTTTATAGATGCTTATCCTTGACATGGGATGTATTTTAAAAGTATCTAAGCCTCTACCTACTAGTTTCCACTCACATCAACTTGATTCAAAATTACTTGCACCTATCATAAATTTAAGGAAAGTAGGCTCTTTTGTTCGTCACTAAACTACTTGTTTACAGTTATGTACTATTACATGAAGAATATTGTGTAGGTGTAGTATTCAAATTTCAATCGCATGATTAGGACACAAGAAATTAAAACCAGATTTTAAAATTTCGCACAGCTGCCATCTTGTGGTTATGAAAACACACAATAAAAAATTAGATGCCAGTGGATTAACATTTGTATACGCATTTTCCGTACCAAGTTTTACTGCGCTTGGATGATGAAAACGAGAGAAACGTCCATTTAAATAGTTATATTTTGCGTCGCCGCCATGTTGGATTTGTGCTCATCAGGTTATTGAAAGTCCTATAGGTGAGCTTATATCCATAGCCTCTATCAACACACAAAATTTCAGTTGGATTGCTATCATAGATTAATAGACATTGAGAACCGTCTATATATATCGGATGGTCGACATGTTGGATTTTTATATATGTGCGCCATAGAGCTATGTACTATTAGATGATGATTTTTGCGTAGGTTCATTAATAAAATGTTCACTTCGATCGCATGATTAATTCACAAGAAAAAAACTTAATTATGAAATTGCGCACAGCCGCCATCTTGAGGTTATATGAATAATTGTACTAAATTTGATGATGATGATATGATGATAATTGTTGTTTTAAGGGGCCTAACATCTAGGTTATCGGCCCCTGATGGTTTGGGTGATCGTGAAGATGAAAATGAAAAGCGAACTTAAAACTAAAACTAACTACTAACCTACATACTAGAAGAAGAAATGGAAAACTAAAGGAGAATAAGGCAAATAAAAGGACAGAAGGGAAAGAAATGCCCTCAACCCTCGGAGAAGGCGGATTGAGGGACTTGGAAGGAAGGAGAGCCATGAAAGGCATATAGGAAAGTGAAAGAGGAGAGGGTCCGCCCCAAAGGTAAGGGACAAAAGGGGAAAACGGACCCAGCTCAGGAATCCCTCGGGGTCGCCAACTCCCGAACTCACCAGCCGTGAGCCCCTGAGGGTGTAGCATTGTCTAGGGTGCACCATAAGTGGTGGGGCTACATACACCCTGCCTCCTTAAGGGCCTAGAGCACAAGGCGGGAGGTAAAAGGAAGAGAAAAAGAAGGCTGACCCCTCGCAGAAGGAGGGTATCAGAAAAGATGAGACAAGGGCCAATTAAGGCGGGAAAGGAAGAGACTCCCTAGGCCTCGGATAACCTAATACCGTCGGGGTCAGAAGAGAACAAGAGTTGACCAAGTGAGGTCGACAGGAAAGAAGACAGAGAGGAGCCCGGCACAAGTAAGTGGAAGCAATGCTGGACTCAGCTGGGGCCCCGTGGTCGCCAACCGTACTAAATTTGAAGCGAGTGCATTACAATGTGTATAAACATTTACTATACCATATTTCACTGCACTCAGATGGTTAAATCACGAGAAAAGTCTATTAAAATGTTTCATTTTCGCTTGGCTTTGTATTTTACAGGTTTTTGGAAGTCTCATAGCTGAACTTCTAGTAGTACCTTTTATTACCGTAAAAAATTTCAGGGTGATATCAGTAATAGTTTCGGTGATATATAATGCCGGTGAAGTATTTCGCACAGCCTCCATCTTGAGGATATGTAAACTATTGAACAAAATTAGATGCCAGCGCATTACAATGTATAGGCTATAAACATTTGCTTTGCCAAGTTTCATTGTGTTTGGTTAGTTATATCGCGAGAAAAGTCTATCTAAACGTTTCATTTTTGCTTGGCTGCCATGTTCGTTTTGTAGTTATCAGGTTTTTGAAATTCTCATAGGTGACCTTCTAGTGATTCCCTTTATCACCGTACAAAATTTCGGGGTGTTATCAGTAATAGTTTCGGAGATATAGAATGCCGGTGAAATATTTCGTACACCCGCTATCTTGAGTTAATGTGAACAATTGAACTAACTTAAATGGCAGTGCATTACCATGTATATAAACATTTGCTGTACCAAGTTTCATTGCGTTTGGATGGTTAAGTCGCGAGAAAGTTCTATTTAAATGTTTCAACTTCGCTTGGCCGCCATGTTCGTTTGGTAGTTATCAGGTTTTTGAAATTATCATAGGTGACCTTCTAGTGGTTCTCTCTATCACCGTACAAAATTTCGGAGTGATATCGGCAATAGTTTCGGAGATATAGAATGCCGGTGAAATATTTCGCACAACCGCCATGTTAGATTGGTGAGACGTAATAAAATTTGAAGGGCACGGTCAGGGTTGGCCGAAATTGTGCTATGACCCTACCGAGTTTCATTGAAATCGCTCCAGCCGTTTAGAAGTTATTAGGTGGGACACACATCCATACATACACATACACATACACACACACACGGACAAAAGGTGATCTCATAAGCCTTTTTTTTTCATAATTGAAAATAGGCTAACAAGGAAGCCTATAGAATCACCGAGAACAGATATCGGTGCGAAATCAAAATCAATATGACGGAATGTAAAATTATAGCACGATAATTGCAACTGAATCATTATACGCATCAGAAACCCTAATAAGCCTAATTAGAGGCAGATCACTAACTAAAGAAATGAATAGAAAGAAAGCAAAATCATTAAGAAAACCTTTGCCCCAGTGTGCATAGAGATGATAATAATTTGTACTTGTTTTATGGCGAACATCTGGGTTTTCGACCCTTAATGGTTTGAATGTTCGTGAAAATGAAAATGGAAACTATAACGACTGACTTACATAGGCTATTAGAGGAGGAAATGGTAGACAGAAGTAATAATGTAATTTAAAGGGGGGAGGAACGAAAATGTCCTCAACCCTTGAAGAATGAGAATTAAGGGACTTGGAATAAAGGAGAGCCATGAAAGGCAGATAGGAAATGGACGAGGGGAGGTCTCCTCCCTAAAGGAAATGGAAATAGAAGATGATGATGATGATGATAATTGTTGTTTTAAGGGGCCTAACATCTAGGTTATCGGCCCCTGATGGTTTGGGTGATCGTGAAGATGAAAATGAAAAGCGAACTTAAAAACGAAAACTAACTAATAACCCACATACTAGAAGAAGAAATGCAAAACTAAAGGAGATTAAGGCAAATAAAAGGACAGAAGGAAAAGAAATGCCCTCAACCCTCGGAGAAGGCGGATTGAGGGACTTGGAAGGAAGGAGAGCCATGAAAGGCATATAGGAAAGTGAAAGAGGAGAGGGTCCGCCCCAAAGGTAAGGGACAAAAGGGAAAAACGGACCCAGCTCAGGAATCCCTCGGGGTCGCCAACTCCCGAACTCACCAGCCGTGAGCCCCTGAGGGTGTAGCATTATCTAGGGAGCACCAAAAGTGGTGGGGCTACATACACCCGGGGAAATAGAAGAAAAACCAGACCCAGCTCAGGAATCCTGGAATCACCAGCCGTGAACCTTTGAGTGTGTAGCACTCTCCAACATGCACAAAGAATGGTGAGTCTACATACACTACCTCCTCGAGGAGAAGACAGGAGATACCATGGGAAGTATAACTGGTGAACTGACCCCTCGAAGAATGAGAGTATCAGGAAAGGGGAGACAAGGTCAATTGAGGCGGGAAAATGAAATACTCCCTAGGCATCGTATACCCTAATACCGTAGGCATCGGAAGAGAACAAGTGTTGACTACAGGAGGTCGACAGGAAAGATAACTGAAAGGAGCCCGGCACAAGTAAGTGGAAGCAATGCCGGACTCAGCTGGGGTCCCGTGTTCGCCACCCCACAAGTTGTGAGCCCCTGGGTGGGGATTTGTCGAAATTAACCTTTAAATAATATTGCACGGTTCATGCTTTCACCAATGCTAATGTCTCCAGCAAGAAGCAAGTTGTAATAAGACTAATTTTACTGCTTTGGAAATTCGCTAGATTTCCCCTCAAATTGCATCCAATGAAACTGTAACAGTCAATGACGGAAATGTGAAGCTTTGTCCACATTGGGATCTTCAAATCCCCCAGACATATCTATTTTCCCACAAAATTGGCAACCTTGTTTCTACCTGGCTCCACACAAGGTCAAGATATCCAGAGACATCAGTTAGTTGAATAATTAAATGCCTGCAGTAACTCTCCTAGACAAATGGATGATGTGTCGATGAGACAGAGTACGTTTACGACATTCATCGACAGTTGAAAATCACTTTCCGCCAGCAATAAGTAATTCTAATTCATTAAACAGTTACAATAAACTCTTGGCCTGCATTGGTATGAATTTCAACAAGATATTAATTCAATTCTCAAGGAGAAACTTCTTGCTCAAGAATGTCGTTTCCGATGAAGCAACTTTTGCACAGTCATCCACTAGAAGGAAGAATGAGGATTGAGGGACTTGGAAGGAACGAAAGCCATGAAAGGTGGATAGGAAAGGGAAAGAGGAGAGGACCCGAGCCAAAGTCAGTGGAAAAAGGGGGAAAAAACGGACCCAGCTCAGGAATCCCCCGGGATCGCCAACTCCCGAGCTCACCAGCCATGAGCCCTTGAGGGTGTAGCAATATCCAGGGTGCACCAGAAGTGGTGAGGCTACATACACCCTGCCTCCTTGAGGGCCTTCAAATCTTGTCCTCAGATGGTTAAAGTATGCAAAAAATATACTAATTAAGTTGCCCAACTACAGTATCTAATTCTCCTGGTTGCATGTAATTTAAGATACACACGGAATTAATTGTACCTTATCACTTAACTTATGTATCCAGAAATGCAACGCACTTTTGAACAAAACAAGTAATCGGGAGTACTCCTTTATTTGTTAACGCTATCTTTGTTTTGTCCTTACATAATGAAAATGTCTCTAAAACTGAATTGACTATTAAATGTTTAATGGCCTGATACGTAGAGAAGTTAGCAGGATGACGGACCAACAGCGAGCACTCAGCGACCGCCATCCGAGCCAAGCACATCGCTCGACGAGTGGCTTCGGTGGCGTAGTTGGTAGCTTCTAAGCTACTATGCTTCTATGCCCAAACTCGCGGTTCAAACCCGGCTGAAGTCGTCGGATTATTTTAAGGGTATTAAATATCCCTCAGTATGCCTTCCTGCGGAGTAGATGTAAAGCCAGCGGGCCCATGTCATAGATTTATGGCATGTAAAAAGACCTTATGCTAACTACAATTGTGAGAAGCTAAATTTATAAGTTAGATTTGATTAAAGTTCGCAGCCAGGTGCCAATTGCGGTGGCATCTAGTAGTCAAGTTCGCAGCTAGATGTCGTTGACTGTAGCATTTGGTAACTAAAGTAGCAACTACTTGAAATTGATCGTCTGCAGTCCACACCTAAATTACAGATAACACACACTAGTACAGCCATCACAATTAACACCGGTTATCGGAGAGATTCTATACACACGCAAAATACAAGGGGCTACATGACCGCGACGTCGCAGCCCCTAAACCAACCTACCATCGCTAGACAACGAGCTCCAATCACGAACGTCAAGAGAATCACCAACGACTACGCATGTCAAGTTATCATCATTGATGCTCCCTAGCCATCCCTAATTCCCACTGCCTTCAACCCAGCTACCTTCCCCACCATCAAAACCGTGGTCAATCACTCACAAAAAATAAATCATCAAAGCCAAGCAAACTCCCTCCCATAACAAGTCTTTCACCAATCCAGCAAAGGGGCAGATGACCTCGTAGTTCCGCCCTTTAAAACAACAATAACTAACTAATCCAGCAACAATCAATCAATCCTGTTACTACCCAACAGTCAAGGACCCAAACATCCCAACATAAATTACCGCAAATTTCAATCCAGTTCGCATATCGGCATGGCTCCATCAGTCATAACTGGTACAATCCACCATGCTAATCATCCGAAATATTTAGATGGTTCTCAAAATCTGTGAATCGATTAGGCCTACAGCAAACTGAAACTTTTTATGTTGATAGAGACTTCTTAACATACGTTCACCTATTGACCTTTCAATAGCCTGATGAGCACAAATTCAACATGTATTTAAATTTTGCGTCGCCGCCATATATGTAGTAGTGAAATCCCTAGAATGTATGTTAGGACTCACTCTAAGCGGTTACGTGGACCCGTTACACAATAATTTTGGCACGACGAAGTTCATTTTTTATATCCAATAGTTCTTCCATATATCCAGTATAATCTGTCTATTTATAGGCTTGCAATTGCTGAAGCCGACGGATTAGCTTACTGGGATGGTTCCAATAGACAAATTTAACAAATGAATTTTTGGGTATAAACAGCGCATTACCATAATCATCATCATCATTATTATTATTATAATCATTATCACTATTACTATCTTGTCATTTCTGATCTTCTTGGAATACCACTTCTTGCATAGTCTGTGTTTCCTTTGACAGTGTTTCTGGCTTATCAGACGTTGAAGATGGATTAAACAAAGCTTTTAGAAGAGATGATAAATGCTTTTTAACAAACAAGGCACTATCTTGAGTAGCATTATCTTTTTCTCGGACTTGCTTTTTAGCATTTTGATAATTTTTGTCAACAGCAACCGTGGTTCGTTCGGAGCACTACATTGATGATCACTCACACTTAAAACCTCACCATTTCTACTTTTAAGATTGCCTCGTCATCTTCTTGACCTCTCTTTTGGGCATCGCCAGAATGTTATTCCATCCACATTCTGACGATTATAGTTATAAGAGCAGCCTTGAGAGTGAGCTCGTTGTTTACCTTTGTTGGTTGTAGTAAGCTCCATAGTAGTAACTGACCTGTCAGTATGAAATACTATAAAGGTTACAACTGTTCGTGTGATAGAGTGACTTACCATAAGCTTTTATATTGGCTTATACCAAGGATACATATTGGTTTATGTAATGACTTAATTGGCTTATGTGTTGGCTATCATGTTGGCTCATATATTGGCTTATGTGTGTTGGCTTGTGTGTTGGCTTATATATTGGCTTTTGTGTGTTGGCTTATGTATTGGCTTATATATTGGCTTATGCGTGTTTGCTTATGTATTGGCTTTTGTGTTAGATTATATATTGGCTAGTATATTGGCTTATGTATTGGCTTATGTGTTGCCTTATGTATTGGCTTATTTGAAGAGTTATTAGCCTACATTCGATTTTTGCAAAAAATGAAAGTAGACTTATGAGATCAACACAGGGCGAAAAAAGTGTGTCTGTCTGTGTGTGTGTGTGTATGTGTGTGTGTGAGTCTGTGTGTGTGTGTGTGTGTACTCTGAATGTCTGTTCCCCCCTATCAATTGGAACACGGTGAACGCGAATTGAACGAAATTTGGTACAAAGGTAGCACTAGCAAAGGACACCTCAGTGTCATGTTTTATATCGCCGCCATCTTGACAGAAACGTAATGGCGGCCACACAAATGTTCAAAGCTTAAATGAAATTACGACTAACCTAATCATCAGATCTCTACCAAATTTTGCAACAACATACCCTCATGCGGGGAGCATCCTTTGACCAAATTAATAGGTCATCAGCGTAACAGTTTGCGGATGACGGCCATCTTTGTGTGAAAATCGACTCCCCCTATTAGTTCGAACACGGTGAAACCGAATGGAACGAAATTTGGTACAGAGGTAGCACTAGCAAAGGGCACCTCAGTGTCATGTTTTATATCGCCGCCATCTTGACAGAAACTTAATGCGGCCACACAAATGTTCAAAGCTTAAATCAAATTACGACTAACATAATCATCCGATATCTACCAAATTTTGCAACAACATACCTTTATGGAGGGAGCATCCTTTGACCAATCTAATAGGTCATTAGCCTAATAGTTTGTGGATGGCGGCCATCTCTGTGTCAAAATCGATTCCCTCTATTAATTCGAACACTGTGAAATCGAATGGAACGAAATTTGGTACAGAAGTAGCACTAGCAAAGGGCACCTCAGTGTCATGTTTTATATCACCGCCACCTTGACGGAAACGTAATGGCGGCCACACAAATGTTCAAAGCCCTAATCAAATTACGACTAACCTAATCATCCGATCTCTACCATATTTTGCAACAACATACCTTTATGGAAGGAGCATCCTTTGACCCAACTAGTAGGTCATTAGCCTAATATTTTGCAGATGGCGGCCATCTTTGTGTGAAAATCGATTCCCCCTATCAATTCGAACACGGTGAAACCGAATGGAACGGAATTTGGTTCAGAGGTAGCACTAGCAAAGGGCACCTCAGTGTCATGTTTTATATTACCACCATCTTGACGGAAACGTAATCACGGCCACCCAAATGTTAAAAGCTAAAATGTAATTACGACCAACCTAATAATCTAGTCTCTACCAAATTTTGCAGCAACATATCTTTATGTGGGAATCATATTCCTACCAAACTGCAAGATCATCAGCCCAATATTTTGCAGATGGTGGCCAAGTATGTGTGCAAATCGATTCCCCCTATCAATTCAAACACGGTAAAACCAAATTGAACGAAATTTATTACAGCGGTAACACTAGCAAAGGGCACCTCCGTGTCATGTTTTATATCGCCGCCATCTTGACGGAAACGGAATGACGGCCACCCAAATGTTAAAAGATTAAATCAAATTACGACCATCGTAATAATTTGATCTCTACCAGATTTTGCAACAAAAATGCCTTTTTGTGGAAAGCATCTTATGAGTGACTACAAGGTCATCAGCCCAATAGTTTTCAAATAGTGGCCATGTATGTGTGCAACTCCATTCCCCATATTAATTCAAACACGGTGAAACCGAATTGAATGAATTTTTTTACAGAGGTAGCACTAGCAAAGGCCACCTCATATTTATGTTTAATATCCCTATAGCACGTTGTATTTCAACAAGCTACTACAACCAACATTCAATTTACTCCATGAAAAGGACAAAGAGTTACAACAATACCCATGCATTTAGGAGAAAGTAGGCTATATGTTCTTTACTGAACATCTTGTGTTTGTCAATGAATTTAGTGGCTTATTCTCTTGGTCTTGGAATGTATCACAGCCCTTGTTTGTAAGCAAGCAACAACAACAATACACCTAGATTTCAAAAATTCTAGAATACATGCAAGTTAATCATTAACTCTCAACTCTCTTACCTCTACCCCACGCCTAGTCAAAAAATATTATATTTTTTAAACTTTTCTAAAAATAATATCTGGAAAAGTAGGCTATATGTTTAAACTAACTCTTACTCTTACCTCTATCCCCAGTCGATTCAGCGTTCTCACGGTTGTTTATAAACACCTGCATCACATAACGACATACGTCTGCAAGAATTATGTTTCGCACGCTTGCTTTTTTGTAACGCTGCACTCGCATCTGGTTGTAACACTTGCATCGCGTGACATCATACGCAGCAAAATTCTGCTTGTTTTAAATCACAGACCATTTGCGGTAAAGGTAAAGTAGTAGAGGTAGGGCGGTAGAGATAGAGCGGTAGAGGTAGAGTTGTAGAGGTAAAGCGGTACTGGTAAAGCAGTAGTGGCAGAGCGGTAGAGGTAGAGCGGTAGAGTGATATGTCAAAATCCGATCATTGGTTAGCGAGATATTAATAGTCGATGACCTGTTAGTTTGGGGTTCTTTGCTTAAATTAGAAGAGAGCTATAGGAAAAGAGGGTGCATCACCCGAAGTCATTGGACACCTCAAACGTCCAAATCCGATGATTGGTCCCAGAAATATCGCCATTCGCCCCGTGGGTAGTTTTTGATCATGCCTCGTGGGTGAGGTTCGGTTAAACTACAGCCGCCATTCTGTTATGTTAGGCTAGGTTCAGTCAATAACCAATAAATAATCATTTAAAAGGGAGTACAACCAAAATTTTCTAAATGTGTAGTTAGGCCCTTGGCACAATTTTGGAAATTAAATTGCCCATGGCCAAGGGGACATAACCCCGAGTAATTTGGCACTTGACACGATCGTCTCCGATGATTGGTTCACGAGATATCGGGTTGCCTACCGTTAGGAGCCCGTATCGTCCGACCGTGGCTGATGACAGTCGTAGTTATCTCACAACTGCTAACCAAACAATAGATTCATTGATTAGTAGACACAAGAAGAGAAAATATGTTTAAATGAGAGGTGATCATTTAAGTTGAGTTACGCTTATTTTCAGAATGATGTATGGATATCTTTAAAAGTTACTTTTTGCCTAACAGTCTCCCAAGTGTCCATCCTCGTTTATATTAACAATAACCAAAAAAAAGGTAGTTACAGTGGAAGGGTTTCAAGAAAAGAAAACGAAGGAGTTTCAGCAAAGATTTTGAATTCTTGTTCAATGTTTACAATTAGGACAGGAACATTTCTTGTTTTACTATGTTTTAGCATAGTTATGACTAGGGCTCGGATTCGAGCATATTTGCATATTTTTTTCCTGAATAGTACACATTGAAAGAAGCCTTTCGGTGGTATTTTCACCTCTCTGGGACCAACAGAATTGATATTTATCGAGCATATAAATGCATACAACCGCGGTTTTCAGAATAGAAGCATATAAATGCATATTCTTGTGGTTTTCGTCTAAATAGTTTGTTTTTCTTCGAATTCTCCCCCGAATTCGGGCCCTGACAACACTTAAGTTTCGAAAACAGAACTAATTATTGAAAAGCCTATCCGGTGCGAATAATAGAACCGCAGGCTTTTAACGTTTTTGTGAGGTCGTTCTCGTCATAGAAACTTTTATTGACTGATTTAAGAAAATCATTCAAAACTAAAAACATAGAAAATTTCTTGTTGTACAGACCAATGCAGATCTACTTCATTGACTTGCCTAATTCTGAACATTTTGTGAATGAACTTTTTAACTGTATTCTTTATAAGAGCACTTCTCTTATATATACTTGTAAAACTTGAATGTGAGTAAATTGCAGTGTATCATACATACAATTAGAAAATAAAGCTCCTATTTAAAGGTATGTTATTGTTTTTTTTCGTTTCACTTTCCTTTCTATAGCTTTTAACGGTGTTTTTCGAGCATATTCTGCATATTTAACTGCATATAATGGGGGTTTCGAGCATATCTATCGAGCATATAATGGGTTTATAATGGGTTTTTCGAGCATATAATGGGTTTATAATGGGTTTTTAGAGCATATAATGGGGTTTTCGAGCATATCTATCGCGCATAAAACACATGGTTTTCGAGCATATCTGGAGATTTTATCGAGCATATCGATCCGAGCCCTAGTTATGACAAAGATGGTACCGTATAATATTTAAAAATATATGATACTAGCTATTTTACCCGGCGTTTCCCCGGGAGGTGTATTTACATGTTATAGAAAGATACACGCCAATATATTTCGCAGAGTATGTTCACTTTGCCCCTAAGTGAGTTTAAAACATAGTTCTCCAGGGCTCTGAAATTAATCAAGTGCAATATTAACTCACTATAAATCTAGGTGAAAGGTACTGTGGAGTACAATAACGTAGTAGAGAATGCATCAATAACAAAGAGGACTGTATATGCATATTTTTCAAGGACCTAGTCGCACTATTACACTACTTTCCTGATAGTCTTTATTTTTGTTGTAAAAGTTGTTGTAAGACGTCTTGTTCACAAAGTTTTTTTTTTTTCATTTTTAAAATGTTGCACCTATCTTATGAAAGGAAACAATATTTAAATTATTCAATGGTTGGAATATAAAGTCATCATTCTGGAGTCAAATATACTTACGATTTTAAACCCCGCAGAAATGGTGTGATTAATGAGAAATGGCTTATTCATGTGCATATGTCAGTGTGTAGGCTTCTATAGCTGCATATTCGGGAATAGTATTGCTGTATTTCCATGCCTGTTATCTCATATTGGGCGGCTTTGGTGGCGTATTTGGTTGCATGCTGAGCTTCTATGACCAAGCTCGCGGGTTCAAACCTGGCCGAAGTCATTGGATTTTTGAAGAGCGTTAAAATCCCTCAGTATGCCTTCCTTCCGAGGGGAAGTAAAGCCGTAGGGCCCATGTCATAGATTTATGTAATGCAAAAGAACCTTCCACTAACTACTTTCTTGTGAAGGTAAAATTTGTAGGTTAAATTTGATTAACGCCATTACGCTCCAACGTTCACCACCAGGTACAGGTTGCGGTGAAATCTATTAGCCACGTTTGCAGCTAGGTGTCGTTGATGGTAGCATTTGGTAGCAAAAGTAGGAATTACTTAAAACTGTCTGTCTGCAGTCCTTACCTGAATTACAGATAACACTCAATAATACAGCCATCACGATTAACACCAGTTATCAGGCAGATTATACACACATCCAAATTATACGGGATTGCAAGACCGCGTTGACGCTGACCCTAAAGAGAGGAACCAACCAACCTATCTCACCTAATTAAAGTAAGTGCAGCAACGTATAATCCCAATATAATGTCAAATAACATGCATTGATTGAGAACACATTGGACTTCTTTAGCCCCTAAAGTATTTCGTAACATAAGAAATATATTTTCTAAGCCTATACCGTAATGATCTCTAAAATGCTATAGCGGAGTTCAAGGTGTTTAGAATTCATGATAACTACACTATTATAAAATATAATTCGTCAGTAAGCACTAAAATGGCTAATACATAGGAAAAATACGTGTGAACGAACAGAAACGAACTATATAATGTATCGTATTCTTATGCAAACGTATTGTGGTTTGAACACAATTTATTTTGAGAACCAAGATCAGATACATGTACAAAGATCAGAACTCGTTTGTCAACCAACATATTGTAGTCATGGTAAACGATGGCCTTAGTCAACACTAATGTATCTAGATTGTCTCTGCCCGTGGCGGTTGCTGGTGTCAAATTGTGTTACTACTGCCACACCGGGTTTGGTGGTAAATTGTGTTACTATCGCCACGCCAGACTCCCTTGGAGTTGAGGTGGCTACTGTTAAAAAAAGATCGAAATCTCTAACGTCTGTTGTAATGCGTTGTTACTGGCCTGATTGAGTCCATTTGTGTAAGCGGAGCGTTTTTCGTGGTTGGTTGCTTAGTTTGTGGGTTGGTTGGTAGGTTGGGTTGTTGGTATGCAGCTTTGCAGCGTTCGTGGCGTCATTGATTTACATGGGGATAATATACAGTATGTACAATACTATTTCCACTTCACTGGTATATTAGGTAGTCTTTGGGGTCGCCACGATGGTAATTTCCCTTCAACTATGCTTACATGGGTACTGACCTGTGAGGATGAACGCCGTTGAGGTGGTTATGTTTATGCTATGTGTTGATGTAGTAGTAAATTATGTGTCTGAAGCTGACGCAGTTCTTCCTGCTCCTCCATCATGTTTTATGACACAATCGGTCATTATTGAATCAGCAAAACGTGGGATGAACACACTTTCTTTTTTGAAGAAATAGGAGATCAGATACATGTACAAAGAACGGGACTCGTTTGTCAATAATCAAACTGTGGTCATGGCAACCGCTAGCATTAGTCAACACTTTATGTATATCCTCTTTGGTCAACACTAAAGTCTTTGGATTGTCTCCGTCCGTTGCGATACCTGGTGTCACTCTGTGTTACTACCGCCACATCGGTCCTGGTGGCAAAATGTGTTAGTACCACCGCAGTTACTGTTTGATCCTTATCATCTGAAATGTAATCACAAAGACAATAATGCTACTTTAAGAACAAACTGCAATAGTATGTTGAATTCAGAGTTTGCCAATGTATTTCTATTTTAAATTTCATTTCACTACTACGACCTTTGTTAATAAAAGAGATACGGTTTCAGATTTTTATTGCGTTCAGATTTGTAATGTTTTTTATATCGTGGTTTAGATATTAAATGGTGTGGCACTTGCCAGCCGGATTGCATCGTTCCTGGCTGCTTTAAACTGCCTGCCCATTCATTGATTACAGTATTGGTTTATGTTTACAACCTCGTTTCCAATATAGACGCTAAGAGCAGCACCAACCCACTGTGATCGCCGCTTTTTCAGGTCACTGTTAAAGACATTTGTTTTGTATTGATGTTAATGGCGAAGTTGTGTTTTGGATTTTATGATGGTGTACTGCTGTGTACGCTTTTGTAAATCAGAACAGGGCAAGTTTAAATGACGAAGAATCTCATTTTATGAGTTCCCATCGGACAATTCACTTGACTTATAAATACACTCACTAATTCAGTCATCACAATAAGACAGTTTATCAGACAAATTCAACACACAGCCAAGTACTGAACCCATGGGCCATAGGGTCCATGACGGTCGAACCAATGTCCTTAAGGAGGAAATGAAAGAAACGTATAGTTTCTTAAAGGAACGGAGAGAGATTTTAAGCCAGGAATATAGCTTAACATTGTGCAAGCGACTAGGGACAGATGCTCCTTAGATGAGATCACCCCACTCGACATGCCAGAGAGGGCTGGTCACGAGTATTAATAACTGAGTGGAATCTTCCACCGTGATAGAAAGAGAAGCCTGAATCGGAATTCAAGCTGACGTGGCTGGAAATTGACAACGTCGCATACGCGCCAGAAGAGGAATAATTAAAATTAACACGTTTACGAGCATAATAATGAGTAAACAAGCACAGCACAGTGAATCATTTTGAATGAGAGATTTTTCAGTATAAAGAAACCATGTAATAATTGTGCAGAAATAAACTGCCGACGTAAGACGACGTCATCGGTGAATTACCTAAGCCTCTGTGGAGGGGAGAGACCAAAAAGAATGCAACACCCACACAATTGAGGACGAGAAATTAATTAATATCTCCAAATTGCACGATCGATTCTTAGGTGCAATAAGATCATTTGACATTGAGAAGACGAGCTTTCGGAAGGTATAATTTTTATATTTGTGGCACCATTATTTTAGAAGTTGACCACAGGAAAGGCTTGAGTCTTATTTTTTTGTAGTAAAAAAGTATAAAGCTTCGGGCGTTTCCAAGCCAATCATGCAGTATTCGAACGGCCCGAGGGGTATCGCCACGCATCACGCATCACGAATCCGTCCAGGAGGACGTGAAGTTATATCAGCACATGCAGTTATTCTGAGAGCCCGTGAGGGGACGTAACTCTGCGTTACATCGATAACAGCTACCAGTACACCTTGAGGGGAGAAACGCTGTTTAACACCGCCGAAGCAAGATCCGATAGACACAGGCGTCACAGTAGTAACGACTTGCTTGCCTCCATAAGGAGCATTCAAGGCGAGATTTTAAAGTATCGCCGTAGTGAAATATTAGGAAAATCCTAATTATAGGATTTAGGCCCGACTGTATACAAGTTAAAGTGAAAATTCGCAAGATATAGTCAGAGCAGGCTGCGAACGTCGGACTTAAAGGCGATAGGTCGTTATATGTTCGAACGAACAGATCATAACGTACGGAAGTATCGTACCAGACAGATAAACTGTTATTTAAATTGAAGCAACCTAAAAAGGAAGAACAGAATAGGTTCGAACGTAAGAGTGTTAAAAACAGTTCCAATAAATAGAATAGGAGACTATAAACATTAGCTCCAGAAAGCAGGCGAACAATTCTAAATAGTACTAGAATCAAGAAGTGCTAGCTGCTAGAAACTAAATCTATAGGTCTTAGAGGAGACCTCGATCCATATAGACTCTCGTTAGGATCAATAGACAGATCGACAGAGAAGCCGTTCAAGCTAGATAATAGCCAGTTATCCAGGATAGGAATAGCAGAATTGAACTCCAGGGAACAGTAGATGTTTCAGGACTTTCGCATTTCTTCAGAATAGGAAGCCGACATCAGATAAATCTCACCCTTGGAGACGGGAATTAAAGAAGATCACGTGTGATAGGCTCAGAAGTACGGCCTAGTGATCGAGTAATTGTGAAGTGTAAAATAATCAAGATTGTGTGTTAGATAATATTTTTAGTGTTATTATGTGTTCAAAAGGGACACACTAGTATATAAAAATGTCGTCAATATTAAGTGTTCTAGATATAGGTCAAAAAGTGTTTCTACGTAAGATGAATACCTTCAATATGGTGTAAAAAGTTCAAAGTGGGCCCCAAAAATGAAACACCACACCAGATTTAAGATCATGGGATGATCTGAAAATATGTAAGTACAAAATTCATTTTTATTTTGGTGTCAGAAATTGATTGTGTGCAACTCACCGGAGTTTTGAGTGAAAGGGATGTGTTTTAATGAATAAATACTGAATAATCAAGAATACGGTCTGAACAATAATAAAATAAATAGAGAAATTATGAATAATTATGTAAAGAATAAATCCCGTAGAGGTAATAGGTGAATAAAGGGTTAAAGTATTTAACAAATGTCATAAGAGCAAGCGAAATATCAGTTAAATATCATGAAAGACATTGAAATAAAGTAAAGTTGAGATATGAAAGAAATAGCTTTTGAGCTTATATAAAGAATAAAGAATAATAATAATAATTAAATATGGAAATGTTAAATAAAAATCAAATAAATTGATATGAACATAAGAACGTTAAGCCTTAACGTATGTGTAAGAAATGAGGTTCAATGGAATATTTTAAAACAGGGAACGATTTATCGACCATGGAAAGATTAATATGTGAATTAAAATAATATTGAATTGTTACTAAAGAGATTTTATCAGTTCTTGGGAAGACATTTTCGGCTTAAAATAATGCATAGCGCATAATGAGCGCAAATATAATATTAAAGTGTCACGCTCGGAACGCGTAGTAGTTAAATACTTGGTACATTACTTATGGAGGGTAGTTGATTGCAGTGAATGATAATTGTATAAGTCCTCTATTTGTGACATTAGTATCACGAGGCATTGTGTATGTATTTAAAAAGGGAGCTAATATATGGTATTATTGAGCGTATGTCATATGGGCCACGGCCGACTCTAAATCGCATTTTGTATAAGCCCTCTGTATGGGATTAGTTCCCGAGGCACCTGAAGAGATTCGAATGCAGGATCTTCTTATGATAAAAGCCCCTGAAATTCTCCGTCGTCGTATGTGTATTTAATCTTCCCAATCAATGAGGACCCTCTCATAATTAATAAATGCCAAGGATATGAAAATGGTCTGTGAACCAAAGAATAGTTGTTTGAATGTTACGGTACAATAAAGCCTGGTCTCCTCAGAACTGGATAGAATGGAAAGGTTTGTTTTGAAAGCCTTGAAAATAAGCTACTAAAATGTTGGGTCAGACGGGAAATCTCCACCACCCTAACAGGTCATAAATCGCACCCCAGTAGTAGAGACTAGCTCTTTTAAAGCGAGATGGAACAGAGACCGTCTCGTAAGCTGTTGTAAAGAGAGACGAATACACCAGGAGTGTTTAGAGTTGTAAACGACCCGGGCATTGAACCGAGGCCCTTAAAGATGGATATTTCGTTTGCCGGTTCAGATCGTAGTTTCTTATATGATAATGATCTATTAAGACATAAGAGATAAATAACAATCCCTATTGTAATAATGTAAGGACGTGGGATTCCACGAGTTGATTGAAGGCAACTGAGTTCGGGAGTAACTATAGTTTTTTGACTGTGTCAAGTACCTTCACGCTCTGGAGTACACAATTGATTTTCTGATTACCTTAATATGTTTGTGAAGTAAAGAGAGATGATAACAACTGAATGTGTGGACATGCCCAAAAATATTGAATTAGATAATTAACATAGATTTTAAATATAATTATATATTTGTTCTTGAGAAATAAGAAAATATAAAAGACAATGTTTGAGGTGTACAAGAATGACACCATAATAATGTAAATGCATGGAGCCAAAGAGCTCGGAGTTATGTAAACTTAATGTTAGTGCTTTATGGAAGTGAGACTAAGTAAGAATTGTTGGTTTATGTGGAAACCACAGGTTTTGAATTCAATATTTGTTTATTTTATTTTGTGATCCCTTGTTCATTTGGAACGAGCAGTTGATATTTGGGTCAGTAATTAATTGTTTAAATGTTTGTAGCGCCATTAATTTTATTAATTAAATGTGTTTAAAATAGGAGTTGATTTTGTTGTTATTTTTGCAAGTGTATCCTCTAATTAATCCAAAATATGTGAGTCACAGAGTGGGGGAACTTACCGCTGCCCCGAAATCCCGAATTGAGCTACGCTGGTATACTGTGATTGGCATATTTCTTGCTAAATGGGCACAGGGGGATATATAAATACTGTGCTGGATTAATAACTAGAGGAACACTTAAGTCGGTCATATCATGTAAAATTAAAGTAATGATAGGAAAAGCTACAACGTAAAATATTAACTGACCGCATGGGTCCCTGGAAACTCATACCGAGCAGCCCTGAATATATGAATATATATATATTAAACCCCCTAGCAAAACTAAACATGGCGCCCAACGTGGGGCTTCAAGCAAAACTAAACATGGCGCCCAGTACGCAGGGCTGAGTTTTCCTAGGGAAAACCCGAGTTTTCTCGAAAAATTAAAATTTTCATTTTTTGAAAAAAAAAATGGTTTTTCGAAATTTTGAATTTTAAACACTTCCATAAAGGTTTATGATATTGAATAAAAATAGTAAAAGGGTACGTTGTAAGTGAATACCCGTACCAAGGTAATATTTTAAAAGAAATTGGGACACACGAATTCAGAGTATCATCTCTCAAGCATGTACTAGTGTGGTGGCATTTGTGGCCCACTGTATTCTCATAAGATGGTATTGAATGAGGAATTGCAGGGGCTTTTGGAGGCGATAAAAGCCGATAGTAATGAGAAGTTGGGGGCCATAAACAATAAATTGGAAACAATAGACAATACATTGGGTCTCCAAAAGGAGGAAAATAACCAAAGGTTAGGATCCATGAATCTAAGTTTGGAGTCAATAAAAACTGATAGTGCTAATATGAGCACTAAATTAGAGAATATCGAAGTTAAAAGTAATACCATGGAAATTAAGTTAGAAGCTATCGAGGCTAACTGTGTAACAATGAACAATGAAGTAAAGGCTGAGATAGATAAAATAAATAACAAGTTCCAAGGTTTTGACACCATGTTTGGGGACAAGTTAACTGAGTTAAAAGGGGAAATCGCAAGTAAGATTAAAGAGGAAAGTAAAGGATTTTACTCAGGAATACAAGTCCAAATAGAGACTATGAACAAAAATATGGTAGAGTCCCAAAATTCGTGTAAAGAAAATTTTAAAATTTTAGAAACTAAATTAGTTAACATAGAAACAAAGGGTGATGAGTGTGAAAAGAAACTTGTAACCCAGATCCAAGGTGTGCAGAAAGAATTGGAAGCTCAGATAAAATCTAACAGCGATATTTGTAAGGCATCCCGGGATGAAATAAAACAAAGCGTGAATGAGCTAGGAGATAGATTTGAAGGGGTTGAAGAGAAAGTAGGGATCCTCGAGAACAAAATCGGTGTAGTTCAGACTGAGGTAACTGAGATGAAAAATCAAAATCTAAAGGATGTTAAGGAGATGAAAGATCAAATTGATCATTTTACCGGGCAGGTAGATGAGAATCTGAAGACATACGAAACGAAAATAGATCAAAGATTAGGTGTATACGAGGGGCATCTCCAGAGTGAAAGAAAACAACGAGAGAACGAAAGTAAGGAAAGTACCCATAAAATAAATGAAATAAGTCAGGGTATTATTGAGGTTCAGGAAACCATCGGAACATTAAAGGTTCATGTAGGAAAAACCAATAAGGAAATTAATCAGGTCCAAGATGAAATGATGAAGTTGTATAAGAGTCAAGAGAAGACTGAGGGAAGGCTTGAAGGAATGAAAATAGATATGGTCAAAGGACGAAAAGAAGTGGAGAAGCAAATAAAGGAGATACGAGAGGGCCTGGAAACCATAGGTGACGTTAAGCCAGAAATTATAGACCAACATGCTAAGATCATTAAGAAAGAGGTAGAAGACCAAATAAATGGATTTAGGGATAGCTTCAGGGATGAGAAATTCCAACTCAAAAAGATAGAGGAAGATATTAAAATGAATCAAGAAAGAATTCAGAATGAATTAAGATCCCGATTGGAGAGGACGGAACTTAAGAATAGTCAAATGGAAATCCAACTCATGGCAAATGAAGAAAGTGCCCGAAGAGAAAGGAAGTTAGAATTCGAAAATCAGGAGGAGTTTCCAAAGACAGGATGGGTAGATTCCCGGGAACAAGGCACCGATACGGAGAGGGACTTAGGAGGGGAGAGCCCTTATAAGATCCCAGGATATCCAATGGCGATGTCAACCCCGTACACGAATCAGACAAATGGCCAAATAATAAACATTATAAAATCCAATGAGGACAGACCAGTAAAGTTTACGGGTAACAACATGTCTATTACTCCAAAATACTGGCTAAAAGAAGTGGCAGAGTATCTAAATGAAATGAAGGTTCCTCAGGATCGGAGACTGAGAGCTATTGAAAAGCTGTTGGCAGGTGATTGTCTCACCTGGTTCAGAAGCTTCAGATACACTTTTGATACGGTGGAAGGCTTTAGGGAAGCATTTTTAAAGCGATATTGGGCAGCGGATGTCCAAGAAAACTTAAGGCTAGATCTGTACTCTAGGAAGTACAGCACCAATGCACCGACTAAATACTCGGAATTTTTCACCGCTCAGCTGTGTAAATTCCGCGAACTGGATATTGCTCCGGCAGAAAACGACCTGTGTGCCGCCATTGCGAGACAGCTTCCATATGAGATTCAGAGGCTGCTAATCTCATCCAAAGCCAGAAGTGCTGTGGAAGTGGAAAGCGTATTACGTCAGTTAGATATGACGACTTCGCACGTAACACCTCGGCATCAGAGACAAACTGAGCAAGTACACATGGCCAGCAGTCAGGAAACTGGAGAAAAACCAGCGACCAGGAATCAGTCCACCAGTACGGATACTCAAGGACGAGATCGAGAGTATGGGCACCAGGAGCCTAGAAGGATACAGCCATATTACCGGGGAGGATATCGAGGAAGAAATCCTCGAACTACGGGTTATAGGCAACAGGAAAGCCGACCCTATAACAATAACCAGCAAAGGCCGGATAATAGAAAGAAATGGGAGAATTATCCCAGGAGAAATGTAAGGCCAGACGATAGGGATGATGAATATCGGGCCGAAATAGAAGAAAGATATCAGGAGAGTCTTCGTTATATGAACGAAAGACCAGATGAACCTGATAGGCAAAAAGTCCGTTGGAGTGAGGCAATCAAGAACAGGAAATCACCCGACCGACTAGATGGAGCTCAAAGCTTGGAACTACAAGCTCAGTTGAAGAATGAGGGAAAAGGGAGCCCTCAGGATAAAAAAAACTCCAAATTTAAATTGTCAAAAGTGGAAACATACCAGGAGCTGGGAGGAGGTAGAAATTGTAAATTGGATAGCCAGACCAGATGAACTAATTAACGAGGATGTGGAAGGAATCCCACCTGTTAAAAGAGAACTACCTATAATTATGCTTAGGATAGAAGGATTACTGGTCAGAGCATTGATTGATACTGGATCCACAATAAGTTTAATTACACAAACCCTTTTAAATGAATTGGAAATAAGGGGCCGAGTACTAAAGATTCCCACATCAAGTGTAAAGATTAAGGGAATTATCCCTGAAAAATCTTTGACATGTAAATTTCAGGTATACATTGATTTAATCATGGGTAACGCTGAAATTTCGCAGTGCTTTTTGCTGGTAAATCAATTACCGTATAATGTCATATTAGGTATTGATTTTATCCGTGAGAACAAGGTCATTATAGACCTAGCGCAAAACTGCATTAGAATTCAAAGAGAGGATGTGGATGAGCAAAACATTAACCTACAGGAACAGGATGCGAAAATAGTAGAACAGGTATGGCATATGGAAGAAGTGATTGAGGAAGATTATAAGGACATAGAAAAAATATTTGAAGTCCTCAACATAGAACTCGAAGATAATGTGGAAAATGAGTTCGAGACCAACCTGTCAGGAAAAGTGGAGGAAGCTAAAGTCAGCCTCGAAATTAAGGAACAGCTAAAGAAACTATTATTGGATTATAGGGACGTATTTGATTCCAAGCCAGGGAAGATTGAAAATTTTAAATACGCGTTCCAAGTCAACGATTGGGCACCGTTCAAACAAAAACCATACCCGGTTGCGGAAAAACATTACCCACAAACCAAGAAAACACTGCAGGAGATGATGAATGCAGGTGTTATAGAAAAGATGGCGACACCATATGTTAGTCCATTAGTGATTGTGAGTAAACCGGATGGCTCAGTAAGGGTGTGTTTAGATGCCAGAAATCTAAATGCAAAAATTATACCAGAAAATGATTCGGCACCACCCATAAAAGAAATACTGAGGAAATTTAAAGGCATGAAGATTTTTACAAATATTGACATGACTTCTTCGTATCATCATCTCGAACTGGAAGAGAAAACCAGCTTGTTGACTGGATTTCAGTTCGATCAACAAACATACTGCTTTAGAAGATGTCCGTTTGGATTGAAAACTGCAGGATCCGCATTAATAAGAGCGCTGGATCGAAACCTGTCAGAGGAAGTGAAAGAGTGCACTATCCGATACGTAGATGACATTTTGCTTACCTCGGAGAACATTGAGGAACATTTAGAAAATTTGAAGAAATTATTAGAAGACCTAAGAAGGGCAAATTTTAAGATAAATTTAAAGAAGTCGAACTTCTGTCAAAGGCAAGTGACATTTTTAGGGCATGTGATTGACAAGGATGGTGTTAAACCAAATCCATGCAAATTGGAATCGATAAGGGATTTTCCAAGGCCTTTGAAAGTGAAGAACGTTCGCCAGTTTTTGGGATTGATTGGGTTCTTCTCAGGACATTGTCCATCATACACCAAAACTGTGGCACCACTACAGGACCTTCTGAAGAAGGGGGGCAAGTGGAAATGGACGGAGGAAGCAGAAAAAGCATTCGTGGAAGCCAAGGAAATGCTCTTAAATTACGTGAAGCTAGGATATCCTGATTTTAATCAGAGATTTATCATTCAGACAGACGCATCCCAGATTGGAATAGGGGCAATGCTATATTAGGAGAACCCGGAAAACCCTGATAAGAAGAACTATCTAGCTTTCACAGGTAGGAGACTGAAACCACACGAGAAAAATTATACGATCAGCGAGATCGAGCTGTTAGCGATATTGCACGCGTTGCAATATTGGCGGAAGATCGTATATGGGTTTCAGGTCATTCTAAGGACGGATCATAAAGCCTTAACCTTTTTGATGAAGACGGATTTATCCAGTCAAAGGTTGATGCGTTGGGCTTTATATATTCAACAATTTGATGTCAAGATAGAGTACTGCCCAGGAAAGGAAAACATAGTTCCAGACTACTTAAGTAGACAGCCAGAGTCCATAGAAGAGGAAGTAATGGCTATAGATTTCGAAGACAGGGATCAGCGTACTCTTAATGAGTTAAGAAGCATTAGTCAAAGACAACGGGAGGATCCATGGATGAACATGCTCATATCATTCCTTGAGGGAAGCTTGATAAGAGGAACACCAGCGTACACGGAAGCTGAGAAGATAGCACAGGACTACACGTTTTATAATGGGTTATTGTATAAGTTTGTGGACTCTGACCATACGAAATTAAGGATTGTTGTACCTGCAATTTTGCAGAGGAAAATAGTATGGTTAGCCCATAGATCGTTCGGACATATGGGAGTCGACAAAACAGTCTCGATGCTGAAAGAAGCATTTATATGGCCGAGACTGAGAGAAACTGTAAGGGACACGCTAAAGACATGTGATCTATGTCAAAGGATTAAACCTAATGCATTTTTGATGAGACAGAAGCCTATACCATTGTTGCCTGAAAGGCCCGGCCAAATCATATCTATCGATAATTTTGGACCTTTGGCAAAGGCAAGAAGAGGAAATCGACACATAATGGTGGCTATGGATGTCTTCACTAAAATGGTTGTCCTTGCTCCCATACAGAAGACTAGTACCAAACAGGTGTTAAAACGACTTAAAGAAAAAGTGATACCGATTCTGGGGAAACCTGAGAATTTGTTGTCGGATCACGGCAGTTGTTTCACCAGTGTAGAGTTCAGACGAGAATTAGAAAGACTTGGAATACGTCAAATTTTGTCAAGTATTCGCCATCCTGAGGCAAACCCTGTAGAGAGAGTTATGAGAGAAACGGCCAAGTATTGTAGAATATACTGTGCCGAAGAAAATTGGAAGTGGATAGATATTTTGGATATTATTGAATTTTGTATAAATAATACAATCCATGAATCCACAGGAGAGATACCCATAACGTTACATCGGAATGAGCAACCAGAAAGACCTTGGAATCTGGTAATTCCTAGGCCAGCAGACGCTCAGCCGGGAAGAGATGTACGAATTAGGAGAGCCTTTGAGCATTTAAAAGCTCAAGCCGACAGGAGGCAGAGAAGAAATAGGCATAAGAGGTATCATCGACCATTATTAGCAGGAGAAATGGTGTTAGTGAAAAGACCAGCCATTTCGGATCCAGGGAACCGTGTGTACAAGAAGTTCCAGAAAATGTACCACGGACCATATCAGATAATCAGAGATTTGAGGAATAACGCATATAGAATTCGGCACTGTGAAACGGATCACGAAGTGACTATGAATTCAGCAAGTTTGAAATTATATTACCCTCCCGAAGATTTTGATGAAGAAAATGAACAAGCCCTGGTCATGGAAACATTTAGAGATGAATCCGCTTTTGACATAGACAAGAATAAGGAAGAAATAGAAAATAGAGCTCAAGCATTCGAGTGTGAATGCGAATTGGAGAAAGTATATTGGGAAATTAAAGAAATAATTGAATTTATTGAAGAAGAAAATTCCAATTTAAGAAAAGAAAATGATGAAATAAGGAAACGGGTAGGGATAGACCAAACCCGTAAGGGAGAATGAGGTTCTGGGAACGTAAAGTCTAGACAAATAAAGAAAGAAAGAAAGGGTAGGGACAGAGCATACCCGACCTACACAATTACCGGATACGACTTAAAAGAAGTAAAAACAACAGTAAATACGGATGACGTTATGATGGATTCGACGAATAGAGTAATACAAAAAAAATTGAAATAAATTTCCTCAAAATTATCGAAAATTTATTTACCTAAGGAGGGGAGAGATGAACCCATGGGCCATAGGGTCCATGACGGTCGAACCAATGTCCTTAAGGAAGAAATGAAAGAAACGTATAGTTTCTTAAAGGAACGGAGAGAGATTTTAAGCCAGGAATATAGCTTAACATTGTGCAAGCGACTAGGGACAGATGCTCCTTAGATGAGATCACCCCACTCGACATGCCAGAGAGGGCTGGTCACGAGTATTAATAACTGAGTGGAATCTTCCACCGTGATAGAAAGAGAAGCCTGAATCGGAATTCAAGCTGACGTGGCTGGAAATTGACAACGTCGCATACGCGCCAGAAGAGGAATAATTAAAATTAACACGTTTACGAGCATAATAATGAGTAAACAAGCACAGCACAGTGAATCATTTTGAATGAGAGATTTTTCAGTATAAAGAAACCATGTAATAATTGTGCAGAAATAAACTGCCGACGTAAGACGACGTCATCGGTGAATTACCTAAGCCTCTGTGGAGGGGAGAGACCAAAAAGAATGCAACACCCACACAATTGAGGACGAGAAATTAATTAATATCTCCAAATTGCACGATCGATTCTTAGGTGCAATAAGATCATTTGACATTGAGAAGACGAGCTTTCGGAAGGTATAATTTTTATATTTGTGGCACCATTATTTTAGAAGTTGACCACAGGAAAGGCTTGAGTCTTATTTTTTTGTAGTAAAACAGTATAAAGCTTCGGGCGTTTCCAAGCCAATCATGCAGTATTCGAACGGCCCGAGGGGTATCGCCACGCATCACGCATCACGAATCCGTCCAGGAGGACGTGAAGTTAAATCAGCACATGCAGTTATTCTGAGAGCCCGTGAGGGGACGTAACTCTGCGTTACATCGATGACAGCTACCAGTACTCCTTGAGGGGAGAAACGCTGTTTAACACCGCCGAAGCAAGATCCGATAGCCACAGGCGTCACAGTAGTAACGACTTGCTTGCCTCCATAAGGAGCATTCAAGGCGAGATTTTAAAGTATCGCCGTAGTGAAATATTAGGAAAATCCTAATTATAGGATTTAGGCCCGACTGTATACAAGTTAAAGTGAAAATTCGCAAGATATAGTCAGAGCAGGCTGCGAACGTCGGACTTAAAGGCGATAGGTCGTTATATGTTCGAACGAACAGATCATAACGTACGGAAGTATCGTACCAGACAGATAAACTGTTATTTAAATTGAAGCAACCTAAAAAGGAAGAACAGAATAGGTTCGAACGTAAGTGTGTTAAAAACAGTTCCAATAAATAGAATAGGAGACTATAAACATTAGCTCCAGAAAGCAGGCGAACAATTCTAAATAGTACTAGAATCAAGAAGTGCTAGCTGCTAGAAACTAAATCTATAGGTCTTAGAGGAGACCTCGATCCATATAGACTCTCGTTAGGATCAATAGACAGATCGACGGAGAAGCCGTTCAAGCTAGATAATAGCCAGTTATCCAGGATAGGAATAGCAGAATTGAACTCCAGGGAACAGTAGATGTTTCAGGACTTTCGCATTTCTTCAGAATAGGAAGCCGACATCAGATAAATCTCACCCTTGGAGACGGGAATTAAAGAAGATCACGTGTGATAGGCTCAGAAGTACGGCCTAGTGATCGAGTAATTGTGAAGTGTAAAATAATCAAGATTGTGTGTTAGATAATATTTTTAGTGTTATTATGTGTTCAAAAGGGACACACTAGTATATAAAAATGTCGTCAATATTAAGTGTTCTAGATATAGGTCAAAAAGTGTTTCTACGTAAGATGAATACCTTCAATATGGTGTAAAAAGTTCAAAGTGGGCCCCAAAAATGAAACACCACACCAGATTTAAGATCATGGGATGATCTGAAAATATGTAAGTACAAAATTCATTTTTATTTTGGTGTCAGAAATTGATTGTGTGCAACTCACCGGAGTTTTGAGTGAAAGGGATGTGTTTTAATGAATAAATACTGAATAATCAAGAATACGGTCTGAACAATAATAAAATAAATAGAGAAATTATGAATAATTATGTAAAGAATAAATCCCGTAGAGGTAATAGGTGAATAAAGGGTTAAAGTATTTAACAAATGTCATAAGAGCAAGCGAAATATCAGTTAAATATCATGAAAGACATTGAAATAAAGTAAAGTTGAGATGTGAAAGAAATAGCTTTTGAGCTTATATAAAGAATAAAGAATAATAATAATAATTAAATATGGAAATGTTAAATAAAAATCAAATAAATTGATATGAACATAAGAACGTTAAGCCTTAACGTATGTGTAAGAAATGAGGTTCAATGGAATATTTTAAAACAGGGAACGATTTATCGACCATGGAAAGATTAATATGTGAATTAAAATAATATTGAATTGTTACTAAAGAGATTTTATCAGTTCTTGGGAAGACATTTTCGGCTTAAAATAATGCATAGCGCATAATGAGCGCAAATATAATATTAAAGTGTCACGCTCGGAACGCGTAGTAGTTAAATACTTGGTACATTACTTATGGAGGGTAGTTGATTGCAGTGAATGATAATTGTATAAGTCCTCTATTTGTGACATTAGTATCACGAGGCATTGTGTATGTATTTAAAAAGGGAGCTAATATATGGTATTATTGAGCGTATGTCATATGGGCCACGGCCGACTCTAAATCGCATTTTGTATAAGCCCTCTGTATGGGATTAGTTCCCGAGGCACCTGAAGAGATTCGAATGCAGGATCTTCTTATGATAAAAGCCCCTGAAATTCTCCGTCGTCGTATGTGTATTTAATCTTCCCAATCAATGAGGACCCTCTCATAATTAATAAATGCCAAGGATATGAAAATGGTCTGTGAACCAAAGAATAGTTGTTTGAATGTTACGGTACAATAAAGCCTGGTCTCCTCAGAACTGGATAGAATGGAAAGGTTTGTTTTGAAAGCCTTGAAAATAAGCTACTAAAATGTTGGGTCAGACGGGAAATCTCCACCACCCTAACAGGTCATAAATCGCACCCCAGTAGTAGAGACTAGCTCTTTTAAAGCGAGATGGAACAGAGACAGTCTCGTAAGCTGTTGTAAAGAGAGACGAATACACCAGGAGTGTTTAGAGTTGTAAACGACCCGGGCATTGAACCGAGGCCCTTAAAGATGGATATTTCGTTTGCCGGTTCAGATCGTAGTTTCTTATATGATAATGATCTATTAAGACATAAGAGATAAATAACAATCCCTATTGTAATAATGTAAGGACGTGGGATTCCACGAGTTGATTGAAGGCAACTGAGTTCGGGAGTAACTATAGTTTTTTGACTGTGTCAAGTACCTTCACGCTCTGGAGTACACAATTGATTTTCTGATTACCTTAATATGTTTGTGAAGTAAAGAGAGATGATAACAACTGAATGTGTGGACATGCCCAAAAATATTGAATTAGATAATTAACATAGATTTTAAATATAATTATATATTTGTTCTTGAGAAATAAGAAAATATAAAAGACAATGTTTGAGGTGTACAAGAATGACACCATAATAATGTAAATGCATGGAGCCAAAGAGCTCGGAGTTATGTAAACTTAATGTTAGTGCTTTATGGAAGTGAGACTAAGTAAGAATTGTTGGTTTATGTGGAAACCACAGGTTTTGAATTCAATATTTGTTTATTTTATTTTGTGATCCCTTGTTCATTTGGAACGAGCAGTTGATATTTGGGTCAGTAATTAATTGTTTAAATGTTTGTAGCGCCATTAATTTTATTAATTAAATGTGTTTAAAATAGGAGTTGATTTTGTTGTTATTTTTGCAAGTGTATCCTCTAATTAATCCAAAATATGTGAATCACAGAGTGGGGGAACTTACCGCTGCCCCGAAATCCCGAATTGAGCTACGCTGGTATACTGTGATTGGCATATTTCTTGCTAAATGGGCACAGTACATAGGGGTTACATGAACAGGATGTTGCAAAGCCCCTAAATTAATCAACATCCCATTCTTCGGTGGCCGGAGGCGTTTATTTTCCCTGTCTTTTTTGCCCTTATTCTTTTCAACTCTTCTAGTATGTAAGATAGATGTAAATTAGTTGGAAGTAGGCCTAGTTGTATTGTTTATTATCATCCGTACCGTATAATTACGGGCAAATGAGCTAGACATTTCGCCCCTTGAAAACAATCACATCCACCACCATGTATGTTTCGCTTTCCTATAAATTGAAAATTTGTCCGTAAGTATGTGTCTAAATTAATATCATATACTTTATGCTGATTGAATAACAAAAGAACTAACTAAGCCCATGTTTTCGCGTTTTTTCAATCTTGATATTAAGCCTCCAAAGTTAAAAACCCTTCGTTTCAGGTATCGTCCCCTTAAAAGGCTGCGGTAGGTTGGCGCTGCAACCAACCGGTGAGTTAATATACAGTATATCCTGTACGCATCTGAGTGTTGAATGGGCAGGCAGTTTAAAGCAGCCAGGAGGGATACGATCCAATTGGCAGTGAAAATGCCGCGGCGATCACAGTGGGTTGGTGCTGCAACCTATCTTGTGTTGAATGGACAGGCTGTTTAAAGCAGCTTGGAGGGATGCGATCTAGCTGGCAGTGGGTGTAGCATGGCCTCTTACCGAGATAGGTGGAAGGTTGGTGGTTCCGTCTTGAGCTACTGTTGCCATGGAGATGGCCGGCCTTGCTGTTCCTTTATTTGTTTATTTTGTGACTTTATTTGCCTTTGCTAGGGTGCCAAAAGCCAAAATCAGAAGAATCAGGAGGACTATCGAAAATGCATATAGTCAGCGGTTTCTTCTGGGTCCTGAACTATGTGTATACAAAATTTGGTTGAGATTGGTGGAACGGTGTAGATTTGTATACGGAACAAATATACATACCCACATACCCACATACAGACTTTCACTTTTATATATAAGATAATATATTTTAACTAACGTAATTAAATGGCTGTTTTGCTTCTGTGGAGCGTAGTTAAATGTGCCAAGTACATCTATTAATCGACAAAACAATGAAATAATCGAACAACATATTAAGTTTTTAAAAGTTAGTTAGTTATTGAGGTTTTCATGGCGGAAATACGAGGCCAACTGCCCCTAAAAAGCACAATAGATTATTCGTTATTTGTAGTAATTAAATGATTATTCAGCTTCCATCGATAGCAGATATTAATATTGTTACGTGCCACCCCCCTAGTGGCACTTTTGTTAACTGGATTACAGTGGGTAGGAAGCACAACACCAATTACTGCTTAAAGAAATAATTAACTTTATTGCGGCCAGAAGAATTACACTACTCATCAGCAATTACAGACAATAGGAATCTTACTCCAGTTTCCTCAAGTCTCTTGCTTGCGGAGAGCTCTTGGCCCTTCCACTTGTCAACAGATCACAGAAGTTAATCCGTCCTAATGAGTACGGTGGCCTTGACAGAAACTACCTGCTCCTCTCCTTTATGTTCACCGACCACAATTACTTACGATCACTTGCTGCAGGCTATTTCGCTGTCCACAAGCTGGAGAAACAATGTCACTGGATTTCGTAACTCGCACAGCACTTCGTCACCACACTTCTGTCGCATAAGATAATCGCTCGCACTAGCTCGTAAAACACAACAACAACAACTGCTAGAGAGGTCGCACTTATATAGCAGGCCGGTGACTCAATAAACGCTTCTAGATCCATCCAGGGTTCACGGCTTCTCGAGGTTTCCATCGCTGGTCCAGTCACGAATATTCTGGACTATCCCTTTGTCTGTAGTAGCCCTGTTGCATAAGGCGCGCGCAATACAGGAGGCAGGCCACAGCCCAGCCCTGGGGCAGTTGTGACTCATGCGGCGAGTGATGACACAAACTCACAGCCGTAACACCACCCCCTTCCTAAAAAGGCTGATCGTCCCGATCAATCATTGGTCCGTCTGTGTCCCTCCGTAGGCTGCCAGGCGATCTCGATGCACGATCTTCATCTTCGCCCTCGGGCTCCGCTGGATCCTGTAGACGACATCGTTGATCCGTTTCACGACTCGGTACGGGCCCTCCCAGGACTTCTGAAGTTTGGGTGACAGGCCTTTCTTCCGTAATGGGTTGAAGAGCCAGACCAGGTCGTCCTTGTGGAATCCGCCGGCATCCGTCTGCTGGTCGTATCGGGTCTTCATTCGGTCGGTCTCGATCCGCACTTTCACCCTCGCGAACGCGTGCACGTCCTCCAGTTGGTCGACCAGTTCTTGACAATACTGGCTTACCGGGATCGGATCATTCCCAGGTCGGCCGAAGGCAAGATTGACAGGTAGACGGAGCTCCCTCCCAAACATGGCCCGGGCTGGTGTGCACCCGGTGGCTTCATGCACGGCGGTGCGGTAGGCCAGGAGAAATAGTGGAAGATGTTTGTCCCAATCCCTCTGGTGCTCGCTGACGACTATTCGGAGATGGTTCTCGATGGTGCGATTGAATCGCTCTACCATCCCGTCGGACTGAGGGTGTAGCGGTGTCGTCCTTGTCTTCCGGATTCCCAGCAGCTGGCATAGGTTCTGGAACACCTGCGACTCGAAGTTCCTCCCTTGGTCGGAGTGCAGCTCCAGGGGTACTCCGTACCGGCTGACGAATTCTTTCACCAGGGTCTCTGTAATCGTCGCGGCTTCTTGGTTAGGGAGCGCATACGCCTCCGGCCATTTGGTAAAGTAGTCACTGACGACTAATATGTAGCGGTTCCCTGCCTCGCTTAACGGGAATGGCCAAGCAACATCGATGGCCACTCTCTCCATGGGGCCGCCCACGTTGTAGGTCTTCAGTGGACCCCGTCGTCTTCGTCCTGGGCCCTTGCTGGCTGCGCAATCGTGGCACCTCGCGCAGTGGTTCTCCACGTCTGTTCGGCATCCGATCCAGTAGAACCGCTCTCTCAGCTTCTCCAGGGTCTTCTTTATCCCTAGGTGTGCACCAGATGATCCTCCATGAACTTCCTTCAGGACTTCCTCCGTCATAGCCTTTGGAACGACAACTAGTTCCCGAGATGTCTTCCCGTCGGTGCTCTCCCAGGTACGGCAGATGAGTCCATCCCTTACAATCAGCGAGTCCCACTGTGCCCAGTAGGACTTTTTGGGCTGCAGTCACTCACAATGTTCCACCCGGGTCTGGGGACACAGGGCCTCTTCCATTCGGCTATCAGTCCCAGGTCATCATCTTCTGCTTGTGCCCGCGTGAAAGATTCGCGGCTCCAGTTCCCTTGAAGTTCCACAGTAGTCCATCGGCACAGTATCCCGGTGTTCTCCTCCCTTCGGGCACAGAAAGTGCAGTATTCGGGGCACGGTCTTCGTGACAGGGTGTCGGCGTTAGAATGCAGTTGGCCTTTCCTGTGCTGAATCTCAAAGTTGTACTGTTGAAGCCTCTCTAACCACCGCGCGAGTTGACCCTCGGGCTGCTTGAAGTTCAGGAGCCACCGCAGGGATGCATGGTCGGTCCTGATGAGAAATTCTTGCCCGTACAGGTACTTGTGGAAGTGTTCAATGGTCTTCACGATGGCGAGCAGCTCCTTCCTGGTGACGCAGTAGTTCCTTTCTGGCTTTGACAAGGCCTTGCTGAAGTAGGCCACTACTCTCTCCTCGCCGTCCACTACCTGCGACAGGATTTCCCCTATGCCAAAGTCGCTGGCATCAGTATCGACGATGAACCTTGTTCCAGGTCTGGGGTAGGCCAGAATAGGCGCGGTGCACAGAGCCTGCTTGAGTTGTTCGAAAGCACTGTGGCATTCTGCTGTCCACGTGAAGAGTTGGTCCTTCTCAGTCAGTCGATGTAAAGGTTTGGCGATGTCGGCGAATCCCCTCACGAAGCGACGGTAATAAGTGCAGAGTCCCAGGAAGCTTCGTAGTTGGGACTTGTCCTTCGGAACTGGCCACTCCCTCACAGCTGCGGTCTTCTCTGGGTCGGTGCGCACCCCTTCCTCGGAGACGATATGCCCAAGGTACTGGACCCGCTTCTGGAAGAGCTGACACTTCTTGGGGCTCAACTTCAGCTGGGCAGCCCGTAGCTTCAACAAGATCTCCTTCAGGTTGCTGTAGTGCTCCTCGAAGCTTCTCCCCAGAACGATGACGTCGTCTAGGTAGACCAGGCAGGTCTTCCAGTGTAGTCCCCTCAGAATGGACTCCATTAGCCTTTCGAAGGTCGCAGGGGCGTTGCACAGACCGAATGGCATGACGGTGAACTGCCAGAGCCTGCTGCCCACAGAGAACGCAGTTTTCTCGCGGTCCTTAGGGTGGACCTCCACCTGCCAGTAGCCACTCTTCAAATCCAAGGTGGAGAACCATCTCGACCCTGATATGGTGTCCAGCGTGTCGTCGATCCGGGGTAGAGGGTAGCTGTCCTTCTTCGTGACGTCGTTCACCCGCCTGTAGTCCACGCAGAACCTGGTGGAACCGTCCTTCTTCTTCACAAGCATGACCGGAGAACTCCAAGGACTATGTGATGGCTCGATCACCCCTTGCTCCTTCATCTCTTCTACCATCCGGTCGACTTCGGCTTGCTTGGCGAGCGGGACACGTCGGAATGGGGCCCTAATAAGTGCGCTGTCCCCAACGTCGATTCTGTGCTGGACCAAGCTTGTCCTGTCGAAGTCTTTGCTCCCCACGGAGAAGACATCCTGGAATTCGCGTAGCAGGTCCTGAAGTTGGCGTGATTGCTCTTCGTCTAAATGGTCCTGGCATCCTTTGTACAGCTTCTGTAGTTCTTCTGGCAGGGCACGTCTTCTTCGGTTGTCCGTCTGCAGGTGTCCGTCCGTCGTATCTGTGATGCGGGCAATCCAGGTAACGGGCTTGCAGACTCCTAGGTTGGTGTCCCGGTGAACCGTAATGTCGTAGTCGTTCAGGTTGGACAGGCGGACGTACGGCCGAGACGTCGTGTTGATGAGAGTCTTGGCAACTAGCAATCCTTTTGTCTGGATGTCCTCATATTTTGGCTCGATGACAGCCGCCACTCCCTCAGCAGTTCCGTCGACAATTACGGCAGCGCTGACCTCCGTCCTGGCGGGAACGATGACGTCTTCTCTCAGCCTTACTCGACGTGCGGTGATGGACTCGTGCGCAGGTTGCAAAGCAAGTTCCTCACCTCCGAAGTGCAGAGTGTTGGTACTCAGATCCAAGACGATGTTGTTCTGGTCCAGGAAGTCCAGTCCAATGATCATTTCTTTTGATACGTCGGCCACAAGCACTGGATGCTTTATCGCCCGTCGACCAATGACGAACTCCAGTGATGCTTCCCCATGTACCGGTGCGGTCTCTCCGGTCGCGGTTATTAGCTGGAGGTTCCTTTGTGTGGGTTGAACTCTCCACTTCGGGATTACGGTGGGGCTGACGATGGTCCTCGATGCTCCCGTGTCGATTAGCATGGGCCAGCTCTCTCCGTTGACGACTCCGTCGACCATCAGGCTGCTATTATCCCTCCGTAACTGCGTCACACGAACTTGGACTGCCAGGACTTGACGACTGCCACAAGCCAACCTTTGCCCCCCTAGGCTGGCTGATACTTGCTTTCCTGGGCCGCGCGGTTTCCCTACGACTGACTGTCCCGACGGAAACCCTTGGCGGCGGCGATCACCGCAGTCATTGCTCAGGTGGCCTCTCTTACGGCAGGTCCAGCAGGTCGGTAGTCCTCTTCCGGGCCGCCTCTCCGGATGTCCTTCGGCTACGTTTTTGCTGGTGGTACCGCGACTATCGAAGAAACGGCTTAGCGCCTCCATTAATTCGTCGGCTGGGGCTTGGTCTCGTTGGTTTTTACTGGTTCGTCGACGTCCACTTGACGCACCAGCGCGTGCTTTCTGGATGCCTGTTTTGCCGTCTCGAACTCAAGTGCGTGGCTCAGCGCATCTGCCAGGATCTTATTGCGCGCAAGACGCAGCGCCTGTTGAGTGTCCGAGTCCCGTAGCCCGTCGGTGAAAGTCTGCGTCGCTATCTGCTCCAGAAAGTCGGCCGGCGCTGTTGGGTAGGCGAGCCTTACGAGGCGTGCGATGTCCATCTCGAACTCCTGAAGGGTTTCCGCGTTCTTTTGTACCCGGGTCGGGAGCTGCATCTGGTAGGCCTGCTGAAGATGGCTATCTCCATATCGGGACTCCATATGGGCGATCAGGGAAGCGTAGTCCTGGGATCCAGTCAGGATGGCCTGAAGGACGTTAAGGGCGTCACCTCTCAGCGCTACAATGAGAGCTGTAGCCTTTTCTGTGTTGTTCCTGTTATTTATGGAACAGGCCGCCTCGAACTGACGTAAGTAGGTGTTCCACGGGACCTTTCCGTCGAAGGTTGGGGGCGTCACTCTGCTATGTCCCGTTCCCGATATTCCCGGTGAAACGGTGGGCGGGCGTTGGCGCAGCTCGGCAACTTCCTCTCGTAGAGCGTTCAATTTCTCATCCACCCCCGTCAGTGGGCGTTGGCGCAGCTCGGCAACTTCCTTTTGTAAGGCGTTGAATTTCTCCTCCACCCCCATCAGCGGGCGTTGGCACAGCTCGGCAACTTCCACTTGTAAGGCGTTGAACTTCTCCTCCACCCCCATCAGCGGTCGTTGGCACAGCTCGGCAACTTCCACTTGCAAGGCGTTGAATTTCTCCTCCACCCCCGTCAGTGGGCGTTGGCGCAGCTCGGCAACTTCCTTTTGTAAGACGTTGAATTTCTCCTCCACCCCCATCAGCGGGCGTTGGCGCAGCTCGGCAACTTCCACTTGTAAGGCGTCGAACTTCTTTTCCACTGCCGTGACTTCCTCACGCAGACCCAGTTCTAATTTCTTCAGGTCCTGTGTCAACTTATTCTGACCGTCTTCCATCTTCTTCTGGCCGTCCTCTATCCTCTTCAGGTCCTCCGCTAGCTTATTTTGGCCGTCTTCCATCTTCTTCTGGCCGTCTTCTAGTTTGGCAGTTAGGTCCTCGGCTAACTTCTTCTGGCCGTCCTCCATCTTCTTCTGGCCGTCTTCTAGCTTCTTCTGGCCATCTTCTAATTTGGCTGTTAGTTCCTTGGTTAAATTCTTCTGGCCGTCCTCCATCTTGGTTTCCATGCCATTTAACTTTTCTAGCAATGCTGCCAATTTCTCCTCCATTTTAGTTGTTTGTCTTGTAAAGGGCATGCACTCACAGGAAAATTAGAGAAAATGACCTGCTTGGGTTTTGAAACCAGGACCGTCAGGTGTTGTGCTTGAGTTCGTAATCCGGCTTCTGACACCAGTTGTTACGTGCCACCCCCCTAGTGGCACTTTTGTTAACTGGATTACGGTGGGTAGGAAGCACAACACCAATTACTGCTTAAAGAAATAATTAACTTTATTGCGGCCAGAAGAATTACACTACTCATCAGCAATTACAGACAATAGGAACCTTACTCCAGTTTCCTCAAGTCTCTTGCTTGCGGAGAGCTCTTGGCCCTTCCACTTGTCAACAGATCACAGAAGTTAATCCGTCCTAATGAGTACGGTGGCCTTGACAGAAACTACCTGCTCCTCTCCTTTATGTTCACCGACCACAATTCCTTACGATCACTTGCTGCAGGCTATTTCGCTGTCCACAAGCTGGAGAAACAATGTCACTGGATTTCGTAACTCGCACAGCACTTCGTCACCACACTTCTGTCGCATAAGATAATCGCTCGCACTAGCTCGTAAAACACAACAACAACAACTGCTAGACAGGTCACACTTATATAGCAGGCCGGTGACTCAATAAACGCTTCTAGATCCATCCAGGGTTCACGGCTTCTCGAGGTTTCCATCGCTGGTCCAGTCACGAATATTCTGGACTATCCCTTTGTCTGTAGTAGCCCTGTTGCATAAGGCGCGCGCAATACAGGAGGCAGGCCACAGCCCAGCCCTGAGGCAGTTGTGACTCATGCGGCGAGCGATGACACAAACTCACAGCCGTAACAATATATTAAAATTACCAGCCCTACTAAGAATACAGCGACTTCTTCTTCTTCTCCTTCTCTCTTCCCACAGCTGCGATCCTTCTCCCGCACCTGTTTCCATGGAGATCCCAGCAGATCACAGTCGACAACTCAATAGAGGATTCTCAGATATACGAGGCAATCGGCTGGAAAATTACTTGTTGCTATAAAGGATATCCATTCGGGCGCAGACAGATGCAAGGAAAAGTCCCAACACGAAGACGTTCTTCCAAAATTAAGTACTGTGCACGTCTTGGAATAAATGTTGAGAATTATCTTTCGACGTCAGTCACCGAGAAAATAAGTTATCAACTAGTAAGTGAGAACATTCCGAAGACCGCTGGGGGAGAAATTTTTATTCCCTGTGTGTTATGTTAATGGCAAGTAAGAGGGTTGTGGTGATCGTTTCTTTGAGTGGCGAAACGTTGATGTTATCTGATCTTCTTCTTCTTTTTCTTCTATTCCCTTATGCCTTCAATCGTCGGGGTAGCCTCGTTTGAGCCATTTCTACAATTCCGCTCTATTTCTGCCCGTTTCCACTCCGGTCGTCGTCGTTATATCCGTCCAATCCGAGGCTACTTGCTACTCGAGGCCCTTTCTTATTTCAAATAACTACCTAAAACATTTCATATCAACTTAAATACAAATCTTATTAATTATTATTATTATTATTATTATTATTATTATTATTATTATTATTATTATTACAAACAACTGAAGCTGCTGTAACCAAGCCAACGAGCGAACGAACAATTCCATCTAATGCCGCTGCGAATCTGACGGTCATCAGCCTCAGCAGCAGACCTAAAGTCAGCATTTTCAGCTCTACAGGCAAAATACAAAGGTCATTTCAAGTTTTATATCATTGAAAAAACAATCACTTAAAATATCAATGAATAATTTCATTACTTAAAACAACCAATACTTGAAAATAAAAAAATTCTCCCCTCAATAAAAACGAGGAGATAAAATTTATTCAACTAACTTTATAAATTACAAATTAAGGTCTAAAAGGAGCACCATTTAGGAGCACCAGTACCTGCCACCATCCCATGGGCACTTGTTCGCGCTCCGCGCTCACAGTAAACAGGGGATGTTTACTGCCCTAAAACTTGACTTGACTTGTAGTTTTCCGAATCACTTTACCTCCACATGGGCGATTAGCCCAACGTAGAGTGGTTTGTTGGGTTACCTTCCCATCCTCCATATTTATCCCCTGGAGACAGGGTGCCCTAGATGGTCAGGGTTTGGGCAGGCATTTCCTCCTTACCCACTTATGTATGGTTTTCCCGCCAATACTCGGGTGGCTGATTGCAGTGGTTTCCCACTGGGCAATGGGGTCGCCACATCCCTACGCCATGTTATCTGATCTTAATGGTAAATAATACAGCACAGTCAGTAGCATGCTGAACTGCTATGCCCAAGATTGCGGGTTCGAACCCGGACGAAGTCGTCAGATTTTTTAAGAACGTTAAAATCCTTCAGTATGCCTTCCTTCGGAGAGTAAGTCTAGATTTATGGCACCTAAAAGAACCTACCACTGCAATTGGTGGTGTGTAAAAACATTTGTAGGTTATATTTGGCTAGTACACAATGCTCTATCAAGTTGCAACGTTCGCCGCTAGGTGTGAGTGACAGTAGCCAAATTTGGAACTACTTGAAATTGCCCATGGGCGTTCAATCAAAAATACCCCGCTTATGGCCATTCATATATCTGCGATTCATATATCATATCAATGGTAAATAATATGATGAACGTGATCACTAGAGACGAGAATTATAGGCACTAAAAACAGTTAAAAAAGGCAGGCATATAGGCTCTTAAAATAGCCAAAATAGGCATGTAAATAGGCACTAACGTGTAAGATAGGCAACAAAATAGGCATAAAAAATTCTTGTAATTTAATAACATATTTAATTACTATAAAAAGAATTATCAATAAGCAACTTATAATTTAATAACATACTTATCTTATATATAAAAGTGAAAGTCTGTATGTATGTATGTATGTATGTATGTATGTATTGTACCCATGCGTATAATCTCGATGGAAAATATGCTTCTGCCTCCAGCTAGCTTCAGGTCTCAGGCGTGTACCGTCTCCCCAATTGAGCAGTGCATATTTTGGATTTGAGGCTACAAGGTATCAACTCTACAATAATAAGGCACAACTCTATTCTAAAACTTTAATCCAGTAAATAAAATCATGGCTTTTACAAATAAAACAATCCCCATAACCATAAAAAAGCAAATAAAAATTACTTTCCACAATCCATCAATATGAACATAACATAATCATAATAAATCATATCATACCACAAAGCTTTACCCTTATGTGAGCTTCACCAAGATACTCTAGTGCGCTGATGCACGTACAACTTCACAAACAACTTTTACATTGACATACTACTGTCATCCAATGTGACTTCTTTAATTTCACAAATTAATTATTCCTTAACCTCTTTAGTTTTGACAAATATGTGTACCGTGTGTGTTTTGATCTTTCTCTTCCCACCAAATGCGTCATGCATTAGCCTATTCTGGTGTTGCACCGCAAACTACGTGCAACTCCATATTTATGTAAGCTACCCCTACTCCACTATTTATATAGTCCCACTGCATGCTGTTGTGATTTCATATTAAAGACGTTAAATTATAGCTGTGTCGGGTGGTACAATAAGACTACCTTGCGTGCGTAGCCTGTGGCATCTGGTAACCAACTTTATTAACTTGGCGTCAGTGACAGTGCAAATACATCGTCTAACCATTCGTCAGATAGCTAAAATAATGAACCATCAGGATGATCTATAATTATCCATGTGTTCTTAAACTACATGGCTACGTTACTCAACATAACAATATTTCAATACATGCCATTTACAGGGTCTAAATCTGTTCCTTTCAACTTGTATTTACGGTTCATCTGACCGTCTCTCCCAGACCCTCTACCCGAGCGGTCGGTATACAATAGAATGTGGAATGGGGTTCCAACAATTATCTCGCCCCTCGCTTCAAGTTTGAAGGCTTTCCTCACTAAGCAGTAACGATTTACAAGACAAATACTGTTGTCTGAACGACACACATATCCCAAAGGATCTTAATTGACTAGTATGCAAACAGGTATTGAATGAGCTTTTTTAAATTACTCCTACACTGAGGATATAATAATTACTGGCCTCACACAGGTCCATTCAACATGAAGGTTCGGGGTTCGTAATACATTAGTCTGACGGGTGACCGGTGTCTCAAATAAAATAGGCGCTCAGTCCAAGCTGTCGCCATGAGTTTCGCTCCCACGAGCTGAATAACTCATCAATAAGTTCTCGGGGATCCGTAGAGTTTCGAGGTGTCCTCGTTTTCCTCGTCTCTACCACAGGATTCCAACCCGGAACACTTTCATATCCTTCCTCAGAGCTAGGGTACCACACTAAAACTCTGGCACAAAGAATATCTCCGCTTACGCCCCCGGCGTAGGAGATTTCATACGTAGAATATACCACCTGGCTCCTTTAACTAATGTACGACCTCCGCCCTCTAATATTAAGAGAAATCTATCAATTTACTCTATAAGCTTCTCATATAAGCTGCAAATTCAATTCACTAAAAGCTCTTTCATTCCTAGCCTAATTATTGAATATTAATCCAATATTCTGATATAAAACTTCTTTCCTTAATTACCGTAATGTAATCTTACTGTATCATCTTACTGCTTAGATCGATAAGTCTTGCAATTAGCGTAACTATTTCTCGCTTACAACATTTATTATTTCCTGATGCGTTCATTCATACTTTTAATATTCATTATTATTATTATCATTAATCTCACTGACATAAATGACCAAAATCATTCCTTATTATTATTTTCACATAAATTACCCAGAATCCTTCCTTATTATTACCTTCACATAAATTACCAAGAATCCGACACAACTAAACGTCTTAAAAACTCGAACAATCGTGTTCGTTGCATTTACATAACTGATTGCCATTCTTAATTGATATTGGTAACGATTACTCCACTTAATGATGCAAATTAACATCTCAACTTTATGAAAATCAACACAGTAATGATTAAACCTGGAGGATCTACCTCCTAATCTGATTTTTTTACTGGCATCTTTACTGAAATCATCAACATGCAGTGTCCTATGTTCATTAATCCCTATATCCCTATATCCCTATATATATTATAATTGTGAAAGTCTGTGTGTGTGTGTGTTAGTTTGTTACCTCTTGACACTAAAACGGCTGGACGGATTTGGATGAAATTTGAAATGGAGACAGCTTATACCCTGGGATAACATATAGGCATCCTTTCATCCGGAAATAAATCATTGTTCCCGTGGAACAGGCAACATAACTGAAAAGTCACCAAAAATACTCAACCGGGACAAAATATCGAAGTTGTCGCAAAAAGACCGGACAAAGCTCATTTTACGCCCCTCGATGCAAGGAACAATACTCGGTAGGTCCCTACGGGACACCGAAAACCACATTTTAAGGCCCTAAAACAAACCGTTTCAAAGATATTCGCAGAAAACTATCTTTACTCTGATAAACTGATGAAATAATGGCAAGTCCGTTTCCATGGCAACTGAACCTCACGGTATGACATCCGATTTTATATACATATCCCTGTAGGAGGCAAAGCCAATCAATTTGTTATCTTTTCCAAGATATATATGAACACAATAAGAACAGGGTAACGCGCCTGCCTCTCATCCGGAGGCCCCGGGTTCGATTCTTGGCTCCATCAGAGATTTTAGACACTGACGTGAGGACTGCAACGGAGTGCACTCAGCTTCGTGAGGACAATTGAGTAGCTGTCTGATAGCGAGGCAGCGCCCTGGTCACGAAGAACAAGGCTAACGGCCGAGGGGACACGGTACACTGACCACGCGTCACCACAATATCTGCAGGCCAAATGGCTGGGAAGCGGTCGCATGATAGGCCTAGGCCCTTCATGGTCTGTAGTGCCAGGGGTAAAAAAATAGGGAAAGCGCCTTCTAATACCACCTTTAATTTGTAAACACTACAGTAGCGGCTTCTAGGGAAGCGTGATGGCGCAGTGGCTTAGCTTCTCGCCTTTCACCAGGACGGCCGGGGTTCGAATCCCGGTGACAGCGGGGTGGAATTTTCACCTGGAAAATCACGTGGCGTCAGGAAGAGCATCCGGCCTTAAATCCCCGGCCAAAACCGAAATGAGCCTGGCTGGCTACGGCGACCCCAATTAATTGGGAATAGCTGAAGAAAGTTTTACAGTAGCAGCTACTAAATAAAGGTAGCGATATAGCTACGTTCAATTTCATAAACACTGGGCTCACAAATCCCGTATAGTTAAGTAAAAATAACAGTCTGGTCGTTATTTCAGTAGCAACGAAGCTCTGTGGTGGCTATTGCCGTGTCCGTAACACTTAAGGCATCCCGCCGTCACATACCTCAATGTGCACTTACAAAATTGTGAACCAGTCTATTTTACTGAAAAGAATTTCTACGAGCGAGTATCCACTCCGGCAAAAACCACACTCACTACCTTTTCCAAAATTTACACAAGACATGATTTTTAAAGCACTCTTCTGTGTGTTGAGGTACAGAGATATACCACATGGAAAGATACAATAAAATGTTGGCAAATCTGAGTTCAAGGAACTGCTGTTCAGAATAGGCTTTCGGTGCAGGTTATGCGGCCCATGTTCGTAACATGGAATGTTTTCTTTTGACAATGCATCTACACCATGTGCGAGGGCAACGCATTTCAAAGATCTCTAAAAACAAAATAAACAGGTAGTTGGAGAAAAATTTTAAGTGGGAGCGAAGATTCAAAGAGAAATAATTTCATCTTAGAGATTTGCTGATGAGATCGTCATCTTGACCGATACGCCAGAGGAATTGAATGAGTTTTTGAATGGTATGGACTCCGTCTTGAGGAAATAATTCATGATGGAAATCAATAAATGTAAAGCAAAATTATTGGAATGCAGCCAAAATAAATCATAAACCTCTATGCACATCAAATTGGCAGGTGAAACGCTACGGGAAGTAGGAGACTTCTGTTACTTAGGAAGAAAAATAGCCAGTGATGGACGAAGCAAAGAGGTTGGCTCAGGCAAGGACATCATTTCTACAGAAAAGGAATCTGTTGACATCGAATATACATTTAGATATTAGGAAGTAATTTTTGAAAGCTTTTGTCTGGAGCGTGACACTATAAGGAAGTGAAACTTGGTCTAATGGTGCAGCAGAAAAGAGGAGAATTGAAGCGTTTGTAATGTGGTGTTACAGGAGAATGATGATGATCAGATGGGTAGATGGGGTAACAAATAAAGAGCTAATATTGTCATTTAGACTTTCACGGCCCGTGTTATTATTCATAATGTTGAATTTGGGCTTATGCCGTGTTTTATTATATTGCAATTCGACGCGTTTCGAAAGAAACCATGTCTTTCATCGTCAGGAATAATCTGGAATACGACAATGTTGCTAAGAGAAAGCAACGAAGAACATATAGAAGGTGCCCAAAGATGGACGCCATTATAGCCCCATGTTAGGGACAACGGAAAGCAGCAGTGAATTACTTTCTCAGGGTTCTGATAATAGGTAGCCAGGATTCACTGAGATTGTAGCCGGTGTCGCGGTTGAAATTATCAGGGTGTTTACGTATTTCAACCGCCTCCCTGATGATTCTGGGACGATATTGCTTTATACGGGCAAGAACATCCACCCCTTGGAACATGACATCATGGCCAGGTGTTAAAGCATGATCGGCAACAGCTGATTTATCAGGTTGAATGAGTCTGATACATCTATTATGTTCCTTAATGCGAGTGCATATTGTTCTCGAAGTCTGCCCGATGTAAACCTTGCCACAAGTACAGGGAACTCTGTAGATACCCGGTTGTTGCAATTTAGGCAAACTGTCCTTAGTTGGTCGCAGGAGTTGCCTAATCTTAACAGAAGTTCCAAATACAGTCCGTATGTTGTATCGACGTAGGATTTTCGCAATACGATCCGTTGTGTTATGTATGTACGGAAGGTAAGCAGTTCCTCTTACATCTCTTTTCTCAACTGACGTCCTATTATTATTTGTTGGTTTCAGAACCGTAGAAATCAAAGCCTTGCTATAACCGTTGCTCTCAAAGGTGGTTCGCAGGGTGTTAATTTCTTCTTGTAAAGAAGACACTTCACAAATCCTCCTAGCCCTGGTAGTTAGAGTTGTAAGGATACCATGTTTCTGGGCAGGGTGATGGTGAGAACTTGCGTGGAGATATCTATTGGTGTGTGTTGGCTTACGAAAAACGCTGTGTCCTAAAGATCCATCCTCTTTCTTGGTGACGAGAACATCTAAAAAAGGTATTTTGCCGTCAGATTCCTTTTCCATGGAGAAACAAATAGAAGGGTGCTGGAGATTAAGGTGATCCAGGAAATGGCTAAGATTTTCCTCACCTTCCGTCCAAACAACGAACGTGTCATCCACATAACGCCACCAGATCTTCGGTTTGAAAGGAGCCGACGACAAAGCTTTCTCTTCAAAGTTCTCCATGAAGAAATTAGCCACAACAGGAGAGAGAGGACTACCCATGGCCACACCATCAGTCTGCTCATAAAAATTCCCATTCCATAGAAAGTAGGAGGAGGTCATGCAGTGATAAAAAAGTCTTGTGATGTCTTCAGGAAAAAGGCCATTAATGAGAGACATAACACCATCAATAGGTACTCTCGTAAACAGAGACACCACGTCGAGACTCACTAGAATATCACCCGGCTGAAGTGTTATAGCTTTTAACTTTTCCACGAAGTGTGTGGAATCCTTAATGTACGAAGGCGTGTTACCCAGAAGCGGCTGAAGTAGTCTACCTAAGTATTTGGAAAGGGCATATGTAGGAGAACCAATCGTACTAACAATGGGTCTAAGAGGAACATCGTCCTTATGTATTTTAGGAAGACCATAGAGTCTCGGAGGAATAGCATCCCCTGGAAGGAGAGTCTTCGCTGCATCCGCTGGAATAGATGATTGCTTGATCAATTTGACGGTGACATTTGAGTAGCGAGTAGTAGGATCACGACTATTAATCCTATATACAGGATCTGATAACAAAGACGAGATCTTAGAATCATAATCAACCTTATCCAATACCACTGTCGCATTACCCTTGTCAGCGGGGAGAACGATAATATCAGAATTGTCCCTTAGATCTTTAAGTGCCCGGCTTTCACCTTGTTTTAAGTTGGTGTTAGGTGGCTTAGCTGTCTTGAGAACTCGGGAACATTCTTGCCTGGCTTCCTCGGCCTCTTCAGGTGTGAGGTGATGTACTGAGGATTCTACGGATGTAATAAGTTCTTCAATAGGAATTCTTCTAGGCGCTACAGCAAAATTGAGACCTTTAGCGAGAACTGCCTGTTGGGTATCACTTAGGGGGTTGCTGGACAAATTTACGACAACCTTGTTAGCATCAAGTCTAATGGCTTGAGATTTCTGCAACTGACATAACCTATCATATTTGGAAATATGTCTGTCCCTCACCTGATCTAGAACGCTGTTAGCTTGCACTGAAGAAATACGATCGAAGATATTCCATAATTCCTCACTTACGAAGTTTGAGAGGCGTAGATGTAGCTGTAGTAACTCCCTCGAAATAAAATCTAACTGCTTACGAGTATGCTGTAACCTCTCTATCAATAACGCCTTACTTGCACGACGATAGATTCTCGTTGCCTTAGGTGTTCTGAAGGAATGCTTCAACATAACAAAATTCGGTAGAATATCATGATCCCGGCATCTTAGGAGAAAAGCGAGTGAAGAGATTAGACACACCTTCTTGCGTCGTAACCTACTGAATCTAGACATCAGTCGGAAAATATCCTCCCCATAGAGGTTTCTAATATTGTCATTTAGACTTTCACGGCCCGTGTTATTATTCATAATGTTGAATTTTGGGCTTATGCCGTGTTTTATTATATTGCAATTCGACGCGTTTCGAAAGAAACCATGTCTTTCATCGTCAGGAATAATCTGGAATACGACAATGTTGCTAAGAGAAAGCAACGAAGAACATATAGAAGGTGCCCAAAGATGGACGCCATTATAGCCCCATGTTAGGGACAACGGAAAGCAGCAGTGAATTACTTTCTCAGGGTTCTGATAATAGGTAGCCAGGATTCACTGAGATTGTAGCCGGTGTCGCGGTTGAAATTATCAGGGTGTTTACGTATTTCAACCGCCTCCCTGATGATTCTGGGACGATATTGCTTTATACGGGCAAGAACATCCACCCCTTGGAACATGACATCATGGCCAGGTGTTAAAGCATGATCGGCAACAGCTGATTTATCAGGTTGAATGAGTCTGATACATCTATTATGTTCCTTAATGCGAGTGCATATTGTTCTCGAAGTCTGCCCGATGTAAACCTTGCCACAAGTACAGGGAACTCTGTAGATACCCGGTTGTTGCAATTTAGGCAAACTGTCCTTAGTTGGTCGCAGGAGTTGCCTAATCTTAACAGAAGTTCCAAATACAGTCCGTATGTTGTATCGACGTAGGATTTTCGCAATACGATCCGTTGTGTTATGTATGTACGGAAGGTAAGCAGTTCCTCTTACATCTCTTTTCTCAACTGACGTCCTATTATTATTTGTTGGTTTCAGAACCGTAGAAATCAAAGCCTTGCTATAACCGTTGCTCTCAAAGGTGGTTCGCAGGGTGTTAATTTCTTCTTGTAAAGAAGACACTTCACAAATCCTCCTAGCCCTGGTAGTTAGAGTTGTAAGGATACCATGTTTCTGGGCAGGGTGATGGTGAGAACTTGCGTGGAGATATCTATTGGTGTGTGTTGGCTTACGAAAAACGCTGTGTCCTAAAGATCCATCCTCTTTCTTGGTGACGAGAACATCTAAAAAAGGTATTTTGCCGTCAGATTCCTTTTCCATGGAGAAACAAATAGAAGGGTGCTGGAGATTAAGGTGATCCAGGAAATGGCTAAGATTTTCCTCACCTTCCGTCCAAACAACGAACGTGTCATCCACATAACGCCACCAGATCTTCGGTTTGAAAGGAGCCGACGACAAAGCTTTCTCTTCAAAGTTCTCCATGAAGAAATTAGCCACAACAGGAGAGAGAGGACTACCCATGGCCACACCATCAGTCTGCTCATAAAAATTCCCATTCCATAGAAAGTAGGAGGAGGTCATGCAGTGATAAAAAAGTCTTGTGATGTCTTCAGGAAAAAGGCCATTAATGAGAGACATAACACCATCAATAGGTACTCTCGTAAACAGAGACACCACGTCGAGACTCACTAGAATATCACCCGGCTGAAGTGTTATAGCTTTTAACTTTTCCACGAAGTGTGTGGAATCCTTAATGTACGAAGGCGTGTTACCCAGAAGCGGCTGAAGTAGTCTACCTAAGTATTTGGAAAGGGCATATGTAGGAGAACCAATCGTACTAACAATGGGTCTAAGAGGAACATCGTCCTTATGTATTTTAGGAAGACCATAGAGTCTCGGAGGAATAGCATCCCCTGGAAGGAGAGTCTTCGCTGCATCCGCTGGAATAGATGATTGCTTGATCAATTTGACGGTGACATTTGAGTAGCGAGTAGTAGGATCACGACTATTAATCCTATATACAGGATCTGATAACAAAGACGAGATCTTAGAATCATAATCAACCTTATCCAATACCACTGTCGCATTACCCTTGTCAGCGGGGAGAACGATAATATCAGAATTGTCCCTTAGATCTTTAAGTGCCCGGCTTTCACCTTGTTTTAAGTTGGTGTTAGGTGGCTTAGCTGTCTTGAGAACTCGGGAACATTCTTGCCTGGCTTCCTCGGCCTCTTCAGGTGTGAGGTGATGTACTGAGGATTCTACGGATGTAATAAGTTCTTCAATAGGAATTCTTCTAGGCGCTACAGCAAAATTGAGACCTTTAGCGAGAACTGCCTGTTGGGTATCACTTAGGGGGTTGCTGGACAAATTTACGACAACCTTGTTAGCATCAAGTCTAATGGCTTGAGATTTCTGCAACTGACATAACCTATCATATTTGGAAATATGTCTGTCCCTCACCTGATCTAGAACGCTGTTAGCTTGCACTGAAGAAATACGATCGAAGATATTCCATAATTCCTCACTTACGAAGTTTGAGAGGCGTAGATGTAGCTGTAGTAACTCCCTCGAAATAAAATCTAACTGCTTACGAGTATGCTGTAACCTCTCTATCAATAACGCCTTACTTGCACGACGATAGATTCTCGTTGCCTTAGGTGTTCTGAAGGAATGCTTCAACATAACAAAATTCGGTAGAATATCATGATCCCGGCATCTTAGGAGAAAAGCGAGTGAAGAGATTAGACACACCTTCTTGCGTCGTAACCTACTGAATCTAGACATCAGTCGGAAAATATCCTCCCCATAGAGGTTTCTAATATTGTCATTTAGATTTGAATAAATAAAGAGCTATTAAGACGAGTGGGAGTGGAGAGATGTTTCGGGCGACTGCTATTGAAGAGAAGATATAGGTTGGTACGACACATATTAAGACACCCAGAAATAGCAAGCTTAGTTATGGATGGGAGGGTTAATGACAAGAACTGTAGGGTAGACCAGGGTAAAACAGATTGCCTCGGATGTAGGGTGTGGTAGCGATATAGAGATGAAACGATTAGCTCAGGAGAGGGAGTCATGGAGGGCTGCATCAGTCCAGTCAAGAAACTGAAGACTCAAACAACAACAGTTGGGAATTTTAATTACTTAGAGAGGCATGTGAGGCAAAAGTGTTGTTGGAGAATTTCAATCCCTGGGATGTAACACTGGAAGAGAGTGCATAATGTACATCAACGGCCAAGGTCAGAGATATTTTACTATAGGTAAGGAAAATACTTTTGATTCCCCATATTCCGATAGATTTGCCATTCCAGTGTGCAAGAGTGCAGTTCCCTCTTCAAACAATATTCGCAATTTCTATAAACAAAGCGCAATCGCACACACTTAACAGCAGGTGTACAATTGCATCGTTCCCATTGACTTGATCGCGAGCGAAGCCGCGGGTACCTGCTAGTTAAACATAATTTGTGGGGTACTCACATATCTCTACAGGCTCCTTATGGTGGCTCCAACCAATCATATTCTTCCAGTTTGCCTGCCATTTGCAGGTTTAACGTGACATATTTATCTTGAATACACACATTTTATGACACATATTTTTTGTTAACAACACGGCACGTTGCATTTCTCTAAGGAAGCTATCGCTCCCACACATGTGATACTTTATAACACATTTCAATCACTACTTTAAAAGATATTTTACATATGCTTTACACATAACACACGACACTTTATACACTTTTCATTGTTGAAATTCCCTAGCAAAGATCAAAATTGCAGGTATCGATGGCATCCCCCGTGCTCCTATCAACTCCTGATTGAAAGTCTGGTTTACCTGCTCTCGGAATTCACCAACAGTTCTTATCCATACTCCTACGGTAAGCTCCCTGCGTTGCATAAATATGCTAACTTCCGTCCTGAGCGTGGTTATTTGGTATACTTATGACATTACCAACTGCTCCGTAACGTTTCTTTTAGTGCATTCCATCGTAATTACACATATACGATCAGTCAATATTTTACACATTGCGCTAACACTGTGCATAACTTTACATAGATTATTATTTACAATAGTTCTGCAACTTATTTCACACGTTGCTTCCTAAATGAACACACATTGTTCATACTGTTTACAAAACTGTGTAGCGATGACTATTTTCAACTCTCGGTGACAAACTATGTCCAACTTTGTAAACTGCGTTAAGACAGGCTGCAATACTGGCGTGCGCCTGGCATGATGACTGCGTAGGACTGAGTAAGACTGACTGCAACTGAGCGAGACTGAGCCCTCCGTCAAGGGTCGACTCCCTTATATTGGATTCCCACGAAAAGTAAGGCGAAATTTTCCCGCGTCATCTCGGCTCCTCTCACAGCGTGATTCTGGTCTCGAAACCATGATCATCGGGTTCCTTTGTCATCACAGATCCCAGAACTACCTGCGTGCAGAAGAATCGCTCGTCCAATTAATTAATATTAATTCCTTTCTCCATGGCTTGGGGACGCTATCTTCTTGGGAATCCCAGGCAACCTTCTCAAAACTCGCCGCGAACAATGATAGTTCTACGGTCCTTCCGCACTACCTTAAATATGCGTCAATTACGCAGATTAAAGGCTCTAAAATTAGCCTTTTGGCAAAAGATTCACCTGTGGACACCTCTCAAGTCAATCCGTTACTCCAATCGCGAGTAATCAATGATTTTCCTGGCTATCTCTCCCCACCAAACTCAATGCTATTCTCCGTCGGGGAAGAACTGGGTCATTATTCAGGCCCTCACCCTCTCCCAGACGACATAACGAGGTCAGAGAGATGGACGTGGCTCCACTGAACACCTCCCACAATTCTGGGCCAATTTGTAAAAATGTCAACTCTGCACTTGCAGTGTTCCAAGCCTCGTATAGCCTACACCAAGTAGTCTAATAATGCAGTATTCTGCTCCTTTTCCCTTCATTATTCTAGTAAATAATGTCATTGCAACTGAAATCACATCAGTGATTTAATATACACTTCTCTCGAGGGGTTTTTCCAATAAAACTCCCTCCACAGACTTCGGGTTCGTTCCCTGGTGGAACCTTTATACTGAGATCACAGTCTCTGAGAACCACGTTCGATTCCAGTCAGCATAACCTCCTCGGGTTCAGTATGTATGTATGTATGTATGTAGGTGAGGGGGTGGGTGGATTTGTTCCGTATACAAATCTACACCGTTCCACCAATCTCAACCAAATTTTGCATACACATAATTTAGGACCCAGAAGGAACGGCAGGCTACATGAATTTTCGATAGTCTTTCTCATTCTTCTGATTTCGGCCTTTTTGCACTCAAGCAAAGGCTAATAAAAGAAGAAAAGAAACTGATGAAGTAATAGCAAGGGCCCATCTCCATAGCAACAGTAGCTCGAGACGGGACCACCAAGTTTCCATATATCTTGGTAAGAGGCCATGCTACACCCACTGCCAGTTAGATCGCATCCCTCCAAGCTGCTTTAAACTGTCTGTCCATTCAACACAAGATAGGTTACACCACCAACGCACTGATCGCCGTTGCATTTTCACTCCCAGCTGACCGCATCCCTCCTGGCTGCTTTAAACTGCCTGTCCATTCAACACAAGATAGGTTACAGCACCAACGCACTGATCGCGGCTGCATTTTTACTCCGAGCTGGATCGCATCCCTCCTGGCTGCTTTAAACTGCCTGTCCATTCAACACAAGATAGGTTACAGCACCAACGCACTGTGATCGCCACGGCATTTTCACTGCCAGCTGGATCGCATCCCTCCTGGCTGTATGGCAACAGTAGCTCAAGACGGGACCACCAAGTTTCCATCTACCTCGGTAAGAGGCCATGCTACACCCACTGCCAGTTAGATCGCATCCATCCAAGCTGCTTTAAACTGCCTGTCCATTCCACACAAGATAGGTTACAGCACCAACCTACTGTGATCGCCGCGGCATTTTAACTGCCAGCTGGATCGCATCCCTCCTGGCTGCTTTTAACTGCCTGCCCATTCAACACTCAGACGCGTACAGGATATACTGTATATTAATTCACTGTTAGGTTGCAGCGCCAACTTAATGCGGCTTTTGAAGGGGACAATACCTGAAACGAAGGCTTTTTAACTTGGAGGCTTAATATCGAGATTGAAAAAACGCGAAAACATGGCACTAAGTTAGTTCTTTTGTTATTCGATCAGCATAAAGTTTATGATATTAATTCACACACATACAAACGGGTAAATTTTCAATATAAAGAAAAGCGAAATAAAAAACGAAGGGTTGTTAAGTTTGGAGGCTTAATATCGAGATCCCAGGCGCTATTTCTGGTGACTTTCGAGAATTCCCATTCTTGTTCGTGGGGTAAACACATATTGAGAAATGAGAATATAATTCTGTCTAGCACACCATCTGCAATATAATGCACTTTACAATACAGTCAAAAGGCATCAAATAGGCAATTATACTACAAATAAGCACAAAACCATGAAATAGGCATTTATAGGCACAATAAAACCAATGAAATCTAGCCTAAAAGAACCTAAAACGGATTTATATCTCGAAAGCCTACGTTTCTAAACACAGTAATAAAATAGGCATATAGGCAAATTCCCGTCTCTAGTGATCACTATTGCTACAACTGCTTCAATGATTTTAACACTACCTTCTAACTTAAAAACTAACTACTGTAATATGCAAGAGGAAGTAATTGATAATGAAATTAAAGAAACGGTGAAGATGATCATGTTGATGACGGTGATGATGATAATTGTTGTTTTAAGGGCCCATCATATAGGTTATCGGCCCCTAATGAAATTATATAAAATAAAATGATGAGATAAACAAGTTGTTCCGTGAAGAACTATACAGCCTATTTTCATATATCCTGCTCATTTTAATTGTCTCTATCAACATAGAACATTTCAGTTTAATTGCTGTAACAGATTCGTAGATATTGAGAACCGTCTAAAGATTTCCTATGGTCGCCAGGATGGATTTTTATTTTTGTACTATTACATTAAGACTATTGTGTACGTGTGGTATTCAAACTTCAATCGCATGATTAGAACACAAGAAGTAAAAACGAGATTTTAAAAGTACGCACATCAGCCATCTTGTGATTATGCAAACAATTGAAATAAATTACATGCCAGTGGATCAACATTTGTATAAGCATTTAACGTGCAATGTTTCACGGCACTCGGATAGTTAATTCGCGAGAAACGTCCATTTAAATATTTATACTTCGCGTCGCCGCCATGTTGGATTTGTGCTCACCAGGTTACTGAAAGTCCTATAGGTGAACATATGTTCATAGTCTATGAACATAAAAAAAAATCAGTTTGGTTGCTGTAAAAGATTCATAGATATTGAGAACCGTCTAAATATTTCGGAAGCTCGCCATTTAGGATTGTTATATGTATAGGCCATAGAGTTATGTACCATTCAAGAACAATCATTGCCTAGCTTCACTATTCAAACTTTCACTTCGATCGCATGATTACGACACAAGAATAAAAACTTAATTTTAAAATTTCGCACAGCCGCCATCTTGAGGTTATGTAAACAATTGAATTAAATTAGATGGCAGTGCATTACAATCTGCAAAATCACTTACTGTACCACATTTCACAGCGCTCAGAGAGTTAAATCACGAGAAAAGTCTATTAAAATATTTCAAATTCGCTTGGTCGCCATGTTCGTTTTGTACTTTACAGGTTTATGAAATATACATAGGTAAACTTGTATCAGTACCCTTTATCACCGTACAAAATTGCATGATGATATCTGTAAGAGTTTCGGAGATATAGAATGTCAGTGAAATATTTCGCACAGCCGCCATTTTGAGGTTATGTAAATAATTGAACTAAATTAGACTCCAGTGCATTACAATGTGTATACACATTTGCTGTACCAAGTTTCATTATTTTTGGATAGTTAAATCGCGAGAAATGTCTATTTAAAAGTCTCAATTTCGCTTGACCGCCATGTTGGTTTTGTAGTCACCAGGTTTTTGAAAGTCTCATAGGTGAACTTCTAGTAGAGCCCTTTATCACCGTACACAATTTCAGGGAGATATCGTTAATAGTTTCGGAGATATTGAATGCTAGTGAAATATTTCGCACAGCCGCCATGTTGGATTGGTGAGACGTAACAAAATTTGAAGGGCACGGTCGAGGTCACCGGGAATAGTGCTATGAACTCACCGAGTGTCATTGAAATCGCTCCAGCCGTTTAGATTTTATTAGGGGGACACACACACACACCTCACACACACACACACACACACACACACGCACACACACACGGACAAAAGGTGATCTCATAAGCCTATTTTTTCAAAATTGAAAATTGGCAAAAAATAGCCCACTGCCAGAGGGGTGAAAACGAAAATGGTTTTGATAAAACAGACAGTGAGCCCTAGCAATACCGTAATGTCTATTTTGGATAAAGGGCGGGAAAACGTGGATGATGAAAAACAATTAAGGCATTTTGAACAATATACATAGATAAGTAGGCCTACATAATAAACGCTTACAAAGAGTAAACCAACAATGAAAGTCTTGTTGTTATTTGAGTCTTCAGTCTTTTGACTGGTTTGATGCAGCGCTCCAAGCCTCCCTGTCCTGAGCTAATCGTTTCATCTCTACATAGCTACCACACCCTACATCTAACGTTGGTCTACCCCAACAGTTCTTGTCCTCGACCCTTCCTTCCATAACTAAGCTTGCTATTCCTGGGTGCCTTAGTATATATCCTACCAACCTATCTCTTCTCTTCATTAGCATTCGCCAGAAACATCTCTCCTCTACCACTCGTCTTAATACCTCTTCGTTTGTAACCCTATCTACCCATCCAATCTTCATCATTCTCCTGTAACACCACATTTCAAATGCTTCAATTCTCCTCTTTTCTGCTGCACCAATAGTCCAAGTTTCACTTCCATAGAGTGCAATGCTCTAGACAAAGGTTTTCAAAAATGTCTTCCCAATACCTAAATCTATATTCGATGTCAACAGATTCCTTTTCTGTAGGAAAGCTTTCCTTGCCAGAGCCAACCTACTTTTTATATCCTCTATGCTTCGTCCATCACTGGTTATTTTGCTTCCTAAGTAACAGAAGTCTCCTACTTCCTTTAGTTTCTCCCCTACTAATTTGATGTCCATAGAGGTTTCTGATTTATTGCGGCTGCATTCCAATATTTGTGTTTTACATTTATTAATTTTCATCATGAATTCTTTCCCCAAGACGGAGTCCATACCATTCAAAAACTCATTCAAGTCTTAAACATAAATAAAACTTCAAAAATTCGTCACTGTTTCTCATGAGCCGGATGACGAGGTCTGTTGACGGCACGTCATCACGTAGAAGAAGAGTGATGGTGTGTTAGGCAGTTTGAGTGTTGTTCGCAAACCGGCCAAGTCTACACACAGCAAGAGTGTGTGTCACGGTAAGGTGGGCGCTGCAAGGACACACGGGGTGAAATGAATGAGAATGAAGCCTACTTACTACAACAACTGACTACTCACATACATCTAACTTAAATACGAGAATAAGAAATGGGAAAAAATGTCCTCAATCCTTGAAGAATGAGGTTTGAGGAAATTTGGTGGAAATAGAGACATGAAAGGCCGATAGGGAAGGGAAATAAGAGAGGATCCACCCTAGAGTCACTAAAAGAGGGACAAAATCCGGATCCAGCGCATGAATCCCTTGGGATCGTTAACTCCTGAACTGACCAGCCGGTAGCAGAAGGTAGGAGATGTCATGGAAAGTAGAAAAAGAAGGCTGACCTTCTCGAAGAATGAGGGTATCGAGAAATATGGGACAAGGGACAATTATGGCAGGAAAGTGGAAGACTCCTTAGACCTTTGATACCGTAATACCGCCATGGTCAGAAGAAAACTATTATTGACCAAGGGAGATCGACAGGAAAGATGGAGAGGAGTCCGGCACAAGTAAGTGAAAATAACGCGTGACACTGCTAGGGTCTTGTGTTCGCCAACAACGTCCCACCAGTCGCGTGACCCTGGGTGGAAATACATTGTAGCTTGAAACGAAAAGCAGCGATTAGTACCACGTGTGTAAAATATAGCCATTTATATTTCTCTACATCGAAAGTGAATTAAAATAACTTGAAAATAACTTCTTTGTTTCAAATTAATGTTTGTAATACAGTTTATCGCAAGACTAGGCAAATAAATTTGTACTCCATAAATACTCGAGCAGCAGAAGATCAATATTACATCCTGCCGCTACCATTGAAAGCGCGGTAATAAACATACAAGTTAACACACGCTGTAACATAGCAGCGATATCAGCAGGTTTTTGTGGACTTGTTTTCCGCACTTCTTGGAACAGATAGCAATCAAAGTGGAATGTACGTGTGTGTATGCTATCATAGCAGCAGTCACCGCGGTCCAGCCTACTGAGCAAGGGAGAGGGAAAACTAGGTAGAAAGAGGCCGTCCTCTTATTACGTAATCACAATGAGAGGGGGTTTCAAAGCTTATGCTTACGTTGATTATGTATGAAGGGGGGGGGGGGGAACTATATGATTACGTAATGACTTAACGTGAGCCTCCGTGGCTTAGGCGGCAGCACACCTGCCTCTCACCGCTGGGTCCGTGGTTCAAATCCCGGTCACTCCATGTGAGATCTGTGCTGGACAGAACGGAGGCAGACAGGTTTTTCTCCGGGTACTCCGGTTTTCCCTGTCACAATTTCATTCCAGCAACACTCTCCACTATCATTTCATTTCATCTGTCATTCATTTAATCATTGCCCCAGAGGAGTGCGACAGGCGTCGGCAGCCGGCACATTTCATATCCTCGCCGCTAGATGGGGGCTTCATTCATTCCATTCCTGACCCGGTCGGAGACTGGAAGCAGGCTGTGGATTTTCAATGACTTAACGAATAACTCATTTTACACCCTTAATAAAATTAGTAGATTACTTTCTAAGTTGAATGTAAAGGTAAATCATGTTTTACTTATAAAATTATCAGATGCCTTACCGTGTCCAGTAAGTTGATAAAGGGGGTGTGGTGGCGCAGCGGTCAAGCTGTTGGCCTCTCACAACGGCAGACCGGGTTCGATACCCAGTCAATGTATGTGAGATTTTCAAAGTGAAATGCCATGTCTTGTGGTTCGGATTCCACGTAAAAAGGAGGTCCCGTGGCTTATGATCTCAAGATTAACGGTCACGTAAAACTACAATCTTCCTTTCCTGTAAGTTGAATATATGATGATAATAATTCTTGTTTTACGGGGTTCAACGTCTAGGTTATCGACCCCTTATGAAATGAAATGTTATGAAATGAAAGGATGAGGATAAAAACTACCAGAGATGAAAACGAAAATGGTTTGTATAAAACAGACAGTGAGTCCCAATATTAAGTTGAATGTAAAGGTAATTTTTGTTTTACTTAGAAAAATAGCAGAAACCTTACCTTGTAAGTTGAATGTGAAAAACAAAATTGTTTCACTTCTAAAATAAATAAATAAATAAATAAATAAATAAATAAATAAATAAATAAATAAAATGTGTATACGTTAACCATTTTAAAATTGTTAACAGTTTTATCCGTATTGACTAATGGTAATACGTAATTGTGAAATCTGCCTTGTACTCTATATACAGTGAAATTATGTTTCAGAAATATTTAAACGTGCATGTTTCAGTATGACAATGATATCTTCATCAGCGGTGAATAGTTTAAATTACCATGCTAAATTGTAATGGATATCATTACAAAATGTTGAAATTAAAATAAAATGAAAAGTTATATATTACACAATATAAATAAGTTGTTACTATAAAATGTTGTTATGAATAATACTGGTGAAATTCTTAAAATATTTTCTTTATAATTCTACCTTACGAAACTGCCCAAGTCCCATTCCTTTAATTTGGTTTAATGAAGTAGTAGTAAACGAAGCCGCTGCCAGATGGATAATGAGGTGAAAACGTAGTGGTACAGGACACCGCTTCCAGTTGGATAATGAGGTAAAAAACGAAAAACTTCAATGGTTATTTAGCCTTCTAACCTCAATATTGTGCCCATTTAGCATGAAATATGCCAATCACAGTATACCAGCGTAGCTCAATTCGGGATTTCGGGGCAGTGGTAAGTTCCCCCACTCTGTGACTCACATATTTTGGATTAATTAGAGGATACACTTGCAAAAATAACAACAAAATCAACTCCTATTTAAACATATTTAATTAATAAAATTAATGGCGCTACAAACATTTTAACACTTTAATTCTTGACCAAAATATCAACTGCTTGTTCCAAATGAACAAGGGATCACAAAATAAAATAAACAAATATTGAATTCAAAACCTGTGGTTTCCACATAAACCAACAATTCTTACTTAGTCTCACTTCCATAAAGCACTAACATTAAGTTTACATAACTCCGAGCTCTTTGGCTCCATGCATTTACATTATTATGGTGTCATTCTTGTACACCTCAAACACTGTCTTTTATATTTTCTTATTCTTTAAAACAAATATATAATTATATTTAAAAATATAGGTTAATTATCTAACTCAATATTTTTGGGCATGTCCACACATTCAGTTGTTATCATCTCTCTTTATTTCACAAACATATTAAGGTAATCTGAAAATCAATTGTGTACTCCAGAGCGTGAAGGTACTTGACACAGTCAAAAAACTATAGTTACTCCCGAACTCAGTTGCCTTCAATCAACTCGTGGAATCCCACGTCCTTACATTATTACAATAGGGATTGTTATTTATCTCTTATGTCTTAATAGATCATTATCATATAAGAAACTACGATCTGAACCGGCAAACGAAATATCCATCTTTAAGGGCCTCGGTTCAATGCCCGGGTCGTTTACAACTCTAAACACTCCTGGTGTATTCGTCTCTCTTTACAACAGCTTACGAGACGGTCTCTGTTCCATCTCGCTTTAAAAGAGCTAGTCTCTACTACTGGGGTGCGATTTATGACCTGTTAGGGTGGTGGAGATTTCCCGTCTGACCCAACATTTTAGTAGCTTATTTTCAAGGCTTTCAAAACAAACCTTTCCATTCTATCCAGTTCTGAGGAGACCAGGCTTTATTGTACCGTAACATTCAAACAACTATTCTTTGGTTCACAGACCATTTTCATATCCTTGGCATTTATTAATTATGAGAGGGTCCTCATTGATTGGGAAGATTAAATACACATACGACGACGGAGAATTTCAGGGGCTTTTATCATAAGAAGATCCTGCATTCGAATCTCTTCAGGTGCCTCGGGAACTAATCCCATACAGAGGGCTTATACAAAATGCGATTTAGAGTCGGCCGTGGCCCATATGACATACGCTCAATAATACCATATATTAGCTCCCTTTTTAAATACATACACAATGCCTCGTGATACTAATGTCACAAATAGAGGACTTATACAATTATCATTCACTGCAATCAACTACCCTCCATAAGTAATGTACCAAGTATTTAACTACTACGCGTTCCGAGCGTGACACTTTAATATTATATTTGCGCTCATTATGCGCTATGCATTATTTTAAGCCGAAAATGTCTTCCCAAGAACTGATAAAATCTCTTTAGTAACAATTCAATATTATTTTAATTCACATATTAATCTTTCCATGGTCGATAAATCGTTCCCTGTTTTAAAATATTCCATTGAACCTCATTTCTTACACATACGTTAAGGCTTAACGTTCTTATGTTCATATCAATTTATTTGATTTTTATTTAACATTTCCATATTTAATTATTATTATTATTCTTTATTCTTTCTATAAGCTCAAAAGCTATTTCTTTCATATCTCAACTTTACTTTATTTCAATGTCTTTCATGATATTTAACTGATATTTCGCTTGCTCTTATGACATTTGTTAAATACTTTAACCCTTTATTCACCTATTTCCTCTACGGGAATTATTCTTTACATAATTATTCATAATTTCTCTATTTATTTTATTATTGTTCAGACCGTATTCTTGATTATTCAGCATTTATTCATTAAAACACATCCCTTTCACTCAAAACTCCGGTGAGTTGTACACAATCAATTTCTGACACCAAAATAAAAATGAATTTTGTACTTACATTTTTCAGATCATCCCATGATCTTAAATCTGGTGTGGTGTTTCATTTTTGGGGCCCACTTTGAACTTTTTACACCATATTGAAGGTATTCATCTTACGTAAAAACACTTTTTGACCTATATCTAGAACACTTAATATTGACGACATTTTTATATACTGGTGTGTCCCTTTTGAACACATAATAACACTAAAAATATTATTTAACACACAATCTTGATTATTTTACACTTCACAATTACCCGATCACTAGGCCGTACTTCTGAGCCTATCACACGTGATCTTCTTTAATTCCCGTCTCCAAGGGTGAGATTTATCCGATGTCGGCTTCCTATTCTGAAGAATCCGAAAGTCCCGAAACATCTACTGTTCCCTGGAGTTCAATTCTGCTATTCCTATCCTGGATAACTGGCTATTGATCTAGCTTGAACGGCTTCTCTGTAGATCTGTCTATCGATCCTAACGAAAGTCTATATGGATCGAGGTCTCCTCTAAGACCTATAGATTTAGTTTCTAACAGCTAGCACTTCTTGATTCTAGTACTATTAGAATTGTTCGCCTGATATCTGGAGCTAATGTTTATAGTCTCCTATTCTATTTATTTGAACTGTTTTAACGCTCCTACGTTCGAACCTTATTCTGTTCTTCCTTTTTAGGTTGCTTCAATTTAAATAACAGTTTATCTGTCTGGTACGATACTTCCGTACGTTATGATCTGTTCGTTCGCACATTTAACGACCTATCGCCTTTAAGTCCGACGTACGCAGCCTGCTCTGACTATAACTTGCGAATTTTCACTTTAACTTGTATACAGTCGGGCCTAAATCCTATAATTAGGATTTTCCTAATACTTCACTGCGGCGATACTTTCAGATTTCGTCTTGACCACCCCTTATGGAAGGCAAGCAAGTCGTTACTACTGTGACGCCTGTGGCTATTGGATCTTACTTCGGTGGTGTGAAACAGCGTTTTCTCCCCTCAAGGAGTACTGGTAGCTGTTATCGATGTAACGCAGAGTTACGTCCCCTCACGGACTGTCGGAATGATTACTTCTACGTCGTGGAGCAGCACTTCCCCTCACGGAATGCTCGTAGGACTGCATACGATGTGACGCAGTGACGTGCCCTCTGGCTGTCTGAATACTGCATGATTGGCTTGGAAACGCCCGAAGCTTTATACTGTTTTACTACAAAAAAATAAGACTCAAGCCTTTCCTGTGGTCAACTTCTAAAATAATGGTGCCACAAATATAAAAATTATACCTTCCGAAAGCTCGTCTTCTCAATGTCAAATGATCTTATTGCACCTAAGAATCGATCGTGCAATTTGGAGATATTAATTAATTTCTCGTCCTCAATTGTGTGGGTGTTGCATTCTTTTTGGTCTCTCCCCTCCACAGAGGCTTAGGTAATTCACCGATGACGTCGTCTTACGTCGGCAGTTTATTTCTGCACAATTATTACATGGTTTCTCTATACTGAAAAATATCTCATTCAAAATGATTCACTGTACTGTGCTTGTTTACTCATTATTATGCTCGTAAACGTGTTAATTTTAATTATTCCTCTTCTGGTGCATATGCGACGTTGTCAATTTCCAGCCACGTCAGCTTGAATTCCGATTCAGGCTTCTCTTTCTATCACGGTGGAAGATTCCACTCAGTTATTAATACTCGTGACCAGCCCTCTCTGGCATGTCGAGTGGGGTGATCTCATCTAAGGAACATCTGTCCCTAGTCGCTTGCACAATGTTGAGCTATATTCCTGGCTTAAAATCTCTCTCCATTCCTTTAAGAAACTATACTTTTCTTTCATTTCTTCCTTAAGGACATTGGTTCGACCGTCATGGACCCTATGGCCCAAGGGTTCATCTCTCCCCTCCTTAGGTAAATAAATTTTCGAAAATTTTGAGGAAATTTATTTCAATTTAATTTGTATTTCCTTTCCGTCGAATCCATCATAACGTCATCCGCATTTACTGTTGTTTTTACTTTTTTTAAGTCGTATCCGGTAATTGTGTAGGTCGGGTATGCTCTGTCCCTACCCTTTCTTTCTTTCTTTATTCGTCTGGACTTTAAGTTCCCAGAACCTCATTCTCCCTTACGGGTTTGGTCTATCCCTACCCGTTTCCTTATTTCATCATTTTCTTTTCTTAAATTGGAATTTTCTTCTTCAATAAATTCAATTATTTCTTTAATTTCCCAATATACTTTCTCCAATTCGCATTCGCACTCGAATGCTTGAGCTCTATTTTCTATTTCTTCCTTATTCTTGTCTATGTCAAAAGCGGATTCATCTCTAAATGTTTCCATAACCAGGGCTTGTTCATTTTCTTCATCAAAATCTTCGGGAGGGTAATATAATTTCAAATTTGCTGAATTCATGGTCACTTCGTGATCCGTTTCACAGTGCCGAATTCTATATGCGTTATTCCTCAAATCTCTGATTATCTGATATGGTCCGTGGTACATTTTCTGGAACTTCTTGTACACACGGTTCCCTGGATCCGAAATGGCTGGTCTTTTCACTAACACCATTTCTCCTGCTAATAATGGTCGATGATACCTCTTATGCCTATTTCTTCTCTGCCTCCTGTCGGCTTGAGCTTTTAGATGCTCAAAGGCTCTCCTAATTCGTACATCTCTTCCCGGCTGAGCGTCTGCTGGTCTAGGAATTACCAGATTCCAAGGTCTTTCTGGTTGCTCATTCCGATGTAACGTTATGGGTATCTCTCCTGTGGATTCATGGATTGTATTATTTATACAAAATTCAATAATATCCAAAATATCTATCCACTTCCAATTTTCTTCGGCACAGTATATTCTACAATACTTGGCCGTTTCTCTCATGACTAAAAATGTCACTTGCCTTTGACAGAAGTTCGACTTCTTTAAATTTATCTTAAAATTTGCCCTTCTTAGGTCTTCTAATAATTTCTTCAAATTTTCTAAATGTTCCTCAATGTTCTCCGAGGTAAGCAAAATGTCATCTACGTATCGGATAATGCACTCTTTCACTTCCTCTGACAGGTTTCGATCCAGCGCTCTTATTAATGCGGATCCTGCAGTCTTTAATCCAAACGGACATCTTCTAAAGCAGTATGTTTGTTGATCGAACTGAAATCCAGTCAACAAGCTGGTTTTCTCTTCCAGTTCGAGATGATGATACGAAGAAGTCATGTCAATATTTGTAAAAATCTTCTTGCCTTTAAACTTCCTCAGTATTTCTTTTATGGGTGGTGCCGAATCATTTTCTGGTATAATTTTTGCATTTAGATTTCTGGCATCTAAACACACCCTTACTGAGCCATCCGGTTTACTCACAATCACTATTGGACTATCATATGGTGTCCCCATCTTTTCTATAACACCTGCATTCATCATCTCCTGCAGTGTTTTCTTGGTTTGTGGGTAATGTTTTTCCGCAACCGGGTATGGTTTTTGTTTGAACGGTGCCCAATCGTTGACTTGGAACGCGTATTTAAAATTTTCAATCTTCCCTGGCTTGGAATCAAATACGTCCCTATAATCCAATAATAATTTCTTTAATTGTTCCTTGATTTCGAGGCTGACTTTAGCTTCCTCCACTTTTCCTGACAGGTTGGTCTCGAACTCATTTTCCACATTATCTTCGAGTTCTATGTTGAGGACTTCAAATATTTTTTCTATGTCCTTATAATCTTCCTCAATCACTTCTTCCATATGCCATACCTGTTCTACTATTTTCGCATCCTGTTCCTGTAGGTTAATGTTTTGCTCATCCACATCCTCTCTTTGAATTCTAATGCAGTTTTGCGCTAGGTCTATAATGACCTTGTTCTCACGGATAAAATCAATAAATAATATGACATTATACGGTAATTGATTTACCAGCAAAAAGCACTGCGAAATTTCAGCGTTACCCATGATTAAATCAATGTATACCTGAAATTTACACGTCAAAGATTTTTCAGGGATAATTCCCTTAATCTTTACACTTGATGTGGGAATCTTTAGTACTCGGCCCCTTGTTTCCAATTCACTTAAAAGGGTTTGTGTAATTAAACTTATTGTGGATCCAGTATCAATCAATGCTCTGACCAGTAATCCTTCTATCCTAAGCATAATTATAGGTAGTTCTCTTTTAACAGGTGGGATTCCTTCCACATCCTCGTTAATTAGTTCATCTGGTCTGGCTATCCAATTTACAATTTCTACCTCCTCCCAGCTCCTGGTATGTTTCCACTTTTGACAATTTAAATTTGGAGTTTTTTTTAATCCTGAGGGCTCCCTTTTCCCTCATTCTTTATCTGAGCTTGTAGTTCCAAGCTTTGAGCTCCGTCTAGTCGGTCGGGTGATTTCCGGTTCTTGATTGCCTCACTCCAACGGACTTTTTGCCTATCAGGTTCATCTGGTCTTTCGTTCATATAACGAAGACTCTCCTGATATCTTTCTTCTATTTCGGCCCGATATTCATCATCCCTATCGTCTGGCCTTACATTCCTCCTGGGATAATTCTCCCATTTCTTTCTATTGTCCGGCCTTTGCTGGTTATTGTTATAGGGTCGGCTTTCCTGTTGCCTATAACCCGTCGTTCTAGGATTCCTTCCTCGATATCCTCCCCGGTAATATGGCTGTATCCTTCTAGGCTCCTGGTGCCCATACTCTCGATCTCGTCCTTGAGTATCCGTACTGGTGGACTGATTCCTGGTCGCTGGTTTTTCTCCAGTTTCCTGACTGCTGGCCATGTGTACTTGCTCAGTTTGTCTCTGATGCCGAGGTGTTACGTGCGAAGTCGTCATATCTAACAGACGTAATACGCTTTCCACTTCCACCGCACTTCTGGCTTTGGATGAGATTAGCAGCCTCTGAATCTCATATGGAAGCTGTCTTGCAATGGCGGCACACAGGTCGTTTTCTGCCGGAGCAATATCCAGTTCGCGGAATTTACACAGCTGAGCGGTGAAAAATTCCGAGTATTTAGTAGGTGCATTGGTGCTGTACTTCCTAGAGTACAGATCTAGCCTTAAATTTTCTTGGACATCTACTGCCCAATATCGCTTTAAAAATGCTTCCCTAAAGCCTTCCACCGTATCAAAAGTGTATCTAAAGCTTCTGAACCAGGTGAGACAATCACCTGCCAACAGCTTTTCAATAGCTCTCAGTCTCCGATCCTGAGGAACCTTCATTTCATTTAGATACTCTGCCACTTCTTTTAGCCAGTATTTTGGAGTAATAGACATGTTATTACCCGTAAACTTTACTGGTCTATCCTCATTGGATTTAATAATGTTTATTATTTGGCCATTTGTCTGATTCGTGTACGGGGTTGACATCGCCATTGGATATCCTGGGATCTTATAAGGGCTCTCCCCTCCTAAGTCCCTCTCCGCATCTGTGCCTTGTTCACGAGAATCTGCCCATCCTGTTTTTGGAAACTCCTCCTGATTTTCGAATTCTAGCTTCCTTTCTCTTCGGGCACTTTCTTCATTTGCCATAAGTTGGATTTCCATTTGACTGTTCTTATGTTCCGTCCTCTCCAATCGGGATCTTAATTCATTCTGAATTCTTTCTTGATTCCTTTTAATCTCTTCCTCTTCCTTTTTGGATTGGAATTGCTCATCCCTGTAACTATCCCTGAATTCCTTTAGTTGTTCTTCTACCTCTTTCTTAAAGATCATGACCCTTTGATCTATAATTTCTGGCTTAACGTCACCTATGGTCTCCAAGCCCTCTCGTATCTCCTTTATTTGCTTATCCACTTCTTTTTGTCCTTTGTAGACTTTATCCTGGATCTTGTTCATATCCTCTCGAGCCCTTCCTTGCTCCTCGAATATAATTGTTATGTCGGTCATAACCTTATCTATCTCTCCCTTTGTGTCTCCCATTTGTTTTGTTAATCCTACTACGGTTTCCTGAATTCCAGTAACCCCTTTATCTATCTTCTCTATTTTTATAAGTTGTTCATCACGATCCCTTTTTCGTTGCGTGCTTTCCTTCTTAAGATTCCCTTCGTATTCGCTTAACTTCGTAGTTATATCCCCCTCATGCTTTCTCAACCATTCGTCCACCTGTCCCGTGAATACGTTAAATTGCAATTCCCTTTTGTTGGCATCGGCCTCAGCTTGCTTCTTAACCTCAGTTATCTTTGTCTGTACTTTCTCGACTTTCCCCTCGAGGTTTTCTACTTTCTTTTCCATCCCTCCAAACCTGTTTCCTAACGCCTCAATACTACTTTTTATCTCTCCCTGGGATTTTTCACAAATACTTTTGTTCGATTCTATTTGAGCTTCTAAAATTTTCTGCACACCTTGGATCTGGGTTACAAGTTCCTTTTTACATTCGTCCCCATTTTGTTTACAAGTTGTTTCCAAGCTATTTAATTTAGTTTCTATAGAACCAAATTTATTTTCCATGGAACTAATTTTACCCTCAATAATTTTAAAATTATCCTGGCATTCCTTTTTGGATTCTATACTATTTTTTTCTATAGTACTTATCTGGGTTCTCAATCCTGCATGAAACGTGTTACGCTCAGTTTGCAATGCCTTTAACTTGTCCCCAAATGTTTTATCCAATAGTTGAAAATTGGACTCTATGTTTCCTTCTAATTTCTCATTTATATTACTTTGTATTTTAGTCTCCATGGCCTCTAGTTTAGTGTTCATGGCTTGACTTTTCAAGAAATTATCACCTATAATCTTCTCCTGAAAGGAATGTAATTCGTTTTCAAATTTCCTTTCTATTATTCCTAGTTTATCTTCCAAAACCCTAGATTGTGCTGAAAAATGATCTGAATTTTCTGTTTTTATACTATTCAATTTGCCCTCTATCTCCGCCTTCAATTCATCATTCATTTTTACACAGTTAGCCTCGATAGCTTCTAATTTAGTTTCCATGGTATTACTTTTAGCTTCGATATTCTCTAATTTAGTGCCCATATTAGCACTATCAGTTTTTATTGACTCCAAACTTTCATTTATGGATTCAAAAACTATGTTATTTTCCTTCTTTTGGAGACTCAATGTATTATCTATTGTTCCCCATTTATTGTTCATGGTCTCCCACTTCTCATTACTATCGGCTTTTATCGCCTCCAACTTCTCATTACTATCGGCTTTTATCGCCTCCAAAAGTTCCTGCCTCTCTACCCTATTCTCTTTTTTTGCATCTTCCGTACTTTGCGTACTTATTTTTATTATCTCCTCCCTATTCTTTTGGAAATGTTCATCCAAACACTCCTTTAACTCCATCATCGTCACCATCTTTTCTACTATAAAAATACAGTGGGCCACAAATGCCACCACACTAGTACATGCTTGAGAGATGATACTCTGAATCGGTGTGTCCCAATTTCTTTTAAGATATTACTTTGGTACGGGTATTCACTTACAACGTACCCTTTTACTACTTTTATTCAATTTCATAAACCTTTATGGAAGTGTTTAAAATTCAAAATTTCGAAAAACCATTTTTTTTCAAAATAGTGAAAATTTTGATTTTTCGAGAAAACTCGGGTTTTCCCTAGGAAAACTCAGCCCTGCGTACTGGGCGCCATGTTTATAAAGAAGTGGTTTGCTTGGGGTTTAAATATAATATATATTCAGGGCTGCTCGGTATGAGTTTCCAGGGACCCATGCGGTCAGTTAATATCTTACGTTATAGCTATTCTTATTATTACTTTAATTTTACATGATATGACCGACTTAAGTGTTCCTCTAGTTATTAATCCAGCACAGTATTTATATATCCCCCTGTGCCCATTTAGCATGAAATATGCCAATCACAGTATACCAGCGTAGCTCAATTCGGGATTTCGGGGCAGTGGTAAGTTCCCCCACTCTGTGACTCACATATTTTGGATTAATTAGAGGATACACTTGCAAAAATAACAACAAAATCAACTCCTATTTAAACATATTTAATTAATAAAATTAATGGCGCTACAAACATTTTAACACTTTAATTCTTGACCAAAATATCAACTGCTTGTTCCAAATGAACAAGGGATCACAAAATAAAATAAACAAATATTGAATTCAAAACCTGTGGTTTCCACATAAACCAACAATTCTTACTTAGTCTCACTTCCATAAAGCACTAACATTAAGTTTACATAACTCCGAGCTCTTTGGCTCCATGCATTTACATTATTATGGTGTCATTCTTGTACACCTCAAACACTGCCTTTTATATTTTCTTATTCTTTAAAACAAATATATAATTATATTTAAAAATATAGGTTAATTATCTAACTCAATATTTTTGGGCATGTCCACACATTCAGTTGTTATCATCTCTCTTTATTTCACAAACATATTAAGGTAATCAGAAAATCAATTGTGTACTCCAGAGCGTGAAGGTACTTGACACAGTCAAAAAACTATAGTTACTCCCGAACTCAGTTGCCTTCAATCAACTCGTGGAATCCCACGTCCTTACATTATTACAATAGGGATTGTTATTTATCTCTTATGTCTTAATAGATCATTATCGTATAAGAAACTACGATCTGAACCGGCAAACGAAATATCCATCTTTAAGGGCCTCGGTTCAATGCCCGGGTCGTTTACAACTCTAAACACTCCTGGTGTATTCGTCTCTCTTTACAACAGCTTACGAGACGGTCTCTGTTCCATCTCGCTTTAAAAGAGCTAGTCTCTACTACTGGGGTGCGATTTATGACCTGTTAGGGTGGTGGAGATTTCCCGTCTGACCCAACATTTTAGTAGCTTATTTTCAAGGCTTTCAAAACAAACCTTTCCATTCTATCCAGTTCTGAGGAGACCAGGCTTTATTGTACCGTAACATTCAAACAACTATTCTTTGGTTCACAGACCATTTTCATATCCTTGGCATTTATTAATTATGAGAGGGTCCTCATTGATTGGGAAGATTAAATACACATACGACGACGGAGAATTTCAGGGGCTTTTATCATAAGAAGATCCTGCATTCGAATCTCTTCAGGTGCCTCGGGAACTAATCCCATACAGAGGGCTTATACAAAATGCGATTTAGAGTCGGCCGTGGCCCATATGACATACGCTCAATAATACCATATATTAGCTCCCTTTTTAAATACATACACAATGCCTCGTGATACTAATGTCACAAATAGAGGACTTATACAATTATCATTCACTGCAATCAACTACCCTCCATAAGTAATGTACCAAGTATTTAACTACTACGCGTTCCGAGCGTGACACTTTAATATTATATTTGCGCTCATTATGCGCTATGCATTATTTTAAGCCGAAAATGTCTTCCCAAGAACTGATAAAATCTCTTTAGTAACAATTCAATATTATTTTAATTCACATATTAATCTTTCCATGGTCGATAAATCGTTCCCTGTTTTAAAATATTCCATTGAACCTCATTCCTTACACATACGTTAAGGCTTAACGTTCTTATGTTCATATCAATTTATTTGATTTTTATTTAACATTTCCATATTTAATTATTATTATTATTCTTTATTCTTTCTATAAGCTCAAAAGCTATTTCTTTCATATCTCAACTTTACTTTATTTCAATGTCTTTCATGATATTTAACTGATATTTCGCTTGCTCTTATGACATTTGTTAAATACTTTAACCCTTTATTCACCTATTTCCTCTACGGGAATTATTCTTTACATAATTATTCATAATTTCTCTATTTATTTTATTATTGTTCAGACCGTATTCTTGATTATTCAGCATTTATTCATTAAAACACATCCCTTTCACTCAAAACTCCGGTGAGTTGTACACAATCAATTTCTGACACCAAAATAAAAATGAATTTTGTACTTACATATTTTCAGATCATCCCATGATCTTAAATCTGGTGTGGTGTTTCATTTTTGGGGCCCACTTTGAACTTTTTACACCATATTGAAGGTATTCATCTTACGTAAAAACACTTTTTGACCTATATCTAGAACACTTAATATTGACGACATTTTTATATACTGGTGTGTCCCTTTTGTACACATAATAACACTAAAAATATTATTTAACACACAATCTTGATTATTTTACACTTCACAATTACCCGATCACTAGGCCGTACTTCTGAGCCTATCACACGTGATCTTCTTTAATTCCCGTCTCCAAGGGTGAGATTTATCCGATGTCGGCTTCCTATTCTGAAGAATCCGAAAGTCCCGAAACATCTACTGTTCCCTGGAGTTCAATTCTGCTATTCCTATCCTGGATAACTGGCTATTGATCTAGCTTGAACGGCTTCTCTGTAGATCTGTCTATCGATCCTAACGAAAGTCTATATGGATCGAGGTCTCCTCTAAGACCTATAGATTTAGTTTCTAACAGCTAGCACTTCTTGATTCTAGTACTATTAGAATTGTTCGCCTGATATCTGGAGCTAATGTTTATAGTCTCCTATTCTATTTATTTGAACTGTTTTAACGCTCCTACGTTCGAACCTTATTCTGTTCTTCCTTTTTAGGTTGCTTCAATTTAAATAACAGTTTATCTGTCTGGTACGATACTTCCGTACGTTATGATCTGTTCGTTCGCACATTTAACGACCTATCGCCTTTAAGTCCGACGTACGCAGCCTGCTCTGACTATAACTTGCGAATTTTCACTTTAACTTGTATACAGTCGGGCCTAAATCCTATAATTAGGATTTTCCTAATACTTCACTGCGGCGATACTTTCAGATTTCGTCTTGACCACCCCTTATGGAAGGCAAGCAAGTCGTTACTACTGTGACGCCTGTGGCTATTGGATCTTACTTCGGTGGTGTGAAACAGCGTTTTCTCCCCTCAAGGAGTACTGGTAGCTGTTATCGATGTAACGCAGAGTTACGTCCCCTCACGGACTGTCGGAATGATTACTTCTACGTCGTGGAGCAGCACTTCCCCTCACGGAATGCTCGTAGGACTGCATACGATGTGACGCAGTGACGTGCCCTCTGGCTGTCTGAATACTGCATGATTGGCTTGGAAACGCCCGAAGCTTTATACTGTTTTACTACAAAAAAATAAGACTCAAGCCTTTCCTGTGGTCAACTTCTAAAATAATGGTGCCACAAATATAAAAATTATACCTTCCGAAAGCTCGTCTTCTCAATGTCAAATGATCTTATTGCACCTAAGAATCGATCGTGCAATTTGGAGATATTAATTAATTTCTCGTCCTCAATTGTGTGGGTGTTGCATTCTTTTTGGTCTCTCCCCTCCACAGAGGCTTAGGTAATTCACCGATGACGTCGTCTTACGTCGGCAGTTTATTTCTGCACAATTATTACATGGTTTCTCTATACTGAAAAATATCTCATTCAAAATGATTCACTGTACTGTGCTTGTTTACTCATTATTATGCTCGTAAACGTGTTAATTTTAATTATTCCTCTTCTGGTGCATATGCGACGTTGTCAATTTCCAGCCACGTCAGCTTGAATTCCGATTCAGGCTTCTCTTTCTATCACGGTGGAAGATTCCACTCAGTTATTAATACTCGTGACCAGCCCTCTCTGGCATGTCGAGTGGGGTGATCTCATCTAAGGAACATCTGTCCCTAGTCGCTTGCACAATGTTGAGCTATATTCCTGGCTTAAAATCTCTCTCCATTCCTTTAAGAAACTATACTTTTCTTTCATTTCTTCCTTAAGGACATTGGTTCGACCGTCATGGACCCTATGGCCCAAGGGTTCAATATACTATCAGTCAAGTCCCACTTATCGGCTCACTCTTGCTGAATGAGCTGTTCATGGGATATTACAATGTGCGGATCAGTTCTTTAAACCCAACATTCGAGCATAATACATGTGCATATGCCACATGAACAACTCAGAATGTGGCTGGTCACAATTTATATAATGTTTGAAAATACTGCGATACTCTCAATTAAAATACATTGATAAAGCAATACCATATTTGGATCAATCATCCTGTTTTAACTTACTTCTGTGACAATAACGAGTATGCATAGGCTACTGCATACACAGGTTATCAGACACGATAGTACTACAACCTTAAGGAGTTTCATTGAACGCGCTTAAGCCGATTAGATTTTATTAGGGGGTGACTCATGCACATACGCACACTCACACACGCACACCCACACGGACACATAAGCCTATTTCTTCATAAATGAAAATAGGCTAGAACATCATTAACAAGGTACTATGGCGCTCCTCATATGGACATAACGATGTTAAAATCTAGGCTAATATAGTACATTATGCAACGAGCCTATAATGGCTATAATTAAGACACGAGTATGTTTATAAAACGACCGTATGCGAGTTTTATCATTTCCATACGAGTGTCTTAATTACCATTATAGGCGAGTTGCATACGACTGTATATGTTTGACGATAATTACACCTTTATTATATGTTTTAACATAAATATTCATAAATATCTGTTTAGTCACTAGAATTTTGTGATCGGGTGCTGCGATGGGTAGGATATCTCTGTTTTCCAAGCTCTCTGGTCGACCGACGCATGCGCTCTGTGTGCTTTAATGCCATATGTTCAGATTGTGCTCGAGTGTTCGGTAAAACTGGCACCGAAATCGTTTGAAAACAACGCGCTGTGTAGAAATTGGGTTTGGGGATATTAAGGTACAGTGCTATTTCTTGTCTCATATTCACAAGTTTATTTACGCGAACATATGGACGGTGCACTTTCGGTAATTTATATAGACTTGATGGATTTTGAGCGCATGTGCGAAGGTATCCTTATCTAATTGGTCACACAACTGTTTCTTGAGCTCTGATTGGTTGGAGAAACTGTTTCATAATGAAAAATAGTGTTATAATGAGCCTCATTATGATACAGTTTTCTGACAAATAATAGTCAGGGTCGAACATAAATAATGTTATGGGTTTTAAGTCCCATTCGTATTTTGTATTTGTATTTTGCACTGAAAGGAATCATTAATAATTTTACTAAGCCATGTATTTGTCTTTTCAGGACGGGTCAGGGAAGGGATTATGAAAGGAAATCGGCCGTGGACCTATTGAAAGGTACCGTCCCGGCATTTTCCTGGTAGTGAAAGTGGGAAACCACGAAAATCATTTTCAGGACGGCCGAGGCGGGATTCGAACCCACGCTCTCCCGATGCCAGCGAGACACTAGGTAGCGCGTTAGTGCTCTCGGCCACCTTGGCCGGTAAATAGATCTTAAACGTCCCAATAACCTACCTGCACGGCTTCCTCAGATTTAAGCACACTCAAATGCCAATTGATTGTGCCGAGATTCGATCCCACATACTTGGGAACAGCAGGTGAGAATGTTACTGCTGTGCCTAGCAGCCTGGCTAATATTTATTTATCAATTATCGTATTACGCTAAGCATGGTGAACACTTTCTGAGTTTAAGAGCTGTCTTACACACAAGTCTGTGGTTTAATACAGTGATAAACTGTGCTTAATTATTGTTCAACGAGTAGGTGCGACTGGTTTATAATTGATTTATCATTGATATTATTCAACTATCTTATTATAACTGGCTTCTGACAGTACAAATGTTGTGAGTAGGTTCACGTATTTTATAGCTACCGATCTCTAGATGTATAGCTTAATTATGGGGCGCCTGTATGCAGCCTACTGCAATGTAGCATATGTATTGTTTATTATAGCTGTTCAACCAGGAACTACTAATGTATGCTATGACTCAGCTGTAACTTTAAAAGAGAAATACGATAATAATAATTGTTGTTTTAAGAGGCCTAACAGCTCGATCTAGATGATGAAAATAATTGTCGTTTTAATGTTAACATCTGGGTTATTGACCCCTAATAATATAGGTACTTAAAACGCATTCTACAGATATCCAAGTTTTCGTAAAAGCGAATCGCATATCTTCTTGGAAATGAAACATTCTTTCTGGAAGATATCAAATCGCTACCCAACACGGCTGCCTTGGACGCGGTCTTGGAAGAAAGGAAAACTAAAGCACGTCAAATTCCTAGGGAATTTTTCGATACTGAAGCAATGAAATATCACGATTGGAAAGGACCAATTTTCATGTTACGCCACGTCTTCACGCGTTACGCTGCACATGGTTTCATAGTAAAATATGTACAAATCCAAAATTTCACAAACCGACAGAAAAGTGCATATGTCGCCATGTGGTGAGCTATGCTCTCTGTATCATCTTGGAGACTGTGCTGAAGGATCGCAACCGATTAGCACATTTGCTAAAGACTGATACAAATCATTATTATCTTATTCATATGTTCTTTCTCGTATACATTGTGTTTAATTTATAATAATAAAATAATATGGGTGAAAGGGGAAAAAATGATAATAAAATGAACCTACTACTGCTGCTAAAACTTAATCTAAGAACAGACTTATAATGATCCTACCCAGTGGCAGATATAAGCAAAAACAAAAGGAAAAGTGAAATAAATAAATAAATAAATAAAAGAGGAAGAAAATGCTCTCAACATCCAATGAAGCAAGATTGAGGGACCTACAAGAAAGATGATGATGATAATTGTTGTTTTAAGGGGCCTAACATCTAGGTTATCGGCCCCTGATGGTTTGGGTGATCGTGAAGATGAAAATGAAAAGCGAACTTAAAACTAAAACTAACTAATAACCTACATACTAGAAGAAGAAATGCAAAATTAAAGGAGAATAAGGCAAATAAAAGGACAGAAGGAAAAGAAATGCCCTCAACCCTCGGAGAAGGCGGATTGAGGGACTTGGAAGGAAGGAGAGCCATGAAAGGCATATAGGAAAGTGAAAGAGGAGAGGGTCCGCCCCAAAGGTAAGGGGCAAAAGGGGAAAACGGACCCAGCTCAGGAATCCCTCGGAGTCGCCAACTCCCGAACTCACCAGCCGTGAGCCCCTGAGGGTGTAGCATTATCTACGGTGCACCAGAAGTGGTGGGGCTACATACACCTTGCCTCCTTAAGGGCCTAGAGCACAAGGCAGGAGGTAAAAGGAAGAGAAAAAGAAGGCTGACCCCTCGCAGAAGGAGGGTATCAGAAAAGATGAGACAAGGGCCAATTAAGGCGGGAAAGGATGAGACTCCCTAGGCCTCGGATACCATAATACCGTCGGGGTCAGAAGAGAACAAGAGTTGACCAAGTGAGGTCGACAGCTACAAGAAAGACAAGCCATGAAGGGCAGGTAAGAAATGGATAGAGAAGATGATGTTCATGATCATTATGTGGTTTGAAGCCATTTTTCAGTGTTGCTTTGGTAAACAAAAGTTTGGAGCTTTTCAATCGGTCAACCGACTGAAAAGCACCAAACTTTTTCTTTTTTTGATGTTCATGATGATAACTGTAATTTTAGGGGCCTAACACCTAGGTTATCGATCACTAATGGTTTGGGTGATAGTAATAATAATAATAATAATAATAATATCGTATGGCCTCGGGTGCCTGGTGCAAGCTTTGCTATTTGACACCCAGAGGGTAGCTTGCATGTCGAATTTCGTAGTTCCTTGACTATGAAAGTCAAGGAGGTTAGATGTTAGATATCTAATCTCCTTGAACACAATAGCGCTTTCTAGTAGAGAAATGAGGAACTTTGTGCTGGCGGAAACTCCCGAGATTAATTTTGCCATTATGAACTCGGCCTACTGAATCAAATGGGTTCTTTGACATGCCAACATCGTATGACATGCGTATCGTATTTTTGCCGCCTTTCAAAAATCACTTACCACGGTCAGGGGCGAACCTGCAATCTTGGGGTTAGTAGACCGATACGCTATCCACTCACCCACCGTGGCAAGCTTGGGTGATAGTGAAAATGAATGATAATATGAAATCTACAACTAGCTACTGACTTATCGAATAACTTACGTACTAGAAGAAGAAAAGAGAAACGGGAAAAAGGAAAGAAGTAAAAAGACAGGGAAAGGAAATACTCTCATTCCTTAAGGGATGACGACTGTGGGACTTGGAAAGAAGGAGACCCATTAAAGACAGATAGAGAAGGGGGAAGAGAAGAGGGTCCGTCCAATAGGCAATGAAAAACGAGAAAATACCGGACCCGGCACTGGAATCCCCCGTGGTCGCCAACTCCTAAACTTAAAAACCGTGAGCCCTTTTTAGCACTATCTAGGGTGCACCGTGAGTGTTGGGGCTACATACTCTGCCTCCTTTAGGCCTTTGAACAGAAGGCAGGATACAGTGAAATTAAAATAAAGTGGTCTGACACCTCGAAGAATGAGAGTATCAGGAAAGACAAGGGCCAATTTCGGCTGGAAATATTGAATGATATCCTGGGCCTTGGATACCCTAGTAGGCCTATATGATGATGATGATGATGATGATGATAATTCTTGTTTTAAGGGGACGTACTGCCCCCGTAAATTGAATTATCCAGAGACCACGATGGTAGTATTTGGGAGAGCGTGAGTAAAGTTGCAGCCGTCATAGCTATTACGTGTTTTTAATGCCGTAGGCACGGCTGGCTCATTGCTCAGGCAAGCAGGGAGGCTTCGCTGAGATCCATGATGATGTATAAGAATTTTCGAGAAGGCTCTGGAAGCATGACGCATATAGAAGCTATTGAAGGGATGGAGGATACCCCCTTGCCAGGTATTTAAACGACTGGAACGGAGAGCCGAGGCTCTTTCTAATAAATCAGTTGACGATTGAAGTGTGTTGATGGGTTAACGTAGTCCCAAAGGTTTCGTCGATTCCGAGCGTGGAGGTTGTCCGCTCGTGAAACAGCACAGTTTGGGTAAGCTGTAGTGCATTATACAACTCAAATCTAGGCGAAGTTAAAACGCAAGTATAAGTGACATTATCTCAGGAACATACACAATTAGGCTTCAGCGTTTATTATAATCAAGCAGTGTAAGACTATATAGAGCCTATGTTAAAAGCAGAACATTCCAGCTTTTATAATTTGGGAAATACAAGCGATAGAAGACGAAATACAAAAGTGTTTTTCACAGATCCCAGAATCACTTTTCATGCTACACACTTTGAACATTCAGAGGACAGGCGTACTGCAAGTGTGAAACAGAACATTATTCAATTGGTGCTGCAGACAATTGACTTTACAATGGCAGTTAATACTCAGTTATTATATTTAATTGACATTTATATGAAACGAGTGATGGAGTATTAAACTAACTATGCACCTGGGACATATATTGATAGCGTGAAGATCCAACATGGAATTACGATAGCCAGTATTCTTGGAATACTAGCATGGAGTGGGTAACCAACGTTTACACTCATGCATATCTATCAAACGCTGATATAACATCCATACGGCAGTGGAAATTTATTCATTATCCATTAACATGAATATTTCTGCCTCGCATATACAATGGATTTCATGGTTAATTTCGACGTAGAACTTTGGGGATTTTCAAGAGTGGCTAGGGTATCCCAGCACAAACAGAAGAAGTTGCCAGAAGGAAGTTCCTTGTTAACACGGATGGGTGTATTCCGGAGATAGAATCCTTCTATTATCCGAGTTCGCTGTTCTGATGTTCGACGTCTGTCCAGATATGTACTCTGGTTGTTTAGGAACATCTATAGTATTCTGTGAATACTCTTCAAGAACGTCTGAACATCATATAAGGTAGCCGTGATTTTTTTTTTGTAATAATGTGAGCTGTATAGTGAAATTTGAGCAATGATCTTTCCCCATAGTTTATACTTTAACTAGCAGAAGTACCCGTTCTTCGAACGTTGTTCGTTGTTGACACCAGACATTATCAATTGAGCTACTGTTGCAATGGTTAGCGGTTTGTCATTCCTTCAAGTTTATCAGAACGCAGTTAGTTTACTGGGAATATCATACACACTGTTAATTTAAGGCCCTTAAAATGTAGTTTTCGGAGACCCTTTATAGATTTCCGAATTTTGTGTCTCACATTGAGAAGTGAAACATATGCTTTGGTCGTCCTTCTAGGATAATTTTTATATTTCGCCTATTTTAGCATATATTGAGAAGTTTTTCTATATATCCACACTTCTACTGTATGAAAAGTACGGTGAAGAGTTTTATAAATGATTGGTGTATTGACCTAATTTTACGATGCACCAAGCATCCGAACACGAGTTATAGGCGTACATAAAGATACACAGAAAGACAGACAGACAATTCTACTGTCTACAACATATTACCCAGATATCCAAATATGGGTATATCTACCACACAGTATCAAATAAAATCAACCTTACGATGAACCCGTATGTTGACAAAAAAAAAACAAGTAGTTCCGTGAAGAACTATACAGCCTATTTTCATATATCCTACTCATGTTAATTGCCTCTATCGACATACACAATTTCAGTTTGAAGGTTGTGTTAGATTCTTAGATATTGCGAACCGTATAAATATTTCAGATGGTCGCCAGGTTGGATTTTTTATTTATGTACTGTTACATGAAGATTAGTGTACATGTGGTATTCAAACTTCAATCGCATGATTAGAGCACAAGAAGTAAAAACGAGATTTAAAAAATTCACACAGCTGCCATCTTGGGGTTATGAAATTGAAATAAAATAGATGTCATTGGATTAACATTTTCATTAGCAGTTAACGTGCAAAGTTTCACTGCACTCGGATCGTTAATTCGCGAGAAACGTCCATTTAAATATTTATATATCGCGTCGCCGCCATGTTGGATTTTTGCTCACCAGGTTACTGAAAGTCCTATAGGTGAACTTTTGTTCATAGCCTCTATGAACATTAAAGAAAATCAGCTTGATTGCTCTAAAAGATTCGTAGATATTGAGAAACGTCTAAATATTTCCGATGCTCGCCATTTTGGATTGTTATATGTATAGGCCATACAGTTATGTACCATTAAAGGAAAATTATTGCATAGGTTCATTGCTCAAACTTTCACTTCGATCGCATGATTACGATGATGATGATGATAATTGTTGCTTTAAGGGGCCTAACATCTAGGTTATCGGCCCCTAATGATCTGGGTGATAGCGAAAATGATAATGAAACGGAAACCAGAACGAAAATTAAGTGAGACGGAAAATACTTACAAAAAGGAACTCAGATTGAAACAACTCACAAAATGTTCTTACAAAAGGGAATTTAGAACGAAAAGATTCACAAAAGGAATAGATTGAAAAATACCCACAAAATGAAGGCTAGGTTCAAAATACGTACAAAAGGCAATATGTAGCGTCGAAATACCTACAAAATGCAATTGAAATTCAAAATATTTACAAAATGCAAATGAGATCGAAATTACGTACAAAATGCAATTGAGGTTCAAAATACTTACAAAATGCAATTGAAATTGAAAATACACGATGCAATTCAGATTGAAATATCCCAGTTCCAATCCAAATTATTCACAAAGTGCAATTGAAATTCAAAATACTTACAAAATGCAATTGAAGTTGAAAATGCTTACAAAATGTACGGTAAATTCAAACGACTCATGTGGATTGACAATACTTACAAAATGCAATTTAGATTGAAAATACTTGACAAAATGTAATTTAGATTCAAATTACCCACAAAATGCAATTGAGAATCAAAATATGTGCAAAATGCCCACCAAACAAAATGCAATTTAGATTCAAAATTCGTGCGAAATGTGGCGTTGGTTGAAAATTCTTACAAAATGCAATTGCAATTCAAAATTCTCACTGAAAGGCCCGGCTACCTGCATTGAAAGACTTACCAAAAAGCAATTTAGATTGTCAATCTTTACAAAATGCAATTGAAGCTGAAAACAATCGCGAGAGGTAATTTAGATCGAAAAAACTTACAAAATGCTACGTAGATTAAAAATGCCTTAAAAATCGCTAGAAGGGAATTTAGACACACGGTGAACCAAGTAACAAAAACAGTGCGGGAATCTTAAAGAGAAAAGTAAATATAAGGAAAAGAGGAGTGGAGAGGAGAGGATAGGAGAGGGGAGAGAGGAGAAGGTCCGCCCCGAAGGGAAGGGACAAAAGGGGAAAACGGACCCAGCTCAGGAATCCCTCGGGGGCGCCATCTCCCGAACTCTCCAGCCGTGAGCCCCTGAGGGTGTAGCATTATCGACGGTGCACCAGAAGTGGTGGTGCTACATGCACTCTGCCTCCTTAAGGGCCTTGAGCACAAGGCAGGAGGTAAAAGGAAAAGAAAGAGAAGGCTGACCCGTCACAGAAGGAGGGAATCAGGAAAGATGAGACAAGGGCCAATTAAGGCGGGAAAGTGAAAGACTCCCTAGGCCTCGGATAACCTAATACCGTCGAGGTCGGAAGAGAACAAGAGTTGACCAAGGGAGGTCGACAGGAAAGAAGCCGGAGAGGAGCTCGGCACAAGTGGAAGCAATGCCGGACTCAGCTGGGGCCCCGTGGTCGCCAACCCACAACCCACTAGATGTGAACCCCTTGGGGGGCATGATTACGACTCAAGAAATAAAAACTTAATTTTAAATTTGCGCACAGCCGCAATCTTGAGGTTATGTAAACAATTAGATGCCAGTGCATTACGATATGTATAATTATTTACTGTACCACATTTCACTGCGCTCATAGAGTTAAATCACGAGAAAAGTCTATTAAAATGTTTCAAATTAGCTTGGCTGCCATGTTCGTTTTGTACTTTACAGGTTTGTGAAAGTTACATAGTTAAACTTGTACCAGTGCCCTTTATTAACGTACAAATTTCAGGGTATTATCTGTAATAGTTTCGGAGATATAGAATGCCAGTGACATATTTCGCACAACCACCATTTTGAGGTTATGTAAACAATTGAACTTAATTAGACGCCAGTGTATTACAATGTGTATAATCACTTCCTGTACGCTACCAAGTTTCATTACGTTTGGATGGTTAAATCACGAGGAAAGTCTATTTAAAAGTCCCAAATTCGATTGGCCGCCATGTTGATGATGAAGATGATAATTGTTGTTTTAAGGGGCCTAACATCGAGGTTATCGGCCCCTAATGATCTGGGTGATAGCGAAAATGATAATGAAACGGAAACCAGAACGAAATTTAAGTGAGACGGAAAATACTTACAAAAAGGAACTCAGATTGAAACAACTCACAAAATGTTCTTACAGAAGGGAATTTAGAACGAAATGATTCACAAAAGGAATAGATTGAAAAATACCCACAAAATGAAGGCTAGGTTCAAAATACGTACAAAATGCAATGTAGCGTCGAAATACCTACAAAATGCAATTGGAATTCAAAATACTTACAAAATGCAAATTAGATCGAAATTACGTTCAAAATGAAATTGAGGTTCAAAATACTTACAAAATGCAATTGAAATTGAAAATACACGATGCAATTCAGATTTAAATATCCCAGTTCCAATCCAAATTATTCACAAAGTGCAATTGAACTTCAAAATACTTACAAAATGCAATTGAAGTCGAAAATGCATACAAAATGTACGGTAAATTCAAACGACTCATGTGGATTGACAATACTTACAAAATGCAATTTAGATTGAAAATACTTGACCAAATGTAATTTAGATTAAAAATACCCACAAAATGCAATTAAGAATCGAAATATGTGCAAAATGCCCACCTAACAAAATGCAATTTAGATTCAAAATTCGTGCGAAATGCGGTTTAAGTTGAAAAAACTTACAAAACGCAATTGAAATTCAAAACTCTCACTAAAAGGCCCGGCTACCTGCATTGAAAGACATACCAAAAAGCAATTTAGATTGACAATCTTTACAAAATGCAATGGAGGTTGAGAACAATCGCGAGATTTAATTTAGATCGAAAAAAACTTACAAAATGCAACGTAGATTAAAAATACCTTTAACAAGTAGTTCCGTGAAGAACTATACAGCCTATTTTCATATATCCTACTCATGTTAATTGCCTCTATCTACTGTACCCATGTGAGTAATCTCGTTGGATAATATGCATCCGCCTCCAACTAGCATCAGCTCTCAGGCGTGTACGGTAACCCCAATTTAGCAGTGCATATTTTGGATTTGAGGCAAAAAGGTATCAACTCTACAATGAGAAGGCACAACTCTATTCTAAAACTTTAATCCAGTAAAATAAATCATGGCTTCAAACACAAAACAATACCCAAAAAGCATAAAATAAAGCAAACAAAATTTTTATTTCCACAATCCACAAGTAAACAAATATGAAATCACAACAAAGTCATACCTAGCCATACTGCTTTACCCTTCTGTGAACTTCACAAGGATATACTAGTGCGCTGATGCACCTACGACTTCAAAACAACTTTACATTAACATAACAGTCATACAATGTGACTTCTTTAATATTACAACAAGGATTATTCCTTAAACCTCTTTATGTTAAACAATTATGTGTGCCGTGCGTGTTTTAATATTTTTCTTCTCACCAATGAAATGCTTTGCATGCATTTACCTATTTGGACGTTGCACCAAAATCACCGTGCAACTCCATAATTATGTAAGCTACCCCCTACATATCCTTCAATTATATGGTTTCACCGCATGCTGTCTGTGATTCCTAGATAAAACGTTACGTTATAGCTTATGTCGGATGTACAATAGACTACCTCGCGCTCAAGGCGATTGGCATCTAGTAACCAACTACATGACTTGGTTCCAGTGACAGTACAAATATATCATGTAACTATTCGTCAGATAGCTAAATTAATGAACCATCAGGATGAACTATAATTATCCATGTGTTCACAAACCACATGGCTATAATACTCAACATAACAATCTCGCATTATATGTCATTTTAACAAGGTCTAGATCTCTTCCCTTTATAACTTGCCTGAGCGGTTCGAGTGGTTGGCACCGACCCTCGGCTAAGGAAATCGCTACACAATAGAAAGTGGGATGGGTCGTTCCACCAATTATCTCGACCTTTCTAAAAGTTTGAAAGCTTCCCTCTCTAAGCAGTGGAGATTTACAAGACAAATACTGTGTCCTAACCGGCACATATGTTCCCAAAGGATCTTAATTGACTATTATGCCAACAGGTATTGAATGAGCTTTTGTAATTATTCCTACGTCGAGGATAACGATTAATTAATGGCCTCACATGGGTCCATTCAACATGAAGGTTCGGGGTTCGTAATGCATGAGCCAGGCTGGGTAACCGATGTCTCAAGTATAATATAGGCGCACAAAACCACTGTCGCCATGAGTTTTCGCTGCCCACGAGCGTAAATAACTCATCTATAAGTTCTCGGGAAATCATAGAGCTGCGAGGTGTCCTTGTTTCCTCGACTCTTACAAGATTCCAGCCCGGAACATATTTCAATCCTTTTCTTCAGAGTTAGGGTCCATTCACTAAAACTCCGGAATAAATAATGTCTCCAACAATGTCCACGACATAGGAGAATTCATACGTAGAATAGACTATCTGGCCCCTAATGCTCCATGCTACGACACACCGACCTATAATATTAAGAGAAATCTAACATTTACTCTATAAGCTTCTCAATTAAGCTGCAAATTCAATCCACTAAAAGCTCTTTCATTACTGGTATCATTACCGAATATATGCAATATTCTGATATAAAGCTTCTTTCCATAATTACTGAAATGTAATCTCATTGTAACATCTTCCTGCTTAGATTGATAAGTCTTGCACTTAGCGTTAATAATTCTCGCTTACAACAATTTATTTGTTTCCTGATGTGTTCATTCATACTCTTAATAACCATTATTATTATTATCATCATTTCTCACTGACATAAATGACCAAAATCATAATTTACCATTATTATTATAAATCTCATTGACATAAATGACCAAAATCATCATTTATTATTATTCTCACATAAATTACCAAATTTCCGACATAGCTAGACGTTTTAAACTCGAACAATCGCGTTCGTTACCTTTACATAACTGATTGCCATTCTTAATTCACAGTGGGAAAAATTACTCCACTTAATGATGCAAATCATCATTTCAACTCTATAAAAATCAACTCATTACTGATTAAACATGGAGGATCAGCCTCCTAACTGACTTTTACTGGCATCTATAAGGAATTCACAATACCTTTACGGAATCACAGACATGCATCGGTCCATACTTCTACATAATTATAACCATAATTTGTGGGGTACTTACATCTCTATAGGCATCTAAGGTGGCTCCAACCAATCATATTCTTCCATGTCGCCCGCCATAATGGGTTTAACGCGACATATTTCTCTTGTTTACACACATTTGATTATACATTTCTATCACCAACACGACACGTTGCATACCTTTCAGGAAGTTATCACTCCCCAAACATGTGAAACACTTCATCAAACACTACTTTAAATGATATTTTTACACATACATTACACTGAACACTCGTCACTTTATACACACTTCAATGCTGAAATTCCCTAGCAGAGATCGAAATTGCAGGTGTCGACGGCATCTTACGTTATCAACTCCTGATTGAAAGTCTGGTTATCTGCTCTCGGAACTCTCCAACAGTTTTATGACGATCATTACTCCTACAGTAAGTGTCCTGCGTTACATCAATACGCTTGCTCCTAAACATGAGCGTTAACATCTGGTACTCTCATGGCAATACCAAACACTTAGTAAAGTTTCTTTAGCGCATTCTATCGTAGTTACACATATACGATTAGTTCATACAATACACACTGCGCTTAATAAAGTTCAACACTTTCACAAATAATTATATACAATATTTCTACAGTTAGTCTATACGGTGCTTCATAACTGAACACGTCATAGTTCGTGCTGCTGATTATGCCTGTATCACGACTATTATTCATACAAACATATTTACTGTTTCTTTTACACATACCCGTCTTTGTTCGGCGTCTCGATGAATAGATCCGTCATGCGTTATGCCTTGACGAACTTGCTTCACCCTGGCTGTAGCTGACTGAAGTTTCACTCGAAGACTGCACGTAGCTTATTTGAAGACTTCTGTCTGCGGCTTACACGCTGTCTCGTACTGCTGCATATTTGCTGCATACTGATTGCAACTTATTTCCATTGTGCTACAATTGACAATTGAGTAAAACTGTAACTGGCTGTAACTGCGCTTGGCGGCATGTAGACTGAACTTGACTGAGTTAGAACAGAGTGAGTTTCAAAGTGAGGTTCAACTGAGTAACTGAGTAACACTGAGGTTCAAGTGAGGGCTCCTCCTGGGGTCTACTCCCTTATATCGGATTTCCACAGAAAGTAGAGCAACATCTTCCCGCGTAATCTTCGCTCCTCTCACAGCATGATTCCGGTCTTCAAACCATGATCATTGTGTTCCTCTCTCTTCACAGGTCCCAAAACTATATGTGTGCAAAGGAATCGCTCGTTCAATTAATTTATATTAATTCCTTTCTCCATGGCGTGGGACGCTACCTAACCGGGAACTCCCCGTCAACATCTTCACATCCCTCCGCGAACAATGGTCGCTTCACAGTCCTTACGCACATCACTAAATATGCACCAATTTCGCAGGTAAAAGACTCTAAAATTATCTTCTTGCCAAGATATTCACCTGTGTGCAACTCTCATCTCGATTCGTTACTCCAATCACGAGTAATCAATGATTTTTCTGGGCATTTCACCGCCCCTCCTCTACATCTATTCTCCGTCGGGGAATAACTGTGTCATTTTTCAGGCCTCTCCCCTGCTCCAGACGACATAATGGGGTGACAGAGATGGACGTGGCTCCACTGAGGCCAACCCACAATTCTGGGCCGATTAGTAAATGTCAGCTCTGCCCTCTTCTCTGCTTCAAACCTCCAATAGCTTACACCAAATCGTCTTATAATGATATAATCCGCTCATTATTTCCTACATTATTTTAATAAATAATGCCATATCATCAAAATCATGCCAGTGATTAAATATACATCTCTTTCGAGGGGTTTTTACCAAGAAACTCCCTGTACAGATCTCTGGTTCGCTCCCTGGCGGAACCTTTTTACTGAGATCACAGTCTCTGAGAACCATGTTTGATTCCAGTCAGCATAACCCCATCGGGTTCATGTTCCCCTTGCAAAACTTATAAAAGTCCAATGCAAGTGGCTTATATAAGTAACCAGCTGACTGTCGACCACCGTCTGTGTTTACGTCTGGGGTCCTTCACCTTGTCTGGCTGCGAGTGGGTTAGTAATGTTCCCCCTTCCACACTCGGCCTTGTTTCTGAGCTGTCTATTCTCCCTGCGAAGGGTCGCGTTTACAGCCTCAACCTCTCTGGCTACTCTGACCATTTCTTCATAGAATTCTTGCAAACACTGGCATTCTTTCTGCTCTCCGCTTACACTGGGTAAACTGTCTGCTTCTCGTCCCGTCTCGCCGTTCCAACATTCAGGTCTGCCTGCTTGGCTGCCTCCGCTCTCCACGTTGAGTTGGGTGTGCGTTACTAATTCTTCTTCTGGTTCATCGAATTCTTCTGGCGAGTAATAAATTTTCAAGTTGGCTATGTTCATAACGACCTCGTTTCCATTCTCTAAATGCCTTAACCTGTATGCATTGTTCTGGAGGTCTCTTATCACCTCGAACGGGCCGTGGTAAGAAAAATTAAACTTCTTATACTTCCGTGCCTCTGGATCTGAACTGGCGGGTTTCTTAATTAAAACTTTCTGTCCCACGAGAAGCGGTTTATGATACCTCTTCGCACGATTCCTTCTCTGGCGTCTCTCCGCCTGTGCTTTTAGATATTCAGAGGTTCGTTGGATCCTCAATTCTCTACCGAGCTGTGCGTCTACAGGTAATGGAATAACACCATTCCACGGTCTCTCTGGTCTCTGATCCAGATGTAGAGTAACGGGAACCTGACCTGTCGCCTCATGTACAGTATTATTTATACAGTATTCAATTACTTCTAGAAATTCAATCCAACGCCAATTCGCTTCAGAACAGTAGATCTTCATGTATTTCTGGATCTCTCTCATTACTCTTTCAACGGGACTTGCCTCAGGATGGCGAATGGTAGATAAAATCTGCCTAATTCCTAGAGTTTCCAGTTCTCGACGAAATTCTGCACTAGTAAAGCAACTTCCGTGGTCCGAGAGAATGTTATCCGGCTTCCCAAGAATCGGAATAACTCTCTCTTTCAGGCGCTTCAAGACCTGTTTTGAACTTGTCTTTTGAATGGGGCACAACACCACCATTTTCGAAAATACATCCATGGCTACAAAAATGTGTCTATTGCCTCTACGTGCTCTAGGCAATGGTCCAAAGTTGTCGATACTCAATAGCTGCCTTGGCTTCTCTGGTAACAACGGGATAGGTCGTTGCCTCATTAAAAAGGGATTCGGCTTTACCCTTTGGCAAAGATCACATGTTCTAATAGCATTTCTCACCGTTTCTCTCAATTTTGGCCAAGTAAATGCTTCCTTCAACAGAGCACAGATTTTATCAATCCCCGGATGACCAAATGCTCTGTGGGCTAGCCATACTAATCTCCTCTGCAAAGATGCAGGAATTACAATCCTTTGACGTGTGTGATCCACATCGTCCCACTTGTGTAATATCTGATTATACCATACATATTCTGTTGCCAATGCCTCCGCCTCTCTGTATATCGCAGTTCCCCTTGCTAATCGTCCCTCAAAGTAATCGATTATCATCTTCAACCATGGGTCTTCGCGTTGTAGGTTGGTTATGTTCCTTAAGTCATCCAACGTCTTCTGATCTCGATTCTCAATCTGGACCGCTAGTACTTCTTCTTCTCTAGGGTAACGACTTAATATGTCCGGTATTACATTCTCTTTCCCTGGACAGTATTCTATTTCCACATCAAATTGCTGGATATACAGGGACCATCTTGTCAATCTCTGACTAGACAAATCTGTCTTTAACAAAAATGTTAAAGCTTTATGGTCTGTTCTCAGGACTATTCGGAAGCCGTACACGAGTTTGTGCCACGATTGCAACGCGTACAAAATTGCGAGCAATTCTATCTCTGTGATCGTGTAATTTTTCTCATGGGCTCTCAGTCTTCTGCTGATAAAGGCGATAAAAACTTTCTTCTCAGGCTGGTCAACATTTTCCTGGAATAGCATCGCTCCAATCCCAATAAGTGATGCATCCGTCTGTATGATAAACTTCTGGGTATAATCTGGGTATCCCAGTTTCACATATTCCAAAAGCATTTGTTTTGACCTCACGAATGCTTCCTGACATTGCTCCGTCCAATTCCATCTGCCGCCTTTCTTCAATAGGTCCTGCAGTGGTGCTACTGTCGCAGTATAGTTTGGGCAGTGGTTCGAAAAGAATCCAATTACTCCCAAATACTGTCGGACGTGCTTAACTTTCGTGGGTCGAGGGAAATTCCGAATTACCTCCAATTTATCTGGATTGGGCTTCACTCCATTTGCATCAATAACATGCCCTAGGAATTTAACTTCCCTCTGACAGAAGTGCGATTTCTTGATATTGACCTTAAAGTTCGCTTCTCGAAGGTCATCTAGCAACTTCTTCAGGTCTCTCATGTGCTCCTCCAGAGATTCTGATGTGAGTAGAATGTCGTCTACATATCTGATGGTACTCTCTTTAACCTCATCTGATAGATTGCGATCTAACGCTCTTATCAGGGCTGAACCAGCTGTTTTCAACCCAAAAGGTAGCCTTAAAAATGTGAATGTATGTTGATCAAACATAAATCCTGTCAACAGACTAGTTTTCTTCTCTAATTCAAGATGGTGGAAACTGGATGTGATATCCAAGTTTGAGAATATAGTTTTCCCTTTAAACTTCCTGAGGATCTCTTTAATAGGTGGCACTTGGTCAAATTCCGGAATAACTCTCAAATTTAAGCGTCTCAGGTCCAAGCAGACTCTGACAGATCCGTCTGTCTTTGGTACAATTACCAATGGACTTACATAAGGCGTAGGTGTTTTCTCAATAACACCGGCCTCCAACATCTCCTGAATTGCCTCTTTCACTTTAGCATAATGCTTTTCAGCTATAGGGTAGGGTTTCTGCCTAAATGGTGTCCAATCACTGACTTGAAAAGCATAAGTGAAGTTCTTTATCCGACCAGGTCTCGAATCAAAGACTTCCTTCTGTTCCAACAATAACTGCTTTAAATTTTCCTTCTCTTTTAGCCCAATTTTCGCTTCTTCTAGCTTCTCCGAAATGTATTCTTCCAATTTGGGTTCCAGATCTTTTTCCAAGTCTGTGGCTAGTGTTTTGAGCTCCACTTCTAACTGCTCAATAGCTAACACTTCTTCATCAGCCACATCTCTGTATGTATGCCATACTTGTTCACTGGATCCTGGTTCAATTTCATTGAGTGCGACCTCTAAGCCTTCAGCTTCTTCATTCACATGGAACATAACCCTGTCCTGTGCTAGGTCAATTATCACTCTGTATTCCCTTATAAACTCTGCCCCAATAAGTAGGTTATAAGGTAGTTTGTTTACTAACAGAAAACTCTGTGAGAAAATAGAGCCTCCTATCTGTAAATCTAGGAATACCTGGTATTTACATATCATTGTTCTGTCTGGAATTACCCCTTTAATTTTGACACTGGAGATCGGTATCTTCAAAATGTTCTCTCTCCGGGCTATTTCATTATATAGAGCTTGTGTCATCAGGCTCACTGTTGATCCTGTGTCTAGCAGACTTCTGACTTTTAATCCTGCCACTCTCACAATTATAATAGGCAATTCTCTCTTGACCATGACCTGTGGTCCTCCTGTATCCTCAATCAATTCTTCTGGTTTGGCTATCCAATTGACGATGTTAATAGACTTCCATCCATCAGTCTCGAGCTCTTCTAATTTTGGCGTTTTTTTTTTCTTCAGCGCCCGCCCCTTTGGAGTTCCTTCTCTCCTGTTCGCTGCGCTGTAGTTCCAAACTCTTAGCTCCATCTCCATATCTGTCTGGCGATGTCCTGTTCTGCATGACTTCTTGCCAGCGGACTTGTGATTTCTGGGGCTCATCTCCCCTTTCTTCGAGGTATCGCAAAGAAGCATGATAACGCTCTTCTGCCTCGTCATCGAAGTTATTTCTTCTCTCTTGGGGTCTCCAATTTCTATTATTGCCTTCCTGGCCATTATTACCTCCATTGTTATGGTACGGTTTGCCCCTGTTATTGTGTTTATTCCACGAACTTCGACCTCTTCCTGCTTTATTAGCATTTCCTTTGTACCTTGACTGCCATTTTCTGGGTTCCTGTTCCCATTGCCGTCCATAGGAATCTAAAGTTTCTGTGCTCGTGGCCTTGTTGTTCCTTGGAGCTTGCTGTTGGTCAGTCTGTGTGTTGGTCACGTGGACTTGTTCCACGGTTCGACTCTGACGCATAGTATTTGCTGTGGTGAGGTCCAGTTGCCTTAGAACTGTCTCCATTTCCATAGCAGTTTTCGCATTAGCCGAGATTAGTAGCCTTTGGATCTCGTATGGAAGCTGTTTGGCGATAGCAATGCATAGCTCCAGTTCACTAGGTTTTTGATCCAGCTCTTTAAAACGACACATCTGCGATATGAAAAATTCTGCGTACTTCGTCGGGTTGTTCGTGCTGTACTTTTTGGCATACAAATCCAGCCGTAAATTCTGCTGAGTCGCGGCGTCCCAATACCTCTTCAAGAATGCCTCGCGGAATTCCTCAACAGTATCAAAAGTGTAACGGAAGCTGCGAAACCATAATGCGCACTCCCCCTCTGTTAACTTCTCTATAGCACGTAGCCTACGCTCCTGCGGTATTCGTGCATCATTGAGATATTCGGTCACTTCCTTTAACCAATATTTTGGTGTCATACTACAGTGACTACCTGAAAACTTCCTAGGTTTTTCTTCGCTTGCCCTAATGACGTTTATCACCTGGGTGTGCATCGCATTTTCATGTGGCGTCGATGCCGCAATTGGTACACCTGGCGTCATGTAAGGACTTTCTCCTGCGCCTGCAGCGTTCCTGCTTATAGGTTGGGTTTCTAGGTCTGCCCACCTTGTTTTTCTTATATCCTCTATGCTGCCTTCACTTGACTTAGGATATTTCAGAAGTGTCTCCTCCTGTGCTATTATCCTAGTCTCCATTTGGTTATGGCGCATTTCTGCTCTTTCTAGGCGAGTAATGACTTCTTTTTCTATTCTCGTAAGCCTATCTCGGTTTTCCTCGGCTACTTGAAAAATTTTCACCTTGTCTTCTTTCAGACTTTGTTTGATATGGGATATTTCATCCTCTACGTCCTCTTTAATTTGAGCAAGGGTCTTGTCGCTTGCCTCTGTTTTCTGGCCTTCTCTTATTTCGAGTTCTTCTCTCAGACCTTTAATTTCATCTTGAATGTGTCCATTGACTTTAGACAATTCATTCCGGACCTTGGTGATCTCGCCTCTGTTTTCCTCTTGTCTTTTATTGACTATGACAATATCACTTTGCACTTGGTCCAGTTCTTTATGAACTTTACCCATCTGACCTTTCACGTTGCCTACCAGCTCCTTATTTTCCTGAGCGATAGCCTTAATTTCGCCTATTTCCTGGCACTGACCTAATATATTCTGGTCCTGTTTCTTGAGGTCACCGTTAATTGCTCTAGCGTAGCTTTTCAATTTCTGATCCCATTTGGAGTCGTTCTCCTCTAATCTCTGGTCTACTGTTTTCGTAAACTCTGCGAACTGTTTCGCTTGGCGTTCGAGATTCGCCTCATTTTGGATCTGAATATCCTTAATATCGTTAGACAACGCCTCTAATTTACTGTTGGTTTGCTCCTGAGCATGCCTACACGCTTGCAAATTACCCTCAAGTTTGGCTTCTATGGCCTCGAAACGTTTATCAGTATTTACCTGCATTTCAGATACAATGCTTACAACAGTATCTATTACTTCGGTCTTAATGACTTCTTGCATTTGACCTAACTTATTGTTTAATTCATCTTTATATTCAACCTTATTTGCCTCTAAACGGTTGTTTAATTCAATCTGGTTATTGTTCATTGCAACCTGATTTGCATTAATTGCCTCCTGATTGGCATCTAACCTGTTATTTATACTCTCCTGGAAAGCCTTTGTTTCCAGTTTATTCTGCTCGTTAGCAGCATCAAAATGTTGTTTCAGTCCTGCAATAACTTGCAAGATCTCCTCCGTACCTGACATTTTACAATAACACACTTAAATATGCAGGCAGGCTTCCTGGAAAAATATGTGGATACGTTTCGAAGAGAAACATCAAACACTGCACACATATTGTGAAGTCGTACAAAACCTGATAATATTATAGTAGATTGTGGATTGGGTATGTAACGCTCGTACCCTTAGGCCATTCTCTTCTCAATGGAGAGATTCTGCGTTACCTCAAAAGCCTACTGAATTCAAAAATCACTCAAACATAGTTTGAAGCAAAACAATTACTATGGTTTTCCCCATGAAATACCATAAAAAATCTATGGGTTTTCCCTAAATCCCATAAGTTCCACGTATTCTGGGCGCCATGATAAATTAATAGAGCTTTTACTACCATAGACTCCACAGATGGGCGTCATGATAAATTATATCTATCTATCGTTGCCCGGTTCGTGCAATGCCAACATCGCTCATATTGCACTGACGCAGGCGGTTCCATAAAGAGTTAATACCGTCCCACGCTGCTTGGGCCATGATAAATGAGTAGAGAATAAGCACAATCTATCAAAATTTATATATACGTATCGGAACTTAGCTATGGATTAGGAGCGGTCACACCCTAATTCGTTAATTCTTACTTTAATAGAGTTGTGTGCATTAAATCTGACCGACTTTAGTCGTACCTTTAGCTCAAATCACAGTATAGGACATCAAATCCCATGTACCCATGTGAGTAATCTCGTTGGATAATATGCATCCGCCTCCAACTAGCATCAGCTCTCAGGCGTGTACGGTAACCCCAATTTAGCAGTGCATATTTTGGATTTGAGGCAAAAAGGTATCAACTCTACAATGAGAAGGCACAACTCTATTCTAAAACTTTAATCCAGTAAAATAAATCATGGCTTCAAACACAAAACAATACCCAAAAAGCATAAAATAAAGCAAACAAAATTTTTATTTCCACAATCCACAAGTAAACAAATATGAAATCACAACAAAGTCATACCTAGCCATACTGCTTTACCCTTCTGTGAACTTCACAAGGATATACTAGTGCGCTGATGCACCTACGACTTCAAAACAACTTTACATTAACATAACAGTCATACAATGTGACTTCTTTAATATTACAACAAGGATTATTCCTTAAACCTCTTTATGTTAAACAATTATGTGTGCCGTGCGTGTTTTAATATTTTTCTTCTCACCAATGAAATGCTTTGCATGCATTTACCTATTTGGACGTTGCACCAAAATCACCGTGCAACTCCATAATTATGTAAGCTACCCCCTACATATCCTTCAATTATATGGTTTCACCGCATGCTGTCTGTGATTCCTAGATAAAACGTTACGTTATAGCTTATGTCGGATGTACAATAGACTACCTCGCGCTCAAGGCGATTGGCATCTAGTAACCAACTACATGACTTGGTTCCAGTGACAGTACAAATATATCATGTAACTATTCGTCAGATAGCTAAATTAATGAACCATCAGGATGAACTATAATTATCCATGTGTTCACAAACCACATGGCTATAATACTCAACATAACAATCTCGCATTATATGTCATTTTAACAAGGTCTAGATCTCTTCCCTTTATAACTTGCCTGAGCGGTTCGAGTGGTTGGCACCGACCCTCGGCTAAGGAAATCGCTACACAATAGAAAGTGGGATGGGTCGTTCCACCAATTATCTCGACCTTTCTAAAAGTTTGAAAGCTTCCCTCTCTAAGCAGTGGAGATTTACAAGACAAATACTGTGTCCTAACCGGCACATATGTTCCCAAAGGATCTTAATTGACTATTATGCCAACAGGTATTGAATGAGCTTTTGTAATTATTCCTACGTCGAGGATAACGATTAATTAATGGCCTCACATGGGTCCATTCAACATGAAGGTTCGGGGTTCGTAATGCATGAGCCAGGCTGGGTAACCGATGTCTCAAGTATAATATAGGCGCACAAAACCACTGTCGCCATGAGTTTTCGCTGCCCACGAGCGTAAATAACTCATCTATAAGTTCTCGGGAAATCATAGAGCTGCGAGGTGTCCTTGTTTCCTCGACTCTTACAAGATTCCAGCCCGGAACACATTTCAATCCTTTTCTTCAGAGTTAGGGTCCATTCACTAAAACTCCGGAATAAATAATGTCTCCAACAATGTCCACGACATAGGAGAATTCATACGTAGAATAGACTATCTGGCCCCTAATGCTCCATGCTACGACACACCGACCTATAATATTAAGAGAAATCTAACATTTACTCTATAAGCTTCTCAATTAAGCTGCAAATTCAATCCACTAAAAGCTCTTTCATTACTGGTATCATTACCGAATATATGCAATATTCTGATATAAAGCTTCTTTCCATAATTACTGAAATGTAATCTCATTGTAACATCTTCCTGCTTAGATTGATAAGTCTTGCACTTAGCGTTAATAATTCTCGCTTACAACAATTTATTTGTTTCCTGATGTGTTCATTCATACTCTTAATAACCATTATTATTATTATCATCATTTCTCACTGACATAAATGACCAAAATCATAATTTACCATTATTATTATAAATCTCATTGACATAAATGACCAAAATCATCATTTATTATTATTCTCACATAAATTACCAAATTTCCGACATAGCTAGACGTTTTAAACTCGAACAATCGCGTTCGTTACCTTTACATAACTGATTGCCATTCTTAATTCATAGTGGGAAAAATTACTCCACTTAATGATGCAAATCATCATTTCAACTCTATAAAAATCAACTCATTACTGATTAAACATGGAGGATCAGCCTCCTAACTGACTTTTACTGGCATCTATAAGGAATTCACAATACCTTTACGGAATCACAGACATGCATCGGTCCATACTTCTACATAATTATAACCATAATTTGTGGGGTACTTACATCTCTATAGGCATCTAAGGTGGCTCCAACCAATCATATTCTTCCATGTCGCCCGCCATAATGGGTTTAACGCGACATATTTCTCTTGTTTACACACATTTGATTATACATTTCTATCACCAACACGACACGTTGCATACCTTTCAGGAAGTTATCACTCCCCAAACATGTGAAACACTTCATCAAACACTACTTTAAATGATATTTTTACACATACATTACACTGAACACTCGTCACTTTATACACACTTCAATGCTGAAATTCCCTAGCAGAGATCGAAATTGCAGGTGTCGACGGCATCTTACATTATCAACTCCTGATTGAAAGTCTGGTTATCTGCTCTCGGAACTCTCCAACAGTTTTATGACGATCATTACTCCTACAGTAAGTGTCCTGCGTTACATCAATACGCTTGCTCCTAAACATGAGCGTTAACATCTGGTACTCTCATGGCAATACCAAACACTTAGTAAAGTTTCTTTAGCGCATTCTATCGTAGTTACACATATACGATTAGTTCATACAATACACACTGCGCTTAATAAAGTTCAACACTTTCACAAATAATTATATACAATATTTCTACAGTTAGTCTATACGGTGCTTCATAACTGAACACGTCATAGTTCGTGCTGCTGATTATGCCTGTATCACGACTATTATTCATACAAACATATTTACTGTTTCTTTTACACATACCCGTCTTTGTTCGGCGTCTCGATGAATAGATCCGTCATGCGTTATGCCTTGACGAACTTGCTTCACCCTGGCTGTAGCTGACTGAAGTTTCACTCGAAGACTGCACGTAGCTTATTTGAAGACTTCTGTCTGCGGCTTACACGCTGTCTCGTACTGCTGCATATTTGCTGCATACTGATTGCAACTTATTTCCATTGTGCTACAATTGACAATTGAGTAAAACTGTAACTGGCTGTAACTGCGCTTGGCGGCATGTAGACTGAACTTGACTGAGTTAGAACAGAGTGAGTTTCAAAGTGAGGTTCAACTGAGTAACTGAGTAACACTGAGGTTCAAGTGAGGGCTCCTCCTGGGGTCTACTCCCTTATATCGGATTTCCACAGAAAGTAGAGCAACATCTTCCCGCGTAATCTTCGCTCCTCTCACAGCATGATTCCGGTCTTCAAACCATGATCATTGTGTTCCTCTCTCTTCACAGGTCCCAAAACTATATGTGTGCAAAGGAATCGCTCGTTCAATTAATTTATATTAATTCCTTTCTCCATGGCGTGGGACGCTACCTAACCGGGAACTCCCCGTCAACATCTTCACATCCCTCCGCGAACAATGGTCGCTTCACAGTCCTTACGCACATCACTAAATATGCACCAATTTCGCAGGTAAAAGACTCTAAAATTATCTTCTTGCCAAGATATTCACCTGTGTGCAACTCTCATCTCGATTCGTTACTCCAATCACGAGTAATCAATGATTTTTCTGGGCATTTCACCGCCCCTCCTCTACATCTATTCTCCGTCGGGGAATAACTGTGTCATTTTTCAGGCCTCTCCCCTGCTCCAGACGACATAATGGGGTGACAGAGATGGACGTGGCTCCACTGAGGCCAACCCACAATTCTGGGCCGATTAGTAAATGTCAGCTCTGCCCTCTTCTCTGCTTCAAACCTCCAATAGCTTACACCAAATCGTCTTATAATGATATAATCCGCTCATTATTTCCTACATTATTTTAATAAATAATGCCATATCATCAAAATCACGCCAGTGATTAAATATACATCTCTTTCGAGGGGTTTTTACCAAGAAACTCCCTGTACAGATCTCTGGTTCGCTCCCTGGCGGAACCTTTTTACTGAGATCACAGTCTCTGAGAACCATGTTTGATTCCAGTCAGCATAACCCCATCGGGTTCACTACATACAAAATTTCAGTTTAATTGCTGTAACAGATTCATAGATATTGAGAACCGTCTAAATATGTCAGATGGTCGCCAGGTTGGATTTTTATTTTTGTACTATTACATTAAGATTATTGTGTACGTGTGGTATACAAACTTCAATCGCATGATTAGAACACAAGAAGTAAAAACGAGATTTTAAAATTACGCACAGCTGCCATCAAGTGATTATGCAAACAATTGAAATAAATTAGATGCCAGTGGATCAACATTTGTATAAGCATTTAAAGTGCAACGTTTCACAGCACTCGGATAGTTAATTCGCGAGAAACGTCCATTTAAATATTTATACTTCGCGTCGCCGCCATGTTGGATTTGTGCTCACCATGTTACTGAAAGTCCTATAGGTGATCATATGTTCATAGTCTCTATGAACATTAAACAATTCAGTTTGGTTGCTGTAAAAGATTCATAGATATGGAGAACCGTCTAAATATTTCGGAAGCTCGCCATTTAGGATTGTTATATGTATAGGCCATCGAGTTATGTACCATTCAAGGACAATTATTGCCTAGGTTCATTATTCAAACTTTCACTTCGATCGCATGATTACGACACAAGAAATAAAAACTTAATTTTAAAATTTCGCACAGCCGCCATCTTGAGGTTATGTAAACAATTGAATTAAATTAGATGGCAGTGCATTACAAACTGCAAAATCATTTACTGTACCACATTTCACGGCGCTCAGAGAGTAAAATCACGAGAAAAGTCTATTAAAATATTTCAAATTCGCTTGGTCGCCATGTTCGTTTTGTACTTGACTGGTTTATGCAATATACATAGGTAAACTTGTATCAGTACCCTTTATCACCGTACAAAATTGCAGGGTGATATCTGTAATAGTTTCGGAGATATAGAATGTCAGTGAAATATTTCGCACAGCCGCCATTTTGAGGTTATGTAAACAATTGAACTAAATTAGACTCCAGTGCATTACAATGTGTATAAACAATTGCTGTACCAAATTTCATTAGGTTTGGATAGTTGAATCGCGAGAAAAGTATATTTAAAAGTCTCAAATTCACTTGGCCGCCATGTTGGTTTTCTAGTCACCAGGTTTTTGAAAGTCTCATAGGTGAACTTCTAGTAGTGCACTTTATCACAGTACACAATTTCAGGGCGATTTCGGTAATAGTTTCGGAGATATTGAATGCTAGTGAAATATTTCGCACAGCCGCCATGTTGGATTGGTGAGACGTAAGAAAATTTGAAGGGCACGATCGAGGTCGCCGGGAATAGCGCTATGAACTTACCGAGTTTCATTGAAATCGCTCCAGCCTTTTAGATTTTATTAGGGACACACACACACACACCTCTCTCACACACACACACACGCGCACACACACACGGACAAAAGGTGATCTCATAAGCCTATTTTTTCAAAATTGAAAATAGGCTAATAATAGTTAAAATGTGCTCTCAGACTAAATTCACCTAACGTGTACTTCCTGACGTGAAATACAATTGAAAGCCTTGTAGACGAAACGCATTACACGTCACATAAAAACTGACCCTCTACGTTGTGCTAGGTGCCCATACACAGGAAGACCCCTTTCATAAATTATAAAGGCTTGTGGTGCATGAAAATTCAGGTTCTTTAGCCTCAAATTGCCCAAATTCTTAAAAGCCGCAAAAAAGCTGGTTCAATTCAGGAATTTTTGAAAATAATGTTGCTGTTTGGAGATATAACAGACCTTCTGTACTATATGTCGAACGTGAAATTTGCATGAAAAAATTCTAGGTTACCCCTTCACCCCCTTAATTGCATTGATGAATTATACGGTCTACGTTAGTTCCGTGTCAACCTTATAGCCATTTGCAAACTTTCACAGAAATGTAATAAATGGAGTGACTGCTTCTTACAGAAATAGATGGAATGTTGTATGCCACCCCTTGAGATGTTCTCATGGTTACCGATTTGCATTCCTTCATTAGTTTGTTAAATTAAATTAAATTAGTTTCCAGGGAATAATTCAGAAACTGTTGGATTTAGAGCCTTAATGTAGTTTTCGAGGACCCTTTAGGGCCCCCGAGTTTTGTTGCTGGCACCGAGGGGATTTTTCTCGTCGTTGTACGCCATAATATAATACTAATAATAATATAATATAGGGAGAAATTATAACACCTATTTTTATTTTATTTTTAATTCAGCCAATGGCCATGCACTTTTCTTTTCAGGACGGGTCAGGAAAGGGATATTATCAGAGAAAGAAGCATTCACATCACGCTTGAGCAAAATGGAAATGGCCTAACATTTAACTAAGGGCATCTATAAGAAAAGGTCAATATCCTTCAACGCAAAACTAAAACATTACTCCAGTGTCATCCGTCCGGAGGTCTTGCATGCTTCTGAATGCCTCACGATGAACAAAAAAGGCTTGGTCGAGAAACTGGAGGCCAATGAAAGGAAAATTTTGAGAAAGATATTGGGTTCCATCAAAGACAATGGGGAATACAGAAGACGGTATAACCATGACCTATATACTCATGTGGACAAGATAAGCAACGTCATCCGGAAGAGGTTACCATATTTTGGGCTTGTGAAACGAATGAGCCCAGCGAGACTGACCAACCGCAACATAACTTACTTTCAGGAGAGGAAAACAAAATGGGCCTGGTTCATTGAACTGGATAAAGATCTGAAAGAAGTGGGCATTACACCAATAGACATTCAGGAGCGCGCCCCACTCAAAGGGAAACTTCAAGCTTGTAAATGTTTCCAAGAAAAACCGAAGCTAAAAACGGGAAAGATTTGGACCCAGGAACGGAAGGAAGTCCACCGAGAACGAATGCGGGCGTACAGGGCAAACATCAAAGTCAGTAGGAGACGGTTGGAATGACACGGTCCATAGATGGCCTATACGAAATGAATGAATGAACGAATAATATGGGTATAGGAATATAATTGACTTGCCGTACCACACCCGCAGGTGTAAATCGCGTGAAACTATTCTAGAGTACTCCTTGATCCCCTTAAGCGCATTATAAGTTTTGATGAATTTTACGGCTTAATTTGGTTCCGTGATAACCTTCTAGCCGTTTGCAAACTTTCACACTAATGTAATTAATGGAATTGCATTGCGTCTTACAGCAATAGATGGACCTCTGAGAATCCGTTGGCATGGTTACTGGCTTGCATTCGTTCATTAGTTTATTAAATTAAATTAGTTTTCTGGGAATATCTCAAAAACGGTTGGCCTTCGGTCCTTAAAATGTGGTTTTCGGGGACCCGAGTTTTGTCTCTCACATTGAGGGGCTGAAAATGAGTTTTGTCTCGTCCTTCTACGCCTATTTCAGCATGTATTTTAAGGGGGTAGGCCCCCTTTTATGAGAGGTACGGAGAAGAGTTACATCAATGATTAGTTTCGTGCCTCTGATGGATATCTGTACCAAATTTTACGTTGATACACCCAGCCGTTCTCGAGTTATAAGGGAACAAATTTGTCCACAGACAGACAAACAAACAAACAAACAAACAAACAGACAGACAGACAAAAAAATTATTTTCGCGCGCATCCATCATAAAACAGTCTGAATCGTGTAAACAACTCAAATTTCCGTAGAAATTCAGAGAAAAACACACAAATTTTCATTTTTATATATAGAGATATATACTGCGCCGCTCGGTGTTGACCGTGTTTTATTGCACAGATTCTGGTTTTACTCGCTAACCGTTGGAGATATACGAAAAGTGATAATGACCTTTCGGATAGAAAATTAAATGTTAAAGCTCATGTATACCATCAAAAGTTTGCTATTTCTTAGCGTTCTCTTTTTATTTGAAAAGGAAATATGAAATTTTGAAACCAAGGGGTGTAGTGACGTCACAAATGTCGGTTTTACTCGCTAACTGTTGGATATACACGAAAAGTGATAAAGACCTTTCGGATAGGAAATTAAATTTCAAAGCTCATATGTGCCATCAAAAGTTTGCTATTTCCTAGCGTTCTCTTTTTATTTGATATGGAAATATGAAATTTTGAAACCAAACGGTCTAATGACGTCACTAAAATGGTCGCCATTTTTAATAGTGCAAAATATCGAAATCAAAAGTATCCTATATGTAAAAATCAGCTACATCCATGCAAAATTTCATTTAAATCGGACCAGTGGTTCTTGAGTTATTGAGTAACACACAGACACACACCATCTCATTTTTATATATTAGTATGATGTGTTCTCGTTTTCTGTACACGTTTCAGGTGTATTATATTTTCTTTAGTGTCTTGAGATCTTAGTCTTTCATATTTATATTTAAATTCTTGTAAGGATCAGTTTTACTGACATTTAAACATTCTTTTGAGAATGTGGATTAATTTTGCAGTCACGGTTTGACTTTAAAAATAAATAGTTTTCATTTCAAGTCAGAATTCTGACATCGTGTCCTCATTTCTAAGGAATGTCTCCGTTAACTTACTTTGAACATTTTTCTGTCCAACTTCAAGAGAGAAGAAACCATCGAACGTTAATTAGAGCGTTAAAATATATGTAACTTTACGACGATCTTTTGAATTACTAGTCGTTCTTCATAATGTGTTGTTGAAACAAAGACAATATCATTAAGTAATGAAAAACATTTCAGCGAAGACAACTTTATGTAACTTGAGTTTTGAATGAGCTTTATTCAGTTAACAGTTGAAAAAGAACTCTTTTGGTAGGAGATTTTCATATCTTAGGCTAGGATATCGATGCTTGCATATTCCAGTCTAGATTGACTTCTATCCGACTTGATTTAAATAGCCTGCAATTATTTAAATTCTCTTGAGTGTAATATTTTATTGTACTGCGATAATATTATAATGATATTTTTTTATAGACAAGTGAGGAGAGTCAGTTTGTATTTTTATTAATCATATTTGTGACTGGCCGATTTTTATTTCATATCGTTTTGTTAAAAATACTCATTGTGGTTAAATTATGCAACAGTTTGAATACTGTACAGCCCCCCAGGGTTCTGCATCCCCTGGAGGACATGCCCCATCATCTATTTAAATCACCCTTAACTGGCAAATCTTGTAAGGCCAGAACATATCTATTAACACCGCAATGGCAGCTAGCCAGTATGGAAAGCTTAACCAATAGTTGCATCACTACCACAAACAGCGACACACAAAGTAACTAGGTCATCTAGGCAGCAGTATGCTGACAGAACAACGCCGAAAGCTATAAAAAGGAGCCTTATGTAGGACAAAGGCTCTCAATTACCAGTCTTACAGTGCATCGGCCGAAGGCTATCGACGTTATCATCAGAGGTGAGTCAGACGTGTTCAGATCTCCTGTATTTGTAACCTTTACCCACAGATTGTACTTTTACATTGTGACCATTATTACATTCCCTGAAAGGGACTCATAATTCAACATCACTGACCAAATAAACACTTGGTCAGTACTCTACACTCGTCTTACTATTTATACGCCTCTTTACGTCCCAACGCCCTTCCTTATTCCCGTCACGGTTAGACGTGACATATGGTAGCCCAACAGTGCTAACTCAGGTATCATTGTATTCCTCGCGGCGGCCCGACTGCTAAGAGCAGCGCGTGCCACATAGCTGACACGAGCACGTTCAGTTATATAACAAGCAGTCAGCTGGCAGACCAGCGCATCGACTTGTACACCAAACTCCATCCCCTAAGATACATCGACATCCTTTTTAGGAACGCCCCCTAGTTCCTAACACTAAACAACACTCTACACTGGTCAGCTTACCCTGCTACGGGAAGCTACCCCCTTTTAGGCACTGCTTTATAAATTAATACAATAACTCTTCCTTTTAGATCCAACCACCCCCAATAAAGGGATCTAAAACAATACGTTTTGATAATGTAGAGTTTTCGAGAGGAACGATGGGATGTATAAATTATAGCTCAGTGGACGTGTGAAAGTCACTAATTGATAGTGGCCTTGTTGAAGGATGTTTTCCCACGAGATTGTCTATAACAAATTAATCATTGGTGATTTTGTTTAAACAGTGGATGTTTTTCCATATATGATGTAATATATATGAGGTTGTTAAGCCATAGTGTGCTTGGAGCGAGGTTTTTCCCGCAAGTTTAGTGATGTTATTCCCCATCCTGAGTGTATTCATGTAAATTTATTGTTTTATTTAACAGAGGGTGTGAGTTGAATAATTTTTCGACTTCAGATAAAGATTAGTGTCACAGATATTCCCTATTAAAATTTTATTAAACACGAATTTGTAACTACATGCAAATAACCTTAATTGGTTGGTTGTATTCGAACTAATTTTGTAACTATAACCCGACATGACGTGTGTGTAATTTATAAAATAAAAATATTATAAAAGAAATAGAATTTCTATATTCTAATATAAATTCGATTGTCGATTAACGACATTCTCAAAGTCTCTAAATTTATTTATGGATCATTTAAATAAACACTTCAGTGCAGTGTTTAGCGTTTGTCCATATTAGGCAACGCTGTATATAATGATATAACTATGTAAAATAAATCTGTAATTAATATAATAATATAATAATGTTTATTAGGGTCATATAATAATTTGTTAAAATTAAAATTTTTGTGATGAATGACGAGTAAATGACGAAAATTTTGTAAGAGTGAATCAGGAACTGCATTGGTTCGAAACGATGTAGGGTGTGTCTGGATGAGTATATAAAATATTTCATGGTATTCTGTAGATTTGGTTCAGAGTTATCAGCTTTTGTTTAGTGGCAATGATCTAGCGTATTCGAGACTGCTTCTCGCATGTCGCTAGTGACCGGCCGCATTTAACAATGGGGGAGGCAAGGTGTGTGTGTCTCATTCTTGGTCCAGATGTTCAGATAAGGACTTGTGTATTGAGGTCAATGACTCTGTGGCTTTGCGTATTTGTGACATTGGAATGTGGAAGTTACCTCAAGATGCACAGCGATACAGCTGGGTGCTACTAAACGCTTCCTGTTTTTAGCCTACTTTCGATTTTTGCAAAAAATGAAAGTAGAAAGGAAGGAAGATTGTAGTTTTACGTGACCGAGAATCTTGTGATTATAAGCCACGGGACCTCCTTTTTACGTGGAATCCGAACCACAGGACATGGCATTTCACTTCGAAAATCTCACATGCATTGACCGGGAAAATGAAAGTAGACTTATGAGATCAACACAGGGCGAAAAAATTGTGTCTGTCTGTGTGTGTGTATGTGTGTGTGTGAGTCTGTGTGTGTGTGTGTATGTGTGTGTGTGAGTCTGTGTGTCTGTGTGTGTGTGTGTGTGTGTGTCTGTGTGTGTGTGAGTGTGTGTATTCTGAATGTCTGTCCCCCCGTATCAATTCGAACACGGTGAATGCGAATTGAACGAAATTTGGTACAAAGGTAGCACTAGCAAAGGACACCTCAGGGTCATGTTTTATATCGCCGCCATCTTGACGGAAACGTAATGGCGGCCACACAAATGTTCAAAGCTTAAATCAAATTACGACTAACCTAATCATCCGATCTTTACCAAATTTTGCAACAACATACCTTCATGGGGGGAGCATCCTTTGACCAATCCGATAGGTCATCAGCGTAATAGTTTGCGGATGGCGGCCATCTTTGTGTGAAAATCAATTCCCCCTATTAATTCAAACACGGTGCAACCGAATGGAACGAAATTTGGTACAGAGGTAGTACTAACAAAAGGCACCTCAGTGTCATGATTTATATCGCCACCATCTTGGCGAAAACGTAATGGCGGCCACACAAATGTTCAATGCTTAAATCAAATTACGACTAACCTAATCTTTCGATCTCTACCAAATTTTGCAACAAAATACCTTTATGGGGGGAGCATCCTTTGACCAAATTAATAGATCATCAGCGTAATAGTTTGCGGATGGCGGCCATCTTTGTGTGAAAATCGATTCCCCCTATTAATTCAAACACGGTGCAACCGATTGGAACGAAATGTGGTACAGAGGCAGTACTAACAAAAGGCACCTCAGTGTCATGTTTTATATCGCCGCCATCTTGACGGAAACGTAATGGCGGCCACACAAATGTTCAAAGCTTAAATCAAATTACGATTAACCTAATAATCCGATCTCTACCAAATTTTGCAACAACATACCTTTGTGGGGGGAGCATCCTTTGACCAAACTAATAGGTCATCAGCGTAATAGTTTGCGTATGGCGGCCATCTTTGTGTGAAAATCAATTCCCCTATTATTCAAACACGGTGAAACCGAATGGAACGAAATTTGGTACAGAGGTACTACTAACAAAAGGCACCTCAGTGTCATGATTTATATCGCCGCTATCTTGGCGAAAACGTAATGGCGGCCACACAAATGTTCAATGCTTAAATCAAATTACGACTAACCTAATCATCCGATCTCTACCAAATTTTGCAACAACATACCTTCGTGGGGGGAGCATCCTTTGACCAAACTAATAGGTCATCAGCGTAATAGTTTGCGGATGGCGGCCATCTTTGTGTGAAAATCGATTCCCCCTATTAATTCGAACACGGTGGAACCGAATGGAACGAAATTTGGTACAGATGTAGCACTAGCAAAGGGCACCTCAGGGTCATGTTTTATATCGCCGCCATCTTGACTGAAACGTAATGGCGGCCACACGAATGTTCAAAGCTTAAATCAAATTACGATTAACCTAATCATCCGATCTCTACCAAATTTTGCAACTACATACCTTTATGGAGGTAGCATCCTTTGACCAATCTAATAGGTCATTCGCCTAATAGTTTGCGGATGGCGGCCATCTTTATGTCAAAATTGATTCCCCCTATTAATTCGAACACGGTGGAACCGAATGGAACGAAATTTCGTACAGAGGTAGCTCTAGCAAAGGGCACCTGAGGGTCATGTTTCATATCGCCGCCATCTTGACTGAAACGTAATGGCGGCCACACGAATGTTCAAAGCTTAAATCAAATTACGATTAACCTAATCATCCGATCTCTACCAAATTTTGCAACTACATACCTTTATGGAGGTAGCATCCTTTGACTAATCTAATAGGTCATTCGCCTAATAATTTGCGGATGGCGGCCATCTTTATGTCAAAATTGATTCCCCCTATTAATTCGAACACGGTGGAACCGAATGGAACGAAATTTGGTACAGAGGTAGTTCTAACAAAAGGCACCTCGGTGTCATGTTTTATATCGCCGCCATATTGACAGAAACGTAATGGCGGCCACACGAATGTTCAAAGCTTAAATCAAATTACGATTAACCTAATCATCCGATCTCTACCAAATTTTGCAACTACATACCTTTATGGAGGGAGCATCCTTTGACCAATCTAGTAGGTCATTTGCCTAATAGTTTGCGGATGGCGGGCATCTTTGTGTCAGAATCGATTCCCCCTATTAATTCAAACACGGTGAAACCGAATGGAACGAAATTTGGTACAGAGATAGCACTAGCAAAGGGCAACTCAGTGTCATGATTAATATCGGCGCCATATTGACAGAAACGTAATGGCGGCCACACAAATGTTTAAAGCTTAAATCAAATTACGACTAACATAACCTTCCGATCTCTACCAAACTTTGCAACAACATACCTTTATGGAGGGAGCATCCTTTGACCATTCTAATAGGTCATTAGCCTAAAAGTTTACGGATGGCGGCCATCTTTATGTCAAAATTGATTCCCCCTATTAATTCGAACACGGTGGAACCGAATGAACGAAATTTGGTACAGAGGTAGCGCTAGCAAAGGGCACCTCAGTGTCATGTTTTATAACACCGCTATCTTGACGGAAACGTAATCGCGGCCACCCAAATGTTAAAAGCTAAAATGTAATTACGACCAACCTAATAATCTAGTCTCTACCAAATTTTGCAACATCTTTATGTGGGAAACATATTCTGACCAAACTGCAAGAACATCAGCCCAATAGTTTGCAGATGGTGGAGAAGTATGTGTGCAAAGGGATTCCCCCTATCAATTCAAACACGGTGAAACTGAATTAAACGAAATTTGGTACAGAGGTAGCACTAGCAAAGGGCACCTCATATTCATGTTTAATATCCCTATAACACGTTGTATTTCAACAAGCTACTACAACCAACATTCAATCATACTCCTTGAAAAGGACAAAGAGTTATAACAATACCCATGCATTTAGGAGAAAGTAGGCTATATGTTCTTTACTGAACATCTTGTTGTTTATATAAAATGATGTTTTGACTAGCTTACAGTAGTCCGATTAAGCTCATAACTTTTGAGTAATTGTTTTACAGTCCAGTGGCGGCTGAGGAGAAATTGTGAGGGTTTCACAAGACTCTAAGTTTTTTTTTGTGTATAATTTTATTTATATTTATGTGAAATAAAATTTTAACGTTCAGTTTTCATAGTCTTTGACGTGTGGGTTCATTTTAAATATCATGTATGTGAGATATTGTGCGGACACACTTTGGAGAGATAGGTTGCCACCCATAAACCCCGAGAACGGTAAGCAAGTTAAGTGTTTTTCCCCGTATAGTTTGGTGTGTTCCACAATATTATTGTAAACTGCTGTGCTATGTTCCCGATTGTGTTTGTCAGAGCCATTTCAAATGATGTAGTAGAGCCGGAGCATATTGAGGTTGGCAATCCGATTGAGGGGACGGATTTCTGACAAACGGCTTTCCGGATTATCGGGTACAGTACATGAAGGTTATTGGCTGATAATGAAATAATATGAAATTAAATGATCAAGTTAAAAACAGCCCACTGCCAGCGGGATGAAAATTAAAATGGTTTATATAAAACAGACAGAGATCCCTAACAATAATGCCTTACTTGGATAAATGGAAAAGAAACGTGGATGATAAAAAGCAATAAAACGAATCAGGCATATTCAACAATAAAATAGAAATGTAGACAGTAAAAAGAGACGTAAGACAGATTATGCCCAAGTTATGAGTCCTAACCTACAGGGTTAGCACAAAAGCTTTAAGTGATGATGATGATGATAATTGTTGTTTTAAGGGGCCTAACATCGAGGTTATCGGCCCCTAATGAAATGAAATGACGTGAAATGAAAGTATGTAGATAAAAAACAACTCACTGCCAAGGATGAAGCAAAAATGGTGTTTATAAAACAGACAGTGAGCCCCCAAAAATTATGCCTTATTTGAATAAAAAGAATAAAAGGCGGATGATAAAAAAGGATAAAACAAATAAGGCATAGTGAACAATACAATACATAACACAATAAAAAACATAAAACAGATTTAACCAGAATTAAAAGTCGTACACATTAAAACTTAAAAAAGTAACCACTCTCCCTCATGAACCGGATGACGAGGTCAGCTGACGGCCCGTCATCACGGAGAATAAGGGAGAGGGTATTAGGCAGTTTAAGAGTCCCTCGCAGATCGGCCAGATCCACACACTCCAAGAGAAGGTGTGCCACGGTTAGGTGGGCGCCGCAAGTACACACAGGAGGATCTTCTCTCTTTAGCAAGTGGGAGTGCGTAGCAATCCCATGGCCGATCCGGAGTCGACAGAGTACCACAGCTTCCTTCCGGAGAGATCGGAAGGAAGAGTTCCACACCTTCGTTGTCTCCTTGATGCCTCTCAGTTTGTTAGGTGGAGGCGTGGCACGCCATGCCTCCTCCCAATGCGACAGGATCGAATGCCGCAACTGAGAGCGCACATCACTAGCAGGCACCTTATATGGGAGCGAGGGCAGTGCGACTGCCTCTCTCGCCGCCTGATCAGCAAGCTCGTTTCCCGCAATACCCATGTGGCTAGGAAGCCACACAAAGGTCACCCCGGTTCCAGCGTTACGCGAACTGACGAGCTGGTCGTGCACACGCTGGACCAACGGGTGCTTCGGGAAACACACATCGATCGCTTGCAGCGCACTCAGAGAGTCAGTACACACAAGAAAGTGCTGGTGATCGTCTGATAACGTGTACCGCAGAGCCTCTAAGATGGCATAGAGCTCTGCAGTGTACACGCTACAGGCCTCGGGAAGTGAAAAGAGAAACCGACGATCCTCAACCACAAATGCACAGCCTACTTTCTCGTTTACCCTCGAACCGTCCGTGAATACAAGCCCTGATCCCGGATACCGTGTCACCACGGACTGGAACAGCCTCCGATGGACGGAGGAGTCCGTGTCCGACTTGGGGCCGGTGTGCAGATCCAGGATGATATCAGGGCGAGAGACCATCCACGGAGGGGCCTTGCTAGGTACTCGGACGATACAGGAGACAGAAGGAAATCGGAACTGACGGTATAAGTCATCCAAGCGAATCCCCGCCGGCCGAGTGGCTCGGGCGAGCGCATCATACAGCCGGCGATTCGGATTGGAAAACAAACATGGATAGCTTGGATGAAGGGGCATCTGTCGAATTGTTGCAGCATAGGTTAGCAGTACTTGTTGGCGCCTCAGGTGTAAAGGAGGTACGCCAGCCTCGGCGAGCAAGCTGACGACTGGGCTCGTCCGAAAGGCACCCGTCGCCAGCCTCACACCGCCGTGGTGGACACTGTCCAGTTTAACAAGCACTGACTTACGGGCCGAACCATATGCTACACTGCCATAATCTAACCTAGATAAAATCAGTGCTTTATAAAAACGTAGAAGCACCGCGCGGTCCGCCCCCCACGATGTGCCGCTAAGAAACCGCAACATGTTGAGCTTCTTAGCACAGGCAGTCTTCAAACACCGCACGTGTGGTTCCCACGTCAATTTCTGATCGAAAAGGAGCCCAAGGAACCGGTACGCAGCAACAACAGGCAAAGCTACATTGCCCAGATAAAGCTCGGGATCTGGATGGAGGGTGCGCTTTCGGCAGAAATGGACAACCGAGGACTTAGCGGTTGAGAATCGAAAGCCATGCTCCAGTGTCCAGCGTTCCACTCTGCGAATAGCTTGTTGTAACTGTCGTTCAACGACCGCCATATTGTGCGCACTATAATGTACAGCGAAGTCGTCTACATATAGCGACGGTACCACTGCTGGACCAGCAGCAGCGACTATACCGTTTATGGCAATCGCAAATAATGTTACGCTAAGCACCGATCCCTGTGGGACTCCGTTTTCCTGTATATGATATTGCGAATATGTCCCCCCTATTCGGACACGGAACAGGCGAAGGGACAGAAAATTCGCAATAAAAACCGGCAAGTTACCTCGGAATTTCCATTGATGCAGAGTAGAGAGGATGCCGTAACGCCAAGTGGTGTCATAGGCCTTCTCGAGGTCAAAGAAAACGGCGACCAGGTGCTGTCTCCGGAGAAAAGCGTCCTGTATGGCGGTCTCCAGGCGTACCAGATGGTCGTTGGTACACCGTGACGCCCTGAAACCACACTGGTATTCAGACAGGAGTCCCCGTTTCTCCAGGATCCACACTAGGCGCCGATTGACCATCCTCTCGAAGAGCTTGCACAGACCGTTAGTGAGACAAATAGGTCTGTAACTCCCTGTCAATTTGGGATCCTTATCGGGCTTCAGGATAGGTATAATGATACCTTCCTGCAATTGCGCTGGAAACACACCCTCCAACCAGATACGATTAAACACCCTGAGCAAATAACGAATGCTCTCATCGTTAAGGTGTTTAAGCATCTGGTTGTGAATATTATCCGGGCCAGGAGACGTGTCCCTGCAGAGCGCCAGCGCTCCGCGGAGTTCCCACTCCGTAAAGGGCACGTTGTACTCATCCGAAGCGCGGGAAGCAAAACTAAGCTGGAAACGTTCCGCTTCGCGCTTCAGGGCCACGAAGGCAGGGTCATAGTTATCGGAACCGGATATATCCGCAAAATACGAGGCGAGATGGTTTGCAACGCGATAAGGATCTGTAACCAAGTCATTATCAATGGAAATTCCCGGTACAGTAGAAGATGTCTGAATGCCCGAAATGCGTCGTAGTTTAGTCCACACTTGAGAGGAGGGGGTATGTGCCGTAATAGAAGACACATACCGTTCCCAGGATCGTTTCTTACTCTGGCGAATAAGAATCCGTGCCTTGGCACGAAATTTCTTAAACGCCACCAAATTGGCCATGGTTGGACGCCGACGGTAGTGCTTATGAGCTCGACGACGGTCTCTTATTGCCGCTGCAATATCCTCTGTCCACCAAGGGACGAGTTTGCGACGAGGAGTCCCAGAAAAGGATGGAATGGACTCTTCGGCGGCAGCAAGAAGCACATCGGTGATGTGCTGTACCTCGTCATCGACGCTCCGGCAACCAAGATCAACGAAAACAGCTCGTTCTTGAAACGAGGGCCAATTTGCCCGCTTAAGAACCCAACGACTGGGGAACTCCACGGGCGTCTGGTTCAGAAGGGTAAGAACGATCGGGAAATGGTCACTGTCACAGAGGTCGTCGTGTACATACCAACCAAATAGGGGGACCAGCGCACGGCTACACACACTCAAGTCAATGTGTGAGTACGTGCCGTGCGCTAAGCTAAAATGTGTAGCTTCCCCTGTATTTAATAGACATAAATCCAACCCTTGAATTAAGCCTTCCACGTCCCTTCCTCTGGGGCAGGAAGATGGTGATCCCCATTGGGGGTGATGAGAGTTGAAATCACCCACGAGTAGGAAAGGGACTGGAAGTTGATCAACAAGATCTAAGACGTCATTAATATCAAGGGATTGGTTCGGTGGAAGGTACACGTTACAAACCGTTGTCATAGCAGGCAAGGACACGCGAACTGCAATAGCTTCCAGAGGAGTGGCGAGTGGAAACTCCTCACTATAGCAGTCAGAGCGAACGAAGGTACAAACGCCCCCGGAAGCCCGGGCGGCGTCTTGTCGCTCTTTAGAGTATAGTCGGAAACCTCTCAGAACAGTCTCGTGATCAGGTCTGAGGTTTGTTTCCTGTAGACAGACTATACTCGCCGCGTATTGGGCAATACGCTGACGGAGCTCTGTCAAATGCCTGTCATAACTGTTACAATTCCACTGTAACAGTGCCATTGTGTGAACTTAGGGAATAAGTTGGAGCACCAAGCTACTCCAACTTTGACTCTGGAGAATCTACAGTCACTACGTCGACTATAATCTCCATGTCCTCAGGCGAGTTCATGGAGTGAATCGACTCAGTGGAAGATTTCCTGGACGCAGTTCGGCGGCGGGGGGATCTCCATGGGGAGCGCGCAGATCTGGGGGCCGAAACGTCCCCAGGCGCAGAAGCATCCGCAGGTGTTGGCGCGGATGGCTTCCCCTTTTTTGGAGAAAGGGAATGCGTAGTGCGGGGTCCCTTCTTACCCGCCCCCGGCTCTTTAAGGTATATAGACGGGTCAGGAGCCGAAGACCTGACCCTGGTCGACGATGCCGCCTCCGCCGGCTTCGGCGCGGCTTTCGCCGACCGTTTGGATGGGGAGGAAGACTTCGACTTCCTCCCGAGTGGGGAGGAAGTCTTCAACTTCCTCCCCTGCTGTGCGGGCGGAGCAGCCTTCGCTCGCACAGCCTTCGTGTTGGCCGAAGGTGGAGTTGAAGTCACCTTCGGGCTCTCGTTCTGATTCTGGGGAGTAGCTAGAGATGTAGATGGCAGTGGTACATTAGAAGGTTTCACAGTGGAGACAAAAGATGATGTAGCCGGGACCAATGTTGGTATTATGGCTCTATAATCAATCGTTGGAGAAGGCGAAATTGTGGTATGGTACTTCTTGCGGGCCTCCTGGTAGGTGAGACCATCCAGGGTTTTAATCTCCTGGATTTTCTTCTCACGCAGGAAGACAGGGCAGTTCCTGTCCCGAGGAGAATGAAATCCAGGGCAATTAGTGCACTGATATGGTGTTGTGCACTCTTCCGCTTCGTGGGGTACCTTACCGCATGTTCCACAGACGTCAGGGCTCGAGCATCGGGATAACATATGTCCGAATTTCTGGCACTTATAACACCTCATTGGTGGAGGGATATAAGGCCGAACGTCGCAACGGTAACTTGTTACCTTGACTTTCTCCGGGAGCACCGAAAGCTCAAAGGAAATAATGAAAGCACCAGTATCCACGATTTGACCATTGACCTTGCGCGTAATGCGCCGGACATCAGTCACGTGACGGTGCTGCATATCCTCCTTGAGCTCCTCGTCAGTGTTCAGAATCAGGTCCCGGTGGAAAATGACTCCCCGGACCAGATTCAGAGACGTGTGCTTTTCCACTTTGACAGGGATATCGCCAAAGTGGTCACATTTCAGAAGGTGTTCAACCTGCTCACCAGTCCTAGTCTTGAGCAACAAGCTACCGTTTCTCATCTTTTGTACCTTCTCAAGCTCGCCATAGACCCCTTCTATGTGCCGAGAAAACAAAATAGACTTTACCATCTTGAAATCACCCCCATCCGTTCTGGTTGCGACCAGAAACTTGGGGGTGTTAGCACCCAGATTTTCACGCACAGATTGTTCCCAGGGGGTTGATCCCCGTAGGGAATCAAAAGTTAAAGACTTGGGTGTAGGACCACCCTGTTTGGGTGTAGGTCCACCCTGGTTGGGGATTTTTCTTTTAGAACCCATGGCCAGATCATCCTCCCCGAATGCCACCGACATCCGATCACGGGCCGTCACAGTAGGCGCTACCCAGCCAGGGCAAGGCCCGCCTAGCTTGGAAGGCATTGCCCGGGGGTCCGATGTTTTACAATGCCGTATCGGCATGTACCCCTTGGCATATACTGGATTTTACAGCTCAGACATTCGGCTGTGCGGGGACCTGCGTAGTCAGGCGGATACTACTGAACGGGTACATGGCACACCCACCTGTCGGCGCGGCCAAGACCGGAACAGGCTTTCGAGCGTAGTCGCTAGCGTAAGTGGCCCATCCCCTAACAGCACGCACATATAGAAATTTTGGTTGCCAGACCCTGAAAGCAGTGACGGAAAGAAGTGCGATATAACCTAATGAGAGTTATACCGCACGGGTGTATGTCTTTTAGAGCTGACTGTCAAACCCTCGAAAGGGGACCGTTCCGAGAAGCCCTTTTAGTCGCCTTTTACGACTGGCAGGGAGTACCGTGGATGTATTCGCTTCCTCCCACCCACTGGGGGTCCAATTCACAAAACAACGCGGAGTCCTTAAAGTATAGCCAAGGTCGCCCCTTTTAGTCGCCTCTTACGACAGGCAGGGGATACCGTGGGTGTATTCTAAAGCCCCCACCCACAGGGGGGGCTTTAAGTGATTACATGCACATGCATTATTGAAAGTTTATAGCTTACAGCATTGGCACATATACCAATTAAAAGAGGTACTCATCAAGTTTTTGTGTCTGCTTTGCTACAAATGCTTGATGTGCCCTTCTCGCGCCACGCGGCAAATATCGATACAGTAGTCCTATTCCGACCACACACGCTGGAGCATATCCTGGTGAATTTTAGCTACAGCCGCATGGATCCGATTTCTCAGTTCAACAAGTGCAAAACTGATAGCGTCGATTATTGTCATCTTGTGACAGGTACAGACAGGGGTCGTATGTACTGGCCTCCCCAGTCACGTGATCTGATCCCGTGTGATTTATGTTTGATGATGATGATGATAATTGTTGTTTTATAGGGCCTAACATCCAGGTTATCGGCACCTAATGGTTTGGGTGATAGTGAAGATGAAAATGAACTGTAAACTATAACTAAAACTAACTACTAACTTATATACTAGAAGAAGAAATGAAAAACAAAAGGAGAATAAGGCAAATAAAGGACAGGAAGAAAAAAATGCCCTCACCCTCGAAGAATACGGATTGAGGGACTTGGAAGGAAGGAGAGCCATGAAAGGCAAATAGGAAAGTGAAAGAGGAGAGGTTGCGCCCCAGAGGTAATGGATAAAAGAGGGAAAACCGGACCCAGCTCAGGAACCCCTTGGGTCGCCAACTCCCGAACTCACCAGCCGTGAGCCCTGAGGGTGTAGCAATATCCAGGGTGCACCAGAAGTGGTGGGGCTACATACACCCTGCCTCCTTGAGGGCCTTGAGCAAAAGGCAGGAGATAACATGAAAATAAAAAGTAGGCTGACCCCTGTCAGAAGGAGGGTATCAGAAAAGATGAGACAAGGTCCAATTACGGCGGGAAAGGAAGTGACTCCCCAAGCCTCGGATACCCTAATGCTGTCGGGGTCGGAAGAGAACAAGAGTTGACCAAGTGAGGTCGACAGGAAAGAAGACGGAGAGGAGCCCGGCACAAGTAAGTGGAAGCAATGCCGGACTCAGCTGGGGCCCCGTGGTCGCCAACCCACGTCCCACAAGATGCATGTGTATGAAATCGCTTAAATCATTTGTGCTAACCCTGTACATTACAACTTTATAAACTACCCTCCCTCCCTCATGAATGACAAGGTCTTCTGACGGCCCATCATCACGTAGAACAAGGGAGAGATCGTTAGGCTGTTTGAGTTATTTGCAGATCGGCCAGATCCACACACTCCAAAAGTATATGTGCCACAGTAAGGTGGGCGCCGCAAGTACACACAGGGGGGCTTCTCTCGTTAACAAGTGGAAGTGCGTAGTAATCCCATGGCCGATCCGGAGTCGATATGTTCCACAGCTTCCTTCCGGATGGATCGGAAGTAAGATTTCTATACCTTCGCTGTCTCCTTGATGTCTCTCAGTTTGTTGGACAGAGGTGTGGTGCGCCACGGTTCCCCCTAATGTTGATGATGATGATAATTGTTGTTTAAAGGGGCCTAACATCTAGGTTATCGGCCCCTAATGGTTTGGGTGATATTGAAAGATGAGATGAGAATGAAAACTATAACTAATACGAACTACCGTACACACTTACATACTAGAATAAGAAATGGTAAACTAATGAAGGATAAGGCAAATTAAGGACAGGAAGAAAAGAAATGCCCTCAACCCTCGATGAATGAGGATTGAGGGACTTGAAAGGAAGGTGATGATGATGATGATGATAATTGTTGTTTTAAGGGGCCTAACATCTAGGTTATCGGCCCCTGATGGTTTGGGTGATCGTGAAGATGAAAATGAAAATCGAACTTAAAACTAAAACTAACTACTAACCTACATACTAGAAGAAGAAATGGAAAACTAAAGGAGAATAAGGCAAATAAAGGACAGGAGGAAAAGAAATGCCCTCAACCCTCGAAGAAGGCGGATTGAGGGACTTGGAAGGAAGGAGAGCCATGAAAGGCAGATAGGAAAGTGAAAGAGGAGAGGGTCCGCCCCAAAGGTTAGGGACAAAAAGGGAAAACGGACCCAGCTCAGGAATCCCTCGGGGTCGCCAACTCCCGAACTCACCAGCCGTGAGCCCCTGAGGGTGTAGCATTATCTAGGGTGCACCAAAAGTGGTGGGGCTACATACACCTGGCCTCCTTGAGGGCCTTAAGCAGAAGGCAGGAGATAACATGAAAAGAAAAAGAAGGCTGACCCCTCGCAGAAGGAGGGAATCAGAAAAGATGAGACAAGGGCCAATTAAGGCGGGAAAGGAAGTGACTCCCTAGGCCTCGGATACCCTAATACCTTCGGGGTTGGAAGAGAACAAGAGTTGACCAAGTGAGGTCGACAGGAAAGAAGACAGAGAGGAGCCCGGCACAAGTAAGTGGAAGCAATGCCGGACTCAGCTGGGGCCCCGTGGTCGCCAACCCACGCCCACAAGATGTGAGCCCCTGGGGGTTTGAAAGGAAGGAGAGCCATGAAAGGCAGATAGGAATTGGAAGGAGGAGAGGGCCCGCCCTAAGGTCAGAAGAAAAAGGGGACAAAAGGGACCCAGATCAGGAATCCCTCGGGATAGCCAAATCCCAAACTCACCCGCCGTGAGCCCTTAAGAATGTAGCACTATCCAGGGTGCACCAGAAGTGGTGGGGCCCTCCTTCTTGAGGGCCTTGAGAAAAGGCAGGAGATAACATGAAAAGAAAAAGAAGGCTGACCCCTCGCTCAAGGAAGGTATCAGGAAAGATATGACAAGGGCCAATTAAGGCGGGAAAGGAAGATACCCCCTAGGCCTCGGACACCTTAATACGGTCTGGGTCGGATGAGAACAAGAGTTGACCAAGAGAGGTCGTGGGGTCCCGTGGTCACCAACCCACGTCCCACTAAATGTAGCCCCTGGGGTCCCCCTAATGTGACATAACCACTAATATTGAGCCACTGTCTGGAGTACTGCTTTATTGCTTGGCGTAATTCACTACACCATAAGTACTCAATGTATATCGAGTTGGTGGTCCTATACCTCTTGCTATGATGAGATGTCCTCTCCCCATTTCCAATCTCCCATGAGTGACGGGTTTTAAACCACTCCATCGCTGCTATCACGGTCTGTTAGCGGAAACGATTAACTCTGATTATGTGGATCAATCGATAAACGCGAGCAGGGATGCTATATGTCGGTATCACTTTCCCACTAATAACGTGTGGGGGGAACTGATTAACTCAGGAGTACGCGAGAGTCACGCTTCACAGGAAGGGTTCATCACGACGAGCGATCCATTCTATTTAATCGCAACATTGACAGGAAATGGAACGGAAAAACATGATTTATGCGATAAAAGTCAAGTAAAAATTGTAAAAAGCACACCTAGAAAGGGAATGCTCTCACAAAGGAATTTCGAAAATCATTAGAATTATTTGATGGGTTAGTGGTGATGGTTGCTTCATAGAGCTAATCATTTACGTCTCATCCCTTTATAATAAGGATGAGAATGAATGATGATGGTAACTGTTGCTTTAAGGGGCCTAAAATCTACGTTATCGACCCCTAATGGTTTGGGTGAAAAACAATGTACTAAAATTAAGTACATGATTATGATGATAATTGCCGTTTTACGGGGCCTGACATCTAGGTTATTGGACCCTAATGGTTTGGGTGATAGTGAAGGTGATAATGAAATGTAAACTGTACCTAAAACTTAATTAGTCTATATACTAGAAGAAGAAATTGAAAACAAAAGGAGAACAAGATGTTCAGTAAAGAACATATAGCCTACTTTCTCCTAAATGCATGGGTATTGTTATAACACTTTGTCCTTTTCAAGGAGTATAATTGAATGTTGGTTGTAGTAGCTTGTTGAAATACAACGTGCTATAGGGATATTAAACATGAATATGAGGTGCCCTTTGCTAGTGCTACCCCTGTAAAAAAATTCATTCAATTCGGTTTCACCGTGTTTGAATTGATCTGGGGAATGGATTTGCACACTTACATGGCCGCTATTTGCAAACTATTGGGCTGATGACCTTGTAGTCAGTCATAAGATGCTTTACACAAAAAGGCATGTTGTTGCAAAATCCGGTAGAGATCAAATTATTAGGATGGTCGAAATTTGATTTAAGCTTTTAACATTTGGGTGGCCGTCATTCCGTTTCCGTCAAGATGGCGGCGATATAAAACATGACACTGAGGTGCCTTTTGCTAGTGCTACCTCTGTACCAAATTTCGTTCAATTCAGTTTCACCGTGTTTGAATTGATAGGGGGAATCGATTTGCACACATACTTGGCCACCATCTGCAAACTATTGGGCTGATGATCTAGCAGTTTGGTCAGAATATGCTTCCCATATAAAGATTTGTTGTTGCAAAATTTGCTAGAGACTAGATTATTAGGTTGGTCGTAATTTCATTTTAGCCTTTAACATTTGGGTGGCCGCGATTACGTTTCCGTCAAGACGGCGGTGATATAAAACATGACACTGAGGTTGCCTTTTCTAGTGCTACCTCTGTTCCAAATTTCGTTCCATTCGGTTTCACCGTGTTCGAATTAATAGGGGAATCGATTTTCACACAAAGATGGCCGCCATCCGCAAAATATTAGGCTAATGACCTATTAGTTTGGTCAAAGGATGCTCCCTCCATAATGGCATGTTGATGCAAAATTTGGTAGAGATCGGACGATTAGGTTAATCGTAATTTGATTTAAGCTTTGAATATTTGTGTGGCCGCCATTACGTTTCCTTCAAGATGGCGGCGAAATAAAACATGACACTCAGGTGCCCTTTGCTAGTGCTACTTCTGTACCAAATTTCATTCCATTCGGTTTCACCGTGTTCGAATTAATAGGGGTAATAGATTTTGACACAAAGATGGCCGCCATCCGAAAACTATTAGGCTAATGACCTATTATATTTGTCAATGGATGCTTCCTCCATAAAGGTATGTTGTTGCAAAATTTGGTAGATATCGGATGATTAGGTTAGACGTAATTTGATTTAAGCTTTGAACATTTGTGTGGCCGCCATTACGTTTCGGTCAAGATGGCGGTGATATAAAACATGACACTGAGGTGCCCTTTGCTAGTGCTACCTCTGTACCAAATTTCATTCCATTCGGTTTCACCGTGTTCGAATTAATAGGGGTAATCGATTTTGACACATAGATGGCCGCCATCCGCAAACAATTAGGCTAATGACCTATTAGATTTGTCAAAGAATGCTCCCTTCAGAAAGGTATGTTGTTGAAAAATTTGGTAGAGATCGGATGATTAGGTTAGTCGTAATTTGATTTAAGCTTTGAACATTTTGGTGGCCGCCATTACGTTTCCGTCAAGATGGCGGCGATATAAAACATGACACTTGGGTGCCCTTTGCTAGTGCTACCTATGTACCAAATTTCGTTCCATTCGGTTTCACCGTGTTCGAATTAATAGGGGTAATCGATTTTGACACAAAGATGGCCGCCATCCGCAAACTATTAGGCTAATGACCTATTAGATTTGTCAAAGGATGCTCCCTCCATAGAGGTATGATGTTGCAAAATTTGGTAGAGATAGGATGATTAGGTTAGTCGTAATTTGATTTAAGCTTTGAAAATTTGTGTGGCCGCCATTACATTTTCGTCAAGACGGCGGCGATATAAAACATGACACTGAGGTGTCCTTTGCTAGTGCTACCTTTGTACCAAATTTCGTTCAATTTGCTCTCACCGTGTTCGAATTGATAGGGGGGACAGACATTCAGAGTACATACACTCACACACACACACACACACATACTCACACACACACTTACACACACACAGACAGACACACCTTTTTTCGCCCTGTAGTGATCTCATAAGTCTACTTTCATTTTTTGCAAAAAACGAAAGTAGGCTAATAAGGAACAAGTAGTTCCGTGAAGAACTATACAGCCTATTTTCATATATCCTGCTCATCTTAATTGTCTCTATCAACATACAAAATTTCAGTTTAATTGCTGTAACAGATTAGTAGATATTGAGAACCGTCTAAATATTTCATATGGTCGCCAGGATGGATTTTTATTTTTGTACTATTACATTAAGATTATTGTGTACGTGTGGTATTCAAACTTCAATCGCATGATTAGAACACAAGAAGTAAAAACGAGATTCTAAAAGTACGCACACCAGCCATCTTGTGATTATGCAAACAATTGAAATAAATTACATGCCAGTGGATCAACATTTATATAAGCATTTAACGTGCAACGTTTCACGGCACTCGGATAGTTAATTCGCGAGAAACATCCATTTAAATATTTATACTTCGCGTCGCCGCCATGTTGGATTTGTGCTCACCAGGTTACCGAAAGTTCTATAGGTGATCATATGTTCATAGTCTCTATGAACATAAAAAAATCCGTTTGGTTTCTGTAAAAGGTTCATAGATATTGAGAACCTCTAAATATTTCGGAAGCTCGCCATTTAGGATTGTTTTATGTATAGGCCATAGAGTTATGTACCATTCAAGGACAATTATTGCCTAGCTTCATTATTCAAACTTTCACTTCGATCGCATGATTTCGACACAAGAATAAAAACTTAATTTTAAAATTTCGCACTGCCGCCATCTTGAGGTTATGTAAACAATTGAATTAAATTAGATGGCAGTGCATTACAATCTGAAAAATCATTTACTCTACCACATTTCACTGCGCTCATAGAGTTAAATCACGAGAAAAGTCTATTAAAATATTTCAAATTCGCTTGGTCACCATGTTCTTTTTGTACTTTACAGGTTTATGAAATATACATAGGTAAACTTGTATCAGTACCCTTTATCACCGTACAAAATTGCATGATGATATCTGTAATAGTTTCGGAGATATAGAATGTCAGTGAAATATTTCGCACAGCCGCCATTTTGAGGTTATGTAAACAATTGAACTAAATTAGACTCCAGTGCATTACAATGTGTATAAACATTTGCTGTACCAAGTTTCATTACGTTCGGATAGTTAAATCGCGAGAAATGTCTATTTAAAAGTCTCAATTTCGCTTGACCGCCATGTTGGTTTTTTAGTCACCAGGTTTTTTAAAGTCTCATAGGTGAACTTCTAGTAGTGCCCTTTATCACCATACACAATTTAAGGGCGATATCGGTAATAGTTTCGGAGATATTGAATGCTAGTGAAATATTTCGCACAGCCGCCATGTTGGATTGGTGAGACGTAACAAAATTTGAAGGGCACGATCGAGGTCGCCGGGAATAGTGCTATGAACTTACCGAGTTTCATTGAAATCGCTCCAGCGGTTTAGATTTTATTAGGGGGGACACACACACACCTCTCACACACACACACACACACACACGCACACACACACGGTCAAAAGGTGATCTCATAAGCCTATTTTTTCAAAATTGAAAATAGGCTAAAAAATGGCAGGAGGAAAAGACGATGTTGATGATGATAATTGTTGTTTTAAGGGGCCTAACATCTAGGTTATTGGACCCTAATGGTGTGGGTGATAACGAAAGATGAGATGTCAATGAAAACTAATACTAATACTAACTACAAACTTATATACTAGAAGAAGAAATAAGATGATGATGATGATAATTGTTGTTTTAAGGGGCCTAACATCTAGGTTATCGGCCCCTGATGGTTTGGGTGATCGTGAAGATGAAAATGAAAAGCGAACTTAAAACTAAAACTAACTACTAACCTTCATACTAGAAGAAGAAAAGGAAAACTAAAGGAGAATAAGGCAAATAAAAGGACAGAAGGAAAAGAAATGCCCTCTACCCTCGGAGAAGGCGGATTGAGGGACTTGCAAGGAAGGAGAGCCATGAAAGGCATATAGGAAAGTGAAAGAGGAGAGGGTCCGCCCCAAAGGTAAGGGACAAAAGGGGAAAACGGACCCAGCTCAGGAATCCCTCGGGGTCGCCAACTCCCGAACTCACCAGCCGTGAGCCCCTGAGGGTGTAGCATTATCTAGGGTGCACCAGAAGTGGTGGGGCTACATACACCCTGCCTCCTTAAGGGCATAGAGCACAAGGCAGGAGGTAAAAGGAAGAGAAAAAAGAAGGCTGACCCCTCGCAGAAGGAGGGTATCAGAAAAGATGAGACAAGGGCCAATTAAGGCGGGAAAGGAAGAGACTCCCTAGGCCTCGGATACCCTAATACCGTCGGGGTCAGAAGAGAACAAGAGTTGACCAAGTGAGGTCGACAGGAAAGAAGACAGAGAGGAGCCCGGCACAAGTAAGTGGAAGCAATGCCGGACTCAGCTGGGGCCCCGTGGTCGCCAACCCACGCCCACAAGATGTGAGCTCCTGGGGGAAAGAAGAAATAGTAAACAAATAAAGGATAAGGCAAATAAAGGACAGCAAGAATAGAAATGCCCTCGAAGAATGAGGATTGAGGAATTTGTACGGAAGGAGTTCAGGTAGGAAAGGGAAAAAAGAGAGGGTCCGCCTCAAGGTCAGAGGAAAGTGGGGACAAAACGGAACCAGCTCAGAAATCCCCCAGGATCGCTAATTCCCGAACTCACCAGCCGTGAGCCCCTGAGGGTGTAGCATTATCCAGAGTGCACCAGAAGTGGTGGGGCTACATACACCCTGCCTCCTTGAGGGCCTTGAGCAGAAGGCAGGAGAGAACATGAAAAGAAAAAGAAGGCTGATCCCTCGAGGGAGGGTATCAGGAAAGATGAGACAAGGGACAATAAAGGCGGGAAACTGAAAGACTCCCTAGGCCTCGGATATCCTAATACCGTCGGGGTCGGAAGAGAACAAGGTGACCAAGAGAGGTCGACAGGAAAGAAGACGGAGAGGACTCCGGCACAAGTAAGTGGAAGCAATGCCGGACTCAGCTGGGGCCCCGTGGTTGCCAACCCACGTCCCACTAGATGCGAGCCCCTGGGGGGCTACAGATTCACAGCTAACTGAGATCATAACTTATGCTTTTCAGTCGGTCAGGACGATTGTACCCAATTGTAGTGGATGTTTCCCTAAGCCTGGCCAGAATGTAGGTACATGAGCTTAATAAATACATTCACTTGCATGACCAATTTCAATCGCCAAGCGATCATCATCAGATCCTTTACACTTACGCCGTTAATTCTATGTCTGAAAGTATGCTGGTGATGGTATTTACAATATGTATATTTATTTAGTTACATTTATTAAAAACTTGCACAACTTGTCAAGATATGTTAATAATGTGTGATTTTTTAAAATATATTGTTAGTGGTAATTGAACTTCAAGTTTGCTGTTGTAGTGTGATATCAGTGATTGTTAGTGAATGGTCATGTTGGAATTGAGTATGCACTTAGTTAAGATTAGTGTAAAAGAAGTGATCATGATCGCCATCATGAACACCGTCTAGTATAATTAGTTTGGTCGTAATTTAATTTTATGTTTTGACTATTTCAGTGGCCGCCATTAGGTATTGCTAAAGATGGCGGCAATATAAAATATGTCACTGAGGTGTAGCAAATATGGTTAATTCGGTTTCGTCATGTTTGAATTGATAGTGGGGGCAGACGTACAGAGTACACACACACTCACAGCCAGACACACAGACAGACACACAAAGTTTTGGCCCTGTGTAGATCTCATAAGCCTACTTCCATTTTTTTCCAAAAATGGAAGGTAGGCTAAAAATAGCCCACTGCCTAAGATGGACATTGAGCCCAAACGATCATTTGAATAAATGGAGAGATAGCGTTGATAAGAAAACAACAATAAAACAAATAAGGCATTTTGAACAATAACAAGAAGTTCCGTGACGAACTAAAGAGCCTACTTTTCATGCCAGTGATTAATCTACAGTATATGAACCTATCTAGAATAATGACGTAATTAAGTTGGTAATATCGAAATGTCTAATTAGTTCGAAATATACCTGGTATAATGTAGCCTAATAGAGCATTACAGTTGGCAGCCCTGGTGACTGAATATATTCTTAGTTCCATCTCTTAAGGTACAGAATACAAAAATTGGTTGAAATCCAATGGACGTTACATGCAGTTAGACATTGGATCTATCAGCACGCGTAACTATGTCATGCGTGTGCTGGTCAGATATAGCCTTATCTGATATAGTCTATTATGATATCTTGTTGTGCCAATTTTGGACGAAATCCATTTAATAGTATAGAAGTTACATGTATTTTAAAATTGGAACTATCAGCAGGCATAGAAACATGTTGGCAGCACTGACTTATATTAATTACAAGCTGTACCCGGCATGCGTTGCAATGCCAATAAAAGAAAGTGTTGGCATTGTAATTTGGTTTCATGAAGTGCTTTTGGATACACAATTTTTTCTTCAATTTCCGTTAACTGCCTCTAAGTTTTCGTAAAATGGATTTACTAATTTTGAAACATTTGTGGGAGAGTGCGCAACAACTCACCAAAGTTTAATCGCAATCGGATGAATGGTATATGAATGCAGATGGAACTTTGCTGAAACACTTCACGCGTCGTCACCCATTTGTTGCATCAACTTGTGCGCTACCTATTGTAAAATGGATTTACTAAGTCGAAAACCTTCCCTGGCGTATACACAACAAATCATCAAAGATTCATCGCAATCGGATGAATGGCATATGAACGCTTACGGGATTTTGTTTAAACGATTCGCGCGCCGTCACTCATTTGTTGAATCAACTCGCGCGCTACCAATTGTACAATGGATTTACTAAGTCATAAACCTTCCCTGCAGTGTGCACAACAACTCACCATGGTTTCATCACAATCGGATGAATGGTATATGAACGCAGATGGAACTTAGTTGAAACGATTTGTGCACCGTCACTCATTTGTTGAAACTACTCGTGGGCAACCCATTATACAATGGGCTTACTAAATCAGAAACGTTCCCTGCAGTGTGCACAACATCTCACCCAAGTATCATCGCAATTGGATGAATAGTAGGCCTATATGAAAGCATACGGGACTTTGTTGAAGCGATTCGCGTGCCTTCGCTCATTAGTTGAATCTACTCGTGCGCTACCTATTGTGCAATGGATTTTCTAAGTCAAAATCCTTCCCTGGACTGTGCACCACATCTCAGCCAAGTTTCATCGCTATCGGACGAATGGTAGGCCTATATGAATGCGTACGGTACTTTGTTGAAACGCTTCGCCTGTCGTCGCTCATTTGTTGAATCTACTCGTGCGCTACCTATTGTAAAGTATATTTGCTAACCCAGAATCCTTCCTTAGAGTGTACTCAATATCTCACCCAAGCGTCATCGCTATCGGACGAATGGTATATGAACGCATACGTGACTTTGTTGAAACGCTTCGTGCGTCGTAGCTCATTTGTTGAATCTACACGTGCGCTGCCTATTTTAAAGTGGATTTACTCAGCCATAAACCTTCCCAAAAGTGTACACAACATCTAACCCAAGTTTCATAGCTATCGGACGAATGGTATATGAATGTATACGGGACTTTCTTGAAACGTTTTGCGTGTCGTCACTCAATTGTTGAATCTACTCGTGCGCTATCTACTGTGAAATGTATTTACTCACCCAAGTTTCATTGCTATCGGACGAATGGTGTATGAACACATACGGGACTTTGTTGAAACGGTGTGCACGTCGTCGCTCATTTGTTGAATCTACTCGTGCGCTACCTATTGTAAAGTGGATATACTAAGCCAGAATCCTTTCTTAGAGTGTACTCAATATCTCACCCAAGTTTCATTGCTATCGTACGAATGGTATATGAACACGTACGGGACCTTGTTGAAACGCTTCGCGCGTCGTCGCTCATTTGTTGCATCTACTCGTGCGCTACCAATTGTAAAGTGGATATACTAAGCCAGAATCCTTCCTTAGAATGTACTCAATATTTCACCCAAGTTTCATCACTATCGGCCGAATGGTATATGAACGCATACGGGACTTTGTTGAAACGCTTCGCGCGTCGTCGCTCATTTGTTGAATCTACTCGTGCGCTATCAATTGTTAAATGGATTTACTAAGCCAGAAACCTTCCCTGGAGTGTACACAACATCTCACCAAAGTTTCATCGCTATCGGATGGTATATGAACGCATACGGGACTTTGTTAAAACGCTTCGCGCGTCGTAGCTCATTTGTTGAATCTAATTATTGTGCGCTGCCTATTGTAAAGTAGATTTACTAAGCCAGACACCTTACCTCGAGTGTACACAACATCTCACCCAAGTTTAATCGCAATCGGACGAATGGTATATGAACGCATACGGGACTTTGTTGAAACGTTTCGCACGTTGTAGCTCATTTATTGAATCTACTCGCGCGCTGCCTATTGTAAAGTGGATTTACTAAGCCAGAAACCTTCCCTGAAATGTACACAACATCTAACCCAAGTTTCATAGCTATCGGACGAATGGTATATGAATGCATACGGGACTTTGTTGAAACGCTTTGCGTGTCGTCACTCATTTGTTGAATCTACTCGTGCGCTATCTACTGTGAAATGTATTTACTATGTTAGAAACCTTCCCTGGAGTGGAAACAACTTCTCACCCAAGTTTCATGGCAATCGGATGAAAGGTTTACGAACAAATACGGGACTGTGTCGAAATGCTTCGCGCGTCGTCGCTCATTTGTTGAATCTACTCGTGCGCTGCCTATTGTAAAATGGATTTACTAAGCCAGAAACCTTCCTTGGAGAGTAATCAACATCTCAACCAAGTTTCAGCGCAATCGGATGGGTGGTGTATGAACGCATAGGCGACATACACACCCACATACATACTATCAAGTAACATTGATTTTTATATATATACAAGCTGTACCCGGCATGCGTTGCAATGCCAATCAAAGAAAGTGTTGGCGTTGAAATTCTGTTTCTTGAAGTGCTTTTGGATACACAACATGTTGACTGCCTCTAAGGTATCGTAAAATGGATTTTCTAATTTAGAACCATTCGTGGAAGCGTGCACAACAACTTTCAAAAGTTTCATCGCTGTCACTCATTTGTTGAATCTACTCGTACGCTACCTGTTGTGAATTGGATTTACTAAGTCGAAACCCTTCCCTGGCGTGTACACAATAACTCATCAATGATTCATCGCAATCGGATGAATTGTATATGCACGTATACGGGGTTTTGTTTAAACGATTCGTGCGCTGTCACTCATTTGTTGAATCTACTCGTGCGCTACCTATTGAGAAATGTATTACTAAGCCGAAGCCCTTCCCTGGCGTGTACACAATAATTCATCAAGGTTTCATCGCAATCGAAGAATGTTATATGAACGCAATAGGGGATTTTGTTGAAACGCTTCGCGCGTCGTCACCCATTTGTTGCATCTACTCTTGCGCTACTTATTGTGAAATGGATTTACTAAGTCCCCTTCCCTGGCGGGTACACAATAACTAATCAATGTTTAATCGTAATCGGATGAATAGTATATGAACGCATACCTGATTTTGTATAAACGATTCGCGCTCCGTCACTCATTTGTTGAATCTACTCGTGCGCTACCTACTGTAAAATGTATTTTCTAAGTTAGAAACTGTCACGTAAGTGTCCACAACATCTCACCCAAGTTTCATCGCTATCGGACTAATGGGATATGAAGACATAGGGGACTGTATTGAAACGCTCCGCATGTCGTCGTTCATTTGTCGAATCTACTCGTGTGCTACCTACTGTGAAATGTATTTACTAAGCCAGAAACCTTCCTTGGAGTGTCCACCATATTTCACCCAAGTTTCACCTCTAACGGCAGAATGGTATATGACCTTATACGGGACTTTGTTGAAACGCTTCGCGCGTCGTCCCTCATTTGTTGAATCAACTTGTGCGCTGCATATTGTATAGTGGATTTACTAAGCCAGAAATTTTCCATGACGTGTACACAACATCTCACCCAAGTTTCATAGCTACGGAGAAATGGTACATGAATGCATACGGGACTTGGTTGAAACGCTTCGCGTGTCGTCGCTCATTTGTTGATTCTACTCTTGCGCTACATATTGTAATATGGATGTACTCAGCCAGAAACCTTCCCTGGAGTGTACACAACATCTCACCCAAGTTTCATCGCAATCGGATGAATGGTATGTGAACGTATACGGGACGTTGTCGAAACGCTTCGCGCGTAGTCACTCATTTGTTGAATATAAACGTGCGCTTCGTATTGTAAAATGGATTTACTTAGCCAGAAACCTTTCCTGGAGTGTACACAACAATTCACCAAACATTTATCACTATCAGACGACTGGTATATGACTTTATACGGGACTTTGTTGAAACGCTTCGCGTGTCATCGCTCATTTGTTGAATCTACCGGTGCGATACCTATTGTAAAATGTATGTACTAAGCCAGAAACCTTCCCTGGAGTGTACACAACATCTCACCCAAGTTTCATCGCTATCGGATGAATGGTATATGAAATTATATGGGACTTTGTTGAAACGCTTCGCGCGCCGTTGCTCATTTGTTGATTCTACTCGTGCTCTACCTATTTTTAAAGGGATATACTAAGCTAGAAACCTTCCCTGGAGTGCACACAAAATCTCAGCCTAGTTTCATCCTTATCGGACGAATGGTATATGAACGCAAACGTGACTTTGTTGAAATGCTTCGCGCGTCGTAGCTCATTTGTTGAATCTACTCGTACGCTGCCTATTGAAAAGTGGATGTACTAAGCCAGAAAATTTCCCTGCAGTGTACACAACATTTTACGCAAGTTTCATAGCTATCGGACGAATGGTATATGAATGCATACGGGACTTTGTTGAAACGCATTGCGTGTCGTCGCTCATTTGTTGAATCTACTTGTGCGCTATCTACTGTGAAATGTATTCACTAATTTTGAAACCTTCACGTAAGTGTACACAACATCTCACCCAAGTTTCATCGCTATCGGACGAATGGTATATGAACACATACGGGACTTTGTTGAAATGCTTCGCGCATCGTCGCTCATTTGTTGAATCTACGCGTGCGCTACCTATTGTAAAATGGATTTACTAAATCAGAAACCTTCCTTGGAGTGTACTCAACATCTCACCCAAGTTTCATCGCAATCAGACGAATGGTATATGAACGCATAGGAGACATACACACCCACAGACAAACTATCACGTTACATTGATTTTTATATATATAGATTCCAAATTAATCTAGAATGTCAGGTGCTATACGTGAGCAAATTATAGGGCTGTTGGCTTGCATACTTTCTCATATTTTGATATTAGGGTAACAAAAATAGAGACAGTAATTATTAACAGTTGGCATCCCTGGTTACTCTTAAGAATCAGCATAGTCATATCTGCTATGGTTCACATAGCACACACGAAATTTGGTTGAAATCCAATTGATAGTGTAGAAGTTATATGCATTTAAAATTTGGACCTATCAGCAGGCTTATAATCATTTTTGCAACACTGCCATGTATGCCCTCCTGGAATTTTAACTGGAATATTATTATCTATACGTGTGCCAATTTTGAAATAGCTCCCATTCATACATTCCAAGATATCCAATATGGAGCTCAAATTTGAATTGCGATTTTTCAGCAGTTGGTAGCACTGACATCATTTCAAATATGGCCGTGAGATATTCAGGTATAGATCTTTACTTCTACCAAATTTTGTTTCGATTGCTGCAGCCATTTAGGAGTTGATAGGGACACACACACACACACACACACACTGCCAGACAGACAGAAGGACAGACAGACAGACAGAAGGACAGACAGACAGACCACATTTGCCCGATCTCATAAGTCTACTTTTTCCTCATTTTTACAAAATGTGAAAAGTAGGCTAAAAATAGATATGTACACAATAAAAGTATGAAAATTCTAAATCTAAACTAAAAGTCTTATAAAAGTAGCCACTCTCCCTCATGAACCGGATGACGAGGTCTGCTGACGGGTCGACATCACGTAGAATACGGGAGAGGGTGTTAGGCAGTTTGAGTGTTCTGCGCAGACGGGCCAAGTCCACATACTCCAAGATAGTATGTACCACGGTAAGGTGGGCACCGCTAGTACACACAGGGAGTGTGTGGGAGTGCGTAGCAATCCCATGGCCGATCCGAAGTCGAGAGAGTACCAGAGCTTCCTTCCGATTAGATCGGAAGGATGATTTCCACAACTTCGTTGTCTCCTTGATTGCCTCTCATGTTTTGGGCAGTGGCGTGGCGCGCCACGCTTCCTCCCAATGCGCCAAAAAGAAAGGCCATTGAAATCTTATACAAAAACAGAACACAACTCATTCAGTATCTTCGCACAAGCGAACAACACTAATTGGAGTACTTTTACAACAAATAGTACTTACACACACTCAGTTCAGGTAAGAATGTATGTAGTGAAATAAGATTTATGCTCTCCTCCAGCATGTTAACATGCGCACCTTGACTTCATTATGTATGTCCCTCTCGCTACTTCTTGACATTGATCCTACAACCATGTTTCACTTTTTACATGCCGAGAGTCTTCCTTGCCAACACAAGCCATTCACTTTTGAAGATCATCATCGTTAGACTGTGATATCGGGCATTACGCCAACAACTGCACTCTTTGGAATCCAGCATGGCAAGTTCGGCTCGCCTGAGTCAGTAGCTGCTTCCAGCGGACACCCTTAGGATGAGCTACACGTTCCGTTCAATTTCAAGAAGTTCCGACTTTCGCCACCAAATATCAATGATACCTAGTGGTGGCCGATGGAAATTTGATAGAGCGTTCCGACGAAATCTAACCTAACAATTTAGCTTCACACAAGTTTAGTTTGTGGAAGGATCGTTTACATGCCTAAGTCGTCGGATATTTTAAGAGCGTCAGAAATCCTTCAGTATGCCTTCCTTCGGAGGGGAAGTACAGCCGGCGGTCCCATGTCATAATACCAGGCGGTAATGCGACACGTCATCGCCGACAGAAACCCATACCACTTAAGAAGTATGCGTGCATGTGATGATAATTATGATGATTGTTTTAAGAGACCTAACATCGAGGTTATCAGCCCCTGATAGTGATAACTAAATGGAAACTACTGCTACAACTATTATTACTGACTACAGACATATTAGTAATTTATAAACTAGAAAAACTAAACAACAAGGATCAGGGATATAAATGACAGGAAGAAAAGAAATGCCATCAACGCTCAACCCGCGAAAAATGAGGATTGAAGGACATACACTGGCGGGAAGAAAAGAAATCCCAACAGCGTGAAATAAGGAATGTAGAGTAAGGAAATTTCGGCAATATACAGTATTTGGCGAGGTAACATATTTAATTGATTAAAGGTACAAGACTACAGGTTAATGTCCGCGCTAGAAAAGCATCGGATATGTGTCATGCTGGTCCATTAATAACAGGTGGCGGATGTGAGCTTGCTGGATGGAGTTCCATGCCTGTCGCACTTGGTGGGTCAATACAGGGACGATTAATGCCGGTTGTGGATGACGCTGGAGTTTTCATCCAATGATGTCCTATACGTGCTCGATTGGGGACAGATCTGGGGGCCAAGCAGGCCAAGGCAGCATGTCGACACTGTAGAGTACGTTGGGTTACAACAGTGGCATGAGGGGGTGTGCGTTATCCTCTTGGTGAACACACCCGGAAAAGCTGTTGATTAATGACAGCACAAGAGGTCGAATCACCAGACGAACGTACACAACTTCAGACTGGGTGCGTGGGACAACCACGAGAGTGATCCTGCTGCTCCCCAGACAAGAACGCCCGGTGTAGGTCTAGTGTGTCGACGCCGCAGACAGGTGGAATACAGGCTCACCTGGCCTCCTTCTAACCAACACACAGCCAACACTGGCACCAAGGCAGAATCGGCTTTAATCGGAAAACACAACGGACCTCCACTCCATCCTCCAATGAGCTCTCGCTTGACACCACTGAAGTCGCAGAAGGCGTTGGTTTGGGGTAAGTGGAATGCACGCTGCAGTGTTGTCTTTCAAGTAACCGATTTCGAACAGTTCGTTGCGTCACTGTGGTGCCAACTAACGATCGAATTGCTGCTGCCGCCCAATGCGCCAAAGCCATACGCCAAATACGGCGGTCCTCCCTCTCTGTGGTGCCACGGGGTCTCCGGAGCCCGGTCTTCTTGCGACCGTACCTTCCCGTGACCACAGCTGCCTCACGCATACACAGTGGAGACATTCCTGTTAAGTCGTTCTGCAATAGCGCGGGAGGAAAATCCTCCTTTAGGTATCCCAATTACACGACTTCGTTGAAACGCAGTGATCTGTCGATACTGGCCTGTTCGTCGTCGTAAAGGCATTCTTGACCGACTCACAGCCACTCCGCCCAATCTCACAGGTAACCAACGCCCTCGCACGGTACAGTCCGTATTTAAAAGCAAACCTGATGTTCAACGTCATGGGACCACTACTAGCGCCACGCTAATGCAATTTGCAGGAAATTTGAATCAACGTAATCTTTCAGATGTATAAACACGACTACCAACGTTCTTTAATCTAGCAAAATACCTCCTTGGTGTTAGGATATTTTTTTCAGCCAGTGTAGAAGAAAGTGGGGCCATAAAAGACGGATAGGAAAGGAAACGTGGAGAGGAACCGCCCTAAAGTGAGTGCAAAAGGGGGAAAACGGGCCCAGCTTGGGAAACCCTTGAGGTCGCCAACTTAGAGCTCACCAGCCGTGTGCCCTTGAGTATATAGCACTATCGACGGAACACCTTAAGAGGTGAGACTACTCACACCCTGCCTCCTTTAGAGCTTTCCGCAGAAGGCAGGAGATAACACGAAAAGAAAATTTGAGGTCTGAACCCTCGAAGAATGAGGGAATCCGAAAATATGAGGTAAGGACCAATTAAGGCAGGAAAGGGAAAGACTCCCTCGGCTCCGGATACCCTAATTTGTTCCGTGTTGGAATAGAATAAGAGTTGGCCAAGGGAAGGTGACAGGAGAGATGACAAAAAGGGTGCTCGCCATGAGTGAGTGGGAAAATGCTGGACTCAGCTCCAGTCTCGTGGTCGCAAACCCGCGTCCCATTAGATGTTAGACCCTGGGGGAAATGGAAATAGGGAACAAGAAGTTCCGTGACGAACTAAAGAGCCTACTTTTCATGCCAATGATTATTCTACAGTATATGAACCTATCTAGAATAATGACGAAATTAAGTTGCTAATATCGAAATTTCTAATTAGTTCGAAATACTGTATACCTGGCATAATGTAGCGTAATAGGGCACCACAGTTGGCAGCCCTGATGACTAAATATATTCTTAGTTCCATCTCTTAAGGTACAGAATACAAAATTTGGTTGAAGTCCAATGAATAGCATGGACGTTACATGCAGTTAAACATTGGATCTAACTGCGCGCGTAAAATCATGTTGGCAACAATGCCATGCATGTATTGGTCAAAAATAATCTGAAATAATATGATCTATTGTTGTGCCAATTTTGAATGAAATCCATTAGTTAGTATATAAGTTACATGCATTTTAAAATTGGACCTATCAGCAGGCTTAGAATCATGTTGGCAGCACTGACGTATATTAGTTACTCCAAATTCATCTAGAATGCCAGGTACTATACGTGTGCAAAGTTTAAAGCTATTGGCTTGCATACTTTCTGATATATTAATATTAGGGTAACAAAAATAGGGACAGTACATATTAATAGTTGGCAGCCCTGGTTGCTCTTAAGAATACGTATAGTCATATCTGTTATGGTACACATAGCACATACGAAATTTGGTTCAAATCCAAATGATAGTATGGAAGTTGCATGTATTTAAAGTTGGACCTGTCAGCAGGCTTAGAATCATGTTGGTAGCACTGAAGTATATAAGTTACTCCAAATTAATATAGAATGTCAGGTACTATACGTGTGCATAGTTTAAAGCTGTTGGCTTGCATACTTTCTGATATATTTGTATTTGGATGAAATAAATTAGGAGCATTTATTAACAGTTGGCAGCCCTGGTGGCTCTTAAGAATACGCTCAGTCATATCTGTTTATGTACACATACAACATACGAAATTTGGTTGAATTCCAATTGATAGTGTAGAAGTTATGTGCATTTAAAAATTGGACCTATCAGCAGGCTTATAATCATATTGGCAACACTGCCATGTATGGACTCCTGGAAATTAAACTGCAATATTATTATCTACACGTGTACCAATTTTGAAATAGCTCCCATTCATACCTTCCAAGATATACATCATGGAGCTCAAATTTCAATTGCGATTTTTTTGCAGTTGGTAGCACTGACATCATTTTCAAATATGGCCGTGAGATATTCAGGTATATATCTTTAATCCCACCAAATTTTGTTTCGATTGCTCCAGCCGTTTAGGAGTTGATAGGGGGGACACACACACAGCCAGACAAACAGACAGAAGGACAGACAGACAGACACACATTTGCCCGATCTCATAAGTCTACTTTTTCCTCATTTTTGCAAAATGTGAAAAGTAGGCTAAAAATTACTCAGCTCAGGAATGCCTCGGGGTTGCGAACGTAGGTGCTGCTGACGATGATGATGAGAGGAAAGGATTCGCCCTCAAGTAAGTGCAAAAGGGGGGAAAAGGGCCCAGCTTAGGAATCCCTTCGCGGAAGATGGTAATTGTAGTTTTAAGGAACCTAACATCTAGGTGAAGGGCCCCTAATGGATCGGATGGGAATGGAAATGAAACTACTTACATCTAACTTACAGACTGGAAGATTAAGAAAAGGACAAAACAAGATGGGGATAAAAGGCAGTAAATCATGTTGTTCTCAAACTTTGAACACGATATTCAGTAAAGAACATTTACTTAGCACACAATTCCGACGGTAGCTTTGCTAGCTAACTGTGATATTCTCTGCTCTACGAGTATACTTCGTAGATCTACGTACCATAATGTTATGTGATATGTTGTTTGCAAATACCCTCGGTGTTTCTCCTACTCAATCGAGAGTAACCCTCGGGTGCACAGAACTATATTTATCGTGTTCTCACTACAGTATTCGGAGCACTTTCAATAACTATTAATTGTTTACTACGTCGCTCAAACCTTGGGTCGACTAGCGCTGTCTGCCGCCCATAATGGCGTGATGCGAACTGTCATAGGACTGTGTACAACCCTGCTATGTAAGCGTTTTAACGCCGGCCCTTCAACGAGATGTGGTCTCTGACCCTTATTTCCATGGACATCATCATTAAATTTTGAGACTGATGTTTTCTTAAAGTAGATGATTGCCAGGTTTCATTGGTGCCACCGATTTTGCAATCCGATCGATGAATTTCACGTCAAACGATTTGCGTACTTTTGTTAATGATCTAAAAAGGTAATTTTCCTAATCTCGATATCGCGATCTGGACCTGCAGTGGGAATAAGGTATTCGGCCTGCTGTGTAAGCAATTAATTTGAACATTTAATCTTAATCCAATTAATTAGCTTATACATTCTGCCTTATATTTAGGCAAATGAATATCTCTTTGGAATTTACCAGCTCTTTTTATTTAACCAGTTACCATGGGAAAAGTGTGAGTCACGTGCTGTATATAATCATGAGCCACGCCCACATCTCTATTCTCTTCGCTCTAGCGGTTCCCGCTTAGGAATTTTCCATGTATATCGCTGAGGTAAGGCATCCTGAAGAGCGGTGACGCGATCTGGTAAATCCCTATCAGAGGATGGTCTCGTTCTGCTCTAAGGCGTCTGGTATTTCGATTAAACTACGCATTACAATTTCTCGTCAAGAAACCGAGCCAGTAAGGTTTCAAAAATTGATGATGATGATGATAATTTTTGTTTTAAGGGGCCTAACATCTAGGTTATCGGCCGCTAATGATCTGGGTGATAGCGAAAATGACAACAAAATGTAAACCGGAACGAAAATTAAGTGATACGGAAAATACTTACAAAAAGGAACTTAGATTGAAACAACTCACAACATGTTCTTACAGAAGGGAATTTAGAACGAAAAGATTCACAAAAGGAATAGATTGAAAAATACGCACAAAATGTAGGCTAGGTTCAAAATATGTACAACATGCAACTGAAATTCAAAATACTTACAAAATGCAAATGTGATCGAAAATACGTACAAAATGCAATTGAGGTTCAAAATACTTACAAAATGTAATTTAAATTGAAAATACACAATGCAATTCAGATTGAAAGATCCCATTTCCAATCCAAAATATTCACAAAGTGCAATTGAAATTCAAAATACTTACAAAATGCAATTGAAATTGAAAATGCTTACAAAATGTACTGTAGATTCAAACTACTCATTTGGATTGACAATATTTACAAAATGCAATTTAGATTGAAAATACCTGACAAAATGTAATTTAGATTCAAAATACCCACAAAATGCAATTGAGAATCAAAATAGTTGCAAAATGCCCACCACACAAAATGCAATTGAGATTTAAAATTCTTGCGAAATACGGTTTTGGTTGGAAAAAAAACATACAAAATGCAATTGAAATTCAAAATACTCACTATAATGCCCTGCTCCTACATTGAAAGACTTACTAAATAGCAATTTAGATTGTCAATCTTCACAAAATGCAATTGAGGTTGAAAACAATCGCGAAATGTAATTTAGATCGAAAAAACTTACAAAATGCAACGTAGATTAAAAAATACCTACAAAATGTAGTGCAGATGGAAAAAAATCGCTAAAGGGAAATTAGATACACGGGGAGCCAAGTAACAAAAACAGTGCGGGAATCTTAAAGAGAAAAGGAAATATAATGAAAAGAAAACAAGAGGTCCGACCCCTCGAAGAAGAAGGGATCAGGAAAGATGAGACTAGGGCCAATTAAGGCGGGAAAGTGAAAGACTCTCTAGGCCTCGGATACCCTAATACAGTCGGGGTCGGAAAAGAACAAGAGTTGACCAAGGGAGGTCGACAGGAAAGAAGACGGAGAGGAGCCTGGCACAAGTAAGTGGAAGCAATGCCGGACTCAACTGGGATCCCGTGGTCGCCAACCCACGTCCCACAAGATGTGAGCCCCTGGGGAAGTTTCAATAATTACGCATATAATTACATATAGTGCGTATTTTCTGATGAGAAACAATTGCGTATTGCACAGCACGTTGTAATGTAAGCTTACACAACAAAGATGCTTCTTTTGCAGAAGAAGAGCAATAGCTACTATTATTATGAACAATACTATATGCTATACGTGTGAGAAGCTATGATGGCTGTAGTAGACTCTTCCGTGAATCAAGGGCAACCAATGACGTTGCTGTAAAATGTGTGGTACTTAAAGTACAGGTCTCCCATGTAATCAGACCGTCAGGCAGCGTTTTCACTCTTCGCTCAGGCAACCGAGCTTATGACGTACCTCGGCCGGGATTTTTTTCTTAATTCATTGTTTTATGCCTACTTTGCCATCAATAATATTAAGCTTAATTATTTTTGTAACCCCGACAATCATTTTGAATAACCCCGTATAATGTATATTATGCAACAGAAAATAGTACATATACTGTATAGATTTCATATATGGTTGTATACTCTTTGTCCTTATCCCTAAAACTATCACCTCTACCACAATGTATTGTTTGTTTTCTTTTATAGTCTATTGATAATTAGCTAGTAAGTGTCTAAATCATTATGATATACTTTATGAAGATTGAATAACTAAACTACTAACTTATTGCAATGCATTCACGTCCGTTAATTTCGATATTAAGCCTCCAAACTTAAGAATCCTTCGTTTTGGGTATCTTCCCCATTAAAAACCCTCGGCGATCACAGTAGGTTGGTGCTGCAACCTAGCAGTGAATTAATATATATCTTGTACGCCTCTGAGTGTTGAATGAACAGGCAGTGTAAAGCAGCCAGGAAGGAGGCGATCCAGTTGGCAGTGCTTAAAAGTAATCGGAGAGCGGTCGTGGCTACAAGTTCAAGTGATACAAAATTGCAATACTTCAGGAGGCCAGGTATTCACAAAGTAGAATGTTTTGGAACAATTACACACGTAATCTGCAATAGGACAGCACCGTACAGAGGCATTGAGATGGCTGTGGTTGATGACGTGTATCATGTTCTTCTAATCTCCTTCTTGAAATGTCTTCTGTTTATGTGCGATGCTGGGGCTGTGATTATTAATAAACGAGTGTATATATTAGCCCCTTCCTTGAGCTACATGGCATTTTATTTAGTATCTGTGTAAATAGCTCGTGCTCATCATTTGTAAAAGAATTCAAGTAAAAAAGAAAAAGTTAACTCTAGTAGTATTCGATCCCCAGTCAACCGCCTGAGAAACTAACGCGCTAGCCCCGAGCCAACCGTGTCCTTAACACCTGAGTGTTATTAACTGACTTAGATACAACGTGCTAGGAAATAATGTCTTGAAATAAACGATTTATTTACTGCAGTACATCTCCATTATAAATCATTTCATACAAAGTTTATATTATTTGTATCAGTAGACTATATCACATACAACATACAGTACTAAAACTATTGAAATATAGGACAGGCACAAGAGGTCAGCTACCATCTTGTCATGTGACTGAGACGGCTCAGATCTTTAAAGCCACTCATACAGTATAATATTATAATAAAAAAATAATAGTAAATAACGGATCACGTCCTTTAGGATAGCTTAAACAACCCTTGGCTCGATAATCAGAATTGGTGGGTCTTAAGCTATTGATTATATTGGTTTCATAATTCACACGGGTGCCATCATGAAATGGCATGGCTGATGACTTTGTAGTTGGGCGAAAGACGCGTCCTATATAAAGGTATGTTGCTACCAAATTTGGTAGAGATCGGATGATTAGTTTAGTCGTAATTTGACTTTACGTTTTTAACGTTTGAATGGCCACCATTCAGTTTTGGTAAAGATGGCGGCGATATAAAATATGACACTGAGGTGCATTTTGCTAGTGCTACCTCAGTATAAAATTTCCTTCAATTCGGTTTCACCGTGTTTGAATTGATTGGGGGGGGGGGGGGGGGGGGAGACAGACATACAGAGTACACACACACATACACCCACAGACACACAATTTTTGGTCCTGTGTAGATCTCATAAGTGTACATGGATTCAATCCCCAGCCCTACGGGTGAGAGTTCTGTTACGCTAACCCATTGGCCAAACCTGACCATTGCTAGAAGAATGTTATCAACAGCCTTAAATATACTTGCGTAGGAAATAATGTATTGTTTCAATACATTGAATTCATGTCTGTCTGTCCACCCCCCCCCCCCTCTAACAATTCAAACACGGTTGAACCGAATTGAACGAAATTTGGTACAGAGGTAGCACTAGCAAAGGGCACCTCAGTGTCATTTTTATATCGCTGCGTATTATGCCTTTTTTATGAACTATTTGATACTAAATATATATTATGTCTTTCATTACGTTACATTAAGCAACTTAAGTCAGCTGAAATATGGACCAGGCGGCAAAAGTTAGCGGTCATTTTGACGTATGAGTTTTAAGTGCTCGGTGCATGGCATGGCCGGCTTCGGTGGCGTAGTCGGTAGCTTGCTGAACTGCTATGCCCAAGATAGAGGGTTCAAACCCGGCCGAAGTCGTCGGATTTTTAAGAGCGTTAAAAATCCTTCAGTATGCCTTCCTTCGGAGGGGAAGTAAAGCCGGCGGTCCCATGTCAAAGATTTATGGCATGTAAAAGATCCTTTCACAGACTAAACTTGTGCAAAGCAAAATTTGTTAGGTTAGATTTCGTCTGAACGCTCTATCAAAGTTCCAACGTTCACCAATAGGTATCATTGATATCTGGTGGCAAAAGTTGGAACTACTTGAAATTGAACGGAACTTGTAGCACACCCTTTAGGGTTGCCACTGGAAGCAGCTACAGACTCAGGCAAGCCGAACATGTCCTCGGACACTCCCGGCACTAAACGCCATACGATAAATAAATAAATAAATAAATAAATAAATAAATAAATAATAAATGGCATGGCAGTGTCTGAGCGCTCGAAAGTCACGGCTACAGTATCAAATTTACAGTAAAAAATTATAATATCCAGCAAGTCACATCCTTGTGGTCAGTTTAAGTCACTCTCACTTAGATAACCAGGACTTGTTGGATCTATGTTATAGATTAGCCTCTATTGCTTACAAGATTCTCACGGCTACCAACTTGAATGATTTGCCTGGTGACCTTGTAGTTTAGGCGACAGACACTTTTCACATGAATGTATATTTTTCCAAAATTTAGTAGAGATCGGATGGAAAATTTAGTCGTAAGTTGATTTAAGCTTTGAAAATTTTGATGGTCACTGTTTTTCTTCGGTGGCCTTTGCTAGTGCTGCCTCCATACTAAAATTGGTTCATTGAGGGTGGAGCACTATCCAGGGTGCACAATTAGTGTGATGGGTATATACACCCTGCCTTCATTAGGGCCTTGAGCAGTAGGCAGGATATGATAATGAAAAGGAAAGCAAATAGTCTCACTCCTCGAAAAATGAGGGTATCGGGAATGATGAGTCAATGCCCATTCCCATGTTCCCCTAGTTGCGAGCTTCTGGGAGAGAGAAGAGGTGAAGTCTGACCCCCCGAAGAATAAGGATATTGTGAAAATAGAGACATTAGGCAATTCAGGCTGGATAATGAACAAGTAGTTCCGTGAAGAACTAAAGCCTATTTTCATATATCCTGCTTATGTTAATTGCCACTAACAACATACAAAATTTCAGTTTGATTGCTGTAATAGTTTCGTAGATATTGAGAACCGATTAAATATTTCGGGTGGTCGCCATGTTGGATTTTTAAATATGAAGGTCATAGATAATGTACTGTTGTTACATGAAGATTATTGTGTACGTGTAGTATTCAAACTTCGATCGCATGATTAGGACACAAGAAGTAAAAACGAGATTTTTAAATTTCGCACAGCTGCCATCTTGTGGTTATGGAAACAATTGAAATAAATTGGATGCCAGTGGATTAACATTTGTATAAGGATTTACTGTACCAAGTTTCACTGCACTAGGATGGTTAAACTGCGATAAACGTCCATGTGAATATTTATACTTTGCGTCACCGCCATGTTGGATTTATGATCGCCAGGTCATTGCAATTCTTATAGGTCAACTTATGTTCTTAGCCCCTATGAACATTAAAAAATTAGTTTGATTGCTGTAATAGATTCGTAGATATTGAGAACCGTCTAAATAGTTCGGATGGTCGCCATGTTGGATTGTTATATGTATAGGCCGTAGAGTCATGTGCCATTAAAGGAAAATTATTGCGTAGGTTTATTATTCAAACTTTCACTTCGCTCGCATGATTACGACACAATAAATAAAAACTTAATTTTGAAATTCGCACGGCCGCCATATTGAGGTTATGTAAACAATTCAACTAAATTACTTACCAGTGCATTACAATGAGTATAAACATTTGCTGTACCACGTTTCATTGCGTTTGGATCATTAAATCGTGAGAAAAGTCTATTTAAAACTTTCAAATTCGCTTGGCCGCCATGTTCGTTTTGTAGTTAACCGGTTTTTGAAAGTCTCATAGATGAACATCCAGTAATGTCCTTTAATTCCTTACAAAATTTCAGGGTGATACCGGTAATAGTTTCAGAGATATAGAATGCCGTTGAAATATTTCGCACAGCCGCCATCTTGAGGTTATGTAAACAATTGAACGAAGTAAGATGTGTGTGCATTACAATGTTTATAGGCACATACTGTACCAAATTGTATTTCATTCGGCTGGTTAAATCGCGAGAAACGTCTATTTAAATGTCGCAAATTCACTTGGCCGCCATGTTCGTTTTGTAGTTACCAGGTTTTCATAAGTCACATAGGTGAACTTCTAGTAGTTCCCTCTATCATCGTGAAATATTCCTGGGTGATATCGGTAATAGTTTCGGAGATATTGAATGCTGGTGAAATATTTCGCACAGCCGCCATGTTGAATTGGTGAGACGTAACAATATTTGAAGGGCACGGTCGGGGTCATCTGGAATAGTGCTATGAACTTACCGAGTTTCATTGAAATCGCTCCAGCCGTTTAGACGTTATTAGGGGGGACACACACCATCACACACACCATCACACACACCATCACACACACAGACAGACACACAGAGAAAAGGTGATCTCATAAGCCTATTTTTTTTTCAAAAATGAAAATAGGCTAAAAATGAATGGATATATTTAGTTTTAAAAAAATGGTGGTTGTATTTAGCTATGGAAATCAGGATATTTCACATGATCTCAAATATTTATCCTAATTCGTGATATTTATTGTGCCCAATTAGACACAGCAGTCTGGCATCGATCTCGGGTCTTATCAAAGAAGACCAGGCCCATGATTCTGCCCAGAATCGAATCATTGATCTCTGAGGGGGAACAGCTACAGGGAACCCGAAGAGCAATGAGTTATATCTGCATATAATCATAATAGCAGGATTTCACGGCTAGAACGGGAATATCATAGCTTTTTAAGGTGGATAATTGCAAGGAAATGCAGACCTATATACGTTTTAGAAGCCCGAATTCATGAAAGCAAACCAGCTTGACAGTTGACAAATCGGAGCTAGCGAAGGGACGTATTTAAGTGACGCCAGGGAACTCATTTTCGTCTGGACCACACGAACAGCTCAAGATTAATGACTCTGGGATCCACCAGTTCACAAGGCCTGAGAGTAGAGAGGGGGCAGCCGGCCAGGGAAATTAATTGATTACAGCCAATTGGAGCATCGAAATGAAATAAAATTTACACCCAGGTGAATATATTCTAGGAAAGATAATTTAGGAGTGTTCTCACGCCTAAATTAAAGCCCACATCTATAAATGAGCCTCTGAACACACTGCTTCCACTCGGGAGGAAGGTTTTGGAGACCAGCAGAGGGGGAAGTACCAGGATAGCGTTATGACGCCATGGTAAAAGGCAATTAATTGTAATTAATTGGCCGAAGCGATCGCTTGCACGCGAGTGATTTTGGGACCTCCACACCTAGACATACGAGGATTATACTTCACTTTGTCTGGAAATGTATTATTCCAGGAAGGGAGTCGGTCCTGAGTGTCCAGTGGACTATGTTTCACAAGAAAGCTTTATATAGGGGGAAGCTTCGCAGGGAAGTTAGTCCGTCTTTGGTTCGTCTTCAGTTCGTCTTCAGTTCATCTTGACTCAACACGTAAACTAACGCGCTGCCAGATCACGCAAGAAAGTGCGCGAATTTATAAAGTATCGACGCTCAAATATACTTGGAGAACAATGGAAGCACACCATGCAGCTCCACAATAGTAATTATGTATCGTGTAAGATTTAGTCTACAGCAGATATTTAACCAATAACATACGCAAGTATAAATTCTATATACTTACTTACTTAATTCCTGCCGCTCCTTCCGGAGCATAGGGCCTTGGCGAAATTTCTCCACGCAGTACGGTTCTTGGCCATTCTCTTCACTTGACTCCAGTTCTTGTCCACCTCTGCAATTTCATTTTCGATCGTCCTCTTCCAGGTCTTCTTAGGTCGACCTCGCTTCCTGGCGCCTTGAGGATTCCAGTCTAGCGCCGCCCTCTCAATAGCTCCGTCCGGCTTCCTTAGTGTGTGACCAATCCAGCGCCATTTCCTCTCCTTGATCTGGATGCTAATCGGTTGTTGATTGGTGATGGTCCCAAGATCTTCATTTGAGATTATGTCCGGCCACCTCACATTCATGATGCGACGCAGACATCTGTTAATGAACCCCTGTAGCTGGTTGTTGATCGGTTTTGTGACTTTCCATGTTTCACAGCCGTAGAGAAGAATCGACTTTACGTTGCTATTGGTCTTCCTGGAAATGTTTCTATTTCTCCAGATGGGGTAGAGCTGGACAAAGGCACCATTTGCCTTCCTGATACGGCTTCGAACATCTTCCTCTGCTCCCCCATCATTTGTTACCATACCTCCAAGGTAGAGGAAGGACTCAACTCGCTCAATGTCCTTTCTGTTGACTGTCAAACTGGTCGTGATATCAGAATTTATCCTCATCTCTTTGGTCTTGTTGGTGTTGATCATCAGTCCTGCACGTTCTGCTTCTCTCTGCAACCTCCCCAGCTTATCTTTTATGTCTCGGTACCGTTGTGCCATAAGACAAATGTCGTCTGCGAAATCCAGATCTTCAAGCCTGTCATTTATACCCCATTGAATACCCCTCTTCCGTCCTCCCACTACCTTCTTAATCACACTATCCAGGACCAACAGGAACAGAGTGGGGGAAAGGACACACCCCTGTCTCACTCCGGAACTGACCTTTATCTTTTCTGTTAATTTGCCTTCGTGAAGAACCTGGCACTCATACCCTTCGTACATCTCTTCCATGATTCTGATGATCTTTGGAATTTTATATTCCTCGAGGGTCTTCCACATGATTCTTTGATTTACGGAGTCGAAGGCTTTCTCGAAGTCAACAAATGTGAGGTAAAGGGTATTCCGCCACTCCACACTCTGCTCCAGGATGATTCTGAGGGTGTTGATGAGATCCACACAGCTGCGATGTTGTCGAAATCCAGCCTGTACCACTTCAGCGTTTCAAATTGATGGAAAAAAAAGAATACGAGTTGCACGACACAACACTTATTAATTAAGGCATAAGATAATGAATTAATGATACTGAAAGTAAATGCCCCGTGTAAAATGGATAAATGTTTAATAATTGCAGATTAATGTCATGTAAAGATAAATTGTGATTATTGTGTTGTGATATTCTAGTTTGTGTTAAATTGTGCCACGTGAAGAACACTATGGACACTTGCAAATGTCAGAGAGTATCAATAATAGGATGTTTGGAATAGACTTGAGTGCGGTGAAGCACTAATTTTAAGGAGAGACTCACAGATAACTTTGATTTTTGTTGTGGGAAGTAAATGTAAACTATCCTTTGTTTGTGTTTTATGTTGTATAGCCATGATTTTCTATCATTAAATGTTATATTTAGGAATATGTTGTTTCTTTCAAGTAGAGTAGTCACCTGACATACTCAAATCCTGAGCATGTGATCGTATGGTGGGCATGAATGTCCCATACCCCGAAAGACCGTGAGTTAGCTGGGATACGAACACATGTTCCATATGATGACGATTGGGTACATTATGTTGAACATAATATTAATATGTACAATTAGAAATTAAATGCCTAAATTATAAAATACAGTAGTCGCATATGATGTGTAACATCTGACATAGAAGAAACCTCACGTGAAATTGTTGATACACCGGTATTTTACACTATTGAAAAATGAAAATCCACAGCCTGCTTCCAGTCTCCGACCGGGTCAGGAATGGAATGAATGAAGCCCCCATCTAGCGGCGAGGATATGGACTGTGCCAGCTGCCGAAGCCTGACGCACTCCTCTGGGGCAATGATTAAATGAACGATAGATGAAATGAAATGATAGTGGAGAGTGTTGCTGGAATGAAATTTTGACAGGGATAACCGGAGTACCCGGAGAAAAACCTGTCTGCCTACGTTTTGTCCAGCACAGATCTCACATGAAGTGACCGGGATTTGAACCACGGACCTAGCGGTGAGAGGCCGGCGTGCTGCCGCCTAACCCACGGAGACTTCCATTTTATACTATTATTGGCACAAATATTAATTTATTGAAAACAAGTAGTTCCATGAAGAACTACACAGCCTATTTTCATATATCCTACTTATGTTAATTGCCACTATCAACATACACGATTGCAGTTTGATGGCTGTAATAGATTCGTAGATATTGAGAACCGACTAAATATTTCGGATGGTCGCCATGTTGGATTTTATATATGTAGGTCCTAGAGTTATGTACTGTTAGATGCAGATTATTGTGTACGTGTAGAATTCAAACTTCAATCGCATGATTAGGACACAGGAAGTAACAAGGAGATTTAAAAATTTCACACAGCTGCCATCTTGAGGTTATGGAAACAATTGAAAAAATTAGATGCCAGTGGATTACCATTCATATAAGGATTTACTGTACCAAGTTTCACTGCACTCGGATGGTTAAATTGCGAGAAACGTCCATATGAATATTTATACTTCGCGTCGCCGCCATGTTGGATTTGTGATCACCAGGTTATTTAAAGTCCTATAGGTGAACTTAACTTCATAGCCCCTATGAACATTAAAACATTCAGTTTGATTGCTGTAATAGATTCGTAGATATTCAGAGCCGTCTAAATATTTCGGATGGTCGCCATGTTGGATTATTAAATGTATAGGCCATAGAGTCATGTACCATTAAAGGAAAATTATTGCGTTGGTTCGTTATTCAAACTTTCACTTCGTCGCATGATTACGACATAAGAAATAAAAACTTAATTTTAAAATTCGCACAGCCGCCATCTTGAGGTTATGTAAACAATTTAACTAAATTAGATACCAGTGCATTACAATGTGTATATATATTTCCTGTACCAGATTTCAGTGCGTTTGGAACATTAAATCGCGTGAAAGGTCTATTTAAATTTTCAAATTCGCTTGGCCGCCATGTTCGTTTTGTAGTTAACCGGTTTTTGAAAGACTTATAGATGTACTTCCAGTAGTGCCCTTTATCTCCGTACTAAATTTCAGGGAGATACCGCTAATAGTTTCAGAGATATAGAATGCCGGTGAAATATTTCGCACATCTGCCATCTTTTGGTTATGTAAACAATTGAACGAAGTTAGATGTCGGTGCATTACAATTTATATAGACATATACAGTGCCAAGTTTCATTGCGTTTGGTTGGTTAAATCGCGAGAAACGTCCATTTAAAAATCGCAACTTCGCTTGGCCGCCATGTTGGTTTTGTAGTTACCAGGTTTTCAAAGGTCACATAAGTGAATTTCTAGCAGTTCCCTTTATCACCATACAAAATTCCAGGGTGATATCGGTAATAGTTTCGGAGATATTGAATGCTGGTGAAATATTTCGCACAGCCGCCATGTAGGATTGGTGAGACGTAAGAAGATTTGAAGGGCATGGTCGGGGCGCCCGGAATAGAGCTATGAACTTACCGAGTTTCATTGAAATATCTCCAGCCGTTTAGATTTTATTAGGGGGACACACACACACGCATCACACACGCACACACACACGGACAAAAGGTGATCTCATAAGCCTATTTTTTCAAAATTGAAAATAGGCTAAAAAGGGAGTGATTTACAGATATTTTAGTTTATTATACGGAACTTATTTTTTAGATGATTTGTAGCTTCCCCCATTACTGGCCTAAATAAAGAATACGATATGGATCAACCAGATTAATAGACGCGACTCCGCTCATAACCTTAAAGTCCTTATAAACAGGACCTCTTGATTCACAGAACAACACGTAATTTCATATGGATTCTGTTAACATGAGTCATATTGACATGATAAATATCGTTTAAAATGATGATCTGGTGGCAAAAATATCTACCCCGTCCGAGATTCGAACCCGAGATCTCTAGATTCAGAGACATAGGCGCTAACCACACGGCTATTTCGAACACGAAAATATTGGGTACTTATTTCTACGTTCAATGATACTGCATTACGGAATTAAGTTTCATTTATATTTTGCTTGTTTCGACAATGTTCCTGCGTGAAATTGAGTTTAAAATGACTTATGAATAGGCCCTCTTGTGAGTAAAGAGAATGTATTCAGCAATAGTTCATGAAGGCTTGCTCAATTCTCGTATAACCACAACAATTATATTATATTGATGACTGCATTACCGTTATGAGCGTTAATATTTGAGTAGCCTTTGTTCAGGAACATAATACCGGCAATGCCGACTACTTACAATGTTTGATATTAAGGCATTTTACCATTTAAATACTGATACAAAAACTTCGAACATGTACCATGTGCTTTGTTTCAATCTCTCTCTCTCTCTCTCTTAGTCCTTTACCCTCCAGGTTGGTGGAACCCACGAACTCAGCGAGGGAACTCACCACTACCGCCTCTACGGGCAGTGTCGTAGAGCTGGGAACATCGAATCGGAAGGGATACAACCGGTGAGGTGGGATTGGCACCTCGCCCAGGCGGCCTCACCTGCAAAGCGAACAGGGGCCTCATGAGGGAAGGTAAGGTATGGTTAGGATGGATAGGCAAAGAAGAGGGAAGGAGGCGGCCGTGGCCTTGAAGAAGGTACCATCCCGGCATTTGCCCGAAGACGAAGTGGGAAACCACGGAAAACCACTTCGAGGATGGCTGAGGGGGAATCGAACCCCCTCTACTCATTTGGGCCACCCGAGGCTGAGTAGACCCCGTTCCAGTCCTCGTACCACTTTTTCAAATTTCGTGGCAGAGCCGGGAATCGAACCCAGGACCTCCGGGACAGCAGCTAACCATGCTGACCGCTACGCTACGGAGGCGACTTTCAATCACTTACACATCAGAAATCATTTAGTTCACGAGGCTATAATGTGAGTGATGGATATATTCAGTTTTGAACGAAAAGCATGTTTTCTCACAGCCTTATAAATGGGAAATATTAATATTTGATCAGAAGAGATTTCACCATCCAATGCAGCTGAGGCAAATGTTGCCGAATCAACTATAAAACTTTTTTAAAATTTTTGGAGATATTCAGTTTTGAAAACAAGTTCCTCAAATACACTCACTGCTGTAGACGAACTTGTTTATATGCAGTGAACGCATCGACCTTGTTCAACCAGAAAGTCGTCTCCCTGTATAGAAACGTACCTCACGTGCTGAGGTCCTTCAACTAACCATACACGTGCTGATCTACATTCGCAACGAGGCCACAGTCTTGACCAGGGGTCTCCAAACCTTTTAGTCTAAGGTCCACACTGACTCCTCCACTAATTCCTAAGGGCTAATTCAAAAATTGACGATTTTTGAGTTTTTCTTTCATAGGCAAGTTCATAGGTTCTCTCAACGTATAGCAAAGGTTTTAAGGCGCAATATGTCGTATATCCCATATTACCAGAGATCTAAAAACTGAGTTTATTTGCAAAGTAACATGAAGTATAACATAATTTTCTCGCCAAATAATTACTTTACTTACATAAAAATTCTACAGGTACATATTTCGGAAACCTATTTTGTTTCCTTCCTCAGTCCACTTTTTGGTGTAAAACATCATACAACTGTGTTTTTTGTTATTTGGTGAGGATTTCGAAGTTGTATGATGTTTTACACCAAAAAGTGGGGTGAGGAAGGAAAAAATAAAGTTTTCCGAAACATGTACCTGTAGAATTTTTAAGTAAGTAAAGTATTGATTTGGCGAGAAAATTATGTCATACTTCATGTAAACATGAACGGAACCTGGAATGAGAGCTGTTGCAAAGTAACGTAACTCCAACTTGTATTTATTTCCAATGTGTCTTACAACATTGTTGACCAATCCGATGGCTCTCTGGACATCACGTGATAAATCAAGGCCATGGCTAACTTTGAAGAATATGTAGACCATAAGTTTGTGTTTGTTGTGTTTAAACCATTTAAATGTTTATAAATGTCACGCAAAGCGTATGTCAATATATGATTCATTTCCAAAACGTCCTAACAGCAACTTACAGGAGACAATTACCACCATTTCCATTAATAAGAGATTTTTAAAACACAGTGTCAGGATCTGTATAAAAGTAATGAATGAAACTACATTATATTCAAAATCATATTTAAATTTTATATCACGGATGCGATGACATCGTGGGTTTGGACGAGGGGTTTCTTTCAGATGAGACACTTGATAACCAGATTCGCGGTGCATGGATTCCACTTCAGGGTGCATGTAAACAAAATGTACCGTCAGCCGGATTGCTGGTGCGTGTGTGCCCTCTGCGGCAAAGCATGTGACAGATATCATGTAATGCAGTGTGATCAGAGGAAGCTATCTCTGTCACAGTTTTGTACTAGTGATAAGTAATTAATGATGATGACGATGATCGAGGAAAAGATAAGTCATGATTAATTCAATTGCATATTTTGTGCTCTAATAAATTTAATATATAAATTTAAATATACGAAGAAATAAAAACGCATTTTCTGAAGCTTTGCATTTCATGGATTTACATCACTTTGGAAATAAGCAGTTTAATTACGCGCAATGTATCGATTCGGGACTGGCCAGCGGGTGAGATATCTATGGCGCAGTGCGTGGGGGGTAATTCTTAGTGTAACGAGATTTGAATTAAAGCCATCACTGCTGGGATTGTACAGTATATGAGTCCTTAACTCACACAGGTTGATCAATTGCATAAATGTGCTTTTCAGCTCTCGGCACTACTTCTCTGTGTGATAAACATTATCCAAAATGAAATATACAACACATATTTACTGATCCAAATTAACTGATGAGCCTTTGAAGTCACTGGTGATAATTTTCACAGTAAGCGTGATCCACTAGTGCACACAATTGTCAGTGGGAAGTTATTGCTACATTCATCTCATTAATAATAATATGATGATGATACTTGTTATTTTAAGGGGCCTAACATCTAGGTTATCGGCCCCTAATGGTTTGGGTGATCGTGAAGATGATAATGAAATGTAAACTATAACTGAAACTAACTACAAACTTATACTGTTTACTAGAAGAAGGAATGGAAAACAAAAGGAGAATAAGGCAAATAAAGGACAGGAGGAACAGAAATGTCCTCAACCCTCGAAGAATGCGGATTGAGGGACTTGGAAGGAAGGAGAGCCATAAAAGGCAGATAGGAAAGTGAAAGAGGAGCCGGGGTCGGAAGAGAACAAGAGCTGACCAAGTGAGGTCGACAGGAAAGAAGACTGAGAGGAGTCCGGCACAAGTAAGTGGAGGCAATGCCAGTCTCAGCTGGGGCCCCGTGGTCGCCAACCCACGTCCCACTAGATGTGAGCCCCTGGGGGGATTAATAATAATAATAATGAGTAATTTAAGCATATTATGCCGCAGAAACAACACTACTGTAATTCATGGTCACTCAAAATATAAAGAAATAGAAAAATAAAAACGTAAAGTCTTACGAAACATTTCTGTACCAGTGAATAAAGAGGGAATATGGATTAAGAGACCATCATCAGAAATGTATAAAACTATAGAAACTATCACCGACACTTTCAGAAAGAGACGAGCTAAATACTTTGGTCACATGTACAGAATGGGCCAGCACAGAATTACAAAACAATTTTTCAACATCACCCTTAACAGTAAAAACAAGTAGGCCTACCGTGAGCGTATTCTAATCCCCCATCCAATGAGGTGTTAGAAATGTTTGAATGGGTTTTAGCCTATTTTCAATTTTGAAAAAATAGGGTTATGAGATCACCTTTTGTCCGTGTGTGTGTGCGTGTGTGATTCGTGTGTGTGTGTCCCCCTAACAAAATCTAAACGGCTGGAGAGATTTCAATGAAACTCGGTAAGTTCATAGCTCTATTCCGGGCGACCCCGACCGTGCCCTTCAAATTTTGTTACATCTCACCAATCCAACATGGCGGCTGTGCGAAATATTTCACCAGCATTCAATATCTCTGAAACTATTACCGATATCACCCTGGAATTTTGTATGGTGATAAAGGCAACTACTAGAAATTCATTTATGCGACCTTTGAAAACCTGGTAACTACAAAACCAACATGGCGGCCAAGCGAAGTTGCGATTTTAAATGGACGTTTCTCGCGATTTAACCAACCAAACGCAATGAAACTTGGCACAGTATATCTCTATATAAATTGTAATGCACTGACCTCTAACTTCGTTCAATTGTTTACATAACCTCAAAATGGCGGCTGTGCGAAATATTTCACAGTCATTCAATATCTCTGAAACTATTTATGATATCAACTTGAAATTTTGTACGGTGATAAAGAGCACCTTTACAAGTTTATCTATGTAACTTTCAAAAACCTGTCAACTACAAAAGGAACATGGCGGCCAAGCGAAGTTGACACATTCTAATACATTTCTCTCGTGATTTAATAATATGAGCGCATTGAAATGTGGTACAGTAAATGATTATACATATTTTCATTCACTGGCATCTAATTTAGTTCACTTGTTTACATAAACTGAAGATGGCGGCTGTGCGAAATTTTAAAATTTAGTTTTTATTCTTGTGTCGTAATCATGAGATCGAAGTGAAAGATTGAATAATGAAGCTACGCAATCATTTTCCCTTAATGGTACCGGTACATAACTCTATGGCCTATACATATAACAATCCAAAATGGCGAGCATCCGAAATATTTTGACGGTTCTCAATATCTATGAATCTTTTCCAGCATTCAAACTGATTTTTTTATGTTCATAGAGGCTATGAACATAAGTTCACCTATATGACTTTCAGTAACCTGGTGAGCACAAATCCAACATGGCGGTGACGCGAAGTATAAATATTAAAATGGATGTTTCTCGCGATTAAACCATCTGAGTGCAGTGAAACTTTGCACGTTAATGCTTATACAAATGTTAATCCATTGGTATCTAATTTATTTCAATTGTTTTCATAACCACAAAATGGCAGCTGTGCGAAATTTTAAAATCTCGTTTTCAATTCTTGTGTCCTAATCATGCGATTGAAGTCTGAAAACTACACGTACACAATATTCTTCATGTAATAGTACATAAATAAAAATCCAACCTGGCTACCACTGCAATATTTAGTCGGTTCTCAGTATCTACGAATCTAACATAGCAATCAAACTGAAATTTTATATGTTGATAGAGGCAATTAATATGAGTAGGATATATGAAAATAGGCTGTATAGTTCTTCACGGAACTACTTGTTAAATGTATTGTTACGTGCCACCCCCTTGTGGCACTTTTGTTGACTGGATTACGGTGGGTAGAAAGCACAACACCAATTACTGCTTTAAAGGGAAGTTAGCTTTATTGCTTGCAGGAAGGATACACCACTCAACAGCAAATACAAGCAATTAGAACCTTACTCCAGTTTCCTCAAGTCTCTTCCTTGAGCCCTCTTGCCCCTTTCACTTCTCCACGAACCACAGAAGTAAAACCGTCTTAATGAGTCCGGTGGCCTTGACAGAAGCTACCTGCACCTCTTTCTCATGTACACCAACTACAGTTACTTACGATATTCCGCTACACGCTATTTCGCTGTCCACAAGCTGGGGGAAACAATGTCACTGGATTTTGTAACTCGCACGGCACTTCGTCACCACACTTCTGTCGCTCAGGAAAGACGCTCGCACTAGCTCGTAAAACACACACCCACAGAAAAACTCGGTCCCCTCACTGTTGAAGCCGCTTATATAGCAGGCTGGTGACTCAATGAATTCTAGAATCGTCCAGGACACACGGCTTCTCGACATTTCCTTCACTGGCGGGGTCACGAATATTCTGGACCATCCCTTTCACTTCGCAGTCCGTTGCGTAACGCGCACGTAATACACTGAAGCAGAGCACACACAGCCCGGGGGAGCTGTGACTCATGCGGCGAGCGACAAAACTAACTCACAGCCATAACACCACCCCCTTCCTAAAAGGCTGATTGTCACGATCAATCATTGGTCCGTCTGTGTCCCTCCGTAGGCTGCCAGGCGATCTCGATGCACGATCTTCATCTTCGCCCTCGGGCTCGGCTGGATCCTGTAGACGACATCGTTGATCCGTTTCACGACTCGGTACGGGCCTTCCCAGGACTTCAGCAGTTTGGGTGTCAAGCCTTTCTTCCGTAATGGGTTGAAGAGCCAGACCAGGTCGTCCTCCTGGAATCCGCCGGCATCCGTCTGTTGGTCGTATCGGGTCTTCATTCGATCGGTCTCGATCCGCAGTTTCCTCCTCGCGAACGCGTGCACGTCCTCCAGTTGGTCGACCAGTTCTTGACAATACTGGCTTACCGGGACCGGATCATTCCCAGGTCGGCCGAAGGCAAGATCAACAGGTAGAGGGAGCTCCCTCCCAAACATGGCCCAGGCTGGTGTGCACCCGGTGGCTTCATGCACGGCGGCGCGGTAGGCCAGGAGAAATAGTGGAGGATGTTTGTCCCAATCCCTCTGGTGCTCGCTGACGACTATTCGGAGATGATTCTCGATGGTGCGATTGAATCGCTCTACCATCCCGTCGGACTGAGGGTGTAGCGGCGTTGTCCTTGTCTTCCGGATTCCCAGCAGCTGGCATAGGTTCTGGAACACCTGCGACTCGAAGTTCCTCCCTTGGTCGGAGTGCAGCTCCAGGGGTATTCCGTACCGGCTGACGAATTCCTTCACCAGGGTCTCTGCAATCGTCGTGGCTTCTTAGTGAGGGAGCGCATACGCCTCCGGCCATTTGGTAAAGTAGTCACTGACGACCAATATGTAGCGGTTCCCTGCCTCGCTTAACGGGAATGGCCCAGCAAAATCGATGGCCACTCTCTCCATGGGGCCGCCCACGTTGTAGGTCTTCAGTGGACCCCGTCGTCTTCGTCCTGGGCCCTTGCTGGCTGCGCAATCGTGGCACCTCGCGCAGTGGTTCTCTACGTCAGTTCGGCATCCGATCCAGTAGAACCGCTCTCTCAGCTTCTCCAGGGTCTTCTTTATCCCTAGGTGTCCACCAGATGATCCTCCATGGGCTTCCTTCAGGACTTCCTCCGTCATAGCCTTTGGAACGACGACTTGTTCCCGAGATGTCTTCCCGTCGGTGCTCTCCCAGGTACGGCATACGAGGCCATCCCTCACAACCAGCGAGTCCCACTGCGCCCAGTAGGACTTAAACTTTGGGCTGCAGTCACTCACAATGTTCCACCCGGGTCTGGGGACACAGGCCCTCTTCCATTCGGCTATCAGTCCCAGGTCATCATCTTCTGCTTGTGCCCGCGTGAAAGATTCGCGGCTCCAGTTCCCTTGAAATTCCACAGTAGTCCGTCGGCACTGTATCCCGGTGTTCTCCTCCCTCCTCGTACAGAAGGTTCAGTCTTCGGGGCACGGTCTTCGTGACAGGGCGTCGGCATTAGAATGCAGTTGGCCTTTCCTGTGCTGGATCTCGAAGTTGTACTGTTGAAGCCTCTCTAACCACCGCGCGAGTTGACCCTCGGGCTGTTTGAAGTTCAGGAGCCACCGCAGGGATGCATGGTCGGTCCTGATGAGAAATTCGTGCCCGTACAGGTACTTGTGGAAGTGTCCGATGGTCTTCACGATGGCGAGCAGTTCCTTCCTGGTGACGCAGTAGTTCCTCTCTGGCTTTGACAAGGCTTTGCTGAAGTAGGCCACTACTCTCTCCTCGCCGTCCACTATTTGCGACAGGATTCCCCCTCTACCAAAGTCGCTGGCATCGGTATCGACGATGAACCTTGTTCCAGGTCTGGGGTAGGCCAGAATAGGCGCGGTGCACAGAGCCTGCTTGAGTTGTTCGAAGGCACTGTGGCATTCTGCTGTCCATGTGAAGAGTTGGTCCTTCTCAGTCAGTCGATGCAGTGGTTTGGGGATGACGGCGAATCCTCTCACGAAGCGACGGTAATAAGTGCAGAGTCCCAGGAAGCTTCGTAGTTGGGACTTGTTCTTCGGAACTGGCCACTCCCTCACAGCTGCGGTCTTTTCTGGGTCGGTGCGCACCCCTTCTTCGGAGACAATATGCCCAAGGTACTGGACCTGCTTCTGGAAGAGCTGACACTTCTTGGGGCTCAACTTCAGCTGAGCAGCCCGTAGCTTCACCAAGATCTCCTTCAGGTTGCTGTAGTGCTCCTCGAAGCTTTTTCCCAGAACGATGACGTCGTCTAGGTAGACCAGGCAGGTCTTCCAGTGTAGTCCCCTCAGAATGGACTCCATTAGCCTTTCGAAGGTCGCAGGGGCGTTGCACAGACCGAATGCCATGACGGTGAACTGCCAGAGCCCGCTGCCCACAGAGAACGCCGTTTTCTCGCGGTCCTTAGGGTGGACCTCCACCTGCCAGTAGCCACTCTTCAAATCCAAGTTGGAGAACCACCTTGATCCTGATATGGTGTCCAGCGTGTCGTCGATCCGGGGTAGAGGGTAGCTGTCCTTCTTCGTGACGCCGTTCACCCGCCTGTAGTCCACGCAGAACCTGGTGGAACCGTCCTTCTTCTTCATTAGCACGACCGGAGAACTCCAAGGACTATGTGATGGCTCGATCACCCCTTGCTCCTTCATCTCTTCTAACATCTGGTCGACTTCGGCTTGCTTGGCGAGCGGGACACGTCGGAATGGGGCCCTAATCGGTGCGCTGTCCCCAACGTCGATTCTGTTCTGGACCAAGCTTGTCCCACCGAAGTCTTTGCTCCCCACGGAGAAGACATCCTGGAATTCGCGTAGCAGGTCCTGAAGTTGGCGTGATTGCTCCTTGTCTAAATGGTCCTGAGATCCTTGGTACAGCTTCTGTAGTTCTTCTGGCAGGGCGCGTCTTCTTCGGTTGTCCGTCTGCAGGTGTCCGTCCGTCGTGTCTGTGATGCGGGCAATCCAGGTAACGGGCTCGCAGACTCCTAGGTTGGTGTCCCGGTGAACCGTAATATCGTAGTCGTTCAGGTTGGACAGGCGGACGTACGGCCGAGGCGTCGTGTTGATGAGGGTCTTGGCAACTAGCAATCCTTTTGTCTGGAGGTCCTCATATTTTGGCTCGATGACAGCCGCCACTCCCTCAGCTGTTCCGTCGACAATTACGGCAGCGCTGACTTCCGTCCTGGCGGGAACGATGACGTCCTCTCTCAGCCTTACTCGTCGTGCGGTGATGGCCTCGTGTGCTGGTTGCAAAGCAAGTTCCTCGCCTCCGAAGTGCAAAGTGTTGGTACTCAGATCCAAGATGATGTTGTTCTGGTCCAGGAAGTCCAGTCCGATGATCACTTCATTTGATACGTCAGCCACAAGCACTGGATGCTTTATCGCCCGTCGACCAATGACGAACTCCTGTGATGCTTCCCCATGTACCGGTGCGGTCTCTCCGGTCGCGGTTATTAGCTGTAGGTTCCTCTGTGTGGGTTGCACTCTGCACTTCGGTATCGCGGTGGGATTGACGATGGTCCTCGATGCTCCCATGTCGATTAGCATGGGCCAGCTCTCTCCGTTGACGACTCCGTCGACCATCAGGTTGCTATTGTCCCTCCGTGACTTCGTCACACGAACTTGGACTGCCGGGGCTTGACGACTGTCACAAGCCAACCTTTGCCCCCCAAGGCTGGCTAATACTCGTTTCCCTGGGCCGCGCGGTTTTCAGACGACTGATTTCCCGTCGGATACCCTCGGCGGCGGTGATCGCTGCAGTCCTTGTTCAGGTGGCCTTTCTTACCGCAGGTCCAGCAGGTCGGTAGTCCTCTTCCGGGCCGCCTCTCCGGTTGTCTTCCGGCTGTGTCGTTGCTGGTGGTGCCGCGACTGTCGAAGAAACGGCTTAGCGCCTCCATCAATTCGTCGGCCAGGGGCTTGGTCTCGTTGGTTTTTGCTGGTTCGTCGACGTCCGCTTGACGCACCCGCGCGTGCATTCTAGATGCCTGTTTTGCCGTCTCGAATTCAAGTGCGTGGCTCAGCGCATCTGCCAGGGTCTTATTGCGCGCGGGTTGCAGCGCCTGTTGAGTGTCCGAGTCCCGTAGCCCGTCGGTGAAGGTCTGCGTCGCAAGCTGTTCCAGAAAGTCGGCCGGCGCTGTTGGATAGGCGAGCCTTACGAGGCGTGCGATGTCCATCTCGAACTCCTGCAGGGTTTCCGCGTTCTTCTGTACCCGGGTCCGGAGCTGCATCTTGTAGGCCTGCTGAAGATGGCTATCTCCATATCGGGACTCCATATGAGCGATCTGTGAAGCGTAGTCCTGGGATCCTGTCGGGATGGCCTGATGGACGTTAAGGGCGTCACCTCTCAGCGCTACAATGAGAGCTGTAGCCTTTTCTGTGTTGTTACAGTTATTTATGGAACAGTCCGCCTCGAACTGACGTAAGTAGGTGCTCCACGGGACCTTTCCGTCGAAGGTTGGGGGCGTCACTCTGCTATGTCCCGTTCCTGATATTCCCGGTGTAACGGTGGGCGGGCGTTGGCGTAGCTTGGCAACTTCCTCTCGTAGAGCGTTGAATTTCTCTTCCACCCCCGTCAGTGGGCGTTGGCGCAGCTCGGCAACTTCCTTTTGTAAGGCGATGAATTTCTCCTCCACCCCCATCAGCGGGCGATGGCACAGCTCTGCAACTTCCACTTGTAAGGCGTTGAATTTCTCCACCACCCCTATCAGCGGGCGTTGGCGCATCTCGGCAACTTCCACATGTAAGGCGTCGAACTTCTTTTCCACTGCTGCGACTTCCTCACGTAGGCCCTGTTCTAATTTCCTTTGGCTCTCCTCTAATTTCGTCAGCAGACACTCTTCCAGATTTTTCTGGCCATCCCGAAATTTGGCGGTTAGGTCCTCTGCTAACTTATTCTGGCCGTTCTTCAGGTCCTCTGCTAACTTCTTCTGGACATCCTCCATCTTCTTCTGGCCGTCTTCCATCTTGGCTTCCATGCCACTTAACTTTTCTAGCAATGCTGCCAATTGCGCCTCCATTTTAGTTGTTTGTCTTGTAAGGGGCATGTACTCACAGGAAAATTAGAGAAAATGACCTGCTCGGGTTTTGAAACCAGGACCGGCAGGTGTTGTGCTTGTGCTTGAGTTCGTAATCCCGCTTCTGACACCAGTTGTTACGTGCCACCCCCTAGTGGCACTTTTGTTGACTGGTTTACGGTGGGTAGAAAGCACAACACCAATTACTGCTTTAAAGCGAAGTTAGCTTTATTGCTTGCAGGAAAGATACACCACTCAACAGCAAATACAAGCAATTAGATCCTTACTCCAGTTTCCTCAAGTCTCTTCCTTGAGCGCTCTTGCCCCTTTCACTTCTCAACAAACCACAGAAGTAAAACCGTCTTAATGAGCCACCGGTGGCCTTGACAGAAGCTACCTGCACCTCTTCCTCATGTACACCAACTACAGTTACTTACGATATTCCGCTACACGCAATTTCGCTGTCCACAAGCTGGGGGAAACAATGTCACTGGATTTCGTAACTCGCACGGCACTTCGTCACCACACTTCTGTCGCTCAGGAAAGACGCTCGCACTAGCTCGTAAAACACACACCCACAGAAAAACTCGGTCCCCTCACTGTCGAAGCCGCTTATATAGCAGGATGGTGACTTAATGAATCTAGAATCGTCCAGGACACACGGCTTCTCGACATTTCCTTCACTGGCTGGGTCACGAATATTCTGGACCATCCCTTTCACTTTGCAGTCCTTTGCGTAACGCGCACGTAATACACTAAGGCAGAGCACACACAGCCCGGAGGAGCTGTGACTCATGCGGCGAGCGACAAAACAAACTCACAGCCGTAACACCATGGGTATATTAGAGTCTAATGTTCGGATCCCTTAAACTACGTACTGGGTCACTGCAATGTTGTTTTGAGCCCAACTAACTACTGAGCAGATCGATTGGTTGGTTGGTTGGTTCCTTAGTTTAAGGGCTGCGACAACGCGCTCATGTAGCCCCGTGTACTTTGGGTGTGTGCAGAATTTGTCTGATAACCGGTGTTAATTGTGATGGCTGTATTAGTGTGTGTTATCTGTGATTCAGATAGAAGGACTGCAGACGATTAACTTTTTCAAGTATTTCCTACTTTTGCCACCAAATGCTACAATCCACGTCACCTAGCTGCGGACGCGGCTACTAAATGCCATCGCAGTCAGCACCCGGTGGCGAACGTTGGAACTGATAGAGCGTTATCAAACTAACCTACACATTTTTGCTTTCACAAGTGTAATTAGTGGAAAGTTCCTTTTCATGCCATAAATCTATGACATGGGACCGCCGGCTTTGCTTCTCCTCCGAAGGGAGGCATACTGAGGGATTTTCAGCGCTCTTAAAGAATCCGACGACTTCGGCCGGGTTTGAACCCGCGATCTTGGGGCATACAAGCTCAGCATGCAACTGCAGGTAGTTGTGGGTTGTCCTTCAGAACTTGACCCTCATGGGAAACATTTTCATTCCGTATATTTATTTAAGACGTCAGCGTGACATGAAAGTTGTTATTGTATTCACATATCGCCTTCAACAATCTGAATACGTTATAGTTGATTGATTTGTGCGCCTACATTCCTAAACCGTGGTCATATAAAGAACGAAGACCGACATCAAGGTCGGCATTGAGACGCCATAGGATTTGTTTTGGGAGTTTGGGTAGGTCATGATAGATACTCCGTGCAATATATCCGCTTACGAGCTTCCAAGACATTGACATCAAGGCCAACTAGTGGAGTCAAAATTATTTATTAATCCATTCACATGAATCTTTAGAACGCAATTGGTTGAAGCGAGTTTGAGGAAGGAACACTACTAGTTATTGTTCCATTTAATACCTTGCATATGGTGGTCATCAATCTCTTTACCATGGGGTTTGTAGGATTAGTCTGATAAACTCGTAATTGTGGTATCTCGAGAAGTATGTATTTTGTAACTGAGGCTAGGATTGGTTTGCTCATCATCATCATCATTATCATCATAACTGTTACTTTAAGGAGCCTAACTACTAGGTTATCGGCCCTAATGTTATTGAGATGGCCAAAAATGGAAATGAAATGAAATTAATGGTATGGCGAATAAGTAAAACTAATTATGACTTGCAACTATAAGTAACTACTGACTTATATACTAGAAAAATAAATAGAAAATAAGATGAATATGGAAAACACACGACAGGGAAAAGAAATTCCCTAAACCCACGACGAGTCAGGAGTGAAGGATATGGAAGGAAGAAGAGCTATAAAAGGCGGATACGGAAAGAAATTAAGATAGGGTCCGCCAAGTCAAAGAAAAGGGCAAAAAACCGGACCCAGCTCAGCATTCCCTCAAAGTCACCAAATCCCGGACTCATCAGACGTGAGCCCTTGAGGGTGTAGCACAATCCAGCGTGTACCATAAGTGGTGGGGCTACAAACATCCTGTCTCCCGTAGGGCTATGAGTAGAAGGCCAGAGATACCTTGAAGGGAATATTAAGAGGTCTCGAACCTCTAGGAATGAGGGTATCAGGAAGGACGAGACAAGAGCCAATTAAGGCGGAAAGTGAAAGACACTCAAGGTTTCAGATATCCTAATACCGTTGGCGTAGAATGAGGACAAGGGTAGACCAACTGAGGCCGATAGGAAAAATGACTGAGAGGATGATGATGATGATGATATTTGTTGTATTAAGGGGCCTAACTAACAGCTAGGTTATCAGCCCCTAATTGTTTGGGTGATCGTGAAGGTAGAAATGAAATGTAAACCATAATTAATCTAACTACTAACTTATATACGAGAAGAAGAAATGGAAGACAAAAGGAGAATAAGGCAAATAAAGGCCAGGAGGAACAGAAATGCCCTCAACCCTCGAAGAATGCGGATTGAGGGACTTGGAAGGAAGGAGAGCCATGAAAGGCAGATAGGAAAGTGAAAGAGGAGAGGGTCCGCCCCACAGGGAATGGACAAAAGGGGAAAACCGGACCCAGCTCAGGAATCCCTCGGGGTCGCCAACTCCCGAACTCACCAGCCGTGATCCCCTGAGGGTGTAGCAATATCTAGGGTGCACCAGAAGTGGTGGGGCTATATATACACTGCCTCCTTGAGGGCCTTGAGCAGAGACAAGGGCCAATTAAGGCGGGAAAGGAAGAGACTCCCTAGGCCTCGGATACCCTAATATCGTCGGGGTCGGTAGAGAACAAGAGTTGACCAAGTGAGGACGACATGAAAGAAGACGGGGAGGAGCCCGGCACAAGTAAGTGGAAGCAATGTCGGAGTCAGCTGGGGCCCCGTGGTCGCCAACCCACGTCCCACTAGACGTGAGCCCCTGGGGGGTTCTCATAAGAGCTATACAAGTCATATGCAGTGTAAACTAAATCAACACATGCTATAACACAAAGGACTACCTACCTAAACGCAGCGTGACAATTATAAATCAATGATGGGGAGCAATACTTCAACACGTCAGTAAAGGTGTTAAACATGTTCTCACTCTCCTTGGAGCTGACCACTAATTTACATGAATAATTTATCATCTATGATTACAAGGGGGTTTCTTAACCCGTTACTGAAACGTGTTGCACAATGCAAGGTCGTAAATCCATGCAAATACTGATCATTAAATAACTCATCATTTTAGCACTTGGCAGGATACCAAGTAGCAGGTTGTGGTGCACTGGGAAATAAACTTATATCTGAGCTTATATAAAGTTTTCTCTACTTAGTATAAAACAAAGTCCCTGATTCTTGGATGGACCGAGTAATCTCGAGAACCACCGGATGGATTTTATTGCGGTTTTCACCATTCTCTAAATAATTTATTTAGGAACAAAGGAAGCCGAGCAGTAACTATTTCAGTGAATCGAGTCGGAAAAAACCTGCCGTCCATGCGTCTTTTAAGCTTACACTGGGTAAACCATTAAACATATCTATATACTATGAATTAAAGAATTACTCAACCTGAAAAGTTCTACAAGGAAGTCCGCGACAGCATACCTCTATCTTAAATACATCACTATAAGTGCTTTTACGTTTTAATTTTTTCCAACAATCTCTATTCTGTGGAAATTTAAAATACTAGCTTGGAGCGAATTTACGATGATGATGATGACGATGATGATGATGATGATGATGATGATGATAGTTGTTGTTATCTGCTAGGTTATCGGCCCCTATTGGTCTGGGTGATTGCGAAAATGTCAATGAAGTGGAAACCAGAACGAAAATTAAGTGAGAAGGAAAATACTTACCAAAAAGGAACTCAGATTGAAACTACTCACAAAATGGAGAGCAGTAATACTTACAAAAGGGAATTTAGAACGAAAATACTCACAAAAAGAATAGATTGAACAAATCGCACAAAATGTAGGTTAAGTTCAAAATACGCACAAAATGCAATGCACAGCCGAAATACTTACAAAATGCAAGTGAATTGCAAAATACTTTCAAATTGCAAATGAGATTGAAAATACGTACAAAATGCAATTGAGGTTCAAAATACGTACAAAATGTAATTGAAATTGAAAATACACAATGCAATTTAAATTGAAAAATGCGCATTTCAGATTCCAAATAATCACAAAGTGCAATTGATATTCAAAATACTAACAAAATGCAATTGAAAATGAAAATGCTTACAAAATGGATGGTAGATTTAAACTACTCAATTGGATGGACAATACTTACAAAATGCAATTTAGATTAAAAAAGAAGTTATAAAAAGTGATTTAGTTTCAAAATACCCACAAAATGCAATCGAGAATCAATATACTTGCAAAATGCGCACCCTATAAAATGCAATTTAGATTGGAAAGACTTGCAAAACGCGGTTTAGGTTGAAAATACTTACAAAATGCAATTGAAATTCAAAATACTCACAAAAGTTCCACCCCTATATTGAAAGACTTACTAAAACGCAATTTACATTTACAATTTTCAATTCTTACATAATGCAATTGAGGTTGAAAACACTCGCAAAATGCAATTTAGATCGAAAAAACTTACAAAATGCAACGTAGATTGAAAAGACCTACAAAGTGGAGTGTAGATTTTAAAAAAATCGCTAAAGGGAATTTAGATACACGGGGAGCCAATTAACAAAAACAGTGCGGGAAACGTAAAGAGAACAGGATATATAATGAAAAGAAAAAAGGAGGGATCAGGAAAGACGAGACAAAGGCCAATTAAGGCGGGCAAGTGAAAGACTCCATAGGCCTCGGATATCCTAATACCGTCGGGGTCGGAAAAGGTCAAGAGTTGACCAAAGGAGGTCAACTGGAAAGAAGACAGAGAGGAGCCCGGCACAAGTAAGTGGAAGCATTGCCGGACTCAGCTGGGGTCCCATGGTCGCGGGAGAGCGAATTTACGAGCTAGCGAGCAAACCTATCACCCTAGCTTCGGCCAGCATCAAACTGTCGTGTCGTGTCGAGTTCAACTCGGCTTTTCTGAATTGCGTCTGGGACCTGTTGTCCGTGCGCCTTTTAAGATTGCGCCGGGTAAACCGTTAAACATACTGGGCATACCAAGTTAAACTGCGCTCAGATAGTTAAATCGCGAGAAACCTCCATTTAAATATTTACATTTTGCGTCGCCACCATGTTGGATTTGTGCTCACCAGGTTATTGAATGTCCCATAGGTAAAATTATGTCTATAGCCTCTATCAACATAGAACATTTCATGATGATGATGATGATGATGATGATGATGATAATTGTTGTTTTAAGGGGCCTAACATCTAGGTTATTGGCCCCTGATGGTTTGGGTGATCGAGAATATGAAAATGAAATGCAAACTTAAAACTAAAACTACCGGTAACTACTAACCTACATACTAGAAGAAGAAATGGAAAACTAAAGGAGAATAAGGCAAACAAAGGACAGGAGGAAAAGAAATGCCCTCAACCCTCGAAGAATGCGGATTGAGAGACTTGGAAAGAAGGAGAGCCATGAAAGGCAGATAGGAAAGTGAAAAAGAAGAGGGTCTTCCCCACAGGTAAGGGACAAAAGGGGAAAACCGGAACCAGCTCAGGAATCCCTCGGGGTCGCCAACTCCCGAACTCACCAGCCGTGAGCCCCTGAGGGTGTAGCATTATCTAGGGTGCACCAGAAGTGGTGGGGCTACATATACCCTGCCTCCTTGAGGGCCTTGAGCAGAAGGCAGGAGATAACATGAAAAGAAAAAGAAGGCTGACCCCTCGCTGAAGGAGGGGATCATAAAAGAGAGGCAAGGGCCAATTAAGGCGGGAAAGGAAGAGACTCTCTAGGCCTCGGATACCCTAATATCGTTGGGGTCGGAAGAGAACAAGAGCTGACCAAGTGAGGTCGACAGGAAACAAGACAGAGAGGAGGCCGGCACAAGTAAGTGGAAGCAATGCCGGACCCAACTGGGGTCCCGTGGTCGCCAACCCACGTCCCACTAGATGTGAGCCCCTGGGGGGATTCAACATTTCAGTTTGATTGTTGTCATAATTAATAGATATTGAGAACCGTCTAAATATTTCGGATATTTGCCATATTGGTATGTAGAACATAGAGGTGAGCTCTACTGGATGACGATTTTTGCGTAGGTTCAGTATTAAAACGTTGCCTTTGATCGCATGATTAGGATACAAGAAAAAAAACGTAATTTAAAAAATTTTGCACAGCTGCCATCTTAAAAGGTTAGATAAACAATTGAATAATATTAGATGTCAGTGCACTAAAGTGTGTATTAATATTTGCTGTTCCAAATTTCACCGTGTTCGGATGGTTAAGGTGCGGGAAAAATCTATTTAAATGTTTCAACTTCGCTTTGCCACCATGTTCGTCTTGCAGTAAACAGTTTTTTGGAATTCAAGAAGTTGAACTTCAAGTAGTACCCTTTATCACCTTACACCATTTCAGGGAAATATCAGTAAGAGTTTCGGAGATATAGAATGCTGGTGAAGTATTACGCACAGCTTCTATGGTGGATTGGTGAGACATAATACTGTTACGTACCGCCGCGAACCGGCAGGAGACTTTCGGTTGAGCGACAGTGTGACAGACCAAAGCAGCTGTCTCGCTGGCCTTGGACCGAACCATCAGCCAGAGAGAGAAAGTTCCCACACCCTCCCGGCCCCTCCCACCGGCAGACACAATAGCGGAACATCTTTGAGTCATCGCAGGCCGGGCAGAGAATACGTGAAAAGTATGGATGTGGAACCATCGAGAACAGACTCAATGCGGCAATAGGTTGTGACATTTCGAACTTTCCAGGTCAGGGACTGATCCCATATAACCCAGCGAGCCGCGGCGAGGAGGGACCGCATTAGACGGTGTATTGGACAGTATTGGTCAGTGCTAGTGTGTATTGAAGTGTGGCCGAGTGAGCGAGTGCGCAGCAGTATAGCGATTATTACTGGACGTCTACGGTAACAGAGTGGATGCCTGCCTGCCAGGGTGCAACTTTGAGTCAGGACTGTTAGTGATTGGAGGTGTCGCAGTGCTTTGTGGAAGACGTGGTCGTGGGATCGACACGGGACGAGCAACAGCGCACAAGGAGCAGCAAGAGGGCTCTGGAAGTAAGTGAAGTGGCAGGAGCAAGGCTGTAGAGAACCTGTGTAGACTGTACGTGTGAGTGTAAGCTGGAACACTGTAGCGCCCCACGGACAGAGAGAACATAAATAGCGAGAACAGTGGTGTGAGGGTAAATGTGGAAACTAATAGTGACCAGTAGTGCTTTCTGAAGTTAGACACAGTGTGTGTGTGTGTGTGTGTGCACTGTGCATGTTTGTAGGCCTGTAATAAAATTATATTTCGTTAAAGGAACAATTATGTTTGTGCTTTCACCCACCGTAATCCAGGTAAATGAAGTGCCACTAGGGGGGTGGCACGTAACAACTGGTGTCAGAAGCCGGATTACGAACCCAAGCACTAACACAACACCTGAAGGTCCTGGTTTCATAACTCGTGCAGGTCATTAATTCACAAATCTTCCTGAGAGTGCATGCCTTTCACAAGTCAGACAATTAAAATGGATGCGCAAATACAACTCCTGTTAGAAAAGTTAACTTCCAAGATATGATGATGATGATGATAATTGTTATTTTAAGGGGCTTAACATCTAGGTTATCGGCCCCTGATGGGTTGGGTGTTCGTGAAGATGAAAATGAAAAGCGAACTTAAAACTAAAACTAACTACTAACCTACATACTAGAAGAAGAAATGGAAAACTAAAGGAGAATAAGGCAAATAAAGGACAGGAGGAAAAGAAATGCCCTCAACCCTCGAAGAAGGCGGATTGAGGGACTTGGAAGGAAGGAGAGCCATGAAAGGCAGATAGGAAAGTGAAAGAGGAGAGGGTCCGCCCCAAAGGTAAGGGACAAAAAGAGAAAACGGACCCAGCTCAGGAATCCCTCGGGGTCGCCAACTCCCGAACTCACCAGCCGTGATCCCCTGAGGGTGTAGCATTATCTAGGGTGCAATAAAGGGGTGGGGATACATACACCCGGCCTCCTTGAGGGCCTTAAGCAGAAGGCAGGAGATAACATGAAAAGAAAAAGAAGGCTGACCCCTCGCAGAAGGAGGGAATCAGAAAAGATGAGACAAGGGCCAATTAAGGCGGGAAAGGAAGTGACTCCCTAGGCCTCGGATGCCCTAATACCATCGGGGTCGGAAGAGAACAAGAGTTGACCAAGTGAGGTCGACAGGAAAGAAGACAGAGAGGAGCCCGGCACAAGTAACTGGAAGCAATGCCGGACTCAGCTGGGGCCCCGTGGTCGCCAACCCATATCCCACTAGATGTGAGCCCCTGGGGGACTTCCAAGATAGACGATGCCCAGAAGAAGATGGAAGACGGCCAGAAGAGTATGGAAGAGCATTTCGAAAACTTTGGAAAGAGAATGACGGAACATTTTGAAAACCTGGGAAAGAAAATGGTGATATATTCGGAAAATTTGGAAAAGAAAATTGGGGAAAGTTCCGAAAATTCTGAAAAGAAAGTGGAGCATGGAACTAGTCAGGACGAGCTGAAATCAGACCTGAAATCAATACCGGAGTATAACAAGCTTGGATGTGATATGGAAAGTGGCGCGGCAGAGGACGCTGATGGCCAAGACAAACAGTTCGTGGAGTCCGGAGTTCGGAATGCTCAGCGAGTCAGGGACGAGACACTGGGAAGCGCCATGGGCATGGAAATCGGGCCAAGGCTTAGCAGCTTTGATGGCAGGAACAGTGTTACGAGTGTGAGGACGCCGCACGTCGATGAGACTACATCATGGCAGATCTGCGGGACCGGGTTCGACACTGTGGTGGACCATGCCAGGTGTTCGTTGGAGGACGTAGCCGTTCAGCTCACCACAGGACTTCGCATGACGGACGTGCTACACAACGTCCGGACAGGGACTGGGTACAACGCGATCGTCGCGACGCCGGAGGAGCATCGTGGGGAGGAACGGGCGCGCGAGTAAGTCAATTGAAGAGATCGCGCTGGCTGGCTCGCCTCCCGAGCACGTGCACCGAGAGGCGGCGTACATCTTCGTGGATGGGCATCGTGACGCCATGGTACGTGAGTATTCGAAGCTCAGTAGAAGGCACTACCCGCGGCAGGTAAAGACCATCGCGTTGGGAATGGCGGCGACGAGGAGGACAACATGGGTAACGCCACCGAGGAGGAGTGACGCCGGCGGAGACGAAGAGGCAGTGGAGGTTGGCTACCCTCCACCAAAGTGGCGTAAACCATCACCGGGACGCCGTTGCAGTAGGAAAGCCACCTATTGGCTACGGTGTGAAAGGGGCCGTCTAATGAGCAGCTGTCGGCGAGGAACAGCCTCACGGTTAGAAAAGCGGGTGAGGGCCAGGGCCAGCCAAAACAGGGGCTTGTCAGCGCCGTCGATGCCACCCCTTCAGACCTTGGACGGCCTTTACGACGAACAACTCGAGGCGAGTTTCTTTAAAGAGGGGAGCAGTGTTACGTACCGCCGCGAACCGGCAAGAGACTCTCGGGTGAGCGACAGTGTGACAGACCAATGCAGCTGTCTCGCTGGCCTTGGACCGAACCATCAGCCAGAGAGAAAGTTCCCACACCCTCCCGGCCCCTCCCACCAGCAGACACAATAGCGGAACATCTGTGAGTCATCGCAGGCCAGGCAGAGAATACGTGAAAAGTCTGGATGTGGAACCATCGAGAACAGAGTCAATGCGGCAATAGGTTGTAGCATTTCGAACTTTCCAGGCCAGGGACTGATCCCATATAAACCAGCGAGCCGCGGCGAGGAGGGAGCGCATTGGACGGTGTATTGGACAGTATTGGTCAGTGCTAGTGTGTATTGAAGTGTGGATGAGTGAGCGATTGCGCAGCAGTACAGCGATTATTACTGGACGTCTACGGTAACAGAATGGAAGCCTGCCTACCAGGGTGCAACTTTGAGTCAGGACTGTTAGTGCTTGGAGGTGTCGCAGTGCTTCGTGGAAGACGTGGTCGTGGGATCGACACGGGACGAGCAACAGCGCACTAGGAGCAGCAAGAGGAATCTGGAAGTAAGTGAAGTGGCAGGGGCAAGGCCGTAGAGAACCTGTGTAGACTGTACGTGTGAGTGTAAGCTGGCACACTGTAACGCCTCACGGACAGGGAGAACATAAATAGCGAAGACAGTGGTGTGAGGGTAAATGTGGAAACTAATAGTGACCAGTAGTGTTTTCTGAAGTTAGACTCAGTGTTTGTGTGTGTGTGTGTGTATGCACTGTGTATATTTGTAGGCCAGTAATAAAATTATATTTCGTTAAAGGAACAATTGTGTTTGTGCTTTCATCCACCGTAATCCAGTTAAAGGAAGTGCCACTAGGGGGGTGGCACGTAACAATACAATTTCAAGGGCACGGTCGGGGACGGACAAAGTATTACTATGACCTTTAAGTGTGGATGATGATAATTGTTGTTTTAAGGGGCCTAACATCTACGTTATCGGCCTCTAATGTTCTGGGTGATCGTGAAGATGATAATGAAATGCAAACTACAACTAAAACAAACTACTAACTCAAAAACTAGAAAAAGAAATGGAAAAATAAAGGAGAATAAGGCAAATAAAGGACAGGAGGAAAAGAAATGCCCTCAACCCTCGAAGAATGTGGATTGAGGGAATTGGAAGGAAGGAGAGCCATAAAAGGCAGATAGGAAAGTGAAAGAGGGGAGGGTCCGCCCCACAGATAATGGAAAAGAGGGGGAAAACCGGACCCAGCTCAGGAATATCTCGGGGTCGCCAACTCCCGAACGCACCAGCCGTGAGCCCCTGAGGGTATAGCAATATATAGGGTCCACCAGAAGTGGTGGGGCCACATACTGAGACTGCTTGATCTCATGCTGGTGATGATTTTTATTGGTAACATAAGAATACTCCAACTGAGAAACACTGAACGCACTCCGGAAGCTTGTATCATCTTCAGGAGAACTTTTGACTTCGTTTGGAAGAGTAAAAAGAATTAATCATGATCGCAGATTTTTATATACGATGTTCATTCTTGAGAAATATTATAATTAGTAATTCTGCATTATTAGCCACGTCAATATGATAATATTATGGGTTATTTAAGGAATTTGCATCGCAGAAACGCGAGGAAGAAGGAAGTAAAAGTTAAATGACTTCGGCAGTATTCGAAGCCGGAACACGCCATGCAGAGAGTAAGGACAATCCTATATGCGTTTGAGCCGCATGGATGTGTACGTTACTAAGTCTGGTCGAGTGACCGATGAACATTTTGTTGGTGAAAAGACTAAGGAAGTCGTATCTCAGGATTGACCAAGCATCCTATGTTGTATCAGCACCGCAGTGCTTCTGAAATTGTTTTCTACAGAATTATAATCACGATAAAGTGATATTTTCAAAGTACGAGTGATTTAGTGATTTTTCCTGTACGTCTCGTACATGTGCATCGCAACACCACATGGTGGAATGTGGGTCGCAGAAATTTCCAGCAAAAGTGAAAATTATAGTGCTATTTAACAGCGTTGAATGCTGTGGAAATTGTTAATGCTAGAGAAATACGCCGTGTCTAGGTGAATCTCATTTAAATAACATGCCCTCGGACACTCCCGGCACTACGATAGATAAATAAATAAATAAATAAAATCATTTAAATATTCAAAATGATTGTGCTAATAACGTGCTATTAGAATCTGTGATAGATAGCTTCAGTGAAGCACGCACATGGCCATTTCTATTCTATAAACCCTGCACCGTTTAAAGCCAGTGTTGCTAAATCAATCATCAGCAGTGATAAAACGTTGTTTTTCATCCTATTTCATTACTTCAACGAGAACGCCAAAATGTTTGACGGTGACGACATTCTGATTTACGCCTGTACCACGAGGAACCAGAAGATGCCGTAAATATCCCAATGGAGGAGCCATTGACCATCTAACATCAGCAATATGGAAGCCGACACTAGAATTGCGCAAACCATGGCCGAGGAAATATTACTACCACCTGGGAACACAAGGATTGATCCATGAATTTGAAGCCTGGGATGTTTCTCTGTGAGAAACATGCTGCCGTGAGTTTACGTTAATTTCTACTTTTATTTGGTTCCGGTCTCGGGGGTGGATTAGTTGTAGTCAAACGTTATATAACAGTCATTTAGGTACAGTAGGTCTTGTATTTTTGTAGATGCCGCTGACGGCATACTTTCATTTCCATAAGCTTCAACATTTTTGGCAGACAGCTTATGCCGTGGAGTTAGACTCCACAGAGGGGTGCAAATATGTGTCATAATTTTGTATAGTCCTTAGAATGGACATCAGCTGAGAAGGAGCAATGTTTTGTTTGATTTAACCAGCTCAAAGTAAGATTATTCTCTTTTGATAACTTTCAGGCCCCTTTTATTGAAAGAAGGAATAAATACGCCACTGTCGGTCGTATCATTTCGATGTCGTAGAGGTTACGCATCTACCATTTTTGTAAAATACATTTTTAAGGTCTCAGAACCTTGATTCAAGGTGAATAAATTTAGAGAATGGGAGTGACTATAGTAACCGACCATTCAACATTAAATTGTATCATTTGCAATAATAAGCCAGGAGAATGGCGTTTTTAAGAACATTTAATTACTTTGAGTGCATTGCGCATGTTCTTTTGTGAACAATTCTTTTCTTTGTGACAGTGGAGTATCTTTTCAATCTCTTTGACAAGTGACATATCTTTCTTTTCGTATGCTTTGCCAAGTTGCGATGCAGCTTATGTTTAGACCTCATTTTTCAAGGCAAGTTTCGAAGCCTTGTTATCCCAATGATAATGACATTGTATTATAGTGTGCACAAAGTGAAATAACAGACATTTTTGAGTGCATTACTCCAGTTTATTTTACATGTTGATAGACTTTGACTCGCAGTGAAGCGTCCAAGTTAACACTTGAGCTCCGTTAGGATGACAGCTTTCGACGCTGAAGGTTATCTGCTTTCACCTGCAGAGCAGCACACTAGATTTCTCAAGCGGAACAATTGACGCATGACCGCACACTTTGTTTCTGCTAGACAGATTTTTTTATCGAGCCGTTCATAGAGCTCAGTCATAAATGTACAATTGCATCATTGTTATTATTGAGTATAGGGTGTTTAAGAAGTTGCATTCCCACTATTTAATTAAATTCGCAATTGTTGTAAGCGAATAGACATGATATTTGTATACTATCAGGGTATTCTTTAATGAATGGAGCCACACTTTTGCTATTTTGGAAGGCTTATTTTCTCACTTAAAGTGATTCATTGTTTCCTTGTTTTGACACGTTGATTTATTGGTGTGGTTTCCCGTTCAGATTTTATGCCAGCAGACTCATGGAGATGACTGTTAGGGTGAATTTTTGCGTGATCCCGTGGAGGACACCTTTAGATATTTGGGAATGGTATTTAAATGGAACTTTCTTTGTCCATCTGGAGATGTTTTATTGTGGACTTGATCATATCTTTATGATATTGGAGCCGCTTAGTGCTCAATGTTGCCATGATTGTTCGAATGATGCATCTCATAAGGAACTGTAAAAGTCTTACGATTAGGAATTATAACTTGTGTTATTGTTGACAAACAGGTGTCACGTGCATTCTGTTGTGTTTAGTTTTCAGTCCATTGGCCTTGCATTGTTGGTCATTCAATAATACTCTTAAACAATGATAGTAATAATCAGAAACCTAAATCATGAAATATATTTTTTAATTAAATCGACGTGGGTTAAAACTTCATTTAAATCTTAATCGGCTGTTTAACTTTGATCATGATTGTTTTCATTTTGGACCAATGCAACGTGCTTGAGAAAAAATGTCCCTAGGAGGTGAATTCTAGAGAAATACATGGTTAGACTTGACAGGGATCAGTTGCTGATCTATGGGTAGTCTACTAGTGGACCGTGTACCACATGTTTGTTTTGACATGCTTCAAAAGCATGCCTTGTCTGCATTCGCATACACTTTAGATGACGGATGGAACAAACCGTCTCCTTTTCGAAGTAGGCAGGTTAATAAGAAGAATTATTGTGTGTTCTGAATTTATTTCAATGTATTTTCCCTATGTGAACTCTACTGTTTTTTTGTATTGTTGATGTATCACTATTTTGTTATGTGTATGATTGTAATGAAATGACTGTTATACTAGTTTTGTTTAATTTATACACGGACAGTTGGATCCGATGTTGCTGTAATTCAAGGTTTAGCTCAGACAGATAAACAATAAATGTAAATGTGGATGGTCTTTAGCATCATTTAGATTTTTGCTGTCATATGTGACTAGTTATTTATGGCACGATGGTTCTTTCTAGAATATCGTTACCGTTTCTATTGCAATTTCAATTAGGGTTTTGTACCATTTTCCCCAGTTTTGCCCAACTTTTGTTTGTAATTAGAGCTGATCGCGAGGGTTTAATTTTATAGTTAAGGGGTTAGTTTTTCTCTTTGTTTTTGATTAGATAGCGGATTAGCCGATTTTATGCTCTCGGATCCTAGGCTAGGGGTTGGATTTTATAAATAAACAATTCCAACGATCTTTACTTAAGATTGGACTACTTTCTTTCGTAGCTTGTTATTTTTTTAGGGGGGGGGGAGTGTATTACCAGGGTGTCTATGACTTTGCAAATCATGATGGAACCTGATCATTGGGACAGGGGAGTCTCACAGCTGGCGAGCCCTTTCGGTTTGCACCCCAATCCTCTTCATCGGTATGTGTTCGGAGGAAGAGGTCATCTGGGAGGCCATACACGGTTGGTGGTGACCAGATGATCTCCTCAAACGGGCACATAACACTTATTCCATTCCTTTGGCGCCCAACCATGCGGCCAATTTTTAGGGACATGAAGGCCATCAGCTTCATGCCGTTTTGAAGAGGATAGTATTTTATTGGTTATTGACAATTTGTCTGGACTGGGACGAACTCTAGACGTCGTCCAGCAGTGCAATAGTACAAGTGGCTTTCTTTTGAGAAGTCAGACCATGGGCGAAGTACAATTATATTTAAAATTCAGTATAGGACTTATATTTTGCCAGTACTTCGTCGTGAGTAAATGTAACTTGTCTTTTGCTTGCTTGCCTGTTGTTGTTAAAGTAAATGTAGAATTAGTTATCTTCGAAAGTCCAGCAGTAGCCGCGGGTGTTTATTTGATAAAAACCAACTTTCACCCCGGACCATTTCCATTTTTGTAGTTAGATAGATGTAAGATGACTCCTCCTACATCTCAAATTTGTATTATCGTTATGGATGAGGAGAGATTGACGACCCTGATTGAGGGGTTGTGTAGAAATATGGATGCTAACTTAGCCACTATTAATGCCTCCCTAGACCCCGTTAAGAGTGACTTTACTGAAAATACTAGATTAATAAGATGTGATATGACTACTAATGTAGCCACCCTTAATGCATCCATTAATGAAAATGTAGCCACCTTAAGAGGTGACATGACTACCAATGTAACCACCCTTAATGCCTCCATTAATGAGAATGTAGCTACAATTAATGCCTCCATAAATGAAAATGTAGCCACCTTAAAGGGTGACACGAACGAAAATGTAGCCACCTTAAGAGGTAACATGACTACTGATGTAGCCACCTTAAGAGGTGATATGACTGAAGGGGCGAGGTGGCTCAGCGGTCTAGCTGTATGCCTCTCACCAAGGCGGCCTGGGTTCGAATCCCGGTCAATGCATGTGAGATTTTCGAAGTGAAATGCTATGTCCTGTGGTTCGGATTCCACGTAAAAAGGAGGACCCGTGGCTCATGATCTCGAGATTAACGATCACGTTAAACTACTAGCTTCCTTTTTGATATGACTGAAAATGTAGCCACTATTAATGCCTCCATAGATACTGTAAGGGGTGACCTCAGAGCTCACATAGCAAATTTAAATACTTCCCTTATTGAGGTAAGAGGTGAGATTGATGGTGCTAACGCCACTTTGGTTGTTAACGCCCAATCTTTAGCTAACCTTAGGCGAGATCTAGAAACCAGTCGAGCTGAAGCTAATGCTAATTTACTTAAGGGGTTAGCTGATCTTCGCGTTGACCTAGCCAAGGGTAGGAAAGAAACGAGAACACGGTTAGAGGCGATAGAAGGGAGCCTTGAGAAAAATAGTCTGAAGATATCAGAGGGCAAGAGTGAGTTTCAAATGGAGACTGCTACGATTAAAGACCAACTAAGCCTTAGAGTAGCAGCCATCGAGGGAAGACTGGATGAAAATCAAACTTTTCATGATGGGATCAGAAGAGAAGTAGGATTGGTTAGCACAAGCATGCGCATAATGAGAGGCGTAGCTATAGCCTTTCATGGGAAAGTGAAAACCATCGCGAAGGACATGGTACGTTTTCGGGATGAGCTGACCAGTAGTACTCAGCTTGTAGCTACTCTGACACTTGGTGTATTCATTGGAATACACGGTAAGATAGAGTAAGCTTTTGCTTCTCTTTGCTACAGTTCATTCCTTCCTTTTTCTCAAACACCAACAGTGATCTTCTGATTTCTCCTTGTTGGTTATGTCTCTTATGTTACCTGTGAGTCGGTTCCAGAGATATATCTTCCATGACCCACCTAGCGTCATCTAGCAGCGAATCTCTGAAGTTCCTCAATTCTTCTCTGTACAAGAGGACTTCTTTATCATTCTGGCCACCAGATCTCGTCGCCATCGCCAGCTATCATCTCCGTGATCAAGAGAACTACGTCTACTTTTTCACCCTCCAGGCTGCGCTAGTGTTGCCTGCTATCAACTCTTTGAAGATCATTTCATCAAGAGAAAATTTATTTCTGTTATGTTGTCTATTCTTATATGTATACCTTTGTCTCCTACCCCCACTTTTCCCTTCTATGGTCCCTCCGTGCTTCGCTGAGCGTGTCTCACTTGTACGTCGGAAGTCGACTCAGTCAGTTAGAGCTCCACTAAAGCTCGCCTCCTCAACTCGAGAGGCAAACTTTTAAATTCTACGCCATGTTAGAATTTTAGTATCAACCGTCAAAGGGAACATCACCTTCGCCATGAAGCAAAGCTAAGTACTACTTCTACGTTCTTCAACTTATTTTAATTGATTTTAAATAGCTACATGCTTTTTGATGATCACTTTATAGGCAGTGTGAGATTTCTATATTTGGGGCAATAATCATCCTTCGCGGGATTTTCTATGTTGGGCGTTTGTCTATCTAAGCCAATCTTAACAGGAAGCAGCATTTCTTATGCTTATTAAATGAGAGATTTTCTCACAACGTGGGATACCATTAAATTACCCACTGTATTTAAAATACTTAGCTTGTTCCACCGCTGGACTAACTTTTGCCCTATTCTTCAGTCATGATTGCTCTGGAACCTTCCAGAATCTGCGCTCTATCTACCAGTCATACTGTCATGTATTTTCCACTCACATGGGGGAATACTTTTTCAAACTAAGGAGTCTTCCTTATGAACTACTAATCAATATCTAATTTTTCTTCCACCGTTGGGATTTTCTCTGGCGCATTCAACTATAATCTACAACTTTCTCAAGCAATAGATTCTCGCAAATCTAGTGTAACTAGTTATTTTCCATCATTGCAATAACTTTCTTTTCCATAAACTTTTTGTGTTACTACAGTGAACTTTTCAACTATATCAACAGACTATAGTGAAATCAGTGCTTGTTCAACCTTTCATCCGCGTCACGTTCGTCCGAATACAATCAATACGGCCATGAACACTTTTCCTCAATCCTATTTGATCTTTCCCAAACCCCTTACCATCAAAGCAAAATAATAAAATTGTTACTTTAGGTCTTTTTTCAATGAGGTGTCACTCTCAATTAGTGCCCTCCCTCTCTTGCTTCATGTACCACGAATTAATGTCTGTAAAACTTCTTGTCTAGTACACGCCTTAAATTATATTGTTTCTCCCTTCTAATTAGGGAATACAATTCTTTCAACTCATAAGTGAGTTATCTCTAGGTTTCACGAAAGGGAAACTTGCCCCATTTGTCTCGTGATCCCTACTTAAACATAGGAATTCTAGAAACTTCCTTTCGATTGTTCTCTTCAGGTTTCAAAATAAGTGACCTGCCCTATTTGCATAATCCAGCCAAGTATTTCTGTATTAATATAAGAAGTAATAGAAACTTCTATTTTATTCTTCCTTCTTTTCGTTGTTGTTACTTTCGAAGTTGTTACTCTTTCTAAGATATTTATCTAGAAATTCGGGTACACACCTTGCACTTGATTTATTGTCTAACATTAATTACGTCAGTTATCTTTAAATTTTTCATTTATTTATCTTCGTCATTTCAAAATCTTACGAAGATTTTAAAGCATATAAAAGGTTTGAAACCAAAAGAATTGTTAATTGCCTGGCGCAAGCTTTAGATGTTTTCGGAGGTCTGCGACCCCAATTGTTTATAGAAATCCAAATTATATATTTGTTATAAAACTACTACCCTATATTGTTAAATAAATTCAAGATTTCTTTTTGGATTTATTATTTCTCTAACATAACGGTTATGCAAGATCCTGTCTTCCTTGACTCTTCCCACTTAATGCAAATAAATCTATTGATAGGGCTTTCACCACTTGTTGCATTTGAGCAAGAACTCTTAGTTGATAACTTAGTAAAGTCTCTCTTAGCTTTAATAGCTAATACTAACTGGCCAGTAAGGCAAGCATAGCTCGCTACGCCAGCTTCCTGCTTGTGGAGATTCTCTCCAACACTTATGGTTGGTTTTTCAAAATATAAGTGTTTCTCATTGTCCAAACGTTTAGTCGGCGCCTTGCTGGGTAAAAGCTTAGCCATTTCTAAATGCAACTATTTGTATACTTACCAAAATTATTCCGAAAGGTATAATTGCTTTATCCCTATCCTTCTTGGAAGCATTTGGTCACTCTTTAGGAATTCTACAATTTCGAAAACTAAAAATCTCGAAGCTGATTCATATTATTGGCATTCTTCAAATTACCTGGTTAGAAACAAACTCCTTTGAACAGATACACAATAAATCTGTTACTCTTTGTCTTGCCAGACCATCACCCTTCCCCATAGTAGGCATATGGATGCTTGAGAGGGAATACACTAAAGCAGCTTTCTCGAGAACAGCCCAAGTTCTAGCTGCGTTTCCCGTTTGCTTTGCCCAGGTCCCTACCCACTTTAGGTATCGGAGAGCGGATTTGCAGCGGCAGCTCCCTTTGAGTACATTTAAAGTAAAAATTATAACTTATTTTGGACTCTCGTCCTATTTCTCCATCCTTTTCCTCCAGTCCGAAACCCAATTCCTTTTCTTTATCATCTTCCCTTGGGGGTTAGGTTATTCCCAAGCTAATAATCTACCCAAAATTTGGTGCCGAATCCCGGAAGAGTCCATTTATGACATTTTCTATTTTTTTTCAAGGGCTAATTGACAATATTTTGCAAATCATTAATATCTTCTTTGAATTTTTCAGCTATAACTACATCGTGCAAAGTCTGTGAAGTGGAAAGAGGTCGCTCCTGTCTCCTTTGGTGTGTCCCTTTCTTTCAAATTATTTGCTGCGGCCAGCCTGACAGCATTTCCAAGGTTCCACAGTTTCGTAAGTTATACTTTAATTTACCTATTTTGTCATGGCTCCTACAGACAAGGATATGGATGAAAAACTTACTTCTAAACGAGCATCCTATAAAGGGCAAATTACCCGATTCAGAAAATACATCAAAGAGCTAGATCCCTCAGAAGCTCAATTAGATTTGTTAAAACATCGTGTAAAGGATTTTGAACGTTCATATGAAAATTATTGTAACATCCAAACTGAAATAGAAACTTGTATGCTCAATCAAACTGAAGATCGAGTCGATGTAGAAAACCAATATTACGAAGGTATAGGTTCTGCTTTTAAAATAATACGCCAACTCGAAGAAGAATAGAAAAAAGACGGTTCTGTTCTTGGTTCCCTTCACGAACAACAAACCTCTTCCGGCACTCATAAGCCCAAACCAATTCTACCTAAGATTGATTTACCCCACTTCTCTGGAGACGAATCTACTTGGGATTCTTTCTACGAACTATTTTGTTCTCTTGTTCATGCCAATGAAGACATTCAAGTCATCTACATGTTTCATTATTTGAGATCTATCATCCGAGGTCAAGCTCTGCAGTTAGTTGAAGCACTCCCATTAAGTGCCGAAAACTACCCCATTGCCTTTAACTTGTTGAAAGAAAGATACGGTAATTCACGGTTACGTATTCAACGCCATATGAAGGCTCTATTTAACTTACCCGCGTCACAGCACAGTGACGTCACTAGTTTGCGTACTCTCATGTAACTACACAACTTCACGTTAAAGCTCTGTCCCAATTGGATCAACCCACTGAACACTGGGACACTTTCTTAATACATTTAGTGGTTTCTAAAGTCGATGTTGCTACTCTCAAAGCTTGGGAGATTGAATTTTCCAGAGAAGACGATTACTCTTACGAGCATTTAGTCACTTTCATAAATGCTAGATGCCAACTCTTAACCGCTTAGCTAATCAAAGTGAACCCTCATCCCCGAGTTCTAAATTTGAATCAATGTCTCTTAAACCTAAAAGCGAACGCTTATCGTCTAGTACTCAAATACCTGGGTCCAGCTCATCTAAACTCAAGTCAAACGCCACTGGTTACCAAACTAGGTCTAGTGAACGCCGTATTGCTAGTTCTCTCGTTTTAAACACTCAAAGCGAACCCCGCAAGAGTTTATATGAACCATTAAAGTGCATACTTTGTAAAGATTCCCACGCCTTATATCTATGTAAATCTTTTAAAGAACTGTCAATCGACGACAGAAGAAAATTAGTTTCCCAGAATAAACATTGCTTCAACTGCCTAGCACCCACGCATTCTGCTTCAAATTGCAAGTCCACAAGACTTTGCATCCATTGTGAAAAAACTCATCACACTTTAAAACGGTTCCGCTTTGCTCCACGTTGGGCGCCAAGTGAAACGGTTACTCTACGTTGGGTGACAATTGTAAAGGTCTCTTTGCTCCACGTTGAGCGTACAAGTGTAACGGTTTCTTTAATGACCCCACTGTTGGGTGTACTAATGTAATGCTTCTACTGGGCCTGCCTTGCTCTTTGAAATATTTACTCTGACTATGATATGTTGTTTTAATGGGCGCCGAGACCTCAACGCTATGTTGAAATCTAAATTTATATTTAACAACACCTAGCTCTGGTAGAACACCTTCAAGAATCTTTTCACTCAGATCGTGGTATGATTTGATCATTAACCCAACAAACAATTGTATCAGGAGAAGGAATTTGGTCTATATTTAATGCTACCTACTGAAAGCAAAGATTGCATGGTTAAAAGAAATGAATTTATAATATAAAACAAGTATAGCAAAATTAATAATAATAATATATTCTGAATTTAAATTGGAGCGTTGCGATTTGAATATTACCGCTAGGAAATTACGTGAAAACGGAGTCGGATAAATTACTGATTTTACTCTTATTCCCAAGCTATGAAGTTACTGAAATACTGAAAATGAAAAAAAAAAAAAAAAGACGAGAGATTACGTAGTTCTGAGTCATTCGCGCTTAGCACTGGAAATTGCCGAAGCATTTCCCTCATACTGGATGTTGTAGAGAGCTTCCCACAGCCTCCTGGACGTCGTCATCTTCTTCGTTAGTTGATGAGATGCTTGTAGATATGATAATTTTATGGTCCGAACATCGGAACCAACCACACGTACAACCACACTGGTTAAGTTTTACAAAGATAGTCCTCTTGCCTCCACGGCGCGCAAACCATATATGCACTCCACGCCTCCCCTCTCTAGACCCGTCTGCAAGTCCCCCGCTCTCCACTGATTGGCTGAGCCACCACGCGCTACTTCCCCTCCTCAGGGTCATTACACTCGGCGCGAGGATGATGTCGTTTACCGTTCCAGACTATTTCGCCGTTTCTTGAAGCAGCAACCCAGGCTTGCGTCATGCTTCTTGACAAGATTAAGCCTGTAGCCGAATTCCCCGTGACACATCTCTCTCAAAATACCCTAACTGACAAAACTCCGTAAAATTCCGTAATCATATAATTTTCTATGATAATGTAGTTCGTAATAATTTGCTTGATAGTGTTTTCTATGACATAGAAAACCTATCTGTATGCTTAAAATTTTATAAAAATGCTCCAAAAAATACCTTAATAATAATAATAAGTTAATAATAATAATAATAAATTAACATGAAAACTTCTCTTGGCTGAACAATTTGCCGCGTAAATAAATATAGAATGGCTTCCTACTGACTTATGCCAGTGGCGTAAAATCCCCTCGAAAAACACGTTACAACTTTACTACATCGTCATGATCAAGCAAGGTCATCGACCGCATCTACTTCTCAAAAAAGTGACAATGCTAACAGTTCCAATGCTTCGTCTTACATTCAAAATGCCAAGTCCATACGTAGTGCTCAAGTACTATTGTCTACTGTCCAAATCGAAGTTCGGGATAACTTTGGCAACTGGGTCCGTGCACGCGGTCTTCTTGATTCAGCGGCAACTCATGATTTTGTGTCTAATTCTTTGATTAGAAAACTAGGCCTACCTGTAAACGTATCGGGCATTAACAGCTCAAAATCGCAAGCTTTACAGTTCTCAAAGCTAACCATAAGAGGCATTTGTCTCAGAAACAACTTTCTCAAACTGAATTGTCTCATTCTCAATAGCATAGGAGAAGATACTCCAAGTCATTCTGTGGATATTTCAGGGTTAAGCATTCCCTCGCATTTAAGGCTAGCCGATCCTATGTTCAATGTACAAAAAAAAACCATTGACATACTCTTTAGTGCCAATGTTTTCTGGAATTGCCTTCGTAAACAGGTTCGCAAGTTATCCTCAAACGTGGTTGCCAGAGACACTAATTTTGGATGGATCGTCACCGGTCAACTCCCTCATTATTCTCCCACAACCCGCATCGCAATGCTATTTCGCTAATACTGACTTGGAACAGTTCTGGAGGCTCGAAAGCGTTGACTCTCCTAACGTGACCTCTTCAGAAAACGAATTCTGTGAGCAACTTTTTCTGAACACCACCACTCGTTCTTCTGATGGCCGGTTCATTGTTCAGATGCCAAGATTACATAATCCCCCTAAACTTATTAACTCTCAACCCAAAGCTCGAAAAGCTCTCTTTGCTATCGAGAGCAAATTCAAGAAAGAACCTCTCATTAAATAGCAGTACACTGATTTCATGGATGAGTATGAAAGCTTGGATCATATGGAAGTTGTTAACAAATCTGATGACGAATTGTACCCCCCAATTGAAACGGTTTCTTAAATCATCATCCCGTGTGGAAAAACCTTCTTGTAAAGGATAAAATCCGATTTGTTTTCAATGGTTCATCACCTGACGTTAATGGCAACAGTCTTAACGATACTCTTTACTCTGGTCCTGCTATTCAGTCAGATCTATCTGCTATACTCTTAAACTTTCGATTATTTCCCATAGCTGTTATTGCGGATATAAAACTGATGTACCGTCAAGTTTTAGTTCAGCCTGAACAACGAGATCTCCAAAGAATCTTGTGGCGCGACGAAATCAGCAAGCCCATTAAGGTATTTCGCTTAAAGACGGTTACTTATGGCTTAAAACCTTCCGCTTTCCTTGCTATCCGATCCCTACACTTGTTAGCATCTCAAGATGGTCATTTATTTGATTCTAAAGCTTCCGAAGCACTAACTACATCATTCTATGTTGACGATTATTTGCAGTCCTTCCCCACTCTGGAGGAAGCTTCTTTCGTGTCATTAGAACTTCAGGCATTGCTAAAGAATGGAGGTTTCCCACTTCATAAGTGGAATTCCAACTCCCATGAGCTCCTCGCCCAGTTTCCTATTGAGGATGTGGATCCCTCCTCCGTCGAAATTTGTGGAAACTCCGAATCCATAAAAACTCTTGGAGTTCATTGGTGCACTAGCACTGAATCTCTCATCTATAAAGTTTCGCTTGCAGAAGAGCTCCCTAACACAAAAAGACAAATTCTCTCTGAAATTGCAAAAATTTTTTACCGCTTCAATTCCTTGCCCCAGTTATCGTTATAGCCAAACTTCTCATGCAAGAGCTATGGTCGCTCAAATGTGAATGGGACGACACTGTTCCCCTTTCTTTTCTTAACAGATGGCTCTCTTTTCGCAGCAATTTGCTTGATCTTTCCCTTATCGAAATTCCCAGGAATTTAATTAACGCTTATTCTAAGCATCTTTTTTCCTTCATGTGTTCGCGGACAGTACCGAAAAAGCTTACGGTTGCTATGCATACTTGGTTTATCGCGGTTCCTTAAATGGATCTTCAAACTCTTTCTTTGGGATGTCAATGGAGGCATGTACCCAGCCCTGACAAACCTGCCGACATTATTTCTCGTGGATGTTTACCCTCTCAACTGGCAGCTTCTCAGTTGTACTGGCATGGGCCCTCGTGGTTAATCGAAGACTCCTCTTATTGGCATTCGAAACCTCCAGCTACAAACTTCAACTTGCCTGACGCTAAAGTATCTATTTCTCCTGCTTCGTGTCTTGTTTCCAACGTTTCTCATCCCTTGTTGTCCCGCTATTCTTCCGTTCACAAATTAATTCGAATTGTCGCCTATCTTCTTAGATGGAAATATCTTGTGGTTGACCAACCTCTTCTCCTCAAACCACACCTTACCAATCATGAATTGAATCTCGCTACCATTAAGATTTTGCAACTAACACAGCAAGAAGCATTTTCTTCTGAATTGTCTTTACTTTCTTCTAAAAGGGATCTTCCCAAATCCAGTCGTCTTCGTGCTTTAGCCCCGTTCCTTGATGACAATAGGTTACTCAGGGTAGGTGGTAGGCTTTCGCAATCTTTGCTTTCTGAGGACAAAAAGCATCCTGTTATTTTGCCTTCTAAACATCACGTAACTTCCTTAATTATACGTGACTTTCATTATCACAATCTGCATGTTGGTACACGCACACTGCTTTGCCTCTTAAGGGAAATGTACTGGATTATAAATGGAATTCATGAAGTTTCCTCTGTAATTCACATGCGCATTCCTTGCTTCAAAGCAAAACCTATAGTCAATACTCAATTAATGAGCGATCTGCCCTCTTTTCGCTCTTCTCCTATACGTCCTTTTGCTCTAACTGGTGTGGACTATATGGGTCCGTTCCAATATCAACGCAATTCCCCTGAAGCTAAACGCAAATTGCTTGGTAAGCTCTATGTTTCTCTCTTTGTTTGCATGGTTACTGGCGCGATCCATTTGGAACTAGTAACGAATGCCTCAACTTCTTACTTTTTATCAGCTGTCTCTCGCTTCGCTGCTAGGCGTGGTGTTCCTTCGGAGATGTTCTCTGATAACGCTTCCACTTTTCAAGGCGCAGCTTCCTTGTGGAAGTAAGCTCTCACATCTTCTCCTGCCATGGAACAGATTTCTAATTTTTCCTACTCAAAAGGTTTCAAATGGCGTTTTATACCTCCCTACGCACCTCATCACGGTGGTAGGTTGGAATCCTGCGTATAGCTCACTAAACGTCACTTAAGAAAGGTTTTAGGTAATCGCATTCTGACTTATCAAGAATTTAATTCGCTGTCTGTTCTGATTGAAGGTGTTGTTAATTCTCGCCCATTAACTCCGCTTTCCAATGACCCTGATGACCTGCTTCCACTTACACCTGGTCACATCCTTATAGGCACTTCTCTTTCTGTCCCTCCTCCCCTTCCCAACTCTTACAAGGCTTGTAATGTACCTATTGTTTGGCGTAAACTTGAAGCCCACCACAATTCTTTCTGGAAGAGGTGGAACTTGGAATACTTAACTTCCTTGCAACGGAGACAGAAGTGGTTTCATTCCAATCCCGATATCAGAGTGGGGGACTTAGTCCTGGTTAGGGATGTTTCTCCTCCCTTGGTCTGGATTTCTGGTAGAGTGACCGAGTGTTGTCCTGGAAGGGATGGGAGAGTTAGGGTAGCCAAGATCTTGACCAATAATGATCAAATCATAAGACCACTGTCTTTAATTGCTCCTTTACCTTTAAGCTTTTAATTGCTCATAAAATTTTGTTTATTTTGTTCTCTGTTGGTGTTTCCCCTCCCAGCTTGGTGTATTCTTTGGAATACAAGGTAAGATAGAGTAATCTTTTGCTTCTCTTTGCTATAGTTCATTCCTTCCTTTTTCTCAAACACCAACAGTGATCTTCTGATTTCTCCTTGTTGGTTATATCTCTTATCTTACCTGTGAGTCTGTTCTGGAGATATATCTTCCATGACCCACCTAGCGTCATCTAGCAGCGAATCTCTGAAGTTCCTCAATTCTTCTCTCTACAAGAGGACTTCTTCATCAATCTGGCCACCAGATCTCGTCGCCATCGCCAGCTATCATCTCCATGATCAAGAGAACTTCGTCTACTTTTTCACCCTCCAGGCTGTGCTAGTGTTGCCTGCTATCATTTTTTTGAAGATCATTTCATCAAGAGAAAATTTATTTCTGTTAGGTTGTCTATTCTTATATGTATTCCTTTGTCTCCTACCCCCACTCTTTTCCCTTCCCTGGTCCCTCCGCGCTTCGCTGAGCGTGTCTCACTTGTACGTCGGAAGCCGACTCAGTCAGTTAGAGCTCCACTAAAGCTCGCCTCCTCAACTCGAGAGGCAAACTTTTAAATTCTACGCCATGTTAGAATTTTAGTATCAACCGTCAAAGGGAACATCACCTTCGCCATGAAGCAAAGCTAAGTACTACTTCGACGTTCTTCAACTTATTTTAATTGATTTTAAATAGCTACATGCTTTTTAATGATCATTTTATAGGCAGTGTGAGATTTCTATATTTGGGGCAATAATCATACTTCGCGGGATTTTCTATGTTGGGCTTTTGTCTATCTAAGCCAATCTTAACAGGAAGCAGCATTTCTTATGCTTAATAAATGAGAGATTTTCTCACAACGTGGGATACCATTAAATTACCCACTGTCTATAAAATACTTAGCTTGTTCCACCGCTGGACTAACTTTTGCCCTATTCTTCAGTCATGATTGCTCTGGAACCTTCCAGAATCTGCACTCTATCTACCAGTCACACTTTCATGTATTTTCCACTCACATGTGGGAATACTTTTTCAAACTAAGGAATCTTCCTTATGAACTACTAATCAATATCTAATCTTTCTTCCTCAGTTGGGATTTTCTGTGGCGCATTCAACTATAATCTACAACTTTCTCAAGCAATAGATTCTCGCAAATCTAGTGTAACTAGTTATTTTCCATCATTGAAATAACTTTCTTTTCCATAAACTTTTTGTGTTACTACAGTGAACTTTTCAACTATATTAACAGACTATAGTGAAATCAGTGCTTGTTCAACCTTTCATCCGCGTCACGTTCGTCCGAATACAATCAATACGGCCATGAACACTTTTCCTCAATCCTATTTGATCTTTCCCAAACCCCTTACTATCAAAGCAAAATAATAAAATTGTTACTTTAGGTCTTTTTTCAATGAGGTGTCACTCTCAATTAGTGCCCTCCCTCTCTTGCTTCATGTACCACGAATTAATGTGTGTAAAACTTCTTGTCTAGTACACGCCTTAAATTATATTGTTTCTCCCTTCTAATTAGGGAATACAATTCTTTCAACTCATAAGTGAGTTATCTCTAGGTTTCACGAAAGGGAAACTTGCCCCATTTGTCTCGTGATCCCTACTTAAACATAGGAATTCTAGAAACTTCCTTTCGATTGTTCTCTTCAGGTTTCAAAATAAGTGACCTGCCCTATTTGCATAATCCAGCCAAGTATTTCTGTATTAATATAAGAAGTAATAGAAACTTCTATTTTATTCTTCCTTCTTTTCGTTGTTGTTACTTTCGAAGTTGTTACTCTTTCTAAGATATTTATCTAGAAATTCGGGTACACACCTTGCACTTGATTTATTGTCTAACATTAATTACGTCAGTTATCTTTAAATTTTTCATTTATTTATCTTCGTCATTTCAAAATCTTACGAAGATTTTAAAGCATATAAAAGGTTTGAAACCAAAAGAATTGTTAATTGCCTGGCGCAAGCTTTAGATGTTTTCGGAGGTCTGCGACCCCAATTGTTTATAGAAATCCAAATTATATATTTGTTATAAAACTACTACCCAATATTGTTAAATAAATTCAAGATTTCTTTTTGGATTTATTATTTCTCTAACATAACGGTTACGCAAGATCCTTTCTTCCTTGACTCTTCCCACTTAATGCAAATAAATCTATTGATAGGGCTTTCACCACTTGTTGCATTTGAGCAAGAACTCTTAGTTGATAACTTAGTAAAGTCTCACTTAGCTTTAATAGCTAATACTAACTGGCCAGTAAGGCAAGCATAGCTCGCTACGCCAGCTTCCTGCTAGTGGAGATTCTCTCCAACACTTATGGTTGGTTTTTCAAAATATAAGTGATTCTCATTGTCTAAACTTTTAGTCGGCGCCTTGCTGGGTAAAAGCTTAGCCATTTCTAAATGTAACTATTGGTATACTTACCAAAATTATTCCGAAAGGTATAATTGCTTTATCCCTATCCTTCATGGAAGCATTTGGTCGCTCTTTAGGAATTCTACAATTTCAAAAACTAAAAATCTAGAAGCTGATTCATATTATTGGCATTCTTCAAATTACCTGTTTAGAAACAAATTCCTTTGAACAGATACACAATAAATCTGTTACTCTTTGTCTTGCCAGGCCATCACCCTTTCCCGTAGAAGGCATATGGATGCTTGAGAGGGAATACACTAAAGCAGCTTTCTCGAGAACAGCCCAAGTTCTAGCTGCGTTTCCAGTTAGCTTTGCCCAGGTCCCGACCCACTTTTGGTATCGGGGAGCGGATTAGCAGCGGCAGCTGCCTTTGAGTCCATTTAAAGTTAGAATTATAACTTCTTTTGGACTCTCGTCCTATTTCTCCATCCTTTTTCTCCAGTCCGAAACCCACTTCCTTTTCTTTATCATCTTCCCATGGGGGTTAGGTTATTCCCAAGCTAATAATCTACCCAACACTAAACGTAGAGGATCTTACTCATCAACTGCACGCTAATCAGGCCGAATTTACAAGGGAAATGATTAGCGTCAAGGAAGACATGAGTAATCATAAGACTACAATTGAGAATCGTCTGACAGAGCACCAGACGACCATTGAAACTACTGTCAAGGAAGTTAGAGATGATTTTGCAGAAGTCAGGGAAGAATTCGTGGGAGTGAAGGACCAATTTACAGGACACCAAACCACCATTAATAGCCGTCTCACACAACACCAAACACTAATAGAGGGACGATTAGTAGAAGTTTCGAGGGAATACAAGAAGACTGTCCAGGAGGTGGACGAATGTCTTCGAGGGAAACTCGAACGTTTGGAGTTGCAAATTACTCATCTGTCAGCCACGAGCAACACAAAAAATAGCGAAGACCTCGAACAAGTAGAACGTAGATTGCTCGAAAGACTAGAGACACGAGTTAGGACTATTTCCTTTTCTACTCCTAAGGAAAATGTTCCTACTTCTTCCATGAACACACCGAGGATGATGACTGCTCCGGTTTTTCCTGTAACCACTTAGGAGCAACCGAGCAGGTCATACCCATGGTCAAATAAAACTGTACGAAATTCCACTGAGGGAACTAATCCATTTAGAGTACCAGGAACTATGAGCAACATTCCGGTACCAGCCACAGCGACGAATGTCACGTCAACACTAGGTCCATGTTACACCACACCATTTGAACAACCTATTTATTTGAACTATAACGCTACAGAGTTTTCACCAATGAGACAGGGTCACAATCCGGATGTCCTGATTATCTGATCGAGGGAGGAACAACCAGCCCTTTTTTCCGGCACAGGCAGCGGAATTACTCCGGTCGAATTTCTGAACAATGTGGAAAATAATCTAAGAGACACATTTGTAACACCTGAGCGTGAATTGAGAGTCGTGGAACGCTTGCTTGAAGGTCAAGCCAGTACCTGATTCAGGACGTTTCGTTATTCGTTTACGGGATTTTGAGACTTCAGAGAAGCCCCACTACGAACATATTGGTCCAGCGAGATACAGCTAGGCATCAGAGCTGAAATGTATACTAAGAGATACAGCTCTGCACAGCCTACGCGTTATACGAACTACTTCGCTTCACAATTGGCCAAGCTTCGTTGTCTGCAACCCCCATTGGCTGAAGCAGACCTGACCAAACCTTTATACGCCAATATCCAAGTGATGATGATGATGATAAGTGTTGTTTTACGGGGCCTAACATCTAGGCTATCGGCCCCTAATGAACTGGGCGATAGCGAAAATGAGAATGAAATGGAAACCAGAAAGAAATTATGTGATGATGATGATAATTGTTGTTTTAAGGAGCCTAAGATCGGGGTTTTCGGCCCCTAATGATCTGGCTGATAGCGAAAATGAGAATGAAATGGAAACCAGAACGAAAATTATGGGAGACGGAAAATACGTACAAAGAGAAACTCAGATGGAAACAACTCAAAATTGTTGGAGGTGTTTGTTAGTGCAGTCAGGTTTGTCAGATTCGTTTTGGGCTGAAGCAGCCAACACTGCTTGCCTTACTAGGAATCTACACACATCAAAAAAAGTTTTGCATCACCTCGGTTCCCAGATCTCCGGCATATAGACGTTGACTGTGTATATTGTATCCAAGATACAGTCCCTTTGACTGTTCATAGATGTCACTAAAACTGCTCAAAGATGTAAACAACCATGCATGAGCAGGGCCTATTAGACGGAGGGGGTACGACAGCCGATCAGTTCCAGTCATTCCACCAGGACGAAGGTACGCTGCTCATGTTGTCTGTAGTTCTACCATGCCTAGAAGGTCAATACCGCAGTTCGATCGCGTCCGCATTGTTACTTTGTGTCAAGAAGGGCTCTCAACAAGGGAAGTTTCCAGGCGTCTCAGAGTGAACCAAAGCGATGTTGTTCGGACATGGAGGAGGTACAGAGATACAGGAACTGTCGATGACAGGCCTCGCTCAGGCCGCCCAAGGGCTACTACTGTAGTGGATGACCGCTACTTACGGATTGCCGCTCGGAGGAACCCTGACAGCAATGCCACCATGTTGAATAATGCGTTTCGTTCAGCCACAGGACGTCGTGTTTCAACTCAAACTGTGCGCAATAGGCTGCATGATGCGCAACTTCACTCCCGACGTCCATGGCGAGGTCCAGCTTTGCAACCCCGACACCATGCAGCGCGGTACAGATGGGCCCAACAACATGCTGAATGGACCCCACGGAATTGGCATCACGTTCTCTTCACCGATGAGTGTCGCATATGCCTTCAACCAGACAATCGTCGGAGACGTGTTTGGAGGCACCCTGGTCAGGCTGAACGTCTTAGACACACTGTCCAGCGAGTGCAGCAAGGTGGTGGTTCCCTGATATTTAGGGGTGGCATTATGTGGGGCCGACGTACGCCACTGGTGGTCATGGAAGGCTCCGAAACGGCTTTACGATACCTGAATGACATCCTCCGACCCATAGTGCAACCATATCGGCAGAATATTGGAGAGGCATTTGTCTTCATGGACGACAATTCTCGACCTCATCGTGCACATCTTGTGAATGCGTTCCTTCAAGATAACGACATCGCTCGACTACAGTGGCCAGCATGTTCGCCAGACATGAACCCTATCGAACATGCCTGGGATATGTTGAAAAGGGCTGTTTATGGACGTCTTGACCCACCAACCACTCTGAGAGATTTACGCCGAATTGTCGTTGAGGAGTGGGACAATTTGGACCAACAGTGTCTTGATGAACTTGTGGATAGTATGCCACGGCGAATACAGGCATGCATCAATGCAAGAGGACGTGCTACTGGGTATTAGAGGTAGTGGTGTGTACTGCAATCTGGACCACAAATGCTGAAAGTCTAGCTGTATGATGGTACAACATGCAATGTGTGGGTCTCATGAGCAATAAAACGAGCTGAAATGTTGTTTGTGTTGATCTCTATTCCCTTTGTATTTAACGGTTCCGGAACTCTTGGAACCGAGGTGATGCAAAACTTTTTTTGATGTGTGTATGTCCATCTAGAGCTATTGGGAATCAGATCCCATATGAAATGTGGAAGGGAGAGAGAGCTGAAAAAGAATATCCAAGGTTATGTGCATTTGGTTGTAAAGCTTGATTATAAATTGTGCTTTGAAAGAAGTTCATTTTCCGTATTGACAGATTCACTATATAACAAAGGAGAAACCGTTCCGCCTAGTCAATACATTTATTTACAACAAGTTATAAACTTGCTATTATATGGATATGGTACATGTTTCGGGGCCTCTAGTACTGGTCCCTTCTTCAGCCATAAATTAAGTTGTAAAATCCAGCATAATTAAAGATATCATAATAAAAAATATATAAAATGATGAGTGAATGGATGAAATGGGGCGAAAAAGAACATATTACTCATGAGAAGTAATGTGAGTGCACATCAGTAAAAATTAACACCATTGGTATTGCTAGGTTCTTGAGAATACACTTATATAGCACTGTTCTAATGTTTGTGCATGTGGAAATCACTTCACTTGGGATTTATAGCCTGTTATTTACAATGCTGTTGACTGAAACTTGCTGTTCAAGCTGGGGCTTCTGAGCTTATAGTCTTGCATTAGAGGGAAAACATCGAATGTCATGTAATGAAATATATCATCATGATGAGGAGATGTCCAAGTTTGGAAAAAACATATTTTACTTAGACCCACTAAAACAATTTCCTTTGTTGATCTAATTCACAGAATCTCAATTTACTTCATGGCCCCATTATTGCTTCATCCAGTTGCTTAGATACCTTGGATATGTATACCAATATCCCAATTAACCCTACCATCAAAATTATTAAACAAAATTTTTCAGCCAGCAGCAAACTATCAAATGTTGAAATCAACGAATTCATATCATTGTTGGAATTCACCCTTAATAGCAATTATTTCACCTTTAATAATAAAATATACAGGCAGAAGGAAGGCCTTCCCATGGGCTCCCCTTTATCTGGCATTATAGCAAATATTTATATGGATCATATGGAATACACTAAAATACATGGAAAAATTGCAGGTTTGACATACTGGGGTCGATATGTTGATGACATTTTCATCATCATTGATAACACAATACAGAAAATTGACCAACTTGTAGAGAAACTTAACAGCATTGACAGCAATATACAGTTCGTCCCAGAATCTACAGTCAATAACTCGATTAATTTTTTGGACACCACAGTTTCCATAAAGAACAATAGACTTTCCTATAAAATTTTCAGAAAGCCTACACAAACTCATACTACCATAAGCAATAGTTCTAATCATCCTGGCAACCACAAAAAGGCAGCATTCTTCAGTATGATTCACAGAGCTTTCAACCTTCCCCTTTCAAAAAATGACCTCACCAGTGAAATAAAGACCATACGCCAAATAGCTAAAGTTAATGGTTTCAACTATCAATTCATCTCCAACATTATAAACAAAATAAGAAATAGACCTCCCACCCATTTAACACCAGATCATAAAGAAAAACCTGTATACGCGGTTTTCACTTATTTTAATGCACGTACATACAGCATCTCTAACATATTCAAAAAACACGGTTTAAAAATGGCCTATAAAACATCCAACACCAATGCCAATTTCTTCTTTAATTCAAACAAAGTAAATTCTATAGACAAATTCCATAGATCAGGCATTTATCGACTTAATTGTTCCGAGTGCGATGCGAATTATTTGGGACAAACGGGTAGAGCATTCACAATCAGATACTACGAACATTTTAATGCCACAAAATACAGAAGATTCTCAGCAATGGCAACACACATGGAGGAGTCACATCATAAATTCACCAACATCGAGAAAGACCTAGAAATCCTCCATTTTACAGGAAAGGGGACCACTATGAATGTACTAGAAGCGATAGAAATTAACACCGCACAGAAACTATCTCCTCTTCATAATCTTAATGAAATAAATTTTGAAACGAATATCCTGTACAACACCCTAACGGAATATATAAAGAATAAAATTGTTGACAACAACAAACCACCATGAATTCCCCAACACAAACTCCCCCAATATTCCCCCCCTCTTCCATTTCCTCTCACCCTTATAACCCCATCTACCTTTCTATATTCCATTTATAACAATTCCAGGTCACAAAGATATATTATATTACCTCACCTTATTTTAATTTAAATCTCATATTGTATTTTATGTTGTTTTTTATTGTCATTATTATTTTTTAAATTTAATAATATATTAATAATGAGAGTGCAATGGTTACAAATTTAGATACTTCATGACTTAGGCAATGCATATAATCTAGAAGCCTTGGATCCAAGGTATCTAAGCAACTGGATGAAGCAATAATGGGGCCATGAAGTAAATTGAGATTCTGTGAATTAGATCAACAAAGGAAATTGTTTTAGTGGGTCTAAGTAAAATATGTTTTTTCCAAACTTGGACATCTCCTCATCATGATGATATATTTCATTACATGACATTCGATGTTTTCCCTCTAATGCAAGACTATAAGCTCAGAAGCCCCAGCTTGAACAGCAAGTTTCAGTCAACAGCATTGTAAATAACAGGCTATAAATCCCAAGTGAAGTGATTTCCACATGCACAAACATTAGAACAGTGCTATATAAGTGTATTCTCAAGAACCTAGCAATACCAATGGTGTTAATTTTTACTGATGTGCACTCACATTACTTCTCATGAGTAATATGTTCTTTTTCGCCTCATTTCATCCATTCACTCATCATTTTATATATTTTTTATTATGATATCTTTAATTATGCTGGATTTTACAACTTAATTTATGGCTGAAGAAGGGACCAGTACTAGAGGCCCCGAAACATGTACCATATCCATATAATAGCAAGTTTATAACTTGTTGTAAATAAATGTATTGACTAGGCGGAACGGTTTCTCCTTTGTTATAAAGCTTGATTATTTCAGAAAGTAGGTAAATTTCAGCCCCGAGCAGTGAGATGTGTATACATAGGTTATGAAAACAATGTGAAAGGGTATAAATTGTTTAATCTTGAGACTAAATCATTTGTGATTGGATATCATGTAAAATTTGATGAAAGTATATTTCCCATGGTAGAACAGGTTAGGCCTACTATTAAACATGTTCAAACTGATGTTATGATATGAAATTATCGTAGTGAAGAGTCAGAGATTGAGATTGAAAGCAATGTCCAAGAGAATGATAAAAATGTGATTGAGGCTGAAAATAATGAGAACGTTTTGAGAAGGAGTGAAAGGTTAAGGAAGCGTAAAGAATGTTCTTGCTGTAATTTGTCGGTATATGTCGCTGATTATATCGAAGAACCATTGAGTGTGAGTGAGGCATTGAATGGGGAGTTCTCTGATGAATGGAGAGATGCAATGAAAAGCGAGTTAGACAGTATCCAACGTAAAGGGACATTTATTTTGGTTGACAGGCCTTCTGGTAGATGATGATGATGATAATTGTTGTTTTAAGGGGCCTAACATCGAGGTTATCGGCCCCTAATGAAATGAAATGGCGTGAAATGAAAGGATGTAGATAAAAACAACTCACTGCCATGGATGAAGCGAAAATAGTGTTTATAAAACAGACAGTGAGCCCCAAAAATTATGCCTTATTTGAATAAAAAGAATAAAAGGCGGATGGTAAAAAAGGATAAAACAAATAAGGCATAGTGAACAATACAATACATAACACAATAAAAAACATAAAACAGATTTAACCACAATTAAAAGTCGTAACTACACATTAAAACTTAAAAAAGTAACCACTCTCCCTCATGAACCGGATGACGAGGTCAGCTGACGGCCCGTCATCACGGAGAATAAGGGAGAGGGTATTAGGCAGTTTAAGAGTCCCTCGCAGATCGGCCAGATCCACACACTCCAAGAGAAGGTGTGCCACGGTTAGGTGGGCGCCGCAAGTACACACAGGAGGATCTCCTCTCTTTAGCAAGTGGGAGTGCGTAGCAATCCCATGGCCGATCCGGAGTCGACAGAGTACCACAGCTTCCTTCCGGAGAGATCGGAAGGAAGATTTCCACACCTTCGTTGTCTCCTTGATGCCTCTCAGTTTGTTGGGTGGTGGCGTGGCACGCCATGCCTCCACCCAATGCGACAGGATCGAATGCCGCAACTGAGAGCGCACATCACTAGCAGGCACCTTGTACGGTAGCGAGGGCAGTGCGACTGCCTCTCTCGCCGCCTGATCAGCAAGCTCGTTTCCCGCAATACCCATGTGGCTAGGAAGCCACACAAAGGTCACCCCGGTTCCAGCGTCACGCGAACTGACGAGCTGGTCGTGCACACGCTGGACCAACGGGTGCTTCGGGAAACACACATCGATCGCCTGCAGCGTACTCAGAGAGTCAGTACACACAAGAAAGTGCTGGTGATCGTCTGATAACGTGTACCGCAGAGCCTCTAAGATGGCATAGAGCTCCGCAGTGTACACGCTAGAGGCCTCGGGAAGTGAAAAGAGAAACCGACGATCCTCAACCACAAATGCACAGCCTACTTTCTCGTTTACCCTCGAACCGTCCGTGAATACAAGCCCTGATCCCGGATACCGTGTCACCACGGACTGGAACAGCCTCCGATGGACGGAGGAGTCCGTGTCCGACTTGGGGCCGGAGTGCAGATCCAGGATGATATCAGGGCGAGAGACCATCCACGGAGGGGCCTTGCTAGGTACTCGGACGATACAGGAGACAGAAGGAAATCGGAACTGACGGTATAAGTCATCCAAGCGAATCCCCGCCGGCCGAGTGGCTCTGGCGAGCGCATCATACAGCCGGCGATTCGGATTGGAAAACAAACATGGATAGCTTGGATGAAGGGGCATCTGTCGAATTGTTGCAGCATAGGTCAGCAGTACTTGTTGGCGCCTCAGGTGTAAAGGAGGTACGCCAGCCTCGGCGAGCAAGCTGACGACTGGGCTCGTCCGAAATGCTCCCGTCGCCAGCCTCACACCGCCGTGGTGGACACTGTCCAGTTTAACAAGCACTGACTTACGGGCCGAACCATATGCTACACTGCCATAATCTAACCTAGATAAAATCAGTGCTTTATAAAAACGTAGGAGCACCGCGCGGTCCGCCCCCCACGATGTGCCGCTAAGAAACCGCAACATGTTGAGCTTCTTAGCACAGGCAGTCTTCAAACACCGCACGTGTGGTTCCCACGTCAATTTCTGATCGAAAAGGAGCCCAAGGAACCGGTACGCAGCAACAACAGGCAAAGCTACATTGCCCAGATAAAGCTCAGGATCTGGATGGAGGGTGCGCTTTCGGCAGAAATGGACAACCGAGGACTTAGCGGTTGAGAATCGAAAGCCATGCTCCAGTGTCCAGCGTTCCACTCTCCGAATAGCTTGTTGTAACTGTCGTTCAGCGACCGCCATATTGTGCGCACTATAATGTAGAGCGAAGTCGTCTACATATAGCGACGGTACCACTGCTGGACCAGCAGCAGCGACTATACCGTTTATGGCAATCGCAAATAATGTTACGCTAAGCACCGATCCCTGTGGGACTCCGTTTTCCTGTATATGATATTGCGAATATGTCCCCCCTATTCGGACACGGAACAGGCGAAGGGACAGAAAATTCGCAATAAAGACCGGCAAGTTACCTCGGAATTTCCATTGATGCAGGGTAGAGAGGATGCCGTAACGCCAAGTGGTGTCATAGGCCTTCTCGAGGTCAAAGAAAACGGCGACCAGGTGCTGTCTCCGGAGAAAAGCGTCCTGTATGGCGGTCTCCAGGCGTACCAGATGGTCGTTGGTACACCGTGACGCCCTGAAACCACACTGGTATTCAGACAGGAGTCCCCGTTTCTCCAGGACCCACACTAGGCGCCGATTGACCATCCTCTCGAAGAGCTTGCACAGACCGTTAGTGAGACAAATAGGTCTGTAACTCCCTGTCAATTTGGGATCCTTATCGGGTTTCAGGATAGGTATAATGATACCTTCCTGCCATTGCGCTGGAAACACACCCTCCAACCAGATACGATTAAACACCCTGAGCAAATAACGAATGCTCTCATCGTTAAGGTGTTTAAGCATCTGGTTGTGAATATTATCCGGGCCAGGAGACGTGTCCCTGCAGAGCGCCAGCGCTCCGCGGAGTTCCCACTCCGTAAAGGGCACGTTGTACTCCTCCGAAGCGCGGGAAGCAAAACTAAGCTGGAAACGTTCCGCTTCGCGCTTCAGGGCCACGAAGGCAGGGTCATAGTTATCGGAACCGGATATATCCACAAAAGACGAGGCGAGATGGTTTGCAACGCGATAAGGATCTGTAACCAGTTCATTATCAATGGAAATTCCCGGTACAGTAGAAGATGTCTGAATGCCCGAAATGCGTCGTATTTTAGTCCACACTTGAGAGGAGGGGGTATGTGCCGTAATAGAAGACACATACCGTTCCCAGGATTGTTTCTTACTCTGGCGAATAAGAATCCGTGCCTTGGCACGAAATTTCTTAAACGCCACCAAATTGGCCATAGTTGGACGCCGACGGTAGTGCTTATGAGCTCGACGACGGTCTCTTATTGCCGCTGCAATATCCTCTGTCCACCAAGGGACGAGTTTGCGACGAGGAGACCCAGAAAAGGATGGAATGGAATCTTCGGCGGCAGCAAGAAGCACATCGGTGATGTGCTGTACCTCGTCATCGACGCTCCGGCAACCAAGATCAACGAAAACAGCTCGTTCTTGAAACGAGGGCCAATTTGCCCGCTTAAGAACCCAACGACTGGGGAACTCCACGGGCGTCTGGTTCAGAAGGGTAAGAACGATCGGGAAATGGTCACTGTCACAGAGGTCGTCGTGTACATACCAACCAAATAGGGGGACCAGCGCACGGCTACACACACTCAAGTCAATGTGTGAGTACGTGCCGTGCGCTAAGCTAAAATGTGTAGCTTCCCCTGTATTTAATAAGGATAAATCCAACCCTTGAATTAAGCCTTCGACGTCCCTTCCTCTGGGGCAGGAAGATGGTGATCCCCATTGGGGGTGATGAGAGTTGAAATCACCCACGAGTAGGAAAGGGACGGGAAGTTGATCAACAAGATCTAAGACGGCATTAATATCAAGGGGTTGGTTCGGTGGAAGGTACACGTTACAAACAGTTTTCATAGCAGGCAAGGACACGCGAACTGCAATAGCTTCCAGAGGAGTGGCGAGTGGAAACTCCTCGCTATAGCAGTCAGAGCGAACGAAGGTACAAACGCCCCCGGAAGCCCGGGCGGCGTCTTGTCGCTCTTTAGAGTATAGTCGGAAACCTCGCAGAACAGTCTCGTGGTCAGGTCTGAGGTTTGTTTCCTGTAGACAGACTATACTCGCTGCGTATTGGGCAATAAGCTGATGGAGTTCAGTCAAATGCCTGTCATAACTGTTACAATTCCACTGTAACAGTGCCATTGTGTGAACTTAGGGAATAAGTTGGAGCAGCAAGCTACAACTTAGACTCTGGAGAATCTACAGTCACTACGTCGACTATAATCTCCATGTCCTCAGGCGAGGTCAGGGAGTGAATCGACTCGGTGGAAGATTTCCTGGACGCAGTTCGGCGGCGGGGGGATCTCCGTGGGGAGCGCGAAGATCTGGGGACCGAAACGTCCCCAGGCACAGAAGCATCCGCAGGTGTTGGCGCGGATGGCTTCCCCTTTTTGGGAGAAAGGGAATGCGTAGTACGGGATCCCTTCTTACTCGCCCCCGCCTCTTTAAGATATATAGACGGGTCAGGAGCCGAAGTCCTGACCCTGGTCGACGATGCCGCCTCCGCCGGCTTCGGCGCGGCTTTCGCCGACCATTTGGGTGGGGAGGAAGACTTCGACTTCCTCCCGAGTGGGGAGGAAGTCTTCAACTTCCTCCCCTGCTGTGCGGGCGGAGCAGCCTTCGCTCGCACAGCCTTCGTGCTGGCCGAAGGTGGAGTTGAAGTCACCTTCGGGCTCTCTTTCTGATTCTGGGGAGTAGCTAGAGATGTAGATGGCAGTGGTACATTAGAAGGTTTCACAGTGGAGACAAAAGATGATGTAGCCGGGACCAAAGTTGGTATTATGGCTCTATAATCAATCGTTGGAGAAGGCGAAATCGTGGTATGGTACTTCTTGCGGGCCTCCTGGTAGGTGAGACCATCCAGGGTTTTAATCTCCTGGATTTTCTTCTCACGCAGGAAGACAGGGCAGTTCCTGTCCCGAGGAGAATGAAATCCAGGGCAATTAGTGCACTGATATGGTGTTGTGCACTCTTCCGCTTCCCTTCTGGTAGAAATGTGTTGGGTTGTAAGTGGGTTTTGAAACTTAAGAGAAATCCAGATGGTACTGTTAATAGATTTAAGGCGAGATTGGTAGCACAAGGTTTTTCCCAAGTGCCAGGGGTAGACTTTAATGAAACTTATGCTCCAGTAATTAAAAGAAAAACGATTCGACTGATGATGGCCAAAATGTCATTAATGGGTGGGTTCAGGAACATATTGATGTGCTCACAGCATATTTGCAAAGTGAGTTGAATGAGGAAGTTTCCATGGAACAACCTAAATATTTTGAGGTGGATAAAAATAAAGTGTGTAAATTGCTCAAAAGCTTGTATGGGCTATGGAATGGCATTCGACCTTGTATATGAATTTGTCAGCATTAGGTTTGAAACCTCTGGTGAAGGATCCATGTGTGTTTGTTAACAAAGATAAGGATCTGTTCATTGGTGTTTATGTTGATGACTTGGCATGCTGGGGAAAAAGAGAACGGGTTGAATGGTTCAAAGAAGAGTTGGACATTAGATTGGAGATTAAGAAGTTAGGAAATATGACCAACTTTCTTCCTATGAATGTGGAGTACAGGGAAGGAGTAATGTCTGTTCATCAAACTGACTACATTAAAAGGGTATTGAAAGAATTCAAACAAGAATGTTGCAGACTTGTTTACGAAGTCATTGAATGGGCCAAAGACCCAGAGTTTCATAAAGATCCTCAATTTGGTTTAGTTTATAACAGGAACTGAATTTTTGGTATTTTTGTTGAATTAAAGGATTGTCATTGTTTGAGGTTAACTACCAGGGGAAGTGTTGGAGTTGGTAGTTAACAATTTAAGTTGGCAGCATTGATTTTATATTTTAGTATTACTTGTGTTGTTTGTGCCTTGTAGCGTGATGGACGTGTAAATATACGATCTACTATTTCGTTAACAAACTCTCGTTATTTCCACTGAAACTTGAAGATTAGTTAACAACAACAATATGGTCTTACAAAAGGGACTTTAGAACGAAAAGATTCACAAAAAGAATAGATTGAAAAGGACCCCCAAAACGTAGGCTAGATTCAAAATACGTACAAAATGCAATGTAGCGTCGAAATACTTGCAAAATGCAACTCAAATTCAAAGTACTTACAAAATGCAAATGAGAATGAAAATACGTACAAAATGCAATTGAGGTTCAAAATACTTACAAAATGCAATTGAAATTGAAAATACACAATGCAATTCAGATTGAAATATCCCAGTTCCAATACAAATTATTCACAAAGTGCAATTGAAATTCAAAATACTTACAAAATGCAATTGAAATTGAAAATGCTTACAAAATGTACGGTAGATTCAAACGACTCAATACTTCCAAAATGCAATTTAGATTGAAAATACTTGACAAAATATAATTTAGATTCAAAACATCCAAAAAATGCAATTGAGAATCAAATTATGTGCAAAATGCCCACCAAACAAAACACAATTTAGATTCAAAATTCGCGCGAAATGCGGTTTGGGTTGAAAATACTTACAAAAAGCTGATGATGATGATGATAATTGATGATAATTGTTGTTTTAAGGGGCCTAACATCTAGGTTATCGGCCCCTGATGGTTGGGGTGATCGTGAAGATGAAAATGAAAAGCGAACTTATAACTAAAACTAACTACTAACCTATATACTAGAAGAAGAAATGGAAAACTAAAGGAGAATAAGGCAAATAAAAGGACAGAAGGAAAAGAAATGCCCTCAACCCTCGGAGAAGGCGGATTGAGGGACTTGGAAGGAAGGAGAGCCATGAAAGGCATATAGGAAAGTGAAAGAGGAGAGGGTCCGCCCCAAAGGTAAGGGACAAAAGGGGAAAACTGACCCAGCTCAGGAATCCCTCGGGGTCGCCAACTCCCGAACTCACCAGCCGTGAGCCCCTGAGGGTGTAGCATTATCTAGGGTGCACCAGAAGTGGTGGGGCTACATTCACCCTGCCTCCTTAAGGGCCTAGAGCACAAGGCAGGAGGTAAAAGGAAGAGAAAAAGAAGGCGGACCCCTCGCAGAAGGAGGGTATCAGAAAAGATGAGACAAGGGCCAATAAAGGCGGGAAAGGAAGAGACTCCCTAGGCCTCGGATACCCTAATACCGTCGGGGTCAGAAGAGAACAAGAGTTGACCAAGTGAGGTCGACAGGAAAGAAGACGGAGAGGAGCCCGGCACAAGTAAGTGGAAGCAATGCCGGACTCAGCTGGGGTCCCGTGGTAGCCAACCCACGTCCCACTAGATGTGAGCCCCTGGGGGGCTTACAAAAAGCAATTGAAATTCAAAATACTCACTAAGAGGCCCGGCCACCTGCATTGAAAGACTTACTAAAAAGCAATTTAGATAGTCAATCTTTACAAAATAAAATTGAGGTTGAAAACAATCGCGAGATGTAATTTAGATCGAAAAAACTTATAAAATGCAACGTAGATTAAACATGCCATAAAAATCGCTAAAAGGGAATTTAGATACACGGTGAACCAAGTAACAAAATCAGTGCGGGAATCTTAAAGAGAAAAGGAAATATAAGGAACAGAGGAGAGGAGAGGAGAGGAGAGGAGAGAGAGGAGAGGGTCCGCCCCAAAGGTAAGGGACAAAAGGGGAAAACGGACCCAGCTCAGGAGTCCCTCGGGGTCGCCAACTCCCGAACTGACCAGCCGTGAGCCCCTGAGGGTGTAACATCATCTAGGGTGCACCAGACGTGGTGGGGCTACATACACCCAGACTCCATAAGGGCCTTGAGCACAAGGCAGTAGGTAAAAGGAAAAGAAAAAGAAGGCTGACCCCTCACAGAAGGAGGTTATCAGGAAAGATGAGACAAGGGCCAATAAAGACGGGAAAGTGAAAGACTCCCTAGGCCTCGGCTAACCTAATACCGTCGGGGTCGGAAGAGAACAAGAGGTGACCAAGGGAGATCGACAGGAAGGAAGACGGGGAGGAGCCCCGCCCAAGTAAGTGGAAGCAATGCCGGACTCAGCTGGGGTTCCATGGTCGCCAACCCACAATATCCAAGTGACGTTCAGCGCGTGTTTATTGCGGCTAACGCCACAACTTTCACATAGTGTGACCAAATTCTACGAAGGTTAGACAACAGTAACGAGCAGTTCACATCACCCAGATCCAGGGGAGAACAGAGGAATGAGGCGAAGAATCTTAATCTGACCATGGTGGATAAAGTGAGCCAAACTTATACACCGAAACCAGTGATTGATAATCAGTATGAACGTCGTGAAGGTGGACCAGACAGAAGATCATCGAACAGGCCACCATACGAACAGAATCGTCAGATGAATTGACAGCCATATTGGAGTCGTCAGTCATAAAGAGAGCTGAATGATCAGCGCAATACAAATGAAAGACGTCAACAAAATCAGAACAGAGATGAATGTCAAAACTTTGGAAATCGCCCGAGGAGAGACTATCGCTACTCGGGTGGTTATAGGAGAGATCGTGATCCACGATAGGAGTCTGACCGCGATTGGTGGGGACGTGCCCAGGAAAGCAAGGAATATATTCGTCAACTTCGGGATACTGAAGAGAGAGAAAGAGCTCGATCACCGAGGGAAAGACGAGAAAACCCGAATGAGGTTCTCTCGGACCATGAACAACTTCAACGGGCAAAGAAAAAAACGCCGAATTCGCAGTGAGGAATGAGGAGACAGGTACCAGAGTAACGGCTGTCATCTTACCCTGGGAACCACTCCAAGAAGACCACTTGTATGAAAGACGAACGACGACTGACTTACGACCAACCTAACTACCACTAATAGCAGCGAAGATAAACAACCAACCTATCTCTTTATTGGTTGACACGGGAGCGATGTTGAGCGTCCTATCATCTGATTTTCACGCTATTTTGAAAATAAAGGACGAGAAGTTGCATGAGATACCAGCATCAACAATAAAAGTAAGAAGTATAATACCAGATCGGACGATCAGATGCACGGTACAAATTTTCTGTAGCCTGGAAATTGGAGGTCACATTTATAGACACGAGTTTCATGTCCTGAAGAATTTGAAACATGAAGGGATATTAGGTGCAGATTTTATGCGCTTATATGAAGGTGTGATTGACATGGGAGAAGACACCATCAGATTCAAGCCCTATGATGCCATTCCTATGAACCTCAGCGCGGAGAAGATGATGATGATAATTGTTGTTTTAAGGGGCCTAACATCGAGGTTATCGGCCCCTAATACGAGGAGAAGAGAGAGGACATCTACAATGAGATCAAGATCCTGGAAACCGAGGATGAAGAAAATATAGAAAGCACCCAGGAAGAATGCAGAGCCGATCCAGATCACCATAATTGCGTAATCTGTTATCAAGATGCTGAATCAGACCGAGTTTGGCGAGGACGAGTGCTCGAGAGTAAGGCATATCTCCAAGAACTCCAAAGAAGACAGAAAACGTCCAAGGAAGATCTGACTTCGAGGGATGAATCTCCAAGAGGGAACTGTTTTATAGTCACTGCAGAAGTTCATCAACTGGAGACTGAACCCTGCATGTCTGAGGAGAAGTTCGAAGAAATCACATCTAGAATGGATTTGGAGAGTAATGAACGCCTGAAGAGGAGGAATGAAGAACATCTGGAAGAAATATGGTATTTGGAGGAAGGAGAAGAAGAAGGACTTGATTCAGATGATTACTCAGACACAGAGCCAGAAGACTTCTATCTGAGTAACATTTTCGAGGAAGAAAAAATAGAGCCCCAGAAAGCAGATTCAGCTTCGACGTCGGGGAAGAAACCTGAGAAGAAAGAAGAAAGCAAGATTGTTATGGCAGAAGTGAACGAGATCGAGGAGATCAAGCCGATGTCTCTTGAGGACTTCAGGATGATGTTACAGAGACAGAATGCTGCCAGAGATCGACGTTTGCTGAGAGAAAAGAGAGGGGACTACCATATTTTTGGACATTTGATTCCAGAGAAGGATGAATTTGATTAAGAAGATTCTGATTATGAGGATGACTCAGACTCTGGTGGAGCTGACCTTTGCCAGATTGGAATTGATTTAGATGAAGAAGAGAGATGTCCCGATATGTTTGGATATTGATGTTATTGCAGCCAGTTGGAAAAATATCACCAGGAATAATCAGATTGCCTTGGTAAATAAAAATTCCTGTCCTGCATTTTTATTTAAAACCACGGAGGGGCAAATGACACCACTTGATTTCATGCAGGTGATGATTTTTAGCCTATTTTCAATTTTGAAAAAATAGGCTTATGAGATCACCTTTTGTCCGTGTGTGTGTGTGCGTGTGTGTGTGTGCGTGTGTGTGTGTGAGGTGTGTGTGTGTGTTCCCTAATAAATTCTAAACTGCTGGAGCGATTTCAATGAAACTCGGTAAGTTCATAGCATTATTCCGGGCGACCCCGACCGTGCCCTTCAAATTTTGTTACGTCTCACCAATCCAACATGGTGGCTGTGCGAAATATTACACCATCATTCAATATCTCCGAAACTATTACCGATATCACCCTGGAATTTTTTGCAGTGATAAAGGTAACTACTAGAAGTTCACCTATGTGACTCTTGAAAAACTGGTAACTACAAAACCAATATGGAGGCCAATCGAAGTTGCGACGTTTAAATAGACGTTTCTCGCGATTTAACCAACCAAACGCAATAAAACTTGCTACAGTATATGTTTACACACATTGTAATGCTCCGACAACTAACTTCGTTCAATTGTTTACATAACCACAAGATGGCGGCTGTGCGAAATATTTCACCGGCATTCTATATCTCTGAAACTATTAGCGGTATTACCCTGAAATTTTGTACGGAGATATAGGGCACTACTGGAAGTTCATCTATAAGACTTAAATAAACGGTTAATTACAAAACGAACATGGCGGCCAAGCGATTTTGAAAAATTTAAATAGACCTTTCTCGCGATTTAATGTTCCAAACGCAATCAAACTTGGTACAGGAAATTTTTATACACATTGTAATGCACTGCTATCTAATTTAATTCAATTGTTTACATAACCTCAAGATGGCGGCTGTGCGAATTTTAAAATTAAGTTTTTATTTCTTGTGTCGTAATCATGCGACCGAAGTGAAAGTTTGAATAATGAACCTACGCAATAATTTTCCTTTAATGGTACATGACTCTATGGCCTATACATTTAAAAATCCAACATGGCGACCATCCGAAATATTTAGACGGCTCTGAATATCTACGAATCTATTATAGCAATCAAACTGAATATTTTTGTGTCCATAGGGGCTATGAACATAAGTTCACCTATAAGACTTTCAATAACCTGGTGATCACAAATCCAACATGGCGGCGACGCGAAGTATAAATATTCACATGGACGTTTCTCGCAATTTAACCATCCGAGTACAGTGAAACTTGGTACAGTAAATCCTTATACGAATGTTAATCCACTGGCATCTATTTTTTTTCATATGTATCCATAACCAAAAGATGGCAGCTGTGCGAAATTTTAAAATCTCGTTGTTACTTCTTGTTTCCTAATCATGCGATTGAAGTTTGAATGCTACACGTACACAATAATCTTCATGTAACACTACATAACTCTAGGACCTACATATCTAAAGTCCGAAATATTTAGTCGGTTCTCAATATGTACGAATATATTACAGCAATCAAACTGAAATTCTGTATGTCGATAGTGGCAATTATCATAAGTAGGATGTATGAAAATAGGCTGTATAGTTCTTCACGGAACTACTTGTTATTGGTAACATAAGAATACTCAAACTGAGAAACACTGAACACACTCCGGAATCTTGTATCATCTTCAGGAGAACTTTTGACTTCTTTTGGAAGAGTATAAAGAATTAATCAAGATCGCAGATTTTTATCTACGATGTGCATTCTTGAGAAATATTATAATTAGTAATTCTGAATTATTAGCCAAGTCAATATGATACTATTATGGGTAATTTAAGGAATTTGCATCGCAGAAACGTGAGGAAGAAGGAAGTAAAGGCTAAACGACTTCGGCAGTGTTCGAAGCCGGAACACGCCATGCAGAGAGGAAGGACAATCCTATATGCGTTTGAGCCGCATGGATGTGTACGTTACTAAGTTCGGTCGAGTGACCGATGAACATTTTGTTGGTGAAAAGACTAAGGAAGTCGTATCACAGGATTGACCAAGCATCCTACGTTGTATCAGCACAGCAGTGCTTCTGAAATTGTTTTCTACAGAATTATAATCACGATAAAGTGATATTTCCAAAGTACGAGTGATTTAGTGATTTTTCCTGTACGTCTCGTACAAGTGCAACGCGACACCACATGGTTGAATGTGGGTCGCAAAAATTTCCAGCAAAGTGAAAATTATAGTGCTATTTAACAGCGTTGAATGCTGTGGAAATTGTTAATGCTAGAGAAATACGCCGTGTCTAGGCGAATCTCATTTAAATATTCAAAATGATTGTGCTAATAACGTGCTATTAGAATCTGTGAAAGATAGCTTCAGTGAAGCAGGCACATGGACATTTCTATTCTATAAAGCCTGCACCGTTTAAAGCCAGTGTTGCTAAATCAATCATCAGCAGTGATAAAACGGTGTTTTTTCAACCTATTTCATTACTTCTACGAGAACGTCAAAATGTTTGACGGTGACGACATTCTGATTTACGCCTGTACCATGAGGAACGAGATGATGCCGTAAATATCTCAAAGGAGGAGCCATTGACCATCTAACATCAGCAATATGGAAGCCGACACTAGAATTGCGCAAACCATGGCCGAGGAAATATTACTACCATCTGGGAACACAAGGATTGATCCATGAATTTGAAGCTTGGGATATTTCTCTGTGAGAAACATGCTGCCGTGAGTTTACGTTAATTTCTACTTGTATTTGGTTCCGGTCTCGGGGGTGGATTAGTTGTAGTCAAACGTTATATAACAGTCATTTAGGTACAGTAGGTCTTGTATTTTTGTAGATGCCGCTGACTGCATACTTTCATTTCCATAAGCTTCTACATTTTTGGCAGACAGCTTATGCCTTGGAGTTACAACAACACAGAGGAGTGCAAATATGTGTCATAATTTTGTATAGTCCTTAGAATGGACATCAGCTGAGAAGGAGCAATGTTTTATTTGATTTAACCAGCTCAAAGTAAGATTATTCTCTTTTGATAACTTTGAGGCCCCTTTTATTGAAGGAAGGAATAAATACGCCACTGTCGGTCGTATCATTTCGATGTCGTAGAGGTTACGCATCTACCATTTTTGTAAAATACATTTTTAAGGTCTCAGATGATGATATGATGATAATTGTTGTTTTAAGGGGCATAACATCTAGGTTATCGGCCCCTGATGGTTTGGGTGATCGTGAAGATGAAAATGAAAAGCGAACTTAAAACTAAAACTAACTACTAACCTACATACTAGAAGAAGAAATAATGGAAAACGAAAGGAGAATAAGGCAAATAAAAGGACAGAAGGAAAAGAAATGCCCTCAACCCTTGGAGAAGGCGGATTGAGGGACTTGGAAGGAAGGAGAGCCATGAAAGGCAGATAGGAAAGTGAAAGTGGAGAGGGTCCGCCCCAAAGGTAAGGGACAAAAGGGGAAAACGGACCCAGCTCAGGAATCCCTCGGGGTCGCCAACTCCCGAACTCACCAGCCGTGAGCCCCTGAGGGTGTAGCATTATCTACGGTGCACCAGAAGTGGTGGGGCTACATACACCCTGCCTCCTTAAGGGCCTTGAGCACAAGGCAGGAGGTAAAAGGAAAAGAAAAAGAAGGCTGACCCCTCACAGAAGGAGGGTATCAGGAAAGATGACACAAGGGCCAATTAAGGCGGGAAAGTGAAAGACTCCCTAGGCCTCAGATAACCTAATACCGTCGGGGTCGGAAGAGAACAAGAGTTGACCAAGTGAGTAAGGTCTCAGAACCTTGATTCAAGGTGAATAAATTTAGAGAATGGGAGTGACTATAGTAGCCGATCATTCAACATTAAATTGTATCATTTGCAATAATAAGCCAGGAGAATGGCGCTTTTAAGAACATTTAATTACTTTGAGTGCATTGCGCACGTTCTTTTGTAACAATTCTTTTGTTTGTGACAGTGGAGTATCTTTTCAATCTCTTTGAAAAGTGACATATTTCTTTTCGTATGCTTTGCCAAGTTGCGATGCAGCTTATGTTTAGACCTCATTTTTCAAGGCAAGATTCGAAGCCTTGTTATCCCAATGATAATGGCATTGTATTATAGTGTGCACAAAGTGAAATAGTAGACATTTTTGAGTGCATTACACCAGTTTATTCTACATGTTGATAGAATTTGACACGCAGTGAAGCGTGCAAGTTAACACTTGAGCTCCGTTAGGATGACAGCTTTCGACGCTGAAGGTTATCTGCTTTCACCTGCAGAGCAGCACATTAGATTTTCTCAAGCGGGACAATTGACGCATGACCGCATACTTTGTTTCTGCTTGACAGATTTTTTTTATCGAGCCGTTCATAGAGCTCAGTCATAAATCTACAATTGCATAAAGATGGTGTATTGGCTTTCACGGCCGGTGAATTAAAACTCACAATACACGGCACAAACCTAGAAGAATTTCTGAGTTTTAATTCACCGGCCGTGAAAGCCAATACACCATCTTTTTGGAAGCCTTCATAGGGAGGTTACGGCTGCTTGAGCTTTTGGTTCTCGCAGTCAAGGAGTGCAGTTGCACTCTATATCAAGGGAGGTATCGCGCAGTTCGATACTCCTGTGGGGGTCCGGGCAGGGACACCAAGAGCCCGCCGATGAGCCTAGCTTGGTGTCCTAGGCGAAACCCCACACAATACACGGCACAAACCTAGAAGAATTTCTGAGTTTTAATTCACCGGCCGTGAAAGCCAATACACCATCTTTTTGGAAGCCTTCATAGGGAGGTTACGGCTGCTTGAGCTTTTGGTTCTCGCAGTCAAGGAGTGCAGTTGCACTCTATATCAAGGGAGGTATCGCGCAGTTCGATACTCCTGTGGGGGTCCGGGCAGGGACACCAAGAGCCCGCCGATGAGCCTAGCTTGGTGTCCTAGGCGAAACCCCACACAATACACGGCACAAACCTAGAAGAATTTCTGAGTTTTAATTCACCGGCCGTGAAAGCCAATACACCATCTTTTTGGAAGCCTTCATAGGGAGGTTACGGCTGCTTGAGCTTTTGGTTCTCGCAGTCAAGGAGTGCAGTTGCACTCTATATCAAGGGAGGTATCGCGCAGTTCGATACTCCTGTGGGGGTCCGGGCAGGGACACCAAGAGCCCGCCGATGAGCCTAGCTTGGTGTCCTAGGCGAAACCCCACACAATACACGGCACAAACCTAGAAGAATTTCTGAGTTTTAATTCACCGGCCGTGAAAGCCAATACACCATCTTTTTGGAAGCCTTCATAGGGAGGTTACGGCTGCTTGAGCTTTTGGTTCTCGCAGTCAAGGAGTGCAGTTGCACTCTATATCAAGGGAGGTATCGCGCAGTTCGATACTCCTGTGGGGGTCCGGGCAGGGACACCAAGAGCCCGCCGATGAGCCTAGCTTGCTGTCCTAGGCGAAACCCCACACAATACACGGCACAAACCTAGAAGAATTTCTGAGTTTTAATTCACCGGCCGTGAAAGCCAATACACCATCTTTTTGGAAGCCTTCATAGGGAGGTTACGGCTGCTTGAGCTTTTGGTTCTCGCAGTCAAGGAGTGCAGTTGCACTCTATATCAAGGGAGGTATCGCGCAGTTCGATACTCCTGTGGGGGTCCGGGCAGGGACACCAAGAGCCCGCCGATGAGCCTAGCTTGGTGTCCTAGGCGAAACCCCACACAATACACGGCACAAACCTAGAAGAATTTCTGAGTTTTAATTCACCGGCCGTGAAAGCCAATACACTATCTTTTTGGAAGCCTTCATAGGGAGGTTACGGCTGCTTGAGCTTTTGGTTCTCGCAGTCAAGGAGTGCAGTTGCACTCTATATCAAGGGAGGTATCGCGCAGTTCGATACTCCTGTGGGGGTCCGGGCAGGGACACCAAGAGCCCGCCGATGAGCCTAGCTTGGTGTCCTAGGCGAAACCCCACACAATACACGGCACAAACCTAGAAGAATTTCTGAGTTTTAATTCACCGGCCGTGAAAGCCAATACACCATCTTTTTGGAAGCCTTCATAGGGAGGTTACGGCTGCTTGAGCTTTTGATTCTCGCAGTCAAGGAGTGCAGTTGCACTCTATATCAAGGGAGGTATCGCGCAGTTCGATACTCCTGTGGGGGTCCGGGCAGGGACACCAAGAGCCCGCCGATGAGCCTAGCTTGGTGTCCTAGGCGAAACCCCACACAATACACGGCACAAACCTAGAAGAATTTCTGAGTTTCAATTGCATCATTGTTATTATTGAGTATAGGGTGTTTAAGAAGTTGCATTCCCACTATTTAATTAAATTCGCAAATGTTGTAAGCGAATAGACATGATATTTGTATACTATCAGAGTACAGTGCTCTCTCGGTAATCCGGCAGATATCGGACCAGAGCACTGCCGGATTACCGAAAACGCCGGATTACTGGAACATATCGAGAAAAACGCAGATATCATTTAAAAATCAGTTTTAATCACATTGTACTATACAAAGTAAAAGAGTACGAAAATACATCATACAACTCACGTTATTCCTTGGAAGTAAACTCATGGAAATATGCATCAATTGTCTTTTGCTTTTTACGGTCGAGAGACAATTTGAGAACTTGTTCCTGCAACCTTCTTAAAACTAAGACATCGTTAGCGGATACGCCATTTTCCTCCGCCCAGGCAATTGACGTGGCAAACGAGGCGATGGCCGCATCGTGAGAGATTGATTGTACAGCCGCTGTCACTTCTCCTTCGACCTGTTCCTCGTCCTCTACCTCTCTTGCCACTTCCTCTATGATGTCATCTTCTGTCATAAACTGGTTTTCTTCGTCGACTTCACCGGTAAGCCACACGCCTACGTCATCAGTTGTCAATGCGTTATACGGTGAATACACGAGTTGTTCGTTAACCACAACTCGCAGTAGATAAATCTCCCTCTCTTCACTGGCTTTCTTGTTCGGTTCATCTTTTTTGAACTGATCCAGTAGTGTCATGTCCGGCCATAGGGGTTTCCAAGAGCAAATGATGACTTTCTCGTTAAGATTCGCATGGGAAACATTGTATCTATCTATCTATCGTATGGCTTACCCTAAAGGGTGAGCTACAAGTTCCGTTCAATTTCAAGTAGTTCCAACTTTCGCCAGCAGATATCAATGATGCCTAGTGGTGAACGTTGGAACTTTGATAGAGCGTTCTGACGAAATCTAACCTAACAAATTTTGCTTTACACAAGTTTAGTCTGTGAAAGGATCATTTACATGCCATAAATCTATGACATGGGACCGCCGGCTTTACTTCCCCTCCGAAGGAAGGCATACTGAAGGATTTTTAACGCTCTTAAAAAATTTGATGACTTCGGCCGGGTTTGAACCCGCTATCTTGGGCATAGCAGTTCAGCATGCTACCGACTACGCCACAGTATTGGGGACGCATTATCAAATCAGGTGTTGAGCTCGTACTCGAATACAAAACGCCGGATTACTGGGAGTGCCGGAGAGCTGAGATGCCGGATTACAGAGGGAGTACTGTATTCTTTAATGAATGGAGCCACACTTTTGCTATTTTCGAAGGCTTATTATCTCACTTAAAGTGATTGATTGTTTCCGTGATTTGACACGTTGATTTATTGGGGTGGTTTCCCGTTCAGATTTTATGCCAGCAGACTCATGGAGATGACTGCTAAGGTGAATTCCTGCGTGATCCCGTGGAGGACACGTTTAGATATTTGGGAATGGTATTTAGATGGAACTTTGCTTGTCCATCTGGAGATGTGTTATTGTGGACTAGATCATATCTTTATGATATTGGAGCCGCTTAGTGCTCAATGTTGCCATGATTGTTCGAATGATGCATCTCGTAAGGAACTGTAAAAGTCTTACGATTAGGAAATATAACTTGTGTTATTGTTGACAAACAGGTGCCACGTGCATTCTGTTGTGTTTAGTTTTCAGTCCATTGGCCTTGCATTGTTGGTCATTCAATAATACTCTTAAACAATGATAGTAATAATCAGAAACCTAAATCATGAAATATATATTTTTATTAAATCGACGTGGGTTAAAACTTCATTTAAATCTTAATCGACTGTTTAACTTTGATCATGATTGTTTTCAGTTTGGACTAATGCAACGTGCTTGAGAAAAAATATCCCTAGGAGGTGAATTCTAGAGAAATACATGGCTAGACTTGACAGGGATCAGTTGCTGACCTAAGGGTAGTGGACCGAGTACCACATGTTTGTTTTGACATGCTTCAAAAGCATGCCTTGTCTGTAATGAAATGACTGTTATACTAGTTTTGTTTAATTTATACACGGACAGTTGGATACGATGTTGCTGTAATTCAAGGTTTAGCTCAGACAGATAAACAATAAATGTAAATGTGGATGGTCTTTAGCATCATTTAGTTTTTTGCAGTCATATGTGACTAGTTATTTATGGCACGATGATTCTTTCTAGAACATCGTTACCTCTTCTATTGCAATTTCCATTAGGGTTTTGTACCATTTTCCCCAGTTTTACCCAACGCGAGGGTTTAATTTTATAGTTTAGTGGTTAGTTTATCTCTTTGTTTTTGAATAGATAGCGGATTAGCTGATTTTATGCCCTCGGATCCTAGGCTAGGGGTTGGATTTTATAAATAAACAATTCCAATTATCTTTACTTAAGACTGGACTACTTTCTTTCGTAGCTTTTTTTTTGGGGGGGGGGGGGAGGAGGGAGTGTATTACCAGGGTGTCTATGACTTTGCAAATCATGATGGGAATCTGATCCTTGGGACAGGGGAGTCTCACAGCCAGCGAACCCTTTTGTTTTGCACTCTAATCCGCTTCGTCGGCATGTTTTCGGAGGAAAATGTTATCTGGGAGGCCATGCACGGTTGGTGGTGACCAGATGAGCTCCTCGAACGGGCACAATACACCCTGCCTCCTTAAGGATGATGATGATGATAATTGTTGTTTTAAGGGGCCTAACATCTAGGTTATCGGCCCCTAATGATCTGGGTGATAGCGAAAATGATAATGAAACGGAAACCAGAACGAAAATTAAGGGAGACGGAAAATACTTACAAAAAAAGGAACTCGGATTGAAACGACTCACAAAATGTTCTTACAAAAGGGAATTTAGAACGAAAAGATACACAAAAGGAATAGATTGAGAAATACCCACAAAATGAATGCTAGGTTCAAAATACGTACAAAATGCAATGTAGCGTCGAAATACTTACAAAATGCAACTGAAATTCAAAATACTTACAAAATGCAAATGAGATCGAAAATACGTACAAAATGCAATTGAGGTACAAAATACTTACAAAATGCAATTGAAATTGAAAATACACAATGCAATTCAGATTGAAATAGGCCTTATCCCAGTTCCAATCCAAATTATTCACAAAGTGCAATCGAAATTCAAAATACTTACAAAATGCAATTGAAATTGAAAATGCTTACAAAATGTACGGTGATTCTAACGCCTCATGTGGATTGACAATACTTACAAAAAGCAATTTAGATTGAAAATACTTGACAAAATGTAATTTAGATTCAAAATACCCACAAAATGCAATTGAGAATCAAAATATGTGCAAAATGCCCACCAAACAAAATGCAATTTAGATTCAAAATTCGTGCGAAATGCGGTTTTGGTTGAAAATACTTACAAAATGCAATTGAAATTCAAAATACTCACTAAAAGGCCCCGCAACCTGCATTGAAAGACTTACTAAAAAGCAATTTAGATTGTCAATCTTTACAAAATGCAATTGAGGTTGAAAACAATCGCGAGATGTAATTTAGATCGAAAAAACTTACAAAATGCAACATAGATCAAAAATGCCTTAAAAATCGCTAAAAGGGAATTTAGATAACTTACACGGTGATTCGAGTAACAAAAACAGTGCGGGAATCTTAAAGAGAAAAGGAAATAGAAGGAAAAGAGGAGAGGAGAGGGGAGGGGAGAGAGGAGAAGGTCCACCCCAAAGGGAAGGGACAAAAGGGGAAAACGGACCCAGCTCAGGAATCCCTCGGGGTCGCCAACGCCCGAACTCACGAGCCGTGAGTCCCTGAGGGTGTAGCATTATCGACGGTGCACCAGAAGTGGTGGGGCTACATACACCCTGCCTCCTTAAGAGCCTTGTGCACAAGGCAGGAGGTAAAAGGAAAAGAACAAGAAGGCTGACCCCTCACAGAAGGAGGGTATCAGGAAAGATGAGACAAGGGCCAATTAAGGCGGGAAAGGAAGAGACTCCCTAGGCCTCGGATACCCTAATACCGTCGGGGTCGGAAGCCTCCTTAAGGGCCTTGGGCGGAAGGCAGGAGATATCATGAAAAGAAAAGAAGGCTGTCCCCTCGCCGAAGGATGGTATCAGAAAAGATGAGACAAGGGCCAATTAAGGCGGGAAAGGAAGAGACTCCCTAGGCCTCGGATACCCTAATACCGTCGGGGTCGGAAGAGAACAAGAGTTCATCAAGTGAGGTCGACAGGAAAGATGACAGAGAGGAGCCCGGTACAGGTAAGTGGAAGCAATGCCTGACTCAGCTGGGGCCCCGTGGTCGCCAACCCACGTCCTACTAGATGTGGGCCCCTGGGGGGTGACCTTTAAGAGTTTCATTGAAATCGCTCTAACCACTCGGATTTTATTAGGGACACACCCACACATACGCACACACACACGGACAAAAGGTGATCTCATAAGCCTATTAGCCTACTTTCGATTTTTGCAAAAAATGAAAGTAGACTTATGAGATCAACACAGGGCGAAAAAAGTGTGTCTGTCTGTGTGTGTGTATGTGTGTGTGTGAGTCTCTGTGTGTGTGTGTGTATGTGTGTGTGTGTCTGTGTGTGTGTGTGTGTGTGTGTGTCTGTGTGTGTGTGTGAGTGTGTGTACTCTGAATGTCTGTCCCCCCCTATCAATTCGAACACGGTGAATGCGAATTGAACGAAATTTGGTACAAAGGTAGCACTAGCAAAGGACACCTCAGTGTCATGTTTTATATCGCCGCCATCTTTACTAAAACTGAATGGCGGCCACTCAAACGTTCAAAACGTAAAATCAAATAACGACTAACCAAATCATCCGATCTCTACCAAATTTGGTAACAACATACCTTCGTATAGGATGCGTCTTGTGACCAAACTACAAGGTCGTCCGCCATACCATTTCAGGATGGCGGCCGTGCGAATTATGCAAACTTTATAATCCATATCATGGGACCCACCAGTTCCGATTATCGAGCCGAGAATCGTTTTAACTGTTCTAAAGGAAGAGGCACCTTCGAAATTAAAAGTTTATTTTGTAATACTATAGTGCAGACGTGATTTTAAAAAGCTGAGCTGATTCAGTAATAAGACAAGATGGCAGCGGATATCTTGTGCCTGACTTATATTTCACTAATTTGAGTATTGCATGCAATATAGCGTACTGATACAAAATAAATAAACTTTGTATGAAATGCTTTATATATAAATAATATACTCCAGTGATGAAATCGTTCAGTATAAATCATTATTTGCTAACAAGTTCTATGTAAGTCATTTTATATAGAACGATATTCGTTGACACAATTAGCTCAGTGGTAGAGCGTTAGCCTATCGCTCAAGTGCCTATGGTTCAAACCCGTTCATAGCTAGGTTTTTTGCTTGAAATTTTATATGTTTATTGTTTTGTAATGACTCAGATGTTTTAAAATTAAGCGTTATATTGTGCATATTATGGTGTAAAATATATATTTAATTAAAACATAATGCGCCAGCAGATTTACTCGAGACATCTAGCTGCCAAAAAGGTAACTAGATTAACTTCCAGATTTTATTGAAAAGTTTCTTCTTCCGGCCGCTAGAATGCACTCGCTCTGTTAGGATTATATTGTTCGATATTTCACCACTAGATGTCACGACTAGTCTACGTGGGGCTCCATTGATTACTACACCATTGGCATTCTATGCGCATCGAATTTGAAGAATGACAAGATGATACTACGATACATTTTTACTTTTTATTTTAAAGGGTTTGTAACAGCCTATTTTGCGTTACTTGAAAATGTTATTTGAATTCAATTAGGGTTGTGAAATCCATGCACAACCAGACGTGTAAAGACATGCCTCAACTCAAAGTTGGATGTTGCCCACGGCAGGTCGTATATGTAATAATAATAATAATAATAATAATAATACTAATATTGGTTTTACATTCCTTTTAACTACTGCTGCTTTTAGAGACACCGGGGTGCCGGAATTATGGCCCGAATGGGATCTTTAACGTGCCAGTAAATGTACTGACACGGCTCCCTCGCATTTGTGCACCCTCAAATGCCAGCTGACTGCGCCAGGATACGAACCTGCAACCTAGGGCCCAGCAAGCGAGAACGTTACCGCTGAGCCCCGCAGCCAGTCCGGTCGATTATGTCTCCAGATCCATAACATTCTTGATATACTTCTTATCTTTCTTTCTTTCTTTCTTTCTTTCTTTCTTTCTTTCTTTCTTTCTTCAATGATGGTAGCAGTTTTTATCTAGGTTGTGGCGTTTGGTAGAGGTAAATCGTTTCTAAGGTCTTCAACAAAGAATAGTTCTATTATACTCTTTGATAATAACAACGAGTTATAACTATACTCATACATTTAGGAGAAAGTAGGCTATATGTTCTTTACTGAACATCTTGTTTTTTTTTTCTTAAATATAAGTACAAAAAGTACAAAACGGACATGGCGGCCTAACGAAGTTCTTCTTTTTCTTCTCTTCAAATCCCGTATGCCTTCAAGCGTCGGGGTAGCCTCGTTTGAGCCATTTCTGCCCATTCTCTTCATTTCCACAACAGATTTGCCTCCTTTGTTTTGCCCCAATCTCTCAATCTATTCTCCCATGTAATGCGGGATCCAGCTCCTCCTTCAACTCGCATTTCATGTAGCCTATTTGTTTTACTTTTCTTTCTTCTTCCATGCTCGTAACATGTCCGTACTATCTCAACTGGACGTTCCTCAACCACTTCACCCACTGCTTTTCTTCATTTCATTTCTGTGGCAGTAATCCTACGTAGGCTATATGCATATCTTGTAATGCCAAACTTTCCATACCATACAGAGTAATCGGTGCCATGATTGCATTATAGATCTGCTTTTTAGTTTTAAGACGTATTTCCTTCTTCCTTACTATTGTCGTATTCATCTGATAACAAGCTGATACTGCTTTCTTAGTTCTATTTGGAACCTCGGGTTCAATTTTTCCATCATTACTTAATACTGTTTCTAGATATTCAAAAGTTTCTACTTTCTCAAGAGGCATTCCATTACAGAGGATATTGAGCACACTTCCTGTTTATTCTGTTTTGAAACCCTCATTACTTTACTTTTCTCTTCATTCACTATCTTTCTCTTCCTTTTTTTATTCTTCATATCATTCCACCACTGCTTGCTGAAGTCTTTCTGGTGAGTCAGCTGCCAATACTAAATCATCTGCATATAAACCGGTCATAATCTCCACATACCAAGCTTTGTTCAGTATGTTCTTCTCTTACATATTTTAGTTATTTCGTCTAGCAAGATGTTGAAAAGCAATGGGATCTTGCGCGCTTTCATATGGCCCATAGGCAATTCCTTCTTCTTGTAAAGACTCGTGTTTTTGAGACTTTTCTTTATAGTGCCTTCTCCACACCTCTGTTACAGCTGCCTTCTCTGAAACCAACATATCTCCATCCTTGTCCTTATCTGCTTCCCATATTTTCCTCTGAGTGCTTTTATTGTTTTCCAAAAACTTCTTGTATTCTTTCCCTTGCCTTATTTTCAACCATAGACTATTTCCAAAATCCTCCCAAGATTTCCTTTTAGCTTCCTTCACCTCTCGTTTCACTTCATTCCCTTTTAGCCTACTTTCGATTTTTGCAAAAAATGAAAGTAGACTTATGAGATCACTACAGGGCGAAAAAAAAGTGTGTCTGTCTGTGTGTGTGTAAGTGTGTGAGTCTGTGTGTGTGTGTGTGTGAGTGTGTGTACTCTGAATGTCTGCCCCCCCCCCCTATCAATTCGAACACGGTGAGCGCAAATTGAACGAAATTTGGTACAAAGGTAGCAAAAGCAAAGGACACCTCAGTGTCATGTTTTATATCGCCGCCATCTTGACGGAAACGTAATGGCGGCCACACAAATTTTCAAAGCTTAAATCAAATTACGACTAACCTAATCATCCGATCTCTACCAAATTTTGCAACAACATACCTTTATGGGGGCAGCATCCTTTGACCAAACTAATAGGTCATCAGGCTAATAGTTTGCGGATGGCGGCCATCATTGTGTGAAAATCGATTGCCCCTATTAATTCGAACACGGTGAAACCGAATGGAACGAAATTTGGTACAGAGGGCACCCCAGTGTCATGTTTTATATCGCCGCCATCTTGACGGAAACGTAATGGCGGCCACACAAATGTTCAAAGCTTAAATCAAATTACGACTAACCTAATCATCCGATCTCTACCAAATTTTGCAACAACATACCGTTATGGAGGGAGCATCCTTTGACAAATCTAATAGGTCATTAGCCTAACAGTTTGCGGATGGTGGCCATCTTTGTGTCAAAATCGATTACCCCTATTACTTCGAACACGGTGAAACCGAATGGAATGAAATTTGGTACAGAGGTAGCACTAGCAAAGGGCACCCCAGTGTCATGTTTTATATCGCCGCCATCTTGACGGAAACGTAATGGCGGCCACCCAAATGTTCAAAGCTTAAATCAAATTACGTCTAACCTAATCATCCGATCTCTACCAAATTTTGCAACAACATAACTTTATGAAGGGAGCATCCTTTGACAAATCTAATAGGTCATTAGCCTAATAGTTTGCGGATGGCGGCCATCTTTGTAACAAAATCGATTACCCCTATTAATTCGAACATGGTGAAACCGAATGGAATGATGATGATGATGATGATGATGATGATAATTGTTGTTTTAAGGGGCCTAACATCGAGCTTATCGGCCCCCGATGGTTTGGGTGATCGTGAAGATGAAAATGAAAAGCGAACTTAAAACTAAAACTAACTACTAACCTACATACTAGAAGAAGAAATGGAAAACTAAAGGAGAATAAGGCAAATAAAGGACAGGAGGAAATGAAATGCCCTCAACCCTCGACGAATGGAATGAAATTTGGTACAGAGGTAGCACTAGCAAAGGGCACCTCAGTGTCATGTTTTATATCACCGCCATCTTGACGGAAACGTAATGGCGGCCACACAAATGTTCAAAGCTTAAATCAAATTACGACTAACCTAATCATCCGATCTGTACCAAATTTTGCAACAACATACCTTTATGGAGGAAGCATCCTTTGAGAAATCTAATAGGTCATTAGCCTAATAGTTTGCGGATGGCGGCCATCTTTGTGTCAAAATCGATTACCCCTTTTAATTCGAACACGGTGAAACCGAATGGAATGAAATTTGGTACAGAGGTAGCACTAGCAAAGGGCACCTCAGTGTCATGTTTTATATCGCCGCCATCTTGACGGAAACGTAATGGCGGCCACACAAATATTCAAAGCTTAAATCAAATTACGATTAACCTAATCATCCGATCTCTACCAAATTTTGCATCAACATACCATTATGGAGGGAGCATCCTTTGACCAAACTAATAGGTCATTAGCCTAATATTTTGCGGATGGCGGCCATCTTTGTGTGAAAATCGATTCCCCCTATTAATTCGAACACGGTGAAACCGAATGGAACGAAATTTGGTACAGAGGTAGCACTAGAAAAGGCCACCTCAGTGTCATGTTTTATATCACCGCCATCTTGACGGAAACGTAATCGCGGCCACCCAAATGTTAAAGGCTAAAATGTAATTACGACCAACCTAATAATCTAGTCTCTACCAAATTTTGCAACAACAAATCTTTATGTGGGAAGCATATTCTGACCAAACTGCAAGATCATCAGCACATTAGTTTGCAGATGGTGGCCAAGTATTTGTGCAAATCGATGCCCCCTATCAATTCAAACACGGTGAAACCGAATTGAACGAAATTTGGTACATAGGTAGCACTAGCAAAAGGCACCTCAGTGTCATGTTTTATATCACCACCATCTTGACGGAACCGGAATGACGGCCACCCAAATGTTAAAAGCTTAAATCAAATTTCGACCATCCTAATAATTTGATCTCTACCGGATTTTGCAACAACATGCCTTTTTGTGGAAAGCATCTTATGACTGACTACAAGGTCTTCAGCCCAATAGTTTGCAAATAGCGGCCATGTATGTGTGCAAATCCATTCCCCAGATCAATTCAAACACGGTGAAACCGAATTGAATGAATTTTTTTACGGAGATAGCACTAGCAAAGGGCACCTCATATTCATGTTTAATATCCCTATAGCACGTTGTATTTCAACAAGCTACTACAACCAACATTCAATTATACTCCTTGAAAAGTACAAAGAGTTATAACAATACCCATGCATTTAGGAGAAAGTAGGCTATATGTTCTTTACTGAACATCTTGTTTCCTTATAGTTTCTCCAGTCTTCTTCAGGCCGTGATGCTATATATTGTTTCCAGGCTTCTTTTTAGTCTTTCACTTTCTGCTTCACTTCCTCATTCCACCAACTAGTTCTTTTCTTCCTTGAATCTACCACTATTTTCCCACACACTTTTCTGCTGACTTTATTAATACTGCTTGCTGACTTTATTAATACTGCTTTCAGATCAGTCCACACAGTGTTGATGTCTTCATCCAGATTTGTTCTTCCTTCTAATCTCGTCTTCACTAACTCTCCATACCGAGGCTTCTTTTCTTCTTTCTGCAGTTCCCTCAACTTAATCGTCTCAAATTTCTAGAGCTTAGGTTTTGCTGGTCTTTTAACCCTGGTATCTGCCACCATCAATCTATGATCCGTTACAAGTACTGCCCCTGTTATTACCTTCACATCCATAATGTTATTCCGGATATTTTGAGGATATAAAAATACTATACTACTTTTGGCTTCTCTGCCTTCTGCTTCATAAGTGATCTTATGCACTTGCTTATGAGAAAAGAAGTAATTTCCCAATAATAGTTGATTTTCTATGCAAAATTCTATTAGGCGCCTACCACTGTCGTTTAGGGTCTTCTCTCTTCCATGGTTAGCCATACTTCCATGAGCTTTTCTATTGTCCTTACCGATTCGCCCATTGAAATCACATCTTGTTAATACATGGCGTCCTCTGACTACTTCCTTCTCTATGATCCGTTGTAGTTGTGCATAGAATTTCTCCTTATCTAGTATATTGGAATCTTCCGTAGGTGCATGCATTTGAAAACAAGACACTTCCAATTCCAAGTCCAAATTGACAACTATTGTTCTTGAATTAACTGGTTCCCATCCACTCGCTCTCATTTCCATCTGCTCACTGGTTATTATACCTACTCCTTCTTTTGCTTGACTATCCATTCTAACTGCAGAATACCTCAAAGTGTACCCTTCTGACATTCTCTTCATTCCGCTACCTTTTCTCTTAACTTCACTTAATCCCAGTACTTCTAGTTTATGGTCCTTTATTTCCTGTATCAATTCCACTTCTTTGCCAACGATTGTCTTAATATTCCATGTTCCGAATCTCGTGTTCTCTTTCCACTCCGGTCGTCGTCGTCGTTGAAGTTGAAATATTTAAATAGACTTTTCTCGCGATTTAACCATCTGTGCGAAGTGAAACATGGCACAGTAAATGTTTATATACATTGTAATGCACTGACATCTTATTTAATTCAATTATTTATGTAAGTTCAAGATGGTCGCTGTGCGAAATTAAAAAAAATATTTTTAATTCTTGTGTCCTAATCATGCAGTCGAAGTCAACGTTTGAACAATGGACCTACGCAATAATCGTCATCTAATAGTACATAACTCTATGGCCTACATACGTATATGACAAGTAGTTCCTAGAAGAACTAAATAGTCTATTTTCATATATCCTTTTCTTAATTGTCTCTATCAACGTACAAAATTGCACGTTGATTGCTGAAACAGATTCGTAGATATTGAGAACCATCTAAATAATACGTACAGCCGCCATGTTGGATTGGTGTGACATACAATTTCAAGGGCATGGTCATGGTAAGTCAAAATAGTACTATGACCTTACCGAGTTTTATTGAAATCGCTCCAGCCATTTACATTTTATTAGTTAGGGACACACGCACACACACATACATGCATACACACACTCACACACACACACACGGACAAAAGGTGCTCTCATAAGCCTATTTTGTCATAAATGAAAATAGGCTAAGAATCCGACATGGCAGCCATTCGATATATTTAGACGGCCCTCATTATCTACTAATCAAACTGAAATTTTGTACGTTGAAAAAGGCTATTAATATAAGTTCACCTATGGGACTTTCAATAACCTGGTGAGCACAAATCCAATAACCTGGGGCACAAATCCAAGAGCCCGGTGAGAAAAAATCCAAAATGGCAGTGTCGCGAAATTTTAATATTTAAATGGACGTTTCTCGCGATTTAACCATCCGAGTGCAGTGAAACTTGGTACGGTAAATGCTTATACAAGCTTTAATCCACTGACATCTAATTTATTTTAATTGTTTTCAACACCTCAAGATGGCGGTTGTGTGGAATTTTAAAATCTCGTTTTTATTTCTTGTGTCCTAATTACGCGATTGATGTTTGAATAATAAACCTGCGCAATAATGTTCATCCAATCTTACGTAATTCTATGGCCACAAAATACAACATGGCGACCATCTGAAATATTTAGACGGTTCTCAATATCTACGAATCTTTTACAGCAATCAAAATGAAATTTTGTATGTTGATAGAGGCAATTGACATAATTAGGATATATGAGAATAGGCTATTTAATTCTTCACGCAGCTACTTTTTTTGTACAGTATTTGAAATCAATTGACTGAACCAAACTCAAAATAGGTTGCCTACCCCAGCTGTAGGTACTCCGTTTCTCCCTAATGAGTTATAGGTTGATGATGATGATGATGATGATGATGATGATAATGAAGGGGCCTAACATTGAGGTTATCGGCCCCAATTGCATTGGGGAATAGCAAAAAATGATGAAAAGGAAACTAAGTTGCTGTTACAACTACTGATACTAACTAAAATCTTAAAAACTAACTTAGGTATTTAATACAAGAGGACATGAAGAAAAATAAGTAATGAGGAAAATAAAGGACAGAAGGGAAAGACATATTCTCAACCCTCGAAGTATAAGGATTGTGGGACTTGGAAGGAATGAAAGCCATGAATTGCAGATGGTGAAGGGAAAGGTACGCCCCAGAGTCACTTAAAAAGGGGGAAAAACACCGGACCCAGCTCAGAAATCCTTCGGAGTCGCCAACAACCAAACCTACCAGCTGTGAGCCCTTGAGGGTGTTGCAATATCCATGCACCCATGAAGAGAGAAGAAGAGTTCTGACTCCTCAAAAGAATCTTTAAATTGAAGCCTCCAAATGTTTGGCCTGCAGGCAGGCATATTAACGACTTACTTATCAAACTGCTATTAAAATTGCAGTCATAATTTCCTAAGCGTATTAGGCGTGGCTTGGCATGAAAGTAGCTTTACCAAAATATTGTTGCCCGAGGCTAGTTCATTGAGAGTTTCAGCAGTCGAGTGGCTAAGCAAAGTCGGCAAAATTAACGTCGAGTAATTTCAGCACTGAACACCTTGTTTGTCCAGTCAGGTTTACGGCGCACCTACTGTAAATATACTGACAAGGAAGTCTACACTTAGGGGAGAAAATAATTTACTTCCTTTTTTATAGCAAGTGTAATAACTTATCTAGAGGCAAGGGAATTGGCAACAGGAAGTATTCATTAGCATATATAATACACTGACTGAAATTTAACTATCACGCAAAGCATGACTGCAGTTGAAATACCAGTTGTACTGTTGCGAATTTATATTAGGAGCACCTGAGTTGAGCGCAGAAGTTAGAAGTTCGGAACAGGACTGACATCAATCCCTTGTCACTTAGAATGTGTCCCATTTGCTTTTAAGTATCTACAGCTTTCTTGACACTCCACATTACGTAAAATGTTGCGAAGAATGGCTTTAATAATAATGATGATGATGATGATGATTATGATGATAATTATATAAGTTCTTTTAAGGGGCATAACATCTGGGTTATCGGCCACTAATGATTTGGGTGAAGGTGACAAGAATGATACAAAATAAAACTACTGCTTCTACTAATTTTACTAACTACAGACTTATCACTACCTAACACACTAGAAGAAGAAGCATTGGAATAAGGAAAGTTCAAGTTGATTGGTTGGTTGGTTCCTCAGTTTAGGGGCTGCGACAACGCGGTCATGTAGCCCCAGCTGTGTGTAGAATCTGTCTGATAACCGGTGTTAATTATGACGTTAGGAGGAACAAGAATGCCTTCACCCCTCGAAGACTGGGGTTTGAGGGACCTGGAGGGAAGAGGAGCCATGAAAGGTATATAGGAAAGGGAAAGATGAGAAAGTGTACTTCAATGTCAGTGGAAAAACGGACCCAGCTCTGAAATCCTTTGGAGTCGACAATTCTCGAGTTCACTAGCCGTAAGATACTGAGGGTATAGTGCTATACCAGCTGCATCATAAGTAATGGGGCTGCATTCACCCTGCCACTTTTAGGGCTTTGTGCAGAAGGCAGAAGAACCGTGAAAAATGAGGACATCAGGAAAGATGTGTCACGAGCCAAAGGCGGGAAAGTGAAAGGCTCTCCAGGCCTTGAGTACCCTAATACCGTCGGGGTCGGAGGAGAACACGAGTTGATGATGATGATGATGATGATGATGGTGAGAAAAATGCAAGAGAGGAGCCACAAGTAAGTGAAATATGGAATGCCGGCTGGGATCCCGTGGTCGCAAATCCACTAGCCGTGAGCCCCTATGGGGGGAAGGAAAGAGAGCCATGAAAGATAGATAGAAAAGAGGAGAAGGTCCACCCCAAAACCTATTGAAAATCGGGGAAACAGACCCAGGCCAGGAATCCCTCGGGGTCACCAACTCCCGAACCAGTTGTGAGCCGTTGAGGGCGTAGCACTACACAAGGCGCAACCTCACGTGGGGGGCTACATACATTCGCCTCCTTAAAGGTTGTTCGCCCTTGCGAAGGCGCTGTAGTGCTGGTTGAGTATCAACGTTTTTAGGTTTGATATTTCAGTAGTAACTGTACCTCCCTTTGATTTTATTTGTTCACTGATTTGAGGTGTTTTAAGTTTGAGAAGGTTTGATTAATCCTAAAATATGTAATTATATGTTATTATATTATAATAGTCGTATTTTGTACGGCACAGTCTTAAACGACATCTAGTATATTACCGGCTCACACTGTTTTATTTCTTTCTGGTGCTCAGTTGTTATGCCGGTGGTACGTGCTGTACCTTGTCGGCTGCTTTCATGATTCATGTGCCACGTCATCTGTTTACGTCGCTGACTTCAAGTATTTGAAGCGACGTTCTTTGTACTTATCACGTGCCTCACTCGACTTAGCCTTTATAATTATAACGAGACTGCATTTGGCACGAGTTCGCACGTCGATTATCAACACCAAGAGTGTAACTCTGCCTCTCTCCGGGACTTCGCCGGTTGCCAGAACACTTCGGCAGCATTCTGCACATGTCATGGGTGATTAACTCATTTTGAACCATGAGCTGGTGATCAGCACAGTGGAAATGTTTTACAATTTTTTATAGCTTAGGTAGGCTCTTTTGAAACTTCTTAAGGAACTGTGCTCATCTACGGTCGAAAACCAACCATAAGCAAGAACAGATGCGTCTCATTTACTGACTGTTCATTTAATCCGTAACTATCACAGATGGGTCTTTGGGACCCACGAGTGTTTTCTAATTAATTCTGAATGGAGTACGCCCAATTGGGCACAGTTGGTGTTGACCGGCTGGAAAACTTATTTAATGTTTTACATTTTTCTTGCTTCTTCTCTGATAATAGTTGATATTTCCTGGGTAAGTCGGAGAATTAAAACATGTGTCAAATAAATTGCTCACTGTATTATTTTCTATTTTTGAAATATTTGTATTTTTATATATTAAATTTTGAAATTTTAAATTTTAGAATTTTTATTTTAAATTTTAGATTTTAGATTTTTACTTTTAGATTTTAAATTTTAGATTGTAAATTTCACATTTTATTTTTAGTTTTAGATTTTAAATTTCACATTTTATTTTTAATTTTAGATTGTAAATTTCACATTTTATTTTTAAGTTTTAGATTTTAAATTTTACATTTTAGATTTTATATTTTACATTTTTACTTTTTATTTTTACATTTTAAATTTTAGATTTAAAATTTTTAATTTTAGATTTTAGATTTTAGATTTTAAATTTTAGATTTTGAATTTAAAATTTTAGATTTTAAATTTTATATTTCTTTTTTTTTCTATTTTTAAATCACTCTTTTCTTTTTTGCTTTCATTTCGATAATATTCCATACCTTATTTCATCTTCTAAGGGGACATTATCCATTGTAATTTCTAACCTTGGTCATTTCTGCACCGACTGCACCGGATGTGTGCTAAATTACATAAATATGCGTTTTTATTGATCGCTCATTTAAGAACGTGTATTTAGTATGTTAACCTGCCGCCAAAGCGCACACAACGAGGCGCATGGAGTGACGTCACTAGTTGCCAACATGAGGGATACAAATTACACCACTTTTTATTTGTAGCTCTTCAGTCAGTCAACACCAATATCCCCAATGAGTGGGCGGGGTACAAGATATAAATGCGTAAAAATATTTTTTGGGAAAAGATCACATGTATTAGTTAATTATCACTATTAAATGGTTGTAGTCGAAATGAAAGAAGTCCATTTGTTAGTGTGGACGTTACACGCAGTTTAACTTTGAAACTATCAGAACGCGTAGTTAGATTTGATTAATGCTGTAAGTTCCAAAGTTCGTCGCTAGATGCTGGTTGCGGGAGCATTTACTAGCCAAGTTCGCGCCTAGATGTCGTTGACGGTAGCGTTTGGTAGCAAATGCAGGATATACTTGAAAATTGATCGTCTGCAGTCCTTACCTGAATTACAGATAACACCACCAATACAGCCATCACAATTAACTCAGACAGATTCTACTCACAAGCAAAGTACACGGACCTGCATGACTGCGTTGTCGTAGCCCCTAAACTGAGGAACGAACCAACCAGAACGCGCAGAATAATGATGGGCGCACTGTCATGAATTGGCTCCTGCAGGCCGTCTGAAATATTATGATTTATGTGTGTGCCAATTTTGGAGCAGTTCCCAGGTATATCTTCTAAGATATACAACTAAAGAGTTCAAATTTCAATCGTAATTTTTCAGCAGTTAGTAGCACTGATGCCATTTTCCATATGACCTTGAGATTTCCTTCACTCATACCAAATTTAGTTTTGATAGCTGCAGCTGTTTTGGTGTTGATAAGTGGGACAGACACAGGCAGAAGGACCGACAAACACACACAATTGCCCGGAATGATCTCATAAGTCTACTTTTCAGCAATTTTTAATTTTAATTTTAAAGGTAGTCGAAAAAAACAGGTGGGTATCAGGAAAGATAAGACTGTCAATTAAGGCGGGAAGGTGAAAGACACCCTAAGCCTCGGAAGAGATGAGTTGACGAAGAGAGGTTGGCACAAGTACAGTAAGTGGAAGCAATGATGGACTCAGCTGTGGTCGCGTGGTCGCCGAAATCGTCCCAAAATTTGTGAATTTCTAGGGAGTAAAGTCGTTTATGAAAAGAAAAATTAAAATTTCCACATACAAATTGAATGCGCTATAATTATTATGCACCTTGTATGAAATTGTGACTTGCTTTAACTATAAGCACGGTAAGATTTTTTTATCGTATGGCTGTTAGTGCCGGGAGTGTCCGAGGACATGTTCGGCTCGACAGTTTTGTAGCTGCTTCTAGGCGGACACCCATGGGGTGAGCTACAAGTACCGTCACGTGTGGCGTGTTGTCGGAGGAGGAACGTTTGAATGTAAGGACGAGGAGTTGGAAGGTAGCGGCTGTGGCCTATAGTTAGGGACCAACCCCGGCATTTGCCTGGAAGGAAGATGGGGAACCACAGAAGAACATCTTCAAGGTTGCCGTCGGGGGGATTCGAACCTCCTCGCCTCCCGGATGTGAGCGACTGCCAGCAGCCACACCGTAACGACCACGGCTAACTCACCCTGTATAATTAAGTAAGTAAGAAAGTACGTACGTAAATTAGTAAGTATGCCAACAATACGTATTGTCACTATGATAATGTGTTTTCCAAGCCCTTCTCTTCAGAAGTTTACTTCGTACCCGGTGGACTGGTAGAATGCAATGCATTAGTAATTTGAAAAATGAAAATCGACAACCTGCTACCAGTCGACCGACCGGGTCAGGGAATGGAATGATTGAAGCCCCCACCTAACGGCGAGAATATGAACTGTGCCTGATGTCAAAGCCTGTCGCACTCTCCTGGGGCAATGATTAAATGAATGACAGATGAAATGAAATGACCGTGGAGAGTGTTGCGGGAATTACATTTGTGACAGGGAAAACCGGAGTACCCGGAGGAAAATCTGTCTGCCTCGACTATGTCCAGCACAAATCTCACATGGAGTGACCGGGATTTGAACCACGGACCCAGAGGTGAGATTATGATGATGATAATTGTTGTTTCAAAGGACCTAACATCTAGGTTATCGGCCTGTAATGTTTTGGGTGATTGTGAAAGATGATGAGAACTATAACTAATACTAACTACAAACTTACATACTAGAAGAAGAAATGGTAAACAAATAAAGGATAAGGCAAATAAAGGACAGGATGAAAAGAAAAGTCCTCAACCCTCAAAATATGAGGATTGAGGGACTTGGATGGAAGGAGAGTCATGAAAGGCAGATGGGAAAGGGAAAGAGGAGAGGAGAAACGGGACAAAATGGACCCAGCTTAGGAATCCCTAGGGGTCGCCAACTCCCAAACTCACAAGCCAAGCCCTTGAGGGTGTAGCACTATCTAGGGTGCACCAGAAGTGGTGGGGCTACATACAGCCGGCCTCCTTGAGGGCCTTGAGCAGAAGGCAGCAGATAACATGAAAAGAAAAAGAAGGCTGACCTCTCGAAGAATGAGGGTATCAGGTAAGATGAGACAAGGGCCAATTAAGGCGAGAAGGTAAAAACTCCTTAGGTCTTGGATACCCTAATACCGTCGGGCTCGGAAGATGATGATGATGATGATGATGATGATAATTTTTGTTTTAAGGGGCCTAACATCAATGTTATCGGCCCCTGATGGTTTGGGTGATCGTGAAGATGATAATGAAATGTAAACTTTATCTAACTTATATACTAGAAGAAGAAATTGAAAACAACAGGAGAATAAGGCAAATAAAGGACAGGAGGAAAATAAATGCCCTCAACCCTCGAAGAATGCGGATTGAGGGACTTGGCAGGAAGGAGAGCCATGAGATGCAGATAGGAAAGTGAAAGAGGAGAGGATCCGCCCCAATGGTAAGGGACAAAAGGGGAAAACGGACCCACCTAAGGAATCCCACGGGATCGCCAACTACCGATCCCACCAGCCGTGAGCCCCTGAGGGTGTAGCATTATCTAGGGTGCACTACAAGTGGTGGGGCTACATACACCCGGCCTCCTGGAGGGCCTTAAGCAGAAGGCAGGAGATAAAATGAAAAGAAGGCTGACTCCTCGCAGAAGGAGGGAATCAGAAAAGATGAGACAAGGGCCAATTAAGGCGGGAAAGGAAGAGACTCCCTAGGCCTCAGATATCCTAATACCGTCGGGGTCGGAAGAGATCAAGAGTTGACCAAGTGAGGTCGAGAGGAAAGAAGACAGAGAGGAGCCCGGCACAAGTAAGTGGAAGCAATGCTGGACTCAGCTGGGGTCCCGTGGTCGCCAACCCACGTCCCACTAAATGTGAGCCCCTGGGGGTTTTTCCTAGAGACATGGGAGACGATACAGAGATGACAGCTGAGTCCAAGTTAAGGTCCACTTATTTGATCCAGGATCTCCCTTTCATATTTTCTCTCATCTTTCCTTGGTCAAATTTCTCGTCCGCTCCCAATGGTATTAGAGTAACTGAAGTCTAGAATGTCTATAATTTTCCCGACTTAATTGGCTCTAGTCTTTTCATTCCGTTCAAACATTAATGTTTAAATAAACAAAGTATTAGTTGTGAGTCAACAACCTGAGTGAATACACACCAAAATCGAGTTTGCTGTCAGAGCTGTGGATCAAGGCACCAGTTTTATTTATCTACGTAGTTTAACCACCAATGGCAGCAGGTCCAGTCAAATGATCAGAAAGAGAATAACCATAGCCAAACAGGTGTTTAGTAATTAGCTGATGATGATGATGATGATAATGACGATGACGTTGATAATTGCTCTTAAGGGGCCTAACATCTGGGGTATCGGGCCCTAATGGCTCGGGTGGTCTTGGAAATGGAAAGGAAACTATAACTAGAAATAATTAATAACAAATAAATAATTAATTGAACAAGGGAGGTCCACAGGAATGATGACAGTGAAGATCCAGAAATAAGTAAGTGGAAGCAGTGCTGAACTCAGTTGGCGTCTCGTGGTCGCCAACCCACGTCTCACTAGTCGTTAGCTCTTGTAGGGAATTATAAAATATAATTTTTCATTATGAATATGTGATTCAACGTCAAAAGGATAAAAGCGTAGCTAAGTCGTGCTTTCAAATCGGCATGTGGCCCTTTACTTCAGTTTATCAAGTTAAATTGACTCTTTGCAATAGTTGTGTATGAAGCACATGCTGTAGATCATCACCGTCCAAGGTCGAGCCGCACGGTGCAGACAGTGTGTGTCTCAGATTAACAGGTGTGCACCACCTCCCTTGCGGTACGTCCTTACTTCCTCTCCACTTCTCGTGGTGGGCGAGTCTCATCGTTCAAGAAACGTGTAGAGGTCAATTATCAGGCGATGAATGTATTTTGCAGGCAACGTAGCAAGAACACCGAACGCGTTGTTCATGAAATTAATATTTTGCATTAATCAAATTGCTTGTCGTATGAAGGGAGGACCTAGGAAAGAGCGGCAAAACGTTTCCTTTCAAAATTATATTCACGTTAACTCTGGACTGTTTCACGCACAAAATGTATATTCATTCATGTGCATGTCTCCCTTCCTATGCAAAAGGGAAAAAGACAACACATTTGCCGTGCCAAATATCACACAATAATAGTTTTACTGAAAGACAAAATGCATACTTTTTCTACAATGGCAAACGTACAACCAATTTCACACACCAATTAAAAACTAGTACCGTACATGTTGGCTGATACACATAATGTTTATTGCTGTTCTCATTTACAGTAGGCTAACCTTGTTTGTGTGCGTTAACAATCTTGTCACAATTAGGTGCATAAACAACTTCTCAAATTATCATCTGAAATGCCCGCTTGGAACCTCGGTTTGTTGCGTTTTAATAAGTACAAAATCTTTCACATTTAGGTAGAACCGAACATATTCATAAGTTTGGCGGTCTCGTGTTGAAGGCGAGGAGATTCATTATGGGTGAAATTTTCGTAGAATTCGGTCAAGTTTATTGCAGCAAAGAACTTGTCCCTTAACTGCGCATTGCACTGTGAATCAATTAATTCCAATTGTAAGTTAGTTGGTCCGCTATTCACTGAGATAGAAAATGGCCGTGCAAAGAAATCACACACAGGAATCAAAGCTGAAAGTTCTTGAAATCTGTTTACAAATTGCATTTTAACGTCTTTGAGAACACATACGTGATTTTCAAACTTAACGCTTTCTCAACGAGTAGCATTGCAGGATGCGTCTCTCCCATAATGCGCGCGGACCAGGCGTCACGCCTACCATGACTCTGCACTGTACATTCACAGGAGTGGCAGCTGTGCGAATTTGCACAGTATGAAGTACTCTGGACGCTGCTGCTCTATATTATCGACCCTTAACGAATGTAAATGATATGACAGTTTATAACAACTTACAACCTTGAATGAGAACCTATCATCGTATCGTTAAAATTAAATTAAAATAGTATCGTAAGGAGCTGATGGATTAGGTGCTTCGCCCCTTTAAACAACAAACATTACCATCACAAGTACAGCAGGTGGAAGCAATGCAGGACTAAGCCGTTGTTTCATGGCTACCAATTATTTATTTAGCGTATCGCTTTTAGTGCCGGGAGTGACGAGGGTTTGTTCGGCTCACCAAAGTTTGTAGCTGCTTTTGTGTGGACTCCCATGGGGCTACAAGTACCGTCGCGTGTGGATGAGATGAATGAGCCAGTTCAATTTAAAGTACTTTCAAATTTGGCTACCAGATGCCATTGACACCTAGCAACGAACGTTGAAACTTGATAAGAGTGTTTCAAACGAAATATGACCTACAAATTTGGCTACACACTACCAATTGTAGTGGTAGGTTCTTTTTCATGCCATAAATCTATGGCATGGGCCCGCCGGCTTTACTTCCGAAGGATTTTAATGCTCTTAAAATTCCGACGACTTTAGCCGGGCATGAACCCACGATCTAGGGCATAGCAGTTCAGCATGCTACCGACTACGCCACCTAAGCCGCACGTCCCATTAACTGTGAGCCCCTGGGAGTACTGCCTCGTCAGATCACTATCTGCAAAGAATGTGTTTTGGTTTCGAGAAAGCTGTTTACGTTTCTTCTCAGGTGCTGTCCTGAATCCCCCTACATATGTACAAAACATTACCATAACCAGTATACTTAGCATAATCGCCATCGAACTGAATGACAGGTTGCTAATTTATTGCTTTCAATATTTGATGTATCGGTGAGCTGAGAGGAAACAGTGAATGCTATCTGTAATCACCAACGATGGTGGTGGTGATGATGACGATAATTATTATTTTAAAGGGCCTAACATCTAGGTTATTGGTCCCTAGTAATATGGGTAAAGAGAGGATGAAATGAACTTACTAATACGCTGAACTACCTCCAACTAAAGACTTATCACTAATATAGGCTGCATTTTAGAAGAAGAAATTAGAAAATAAGGAAAAGGGAAAATAAGAGACAAGAGGAAACCGTTGAAGATTGAGGATTGCGGGATTTGGGACTAAGAAAAGCCATGACAGACCGATGTGAACGGGAAACAGGAGAGAGTCCAACCCAAAGCCAGCAGAGAGAGGGAAAACCGGACTAACCCAAAACACCTTCGGGGTCGCCAACTCACGGAGCCGTGAGCCCTTGATGATGATGATGATATGTGTTGTCTGAAGGAGTCTAACATCTATGTTATCGCTCCCTAATGGTTCAGTCGAAAATGACAGATGGTGAAATATAAAACAAGATGTTCAGTAAAGAACATATAACTAAACCCATGCATTTAGGAGAAAGTAGGCTACTCTTTGTCCTTTTCAAGAAGTATAATTGATTGTTGGCTGTAGTAGCTTGTTGAAATACAACGTGTTATACGTATATTATTATTTACCATTACCCATTGGCACTACGGCCCATGTCAAGCCTTGGCCACCTCAACGATCCTCTTCCACTCGTTACGGTCCCGGACACGACGCGCCAGCCTTTCAGTCCCATCTTCCGAGTATCTTCCTCCACGTCGTCAAGCCCTCTTTTGCTTGGACATCCAGGCAGGCGACGTGCCTCTGGTTTCTGGCAATATACCTTCTTTAAATTCAGCTGGCATACGTTCGATGTGTCCCAGCCATCTGAGTCTTGCTCTCTTGATCTCCGTCACAACACTAGGCTCTTCATACATCCATACGTATATTATACGTTGACTGATTGAATCCACACCTGAATTATATATAAAGACACTAATACAGCCATCACAATAACACGGGTTATGAAACAAAATTCAACACTCACCCAAGTTCACGGGGCTAAATGCCCATGATGGTCGTGCATCTCAAATGAAACAACAACAACTGCTTCCTACCCAAATCCTTCCTAGTAAGAAAGTACACACACTAGTAAGCCTACAGACATCACAGTGATACAGGTTATCAGACAACTTCTACACACACCCAAGTACACGGGGCTACAAGACCATCATGCCACAAAACCCCTAAAGAATCAACAACAAAAACATTGAATCAACGGGACGGCGTGGATAAGCGCGATACGGCACGGCCAGCCTGAAGCGCTAGTCACTACTAAGGTTACATATTCTATTTTAAATTGCTAATTGAACCCTTCAGAAAAGCAGTGTTTAATGTAAGAAATCTTAATCAAGGGGTCGCGCTCAGTTCCTATGTGATGTTTACGTTCGCCAAACAACATGCTCTACTGAGGTAAGGGTCATAGGATATAAACTATAAATCAAGAAAGAAAGGTGACAAGATGTAAAATAATAACATGATTTAATGACTAATAGTGCATAAAAAGAAATAAACAACAATAAAATATAAAACAATCCTCCCTGAATTTTCCATGACAAGAATATCTATCAAATCTGAGGAGTCAGACGGATCTCCCCTTTATTTAAAATGTGGATCCTGGTTCCACTACCTTGCAATTTGGGTTTTATGTGCGCGTAATGACTAACTACGAGGAATGAGTACTTTGGATGACTGTTCGTTTACAACGGGTTAACATATGATGATGATGATAATTGTTGTCTTAAGGGGCCTAACATCTAGGTTATCGGCCCCTGATGGTTTGGGTGATCGTGAAGATGAAAATGAAAAGCGAACTTAAAACTAAAACTAACTACTAACCTACATACTAGAAGAAGAAATGGAAAACTAAAGGTGAATAAGGCAAATAAAGGACAGGAGGAAAAGAAATGCCCTCAACCCTCGAAGAAGGTGGATTGAGGGACTTGGAAGGAAGGAGAGCCATGAAAGGCAGATAGGACAGTGAAAGAGGAGAGGGTCCGCCCCAAAGGTAAGGGACAAAAGGGGAAAACGGACCCAGCTCAGGAATCCCTCGGGGTCGCCAACTCCCGAACTCACCAGCCGTGAGCCCCTGAGGGTGTAGCATTATCTAGGGTGCACCAAAAGTGGTGGGGCTACATACACCCTGCCTCCTTAAGGGCCTAGAGCACAAGGCAGGAGGTAAAAGGAAGAGAAAAAGAAGGCTGACCCCTCGCAGAAGGAGGGTATCAGAAAAGATGAGACAAGGGCCAATTAAGGTGGGAAAGGAAGAGACTCCCTAGGCCTCGGATACCCTAATACCGTCGGGGTCGGAAGACAACAAGAGTTGACCAAGTGAGGTCGACAGGAAAGAAGACAGAGAGGAGCCCGGCACAAGTAAGTGGAAGCAATGCCGGACTCAGCTGGGGCCTCGTGGTCGCCCAACGGGTTAACAGCCACGATGCTTACGAACAATCATCTCGTAAATCAACGTTTATGGATATGGAACATAACATTAATAAAAACCCTTAAAAAGTAATGCTGACACACGCACTAAATCTACTATTTACAGGAATCTCTCTCGGGACCCTCATTAGCGCGAAGACGCACTTGACTTTGAGCTGCCAACACTGGCCAAATTGCTCAACACAAACAAGGAAATACAGCATAGCACGTGACTCACGGGTCACTGAATGAAATATACACATGGAAAAACCAACAACAACAAAAGCCTGACTGGCTGACATTACTTTATATGAACAAAACTGCATGTTAAGCTAACGCTTCGGAGATTATCGTGATTCGTAGGCAACTCCCATTTATTTAAACAATTTTTATCATTGATCAGTTCTTATTCTGTATTTAAAGTTATTACTGAGCCACACAGGCACTCTCCACTAATGACCTGGCTGGCAACCTTCAGTCCGTCTTGTGACACATCTCCCCTCTTCCTCAATCACCTGTCATTGTCCCACTCCAATGTGTATAAATACCTGACCAGCTGTGCCGTTATCTCAAGGAATCAACAGCAACAAACTCAACCACTTCAACATATGGTCAGACATTAATCAAAATATCCAGAATTGCCCTCGCGAGGTCACAATATGGATTTGTCATCAAGCTGCCAGAAATCAGTCTACGCTGAAATTCCCGCTTGTAATGACACAAATACACACACTCACACACACACATATTTGGGAATGACAATACGTTTTTTCACACAGATCGGCTGAATGAATGCTCGCCAACAATTAAAAAATATTAAAACCTACGATAGAGCTGACTGCTCTTCGTCACAAATCACATTGCTCCAAAGGCAATAGTCTCACTGAATCTGATCAATAATAAAACAAAAGAAATTAATTACCCTCCAATCTACTGTATAATTATTTTACTTCAGTCCTACTTCTGAAACACAACATATCTCCGAGAGACGTTTTTAACCGCATCGCGTAACATATGCAAACACGGTCGTCCACATAGCTACGTTAGTTAAAACAACAAACAAGAAAAGAACCTTCTACTAATAATATATGCGAGCTGTTTCCATGCAGAAGGTGTGTCAGACCAAAACTAAATAGACTACGTTAATCACACAAGCAAATTATTTACAAAACAAAATATGTCCCATACACCATAAGTTAATTTATCAGATAATAATAAATATTATTCAGTACTCATCCTCAGTCAGCCACCCGTCAAAGAACATCCGCAGCCATCTCCCAACAGGATCCTTCTTATCTCATCTCAACCATCTTGACGGAGTCTTGATATTTCCAGGCTTCCTCCATGGTCAATGATGTCATCTCTCGTGCTGATTCAAAAATTAAATTATTATACACTTGATGTCTGACTACTAAATTCGCCGTTCGGGTACTACTTTCCCCAAAGCAGTCTGTTGGCGAATTATCGAAGATACTACCCCTACAAATATAGTACTGTGACTATCTAACACTGAATTTAACACTTTTAATAATAATTTCTGTGTCCTTCATGACACGCAAAGTATAACTGTCAACGTCCTTAGACGCGCAAAGTATAAAAGCCTGTGTCCACTGACACACAAAATCAAAGTCTACGTCCGTAGACGCACAGAGAAATCGTCTGTGTCCTCGACACACACAATAATAATAAGCTATGTCTTGGCTCTTCACACCGCTTATAAATGAACCAGCCCTAGGTGTAGATAGAGGGGGAAATTAGATAAAAATTTCACAAAATAATAGCGATAGAGGAATGAAATAAATATCACTGAACTCGAAAAATAGCGCAGGTCAAGAATATGTCCATTAATCCTAGAATCGATCGTAGAGATGTTGTCTAGGCGATCTCCCGCGTGAATACTAGCCGTAGCGTGCCCACGCTAGACCTGCCGCGCTAAATAGGCATTCTTCTCTCATTGGTTCCCACATTTTCTGTAACTGGCGGTTTTTATCAGACCTTGGCTTAGTAGGAGTGTCTAGCATGTACATCAGCCACTCACGTTACTGCATCATCTTTCTTCTAGGCGCGAATATCACAATGAACATACCAGCAGCATGTCTCACTGCGCGTCGCTTCAATTTTGAGGCGGCCACCACCTGTCCTTCTGAATCATAGTTATGGTCATTCTTTTCACAATCCTAAGTATTAAGCCTTTTGTCAAACAGCTTCAGGTATGTCCCCACTGTCTTCAGCAAATGCTTGAAATTTCCTCATCTCCGTCTGGCTATTTTCCTGATGCTTGTAGAAATATTTATTAATTGAAGAAATAAAACCTCGAATCATTTAACCATCAGAGGTTAAAAGGGTTCACCCACACCTGAATTATATATAAACACACTAATACAGCCATCACAATAACACGGGTTATGAAACAAAATTCAACACTCACCCAAGTTCACGGGGCCAAATGACCATGATGGTCGTGCATCTCAAATGAAACAACAACAACAGCTTCCTACCCAAATCCTTCCTAGTAAGAAAGTACACACACTAGTAAGCCTACAGACATCACAGTGATACAGGTTATCAGACAACTTCTACACACACCCAAGTACACGGGGCTACAAGACCATAATGCCACAATACCCCTAAAGAATCAACAACAAAAACATTGAATCAACGGGACGGCATGGATAAGCGCGATACGGCACGGCCAGCCTGAAGCGCAAATAAAGGACAGGACGAAAACAAATGCCCTCAACCCTCGAAGAATGCGGATTGAGGGACTTGGGAGGAAGGAGAGCCATGAAAGGCAGATAGGAAAGTGAAAGAGGAGAGGGTCCGCCCCGAAGGTAAGGGACAAAAGGGGAAAACAGACCCAGCTCAGGAATCCCTCGGGGTCGCCAACTCCCGAACTCACCAGCCGTGAGCCCCTGAGGGTGTAGCATTATCTAGGGTGCACCAAACGTGGTGGGGCTACATACACCCGGCCTCCTTGAGGGCTTTGAGCAGAAGGCTGGAGATAACAGGAAAAGAAAAAGAAGGCTGACCCCTCGCAGAAGGAGGGAATCAGAAAAGATGAGACGAGGGCAGTAGTGGAGTGATGAGAGTTCCAACTCACTCCAGAACCCTCCTCGACCCACTACTAAGCCGCAGCCATGTCAAATATTTCTCGAACGCATGGTCCGATTTTGACAAATGAGGTGTCATTGGACTCGAGCTGACGTCCTGTTTCCTATGGACCACTCGTTATATATATATTTTTTTTTGAATTTTTTTGTTTTCGAAAGTTGGTGATAGTTTGAAAACCAAACATGGTAGAACGTTGTTCCATGGCTTAAACGAATGGTCTTTATGACCTTCATATTTTGTAATAAAACGTTTTTATATTTAATGTTTTTTTGAAAACACTCGAATTTTGAAAATTCTATATTTTGGAAACTAGGAATTTTACAAAACAGTTTGTTTGACATAAATGAAAGGTCCCTATGCCCTCTACCCCCAAAATAAATTTCAAGTCTCTAGAGCAAACATTTGTGTTTTGTAAGTAGTGTGGTAACGGGCGGGCTGTGACACTTCTTTTTGAACCCTCCTCGTATTTGCCCCGAAGCTGATATCTCGCTAACCAATGGTCGGATTTGAACATACAGGGTGTCCTAGCACTCGTAGTGATGCCCCCTACTTTCCTATAGGCTCTTTATTTAATTAAACGACCAAAACTAAAAGGTCATGTGCTTTTAATATCTCGCGAACCAATCATGCTAGAGGCGTGTTCGACAGGTCCAAGGACTCGGGGTGACGTCCTCTCTGCTATGGACCACTCGTTATAATTTTTAATAAAATTGGAAACTCGATTTTGGGGTAAACACCTGTTTTTTGTGATTTTGCCGATATCTCACGAACCAATAACGCTAGAGGCATGTACGACGGGTCCAAGGACTCGGGGTGACGTCCTCTTTGCTATGGACCACTCGTTATATTTAAAAAGAAATGGAAACTCGATTTTGGGGTAAACACGTGTTTTTTGTGATTTTTGTCGATATCTCACTAACCTATAACGCTAGAGACGTGTACGAGGTGTCCTAGGACTCGGGCTAACACCCCCTTTCAAATGTGGTAGATATTTTTTCCAAAAAAATAATTCACAAAGGGCCTAACGCCATACATGTTGAAAAAAACTGTTTTTTTCTTTACCTGTTTATAATGTTTATGAAGCGTGGTGGTTGAGAGAGACGATACGGCTGGGTGTGTGTGTTTCAACGAACCTGTCGCTGACCACGGTGGCTGTGTTCAATAGAACAATCGCTATTTCGACGGGTCGGTGTATGACAGAGCGATCGTGTGTTTTTTTTCACACATTTTACCTTTGACGTGTAAACGGTGATGTTAACTTGGTTCTATGTTGGTCGAAGCGAGTACAGAAAACACACTTGCAAACGAGCAGGAGGTGAAGGTCATTTGAGCTTATTGGAAGGCGCTGATCTGACTTGACAACAGGTGCAGTGGAAAAATGACCATGACGCTTGAAGGTGAAATAATCTGACCATCGTGGTGGCAGGGAAGAGCGAAAGGCATGTGAACATGTGTGAAACCACATGCACGCTAAACCAGTGACATCCTGTCTTGCTTCGTACGTGACAAAATGCAAGTCCATGTGAAATTTGATCTGCCACAGGTGTTCGCTTGGGACGTTAGCTGTCCACGTGCGCGATAACTGTTAACAAGTGACATCCTGTTTTGCTTCGTACGTGACAAAATGCAAGTTGACATGAAATTTGATCTGGCACAGGTGTTCGCCTGGGACGTTAGCTGTCCACGTGCCTGATAACAGAATGTTCAAAGCGTGGGAATCGCTGAATCAGTAAAAAGTATGATGCAACTTGTCGTAATGATGTCACAACCAATAGATAGGCAAGAGCTGCGAACAGCAGTGGTGGGAGGTGAAGGGAGGGAGAGAGGGGGGGGGGTAATGTAAGATGGAACACAGGTGGAAAGAGAAAGAAATATGTGGAGCTGAGGACTGTACACATAGAGCTATAGGTGGTGTACAACATGTGTGAATAAATTAAAAATTGCACAGTTTCACACAACATGTAATTTATTGATCCAAGAATTAAACGTAGAATTAAACCCTAACCATTTGACATAGAGTTTATTTCCTCTTTGTTTCAACACTTTTTCCACAAGATAATGCTGAGGAAATGCTGTTTTCTGAAGTTCATGGAGATAAAATCTACCTTTTATGGGTTGACGGTTGAGGTCCTCGAGTAAATAGGTGACTGGGCTGTCCAAGTTGACTTGATGAATTCGAAATAGTTCAGTCCCCCACTGTGGCGTGTAGGCCTTATTGAAGGCAGACTTAAATTTGCTCACACGAACAAAATCCCCAATGTTCAGTCGGTGACGTTTAGGATCGGCTGTTTTTATGGGGTTAAACAGTTTATCCAATCGCTGAATATTTTTGGTCACGAGGCGCGGCTTGGTCCCAATCGTTCTATGTTTGGTGTCATTGTAACGTGATACTAGCTCAGATAACATGTCCAACCAGCGATAACTGCCCTGAGCGGTAAACGCTTTCCACATATGGGTTTTCAATGTTCGGTTGAACCGCTCGACCACACTGGCTTTGAGATTGCTATACGTGGTGTAATGGTGAATATCCTTAGATTTGAGAAAACTGGAGAAGTCCTTGTTGAAAAATTCTTTCCCCTGGTCAGTTTGTAGCAGCTGAGGTTGACGTTTGGAGTGTGGAATAATATGTTGAAAGGCCTTGGTAACTAGTGGGCCAGACTTGCGACGCACAGGTTCAACAAAGGCCATTTTGGAATAGACATCAATGACGGTCAACATATAGCGTACACCGTCGTTAACACCAGCATAGGGTATCATTTCAAACAAGTCAGCCTGCCAAAGTTCATCCACACCTCGTGAAATCACCTTGAGTCGCGGATAGTGACGCCTAGCTGGGCGATGCAACTCATGAGCAATACCCATTTTAATGGGTGAGGGCTTAACCAATAATTTTGGCATTTCGAAGTTCTTGTTCAATTTCTTGAATTTCCCAATCGTGACCGGTATGGCCAGCTTGACGTGAGGCAAGCAACAACTGTAGCCGCTGGACGAGCTTATTGGGATTGTGCCAGTAGGTAACATCCACAAGGGGTTTTAATGGTTTAAATGTCACTCCCGAAGCGGACACTTTACGACGAGTACTTTGACAGGTGGGAAACATTTTTGCAATGATGGTTTTATATTTTTGAGATATATTGGCATTCACTTGTTGAGCGGGATCATACTGTCTTTTGTGGGCATGGGTATCCAATAAAATGGATTTATATTTGTCAAGATCCTCTGACGTATAATCATGGGGAGAGGGGGTCCGAGAAAAGAGCATCTTTAACAGCCCTGGCGTTAATTTATAGTTGATGTTTTTAATCACAGCTTTAGTACGAGCAAATTTAATGGATAAATCGCCAATTTTAAAACTATCATCCTCATAGCGAACACCATACGTGGTATCTGTGTTTCCAATAAATATATCGGTGAAATAGGGTTCCAATGTTGATCCATAATATTTTATTAAAATGGGTTTCAGTTGAGATTTATGTTGAGGGGTGGCCAAGAGTTGTGAAAACGGAGACGCTCTGTAAGGGCAAGGTGTTTCGACCCTGGCCAAGGATTTCTTTTTTCTCAAAAACTCTGCAAGGGGTGCGGCCTTATTTTGAGGCGTAAACACTTGTTCCTCCTCATCCTCAACTTCGCTAACACTAGTCAAATCTTCCTGTTCCTCTTCCTCAGGGTCCTCATGCAGCGTCTGTGTGGCTTGTGAAACGGTGGGTAGCGTTTCAGATGACTTGAAAGAGGGTTTCAACATGGCTTTTAGTGGAGGTGTTAAATGTTGTTGAATAAACAAAGCATGATTTGCACGTGATTGTTTCAATTGACGAAACTTTTGACGAATAGTATTTTTTGCTCTAATAATATGCTTTTTCAATTGACTCTCTGCTAACGCCATGGTGTCTTGACAAATGACTAGACGGGAATGAGACAGGGCCTTAAATAGCAATAAAATGATCAAACCCTAAGCGATACCGTCCTTGGTTGAGTTCACTTTGTTTGTCAATCACTAAACAGGCATGACGTTGAGTGTTCCAGCACTTGGCACACAATTCTGTAAACATTTGAAAGGTCATATCCGGATTCACATGTTCATTATAAATGTGACGACTGTTCCTCTCGTCCTGACGAAATAAAACAATGACATTGGCATTGTCACGAATCAACTGTTTGGACATTTTAGAATACGTTTGCCCAAGATAGAAGCAATCGATATGTCTGTGTCGACCCATGCTGAAATAGCTTTGAATGATGCCTTGACGTTCAGTGGATACATCATCGAAAATCATGAGTGAATCAGGCTTTACTTCATCCGGTGAAATCACATTTTCTTGCATGGAAAATGTAAAATAACCCATGTTCTCTTTTTGTAATCCAGACATGACTTGATCCAGAAACACGTAGAGGGGTTGATAGAGAGATTTTGCAAAAATATAAATATTTTGAAAACGCAGACCATTGGGCGCTGTGATGAGCGTTAGCAAAAGATTAGTCTTTCCACAGCCGGAAGGCCCCACAATGATGCAGCGAATGGAAGATGGAAAGAGTGAACCATGGCGTTGTTCACGTGATGTGGGACAGAGATGGGAAACCATGTCCCCCACGGGGAATGACTCTTGCTGCTTAATAATCTTCATTTTAACTAAGGCTTAGACAGGCTAGCAGGCTGTCTATATACAGGACACCGAACCTTGTCATAGAAACAGTAGACTGGTACTACAGGTTGACGATGGATGTCTTTGGACGTGCGTTGATGGCCAAAGCCTGTCCCATACATGATCCTAAACAAGAAACAGATCCTGCTAATAAACACTATGTGGATAGGTCAGTAGTGCCACGCACAAAACAGGGAGATTATGACTTTATGGGAAAGCGGTTAACCCATGTAAAACATCCTCAAGTGTCTACAGACGTTACTACGAAAAAGTATGTGGATAACAAAGTGTATGAGTTTTATGACAAAGTGCCCCAGCTTACGGTGAATGGCTATAGCGCTAATCACCATCGGATTATTCACGTGGAAGACCCGCAAGACGAAGACGATGTCTGTACCAAACGTTACATGACCCATGAAATGAAAAGGCTTTATAAATTTATCCCATCTGTATTTTTAGTGTATCTGACAAATGAAAAACCTTTGAATGACAGAAACCATTTACCGCTAGTCCATGATCAGCACTTGACCTATGTGCTTGCTTCGGGTTTAAGCCACTATCGATTACACTATGATGGAACCATTCACATCAAATATGCCATACCTGATGAGAACCATTTACAAATAAAGATAAATGGTCATAGGATGTTGGTCCATAACCATGAAATGGTCAATGCAGGTGACGAATTATCCTTTCACCTCATGTTGACATGGGATGAAGAGCAAGCGGGAAAAACCATAAACGATTTCCCACTTTATGTGGAATTGGAATATACAGCCATGAAATAACCATCTAACGTTAGTTGTGATTTAAACTTTCTTGTGAAAGGTTGTTGGTCATTATCATCATGGTGAAACAAAGGTATGCGGTGAGAAAGACTAAAAAAAGGACTTTGTCCTTGGCAAATCCTGGGCTTACGACATTCGTGGACAAGCCCTTGCGAAAGAAAAAAAGAAAAAATAATGTATTGACCATAAGGAAAGCCCTTCGAGCAGCACAGAGACATGTTATTCCAAAACGTCGGCGACAGGTTTCAAACCAAGGGCGAGTGATTCCCATCCCCAAACGAGCCGGATTTTTACCTGCATTATTTGCCGGTCTGGCTGCTCTGGGTTCACTTTTGGGCGGTGCCAGTGCAGTGGCGAAAACCATTAAAGCCGCGCAGCAGGGCAAGCAACAACTCAAAGAAAGTCAGAGACACAATGAAACGATGGAAGCGATTGCCATGGGGGCTAGAAATGCCAATTTAAAGCCAGCCTTTTATCAACAAGGATTTGGGATTTCACCATTTCGAAATATTAAAAAAAAAAATTAACCTCAGCCATAGCTAGACATGCCCTGACGCATCAACAAGTGGTAAGCTATGCTAAACAACTAAAGCTTTCTCATTTTCGAGGTGTGTTTATGCGAAACCAATTACCCCCACGACCCTGGAAACAGGAATGTGCTGTTGTCAATTTGGATGATCACCGAGGACCAGGAACGCATTATGTAGCTTATGTCAAAGAGGGATCCATGGTATGGTACTTTGACAGTTTTGGGAATTTGCCCCCGCCCATGGAACTAGTGACCTATTTTGGAAACAGGATCAAGATATATTATAATGTGAAACGAGAGCAAACGTTTAACAGCCAACAGTGTGGACGTTTGTGTTTAATTTTTTAATATAAGACGCAGCATAAGCTAAAACGCCACCAGTAAGTCTGCAGAAAGTAAAACGTTTACATTGCATGGACGTGGACCTGAAGTCAGCCTAGACTTTTACCCGCCTATCGAATTGAGTGAAAAACCCTATGGTTTAGGACTTGTTTCTCTTGAAACGTACAATCGAATATACAACATACGTGAAAATGTGAACAACAAGTTTTACTATGATGATTCTGTGCTCACCTTGAACTCTGGTGGATACACGATCGATGATATTTATGAGCACATTTATGTGGTGTTGATCAATCAATATGGTTTAAAGTCATTTCTCGACGGAATGCACAAGTTTGAACTTGTAGGCCATACCAACACTCATCGCTGCAGTATTTTCTCCACATTCAACATTGACTTTAAAACACATCCCGATTCCATTGGCCCATTACTAGGATTTAAACCACGTGTGTTAGAGCCCAACAAAAAACATGAATCGGACCATGAAGTGAAATTCATTGAGGACCATCATGTGTCGGTGACGTGTAATATTATTAGCCAAGTGTACACCAATCAAGAACCATCGCATTCGCTTTATGACTTTATTGTGACATCACCCAATGGGTATATTATTCGTGAAAACCCTCCAGTGGTGCTTTTTCATTCTGTGGCTGTCGATAGTATTAGTAATATAACATTAAGACTGATCAATAGAGAGCAACAACTCATTGATCTAGATTCTACCACACCTGTGACTTACAAGTTGGTGCTAAAGCCACAATGAAGTTTGTGTATAAAGCAACTACACCGTCTAGGAATGGTGTTAGTTGTTTGCCACGTGAATACACGTTAACATCTCAAGACAAGCAGATTTTACAGCATTTGGGTTACCACGTCAAGCCTCATAATGAATTCTATTCTAGAGATAGCGAATCACATCGAGGAGCAACCAGGAGTGGTAAGAATTGACCTGCATTCCTATCAAGCTCAAACAACTGGACTCAATAACAATGATGAAATTCAATTTGTTATCAACAACCAAGATATTTACACCCTACCGCATGAAAGTGTCATTCAGATTGAAGGTCGGCTCACCAAAGCCGATGGCTCTACACCCCCCACATCCAAGTTGGCCAACCATGGTTTGGCCTTTCTGTTTTCTGAAGTGCGGTATGTCATTAACGATATCGTGGTGGATAGCACTCGAAATGTGGGCATTTCCAGTGTCATGAAACTATACCCCTCTTATAGTGAGGAAGAAGCTAAAACACTTTGCATGGCAGGTTGGTGTCCTGACTCGACCAATGACTGGATGGTACACACCGATGGGACCTTTACTGGATATTTACCTCTTAAACTGGTTCTAGGCTTTGCCGAGGATCACCAACGCTTTGTGGTCAACGCAAGGCAAGTGCTTTATCTGGTGAGAGACAGGAGTGATAATAATGCACTCAAGGGAGCCGACAATGCCCCCATCGATTCAAAAGTTCAACTACAACGCTTGCTATGGAAAGTGCCTCATGTGACCCTTGAAGATAGCAAAAAACTGAACATTCTCAAGATGGTAAAGAGAGATATGCCTCTACCCATGGAATTTAGAAGCTGGGCACTCCATGAGTATCTGCTATTGCCCACCACCAACACACACAGTTGGTCTGTAAAAACAGCTCGCTATACAGAGAGACCTCTCTAACTGATCGTGGGTTTTCAAACGAATCGCAAGTATCAACAAACCAAAGATGCCACGAAATTTGATCACCTGCAATTGAGAAATGCACGTCTTTTCCTCATCGGAGCTGTGTTTCCCTATGAAGGACTGGATTTGTATTTTTCAAAAAATAAGTTTGGCCCTCTGTACGACTTGTTTTCTACATTTCGATGGTCGTATTATCAAAAAGAGAACGGCCCCATGCTACTACCCCAAGCGTTTAAGGCAAGAGCGCCACTAATTGTCTTTGACTGTTCTTACCTGGAAGAGTCTGTCAAGCCATCCAATATCGACATTCAACTAGATTTTGAAACGCATGACAATGTACCAGCCAATACGACGGCCTACTGTTTGATTATTCATCACAAACAAGTCAACTATTATCCACTGTCCAACCAAGTGACGAGTGTATAAATAACAGGTCAACCCACGTCAAGCCGCTCAGTCATGTCTTGCTTTAAAGCCTCAAGAGACGTTACATCCATGAACTTAAACTCTGAGGAACAACGTTTCAAGACTTTTGCCACGTGGCCGGTGCCTTTCATAAACCCTCAAGCCTTGGCGGCCGCTGGATTCTACTATTTAAAAACAAGAGATGAAGTGAAATGTGCCTTTTGTCCCATCATCATAGACCAATGGCAGGAGGGCGATGAACCCATGCAGGAACATCAGCGCTGGTCACCCACCTGCCCCTACCTGTGCAGAATGGAAGTGGGAAATATACCCTGTCATTCAAGCTATCCCTCACTTGTGTCCCTGAGTGATGAAAAAACAAGTTACGATACGTGTGGACCGTATGGTGTCCATGGTGCTTCGGTGAGCAGCTCACCATCAAAAATGCCTAGTTTAGAGACATTGGGACATCATCGCTGTTATGGACGTTACAAACACAAGAGACTATATTGTTGTATCAGTTGGTATCGTCCTTATCCAAAAATAAGGAAAGCCTGTAAGACGTGTTATGATAATAAAATGATGTAATTCTTAAATTCTTATTTTTGCATGTCCCTCTGTCCTACCCTAACCTCAATTTGAAACTAGCATGGCAGGTAAGTCCATGACATGATCACACTTTAGTGGTCGATCGTCAGTCAGTCGTCAGTTGAACTTGGTCCAGGCAAGCGTCAACATGTTGCGCACACTCATTGTGGATTGTCAAGGGTTTAAAATTGGTGACAACAAATTTATATTTAAACAAGTGGCCATTATCGATTGTACCACGTTTTGGATATCGCAAGCTACGCATTTGCTATTTAAACCACCCCATGCTTTTGATTTGTTGTGTGAAAAAGACCGTAAACAAACCCAGTGGATTGAAAATCATAGGCAACTAGACTGGAATCAGGGAACCATTTCCTATAAATATTTGGACGTGATCATGAAAGCACACTTGTCCTCGGCCAATGTGGTATTTGTGAAAGGTAATGAAAAACGTCAATGGTTGCAACCATTTTTGTCGTCTTACTGCCAATGTATCGACCTCATGGAGTTGGGCTGCCCCTCCCTGCAAACGCTCATGGATACTTGCTCCTGTGGCAACATTACCCATACAGCCCTATCGCATGCGTGGCATCTCTTTCATTGGTTAACCACCCATGCCTGCTGGGAGTTGTTGAACAAAATTCTAACTCAAGATTTACCTGTGAATGAAGCCAGTGAGATTTCTACAAGCGACGTGTAAACATCTACAGCACGTGATACCATGGAGAAAGGCAATGCTACGGACAAAGCCATCGGCAAGTTCTTTGTGTGAAAAAAGAAACTATACAGTTTTACCAGAGAGGAACTCTTGGCGCTCCCCAAGTCGTTCATTTATTATGTGGCCGCCAACGCGGTCAAAGAAATCTGGCAACATGTACCAAAATCATGGACTCAAGACCATGTGTTGAGTGAATTGCAACCCTGTACGGATTACGATCACCATAAGCAAGTGACCATGGCAAAAATACCGTCTATGCGTCAGTGTGCGACTTGCCAGCTAGTGAAACTGTATCACGGTCATAAAAGTCCATGTAAAGACTTTGTTGAATCATTCCACGGGTGTCATGGCGAGAAAAAGCAACAACAACAACAACAAACATCGTCCACAGAGGAGGAGGAAGACCAAACCTTTTTACCATCGATGGAAAAGGATATGCCAGACCTGTACTGGCAATGGCGTCATTGACAAAGTGATTCAATACCTACCTTTCGAAATCCATCTTCCAGGTTATCGTTTTTGCGGCCCTGGAACTCATCTTGAAAAACGTTTACAACGTGGTGATGTACCCATTAATCTTTTGGATCAAGCATGCAAGGAACATGACCTTTCTTATCGCCATAGTCATCCTGGTTTAAGACATGTGGCAGATAAATTGTTATTAAAGAAAGCTAAACAACGTTTCACATCCAGTGATGCCTCAGTGGGTGAAAAGATGGCAGCCCTGATTGTCATGAGTGCTATGAAAGGAAAGTTGATGATGCATGGACATAAACATTGAGGAGTGAGGAATTGGGATGTGTTTGTATTCTATATTTCTTTTGTCAATTCACCAAGACTATGAAATAAAAACAAAGGTTTACCAGAGCACAATGATTTGTTATTTTTATTATTTTATGTTCGACCCTCGTTATTATGTCTCAGATAACTGTATCATAATGATGGTCATTATAACACTGTTTTCCATTATGATACAGTTTCTCCAGCCAATCAGAGCTCGTTCATTGACCAATTAGGTAACGATAACTTCGCGCATGCGCTCAAAATCCAACATGTCGGACATAAACACAACATCGAACTATAATAAATTACCGACATGGAATACCCACCGTCCATATGTTCGCGTAAATAAACTGGCGAATATGAGACAAGAAATAGCACTGTACCTTAAAATCACCAACACTAATTTCTACACAGCGCATTGTCTTCAAATGACTGCGGTGACAATATTACTGAGGGACGGCTGATGTAAACATATGGCTGCATATGGCATTGCAAGCCCACAGAGCGCATGCGTCGGTCGTTCAAAGCTCTTGAAAGACAAAGATAAAACACCCAACGCTCGCTCTGCGATCACAAAATTCCAGTAGCTGACTCTCAACAGATATTTATGAATATTTATGTTAAAACATATAATAAAGTTATAATTATCGTCGAACATAAACAGTCGTATGCAACTCGCCTATAATGGTAATTAAGACACTCGTATGGAAATTATAAAACTCGCATACGCTCGTTTTATAAAAAATACTCGTGTCTTAATTATAGCCATTATAGGCTCGTTGCATAATGTACTATTAAGAAATCGTGATGTTGATGGCTGATTTTTTCATTTTACACATTTCACACATGATGAATTCACACACTGCCATTTGCCAATTTGCAATTTACAGATTTAAAAAAAGGTCGTTTCAAGTTTTGCGTTTTTGATGATATGGATTTTTCCATTTTGCTGATGACACATTATAAACAATGTCCGTTTGAAGTTTTTTGAATTTTCATATTTCACATATGGCCATTTCCAGTTTTTAAAAATGTCCGTTTTAAGTTTTGCGTTTTTGGTGATATGGAAACATGAATTTTCCATTTTGCTGTTTTCACATTTTTCCATTTGGTGTATGTCGAAAGTTGAGATTTGACAATGATGTTGATGCAAGTGCATGACCAAGGCGATGCTGTAATGTGTTGATGCGTGTTTGGAGAAACGTCGAAGTCTACGACTACTGCAGGTAAGACTGTTTTTACAAAAATAATGTCTTTTGACTGCCACATTTCATTGGAAAAAAAACGAAACTATTGAAAACAAAATGAGTATAAAAGCGACCATTATCCCCCTCTCCACCCACCCACCCTCCCTCACCATGTGTGCTCTGGTCAACCATACACATCAGCTTTCTCTCTCCACTCATACATTCACACCTGTCTTTGGAAACAAACACAACCACATTAGTTATGCCCAAAAGCACATTCTCGGCATGCACACTCATCCCAAAAGAACTTTTTTTAGTTTACCATTTTACTATTTCAAAAAATAATTAAATACTAGTTATTTAAGTTACTAAAAATACTATTACTCATTACATATTTACAAAAAAAACTCAATTTTGTATAGCGTTAAAAGAATCACACTATTTACCAATCAAAAAATTAAAAAAGATAAGGTTGCATAGAACTTTTTTAAAGAGCAAAAGGTCCAAGTGGGTTGCCACTATTTACAAAATCTACTATTTACAATAACAAAAAAACAATATTTACAAAATACTAAATCTACAAGTTACATAAAGCTATGTCCCATAAACGATTAAACAGTGAAATCACACCTCCTCCTCGTTGCGATCATAACCCCAGGGCAGGCTGGTGAGCAGATCATCCGCCCACACACGCTTGTTATCCATGGAGGCGAGGGTGCGTTTTCTCTGTTCTACAAGATACAAATTATGGTTGCTGGATTGTATCCTGCACTGTGTATGAGACATAGCTTTGCCAGTGCGTAAAACCGCTAGATAGTCATTAACACGTAGCGATTTTACCACTGCCCTACCTACACCTTTTGCTCTTTTGGATTCCTTACAGTCGAGTGTGCGATAAGCGTACATTTTTGAGGCCAAACCTATGAATTTCGTCATGATGGAATCACCGCATTCATCTTTTAAAACGCCCATTTCCTTCTTGTTTTTTATGGGCAGCTGGAACACGTTGTCAGCACTATAGCAATAGGTGTCGAACCAGTCACTATGTTGCCTCATGACGTCATAGGGGTTGCAGTGGCGAATGTGGTAAATGAATGAGTCCGTATCCATAAACAAAAGAGAGACGTCCTCAAAATGGCGTTTCGCAAACTCATAGTGGAATCGATACATGATCGATTTAGAAAAGTCTAACATGACTTGACCCAAGTAAATGGGTTTATCCATGGTCACGCTGGTCTTACTCATTTCAATAGTAGCCAAATCCTCATCGATAATTTTGATCGATTTGAAATTTGGCTTGGCAATGTACCGCCAGGCACCCCACTGCCCCTCACAGACATTCACCAATTTAATGTCACGGTATTTGCGGACATTCTCCATAGACTTGCCATTGATGCAGTTGTTCATTAATTTTAAAAAATTAATTTCAAACTGCTGTGTTGCCATTTGTCGGTGCTCTGTGTTGAGTCGCATGTATGGCTCAAGCCATGCTTATTGAGCAAAAGAAATACCCCTGTGGACTTTCTTCAACACCAAGCCTTGGGCGAGGCATTGCACCAACATTTGGATATGTAGCACATATCGATTTTTGTTGTAAAGTGTGCCCATGAGTTTTTCAATTTTCACTTTACTGTCAGGGGGGACCATTTGCTCAAGGCAGAATGGGAAATTGGCATGTTCATCATACAAGGATGAGGGATATTCAATATCCACTTCTAGCACATATCCACGGCCTGTTTCTTGGCTAGCCTTGATCACATCAAATTCTGACACTTGTTTGTCTGTCAGCCAAGCAAACTTCCCATAGGGCAAAGGCTGACTCATGGCGTAACAGTACAAATTATTCACGTCATAGTACATTAAGTACGATTCTGGTTTGTCTGGTGAATAATCAGACATGTAGACATGGTTCGCTTCAGCATGGCGTTGGTTAAGCGACACAAAGCCGCCACGAATGCCCTTTTCAAAAAATAGAACCATGTCTACATCAGTGAGTAAATCCAATTCCACTTGAGTGTATTTCAAAGCGGCATCGAACGAGAGCCCAGGACTCGTATAATAGTGAGCCGGGTCAAGACCGTAAATGTGTTGACACAAGTTACGGAATTTTTCAAACACATCAGTGAGCAGCAATACATCCAGTTTTAGGTAATGCATAGCATATTCACTTAGCGTATTCATGCCAAACACTCGCCAAACTTGACATGCATGTGCATAGTCTTCATCGGAAACGGTACTGCGTGTTAGTTTCGAGTAAAATTTCTGTTGTGGTGGGAGTTTTCTTTGCTTTAACACGTCCCAGCTGTTGCAGAAATCATACGGGAATATACCTTTCCGAATGCACAACTGAAATTGCTCAGGATCATTAAAATGCCTTCTAGTATTTTTTAATTCCTCCTCATTCAAGCCATTCACAAGGCTGTCTAGCGAGGATGCCATAAACTTAAAGGAATCCAAAAATCGAATGCTAAAGTCGCCCAACCACCATGTCAGGGCCGTAAAACGCTCATGGTTTTGGGGAATAATGGTAAACGAGCCCTTGTTGACATGACCCAATTCACGAATCAAAAACTGAATGTCATAATTCGCCAGATTGTGGAAAAAGACACCGATGAAACGAGGAGCTGGAAAGTTCAAGTTGCATTTGCTGTACGCAGCTCCACGAAACTCCCCTGTAAAATGCGAGTGGTCTCTGAATTTTTTCTCTCCACTTAAAATAGGCTTTTCGCAAATATGGCATGTCGTGGCATGCTCATACTGCTGCTGCTGTTCTGGAGATAGGCTCATGGGTACTGGGTGGTCCAGTAATTCCTGTACATCATGAGCCAACTTGACAAGTTCATCCAAGAACCATTTGGCACAATCTGGCCCCTCGCGGTATTTGTAAACGGATTGTGTGGGGTCATAGGCACACACCACATTAAATCCTATGGCAAAGGGTTCATGTTTTTGAATGGGTGTGGTTGAGCTCATGGAGGGATCTGGTTCACATCCCGCCATGGGTGTAGTGAGAGCTTCAAAATCTGCGTATACCACATAGGGAACAGTGTCACGCTTGTGAATGTCCTTAAACTTTAACTCAGCCTTGTCCCCTTGTGGCAATATCAGTCTCACCGCTTCCTGAGTAACACAATCTATCCTATGACGTTCTAAGAGCGTAGGGGTTGTAAAATATTGCAAGCAACGGTCGCAAATGTACTTCTTACCATTATGCTTGGACACTTGACTGCTTAGCAATCTACTTAAGCTTTTAATCAGGCAATAGTGATTCACTTCTCCCACAGATAAATATAAAAGATGAATGTGATGTCGTTTCGGTTCTTTTGTGGCATAAAGAGGATCCACAATCACATTACCATCAAGGCCATACACCATGAACGAAAAGTCATGGTTATCTTGTTCAAACCTGTGGATCTCGGTTAAGTCCATAGGGAACGATACTCGAGTTAAATTTAAAGTATGTTTCAATTCAACAAACTTGGCCTTGTACATTCCTGGTCGACAACCATTATGTTGTGCTGGCTGCAAAAACGCAGCCACAGACCACAGAAAGCAATCATTGTCACGATTCTTTATATTGACCACAGCATTTTTCGAAGCTATTGCTGGTGGTGTTTTAATATAGCTTGACCCAGCATTCAACGGGTTGAATTGACAAATGTTGATTTGCAAATGATGAATTTTGTCTAAGGCTAGACCACTCGGTCCTTGTTGCAGTTTATCAAATTTTGATAGCAAGGCATTCACCACGTAGGTTTCATACCACTGTTCCAAATTATGGGCTATGAATAGCTCTTGCATTTTACTGCAAATACAAAATGTCTCTTTATGCTCTACGTCCTTCTTTTTATATATGAAATCGCACACCAGTTCTGTATTCACCTTTAAAGCCGTATGCAACCGTTGCGCTGTACAAATTTCAATTTTAAAAATTTCAAAACAAGATTGTAAAAATTCTTTGGGAATCTAACTTTTTCTAATATTGACCACACGACCAGAGCACACACGCGATTTGAAACAATACTCAAGGGGCTCCCAAGTTAACGTATCCGCAGCAGTAAAATACATTATTTTGAAAGAACACTCTCACCTGAGTTTTCAGCTGTAGACTGCTTGACAATGGTTCCACTCTAAAGCCACTTGGTTTTCAACTGTATTTGCTATAGCAGTGACCCCTTTTTTTTCAAATATCTAAAAAGAAATAAAATAAACCACCATAAGTATATCCATTCCATATAGTTTATGCCTTTCATAAACAAAACAAAATCAAACAGGTTATATTATAAAATACAACAAATCTCACCTTAACGTGTAATGCTTTGCTATATTCCCGTCTCGTGGGCTAGTGTGGAAATGGTTTCCTTCTCTAGCTGTCTTTCTCTCTTTCTTTAATATCGTTCTCATACACACTCATACAACAGGAGGGCTATACACGTTATCTGCAAACAAATAAATAAATAAATAAAATCATTAATTATCTAATCAATAAATAATTGCAAGTATTTATATAAAATCAATAAATATATAAATGAATAAATATATACCTACCCCCCTACAAAGTTAAGTATTTTCCACCAACACCAAAACTGTTAAACAAGACCAGGGGATTCATGCAACGCAGTGTGTTCAAAGGTAGTCACCTAAGTGAGAGTGGAAATGATAACGACATGTCTTTATATATGTTACGTTGCATGTATAATCTTTTTTTTCCACGCTTTGAACATTCTGTTATCAGGCACGTGGACAGCTAACGTCCCAGGCGAACACCTGTGCCAGATCAAATTTCATGTCAACTTGCATTTTGTCACGTACGAAGCAAAACAGGATGTCACTTGTTAACAGTTATCGCGCACGTGGACTGCTAACGTCCCAAGCGAACACCTGTGGCAGATCAAATTTCACATGGACTTGCATTTTGTCACGTACGAAGCAAGACAGGATGTCACTGGTTTAGCGTGCATGTGGTTTCACACATGTTCACATGCCTTTCGCTCTTCCCTGCCACCACGATGGTCAGATTATTTCACCTTCAAGCGTCATGGTCATTTTTCCATTGCACCTGTTGTCAAGTCAGATCAGCGCCTTCCAATAAGCTCAAATGACCTTCACCTCCTGCTCGTTTGCAAGTGTGTTTTCTGTACTCGCTTCGACCAACATAGAACCAAGTTCTCATCACCGTTTACACGTCAAAGGTAAAATGTGTGAAAAAAAACGCACGCTCGCTCTGTCATACACCGACCCGTCGAAATAGCGATTGTTCTATTGAACACAGCCACCGTGGTCAGCGACAGGTTCGTTGAAACACACACACCCAGCCGTATCGTCTCTCTCAACCACCACGCTTCATAAAAATTATAAACAGGTAAAGAAAAAAAAACAGGTTTTTTCAACATGTATGGCGTTAGGCCCTTTGTGAATTATTTTTTGGAAAAAATATCTACCACATTTGAAAGGGGGCGTTAGCCCGAGTCCTAGGACACCTCGTACACGTCTCTAGCGTTATAGGTTCGTGAGATATCGACAAAAATCACAAAAAACACGTGTTTACCCCAAAATCGATTTTACTTTTTTTTTAAATATAACGAGTGGTCCATAGCACAGAGGACGTCACCCCGAGTCCTTGGACCCGTCGTACATGCCTCTAGCGTTATTGGTTCGTGAGATATCGGCAAAATCACAAAAAACACGTGTTTACCCCAAAATCGAGTTTCCAATTTTATTAAAAATTATAACGAGTAGTCCATAGCAGAGAGGACGTCACCCCGAGTCCTTGGACCCGTCGTACATGCCTCTAGCGTTATTGGTTCGTGAGATATTGGCAAAATCACAAAAAACACGTGTTTACCCCAAAATCGAGTTTCCATTTTAATTAAAAATTATAACGAGTGGTCCATAGAAGAGAGGACGTCACCCCGAGTCCTTGGACCTATCGAACACGCCTCTAGCATGATTGGTTCGCGAGATATTAAAAGCACATACCTTTTAGTTTTGGTCGTTTAATTAAATAAAGAGCATATAGGAAAGTAGGGGGCATCACTACGAGTGCTAGGACACCCTGTATGTTCAAATCCGACCATTGGTTAGCGAGATATCAGCTTCGGGGCAAATACGAGGAGGGTTCAAAAAGAAGTGTCACAGCTCCCCTGTTACCACACTACTTACAAAACACAAATGTTTGCTCTAGAGACTTAAAATTTATTTTGGGGGTAGAGGGCATAGGGACCTTTCATTTATGTCAAACAAACTGTTTTGTAAACTTCCTAGTTTCCAAAATATAGAATTTTCAAAATTCGAGTGTTTTCAAAAAAAACATAAAAAATGAAAAAGTTTTATTACAAAAAATAAAGGTCATAAAGACCATTCGTTTAAGCCATGGAACAACGTTCTACCATGTTTGGTTTTCAAACTATCACCAACTTTCGAAAACAAAAAATTTCAAAAAAAAAAAATCAAAAATATATCGAGTGGTCCATAGGAAAGAGGACGTCAGCTCGAGTCCAACGACACCTCATTTGTCAAAATCGGACCATGCGTTCGAGAAATATTTAACATGGCTGAGGCTTAGTAGTGGGTCGAGGAGGGTTCTGGAGTGAGTTGGAACTCTCATCACTCCACTACTAAGGGCCAATTAAGGCGGGAAAGGAAGAGACTCCCTAGGCCTTGGATACCCTAATACCGTCGGGGTCGGAAGAGAACAAGAGTTGACCAAGTGAGGTCGACAGGAAAGAAGAAAGACAGGAGCCCGGCACAAGTAAGTGGAAGCAATGCCGGACTCAGCTGGGGCCCCGTGGTCGCCAACCCACGCCCACAAGATGTGAGCCCCTGGGGGGGGGGGGCTGAGAATGATCAAAAAATGGATCGAAACATGTACTAGAATGGTTTTTATTTGACTGAATTTTATTGATAGATTGACAAGAATATACATTAAGTTCTAAAGCGTCAGTATGGATCAAATACAAGAAATGACTTATGTCATTCCAATGAATAGCCTTGAGGTGATGATGATGATGATGATGATTCTCTTTTTAAGGGACCTAATATCTAGGTTATCGGCCCCTAATGAAACGACATGGTATGAAATGAAATGTGGAAGATAAAAACAGCCCACCGGTAGAGATTAGAACGAAAATGGTTTATATAAAATAGACAGTGAGTCCCAACAACTATGCCTAATTTGGATGAAGGAGTTAAAACGGGGACGATAAAAAACAATAAAACAAATAAGGCATATTTAACAATAAAAATAGAGATACACACAATAAAAAACATAAATCACACTAAAACTAAACTAAAAATATTAAACTACATTAAAACTGTGAGATCTCCTGACGGCACTGATGCGGAGTAGACAGAGTGCCACAGTTCCCTTCCGGCTAGATCGAAAGGAAGAATTCCATACCTTCGTTGTCTGCTTGATGACTCTCAGTTTTTTGGGCAGAGGCGTGGCGCGCCACGCTTCCTCCCAATGCGACATGTATAGCCTTTAACAGTATTAAAACGCCCAAGGCTGCAGGATTGAATCCTGGTCAGCCAGTTGGCATTTGAGGGTGCACAAATGTGAGAGAGCGGTGTCAGTAGATTTACTGGGACGGTTCTCCTTGTGGGGGAAATTCCGGCACCCGACGTCTCTAAAAACCACTATAGTTAAAAGGGACGTAAAACCAATAAAATTATTGATAGTAGTGGTTTTGTGAGAGTTCTAATGCCACCGCCACCGCTCCACCGCTGGAATACTAAAATGACAATACCTCGCGAATCAATCAGGCTAGAGACTTGTACGAGGTGTCATTGAACTCGGGCTGACACCCCCTTTCCAATGGACAACATATTTCAACCCTAAAATAAAACCTACCCCTACTAGGGGGTGAAATTGTAATTTTTTAGAGAATCTCTCTTTCCAACTGCAACATGTGAGAGTATGAATGTCAATATGGAATGAAACGTTGTTCTACATAAAGTGCCTGTGTTCGGTGGATAGCCACTATGAATTAACATGCTTGTTTTTTTGTTTTTTTACGCATGCCCACTCATAGCTTTTATAAGAGGGCGGGCTTTTTAAAGATGGCGGCTGTAGTGTAACCTAACCTAACCCAACCTAACGGGTCCTTGTGGACAGGTCCTTGTGGACAAGTCCTTGTGGACGAGTCCTTGTGGACAAGTCTGTGTGGACAGGTCCTTGTTGACAGGTCCCTGTGGACGAGTCCTTGTCCCTTTGGACTGATCCCTTTGGACCGGTCCCTTTGGCCTGGTCCCTATGGACTGGCTCATGAATTTATTTAAATTATGTCAAAGGGCCTAACTACATTTACGTGTGTTGAACTGACGTTGTTCACCAACCCCCACTACTATAATGTGATAACGATATGAAAGGAAAGTGACGAAATACATGTGAACACGTGTGAGATGACCTTATTACCGTCCTCCTTGCGAAACAAGTCACATCCTGTTTTGGTTCATACGCGAGAAAACGCAAGTTCATGTGTAATATTACCTAACACACAAGTGTACACATGTGCACGTGCACGATAAGAGCTAACAAGTCACAGCCTGTTTTGACAGTGGTGGGAATAAGGCTAGAGACATGTACAAGTAGTCAAATGACTCCGGCAGACAACCCCTTTCCTATGGATAACTTATTTCCACTCAAAAATAAAATCTACCCCTACTAGGGGGTGAAATAATAATTTTTAGGTAAAAGTCGCTTTCCATGTGCAACATGTGGGAGTTTGTATGCAAATATGAAATTAAACTCGTTCCACATAAAGTGCATGCATACAACTGAATGCCGCTATGATTTATCATTTTTGTTTTTTGTTTTACGAATGCGCAATTGGGGTTTTTGTAAGAGGGCGGGCTTTTTGAATAATGATTTATAGATACGTTTTTTTTTACAAATTAACGAAAGATCCAAAAACTAATAGGTCATCGGCTTTTTAATATCTTATGAACTAAGAAAGCTAGGGACTTGTATGAGGGGTCGTTGGACTTGGGGTGACGCCCTGTTTTTGAATGTTTATTCATTTTTTTGTCAAAAGGGTCTACCTGCACTTTCGTTAGTATCTCGCTAACTAATAATCACAGAAGGTCAAGTGAGGTGTCATAGGACTTAAAATGGCCATTCCCTCTCCATGACCAATGAATTTACCCAAAAAAACAGCAAGGTCATTAACCTAAGATTTTATCAACTAATAATCAGAGAGGGACAAGTGAGGTGTCACAAGACTCAGGATGGCCAACCCTTTTCCATGACCAACGAATTTACCCAAAATACCCAAAACAGCAAGGTCATTGACCTAAGATCTTATAAACTTATCAGTAGAGAGGGTCAAGTGAGGTGTCATAGGACTACGAATGGTTAACCCTTTCCCATGACCAATGAATTTACCTCAAAAATTCAAAACAGCAAGGTCATTGACCTGAGATTTTATAAACTAATAATCGGATATCAACATGTGAGGTGTCATAGAACTTAGAATGGTCAACCCTTTCCCATGGCTAATGAATTTACCCAAAAATACCCAATACATCAAGGTCATCGACCTGAGATTTTATACACTTATAATCGGATATGGACATGTGAAATGTTTACAGTGAGTGATGAAACATAGCTAGGTAGTGAAAGAATTATTGTAGGCTACATGTATGGTGACTGACAAATCTTTCACCATTGGAACTTGTTTTCAGATCAAACTGCAGTACAGAGAGAGTATAGGTTGTAGGTATGGGATAATAAATGACAAATGGTGTATACAAAATCTGATTTATCGATTCAAGAAATAAGAATAGACAATCTTTAATTGATTGGTTAAAGAGGATAGCTAAAATCCAAAATGGTGACTACATTGAACTAAACTGAACCAAGCTGAATCAAACCCAACCAAACCGAACCAAACTTAATCAAAAACAAGCCAATGGTTTAAGTGTAAAACTTGTGGTTGAATGTGGGCATTGGTAATGTCAGAAAGGAAAGGGATAACGCTCTACCTATAGAGGGTAAGGTAAAGCTAGTGCATGATGCTAATGCACACACACAAGTACATGAACCACACACAACTATCCTATGCACTTTTTATGGGTTGACTGTTAAAACTTGCTCAGTGGTTACTGGGACAAGATGGTCGCTACACACAACAAGCTTTAAATACCTGAGGCTAATAATCTATACACACACTCACACACACTTGTTCTAAACTAAACTGTCTTGCTGGCAGTGCTCACACAGTAGGTAAATGACAGAAATGCTTGGCTAACAGAAATACAATCATTTTCGGTTGTTTAATGTTACCAGCTAAACATTACGTGCTATAGTGGTGAGCACATGTGCCTCTTTCACTGGAGATCTTAACTCGATTTCTAGCTCTAAGGCCTAGAACGAATCAAACTAAGAAAAAAGGGTATGGCGACGCAGTGGTTAAACTGTTGACCTTTCACTAAGGTAGACAAGGGTTTGATTTTAGGTTAATATGCATGTCATAAACAAACAAATAAAAGCAGAGAAAATGTTTAAAACTGATTACACTTGTCTCTTTTCAAATTATTACTTAGATTACAAATACAAACGTGGACTGGGTTTGACATACAGTTAATGCTTCCTATCACATACTAGACTGTAAGAAAGCCAAACAAGCAAAAGGCGTAGGTAGAGCAGTGGTAAAATCGCTAAGTGTAGAGAAATACCTAACGGTTTTATGAACTGGCAAAGGTATGTCGCATAAACAGTGCAGGATACAATCCAGCAACCATAATTTTTATCTCGTGGACAAGAGAAAACATATATATATATATAGAGAGAGAGATATATAGAAAGCTTGTGTGTGTGTGTGGGTAGCATTGGTTGTTTGACCAGAGAAAATACGGTGAGGTAGGGTGGGGAGAGGGAGAATTAGCACTTATATATGAATGGAAAATAGATTTTTTTCAATCGTTTTGTTTTTCAAATGCAGTGGTAGATATTCGTTTTTTTGTAAAACATTCTTACTTGCAGTAGTAATGAGCCTCTATGGTTCCGCTAACACATAGATAGACTGTATTATTGCCATGGTCAAGCAGTCACATTAAGGGACACTAGGGCTGAGTTTTTCAACTTCCACATTTTTTATCAGAATGAGTTGAAATTTAAACTGCATACTTAGAATAGTAACACTAAGTCACATACCAAATTTGAAAACAAGTGGAAGAAATGTAATTGATTTTTTACTAATTATATTATTAAAATATACCGTGTAATCAAAATGCTCCATGCGCACTAGAAATTGTGTAAAACGCTTGATATTTTCATTACATATACATAAATATATCTTAATATTATAGCATTGAGACATTTCAGGGAAGTGATACATGTATGCTGTCAGATTAATTTTTTCTTGATGTGCGATCATGTTTTATGAATTTTGATAATTTTTCATAGTTGATAATTTTTTTGGTGTGTAATTTACAAAGTGACTGGAGATATCGCAATGTTATCTTACAACACATGTGTTTGTGAATATCCAGTGATTTTTTTAGTAAAATTGGTGAATATCTCATGCACATGGAGCATTTTGATTACCTAAAAGTGTTGTTTGGAGATAAAAGCATTTTTATAAAACCGCATGCTATATTAACCAGTTTGGCTCACCCAATGAAACTTTTTTGGAAAAATCTGGAAAATACAATGTTTTTTGTAGAGATAAAGAGCATAGAGACCTTTGGTTTTAGTTAACCTACGACTTTCTAGGATTTCTATTTTTAAAAGTATGGCCTACTTTCTATGATATGCCTTCCATCTTCTTTTTACGCAGAGGATATTTAAAAATGTCGCTGAGCCTTTAAATATGGCAGTGCATGATAACTTTTTTACCGAAATGATCCACAGGGGTCCATAAGATATATAAATGGGAAAAACAAAATACAGTAATTTTGTCATTTTTGCCTAAAAACTCAGCCCTAGTGTCCCTTAAGACCATTTACAAAATCATAAAATGAAAAAATAAAAAATCTTGTTTTGGAAATATCGTTTTTCAACATACACACAAAATAAATATATAAAAAATTTGTAAACAGCAAAATGGAAAATCCATGTTTCCATATAGACAAAATTTAAAAACCTTAAACGGACATTTAAGAAAATATATGCAAATATATGTAAATATATGCAAATATATGCAAATATATGTAAATGTGTAAATATGAAAATGGAAAAATCCATGTTTCCATATCATGAAAATGAAAAACATCAAACTGTCATTTTAAAAAATGCAAATGGAAAATTGACAAATTGCAATGTGTGAAATGTGAAATTGAATAAATGGCTATCATTATTTAAAAAAAAAGAACATGGTGCTCAATGGTTGAGGTGTGAATCAAACCCTCTCTACTTATTTGGACCACTCGAGACTGAGTAGACTAGTTTTAGTTGTCATACCACTTTTAAAAGTTTGTGTTAAATCTAGGAATTGAACCCAAGAGCTTGTAGGGGGGATCCAAGGTTATAATATGTTAAACAGATAGCCTTGAATGTAGGGTGTGGTAGTTATATAGAGATGAGACGTTTCGCTCAGGGCAGGGAGGCATGGAGATCTGCATCAAACCAGTCAAAAGACTGGCGACTCAAACAACAACATGTAGAGCTCACCAAAATAATGTTGTGTAACGGTAAATGTTAGTCAACGAACAGTAATGCATTACTAAAACCCATGACACGATACCTAAGAGCTTTTCTAAAATTATTTTAAAATGCGTTTAACTCTATATTAAACACCCAGTTTACAAGACTCATAACTGCAATGTTATGGTCAAACAAAACAAAATCTATATTTGAAAACAAACAAGTGGTTTAGTCAATGTATACTGGAAAAAGTTTTATAAACACTCAAGTCCACAAAAATAATTAAATTAGTAACTGTCAGGTTGACCGAGTGGTTATGGTGTTTGACTTAAGTTCAAATTTTCTGTACAAGAAAGCAAGGGTTCGAATCCCTTACCTGATATAACTATTACCTCAACATGGCTTGACCACATTGTATTATTGTGTACTCAGTACACAAACCATACATAGAGAGTATTGTTTAAGATCACTCTCTTTGCGAACATAGTCAGAGACTGTTGATGGTTAACAATTACATTAATAGTGGGACATAGGGATAGCAATTAAGAAAAACAGACAATACCCATACACTATTTTTATTTATTTAATGTAAGTACTTGTACAATAGTTATATACAAACTACAACTCTCTTTTGTCTAATACTATCTAGTCCTTTTCGATCCACTTGCATAACAAGACAGATGACTTTGTAGTTCAGCCCCTTAAAACAACAACAACACTACCTCTTGCATAGTCTGTGATGTTGATGACTCTTGAGGCGTGGAAGATGGATACAACATAACTTTTACAACAGGGGTTAAACGTTGCTCAACAAACAATGCACTATTTTGAGTAGCAACATCTTTCTCTTGTACTAACTTATTAGCATTCTGATGATTTTTTGCCAACACCATCAGTGTTTTGTCTGGAGCGCTACATTGATGATCACTCACACTTAAAACCACACCATTTCTACTTTTCATATTGCCTCGACATCTTGTTGACCTCTGTTTTGAGCATCGCCAGAATATTATTCCTTTTACATTTTGTCGTCTATAGTTATAAGAGTAGCCTTTATAGAGTACACGTTGTTTACCTCGGTTAGTTGTAGTCAGTTCCATAGTAGTAACTAACCTGTTAGTATGATTTGCACACTACAAAGGTTATCTCTGTTCTGGTAATAGAATTATTTAGCGTTGGCCTTTATATTAATATGTACAGTTAAAAGTAATAGAAAAGTGATAGAAACGTGGTAGCAAAGTGGTAGACAAGTGGTAGACAATTGGTAACATAGTGGTAGAAAAGTGGTAGCAAAGTGGTAGAAAAGTGGTAGAAAAGTGGCAGAAAAGTAGTAGCAAAGTGGTAGAAAAGTGGTAGCAAACTAGAAAAGTGGTAGAAAAGTGGCAGAAAACTAGTAGAAAAGTGGTAACAAAGTGGTAGAAAAGTGGTAGCAAACTAGAAAATTGGTAGCAAAGTGGCAGAAAAGTAGTAGAAAAGTGGTAGCAAAGTGGTAGAAAAGTGGTAGCAAACTAGAAGAGTGGTAGCAAAGTGGTAGCAAAGTGGTAGAAAATATTACATGTATTGTTAAGAAATAGTTTAAGCGGTTACATGGATTCATTACACTATAATATTAGCATCACGAAGCTCATTTTCTATATCCAAAAGTTCTTCCTCATATTTAGTATGACCAGCCTGTTTACAAGTATGCAAGTACCGAAGCCGCTGGATTAGCTTATTGGGATTGTTCCAGTAAACAAATTTAACAAATGATTTTTTTGGGTGTAAACCATTATCATCATCATCATCATCATGGTTATCATCATCATCAATATAATTATCATTATTATAATCATCATCACTATTACTATCTAATCCTTTTTGTTCATCTTGCAATGCAACAACCTTTGGCATAGTTTGTGTTGTCTTTGATAGTGTTAGACGTTAACGACTGTCCTAACATGTCTTTTTCATGAGATAATAAATGCTCTTTAACAAACAAAGCACTATCTTGAGCCACACTATTTTTTTCTTGGTCTTGCTTTATTACCTTGGTTAGAGTATTTTGTCCATTTAAATGAGTATTATTTTGAGATTTACAATAATGATCGATTGAAATAAGTATGATGGAGCCTTTTGTTTTTATCATTCCTGGACACTTTTTAGATCGTTGTTTCGAACAGCACCAAATAACAGTTCCATTTTTATTAGTTCTATTTACAATATATGCATATCCTTTATAGTAAGCACATGGCTTACCATAGCTAGTCGTTGATACTTCCATGTCAACTGTTAAGCATAAACTAATCTCTAGTAAAGTTAACTCGATAATAAAAATGAAAGTTTGTAGTATGTGCAGTTTAAAGTAAGAGCAAAAGTGAGAGTCGAATGGTAGAAAAGTGTTAGCAAAGTGGTGGAAGAGTGGTAGCAGTTTATAGTAGTCATGATCTTTTTTACCAGAATGTGATTTGAGTAAATGTAATTTCTAAACCTTAGCAGTGAGTAGTCAGTTAGTCTTGGTTCAGACAAGCGTAAACAGTTCTCCAATGAATCAGAGATCAAGATTTTTATTATGAAACAGTTGTGTAACCAATTAGGTATCGGTACTTGATAGCTTCACACACATGAACAAAAATTCCAACATATCTGACATTAATTACATGATTTGAAAGTTGACAAAGAATATCCAATCAACCATTGTAGTTGCAATGTCAAACACAAAGACAAAATCAGCATGAACATTTAAGTTACAGGAAAATTCTATGAAATAGACTATGCAGGAAATTTGGAAATACACATCAGAAGTTTGCAACACCATCCTTCTAGCCTATATAAATTATCGACATGGAAAGTGTGCACTGCCCCTAACATTAAACCAATTTATCAATAACGCAAGTCAACAATCAAAACATTTTGTGTTGAGTCTATCATTTAATGCATATTCTCTGTCTACATTGAACAGTAACAAAAAACGCCATTCATAATTAATTAAGTTTGCTTTAATTCTTTATGTAATGATAAATACATATTTAAAGTTTTGGCTGACTGTTCAGGGTGAATCGGCTTTGAACACATAAGAGAGGGAATATTTTAAGTCTTAACCTCAGCTCACCTAACATAACCTAAATTTACCTAACCTAACCTTGTCATATAGGTAAGAAACGGGTCAAGCTATGCTTTCGACTACCGAGTTTCAGCTACTTTTCAAGGTTACTCTCCCGAACATTGCCGGAGACTGCTGATAAACACCTATGTTCCCACGGCGGCGGCGCGCAACGACTTACATGACGCGCTTCCCCCTTTTCATTGATCCCTGTTGATTTGTCCCTTTGGACTGGTCCCTGTTGACTAGCCCCTTTGGAAGGGCCCTTTTTGAATGGAGTCATTTTTGACGGGTCCCTGTGGACAGGTCCTTTTGGCTGATCCCTTTGGACCGGTTCCTTTGGACTGGTACCTATGGACTGGCCCATGCAATTATCCAAATTATGTCCAAGGGTCCGGTCCAAAGGGATCAGCCAAAAGGACCTGTCCACAGGGACCCGTCAAAATGACTCCATTCAAAAAGGGCCCTTCCAAAGGGGCTAGTCAACAGGGACCAGTCCAAAGGGACAAATCAACAGGGATCAATGAAAAGGGGGAAGCGCGTCATGTAAGTCGTTGCGCGCCGCCGCCGTGGGAACATAGGTGTTTATCAGCAGTCTCCGGCAATGTTCGGGAGAGTAACCTTGAAAAGTAGCTGAAACTCGGTAGTCGAAAGCATAGCTTGACCCATTTCTTACCTATATGACAAGGTTAGGTTAGGTAAATTTAGGTTATGTTAGGTGAGCTGAGGTTAAGTCTTAAAATATTCCCTCTCTTGTGTGTTCAAAGCCGATTCACCCTGAGCAGTCAGCCAAAACTTTAAATATGTATTTATCATTACATAAAGAATTAAAGCAAACTTAATTAATTATGAATGGCGTTTTTTGTTACTGTTCAATGTAGACAGAATATATGCATTAAATGATAGACTCAGCACAAAATGTTTTGATTGTTGACTTGCGTTATTGATAAATTGGTTTAATGTTAGGGGCAGTGCACACTTTCCATGTCGATAATTTATATAGGCTAGAAGGATGGTGTTGCAAACTTCTGATGTGTATTTCCAAATTTCCTGCATAGTCTATTTCATAGAATTTTCCTGTAACTTAAAAGTTCATGCTGATTTTGTCTTTGTGTTTGACATAGCAACTACAATGGTTGATTGGATATTCTTTGTCAACTTTCAAATCATGTAATTAATGTCAGATATGTTGGAATTTTTGTTCATGTGTGTGAAGCCATCAAGTACCGATACCTAATTGGTTACACAACTGTTTCATAATGAAAATCTTGATCTCTGATTCATTGGAGAACTGTTTACGCTTGTCTGAACCAAGACTAACTGACTACTCACTGCTAAGGTTTAGAAATTACATTTACTCAAATCACATTCTGGTAAAAAAGATCATGACTACTATAAACTGCTACCACTCTTCCACCACTTTGCTAACACTTTTCTACCATTCGACTCTCACTTTTGCTCTTACTTTAAACTGCACATACTACAAACTTTCATTTTTATTATCGAGTTAACTTTACTAGAGATTAGTTTATGCTTATCAGTTGACATGGAAGTATCAACGACTAGCTATGGTAAGCCATGTGCTTACTATAAAGTATATGCATATATTGTAAAAAGAACTAATAAAAATGGAACTGTTATTTGGTGCTGTTCGAAACAACGATCTAAAAAGTGTCGAGGAATGATTAAAACAAAAGGCTCCAACATACTTATTTCAATCGATCATCATTGTAAATCTCAAAATAATACTCATTTAAATGGACAAAATACTCTAACCAAGGTAAAAAAGCAAGACCAAGAAAAAAATAGTGTGGCTCAAGATAGTGCTTTGTTTGTTAAAGAGCATTTATTATCTCCTGAAAAAGACATGTTAGGACAGTCGTTAACGTCTAAGAAACCTCTAACACTATCAAAGACAACACAAACTATGCCAAAGGTTGTTGCATTGCAAGATGAACAAAAAGGATTAGATAGTAATAGTGATGATGATTATATTGATGATAATTATATTGATGATGATAACCATGATGATGATGATGATGATTATGATGATGATGATAATGGTTTACACCCAAAAAAATCATTTGTTAAATTTGTTTACTGGAACAATCCCAATAAGCTAATCCAGCGGCTTCGGTACTTGCATACCTATAAACAGGCTGGTCATACTAAATATGAGGAAGAACTTTTGGATATAGAAAATGAGCTTCGTGATGCTAAAATTATAGTGAAATGAATCCATGTAACCGCTTAAACTATTTCTTAACAATACATGTAATATTTTCTACCACTTTGCTACCACTTTGCTACCACTCTTCTAGTTTGCTACCACTTTTCTACCACTTTGCTACCACTTTTCTACTACTTTTCTGCCACTTTGCTACCAATTTTCTAGTTTGCTACCTCTTTTCTACCACTTTGTTACCACTTTTCTACTAGTTTTCTGCCACTTTTCTACCACTTTTCTAGTTTGCTACCACTTTTCTACCACTTTGCTACTACTTTTCTACTACTTTTCTGCCTCTTTTCTACCACTTTGCTACCACTTTGCTACCACTTTTCTACCACTATGTTACCAATTGTCTACCTCTTGTCTACCACTTTGCTACCACGTTTCTATCACTTTTCTATTACTTTTAACTGTACATATTAATATAAAAGCCAACGCTAAATAATTCTATTACCAGAACAGAGATAACCTTTGTAGTGTGCAAATCATACTAACAGGTTAGTTACTACTATGGAACTGACTACAACTAACCGAGGTAAACAACGTGTACTCTATAAAGGCTACTCTTATAACTATAGACGACAAAATGTAAAAGGAATAATATTCTGGCGATGCTCAAAACAGAGGTCAACAAGATGTCGAGGCAATATGAAAAGTAGAAATGGTGTGGTTTTAAGTGTGAGTGATCATCAATGTAGTGCTCCAGACAAAACACTGATGGTGTTGGCAAAAAATCATCAGAATGCTAATAAGTTAGTACAAGAGAAAGATGTTGCTACTCAAAATAGTGCATTGTTTGTTGAGCAACGTTTAACCCCTGTTGTAAAAGTTATGTTGTATCCATCTTCCACGCCTCAAGAGTCATCAGCATCACAGACTATGCAAGAGGTAGTGTTGTTGTTGTTTTAAGGGACTGAACTACAAAGTCAACTGCCTTGTTATGCAAGTGGATCGAAAAGGACTAGATAGTAATAGACAAAAGAGAGTTGTAGTTTGTATATAACTATTGTACAAGTACTTACATTAAATAAATAAAAATAGTGTATGGGTATTGTCTGTTTTTCTTAATTGCTATCCCTATGTCCCACTATTAATGCAATTGTTAACCATCAACAGTCTCTGACTATGTTCGCAAAGAGAGTGACCTTAAACAATACACTCTATCTATGGTTTGTGTACCGAGTACACGATAATACAGTGTGGTCAAGGCATGTTGAGGTAATAGTTATATCAGGTAAGGGATTCGAACCCTTGCTTTCTTGTACAGAAAATTTGAACTTAAGTCAAACACCATAACCACTCGGTCAACCTGACAGTTACTAATTTAATTATTTTTGTGGACTTGAGTGTTTATAAAACTTTTTCCAGTATACATTGACTAAACCACTTGTTTGTTTTCAAATATAGATTTTGTTTTGTTTGACCATAACATTGCAGTTATGAGTTTTGTGAACTGGGTGTTTAATATAGGGTTAAACGCATTTTAAAATAATTTTAGAAAAGCTCTTAGGTATCGTGTCATGGGTTTTAGTAATGCATTACTGTTCGTTGACTAACATTTACCGTTACACAACATTATATTGGTGAGCTCTACCTGTTGTTGTTTGAGTCGTCAGTCTTTTGACTGGTTTGATGCAGATCTCCATGCCTCCCTGCCCTGAGCGAAACGTCTCATCTCTATATAACTACTACACCCTACATTCAAGGCTATCTGTTTAACATATTATAACCTTGGATCCCCCCTACAAGCTCTTGGGTTCAATTCCTAGATTTAACACAAACTTTTAAAAGTGGTATGACAACTAAAACTAGTCTACTCAGTCTCGAGTGGTCCAAATAAGTAGAGAGGGTTTGATTCACACCTCAACCATAGAGCACCATGTTCTTTTTTATTTAAATAATGATAGCCATTTGTTCAATTTCACATTTCACACATTGCAATTTGTCAATTTTCCATTTGCATTTTTTATAATGACAGTTTAATGTTTTTCAATTTCATGATATGGAAACATGGATTTTTCCATTTTCGTATTTACACATTTGTCAATTTCCCATTTGCATATATTTTCTTAAATGTCCGTTTAAGGTTTTTAAATTTTGTCTATATGGAAACATGGATTTTCCATTTTGCTGTTTACAAATTTTTTATATATTTATTTTGTGTGTATGTTGAAAAACGATATTTCCAAAACAAGATTTTTTATTTTTTCATTTTATGATTTTGTAAATGATCTTAATGTGAGTGCTTGACCATGGCAATAATACAGTCTATCTATGTGTTAGCGGAACCATAGAGGCTTATTACTACTGCAAGTAAGAATGTTTTACAAAAAAAAAAAAACGAATATCTACCACTGCATTTGAAAAACAAAACGATTGAAAAAAATCTATTTTCCATTCATATATAAGTGCTAATTCTCCCTCTCCCCACCCTACCTCACCGTATTTTCTCTGGTCAAACAACCAATGCTACCCACACACACACACAAGCTTTCTATATATCTCTCTCTATATATACATATATGTTTTCTCTTGTCCACGATATAAAAATTATGGTTGCTGGATTGTATCCTGCACTGTTTATGCGACATACCTTTGCCAGTTCATAAAACCGCTAGGTATTTCTCTACACATAGCGATTTTACCACTGCTCTACCTACGCCTTTTGCTTGTTTGGCTTTCTTACAGTCTAGTATGTGATAGGAAGCATTAAATGTATGTCAAACCCAGTCCACGTTTGTATTTGTAATCTAAGTAATAATTTGAAAAGAGACAAGTGTAATCAGTTTTAAACATTTTCTCTGCTTTTATTTGTTTGTTTATGACATGCATATTAACCTAAAATCAAAACCTAGTCTACCTTAGTGAAAGGCTAACAGTTTAACCACTGCGTCACCATACCCTTTATTCTTAGTTTGATTCGTTCTAGGCCTTAGAGCTAGAAATCGAGTTAAGATCTCCAGTGAAAGAGGCACTTGTGCTCACCACTATAGCACTTAATGTTTAGCTGGTAACATTAGACAACCGAAAATGATTGTATTTCTGTTAGCCAAGCATTTCTGTCATTTACCTACTGTGTGAGCTCTGCCAGCAAGACAGTTTAGTTTAGAACAAGTGTGTGTGAGTGTGTGTATAGATTATTAGCCTCAGGTATTTAAAGCTTGTTGTGTGTAGCGACCATCTTGTCCCAGTAACCACTGAGCAAGTTTTAACAGTCAACCCATAAAAACTGCATAGGATAGTTGTGTGTGGTTCATGTACTTGTGTGTGTGCATTAGCATCATGCACTAGCTTTACCTTATCCTCTATAGGTAGAGCGTTATCCCTTTCCTTTCTGACATTACCAATGACCACATTCACCCACAAGTTTTACACTTAAACAATTGGCTTGTTTTTGATTAAGTTTGGTTCGGTTTGGTTGGGTTTGATTCAGCTTGGTTCAGTTTAGTTCAATGTAGTCACCATTTTGGATTTTAGCTATCCTCTTTAACCAATCAATTAAAGATTGTCTACTCTTATTTCTTGAATCGATAAATCAGATTTTGTATACACCATTTGTCATTTATTATCCCATACCTACAACCTATACTCTCTCTGTACTGCAGTTTGATCTGAAAACAAGTTCCAATGGTGAAAGATTTGTCAGTCACCATACATGTAGCCTACAATAATTCTTTCACTACCTAGCTATGTTTCATCACTCACTGTAAACATTTCACATGTCCATATCCGATTATAAGTGTATAAAATCTCAGGTCGATGACCTTGATGTATTGGGTATTTTTGGGTAAATTCATTAGCCATGGGAAAGGGTTGACCATTCTAAGTCCTATGACACCTCACATGTTGATATCCGATTATTAGTTTATAAAATCTCAGGTCAATGACCTTGCTGTTTTGAATTTTTGAGGTAAATTCATTGGTCATGGGAAAGGGTTAACCATTCGTAGTCCTATGACACCTCACTTGACCCTCTCTACTGATAAGTTTATAAAATCTTAGGTCAATGACCTTGCTGTTTTGGGTATTTTGGGTAATTTCGTTGGTCATGGAAAAGGGTTGGCCATCCTGAGTATTGTGACACCTCACTTGTCCCTCTCTGATTATTAGTTGATAAAATCTTAGGTTAATGACCTTGCTGTTTTTTTGGGTAAATTCATTGGTCGTGGAGAGGGGTGGCCATTTTAAGTCTTATGACACCTCACTTGACCCTCTGTGATTATTAGTTAGCGAGATATTAACGAAAGTGCAGTTAGGCCCTTTTGACAAAAAATGAATAATACATTCAAAAACAGGGCGTCACCCCAAGTCCAACGACCCCTCATACAAGTCCCTAGCTTTCTTAGTTCATAAGATATTAAAAAGCCGATGACCTATCAGTTTTTGGATCTTTGGTTAATTTGTAAAAAAACGTATCTATAAATCATTATTCAAAAAGCCCGCCCTCTTACAAAAACCCCAATTGCGCATTCGTAAAACAAAAAACTAAAATTATAAATCATAGCGGCATTCAGTTGTATGTATGCACTTTATGTGGAACGAGTTTAATTTCATATTTGCATACAAACTCCCACATGTTGCACATGGAAAGCGACTTTTACCTAAAAATTATTACTTCACCCCCTAGTAGGGGTAGATTTTATTTTTGAGTGGAAATAAGTTATCCATAGGAAAGGGGTTGTCTGCCGGAGTCATTTGACTACTTGTACATGTCTCTAGCCTTATTCCCACCACTGTCAAAACAGGTTGTGACTTGTTAGCTCTTATCGTGCACGTGCACATGTGTACACTTGTGTGTTAGGTCATATTACACATGAACTTGCATTTTCTCGCGTATGAACCTAAACAGGATGTGACTTGTTTCGCAAGGAGGACGGTAATAAGGTCATCTCACACGTGTTCACATGTATTTCGTCACTTTTCTTTCATATCGTTATCACATTATAGTAGTGGGGGTTGGTGAACAACGTCAGTTCAACACACGTAAATGTAGTTAGGCCCTTTGACATAATTTAAATAAATTCATGAGCCAGTCCATAGGGACCAGGCCAAAGGGACCGATCCAAAGGGATCAGTCCAAAGGGACAAGGACTCGTCCACAGGGACCTGTCAACAAGGACCAGTCCACACAGACTTGTCCACAAGGACTCGTCCACAAGGACCTGTCAAAAAGGGCTCGTCCACAAGGACTTGTCCACAAGGACCTGTCCACAAGGACCCGTTAGGTTGGATTAGGTTAGGTTACACTACAGCCGCCATCTTTAAAAAGCCCGCCCTCTTATAAAAGCTATGAGTGGGCATGCGTAAAAAAACAAAAAACAAGCATGTTAATTCATAGTGGCTATCCACCGAACACAGGCACTTTATGTAGAACAACGTTTCATTCCATATTGACATTCAAACTCTCACATGTTGCAGTTGGAAAGAGAGATTTTCTAAAAAATTACAATTTCACCCCCTAGTAGGGGTAGGTTTTATTTTAGGGTTGTCCATTGGAAAGGGGATGTCAGCCCGAGTTCAATGACACCTCGTACAAGTCTCTAGCCTGATTGGTTCGCGAGATATTGTCATTTTAGTATTCCAGCGGTGGAGCGGTGGCGGTGGCATTAGAACTCTCACAAAACCACTACTATTGATGATTATGATGATGATGATGATAATTGTTGTTTTAAGGGGCCCAACTTCTAAGTTATCGGCCCCTAACGGTTTGGGCGATCGTGAAGATGATAATCAAATGTAAACTATAACTAATACTAACTACTAACTTATATACTAGAAGAAGAAATGGAAAATGATGATGATGATAATTGTTGTTTTAAGGGGCCTAACATCTAGGTTATCGGCCCCTGATGGCTTGGGTGATCGTGAAGATGAAAATGAAAAGCGAACTTAAAACTAAAACTAACTACTAACCTACATACTAGAAGAAGAAATTGTAAACTAAAGGAGAATAAGGCAAATAAAGGACAGGAGGAAAAGAAATGCCCTCAACCCGCGAAGAAGGTGGATTGAGGTCCTTGGAAGGAAGGACAGCCATGAAAGGCAGATAGGAAAGTGAAAGAGGACAGGGTCCACCCCAGAGGTAATAGATAAAAGGGGAAAAACCGGACCGAGCTGAGGAATCCCTCGGGGTTGCCAACTCTCGAAATCACCAGCCGTGAGCCCCAGAGGGTGTAGCAATATCTAGGATGCACCAGAAGTGGTGGGGCTACATACATCCTGTCTCCTTGAGGGTCTTGAGCAGAAGGCAGGAGATAATAGGAAAAGAAAAAGATGGGTGACACCTCGTAGAAGGAGGGTATCAGAAAAGATGAGACAAGGGCCAATTAAGGCGGGAAAGGAAGAGACTCCATAGGCCTTGGATACCCTAATACCGTCGTGGTCGGAACAGAACAAGAGTTGACCAAGTGAGGTCGACAGGAAAGAAGACGGAGAGGAACCCGGCACAAGTAAGTGGAAAAAATGCTGGACTTGGCTGGGGCCCCGTGGTTGCCAACCCATGTCCCACTAGATGTGAGCCCCTGGGGGAAATAACATTATTACTATGTATTAAAACTTATAAACGGATTCTCTATTCCTTATAAACCGGATTACGAGGTCAGTCCTGTTAAATATCATCCAGTTAATTGCCATGAGTATAGTTCTCTCACTTTCCTGGTTAACGACGGCAACTCAAACGTAAGGCAATAGCACGCGCCAACAATAACCATTGTTTACTACTGACCAATAGCTGATGATTCTTGACCAATATCACGTCTCCTCTATCTCTCCACGGGCACTCCAAAGCCCTGGTGGCAAGCTCGCGTGTCAGGCAGGTCTCAGGTGTCCAGTCTTGCACAGGTGCACGCAATTCTGTCCAGTCTCGCTGCATGCTCTCAGTAGCTATGGTGGAGAGTTGACAACACTGAGCCTCACGCTGGGAAAGCCCTGGCTCGCCACAGACATGGAATGTAAACATATCCACCCAGCTAGATTTCAAATGCGAGCCGCTCGTTATCGAAGAAAGTGAGAGAACTATAGACATAGGAATCAACGGGAAATCAATTCTATAATGGCTTTGGTGGTAATCAAACAAGCATGAGTGTGCCACGTTGCAACCTTCAGTTCAGAATTAAATTTCTTGGCAGAGCCAGGTATCGAATACTGACCTCTATGATGACAGGTCGTGCACCTCGTAGTGGAGCGGTTAGTATTATTGACTAACACTTCGGAGGCCTGGGTTAGATTCCTGATTCTGCCAATACATTTATTTCTGATGATGATAATTGATTTTAATAAGGGCCTAACATCTAGGTTATATTCCCCTAATGGTTTGTGTGATTGTGAAAATGACGATTAAATAGAAACTAGTGCTACAACTACAACTACTGTTACTAACTACAGAATTCTCACTAACTTAAATACTAGCAGAAGAAATTAACAATCAAAAGGAATAAGGAAAATAAAGGACGTGCCCTCAATCCTCAATGAATGAGGATTGAGGGACATGGAAGCAAGGAGAGCCACGAAAGGCAGTTAGGAAAGGTTGATGATGATGATAATTGTTGTTTTAAGGGGCCTAACATCTAGGTTATCGGCCCCTGATGGTTTGGGTGATCGTGAAGATGAAAATGAAAGCGAACTTAAAACTAAAACAAATTACTAACCTACATACTAGAAGAAGAAATGGAAAACTAAAGGAGAATAAGGCAAATAAAAGGCAGGGGGAAAATAAATGCCCTCAACCCTCGAAGAAGGCGGATTGAGGGACTTGGAAGGAAGGAGAGCCATGAAAGGCAGATAGGAAAGTGAAAGAGGAGAGGGTCCGCCCCAAAGGTAAGGGACAAAAGGGGAAAACGGACCCAGCTCAGGAATCCCTCGGGGTCGCCAACTCCCGAACTCACCAGCCGTGAGCCCCTGAGGGTGTAGCATTATCTAGGATGCACCAGAAGTGGTGGGGCTACATACACCCGGCCTCCTTGAGGGCCTTGAGCAGAAGGCAGGAGATAACATGAAAAGATAAAGAAGGCTGACCCCTCGCAGAAGGAGGGAATCAGAAAAGATGAGACAAGGGCCAATTAAGGCGGGAAAGGAAGAGACTCCCTAGGCCTCGGATACCCTAATACCGTCGGGGTCGGAAGAGAACAAGAGTTGAGTTAGGAAAGGGAATGCGGAGAGAGATTGCCCAATGTCAGTATATAAAGGGGACAGTGTCGGGGTCGGAGGAGAACAACAGTTGGCCAAGGGTGGTCGGTAGGATACATTACATAATGGAGCCCAGCACAAGTAATTGGAAGCAATGCCGGACTCAGATGGGGTTATGTTCTCGCAAACTCACGTTCCAATAGGCGTGAGACCCTGGGAGAAGGTAGAAAAGATATGGGAATACTCCTCAAATAATGAGGATTGAGGGACTTGGAAAGGAAGAGAGTCATGACAGGAAAGGGAATGAGGGGAGAATCCGCACCAAGTCAGTGGAAAAACGGGGAAACGTCGGGGTTGGTTGGGGGAGAGTGTTGTACCTTGGAACAGTTTTGACATTTAATTTTTTAATTATTTGTGTTTGAATTTCGTGAATCCTACATATTATTCCTCATTAATATAGGTCTTTCCACTTATTTTAATGCAGTTTGAATTGTGTTCAGTGTCAGATTTTAGTTGTTCTTTTTAACATTTCGTTGAACTCTAAAGCATGTTCCAAGGTACAACACTGGCATGTACCTTGGAACAAGTTTAACAATTATGACAGAATTGCTGAATATGGAAACAATATTATATTCTTTGCAAGGAATGACATGGTTATTCATCGGTACATGTATACATAATATTAAACATGTTGTGTCACTGGACAAAGAATTATTCTCTCAATACAGTCTCTCAACAAGTAGTTCCGTGAAGATCTAAAACCTATTTTCATATATTTTCATTATGTTAACTGCCACTATCAACATACAAAATTTCAGTTTGATTGCTGTAATAGATTCGTAGATATTGAGAACCGACTAAACATTGCGCATGGTCGCCATGTTGGATTTTTATATATGTAGGTCTTAGAGTTATGTACTGTTACATGAAGATTATTGTGTACGTGCAGTATTCAAACTTCAATCGCATGATTAGGACACACGAAGTAAAAACGAGATTTTAAAATTTGGCACCACGCCGTCTTGTGGTTAAAGAAACAATTGAAATCAATAAGATGCTAGTGGATTAACATTTGTATAAGGATTTACTGCACCAAGTTTCACTACACTCGGTTGGTTAAATTGCGAGAAACGTCCATGTGAATATGTATAATTCGCGTCACCGCCATGTTGGATTTGTGATCACCAGGTTATTGAAAGTCCTATAGGTGAACTTATGTTTATAACCCCTAAGAACATTGAAAAAATCAGTTTGATTGCTGTAATAGATTCGTAGATATTGAGAACCGTCTAAATATTTCGGATGGTTGCCATGTTGGATTGTTATATGTATAAGCCATAGAGTCATGAACCCTTAAAGGAAAATTATTGCGTTGGTTCATTATTCAAACTTTCCCTTCGATCGCAAGATTACGAACCAAGAAATAAAAACTTAATTTTAAAACTCGCACAGCCGCCATCTTGGGGTTATGTAAACAATTGAACTAAATTAGATTCCAGTGCATTACAATTTGTATAAACATTTGCTGTACCAAATTTCATTGCGATTGGATCATTAAATCGTGAGTAAAGTCTATTTGAAACTTTCCAATTCGCTTGGCTGCCATGTTCGTTTTGTAGTTAACTGGTTTTTGAAAGTCTCATAGGTTAACTTCCAGTAATACCCTTTATCTCCGTACAAAATTTCAGGGTGATACCGGTAATAGCTTCAGAGATATAGAATGCAGGGGAAATATTTCGCACAGCCGTCATCTTGAGATTATGTAAACAATTGAACGAAGTTAGATATCGGTGCATTTAATTGTGTTTAAAAATATACTGTACCAAGTTTCATTGCGTATGGTTGATTAAATCGCGAGAAACGTATATTTAAAAGTCGCAACTTCGCTTGGCCGCCATGTTGGTTTTGTAGTTACCAAGTTTTCAAAAGTCACATAGGTGAACGTCTAGTAGTTCCCCTTATCACTGTACAAAATTCCAGGGTGATACCGGAAATAGTTTCGGAGATATTGAATTCTGGTGAAATATTTCGCACAGCCGCCATGTTGGATTGGTGAGACGTAACAAAATTTGAAGGGCACAGTCGGGATTGTCCCGAATAGTGCTATGAACGTACCGAGTTTCATTTAAATCGCTCCAGCTGTTTAGATTTGATTAGGCAGGAACACACACACGAATCACAAACATACCCACACATACACACACAGACACACGGGCAAAAGGTGATCTCATAAGCCTATTTTTTCATAAATGAAAATAGGCTAAAAATGCGAATGACTATTAATATGACAATAAAAAGCATCAGATTTAACTAGTTCTGTTATCAGTTTTCCTTCACAATATAGCAACAGCGTAATTATATACAGATTCGTTCCCTGAACGTTGTACCTGGAAGTTATGAAGTCTATTTCAAAGTGCATCTGTTTCATTTGTCACCGTGTGCCACCAGATACATTTATCTGAGGCAATTTCATTATGACGTCTTCCTTGGGAACATCATATAGTTCATCCTTGTCAAGGATGAAGTTTTTAGTGTCACCCTGTCTCTAAAAAAACTGGATTTTATACTCAGAACAACATTTTTCATATTCATGTATTTTACCTTATGAATAAACCATACTATGTGGACTACTTCAGATTATTGGGTCCAGATCTATTAATACTGAGTTGGATTCAGGTCAATACAGATTAAGAACAAGATGAAAAAATGAAAATCCACAGCCTGCTTCCAGTCTCCGACCGGGTCAGGAATGGAATAAATGAAGCCCCTATCTAGCGGCGAGGATATGAACTGTGCCGGCTGCCGAGGCCTGACGCACTCCTCTGGGGCAATGATTAAATGAATGACAGATGAAATGAAATGATAGTGGAGAGTGTTGCTGGAATGAAATTTTGACAGGGAAAACCGGAGTACCCGGAGAAAAACCTGTCTGCCTCCGTTTTGTCCAGCACAGATCTCACATGGAGTGACCGGGATTTGAACCACGGATCCAGCGGTGAGAGGCCGGCGTGCTGCCGCCTGAGCCACGGAGGCTAGAGTAAGAACATGATAATGCTCCAAAATAGTATTTGGGAGAACATAGTGTACCTTGTAATGTACTGTACCTTGTAACACCTATTGTACCTTGGAACGTGTTCCAAGGTACATGATGTAGCCATTTCAGAAAAAAACATGCATTTCTTTTTGTAGGTTTGGTAGAACAAAAATGTAGCCTGTGTTTGAAGGAACCTCCTTTACCTGTGAGAACTACTTATATGCCGAAATGAAATCACTTTAAAAATACTTTCATGAACCAAAATGCTTTATACTTAAATAACTTGGAACTGAAGCCACAATGGATGCCACCAGACAAACAGTGCTGCCTAGTTTGGCAAAGTAATGAACCCTACCCAGCTATTCCAAAGAAAGTTTACAAAGATCAAAGATAATGCAACTGTTTCAAGGTACAAACGTTCCAAGGTACAACACTGTCCCCCATAATGGACCCCGGAACTAGTAAGTGGATGCAATGCCAGACTCAGCTGGGGGTTCTGTGGTCAAAAACCCGCGTTCCACTAGATGTGAGTCCCTGGGGGAAGATAGAAAAGACATGGCAATAATCCTCAAATAATGAGGATTGGGAGACTTGGAGGCAAGGGGAGCCATGAAAGGCAGATTGGAAAACGAATGAGGAGAGAATCCGCCCCAAGTCAGTGGAAAAAGGGGGAAACGTTGGGGCCGGGTGAGAACAAGAATTTACCAAGAGAGCTCGATAGCATAGATTACATATTGAAACCCGGCACAAGTAAGTGGAAACAATACTGGACTCAGCTTGGTAGGGTCCCGTGGTCGCCAATCCACGTCTCACTAGGTGTGAGTTTCTGGGGGGAAATTTAGTTCTGGTTTGAAATGCTGAAACTGTATCACTGACGTGTACGGCCTGTTCCGATTCAACACGGAACTGTAAAATGGGTTGCCTACCTACCCGCAATCGGCTTGAAATCTGGTCGCAGCGCGCTAGCGACGGGGCTGAGTTCGATTTCACTGATTGCCGCCTTCTTAAGCAGTATTTCAAAGTACTTTGTTCTTTCAAAATATATTTACACAGGCTTCACAATAAGTTTGAACGTTTTATGTTTCAGAACTTGTTATTTTACGCTTCTGTTAATGGCTTTTTCAGAGCATTTCTATGAAATAAAATTTTATTATACAACAAATAACTAGTTTATTACAACAAATATGTATTTTTGTGTTGTATTTTATTTACAACACAATTTATTGCTTTTTAAACTAATACCACAAAACGAGATACAATTTGGAAATGATGTGTTACAAAATTGTAATCAGTCTTCGACGCGACATGTTTTGAAAGAGAAAAATACTTTGCAATGCTGCATAAGAAGGCGGCCATTAGTGAAATCGAACTCAGCCCCGTCGCTAGCGCGCTGTGACCAGATTTCAAGCAGATTTGCGGGTGGGTAGGCAACCCATTTTACAGTTCCGTGTTAAATCGGAATAGGCTGTACGTCACTTGTGGGTGTCAATATTGAACCCTCACACAATGCTAGCCAATACACCAAGAGTTAGTGACGCACTCTGAGTATTTTGTAACCAAATACTTTGCATATATACCTACGCGTTCTCAAATGAGGTATTTAGAAAAATACCAGCAGATTCATTAGTCACGCTCCAAAGACTTGCTTTCTAAGCTTGTGCCTGTTTGTCCTTGAGGACGTTATAAAAGTTCCTGGTAACGTAGCTGCAGACGCAGTGAATTCAATGGCTACGTTTTATAGATCTACCTGAATGGTTTATAGATGCTTATCCTTGACATGGGATGTATTTTAAAAGTATCTAAGCCTCTACCTACTAGTTTCCACTCACATCAACTTGATTCAAAATTACTTGCACCTATCATAAATTTAAGGAAAGTAGGCTCTTTTGTTCGTCACTAAACTACTTGTTTACAGTTATGTACTATTACATGAAGAATATTGTGTAGGTGTAGTATTCAAATTTCAATCGCATGATTAGGACACAAGAAATTAAAACCAGATTTTAAAATTTCGCACAGCTGCCATCTTGTGGTTATGAAAACACAAAAAAAAAATTAGATGCCAGTGGATTAACATTTGTATACGCATTTTCCGTACCAAGTTTTACTGCGCTTGGATGATGAAATCGAGAGAAACGTCCATTTAAATAGTTATATTTTGCGTCGCCGCCATGTTGGATTTGTGCTCATCAGGTTATTGAAAGTCCTATAGGTGAGCTTATGTCCATAGCCTCTATCAACACACAAAATTTCAGTTGGATTGTTATTATAGATTAATAGACATTGAGAACCGTCTATATATATCGGATGGTCGACATGTTGGATTTTTATATATGTGCGCCATAGAGCTATGTACTATTAGATGATGATTTTTGCGTAGGTTCATTAATAAAATGTTCACTTCGATCGCATGATTAATTCACAAGAAAAAAACTTAATTATGAAATTGCGCACAGCCGCCATCTTGAGGTTATATGAATAATTGTACTAAATTTGATGATGATGATATGATGATAATTGTTGTTTTAAGGGGCCTAACATCTAGGTTATCGGCCCCTGATGGTTTGGGTGATCGTGAAGATGAAAATGAAAAGCGAACTTAAAACTAAAACTAACTACTAACCTATATACTAGAAGAAGAAATGGAAAACTAAAGGAGAATAAGGCAAATAAAAGGACAGAAGGGAAAGAAATGCCCTCAACCCTCGGAGAAGGCGGATTGAGGGACTTGGAAGGAAGGAGAGCCATGAAAGGCATATAGGAAAGTGAAAGAGGAGAGGGTCCGCCCCAAAGGTAAGGGACAAAAGGGGAAAACGGACCCAGCTCAGGAATCCCTCGGGGTCGCCAACTCCCGAACTCACCAGCCGTGAGCCCCTGAGGGTGTAGCATTGTCTAGGGTGCACCATAAGTGGTGGGGCTACATACACCCTGCCTCCTTAAGGGCCTAGAGCACAAGGCGGGAGGTAAAAGGAAGAGAAAAAGAAGGCTGACCCCTCGCAGAAGGAGGGTATCAGAAAAGATGAGACAAGGGCCAATTAAGGCGGGAAAGGAAGAGACTCCCTAGGCCTCGGATAACCTAATACCGTCGGGGTCAGAAGAGAACAAGAGTTGACCAAGTGAGGTCGACAGGAAAGAAGACAGAGAGGAGCCCGGCACAAGTAAGTGGAAGCAATGCTGGACTCAGCTGGGGCCCCGTGGTCGCCAACCGTACTAAATTTGAAGCGAGTGCATTACAATGTGTATAAACATTTACTATACCATATTTCACTGCACTCAGATGGTTAAATCATGAGAAAAGTCTATTAAAATGTTTCATTTTCGCTTGGCTTTGTATTTTACAGGTTTTTGGAAGTCTCATAGCTGAACTTCTAGTAGTACCTTTTATTACCGTAAAAAATTTCAGGGTGATATCAGTAATTGTTTCGGTGATATATAATGCCGGTGAAGTATTTCGCACAGCCTCCATCTTGAGGATATGTAAACTATTGAACAAAATTAGATGCCAGCGCATTACAATGTATAGGCTATAAACATTTGCTTTGCCAAGTTTCATTGTGTTTGGTTAGTTATATCGCGAGAAAAGTCTATCTAAACGTTTCATTTTTGCTTGGCTGCCATGTTCGTTTTGTAGTTATCAGGTTTTTGAAATTCTCATAGGTGACCTTCTAGTGGTTCCCTTTATCACCGTACAAAATTTCGGGGTGTTATCAGTAATAGTTTCGGAGATATAGAATGCCGGTGAAATATTTCGTACACCCGCTATCTTGAGTTTATGTGAACAATTGAACTAACTTAAATGGCAGTGCATTACCATGTATATAAACATTTGCTGTACCAAGTTTCATTGCGTTTGGATGGTTAAGTCGCGAGAAAGTTCTATTTAAATGTTTCAACTTCGCTTGGCCGCCATGTTCGTTTGGTAGTTATCAGGTTTTTGAAATTATCATAGGTGACCTTCTAGTGGTTCTCTCTATCACCGTACAAAATTTCGGAGTGATATCGGCAATAGTTTCGGAGATATAGAATGCCGGTGAAATATTTCGCACAACCGCCATGTTAGATTGGTGAGACGTAATAAAATTTGAAGGGCACGGTCATGGTTGGCCGAAATTGTGCTATGACCCTACCGAGTTTCATTGAAATCGCTCCAGCCGTTTAGAAGTTATTAGGTGGGACACACATCCATACATACACATACACATACACACACACACGGACAAAAGGTGATCTCATAAGCCTTTTTTTTTCATAATTGAAAATAGGCTAACAAGGAAGCCTATAGAATCACCGAGAACAGATATCGGTGCGAAATCAAAATCAATATGACGGAATGTAAAATTATAGCACGATAATTGCAACTGAATCATTATACGCATCAGAAACCCTGATAAGCCTAATTAGAGGCTGATCACTAACTAAAGAAATGAATAGAAAGAAAGCAAAATCATTAAGAAAACCTTTGCCCCAGTGTGCATAGAGATGATAATAATTTGTACTTGTTTTATGGCGAACATCTGGGTTTTCGACCCTTAATGGTTTGAATGTTCGTGAAAATGAAAATGGAAACTATAACGACTGACTTACATAGGCTATTAGAGGAGGAAATGGTAGACAGAAGTAATAATGTAATTTAAAGGGGGGAGGAACGAAAATGTCCCCAACCCTTGAAGAATGAGAATTAAGGGACTTGGAATAAAGGAGAGCCATGAAAGGCAGATAGGAAATGGACGAGGGGAGGTCTCCTCCCTAAAGGAAATGGAAATAGAAGATGATGATGATGATAATTGTTGTTTTAAGGGGCCTAACATCTAGGTTATCGGCCCCTGATGGTTTGGGTGATCGTGAAGATGAAAATGAAAAGCGAACTTAAAAACGAAAACTAACTAATAACCCACATACTAGAAGAAGAAATGCAAAACTAAAGGAGATTAAGGCAAATAAAAGGACAGAAGGAAAAGAAATGCCCTCAACCCTCGGAGAAGGCGGATTGAGGGACTTGGAAGGAAGGAGAGCCATGAAAGGCATATAGGAAAGTGAAAGAGGAGAGGGTCCGCCCCAAAGGTAAGGGACAAAAGGGAAAAACGGACCCAGCTCAGGAATCCCTCGGGGTCGCCAACTCCCGAACTCACCAGCCGTGAGCCCCTGAGGGTGTAGCATTATCTAGGGAGCACCAAAAGTGGTGGGGCTACATACACCCGGGGAAATAGAAGAAAAACCAGACCCAGCTCAGGAATCCCGGAATCACCAGCCGTGAACCTTTGAGTGTGTAGCACTCTCCAACATGCACAAAGAATGGTGAGTCTACATACACTACCTCCTCGAGGAGAAGACAGGAGATACCATGGGAAGTATAACTGGTGAACTGACCCCTCGAAGAATGAGAGTATCAGGAAAGGGGAGACAAGGTCAATTGAGGCGGGAAAATGAAATACTCCCCAGGCATCGTATACCCTAATACCGTAGGCATCGGAAGAGAACAAGTGTTGACTACAGGAGGTCGACAGGAAAGATAACTGAAAGGAGCCCGGCACAAGTAAATGGAAGCAATGCCGGACTCAGCTGGGGTCCCGTGTTCGCCACCCCACAAGTTGTGAGCCCCTGGGTGGGGATTTGTCGAAATTAACCTTTAAATAATATTGCACGGTTCATGCTTTCACCAATGCTAATGTCTCCAGCAAGAAGCAAGTTGTAATAAGACTAATTTTACTGCTTTGGAAATTCGCTAGATTTCCCCTCAAATTGCATCCAATGAAACTGTAACAGTCAATGACGGAAATGTGAAGCTTTGTCCACATTGGGATCTTCAAATCCCCCAGACATATCTATTTTCCCACAAAATTGGCAACCTTGTTTCTACCTGGCTCCACACAAGGTCAAGATATCCAGAGACATCAGTTAGTTGAATAATTAAATGCCTGCAGTAACTCTCCTAGACAAATGGATGATGTGTCGATGAGACAGAGTACGTTTACGACATTCATCGACAGTTGAAAATCACTTTCCGCCAGCAATAAGTAATTCTAATTCATTAAACAGTTACAATAAACTCTTGGCCTGCATTGGTATGAATTTCAACAAGATATTAATTCAATTCTCAAGGAGAAACTTCTTGCTCAAGAATGTCGTTTCCGATGAAGCAACTTTTGCACAGTCATCCACTAGAAGGAAGATATCAGAAGAGTTTGAATTTGACGCAAATTGTCACATAATCATTATTTTAATTCAGTGAATTATTTTCCCAACCCACTGAGATATTATTTTGTCCGAAGGAGATTTGGAAGCATTGTTAGTGATGATGATGATGATGATAATTGTTGTTTTAAGGGGCCTAATATATAGGTTATCGATCCGTATTGGTTTGGGTGTTAGTGAAAGATGAGATGAGATTGAAAACTATAACTAATACTCACTACAGACTTACATACTAGAAGAAGAAATGGTAAACAAATAAAGGATAAGGCAAATAAAGGACAGGGAGGAAAGAAATGCCCTCAATCCTCGAAGAATGAGGATTGAGGGACTTGGAAGGAACGAGAGCCATGAAAGGTGGATAGGAAAGGGAAAGAGGAGAGGACCCGAGCCAAAGTCAGTGGAAAAAGGGGGAAAAAACGGACCCAGCTCAGGAATCCCCCGGGATCGCCAACTCCCGAGCTCACCAGCCATGAGCCCTTGAGGGTGTAGCAATATCCAGGGTGCACCAGAAGTGGTGAGGCTACATACACCCTGCCTCCTTGAGGGCCTTCAAATCTTGTCCTCAGATGGTTAAAGTATGCAAAAAATATACTAATTAAGTTGCCCAACTACAGTATCTTATTCCTCCTGGTTGCATGTAATTTAAGATACACACGGAATTAATTGTACCTTATCACTTAACTTATGTATCCAGAAATGCAACGCACTTTTGAACAAAACAAGTAATCGGGAGTGCTCCTTTATTTGTTAACGCTATCTTTGTTTTGTCCTTACATAATGAAAATGTCTCTAAAACTGAATTGACTATTAAATGTTTAATGGTCTGATACGTAGAGAAGTTAGCAGGACGACGGACCAACAGCGAGCACTCAGCGACCGCCATCCGAGCCAAGCACATCGCTCGACGAGTGGCTTCGGTGGCGTAGTTGGTAGCTTCTAAGCTACTATGCTTCTATGCCCAAACTCGCGGTTCAAACCCGGCTGAAGTCGTCGGATTATTTTAAGGGTATTAAATATCCCTCAGTATGCCTTCCTGCGGAGTAGATGTAAAGCCAGCGGGCCCATGTCATAGATTTATGGCATGTAAAAAGACCTTATGCTAACTACAATTGTGAGTAGCTAAATTTATAAGTTAGATTTGATTAAAGTTCGCAGCCAGGTGCCAATTGCGGTGGCATCTAGTAGTCAAGTTCGCAGCTAGATGTCGTTGACTGTAGCATTTGGTAACTAAAGTAGCAACTACTTGAAATTGATCGTCTGCAGTCCACACCTAAATTACAGATAACACACACTAGTACAGCCATCACAATTAACACCGGTTATCGGAGAGATTCTATACACACGCAAAATACAAGGGGCTACATGACCGCGACGTCGCAGCCCCTAAACCAACCAACCATCGCTAGACAACGAGCTCCAATCACGAACGTCAAGAGAATCACCAACGACTACGCATGTCAAGTTATCATCATTGATGCTCCCTAGCCATCCCTAATTCCCACTGCCTTCAACCCAGCTACCTTCCCCACCATCAAAACCGTGGTCAATCACTCACAAAAAATAAATCATCAAAGCCAAGCAAACTCCCTCCCATAACAAGTCTTTCACCAATCCAGCAAAGGGGCAGATGACCTCGTAGTTCCGCCCTTTAAAACAACAATAACTAACTAATCCAGCAACAATCAATCAATCCTGTTACTACCCAACAGTCAAGGACCCAAACATCCCAACATAAATTACCGCAAATTTCAATCCAGTTCGCATATCGGCATGGCTCCATCAGTCATAACTGGTACAATCCACCATGCTAATCATCCGAAATATTTAGATGGTTCTCAAAATCTGTGAATCGATTAGGCCTACAGCAAACTGAAACTTTTTATGTTGATAGAGACTTCTTAACATACGTTCACCTATTGACCTTTCAATAGCCTGATGAGCACAAATTCAACATGTATTTAAATTTTGCGTCGCCGCCATATATGTAGTAGTGAAATCCCTAGAATGTATGTTAGGACTCACTCTAAGCGGTTACGTGGACCCGTTACACAATAATTTTGGCACGACGAAGTTCATTTTTTATATCCAATAGTTCTTCCATATATCCAGTATAATGTGTCTATTTATAGGCTTGCAATTGCTGAAGCCGACGGATTAGCTTACTGGGATGGTTCCAATAGACAAATTTAACAAATGAATTTTTGGGTATAAACAGCTCATTACCATAATCATCATCATCATTATTATTATTATAATCATTATCACTATTACTATCTTGTCATTTCTGATCTTCTTGGAATACCACTTCTTGCATAGTCTGTGTTTCCTTTGACAGTGTTTCTGGCTTATCAGACGTTGAAGATGGATTAAACAAAGCTTTTAGAAGAGATGATAAATGCTTTTTAACAAACAAGGCACTATCTTGAGTAGCATTATCTTTTTCTCGGACTTGCTTTTTAGCATTTTGATAATTTTTGTCAACAGCAACCGTGGTTCGTTCGGAGCACTACATTGATGATCACTCACACTTAAAACCTCACCATTTCTACTTTTAAGATTGCCTCGTCATCTTCTTGACCTCTCTTTTGGGCATCGCCAGAATGTTATTCCATCCACATTCTGACGATTATAGTTATAAGAGCAGCCTTGAGAGTGAGCTCGTTGTTTACCTTTGTTGGTTGTAGTAAGCTCCATAGTAGTAACTGACCTGTCAGTATGAAATACTATAAAGGTTACAACTGTTCGTGTGATAGAGTGACTTACCATAAGCTTTTATATTGGCTTATACCAAGGATACATATTGGTTTATGTAATGACTTTATTGGCTTATGTGTTGGCTATCATGTTGGCTCATATATTGGCTTATGTGTGTTGGCTTGTGTGTTGGCTTGTGTGTTGGCTTATATATTGGCTTTTGTGTGTTGGCTTATGTATTGGCTTATATATTGGCTTATGCGTGTTTGCTTATGTATTGGCTTTTGTGTTAGATTATATATTGGCTAGTATATTGGCTTATGTATTGGCTTATGTGTTGCCTTATGTATTGGCTTATTTGAAGAGTTATTAGCCTACATTCGATTTTTGCAAAAAATGAAAGTAGACTTATGAGATCAACACAGGGCGAAAAAAGTGTGTCTGTCTGTGTGTGTGTGTGTGTGTGTGTATGTGTGTGAGTCTGTGTGTGTGTGTGTGTACTCTGAATGTCTGTCCCCCCCTATCAATTGGAACACGGTGAACGCGAATTGAACGAAATTTGGTACAAAGGTAGCACTAGCAAAGGTCACCTCAGTGTCATGTTTTATATCGCCGCCATCTTGACAGAAACGTAATGGCGGCCACACAAATGTTCAAAGCTTAAATGAAATTACGACTAACCTAATCATCAGATCTCTACCAAATTTTGCAACAACATACCCTCGTGCGGGGAGCATCCTTTGACCAAATTAATAGGTCATCAGCCTAACAGTTTGCGGATGGCGGCCATCTTTGTGTGAAAATCGACTCCCCCTATTAGTTCGAACACGGTGAAACCGAATGGAACGAAATTTGGTACAGAGGTAGCACTAGCAAAGGGCACCTCAGTGTCATGTTTTATATCGCCGCCATCTTGACAGAAACTTAATGCGGCCACACAAATGTTCAAAGCTTAAATCAAATTACGACTAACATAATCATCCGATATCTACCAAATTTTGCAACAACATACCTTTATGGAGGGAGCATCCTTTGACCAATCTAATAGGTCATTAGCCTAATAGTTTGTGGATGGCGGCCATCTCTGTGTCAAAATCGATTCCCTCTATTAATTCGAACACTGTGAAATCGAATGGAACGAAATTTGGTACAGAAGTAGCACTAGCAAAGGGCACCTCAGTGTCATGTTTTATATCACCGCCACCTTGACGGAAACGTAATGGCGGCCACACAAATGTTCAAAGCCCTAATCAAATTACGACTAACCTAATCATCCGATCTCTACCATATTTTGCAATAACATACCTTTATGGAAGGAGCATCCTTTGACCCAACTAGTAGGTCATTAGCCTAATATTTTGCAGATGGCGGCCATATTTGTGTGAAAATCGATTCCCCCTATCAATTCGAACACGGTGAAACCGAATGGAACGGAATTTGGTTCAGAGGTAGCACTAGCAAAGGGCACCTCAGTGTCATGTTTTATATTACCACCATCTTGACGGAAACGTAATCACGGCCACCCAAATGTTAAAAGCTAAAATGTAATTACGACCAACCTAATAATCTAGTCTCTACCAAATTTTGCAGCAACATATCTTTATGTGGGAATCATATTCCTACCAAACTGCAAGATCATCAGCCCAATATTTTGCAGATGGTGGCCAAGTATGTGTGCAAATCGATTCCCCCTATCAATTCAAACACGGTAAAACCAAATTGAACGAAATTTATTACAGAGGTAACACTAGCAAAGGGCACCTCCGTGTCATGTTTTATATCGCCGCCATCTTGACGGAAACGGAATGACGGCCACCCAAATGTTAAAAGATTAAATCAAATTACGACCATCGTAATAATTTGATCTCTACCAGATTTTGCAACAAAAATGCCTTTTTGTGGAAAGCATCTTATGAGTGACTACAAGGTCATCAGCCCAATAGTTTTCAAATAGTGGCCATGTATGTGTGCAACTCCATTCCCCATATTAATTCAAACACGGTGAAACCGAATTGAATGAATTTTTTTTACAGAGGTAGCACTAGCAAAGGCCACCTCATATTTATGTTTAATATCCCTATAGCACGTTGTATTTCAACAAGCTACTACAACCAACATTCAATTTACTCCATGAAAAGGACAAAGAGTTACAACAATACCCATGCATTTAGGAGAAAGTAGGCTATATGTTCTTTACTGAACATCTTGTGTTTGTCAATGAATTTAGTGGCTTATTCTCTTGGTCTTGGAATGTATCACAGCCCTTGTTTGTAAGCAAGCAACAACAACAATACACCTAGATTTCAAAAATTCTAGAATACATGCAAGTTAATCATTAACTCTCAACTCTCTTACCTCTACCCCACGCCTAGTCAAAAAATATTATATTTTTTAAACTTTTCTAAAAATAATATCTGGAAAAGTAGGCTATATGTTTAAACTAACTCTTACTCTTACCTCTATCCCCAGTCGATTCAGCGTTCTCACGGTTGTTTATAAACACCTGCATCACATAACGACATACGTCTGCAAGAATTATGTTTCGCACGCTTGCTTTTTTGTAACGCTGCACTCGCATCTGGTTGTAACACTTGCATCGCGTGACATCATACGCAGCAAAATTCTGCTTGTTTTAAATCACAGACCATTTGCGGTAAAGGTAAAGTAGTAGAGGTAGGGCGGTAGAGATAGAGCGGTAGAGGTAGAGTTGTAGAGGTAAAGCGGTACTGGTAAAGCAGTAGTGGCAGAGCGGTAGAGGTAGAGCGGTAGAGTGATATGTCAAAATCCGATCATTGGTTAGCGAGATATTAATAGTCGATGACCTGTTAGTTTGGGGTTCTTTGCTTAAATTAGAAGAGAGCTATAGGAAAAGAGGGTGCATCACCCGAAGTCATTGGACACCTCAAACGTCCAAATCCGATGATTGGTCCCAGAAATATCGCCATTCGCCCCGTGGGTAGTTTTTGATCATGCCTCGTGGGTGAGGTTCGGTTAAACTACAGCCGCCATTCTGTTATGTTAGGCTAGGTTCAGTCAATAACCAATAAATAATCATTTAAAAGGGAGTACAACCAAAATTTTCTAAATGTGTAGTTAGGCCCTTGGCACAATTTTGGAAATTAAATTGCCCATGGCCAAGGGGACATAACCCCGAGTAATTTGGCACTTGACACGATCGTCTCCGATGATTGGTTCACGAGATATCGGGTTGCCTACCGTTAGGAGCCCGTATCGTCCGACCGTGGCTGATGACAGTCGTAGTAATCTCACAACTGCTAACCAAACAATAGATTCATTGATTAGTAGACACAAGAAGAGAAAATATGTTTAAATGAGAGGTGATCATTTAAGTTGAGTTACGCTTATTTTCAGAATGATGTATGGATATCTTTAAAAGTTACTTTTTGCCTAACAGTCTCCCAAGTGTCCATCCTCGTTTATATTAACAATAACCAAAGAAAAGGTAGTTACAGTGGAAGGGTTTCAAGAAAAGAAAACGAAGGAGTTTCAGCAAAGATTTTGAATTCTTGTTCAATGTTTACAATTAGGACAGGAACATTTCTTGTTTTACTATGTTTTAGCATAGTTATGACTAGGGCTCGGATTCGAGCATATTTGCATATTTTTTTCCTGAATAGTACACATTGAAAGAAGCCTTTCGGTGGTATTTTCACCTCTCTGGGACCAACAGAATTGATATTTATCGAGCATATAAATGCATACAACCGCGGTTTTCAGAATAGAAGCATATAAATGCATATTCTTGTGGTTTTCGTCTAAATAGTTTGTTTTTCTTCGAATTCTCCCCCGAATTCGGGCCCTGACAACACTTAAGTTTCGAAAACAGAACTAATTATTGAAAAGCCTATCCGGTGCGAATAATAGAACCGCAGGCTTTTAACGTTTTTGTGAGGTCGTTCTCGTCATAGAAACTTTTATTGACTGATTTAAGAAAATCATTCAAAACTAAAAACATAGAAAATTTCTTGTTGTACAGACCAATGCAGATCTACTTCATTGACTTGCCTAATTCTGAACATTTTGTGAATGAACTTTTAAACTGTATCCTTTATAAGAGCACTTCTCTTATATATACTTGTAAAACTTGAATGTGAGTAAATTGCAGTGTATCATACATACAATTAGAAAATAAAGCTCCTATTTAAAGGTATGTTATTGTTTTTTTTTTCGTTTCACTTTCCTTTCTATAGCTTTTAACGGTGTTTTTCGAGCATATTCTGCATATTTAACTGCATATAATGGGGGTTTCGAGCATATCTATCGAGCATATAATGGGTTTATAATGGGTTTTTCGAGCATATAATGGGTTTATAATGGGTTTTTAGAGCATATAATGGGGTTTTCGAGCATATCTATCGCGCATAAAACACATGGTTTTCGAGCATATCTGGAGATTTTATCGAGCATATCGATCCGAGCCCTAATTATGACAAAGATGGTACCGTATAATATTTAAAAATATATGATACTAGCTATTTTACCCGGCGTTTCCCCGGGAGGTGTATTTACATGTTATAGAAAGATACACGCCAATATATCTCGCAGAGTATGTTCACTTTGCCCCTAAGTGAGTTTAAAACATAGTTCTCCAGGGCTCTGAAATTAATCAAGTGCAATATTAACTCACTATAAATCTAGGTGAAAGGTACTGTGGAGTACAATAACGTAGTAGAGAATGCATCAATAACAAAGAGGACTGTATATGCATATTTTTCAAGGACCTAGTCGCACTATTACACTACTTTCCTGATAGTCTTTATTTTTGTTGTAAAAGTTGTTGTAAGACGTCTTGTTCACAAAGTTTTTTTTTTTTTCATTTTTAAAATGTTGCACCTATCTTATGAAAGGAAACAATATTTAAATTATTCAATGGTTGGAATATAAAGTCATCATTCTGGAGTCAAATATACTTACGATTTTAAACCCCGCAGAAATGGTGTGATTAATGAGAAATGGCTTATTCATGTGCATATGTCAGTGTGTAGGCTTCTATAGCTGCATATTAGGGAATAGTATTGCTGTATTTCCATGCCTGTTATCTCATATTGGGCGGCTTTGGTGGCGTATTTGGTTGCATGCTGAGCTTCTATGACCAAGGTCGCGGGTTCAAACCTGGCCGAAGTCATTGGATTTTCGAAGAGCGTTAAAATCCCTCAGTATGCCTTCCTTCCGAGGGGAAGTAAAGCCGTAGGGCCCATGTCATAGATTTATGTAATGCAAAAGAACCTTCCACTAACTACTTTCTTGTGAAGGTAAAATTTGTAGGTTAAATTTGATTAACGCCATTACGCTCCAACGTTCACCACCAGGTACAGGTTGCGGTGAAATCTATTAGCCACGTTTGCAGCTAGGTGTCGTTGATGGTAGCATTTGGTAGCAAAAGTAGGAACTACTTAAAACTGTCTGTCTGCAGTCCTTACCTGAATTACAGATAACACTCAATAATACAGCCATCACAATTAACACCAGTTATCAGGCAGATTATACACACATCCAAATTATACGGGATTGCAAGACCGCGTTGACGCTGACCCTAAAGAGAGGAACCAACCAACCTATCTCACCTAGTTAAAGTAAGTGCAGCAACGTATAATCCCAATATAATGTCAAATAACATGCATTGATTGAGAACACATTGGACTTCTTTAGCCCCTAAAGTATTTCGTAACATAAGAAATATATTTTCTAAGCTTATACCGTAATGATCTCTAAAATGCTATAGCGGAGTTCAAGGTGTTTAGAATTCATGATAACTACACTATTATAAAATATAATTCGTCAGTAAGCACTAAAATGGCTAATACATAGGAAAAATACGTGTGAACGAACAGAAACGAACTATATAATGTATCGTATTCTTATGCAAACGTATTGTGGTTTGAACACAATTTATTTTGAGAACCAAGATCAGATACATGTACAAAGATCAGAACTCGTTTGTCAACCAACATATTGTAGTCATGGTAAACGATGGCCTTAGTCAACACTAATGTATCTAGATTGTCTCTGCCCGTGGCGGTTGCTGGTGTCAAATTGTGTTACTACTGCCACACCGGGTTTGGTGGTAAATTGTGTTACTATCGCCACGCCAGACTCCCTTGGAGTTGAGGTGGCTACTGTTAAAAAAAGATCGAAATCTCTAACGTCTGTTGTAATGCGTTGTTACTGGCCTGATTGAGTCCATTTGTGTAAGCGGAGCGTTTTTCGTGGTTGGTTGCTTAGTTTGTGGGTTGGTTGGTAGGTTGGGTTGTTGGTATGCAGCTTTGCAGCGTTCGTGGCGTCATTGATTTACATGGGGATAATATACAGTATGTACAATACTATTTCCACTTCACTGGTATATTAGGTAGTCTTTGGGGTCGCCACGATGGTAATTTCCCTTCAACTATGCTTACATGGGTACTGACCTGTGAGGATGAACGCCGTTGAGGTGGTTATGTTTATGCTATGTGTTGATGTAGTAGTAAATTATGTGTCTGAAGCTGACGCAGTTCTTCCTGCTCCTCCATCATGTTTTATGACACAATCGGTCATTATTGAATCAGCAAAACGTGGGATGAACACACTTTCTTTTTTGAAGAAATAGGAGATCAGATACATGTACAAAGAACGGGACTCGTTTGTCAATAATCAAACTGTGGTCATGGCAACCGCTAGCATTAGTCAACACTTTATGTATATCCTCTTTGGTCAACACTAAAGTCTTTGGATTGTCTCCGTCCGTTGCGATACCTGGTGTCACTCTGTGTTACTACCGCCACATCGGTCCTGGTGGCAAAATGTGTTAGTACCACCGCAGTTACTGTTTGATCCTTATCATCTGAAATGTAATCACAAAGACAATAATGCTACTTTAAGAACAAACTGCAATAGTATGTTGAATTCAGAGTTTGCCAATGTATTTCTATTTTAAATTTCATTTCACTACTACGACCTTTGTTAATAAAAGAGATACGGTTTCAGATTTTTATTGCGTTCAGATTTGTAATGTTTTTTATATCGTGGTTTAGATATTAAATGGTGTGGCACTTGCCAGCCGGATTTCATCGTTCCTGGCTGCTTTAAACTGCCTGCCCATTCATTGATTACAGTATTGGTTTATGTTTACAACCTCGTTTCCAATATAGACGCTAAGAGCAGCAGCAACCCACTGTGATCGCCGCTTTTTCAGGTCACTGTTAAAGACATTTGTTTTGTATTGATGTTAATGGCGAAGTTGTGTTTTGGATTTTATGATGGTGTACTGCTGTGTGCGCTTTTGTAAATCAGAACAGGGCAAGTTTAAATGACGAAGAATCTCATTTTATGAGTTCCCATCGGACAATTCACTTGACTTATAAATACACTCACTAATTCAGTCATCACAATAAGACAGTTTATCAGACAAATTCAACACACAGCCAAGTACATAGGGGTTACATGAACAGGATGTTGCAAAGCCCCTCAATTAATCAACATCCCATTCTTCGGTGGCCGGAGGCGTTTATTTTCCCTGTCTTTTTTGCCCTTATTCTTTTCAACTCTTCTAGTATGTAAGATAGATGTAAATTAGTTGGAAGTAGGCCTAGTTGTATTGTTTCTTATCATCCGTACCGTATAATTACGGGCAAATGAGCTAGACATTTCGCCCCTTGAAAACAATCAACTCCACCACCTTGTATGTTTCGCTTTCCTATAAATTGAAAATTTGTCCGTAAGTATGTGTCTGAATTAATATCATATACTTTATGCTGATTGAATAACAAAAGAACTAACTAAGCCCATGTTTTCGCGTTTTTTCAATCTTGATATTAAGCCTCCAAAGTTAAAAACCCTTCGTTTCAGGTATCGTCCCCTTAAAAAGCTGCGGTAGGTTGGCGCTGCAACCAACCGGTGAGTTAATATACAGTATATCCTGTACGCGTCTGAGTGTTGAATGGGCAGGCAGTTTAAAACAGCCAGGAGGGATACGATCCAATTGGCAGTGAAAATGCCGCGGCGATCACAGTGGGTTGGTGCTTCAACCTATCTTGTGTTGAATGGACAGGCAGTTTAAAGCAGCTTGGAGGGATGCGATCTAGCTGGCAGTGGGTGCAGCATGGCCTCTTACCGAGATAGGTAGAAGCTTGGTGGCTCCGTCTTGAGCTACTGTTGCCATGGAGATGGCCGGCCTTGCTGTTCCTTTATTTGTTTATTTTGTGACTTTATTAGCCTTTGCTAGGGTGCCAAAAAGCCAAAATCAGAAGAATGAGGAGGACTATCGAAAATGCATGTAGTCAGCGGTTTCTTCTGGGTCCTGAACTATGAGTATACAAAATTTGGTTGAGATTGGTGGAACGGTGTAGATTTGTATACGGAACAAATATACATACCCTCATACCCACATACAGACTTTCACTTTTATATATAAGATAATATATTTTAATTAACGTAATTAAATGGCTGTTTTGCTTCTGTGGAGCGTAGTTAAATGTGCCAAGTACATCTATTAATCGACCAAACAATGAAATATTCGAACAACAGATTAAGTTTTAGGTAGATTTCATTAGAAAGCTAACTATTGCAATGGGTCCCATGTTTCGACTTCCGGAAAATTTCGACATATCTTCGCGTTTCACATCCCCCAGACCCCAAAACCACCGTCAGTTCAAAAGTTTATATATAATTTATGTATGTATATATATATATATATATATATATATGTATATATGTATATCAGTTTCTTGTGGACACGATAACTGTCGTAATTTTGCACCTATCACTTTGAATTTTTTACATAATATGTATACCCTTAAAATCTCGGTCGAGTTCGTTAATGGGCAAAATCGGTCGAAGGGGGTAAAAATGGGAGGCTTTTTTCGAAAAAGTGAAATTTCGCTATAACTCTCTTCATACGTGAAATATCGAATCCATTCAAAGTTCATAATATGTGTCGGATAAGGGTCAAAAATTTATGTCAAATAAGTTTTTTGATAGTACCAACCATTGACACAAGGGGTGGGAAAAAGTGGGTTTTTCGGGAAACATTAATCATATCTCTGTTAATAGGCACAATATCAAAACCGTACAAAATGGACAATATTCCCCCAATAATTACCTAAAACTTTTGTCTGAGAGAATTTTTGATATGACCCACCATTACGCCACGGGGTGAGCAAAATGATTTAAATTATAAGAAAATACCAAGTGCCAAGAGAGGTTGCCATGACAACTTTACTTTTAATTGATAAGGGATGAGCCTCAGCAGTTACTATGACAACGACACTGCACGAGATAACATTCAGTTTTCCATCTGTCTGTGGGAAGCGACTTCGGTATCGGAACTGGTAGCATGCTGAACTTCTATGCCCAAGATCGCGGGTTCAAACCCGGCTAAAGTCGTCGGATTTACTAAGAGCGCTAAAAATCCCTGAGTTTGCTTTCCTTCGGAGGAGAAGTTCCAACGTTCGTTGCGAGTTGATGGTTCCGGTGGCATCTAGTAGCCAAGTTCACAGATAGGTGTCGTTGATGGTAGTATTTTAGGTAATTTCATTAGAAAGCTAACTATTGCAATGGGTACCATGTTTCGATTTCCGGAAAATTTCGACATATCTTCGCGTTTCACATCCCCCAGACCCCAAACCACCGTCAGTTCAAAAGTTTATATATAATTTATGTATGTTTATATTGTGCCCAACTGGTCACGGCAGTCTGGTATCGAACTCAGGGCCTTATCAGAGAAGACCAGGCAAATGGTTATGCCTAAGGTCGAACCAGTGGTCTCTAAGGGGGAGCCATTATATGGAACCCACAGAGCAATGAGAGGTCTACTGACACATAATAGTCTAGCGTGATTTCACGATTATTTAGGTGCAAATCATAGCAATTGAAAGGAGAAATTATAAGCAAAATGCAAGGGAATGTACGTTTTCAGTGCATACGAAGTCGAGAGAGGCTAGTATTGAAGTCTGACAAATGACTTTTAAAAGTAGGCGGAGTAGCCCAGGCGCCTACGGAACTATTTCTGTCTAGGGCGGTCAGACAGCTCAAAATTAATGACCCGGGAATCCACCGGTCGACAACGAGCGAAGCTTTGGCGGGACCAAGCCCACAAGAAATTAATTAATTACAGATAAATGGAGCATTGTAATGCAATGGAACTTACACATAGATGAATGTATTCACGGAGGAGTAATTTAGGAGTGGTTTTTCACCTAAAATTACGCCTAATTCTCAAAATGACCGCATTGCAACCTAACTCACGCTCGAGAGCATGAATACTTTAACCAACCAGCGGGAAATCCCCACCGTAGCATCCCACGCGCTGAACTAAGGCAATTAATTGTAATTAATTGGCCGAAGCGATCGCCGGCACGCGAGTGTTTTTAAAACCTCCACGCCTAGATAAACAAGATGCTGTTGTTATTTCGGCTGAAGACGGAGTATTTCAAGAAGGGAGTCGCTCTCACGTGTCCCGTGAACTATTTTGCGCAAGAAACCAATATAAGGGAAGAGCACCCTACGCCAAGGGTCACTTGTTGGGCAGTCGAAGTCACTTGTTGGGCAGTCGAAGTCACTTGTTGGGCAGTCGAAGTCTGTTATGGTTCAGTGGAAAGCAGTTGAAGACGTCAGACGGTCGCTCGAGTTGGAAGTTAGTTCTTTGTCTACAAGCGCTCTGCAGTAAGCACGCCAATTATTAAAATATCAGCGTACCGCCGTTGAAGACAATGGAGGCAAATTGTAAGCTTCATCAGTGATAATGAAGTGCATAAAAGGTAACAAAGTGCAGATATTGCTTTATTATCTGACACAGATATAAATTCGCTACAGCGAATAGGAACTGATAATGTTTGGAACAGTTCGTATACCGGAAGGTATTGTCAATTATATGACATCAGCATTAGGAACACTCCAGTGATGGGAAAGTGGAAGTTATTGCCACCTATCCAGGACAGTGAGGTAAACGGGAGTGCAGGGAACTAGGATCGAACATCTATAAAAGCGCTACTAGATTTCACGGAGACCAGCGGTTATCATAAGTCATCGCATCTCTGAGGTCAAGCATAGGTGAAATCCAGATTAAGGATCAACATGTGAAATGATAGATGAAGTGTATAAATTGTGAAATAATAATTTAAAGTGTTAATGTGTTTAATGTTTAATATTCAGTGTTTATCAGTGGTAAAGGCCACTTGTGGTAATATGTGCATCATGTGTAAAAAGTGTGAATCTCAGTGTTGTGTATTGGATATCATGATGGATTAAGTCAATCATCATGGTAGAGCTCAGGCGGAGATACTGGTACTTTCCAGCCAGAAGGAAACGTGAGTAAACATGCAAATAATAACATTATAATGGCATAGTTCACCATGTAACGATTAATCACTTTGAAATTAAAGAAGTAATAGTCACTTACTGAACGAGTTTTCACCACTCGACTTGAATAAAGTATGACTTGGAAGGTGATTTGCTTAGGACCATGTAGGTCAAAAATAGTGATGGATCTAAACGTTAAAATAATAATAATAATAATAATAATAACTGGGGTCGGCAACCATAAAGTAAGGGCAGAATTGGCCTAAGTAATGTTCAAATAGTGTCATGTCTAATTTAAGATACTGTCATTTGGTAAACAGTAAAGAATGTAGTGTGGAATATCGCGAATACGAGAGTTTTTCTCAGTGTCAGTGAAAATTTTGAATGAATATGTGAATTTAAAGTAAGCCAGTATATTTATACATTTGTGTTAGGAGCTATGTAAAGCTTTGGCTTAAATAATATAACATGAAGAACGCAGGTACCTTGATAATGGAGTCATATATGTGAAATATTGTTTAGCCGCATATAGCGTGCAGATTAACGTAGAATCCAGTGATTTACGTAAGATAAGCACGGGAAAGACTAGTATAGCTTGCGCGTGAGGTGAAAATTGGCTTAATCTTCGAGAAGTATCGCCTTTGTGCATACTATATGTGTTACGCAGCGATTTGGATAGATTCTGTCTATTGCCAACGCTTGCATTGAATTATAGCCACTATGGACGCCCAGCGAGGCGCGGTGAGCATTTTTACTTATGATCTGCCCGAGAGGTAGAATCATATTCGTCGACGAGGAACGTGGTTCCAAAAATATATATATGTAAATGACAGCTGCTGATGATAACCATGGGGTTTCATTATGATGCGCGTCTTTAAAGCCACAAGTAATCACCTTAGAACGGCAATGCTATCATTAGAATTCCACCCCTGCCATGAATGTTTAATAGGAGCCATTTGAGCCCAAATACACTGTAAAGTTAGGTGTTAATTAATTAAATGACTCAATTACTTAGGACCATGCCTAGCGGATCTTTATTGTTATATAATTGTAAACAAGGATGACCTTGACGGAAGAGAGAGACAGGAAATATAGACCATTTCCGTGGCAGCCATCTTGGAGAGCTGTCTGGAACTAATTTTATGACCTGCTGAGGGGAGAGAGTTCGCTCGACCGATCCCTTGTCAATTACGGTCACAATAGGACACTGAGAGGTCTCGGTATTCAATAATGCAATTAAAATATGAGTATTTTAGTGATGCAAATGGAATTAATTGGTGTATGGCAACTCACATACGTGGTTGAACCATAGAAATCTGATGATATTTGGCGAAGTTATCCTCTGAGGGGGAAGGCTGAACCAAAATAATGTAGGCATCTTCTTTAAAGTGCATTTTGCCAGTTTATGCTAATTTAGGAAAAACGGGTATGTGTTTTTTTCCCAGAACATGACACAGTTGTATCTATAATAAGCCCGACAAGACCCAGATAATCGTTATATGGTGAAACTATAGATATTCTATCCATGTTTATGTTTATTTTATGATTAAGAAGCATGACTCAATTTCCTAGAGCGTTCATAGGGATGGAAAGAAGGAAGATGATTCGCACGACACAACAAAAAAAATATTTGCTAATAAATGTAGGAAACATTGATGTAATGATAATTAAAGTAAATGTCGTAGAAGACGGAATAATGTCTTAGAAATTCATGTTTATGTGACATGTGGTTTTTGTGTTAAGATACTTCCATTAAATAAGATTGTGTCACATGACGGACACTATGAAAACCTTGTAATCTGAACTATTATTGACAGGATATTAGAAGTAGGTTTGAGTGCATTGTAGCGCTATTTTTATGGAGAAAGCTCACAGAATAACCCTATTTATTTGTGGGAATTAATTGTAATTTGTCCTTTGTTGTGTATTTGTTGTACAGCCATGATTTTAGACCAGTAAATATTTTATTCATAGGAATGTTGTGTATTTCCTGTAGAGTAGTTACCTGGTAGACTCAAATCCTGAACATGTGGTCGTATTGTGGGCATGAACGTCCCATACCTCGAAAGACCGTGAGCTAGTTGGGATACGAACACATGGTCCACATGGTGACAATCGGGTACATGGGGGAGTTGTCTCTGTACTTGGATTGAGTCACAGGTAATTACTTAAGTCGGTCAAGGTACTAATGGTAGAAGCAAATATAGCATAGAAATTAGGACAGAATAGGAAGACCGCATCCCATTTGTTAATAAGCCACCACATTAAAAATAATTGTTAATCCTCCATAAGACATGCTTATATAATTGTAACTTTCATAAACCATAGCCATAGATAACACTGATAAAATAACATGACGCTGATATGTGGGGCCAGTTCAAAATACAGGTAACCTCCACTTAAGCATCATGAGCATGGCATAAATAAGCATGTTGACTACCCTAATTTAACATGTCACCCATGAGTGGGCCACCATGAATGCTCTTAAAAATTAACATGGCACCCACGTGTGATATGATCATTATTATTAACATGGCGCCCAACGTGGGGCATTCGGCAGTAAAAACCACTCCTTGGACAGTTTTAATAGTAAATTAGAATATGGCCGATGTCTTACGATGGCCACCATGCAGCATATTATTGTTAACATGGCGCCCAACGTGGGGGGCTTATGGGATTCAGAAAAACCCCATAATAATAGCATGGTTTTCATGGGGAAAACCATAGAAATAACTTTTTTTTTCCTCAAACTTGGTTTGAGCGATTGTGAGTCTTTCTAGATGATGTTCAGACGTCAGACAAATGTTGTCAGACGGGTACGAGGGTCTATACCCATTCCATAGTTAGTTTTGACATTTTATAATATGTTGTTGTTGTTGTCGCGGGATCGGAATCCTTTCTTTCCAATAGAACGCGCCAGTGTCTTCAGCTAGGGCCTACCTGAATCTCAAATTAAGTAGTACAGGATGGCCGGAACGGAAGAAGTACTCAGGTGTATCGCCGAGTTAAGGGAACATTTCGATGTTATAAATGCTAAAAGTAAGGAAGAATCCAAAGCATTTAAAGATGAAATAGCGGATAGGCTAGAGGCTAATCAAACTGAGGTAAGCCAGATGTTGGCTACAGTCAATACTAGACTAGAGGCTAATCAAGCCGAAGTAAATACTAGACTAGAGGCTAATCAAACTAATGTAAACACACAGTTAGAATTAAACCTAGTAGAGGTTAATAAGAAAATGGACGACGTTAAGGAGTCTGTCCAGAGACAGGTAACTAAGAATATTGTTAGCGTGATCTCAGAAATGCAAAATGATAACGAAAAACGCTTTGAGTCTATTGAATTAAAATTAGAAAGCAATTTGCAAATGTGCAGAGAGTCACAGCGTGAAATTAACGATAATTTAAACAGTATGTCCCGGGAGCTTAAAGACATTCAAAGTCAGAATGAAGCTAACACGAAACGTCAGTTAGAACAATTTAACACGTTTACTCAGACCGTGGATCATAGGTTCGAGGATAATGAACTAAAATGGAATACGCGAATGGCAGGGTATGCCAAGGCTGTGGACGAAGCTTTAAGAAAGCAGGACCAGAATATCCTTGACCAATGCAAGGAAATGCAGGAAATAAAGACGTCTGATCGAGATAATAAGGAAATAATGTCTAATATGAAGATACAAGTTGGAAAAGTGCAGAAAGAGTTGGAAAACACTCAGAATGACTTAGCAGTTCTCCATAAAAGACAGGACGAAGACCAAGGAGAAATCACAAAAATGAGGACTGAAATATCTCATATACAAGGTCACATTCAACGGGAAGTTACAGGCTTACGCGAAGAGTTAGAGCTTCGGGAAGGCTTAAAGACTGAAGCCAGTGATAAGACTCTTGCCGAAGTAAGAGAAAGTCTAGCAGGGGAAATTATCCACCTGAAGGAAAACCTTAAGGATAATAAAGAAAAGGTATTTTCTATGGCAGAAAGAAACCGAGATCGCCTCGAGAAAATAGAACGAGAGGTATTAGCTCGTTTGGAAAGGACTGAAAACAGGCATAGCCAGTTAGAAACGAGAATGATAGCGCAGGAAGAATCCATGTTGCGGAATCCTAGGTCTAGCGAAGGAAGTATAGACGAGAATAGGAGGAATAAATGGGCAGAGATAGAAATACAGCCCACTCCAAAGAATGCAGCAATGCCAAGTGACAGCCCGTATGCCACACCTGGTATGCCAATGGCTATGTCAACACCGCAGGAAAATGCTGTACAGAACCAAATAGTCACAGTTATAAGGGCTAATGATGAAAAACCAAAGAAATACTCTGGGAGTAATTCTAATATGACACCCAAGTACTGGCTTAAAGAAGTTTCCGAGTACTTGAATGATGCGAAAGTACCGCCAGAGCGCAGGTTGAGAGCGATTGAAAAACTCACCGAAGGAGAGTGTGCTCTATGGTTTAGAAGTTTTAGGTACACGTTCGACACCGTTGAGGAATTTCGCCAAGCATTTTTAAGCAGGTATTGGAACGCGAGCGTACAACAAAATCTCAGACTGGACTTGTATTCCAGGCGTTACAGTACTAGTAACCCGACCAAGTACGGAGAGTTTTTTGTGAACCAATTATGCCGTTTTCGCGAGCTCGACGAAGGACTCAGAGAGTCAGACTTATGCATAGCAATAGCTAAGCAGCTGCCGTATGAAGTGCAGCGCCTGCTATTCTCAGCAAACGCCAAAACTGCAATCGATATGGAGGAGGTGCTGAGACAACTTGATTTAACCACAGTGCAGCACGCAAGACAAAGCCGACATGTGGAACAAGTTAATATGACGAATACGCCGATCGAGCCAACGAAGGTGCAGACGAAATGCAAGTCTACAAGCACCGAAACAGAAAAATCCGACTGGCAGCGCGAAGGACGCGAAAACCAAAATTGGAGGCCAGCGTATCGAGGAGGTTCGAACCGTGGTAACCGAGGAAGGAAAAACTGGAATCAGCGTGGTACCAGAGACCAGCAGCTGGATAACAGAAGAAATTACGGCCGAAATGGGAATAACCAAGGATGGAGATCCCAAGAGCAGAGTCGTGGGTTCGATGAAGAGGCGGAAGAACGCTATCATGCATCTTTAAGATACATGGAAGAGCGCGGAGATGATCCAAGACAATCGCGAGTTCACTGGGATGAAGCGGTTCGAAATAGAAGGTCACCCGACATATATCAAAATGATGATGGTGCCAAAAGTCTGGAACTTCAGCAGCATGAAGACAGGCAGAAGAACTCCACAAAGAATGGAGCAATTGAAAAAAAAAACACCAATTTTAAATGACCAGAGAGAGATAGGTTCAGGATGGAGTACAGTAAATGTTATTAACTGGATTGCCAAACCTGAGGAGCTTATCGAAGACCTCGATGAAAGAACGGTCAATGTAAGAAGGGAACTACCTATTATTATTGTAAACATTGCGGGAACGAAAGTAAGAAGTCTCATCGATACTGGATCAACAGTGAGTTTGATAACCCAGGCATTATACAATGAAATCCAGAGTAAAATCCACGTATTGAAAATACCCATTTCAAGCGTGAAAATAAAAGGTGTCATACCAGACAAAGTTATGATATGCAGATACCAAGTATTTTTAGATCTGCAGATAGGGAACTCTACATTCTCACAGAGCTTCCTACTTGTAAATAAGCTGCCATATAACCTTATTGTTGGGATGGATTTCATAAGAGAGTATAAAGTTATTATAGATCTCTCGCAAGACATTGTAATGTTTCGCGCAAGTGAGGGAAAGGAAGACTTAGAACTCTCATTAAGGCATAATGAAGCGAGACAAGAAGAATACGTATGGCATACATACGGAGATATGACTGGGGAGGCAGTGTCGACAGTAGAAGATATTGAGGAAGAGTTGGCAACACTGGCCGCAGACATTGAAAAAGATCTCGAACCAAAATTTGAAGAATGCCTGGAAGAGAAGATTGAGGAAGCTAAATTTGGTCCAGAATATAAGAAAATGCTAAGGGAACTGCTATTCGAGTATAAAGGAGTCTTCGATTCGAGACCTGGCCGGATCAAGAATTTCCAGTATGCGTTTCAAGTCAGCGATTGGACGCCATTTAAACAGAAGCCGTATCCTGTAGCTGAGAAACATTATTTAAAGGTCAAAGAAGCGATACAAGAAATGCTAGAAGCAGGCGTCATTGTAAAGACAGCCACACCTTATGTCAGCCCACTGGTAGTCGTACCGAAACAGGATGGAAGTGTGAGGATATGCCTGGACCTACGAAATTTGAATTCCAAGGTTATACCGGAATTTGATACAGTTCCACCCATTAAGGAGGTACTCAGAAGGTTCAAAGGAAAGACTGTATTCTCAAATCTTGATCTCACGGCAAGTTTTCACCATCTTGCTCTGGAAGAGAAAACAAGTCTGTTAACCGGATTTTTATTTGACCAGCACACGTACTCCTACGTCCGTCTTCCATTTGGATTAAAAACAGCAGGTTCAGCGTTGATACGAGCGCTAGATAGGAACCTATCCGAAGAAGTAAAAGCTACAACCATATGCTACGTAGATGATATACTACTGACCTCTGAAACAGTTGAAGAACATGTCAGAGATCTACGCAAGTTGTTATATGACCTAAGTCAGGCTAACTTCAAGGTCAATATAAAGAAGTCTAACTTTGCTCAGAGAGAAGTTAAATTTCTAGGTCATGTAATCGATGCACAAGGAGTCAGGCCTAATCCGGGAAAACTGGAAGTCATAAAACGTTTCCCGAGACCAACGAAGGTGAAGAACGTCAGGCAATATCTAGGCGTTATTGGATTCTTTTCGAACCATTGTCCGAAGTACACCGAGACTGTAGCACCACTCCAAGACTTACTTAAAAAGGGAGGAAGATGGCGATGGACGGAGCAATGCGAGGAAGCCTTCGTGAAATCTGAACAGATGCTGTTAGATTATGTGAAATTGGGATATCCTGACTACACTCAGAAATTTATCATCCAGACTGACGCATCCTTAGTAGGCATTGGAGCTATGTTGTATCAGGAAAATAAGGACAGGCCAGAGGAGAGAACTTATATCGCATTCATCAGTAGAAGGTTGAGGCCTAATGAAAAGAATTATACGGTCACGGAGATCGAATTACTTGCGATACTGTATGCATTACAGTATTGGCACAAGCTGATTTATGGTTTTAGAATTATTTTGAGAACAGACCATAAAGCCCTAACGTTCCTGCTGAAAACTGACTTGTCGAGTCAAAGACTGACAAGGTGGTCCCTATACATACAACAATTTCAAGTGGAAATAGAATATTGCCCGGGGAAGGACAATATCATACCTGATTTGCTAAGCAGATACCCTACAGCAGAGGAAGAAGAAACTCTAGCTATTGAAATAGAAGATAGAGATCAGAAGACCTTAGATGATCTGAGGAACATCACCGTTTTTCAACGTGAAGATCCCTGGATACGGTTGATGATAAATTACTTCGAGGGAAAGCTGAATAGAGGAACCCCGATGTATGCGGAAGCTGAAGCACTTTCAACGGAATATCTATGGTTTAACCAGATGCTACATAAATGGAGCGACTCTGACCACACAAAAACTAGGATTGTTGTACCACCAGCACTGCAGAGAAGGCTAGTTTGGCTAGCACACCGAGCTTTTGGACATTCAGGTGTTGATAAGACTGTTGCCCTGCTTAAAGAGGCGTTTATTTGGCCTAAACTTAGAGAAACAGTCAGAAATACTATCAGGACATGTGATATGTGCCAACGAGTAAAGCCTAACTCGTACTTAATGAGGCAGAAACCTATACCACTCTTACCAGAGAAGCCATGTCAGCTCCTGGCGCTGGACAACTTTGGGCCCCTGCCTAGAGCTAGAAGAGGAAATAAACACATCCTAGTTGCACTAGACGTGTTTTCCAAAATGGTAGTCCTGTGTCCAATTCAGAAAACCAGTACAAAACAAGTACTTAAGAGGCTGAAGGAAAGAATCATTCCTATATTAGGACAGCCAGAAAACATCTTATCGGATCACGGAAGCTGTTTTACCAGCGTAGAATTTCGCAGGGAGTTGGAAAATCTGGGCATAAGACAGATTTTGTCCACGGTTAGGCACCCGGAGTCGAACTCAGCTGAGAGAGTTATGAGGGAGGTGCAGAAATACATGAAGATATACTGCTCTACTGAGAATTGGAAATGGATTGACGTGCTTGAGATTATTGAATATTGTATCAACAATACTGTGCACGAAGCTACAGGAGAGGTGCCAGTGAGCCTACATCTCGACAGAAGACCCGAGAGGCCATGGAATAATGTCATCCAGACACCCGTCGATGCACAACTTGGACGTGAGTTGAGAATCCAGAGGACGTTCGAGTATCTCAAGAAACAAGCAGATAAACGACAGCGGAGAAACAGGAGGAAACGTTATCATAGACCGCTACTCGTGGGAGAATACGTCTTATTGAAAAAACCCGCCAGTTCAGATCCAGAGAGCAGGAAATATAAGAAATTTCAGCACGCTTATCTCGGACCCTACCTGATTATAAGGGATCTGCAGAATAACGCATATCGGATAAAAGATGAGGCAACAGGTAGAGAAGTTGTGGTAAATGCCGCAAATCTGAAGTTATATAGTCCACCAGAAGACTATGAAGCGAGAGAAGAGCAAGCTACACACATTCAAGTGAACGAGGAATCATTACGTATGCACGGAAAGGTTCTGGAGAAAAGCTTGCAGACTCGAGAAGGGTCGAAGAAAAGAAAACAGCTCGCCAGCCCAGCGGACACGAGGGGAGAATGCAGCTGTCGACTGCAGGAGTTTTACGACCAGTTAAAGGGAGCCGCTGTAGAGTTAGAGGAGATGAATGAACAATTGAGACAGGAAAACGAAAGTCTACGAGACAGCAGACAAGAGTGGAGTGGGAAAACGTGAAAGCCCATTGCCAAGAGCAATGACCGCTTAAAGCAAACACTGCAAGGAGTTGATACCAGCTGATAGGCCCGAAAAAGTCACTTATGAAATGAATTTTTCGAACTTAGCAGGAGAAAGATGTGCCCAACTGGTCACGGCAGTCTGGTATCGAACTCAGGGCCTTATCAGAGAAGACCAGGCAAATGGTTATGCCTAAGGTCGAACCAGTGGTCTCTAAGGGGGAGCCATTATATGGAACCCACAGAGCAATGAGAGGTCTACTGACACATAATAGTCTAGCGTGATTTCACGATTATTTAGGTGCAAATCATAGCAATTGAAAGGAGAAATTATAAGCAAAATGCAAGGGAATGTACGTTTTCAGTGCATACGAAGTCGAGAGAGGCTAGTATTGAAGTCTGACAAATGACTTTTAAAAGTAGGCGGAGTAGCCCAGGCGCCTACGGAACTATTTCTGTCTAGGGCGGTCAGACAGCTCAAAATTAATGACCCGGGAATCCACCGGTCGACAACGAGCGAAGCTTTGGCGGGACCAAGCCCACAAGAAATTAATTAATTACAGATAAATGGAGCATTGTAATGCAATGGAACTTACACATAGATGAATGTATTCACGGAGGAGTAATTTAGGAGTGGTTTTTCACCTAAAATTACGCCTAATTCTCAAAATGACCGCATTGCAACCTAACTCACGCTCGAGAGCATGAATACTTTAACCAACCAGCGGGAAATCCCCACCGTAGCATCCCACGCGCTGAACTAAGGCAATTAATTGTAATTAATTGGCCGAAGCGATCGCCGGCACGCGAGTGTTTTTAAAACCTCCACGCCTAGATAAACAAGATGCTGTTGTTATTTCGGCTGAAGACGGAGTATTTCAAGAAGGGAGTCGCTCTCACGTGTCCCGTGAACTATTTTGCGCAAGAAACCAATATAAGGGAAGAGCACCCTACGCCAAGGGTCACTTGTTGGGCAGTCGAAGTCACTTGTTGGGCAGTCGAAGTCTGTTATGGTTCAGTGGAAAGCAGTTGAAGACGTCAGACGGTCGCTCGAGTTGGAAGTTAGTTCTTTGTCTACAAGCGCTCTGCAGTAAGCACGCCAATTATTAAAATATCAGCGTACCGCCGTTGAAGACAATGGAGGCAAATTGTAAGCTTCATCAGTGATAATGAAGTGCATAAAAGGTAACAAAGTGCAGATATTGCTTTATTATCTGACACAGATATAAATTCGCTACAGCGAATAGGAACTGATAATGTTTGGAACAGTTCGTATACCGGAAGGCATTGTCAATTATATGACATCAGCATTAGGAACACTCCAGTGATGGGAAAGTGGAAGTTATTGCCACCTATCCAGGACAGTGAGGTAAACGGGAGTGCAGGGAACTAGGATCGAACATCTATAAAAGCGCTACTAGATTTCACGGAGACCAGCGGTTATCATAAGTCATCGCATCTCTGAGGTCAAGCATAGGTGAAATCCAGATTAAGGATCAACATGTGAAATGATAGATGAAGTGTATAAATTGTGAAATAATAATTTAAAGTGTTAATGTGTTTAATGTTTAATATTCAGTGTTTATCAGTGGTAAAGGCCACTTGTGGTAATATGTGCATCATGTGTAAAAAGTGTGAATCTCAGTGTTGTGTATTGGATATCATGATGGATTAAGTCAATCATCATGGTAGAGCTCAGGCGGAGATACTGGTACTTTCCAGCCAGAAGGAAACGTGAGTAAACATGCAAATAATAACATTATAATGGCATAGTTCACCATGTAACGATTAATCACTTTGAAATTAAAGAAGTAATAGTCACTTACTGAACGAGTTTTCACCACTCGTCTTGAATAAAGTATGACTTGGAAGGTGATTTGCTTAGGACCATGTAGGTCAAAAATAGTGATGGATCTAAACGTTAAAATAATAATAATAATAATAATAACTGGGGTCGGCAACCATAAAGTAAGGGCAGAATTGGCCTAAGTAATGTTCAAATAGTGTCATGTCTAATTTAAGATACTGTCATTTGGTAAACAGTAAAGAATGTAGTGTGGAATATCGCGAATACGAGAGTTTTTCTCAGTGTCAGTGAAAATTTTGAATGAATATGTGAATTTAAAGTAAGCCAGTATATTTATACATTTGTGTTAGGAGCTATGTAAAGCTTTGGCTTAAATAATATAACATGAAGAACGCAGGTACCTTGATAATGGAGTCATATATGTGAAATATTGTTTAGCCGCATATAGCGTGCAGATTAACGTAGAATCCAGTGATTTACGTAAGATAAGCACGGGAAAGACTAGTATAGCTTGCGCGTGAGGTGAAAATTGGCTTAATCTTCGAGAAGTATCGCCTTTGTGCATACTATATGTGTTACGCAGCGATTTGGATAGATTCTGTCTATTGCCAACGCTTGCATTGAATTATAGCCACTATGGACGCCCAGCGAGGCGCGGTGAGCATTTTTACTTATGATCTGCCCGAGAGGTAGAATCATATTCGTCGACGAGGAACGTGGTTCCAAAAATATATATATGTAAATGACAGCTGCTGATGATAACCATGGGGTTTCATTATGATGCGCGTCTTTAAAGCCACAAGTAATCACCTTAGAACGGCAATGCTATCATTAGAATTCCACCCCTGCCATGAATGTTTAATAGGAGCCATTTGAGCCCAAATACACTGTAAAGTTAGGTGTTAATTAATTAAATGACTCAATTACTTAGGACCATGCCTAGCGGATCTTTATTGTTATATAATTGTAAACAAGGATGACCTTGACGGAAGAGAGAGACAGGAAATATAGACCATTTCCGTGGCAGCCATCTTGGAGAGCTGTCTGGAACTAATTTTATGACCTGCTGAGGGGAGAGAGGTCGCTCGACCGATCCCTTGTCAATTACGGTCACAATAGGACACTGAGAGGTCTCGGTATTCAATAATGCAATTAAAATATGAGTATTTTAGTGATGCAAATGGAATTAATTGGTGTATGGCAACTCACATACGTGGTTGAACCATAGAAATCTGATGATATTTGGCGAAGTTATCCTCTGAGGGGGAAGGCTGAACCAAAATAATGTAGGCATCTTCTTTAAAGTGCATTTTGCCAGTTTATGCTAATTTAGGAAAAACGGGTATGTGTTTTTTTTCCCAGAACATGACACAGTTGTATCTATAATAAGCCCGACAAGACCCAGATAATCATTATATGGTGAAACTATAGATATTCTATCCATGTTTATGTTTATTTTATGATTAAGAAGCATGACTCAATTTCCTAGAGCGTTCATAGGGATGGAAAGAAGGAAGATGATTCGCACGACACAACAAAAAAAATATTTGCTAATAAATGTAGGAAACATTGATGTAATGATAATTAAAGTAAATGTCGTAGAAGACGGAATAATGTCTTAGAAATTCATGTTTATGTGACATGTGGTTTTTGTGTTAAGATACTTCCATTAAATAAGATTGTGTCACATGACGGACACTATGAAAACCTTGTAATCTGAACTATTATTGACAGGATATTAGAAGTAGGTTTGAGTGCATTGTAGCGCTATTTTTATGGAGAAAGCTCACAGAATAACCCTATTTATTTGTGGGAATTAATTGTAATTTGTCCTTTGTTGTGTATTTGTTTTACAGCCATGATTTTAGACCAGTAAATATTTTATTCATAGGAATGTTGTGTATTTCCTGTAGAGTAGTTACCTGGTAGACTCAAATCCTGAACATGTGGTCGTATTGTGGGCATGAACGTCCCATACCTCGAAAGACCGTGAGCTAGTTGGGATACGAACACATGGTCCACATGGTGACAATCGGGTACAATATATATATATATATGTGTGTATCAGTTTCTTGTGGACACGATAACTGCCGTAATTTTGCACCAATCACTTTGAAATTTTTATCGAATATGTATACCCATAAAATATCGGTCGTGTTCGTTACTGGGCTAAATCGGTCGAAGGGGATGAAAATGGGGGACTTTTTCGAAAAAATGAAATATTGCTATAACTCTCTTAATATGTGAAATATCGAATCCGTTCAAAGTTCATACCATGTACCGGAAGAAGCTCAAAAATTTATGTTTGAAGAGTTTTTTTTATAGCACCAACCATTGACCAAAGGGGTTGGAAAAAGTGGGTTTTTCGGGAAGCATTAATCATATCTCTCTTAATAGGCACAATATCAAAACCGTACAAAATGGGCAATATTCCCCTAATAATTACCTAAAACTTTTGTCTGAAAGAATTTTTGAAATGACCCACCATTACGCCAAGGGATGAGAAAAATTATTTAGGAATTATAAGAAAATGCCAAGAGCTATCAGTGGTTGCCATGGCAACACTACTAAATTGATGAGGGATGAGCCAGCAGACGTTGCCATGACAACGCACTTGCGCGAGATCAGATTCAGATTTCCATCTAAGTGTGAAGCGGCTTTGGTGACGTAACTGGTAGCATGCCCAAGGTCGCGGGTTCAAAGCCGGCCAATGTCGTCGGATTTTCTAAGAGCGCTAAAAATCCCTCAGTATGCTTTCCTTCGGAGGGGAGGATCCAACGTTCGTTGCGAGTTGCTGATTGCAGTGGCATCTAGTAGCCAAGTTCACAACTAGGTGTCGTTGACGGTAGTATCTGGTAGCAACATTAGGAACTACTGTTTGAAATTGAGCGTCTGCATTCCTTACCTGAATTACAGACTAATACAGCCATCAAAATTCACACCGTTTATCAGACAGATTCTACACTCACCCAAAGTACACGGGGTTACATGACCGCGTTGTCGCAGCCCCTAAATTGAGGAACCAACCAACATCTCTGCGGGAGATATAATTTTGCGTGAAGAAGTAACAGACCGTTACATAGTTATACATCAGTGTCGAAACCTTGCATAAGGACAGTGTGACCACAAGTATAAAAGTGGACTCCAAATGACAAGATGTTTACCGTCATCATAAGACAATAAAATGTTTAAAATATGCATAAAATGACGAAAAACAAAGTTAATTAATCTCCAATTATAAAATACTTTCACGCAATAAATGAGGTCTGATCCTTCTACGAAAACCTGCATATTCTGCCTATTTTCGCCTATCCCCAAGTTTGTCCGGTGAAATCTACCTCCGCCTTCCGGCGTGCCGAGAGGACTTTTTTTAAAAGTTAGTTAGTTATTGAGGTTTTCATGGCGGAACTACGAGGCCAACTGCCCCTAATAAGCACAATAGATTATTCGTTATTTGTAGTAATTAAATGATTATTCAGCTTCCATCGATAGCAGATATTAATATATTAAAATTACCAGCCCTACTAAGAATACAGCGACTTCTTCTTCTTCTGCTTCTCTCATCCCACAGCTGCGATCCTTCTCCCGCACCTGTTTCCATGGAGATCCCAGCAGACCACAGTCGACAACTCAATAGAGGATTCTCAGATATACGAGGAAATCGGCTGGAAAATTACTTGTTGCTATAAAGGATATCCATTCGAGCGCAGACAGATGCAAGGAAAAGTCCCAACACGAAGACGTTCTTCCAAAATTAAGTACTGTGCACGTCTTGGAATAAATGATGACAATTATCTTTCGACGTCAGTCACCGAGAAAATAAGTTATCAACTAGTAAGTGAGAACATTCCGAAGACCGCTGGGGGAGAAATTTTTATTCCCTGTGTGTTATGTTAATGGCAAGTAAGAGGGTTGTGGTGATCGTTTCTTTGAGTGGCGAAACATTGATGTTATCTGATCTTCTTCTTCTTTTTCTTCTATTCCCTTATGCCTTCAAGCGTCGGGGTAACCTCGTTTGAGCCATTTCTACCATTCCGCTCTATTTCTGCCCGTTTCCACTCCGGTCGTCGTCGTTATATCCGCCCAATCCGAGGCTACTTGCTACTCGAGGCCCTTTCTTATTTCAAATAACTACCTAAAACATTTCATATCAACTGAAATACAAATCTTATTATTATTATTACAGATAACTGAAGCTGCTGTAACCAAGCCAACGAGCGAACGAACAATTCCATCTAATGCCGCTGCGAATCTGACGGTCATCAGCCTCAGCAGCAGACCTAAAGTCAGCATTTTCAGCTCTACAGGCAAAATACAAAGGTCATTTCAAGTTTTATATCACTGACAATCACTTAAAATATCAATGAATAATTTCATTACTTAAAACAACCAATACTTGAAAATAAAAATTTTCTCCCCTCAATAAAAACGAGGAGATAAAATTTATTCAATTAACTTTATAAATTACAAATTAAGGGCTAAAAGGAGCACCATTTAGGAGCACCAGTACCTGCCACCATCCCATGGGCACTTGTTCGCGCTCCGCGCTCACAGTAAACAGGGGATGTTTACTGCCCTAAAACTTGACTTGACTTGTAGTTTTCCGAATCACTTTACCTCCACATGGGCGATTAGCCCAACGTAGAGTGGTTTGTTGGGTTACCTTCCCATCCTCCATATTTATCCCCTGGAGACAGGGTGCCCTAGATGGTCAGGGTTTGGGCAGGCATTTCCTCCTTACCCACTTATGTATGGTTTTCCCGCCAATACTCGGGTGGCTGATTGCAGTGGTTTCCCACTGGGCAATGGGGCCGCCACATCCCTACGCCATGTTATCTGATCTTAATGGTAAATAATACAGCACAGTCAGTAGCATGCTGAACTGCTATGCCCAAGATTGCGGGTTCAAACCCGGACGAAATCGTCAGATTTTTTAAGAACGTTAAAATCCTTCAGTATGCCTTCCTTCGGAGAGTAAGTCTAGATTTATGGCACCTAAAAGAACCTACCACTGCAATTGGTGGTGTGTAAACACATTTGTAGGTTATATTTGGCTAGTACACAATGCTCTATCAAGTTGCAACGTTCGCCGCTAGGTGTGAGTGACAGTAGCCAAATTTGGAACTACTTGAAATTGCCCATGGGCGTTCAATCAAAAATACCCCGCTTATGGCCATTCATATATCTGCGAATCATATATCATATCAATGGTAAATAATATGATGAACGTGATCACTAGAGACGAGAATTATAGGCACTAAAAACAGTTAAAAAAGGCAGGCATATAGGCTCTTAAAATAGCCAAAATAGGCATGTAAATAGGCACTAACGTGTAAAATAGGCAACAAAATAGGCATAAAAAATTCTTGTAATTTAATAACATATTTAATTACTATAAAAAGAATTATCAATAAGCAACTTATAATTTAATAACATACTTATCTCATATATAATAGTGAAAGTCTGTCTGTATGTATGTAGGTATGTATGTGGGTGAGTGGGTGGGTGGATATGTTCCGTATACAAATCTACACCGTTCCACCACTCTCAACCAAATTTTGCATACACATAGTTTAGGACCCAGAAGGAACGGCAGGCTACATGAATTTTCGATAGTCTTTCTCATTCTTCTGATTTCGGCCTTTTTGCACTCAAGCAAAGGCTAATAAAAGAAGAAAAGAAACTGATGAAGTAATAGCAAGGCCATCTCCATAGCAACAGTAGCTCGAGACGGGACCACCAAGTTTCCATATATCTTGGTAAGAGGCCATGCTACACCGACTGCCAGCTAGATCTCATCCCTCCAAGCTGCTTTAAACTGTCTGTCCATTCAACACAAGATAGGTTACAGCACCAACGCACCGATCGCCGCTGCATTTTCACTCCCAGCTGAGCGCATCCCTCCTGGCTGCTTTAATCTGCCTGACCATTCAACACAAGATAGGTTACAGCACCAACGCACTGATCGCGGCTGCATTTTTACTCCGAGCTGGATCGCATCCCTCCTGGCTGCTTTAAACTGCCTGTCCATTCAACACAAGATAGGTTACAGCACCAACGCACTTTGATCGCCACGGCATTTTCACTGCCAGCTGGATCGCATCCCTCCTGGCTGTATGGCAACAGTAGCTCAAGACGGGACCACCAAGTTTCCATCTATCTCGGTAAGAGGCCATGCTACACCCACTGCCAGTTAGATCGCATCCATCCAAGCTGCTTTAAACTGCCTGTCCATTCAACACAAGATAGGTTACAGCACCAACCTACTGTGATCGCCGCGGCATTTTAACTGCCAGCTGGATCGCATCCCTCCTGGCTGCTTTTAACTGCCTGCCCATTCAACACTCAGATGCTTACCGGATATACTGTATATTAATTCACTGTTAGATTGCAGCGCCAACCTAATGCGGCTTTTGAAGGGGACAATACCTGAAACGAAGGGTTTTTAACTTGGAGGCTTAATATCGAGATTGAAAAAACGCGAAAACATGGCACTAAGTTAGTTCTTTTGTTATTCGATCAGCATAAAGTTTATGATATTAATTCACACACATACAAACGGGTAAATTTTCAATATAAAGAAAAGCGAAATACAAAACGAAGGGTTGTTAAGTTTGGAGGCTTAATATCGAGATCCCAGGCGCTATTTCTGGTGACTTTCGAGAATTCCCATTCTTGTTCGTGGGGTAAACACATATTGAGAAATGAGAATATAATTCTGTCTAGCACACCATCTGCAATATAATGCACTTTAAAATACAGTCAAAAGGCATCAAATAGGCAATTATACTACAAATAAGCACAAAACCATGAAATAGGCATTTATAGGCACAATAAAACCAACGAAATCTAGCCTAAAAAACCTAAAACGGATTTATATCTCGAAAGCCTACGTTTCTAAACACAGGAATAAAATAGGCAAATAGGCAAATTCCCGTCTCTAGTGATCACTATTGCTACAACTGCTTCAATGATTTTACCACCACCTTCTAACTTAAAAACTAACTACTGTAATATGCAAGAGGAAGTAATTGATAATGAAATTAAAGAAACGGTGAAGATGATCATGATGATGACGGTGATGATGATAATTGTTGTTTTAAGGGCCCATCATATAGGTTATCGGCCCCTAATGAAATTATATAAAATAAAATGATGAGATAAACAAGTTGTTCCGTGAAGAACTATACAGCCTATTTTCATATATCCTGCTCATTTTAATTGTCTCTATCAACATACAACATTTCAGTTTAATTGCTGTAACAGATTCGTAGATATTGAGAACCATCTAAAGATTTCCTATGGTCGCCAGGATGGATATTTATTTTTGTACTATTACATTAAGACTATTGTGTACGTGTGGTATTCAAACTTCAATCGCATGATTAGAACACAAGAAGTAAAAACGAGATTTTAAAAGTACGCACACCAGCCATCTTGTGATTATGCAAACAATTGAAATAAATTAGATGCCAGTGGATCAACATTTGTATAAGCATTTAACGTGCAATGTTTCACGGCACTCGGATAGTTAATTCGCGAGAAACGTCCATTTAAATATTTATACTTCGCGTCGCCGCCATGTTGGATTTGTGCTCACCAGGTTACTGAAAGTCCTATAGGTGAACATATGTTCATAGTCTATGAACATAAAAAAAAATCAGTTTGGTTGCTGTAAAAGATTCATAGATATTGAGAACCGTCTAAATATTTCGGAAGCTCGCCATTTAGGATTGTTATATGTATAGGCCATAGAGTTATGTACCATTCAAGAACAATCATTGCCTAGCTTCACTATTCAAACTTTCACTTCGATCGCATGATTACGACACAAGAATAAAAACTTAATTTTAAAATTTCGCACAGCCGCCATCTTGAGGTTATGTAAACAATTGAATTAAATTAGATGGCAGTGCATTACAATCTGCAAAATCACTTACTGTACCATATTTCACAGCGCTCAGAGAGTTAAATCACGAGAAAAGTCTATTAAAATATTTCAAATTCGCTTGGTCGCCATGTTCGTTTTGTACTTTACAGGTTTATGAAATATACATAGGTAAACTTGTATCAGTACCCTTTATCACCGTACAAAATTGCATGATGATATCTGTAAGAGTTTCGGAGATATAGAATGTCAGTGAAATATTTCGCACAGCCGCCATTTTGAGGTTATGTAAATAATTGAACTAAATTAGACTCCAGTGCATTACAATGTGTATACACATTTGCTGTACCAAGTTTCATTATTTTTGGATAGTTAAATCGAGAGAAATGTCTATTTAAAAGTCTCAATTTCGCTTGACCGCCATGTTGGTTTTGTAGTCACCAGGTTTTTGAAAGTCTCATAGGTGAACTTCTAGTAGAGCCCTTTATCACCGTACACAATTTCAGGGAGATATCGTTAATAGTTTCGGAGATATTGAATGCTAGTGAAATATTTCGCACAGCCGCCATGTTGGATTGGTGAGACGTAACAAAATTTGAAGGGCACGGTCGAGGTCACCGGGAATAGTGCTATGAACTCACCGAGTGTCATTGAAATCGCTCCAGCCGTTTAGATTTTATTAGGGGGACACACACACACACCTCACACACACACACACACACACACACGCACACACACACGGACAAAAGGTGATCTCATAAGCCTATTTTTTCAAAATTGAAAATTGGCAAAAAATAGCCCACTGCCAGAGGGGTGAAAACGAAAATGGTTTTGATAAAACAGACAGTGAGCCCTAGCAATACCGTAATGTCTATTTTGGATAAAGGGCGGGAAAACGTGGATGATGAAAAACAATTAAGGCATTTTGAACAATATACATAGATAAGTAGGCCTACATAATAAACGCTTACAAAGAGTAAACCAACAATGAAAGTCTTGTTGTTATTTGAGTCTTCAGTCTTTTGACTGGTTTGATGCAGCGCTCCAAGCCTCCCTGTCCTGAGCTAATCGTTTCATCTCTACATAGCTACCACACCCTACATCTAACGTTGGTCTACCCCAACAGTTCTTGTCCTCGACCCTTCCTTCCATAACTAAGCTTGCTATTCCTGGGTGCCTTAGTATATATCCTACCAACCTATCTCTTCTCTTCATTAGCATTCGCCAGAAACATCTCTCCTCTCCCACTCGTCTTAATACCTCTTCGTTTGTAACCCTATCTACCCATCCAATCTTCATCATTCTCCTGTAACACCACATTTCAAATGCTTCAATTCTCCTCTTTTCTGCTGCACCAATAGTCCAAGTTTCACTTCCATAGAGTGCAATGCTCTAGACAAAGGTTTTCAAAAATGTCTTCCCAATACCTAAATCTATATTCGATGTCAACAGATTCCTTTTCTGTAGGAAAGCTTTCCTTGCCAGAGCCAACCTACTTTTTATATCCTCTATGCTTCGTCCATCACTGGTTATTTTGCTTCCTAAGTAACAGAAGTCTCCTACTTCCTTTAGTTTCTCCCCTACTAATTTGATGTCCATAGAGGTTTCTGATTTATTGCGGCTGCATTCCAATATTTGTGTTTTACATTTATTAATTTTCATCATGAATTCTTTCCCCAAGACGGAGTCCATACCATTCAAAAACTCATTCAAGTCTTAAACATAAATAAAACTTCAAAAATTCGTCACTGTTTCTCATGAGCCGGATGACGAGGTCTGTTGACGGCACGTCATCACGTAGAAGAAGAGTGAGGGTGTGTTAGGCAGTTTGAGTGTTGTTCGCAAATCGGCCAAGTCTACACACAGCAAGAGTGTGTGTCACGGTAAGGTGGGCGCTGCAAGGACACACGGGGTGAAATGAATGAGAATGAAGCCTACTTACTACAACAACTGACTACTCACATACATCTAACTTAAATACGAGATTAAGAAATGGGAAAAAAATGTCCTCAATCCTTGAAGAATGAGGTTTGAGGAAATTTGGTGGAAATAGAGACATGAAAGGCCGATAGGGAAGGGAAATAAGAGAGGATCCACCCTAGAGTCACTAAAAGAGGGACACAATCCGGATCCAGCGCATGAATCCCTTGGGATCGTTAACTCCTGAACTGACCAGCCGGTAGCAGAAGGTAGGAGATGTCATGGAAAGTAGAAAAAGAGGGCTGACCTTCTCGAAGAATGAGGGTATCGAGAAATATGAGACAAGGGACAATTATGGCAGGAAAGTGGAAGACTCCTTAGACCTTTGATACCGTAATACCGCCATGGTCAGAAGAAAACTATTATTGACCAAGGGAGATCGACAGGAAAGATGGAGAGGAGTCCGGCACAAGTAAGTGAAAATAACGCGTGACACTGCTAGGGTCTTGTGTTCGCCAACAACGTCCCACCAGTCGCGTGACCCTGGGTGGAAATACATTGTAGCTTGAAACGAAAAGCAGCGATTAGTACCACGTGTGTAAAATATAGCCATTTATATTTCTCTACATCGAAAGTGAATTAAAATAACTTGAAAATAACTTCTTTGTTTCAAATTAATGTTTGTAATACAGTTTATCGCAAGACTAGGCAAATAAATTTGTACTCCATAAATACTCGAGCAGCAGAAGATCAATATTACATCCTGCCGCTACCATTGAAAGCGCGGTAATAAACATACAAGTTAACACACGCTGTAACATAGCAGCGATATAAGCAGGTTTTTGTGGACTTGTTTTCCGCACTTCTTGGAACAGATAGCAATCAAAGTGGAATGTACGTGTGTGTATGCTATCATAGCAGCAGTCATCGCGGTCCAGCCTACTGAGCAAGGGAGAGGGAAAACTAGGTAGAAAGAGGCCGTCCTCTTATTACGTAATCACAATGAGAGGGGGTTTCAAAGCTTATGCTTACGTTGATTATGTATGGAGGGGGGGAAACTATATGATTACGTAATGACTTAACGAATAACTCATTTTACACCCTTAATAAAATTAGTAGATTACTTTCTAAGTTGAATGTAAAGGTAAATCTTGTTTTACTTATAAAATTATCAGATGCCTTACCGTGTCCTGTAAGTTGATAAAGGGGGCGTGGTGGCGCAGCGGTCAAGCTGTTGGCCTCTCACAACGGCAGACCGGGTTCGATTCCCAGTCAATGTATGTGAGATTTTCAAAGTGAAATGCCATGTCTTGTGGTTCGGATTCCACGTAAAAAGGAGGTCCCGTGGCTTATGATCTCAAGATTAACGGTCACGTAAAACTACAATCTTCCTTTCCTGTAAGTTGAATATATGATGATAATAATTCTTGTTTTACGGGGTTCAACGTCTAGGTTATCGACCCCTTATGAAATGAAATGTTATGAAATGAAAGGATGAGGATAAAAACTACCAGAGATGAAAACGAAAATGGTTTGTATAAAACAGACAGTGAGTCCCAATATTAAGTTGAATGTAAAGGTAATTTTTGTTTTACTTAGAAAAATAGCAGAAACCTTACCTTGTAAGTTGAATGTGAAAAACAAAATTGTTTCACTTCTAAAATAAATAAATAAATAAATAAATAAATAAATAAATAAATAAATAAATAAATAAATAAATAAATAAATAAATAAATAAATAAAATGTGTATACGTTAACCATTTTAAAATTGTTAACAGTTTTATCCGTATTGACTAATGGTAATACGTAATTGTGAAATCTGCCTTGTACTCTATATACTGTGAAATTATGTTTCAGAAATATTTAAAGTTGCATGTTTCAGTATGACAATGATATCTTCATCAGCGGTGAATAGTTTAAATTACCATGCTAAATTGTAATGGATATCATTACAAAATGTTGAAATTAAAATAAAATGAAAAGTTATATATTACACAATATAAATAAGTTGTTACTAAAAAATGTTGTTATGAATAATACTGGTGAAATTCTTAAAATATTTTCTTTATAATTCTACCTTACGAATCTGCCCAAGTCCCATTCCTTTAATTTGGTTTACTGAAGTAGTAGTAAACGAAGCCGCTGCCAGATGGATAATGAGGTGAAAACGTAGTGGTACAGGACACCGCTTCCAGTTGGATAATGAGGTAAAAAACGAAAAACTTCAATGGTTATTTAGCCTTCTAACCTCAATATACCATCAGTCAAGTCCCACTTATCGGCTCACTCTTGCTGAATGAGCTGTTCATGGGATATTACAATGTGCGGATCAGTTCTTTAAACCCAACATTCGAGCATAATACATGTGCATATGCCACATGAACCACTCAGAATGTGGCTGGTCATAATTTATATAATGTTTGAAAATACTGCGATACTCTCAATTAAAATACATTGATAAAGCAATACCATATTTGGATCAATCATCCTGTTTTAACTTACTTCTGTGACAATAACGAGTATGCATAGGCTACTGCATACACAGGTTATCAGACACGATCAACACACTCCGAAGGGCACGGGGCGATGTAATTTCTACATTACTCTTTATTGTAGCTCTAGAAAAAAATAATTCAACAACTACCAATCAATCCAGGGAAGCCTCCGTGGCTTAGGCGGCAGCACGCTGGCCTCTCACCGCTGGGTCCGTGGTTCAAATCACGGTCACTCCATGTGAGATCTGTGCTGGACAAAACGGAGGCAGACAGGGTTTTCTCCGGGTACTCCGGTTTTCCCTGTCACAATTTAATTCCAGCAACACTCTCCACTATCATTTCATTTCATCTGTCATTCATTTAATCATTGCCCCAGAGGAGTGCGTCAGGCCTCGGCAGCCGGCACAGCCCATATCCTCGCCGCTAGATGGGGGATTCATTCATTCCATTCCTGACCCGGTCGGAGACTGGAAGCAGGTTGTGGATTTTTTTCAATCAATCCAGGAAGGACCATATTTAACAGACAAGCACAGTGATAGCATAAGCGGATGATGTAGCATTAATTGCAAGGAACAGTAAAGCATTAGAAGAGAGCTATGTCCTGTTGGAAGAAAGTGACGAAAGTTAGGATTAGAAGTGAATGCAGGTAAAACTAAGTACAGTATATGAAGATGGGAGACTCCAGAGAGGCAAGAAGAGATCCGTATATTAAATTAAATGGGAAAGAATATCAAAGAGTAGATGAATTCAATTATTTGGGCTCAATAATAACGGAGGAAAACAGAACATCAGTGGAAATACAAGAAAGAATAGAAAGTGAAAATTGATGATATTACGCTCTGCGAATCAAGTTTAAATCCAGAAAAGTTAGTAGGAATACTAAAGTAAAAATTTACATTACAATACTAAGACCTGTGGTTATGTATGGATCGGAAGGTTGGGTTCTGAATAGAAGAGAAGAAGACTGGCTGCGAAGATGGGAAGATCTTGAGGAAAATATACGGCCCAGTGAGAGAGGAGGCAAGTTGGAGAATAAGGACAAATGTGGAAAAACAGGATGGCTTTGGAAAGGCAGATATTGTGGTGAAAATAAAGCAGGGGAGGATAAGATGGGCTGGACACGTACAGAGAATGCGTAGTGTCAAAAGGGTGTTTATGCAAAGGCAGGATGGAAGTAGAAGAAGAAGAAGAAGAGGAGTAAGACCCAGGAGACGGTGGATAGATGACGTGGAAGACGACCTTAGGAGTCTGGGAACCAGGAACTGGAGAAGGAAGGCGGAAGATAGAGATGAATGGAGGCAAGTGATAAAGGAGGCCAAGGTTCTTCAGGGACTGTAGGCCTAAGCGCCGACCAGTAAGTAAGAAGAGCACTGGGCAGATGCCCTGAGTCCCCTTAGTCCCTAAATTGAATTAAGAACAACAACAACAACTGAAAGAAAAACGGACTCACTTTTGCACTAAAGCCTAGTATGCAAACCACTTAGGAACGGAATGCAATCTTAATAATAATATAATACAAGATCGACTCCAGATCAGAACATTAATCAACAACCATCATTTCTCAGCGAAAATGACTACTAGTAACAAACAATCCTGGACTAAAGAACGAACGGGGAAAGATTTTCAGGGCCCAGATGAGATTTTGGGAGAAGAAAACAAGTAGTTCTGGGAAGAACTATAGTCTATTTTCATATATCTTACTTATGTTAATTGCTTCTATCAACATACAATATTTCAGTTTGACTGCTGTAATACATTCGTAGATATTGAGAAACGTCTAAATATTTCGGATGGTCGCCATGTAGAATTTTAATATATGTAAACCATATAGTTATATACTATTACATGAAGATTGTTGGTTAGGTGTATTATTCAAACTTCAATCGCTTGATTTGGACACAAGAAATAATAAAAACGAAATTTCAAAAATTCACACAGCCACCATCTTGGGGTTAGGCAAACAATTACTAAATTAGATGTCAGTGCATTACAATTCTATACTTATTTGATGTGCCATGTTTCACTGCGTTCGCATGGTTCAATCGCGAGAACAGTCTACTTAAATGTTTCAAATTCACTGGGTCACCATGTTCGTTTTGTACCCAACAAGTTTTTGAAAGTTATATAGATGAACTTTTAGAAGTGCCCTTTATCACGTACTAAATGTCAGGGTGATATCAATAATAGATTTTTGAGATATAGAATGCCGATGCAATATTTCGCACAGCCACCATGTTGGATTGGTAAGTCGTAACAAAATTTGAAGGGCACGGTCGTGGTCGGACAAAATAGTACTACAACCTTAAGGAGTTTCATTGAACGCGCTTAAGCCGATTAGATTTTATTAGGGGGTGACTCATGCACATACGCACACTCACACACGCACACCCACACGGACAAAAGGTGATCACATAAGCCTATTTCTTCATAAATGAAAATAGGCTAAAACATCATTAACAAGGTACTATAGCGCTCCTCATATGGACATAACGATGTTAAAATCTAGGCTAATATAGTACATTATGCAACGAGCCTATAATGGCTATAATTAAGACACGAGTATGTTTATAAAACGACCGTATGCGAGTTTTATCATTTCCATACGAGTGTCTTAATTACCATTATAGGCGAGTTGCATACGACTGTATATGTTTGACGATAATTATACCTTTATTATATGTTTTAACATAAATATTCATAAATATCTGTTTAGTCACTAGAATTTTGTGATCGGGTGCTGCGATGGGTAGGATATCTCTGTTTTCCAAGCTCTCTGGTCGACCGACGCATGCGCTCTGTGTGCTTTAATGCCATATGTTCAGATTGTGCTCGAGTGTTCAGTAAAACTGGCACCGAAATCGTTTGAAAACAACGCGCTGTGTAGAAATTGGATTTGGGGATATTAAGGTACAGTGCTATTTCTTGTCTCATATTCACAAGTTTATTTACGCGAACATATGGACGGTGCACTTTCGGTAATTTATATAGACTTGATGGATTTTGAGCGCATGTGCGAAGGTATCCTTATCTAATTGGTCACACAACTGTTTCTTGAGCTCTGATTGGTTGGAGAAACTGTTTCATAATGAAAAATAGTGTTATAATGAGCCTCATTATGATACAGTTTTCTGACAAATAATAGTCAGGGTCGAACATAAATAATGTTATGGGTTTTAAGTCCCATTCGTATTTTGTATTTGTATTTTGCACTGAAAGGAATCATTAATAATTTTACTAAGCCATGTATTTGTCTTTTCAGGACGGGTCAGGGAAGGGATTATGAAAGGAAATCGGCCGTGGACCTATTGAAAGATACCGTCCCGGCATTTTCCTGGTAGTGAAAGTGGGAAACCACGAAAATCATTTTCAGGACGGCCGAGGCGGGATTCGAACCCACGCTCTCCCGATGCCAGCGAGACACTAGGTAGCGCGTTAGTGCTCTCGGCCACCTTGGCCGGTAAATAGATCTGAAACGTCCCAATAACCTACCTGCACGGCTTCCTCAGATTTAAGCACACTCAAATGCCAATTGATTGTGCCGAGATTCGATCCCACATACTTGGGAACAGCAGGTGAGAATGTTACTGCTGTGCCTAGCAGCCTGGCTAATATTTATTTAACAATTATCGTATTACGCTAAGCATGGTGAACACTTTCTGAGTTTAAGAGCTGTCTTACACACAAGTCTGTGGTTTAATACAGTGATAAACTGTGCTTAATTATTGTTCAACGAGTAGGTGAGACTGGTTTATAATTGATTTATCATTGATGTTATTCAACTATCTTATTATAACTGGCTTCTGACAGTACAAATGTTGTGAGTTGGTTCACGTATTTTATAGCTACCGATCTCTAGATGTATAGCTTAATTATGGGGCGCCTGTATGCAGCCTACTGCAATGTAGCATATGTATTGTTTATTATAGCTGTTCAACCAGGAACTACTAATGTATGCTATGACTCAGCTGTAACTTTAAAAGAGAAATACGATAATAATAATTGTTGTTTTAAGAGGCCTAACAGCTCGATCTAGATGATGAAAATAATTGTCGTTTTAATGTTAACATCTGGGTTATTGACCCCTAATAATATAGGTACTTAAAACGCATTCTACAGATATCCAAGTTTTCGTAAAAGCGAATCGCATATCTTCTTGGAAATGAAACATTCTTTCTGGAAGATATCAAATCGCTACCCAACACGGCTGCCTTGGACGCGGTCTTGGAAGAAAGGAAAACTAAAGCACGTCAAATTCCTAGGGAATTTTTCGATACTGAAGCAATGAAATATCACGATTGGAAAGGACCAATTTTCAAGTTACGCCACGTCTTCACGCGTTACGCTGCACATGGTTTCATAGTAAAATATGTACAAATCCAAAATTTCACAAACCGACAGAAAAGTGCATATGTCGCCATGTGGTGAGCTATGCTCTCTGTATCATCTTGGAGACTGTGCTGAAGGATCGCAACCGATTAGCACATTTGCTAAAGACTGATACAAATCATTATTATCTTATTCATATGTTCTTTCTCGTATACATTGTGTTTAATTTATAATAATAAAATAATATGGGTGAAAGGGGAAAAAATGATAATAAAATGAACCTACTACTGCTGCTAAAACTTAATCTAAGAACAGACTTATAATGATCCTACCCAGTGGCAGATATAAGCAAAAACAAAAGGAAAAGTGAAATAAATAAATAAATAAAAGAGGAAGAAAATGCTCTCAACATCCAATGAAGCAAGATTGAGGGACCTACAAGAAAGATGATGATGATAATTGTTGTTTTAAGGGGCCTAACATCTAGGTTATCGGCCCCTGATGGTTTGGGTGATCGTGAAGATGAAAATGAAAAGCGAACTTAAAACTAAAACTAACTAATAACCTACATACTAGAAGAAGAAATGCAAAATTAAAGGAGAATAAGGCAAATAAAAGGACAGAAGGAAAAGAAATGCCCTCAACCCTCGGAGAAGGCGGATTGAGGGACTTGGAAGGAAGAAGAGCCATGAAAGGCATATAGGAAAGTGAAAGAGGAGAGGGTCCGCCCCAAAGGTAAGGGGCAAAAGGGGAAAACGGACCCAGCTCAGGAATCCCTCGGAGTCGCCAATTCCCGAACTCACCAGCCGTGAGCCCCTGAGGGTGTAGCATTATCTAGGGTGCACCAGAAGTGGTGGGGCTACATACACCTTGCCTCCTTAAGGGCCTAGAGCACAAGGCAGGAGGTAAAAGGAAGAGAAAAAGAAGGCTGACCCCTCGCAGAAGGAGGGTATCAGAAAAGATGAGACAAGGGACAATTAAGGCGGGAAAGGAAGAGACTCCCTAGGCCTCGGATACCGTAATACCGTCGGGGTCAGAAGAGAACAAGAGTTGACCAAGTGAGGTCGACAGCTACAAGAAAGACAAGCCATGAAGGGCAGGTAAGAAATGGATAGAGAAGATGATGTTCTTGATCATTATGTGGTTTGAAGCCCTTTTTCAGTGTTGCTTTGGTAAACAAAAGTTTGGAGCTTTTCAATCGGTCAACCGACTGAAAAGCACCAAACTTTTTCTTTTTTTGATGTTCATGATGATAACTGTAATTTTAGGGGCCTAACACCTAGGTTATCGACCACTAATGGTTTGGGTGATAGTGAAAATGAATGATAATATGAAATCTACAACTAGCTACTGACTTATCGACTAACTTACGTACTAGAAGAAGAAAAGAGAAACGGGAAAAAGGAAAGAAGTAAAAAGACAGGGAAAGGAAATACTCTCATTCCTTAAGGGATGACGACTGTGGGACTTGGAAAGAAGGAGACCCATTAAAGACAGATAGAGAAGGGGGAAGAGAAGAGGGTCCGCCCAATAGGCAATGAAAAACGAGAAAATACCGGACCCGGCACTGGAATCCCCCGTGGTCGCCAACTTCTAAACTTAAAAACCGTGAGCCCTTTTTAGCACTATCTAGGGTGCACCGTGAGTGTTGGGGCTACATACTCTGCCTCCTTTAGGGCTTTGAACAGAAGGCAGGATACAGTGAAATTAAAATAAAGTGGTCTGACACCTCGAAGAATGAGAGTATCAGGAAAGACAAGGGCCAATTTCGGCTGGAAATATTGAAAGATATCCTGGGCCTTGGATACCCTAGTAGGCCTATATGATGATGATGATGATGATGATAATTCTTGTTTTAAGGGGACGTACTGCCCCCGTAAATTGAATTATCCAGAGACCACGATGGTAGTATTTGGGAGAGCGTGAGTAAAGTTGCAGCCGTCATAGCTATTACGTGTTTTTAATGACGTAGGCACGGCTGGCTCATAGCTCAGGCAAGCAGGGAGGCTTCGCTGAGATCCATGATGATGTATAAGAATTTTCGAGAAGGCTCTGGAAGCATGACGCATATAGAAGCTATTGAAGGGATGGAGGATACCCCCTTGCCAGGTATTTAAACGACTGGAACGGAGAGCCGAGGCTCTTTCTAATAAATCAGTTGACGATTGAAGTGTGTTGATGGGTTAACGTAGTCCCAAAGGTTTCGTCGATTCCGAGCGTGGAGGTTGTCCGCTCGTGAAACAGCCCAGTTTGGGTAAGCTGTAGTGCATTATACAACTCAAATCTAGGCGAAGTTAAAACGCAAGTATAAGTGACATTATCTCAGGAACATACACAATTAGGCTTCAGCGTTTATTATAATCAAGCAGTGTAAGACTATATAGAGCCTATGTTAAAAGCAGAACATTCCAGCTTTTATAATTTGGGAAATACAAGCGATAGAAGACGAAATACAAAAGTGTTTTTCACAGATCCCAGAATCACTTTTCATGCTACACACTTTGAACATTCAGAGGACAGGCGTACTGCAAGTGTGAAACAGAACATTATTCAATTGGTGCTGCAGACAATTGACTTTACAATGGCAGTTAATACTCAGTTATTATATTTAATTGACATTTATATGAAACGAGTGATGGAGTATTAAACTAACTATGCACCTGGGACATATATTGATAGCGTGAAGATCCAACATGGAATTACGATAGCCAGTATTCTTGGAATACTAGCATGGAGTGGGTAACCAACGTTTACACTCATGCATATCTATCAAACGCTGATATAACATCCATACGGCAGTGGAAATTTATTCATTATCCATTAACATGAATATTTCTGCCTCGCATATACAATGGATTTCATGGTTAATTTCGACGTAGAACTTTGGGGATTTTCAAGAGTGGCTAGGGTATCCCAGCACAAACAGAAGAAGTTGCCAGAAGGAAGTTCCTTGTTAACACGGATGGGTGTATTCCGGAGATAGAATCCTTCTATTATCCGAGTTCGCTGTTCTGATGTTCGAGGTCTGTCCAGATATGTACTCTGGTTGTTTAGGAACATCTATAGTATTCTGTGAATACTCTTCAAGAACGTCTGAACATCATATAAGGTAGCCGTGATTTTTTTTTTGTAATAATGTGAGCTGTATAGTGAAATTTGAGCAATGATTTTTCCCCATATTTTATACTTTAACTAGCAGAAGTACCCGTTCTTCGAACGTTTTCGTTGTTGACACCAGACATTATCAATTGAGCTACTGTTGCAATGGTTAGCGGTTTGTCATTCCTTCAAGTTTATCAGAACGCAGTTAGTTTACTGGGAATATCATACACGCTGTTAATTTAAGGCCCTTAAAATGTAGTTTTCGGAGACCCTTTATAGATTTTCGAATTTTGTGTCTCACATTGAGAAGTGCAACATATGCTTTGGTCGTCCTTCTAGGATAATTTTTATATTTCGCCTATTTTAGCATATATTGAGAAGTTTTTCTCTATATCCACACTTCTACTGTATGAAAAGTACGGTGAAGAGTTTTATAAATGATTGGTGTATTGACCTAATTTTACGATGCACCAAGCATCCGAACACGAGGTATAGGCGTACATAAAGATACACAGAAAGACAGACAGACAATTCTATTGTCTACAACATATTACCCAGATATCCAAATATGGGTATATCTACCACACAGTATCAAATAAAATCAACCTTACGATGAACCCGTATGTCGACAAAAAAAACAAGTAGTTCCGTGAAGAACTATACAGCCTATTTTCATATATCCTACTCATGTTAATTGCCTCTATCGACATACACAATTTCAGTTTGAAGGTTGTGATAGATTCTTAGATATTGCGAACCGTCTAAATATTTCAGATGGTCGCCAGGTTGGATTTTTTATTTATGTACTGTTACATGAAGATTAGTGTACATGTGGTATTCAAACTTCAATCGCATGATTAGAGCACAAGAAGTAAAAACGAGATTTAAAAAATTCACACTGCTGCCATCATGTGGTTATGAAATTGAAATAAAATAGATGTCATTGGATTAACATTTGTATTAGCATTTAACGTGCAAAGTTTCACTGCACTCGGATGGTTAATTCGCGAGAAACGTCCATTTAAATATTTATATATCGCGTCGCCGCCATGTTGGATTTGTGCTCACCAGGTTACTGAAAGTCCTATAGGTGAACTTTTGTTCATAGCCTCTATGCACATTAAAGAAAATCAGCTTGATTGCTCTAAGAGATTCGTAGATATTGAGAACCGTCTAAATATTTCCGATGCTCGCCATTTTGGATTGTTATATGTATAGGCCATACAGTTATGTACCATTAAAGGAAAATTATTGCATAGGTTCATTGCTCAAACTTTCACTACGATCGCATGATTACGATGATGATGATAATTGTTGTTTTAAGGGGCCTAACATCTAGGTTATCGGCCCCTAATGATCTGGGTGATAGCGAAAATGATAATGAAACGGAAACCAGAACGAAAATTAAGTGAGACGGAAAATACTTACAAAAAGGAACTCACATTGAAACAACTCACAAAATGTTCTTACAAAAGGGAATTTAGAACGAAAAGATTCACAAAAGGAATAGATTGAAAAATACCCACAAAATGAAGGCTAGGTTCAAAATACGTACAAAAGGCAATATGTAGCGTCGAAATACCTACAAAATGCAATTGAGATTCAAAATACTTACAAAATGCAAATGAGATCGAAATTACGTACAAAATGCAATTGAGGTTCAAAATACTTAAAAAATGCAATTGAAATTGAAAATACACGATGCAATTCAGATTGAAATATCCCAGTTCCAATCCAAATTATTCACAAAGTGCAATTGAAATTCAAAATACTTACAAAATGCAATTGAAGTTGAAAATGCTTACAAAATGTACGGTAGATTCAAACGACTCATGTGGATTGACAATACTTACAAAATGCAATTATGAATCGAAATATGTGCAAAATGTCCACCAAAAAAATGCAATTTAGATTCAAAATTCGTGCGAAATGCGGTTTAAGTTGAAAATACTTACAAAATGCAATTGAAATTCAAAATACTCACAAAGGTCGCTCCGCCATATTGAAAGACTCACTAAAAAGCAATTTAGATTGACAATCTTTACAAAATGCAATTGAGGTTGAAAACAATCGCGAGATGTAATTTAGATCGAAAAAACTTACAAAATTCAACGTAGATTAAAAATACCTTTAACAAGTAGTTCCGTGAAGAACTATACAGCCTATTTTCATATATCCTACTCATGTTAATTGCCTCTATCTACATACAAAATTTCAGTTTAATTGCTGTAACAGATTCATAGATATTGAGAACCGTCTAAATATTTCAGATGGTCGCCAGGTTGGATTTTTATTTTTGTACTATTACATTAAGATTATTGTGTACGTGTGGTATACAAACTTCAATCGCATGATTAGAACACAAGAAGTAAAAACGAGATTTTAAAATTACGCACAGCTGCCATCTAGTGATTATGCAAACAATTGAAATAAATTAGATGCCAGTGGATCAACATTTGTATAAGCATTTAATGTGCAACGTTTCACGGCACTCGGATAGTTAATTCGCGAGAAACGTCCATTTAAATATTTATACTTCGCGTCGCCACCATGTTGGATTTGTGCTCACCAGGTTACTGAAAGTCCTATAGGTGAACATATGTTCATAGTCTCTATGAACATTAAAAAATTCAGTTTGGTTGCTGTAAAAGATTCATAGATATGGAGAACCGTCTAAATATTTCGGAAGCTCGCCATTTAGGATTGTTATATGTATAGGCCATCGAGTTATGTACCATTCAAGGACAATTATTGCCTAGGTTCATTATTCAAACTTTCACTTCGATCGCATGATTACGACACAAGAAATAAAAACTTAATTTTAAAATTTCGCACAGCCGCCATCTTGAGGTTATGTAAACAATTGAATGAAATTAGATGGCAGTGCATTACAAACTGCAAAATCATTTACTGTACCACATTTCACGGCGCTCAGAGAGTAAAATCACGAGAAAAGTCTATTAAAATATTTCAAATTCGCTTGGTCGCCATGTTAATTTTGTACTTGACTGGTTTATGAAATATACATAGGTAAACTTGTATCAGTACCCTTTATCACCGTACAAAATTGCAGGGTGATATCTGTAATAGTTTCGGAGATATAGAATGTCAGTGAAATATTTCGCACAGCCGCCATTTTGAGGTTATGTAAACAATTGAACTAAATTAGACTCCAGTGCATTACAATGTGTATAAACAATTGCTGTACCAAATTTCATTAGGTTTGGATAGTTGAATTGCGAGAAAAGTCTATTTAAAAGTCTCAAATTCGCTTGGCCACCATGTTGGTTTTGTAGTCACCAGGTTTTTGAAAGTCTCATAGGTGAACTTCTAGTAGTGCCCTTTATCACAGTACACAATTTCAGGGCGATTTCGGTAATAGTTTCGGAGATATTGAATGCTAGTGAAATATTTCGCACAGCCGCCATGTTGGATTGGTAAGACGTAACAAAATGCGAAGGGCACGATCGAGGTCGCCGGGAATAGCGCTATGAACTTACCGAGTTTCATTGAAATCGCTCCAGCCGTTTAGATTTTATTAGGGGGACACACACACACACACACACACGCACACACACACGGACAAAAGGTGTTCTCATAAGCCTATTTTTTTCAAAATTGAAAATAGGCTAATAATAGTTAAAATGTGCTCTCAGACTAAATTCACCTAACGTGTACTTCCTGACGTGAAATACAATTGAAAGCGTTGTAGACGAAACGCAATACACGTCACATAAAAACTGACCCTCTACGTTGTGCTAGGTGCCCATACACAGGAAGACCCCTTTCATAAATTATAAAGGCTTGTGGTGCATGAAAATTCAGGTTCTTTAGCCTCAAATTGCCCAAATTCCTAAAAGCCACAAAAATGCTGGTTCAATTCAGGAATTTTTGAAAATAATGTTGCTGTTTGGAGATATAACAGACCTTCTGTACTATATGTCGAACGTGAAAATTGCATGAAAAAATTCTAGGTTACCCCTTCACCCCCTTTATTGCATTGATGAATTATACGGTCTACGTTAGTTCCGTGTCAACCTTATAGCCATTTGCAAACTTTCACAGAAATGTAATAAATGGAGTGACTGCTTCTTACAGAAATAGATTGAATGTTGTATGCCACCCCTTGAGATGTTCTCATGGTTACCGATGATTTGCATTCCTTCATTAGTTTTTCTTAAATTAAATTAAATTATTTTTCTGGGAATATTTCAGAAACTGTTGGATTTAGAGCCTTAATGTAGTTTTCGAGGACCCTTTAGGGCCCCCGAGTTTTGTTGCTGGCACCGAGGGGATTTTTCTCGTCGTTGTACGCCATAATATAATACCAATAATAATATAATATAGGGAAAAATTATAACACCTATTTTTATTTTATTTTTAATTCAGCCAATGGCCATGTACTTTTCTTTTCAGGACGGGTCAGGAAAGGGATATTATCAGAGAAAGAAGCATTCACATCACGCATGAGCAAAATGGAAATGGCCTAACATTTAACTAAGGGCATCTATAAGAAAAGGTCAATATCCTTCAACGCAAAACTAAAACATTACTCCAGTGTCATCCGTCCGGAGGTCTTGCATGCTTCTGAATGCCTCACGATGAACAAAAAAGGCTTGGTCGAGAAACTGGAGGCCAAAGAAAGGAACATTTTGAGAAAGATATTGGGTTCCATCAAAGACAATGGGGAATACAGAAGACGGTATAACCATGACCTATATACTCATGTGGACAAGATAAGCAACGTCATCCGGAAGAGAAGGTTACCATATTTTGGGCTTGTGAAACGAATGAGCCCAGCGAGACTGACCAACCGCAACATAACTTACTTTCAGGAGAGGAAAACAAAATGGGCCTGGTTCATTGAACTGGATAAAGATCTGAAAGAAGTGGGGATTACACCAATAGACATTCAGGAGCGCGCCCCACTCAAAGGGAAACTTCAAGCTTGTAAATGTTTCCAAGAAAAACCGAAGCTGAAAACGGGAAAGATTTGGACCCAGGAACGGAAGGAAGTCCACCGAGAACGAATGCGGGCGTACAGGGCAAACATCAAAGTCAGTAGGAGACGGTTGGAATGACGCGGTCCATAGATGGCCTATACGAAATGAATGAATGAATGAACGAATAATATGGGTATAGGAATATAATAGACCTGCCGTACCACACCCGCAGGTGTAAATCGCGTGAAACTATTCTAGAGTACTCCTTGATCCCCTTAAGCGCATTATACGTATTGATGAATTTTACGGCTTAATTTGGTTCCGTGATAACCTTCTAGCCGTTTGCAAACTTTCACACTAATGTAATTAATGGAATTGCATTGCGTCTTACAGCAATAGATGGACCTCTGAGAATCCGTTGGCATGGTTACTGGCTTGCATTCGTTCATTAGTTTATTAAATTAAATTAGTTTTCTGGGAATATCTCAAAAACGGTTGGTCTTCGGTCCTTAAAATGTGGTTTTCGGGGACCCGAGTTTTGTCTCTCACATTGAGGGGCTGAAAATGAGTTTTGTCTCGTCCTTCTACGCCTATTTCAGCATGTATTTTAAGGGGGTAGGCCCCCTTTTATGAGAGGTACGGAGAAGAGTTACATCAATGATTAGTGTCGTGCCTCTGATGGATATCTGTACCAAATTTTACGTTGATACACCCAGCCGTTCTCGAGTTATAAGGGAACAAATTTGTCCACAGACAGACAAACAAACAAACAAACAAACAAACAGACAGACAGACAAAAAAATTATTTTCGCGCGCATCCATCATAAAACAGTCTGAATCGTGTAAACAACTCAAATTTCCGTAGAAATTCAGAGAAAAACACACAAATTTTCATTTTTATATATAGAGATATATACTGCGCCGCTCGGTGTTGACCGTGTTTTATTGCACAGATTCTGGTTTTACTCGCTAACCGTTGGAGATATACGAAAGGTGATAAGGACCTTTCGGATAGAAAATTAAATGTTAAAGCTCATGTATACCATCAAAAGTTTGCTATTTCTTAGCATTCTCTTTTTATTTGAAAAGGAAATATGAAATTTTGAAACCAAAGGGTGTAGTGACGTCACACATGTCGGTTTTACTCGCTAACTGTTGGATATACACGAAAAGTGATAAGGACCTTTCGGATAGGAAATTAAATTTCAAAGCTCATATGTGCCATCAAAAGTTTGCTATTTCCTAGCGTTCTCTTTTTATTTGATATGGAAATATGACATTTTGAAACCAAACGGTCTAATGACGTCACTAAAATGGTCGCCATTTTTTAATAGTGCAAAATATCGAAATCAAGAGTATCCTATATGTAAAAATCAGCTACATCCATGCAAAATTTTATTTAAATCGGACTAGTGGTTCTTGAGTTATTGAGTAACACACAGACACACACCATCTCATTTTTATATATTAGTATGATGTGTTCTTGTTTTCTGTACACGTTTCAGGTGTATTATATTTTCTTTAGTGTCTTGAGATCTTAGTCTTTCATATTTATATTTAAATTCTTGTAAGGATCAGTTTTACTGACATTTAAACATTCTTTTGAGAATGTGGATTAATTTTGCAGTCACGGTTTGACTTTAAAAATAAATAGTTTTCATTTCAAGTCAGAATTCTGACATCGTGTCCTCATTTCTAAGGAATGTCTCCGTTAACTTACTTTGAACATTTTTCTGTCCAACTTCAAGAGAGAAGAAACCATCGAACGTTAATTAGAGCGTTAAAATATATGTAACTTTACGACTAGTCGTTCTTCATAATGTGTTGTTGAAACAAAGACAATATCATTAAGTAATGAAAAAACATTTCAGCGAAGACAACTTTATGTAACTTGAGTTTTGAATGAGCTTTATTCAGTTAACAGTTGAAAAAGAACTCTTTTGGTAGGAGATTTTCATATCTTAGGCTAGGATATCGATGCTTGCATATTCCAGTCTAGATTGACTTCTATCCGACTTGATTTAAATAGCCTGCAATTATTTAAATTCTCTTGAGTGCGATAATATTATAATGATATTTTTTTTATAGACTTGGAAGGAAGGAGAGCCATGAAAGGCATATAGGAAAGTGAAAGAGGAGAGGGTCCGCCCCAAAGGTAAGGGACAAAAGGGGAAAACGGACCCAGCTCAGGAATCCCTCGGGGTCGCCAACTCCCGAACTCACCAGCCGTGAGCCCCTGAGGGTGTAGCATTATCTAGGGTGCACCAGAAGTGGTGGGGCTACATACACCCTGCCTCCTTAAGGGCCTAGAGCACAAGGCAGGAGGTAAAAGGAAGAGAAAGAAGGCTGACCCCTCGCAGAAGGAGGGTATCAGAAAAGATGAGACAAGGGCCAATTAAGGCGGGAAAGGAAGAGACTCCCTAGGCCTCGGATACCCTAATACCGTCGGGGTCAGAAGAGAACAAGAGTTGACCAAGTGAGGTCGACAGGAAAGATGACAGAGAGGAGCCCGGCACAAGTAAGTGGAAGCAATGCCGGACTCAGCTGGGGCCCCGTGGTCGCCAACCCACGCCCACAAGATGTGAGCCCCTGGGGGAAAGAAGAAATAGTAAACAAATAAAGGATAAGGCAAATAAAGGACAGCAAGAATAGAAATGCCCTCGAAGAATGAGGATTGAGGAATTTGTAAGGAAGGAGTTCAGGTAGGAAAGGGAAAAAAGGGAGGGTCCGCCTCAAGTTCAGAGGAAAGTGGGGACAAAACGGAACCAGCTCAGAAATCCCCCAGGATCGCCTGGATCCGCCGTGAGCCCCTGAGGGTGTAGCATTATCCAGAGTGCACCAGAAGTGGTGGGGCTACATACACCCTGCCTTCTTGAGGGCCTTGAGCAGAAGGCAGGAGAGAACATGAAAAGAAAAAGAAGGCTGATCCCTCGAGGGAGGGTATCAGGAAAGATGAGACAAGGGACAATAAAGGCGGGAAACTGAAAGACTCCCTAGGCCTCGGATATCCTAATACCGTCGGGGTCGGAAGAGAACAAGGTGACCAAGAGAGGTCGACAGGAAAGAAGACGGAGAGGACTCCGGCACAAGTAAGTGGAAGCAATGCCGGACTTAGCTGGGGTCCCGTGGTTGCCAACCCACGTCCCACTAGATGCGAGCCCCTGGGGGGCTACAGATTCACAGCTAACTTAGATCGTAACTTATGCTTTTCAGTCGGTCAGGACGATTGTACCCAATTGTAGTGGATGTTTCCCTAAGCCTGGCCAGAATGTAGGTACATGAGCTTAATAAATACATTCACTTGCATGACCAATTTCAATCGCCAAGCGATCATCATCAGATCCTTTACACTTACGCCGTTAATTCTATGTCTGAAAGTATGCTGGTGATGGTATTTACAATATGTATATTTATTTAGTTACATTTATTAAAAACTTGCACAACTTGTCAAGATATGTTAATAATGTGTGATTTTTTAAAATATATTGTTAGTGGTAATTGAACTTCAAGTTTGCTGTTGTAGTGTGATATCAGTGATTGTTAGTGATTGGTCATGTTGGAATTGAGTATGAACTTAGTTAAGATTAGTGTAAAAGAAGTGATCATGATCGCCATCATGAACACCGTCTAGTATAATTAGTTTGGTCGTAATTTAATTTTATGTTTTGACTATTTCAGTGGCCGCCATTAGGTATTGCTAAAGATGGCGGCAATATAAAATATGTCACTGAGGTGTAGCAAATATGGTTAATTCGGTTTCGTCATGTTTGAATTGATAGTGGGGGCAGACGTACAGAGTACACACACACTCACAGCCAGACACACAGACAGACACACAAAGTTTTGGCCCTGTGTAGATCTCATAAGCCTACTTCCATTTTTTTCCAAAAATGGAAGGTAGGCTAAAAATAGCCCACTGCCTAAGATGGACATTGAGCCCAAACGATCATTTGAATAAATGGAGAGATAGCGTTGATAAGAAAACAACAATAAAACAAATAAGGCATTTTGAACAATAACAAGAAGTTCCGTGACGAACTAAAGAGCCTACTTTTCATGCCAGTGATTAATCTACAGTATATGAACCTATCTAGAATAATGACGTAATTAAGTTGGTAATATCGAAATGTCTAATTAGTTCGAAATATACCTGGTATAATGTAGCCTAATAGAGCATTACAGTTGGCAGCCCTGGTGACTGAATATATTCTTAGTTCCATCTCTTAAGGTACAGAATACAAAAATTGGTTGAAATCCAATGGACGTTACATGCAGTTAGACATTGGATCTATCAGCACGCGTAACTATGTCATGCGTGTGCTGGTCAGATATAGCCTTATCTGATATATTATGATATCTTGTTGTGCCAATTTTGGACGAAATCCATTTATTAGTATAGAAGTTACATGTATTTTAAAATTGGAACTATCAGCAGGCATAGAAACATGTTGGCAGCACTGACTTATATTAATTATTCCAAATTAATCTAGAATGTCAGGTGCTATACGTGAGCAAAGTATAGGGCTGTTGGCTTGCATACTTTCTCATATTTTGATATTAGGGTAACAAAAATAGAGACAGTAATTATTAACAGTTGGCATCCCTGGTTACTCTTAAGAATCAGCATAGTCATATCTGCTATGGTTCACATAGCACACACGAAATTTGGTTGAAATCCAATTGATAGTGTAGAAGTTATATGCATTTAAAATTTGGACCTATCAGCAGGCTTATAATCATTTTTGCAACACTGCCATGTATGCCCTCCTGGAATTTTAACTGGAATATTATTATCTATACGTGTGCCAATTTTGAAATAGCTCCCATTCATACATTCCAAGATATCCAATATGGAGCTCAAATTTGAATTGCGATTTTTCAGCAGTTGGTAGCACTGACATCATTTCAAATATGGCCGTGAGATATTCAGGTATAGATCTTTACTTCTACCAAATTTTGTTTCGATTGCTGCAGCCATTTAGGAGTTGATAGACACACACACACACACACACACACACACACACACACACACACACACACTGCCAGACAGACAGAAGGACAGACAGACAGACCACATTTGCCCGATCTCATAAGTCTACTTTTTCCTCATTTTTACAAAAAGTGAAAAGTAGGCTAAAAATAGATATGTACACAATAAAACTATGAAAATTCTAAATCTAAACTAAAAGTCTTATAAAAGTAGCCACTCTCCCTCATGAACCGGATGACGAGGTCTGCTGACGGGTCGACATCACGTAGAATACGGGAGAGGGTGTTAGGCAGTTTGAGTGTTCTGCGCAGACGGGCCAAGTCCACATACTCCAAGATAGTATGTACCACGGTAAGGTGGGCACCGCTAGTACACACAGGGAGTGTGTGGGAGTGCGTAGCAATCCCATGGCCGATCCGAAGTCGAGAGAGTACCAGAGCTTCCTTCCGATTAGATCGGAAGGATGATTTCCACAACTTCGTTGTCTCCTTGATTGCCTCTCATGTTTTGGGCAGTGGCGTGGCGCGCCACGCTTCCTCCCAATGCGACAAAAAAAAAAAAGGCCATTGAAATCTTATACAAAAACAGAACACAACTCATTCAGTATCTTCGCACAAGCGAACAACACTAATTGGAGTACTTTTACAACAAATAGTACTTACACACACTCAGTTCAGGTAAGAATGTATGTAGTGAAATAAGATTTATGCTCTCCTCCAGCATGTTAACATGCGCACCTTGACTTCATTATGTATGTCCCTCTCGCTACTTCTTGACATTGATCCTACAACCATGTTTCACTTTTTACATGCCGAGAGTCTTCCTTGCCAACACAAGCCATTCACTTGTGAAGATCATCATCGTTAGACTGTGATATCGGGCATTACGCCAACAACTGCACTCTTTGGAATCCAGCATGGCAAGTTCGGCTCGCCTGAGTCAGTAGCTGCTTCCAGCGGACACCCTTAGGATGAGCTACAAGTTCCGTTCAATTTCAAGTAGTTCCGACTTTCGCCACCAAATATCAATGATACCTAGTGGTGGCCGATGGAAATTTGATAGAGCGTTCCGACGAAATCTAACCTAACAATTTAGCTTCACACAAGTTTAGTTTGTGGAAGGATCGTTTACATGCCTAAGTCGTCGGATATTTTAAGAGCGTCAGAAATCCTTCAGTATGCCTTCCTTCGGAGGGGAAGTACAGCCGGCGGTCCCATGTCATAATACCAGGCGGTAATGCGACACGTCATCGCCGACAGAAACCCATACCACTTAAGAAGTAGGCGTGCATGTGATGATAATTATGATGATTGTTTTAAGAGACCTAACATCGAGGTTATCAGCCCCTGATAGTGATAACTAAATGGAAACTGCTGCTACAACTATTATTACTGACTACAGACATATTAGTAATTTATAAACTAGAAAAACTAAACAACAAGGATCAGGGATATAAATGACAGGAAGAAAAGAAATGCCATCAACGCTCAACCCGCGCAAAATGAGGATTGAAGGACATACACTGGCGGGAAGAAAAGAAATCCCAACAGCGTGAAATAAGGAATGTAGAGTAAGGAAATTTCGGCAATATACAGTATTTGGCGAGGTAACATATTTAATTGATTAAAGGTACAAGACTACAGGTTAATGTCCGCGCTAGAAAAGCATCGGATATGTGTCATGCTGGTCCATTAATAACAGGTGGCGGATGTGGGCTTGCTGGATGGAGTTCCATGCCTGTCGCACTTGGTGGGTCAATACAGGGACGATTAATGCCGGTTGTGGATGACGCTGGAGTTTTCATCCAATGATGTCCTATACGTGCTCGATTGGGGACAGATCTGGGGGTCAAGCAGGCCAAGGCAGCATGTCGACACTGTAGAGTACGTTGGGTTACAACAGTGGCATGGGGGGGTGTGCGTTATCCTGTTGGTGAACACACCCGGAAAAGCTGTTGATTAATGACAGCACAAGAGGTCGAATCACCAGACGAACGTACACAACTGCAGACTGGGTGCGTGGGACAACCACGAGAGTGATCCTGCTGCTCCCCAGACAAGAACGCCCGGTGTAGGTCTAGTGTGTCGACGCCGCAGACAGGTGGAATACAGGCTCACCTGGCCTCCTTCTAACCAACACACAGCCAACACTGGCACCAAGGCAGAATCGGCTTTAATCGGAAAACACAACGGACCTCCACTCCATCCTCCAATGAGCTCTCGCTTGACACCACTGAAGTCGCAGAAGGCGTTGGTTTGGGGTAAGTGGAATGCACGCTGCAGTGTTGTCTTTCAAGTAACCGATTTCGAACAGTTCGTTGCGTCACTGTGGTGCCAACTAACGATCGAATTGCTGCTGCCGCCCAATGCGCCAAAGCCATACGCCAAATACGGCGGTCCTCCCTCTCTGTGGTGCCACGGGGTCTCCGGAGCCCGGTCTTCTTGCGACCGTACCTTCCCGTGACCACAGCTGCCTCACGCATACACAGTGGAGACATTCCTGTTAAGTCGTTCTGCAATAGCGCGGGAGGAAAATCCTCCTTTAGGTATCCCAATTACACGACTTCGTTGAAACGCAGTGATCTGTCGATACTGGCCTGTTCGTCGTCGTAAAGGCATTCTTGACCGACTCACAGCCACTCCGCCCAATCTCACAGGTAACCAACGCCCTCGCACGGTACAGTCCGTATTTAAAAGCAAACCTGATGTTCAACGTCATGGGACCACTACTAGCGCCACGCTAATGCAATTTGCAGGAAATTTGAATCAACGTAATCTTTCAGATGTATAAACACGACTACCAACGTTCTTTAATCTAGCAAAATACCTCCTTGGTGTTAGGATATTTTTTTCAGCCAGTGTAGAAGAAAGTGGGGCCATAAAAGGCGGATAGGAAAGGAAACGTGGAGAGGAACCGCCCTAAAGTGAGTGCAAAAGGGGGAAAACGGGCCCAGCTTGGGAAACCCTTGAGGTCGCCAACTTAGAGCTCACCAGCCGTGTGCCCTTGAGTATATAGCACTATCGACGGAACACCTTAAGAGGTGAGACTACTCACACCCTGCCTCCTTTAGAGCTTTCCGCAGAAGGCAGGAGATAACACGAAAAGAAAATTTGAGGTCTGAACCCTCGAAGAATGAGGGAATCCGAAAATATGAGGTAAGGACCAATTAAGGCAGGAAAGGGAAAGACTCCCTCGGCTCCGGATACCCTAATTTGTTCCGTGTTGGAATAGAATAAGAGTTGGCCAAGGGAAGGTGACAGGAGAGATGACAAAAAGGGTGCTCGCCATGAGTGAGTGGGAAAATGCTGGACTCAGCTCCAGTCTCGTGGTCGCAAACCCGCGTCCCATTAGATGTTAGACCCTGGGGGAAATGGAAATAGGGAACAAGAAGTTCCGTGACGAACTAAAGAGCCTACTTTTCATGCCAATGATTATTCTACAGTATATGAACCTATCTAGAATAATGACGAAATTAAGTTGCTAATATCGAAATTTCTAATTAGTTCGAAATACTGTATACCTGGCATAATGTAGCGTAATAGGGCACCACAGTTGGCAGCCCTGATGACTAAATATATTCTTAGTTCCATCTCTTAAGGTACAGAATACAAAATTTGGTTGAAGTCCAATGAATAGCATGGACGTTACATGCAGTTAAACATTGGATCTAACTGCGCGCGTAAAATCATGTTGGCAACAATGCCATGCATGTATTGGTCAAAAATAATCTGAAATAATATGATCTATTGTTGTGCCAATTTTGAATGAAATCCATTAGTTAGTATATAAGTTACATGCATTTTAAAATTGGACCTATCAGCAGGCTTAGAATCATGTTGGCAGCACTGACGTATATTAGTTACTCCAAATTCATCTAGAATGCCAGGTACTATACGTGTGCAAAGTTTAAAGCTATTGGCTTGCATACTTTCTGATATATTAATATTAGGGTAACAAAAATAGGGACAGTACATATTAATAGTTGGCAGCCCTGGTTGCTCTTAAGAATACGTATAGTCATATCTGTTATGGTACACATAGCACATACGAAATTTGGTTCAAATCCAAATGATAGTATGGAAGTTGCATGTATTTAAAGTTGGACCTGTCAGCAGGCTTAGAATCATGTTGGTAGCACTGAAGTATATAAGTTACTCCAAATTAATATAGAATGTCAGGTACTATACGTGTGCATAGTTTAAAGCTGTTGGCTTGCATACTTTCTGATATATTTGTATTTGGATGAAATAAATTAGGAGCATTTATTAACAGTTGGCAGCCCTGGTGGCTCTTAAGAATACGCTCAGTCATATCTGGTTATGTACACATACAACATACGAAATTTGGTTGAATTCCAATTGATAGTGTAGAAGTTATGTGCATTTAAAAATTGGACCTATCAGCAGGCTTATAATCATATTGGCAACACTGCCATGTATGGACTCCTGGAAATTAAACTGCAATATTATTATCTACACGTGTACCAATTTTGAAATAGCTCCCATTCATACCTTCCAAGATATACATCATGGAGCTCAAATTTCAATTGCGATTTTTTTGCAGTTGGTAGCACTGACATCATTTTCAAATATGGCCGTGAGATATTCAGGTATATATCTTTAATCCCACCAAATTTTGTTTCGATTGCTCCAGCCGTTTAGGAGTTGATAGGGGGGACACACACACAGCCAGACAAACAGACAGAAGGACAGACAGACAGACACACATTTGCCCGATCTCATAAGTCTACTTTTTCCTCATTTTTGCAAAATGTGAAAAGTAGGCTAAAAATTACTCAGCTCAGGAATGCCTCGGGGTTGCGAACGTAGGTGCTGCTGACGATGATGATGAGAGGAAAGGATTCGCCCTCAAGTAAGTGCAAAAGGGGGGAAAAGGGCCCAGCTTAGGAATCCCTTCGCGGAAGATGGTAATTGTAGTTTTAAGGAACCTAACATCTAGGTGAAGGGCCCCTAATGGATCGGATGGGAATGGAAATGAAACTACTTACATCTAACTTACAGACTGGAAGATTAAGAAAAGGACAAAACAAGATGGGGATAAAAGGCAGTAAATCATGTTGTTCTCAAACTTTGAACACGATATTCAGTAAAGAACATTTACTTAGCACACAATTCCGACGGTAGCTTTGCTAGCTAACTGTGATATTCTCTGCTCTACGAGTATACTTCGTAGATCTACGTACCATAATGTTATGTGATATGTTGTTTGCAAATACCCTCGGTGTTTCTCCTACTCAATCGAGAGTAACCCTCGGGTGCACAGAACTATATTTATCGTGTTCTCACTACAGTATTCGGAGCACTTTCAATAACTATTAATTGTTTACTACGTCGCTCAAACCTTGGGTCGACTAGCGCTGTCTGCCGCCCATAATGGCGTGATGCGAACTGTCATAGGACTGTGTACAACCCTGCTATGTAAGCGTTTTAACGCCGGCCCTTCAACGAGATGTGGTCTCTGACCCTTATTTCCATGGACATCATCATTAAATTTTGAGACTGATGTTTTCTTAAAGTAGATGATTGCCAGGTTTCATTGGTGCCACCGATTTTGCAATCCGATCGATGAATTTCACGTCAAACGATTTGCGTACTTTTGTTAATGATCTAAAAAGGTAATTTTCCTAATCTCGATATCCCGATCTGGACCTGCAGTGGGAATAAGGTATTCGGCCTGCTGTGTAAGCAATTAATTTGAACATTTAATCTTAATCCAATTAATTAGCTTATACATTCTGCCTTATATTTAGGCAAATGAATATCTCTTTGGAATTTACCAGCTCTTTTTATTTAACCAGTTACCATGGGAAAAGTGTGAGTCACGTGCTGTATATAATCATGAGCCACGCCCACATCTCTATTCTCTTCGCTCTAGCGGTTCCCGCTTAGGAATTTTCCATGTATATCGCTGAGGTAAGGCATCCTGAAGAGCGGTGACGCGATCTGGTAAATCCCTATCAGAGGATGGTCTCGTTCTGCTCTAAGGCGTCTGGTATTTCGATTAAACTACGCATTACAATTTCTCGTCAAGAAACCGAGCCAGTAAGGTTTCAAAAATTGATGATGATGATGATAATTTTTGTTTTAAGGGGCCTAACATCTAGGTTATCGGCCGCTAATGATCTGGGTGATAGCGAAAATGACAACGAAATGTAAACCGGAACGAAAATTAAGTGATACGGAAAATACTTACAAAAAGGAACTTAGATTGAAACAACTCACAACATGTTCTTACAGAAGGGAATTTAGAACGAAAAGATTCACAAAAGGAATAGATTGAAAAATACGCACAAAATGTAGGCTAGGTTCAAAATATGTACAACATGCAACTGAAATTCAAAATACTTACAAAATGCAAATGTGATCGAAAATACGTACAAAATGCAATTGAGGTTCAAAATACTTACAAAATGTAATTTAAATTGAAAATACACAATGCAATTCAGATTGAAAGATCCCATTTCCAATCCAAAATATTCACAAAGTGCAATTGAAATTCAAAATACTTACAAAATGCAATTGAAATTGAAAATGCTTACAAAATGTACTGTAGATTCAAACTACTCATTTGGATTGACAATATTTACAAAATGCAATTTAGATTGAAAATACCTGACAAAATGTAATTTAGATTCAAAATACCCACAAAATGCAATTGAGAATCAAAATAGTTGCAAAATGCCCACCACACAAAATGCAATTGAGATTTAAAATTCTTGCGAAATACGGTTTTGGTTGGAAAAAAAAACATACAAAATGCAATTGAAATTCAAAATACTCACTATAATGCCCTGCTCCTACATTGAAAGACTTACTAAATAGCAATTTAGATTGTCAATCTTCACAAAATGCAATTGAGGTTGAAAACAATCGCGAAATGTAATTTAGATCGAAAAAACTTACAAAATGCAACGTAGATTAAAAAATACCTACAAAATGTAGTGCAGATGGAAAAAAATCGCTAAAGGGAAATTAGATACACGGGGAGCCAAGTAACAAAAACAGTGCGGGAATCTTAAAGAGAAAAGGAAATATAATGAAAAGAAAACAAGAGGTCCGACCCCTCGAAGAAGAAGGGATCAGGAAAGATGAGACTAGGGCCAATTAAGGCGGGAAAGTGAAAGACTCTCTAGGCCTCGGATACCCTAATACAGTCGGGGTCGGAAAAGAACAAGAGTTGACCAAGGGAGGTCGACAGGAAAGAAGACGGAGAGGAGCCTGGCACAAGTAAGTGGAAGCAATGCCGGACTCAACTGGGATCCCGTGGTCGCCAACCCACGTCCCACAAGATGTGAGCCCCTGGGGAAGTTTCAATAATTACGCATATAATTACATATAGTGCGTATTTTCTGATGAGAAACAATTGCGTATTGCACAGCACGTTGTAATGTAAGCTTACACAACAAAGATGCTTCTTTTGCAGAAGAAGAGCAATAGCTACTATTATTATGAACAATACTATATGCTATACGTGTGAGAAGCTATGATGGCTGTAGTAGACTCTTCCGTGAATCAAGGGCAACCAATGACGTTGCTGTAAAATGTGTGGTACTTAAAGTACAGGTCTCCCATGTAATCAGACCGTCAGGCAGCGTTTTCACTCTTCGCTCAGGCAACCGAGCTTATGACGTACCTCGGCCGGGATTTTTTTCTTAATTCATTGTTTTATGCCTACTTTGCCATCAATAATATTAAGCTTAATTATTTTTGTAACCCCGACAATCATTTTGAATAACCCCGTATAATGTATATTATGCAACAGAAAATAGTACATATACTGTATAGATTTCATATATGGTTGTATACTCTTTGTCCTTATCCCTAAAACTATCACCTCTACCACAATGTATTGTTTGTTTTCTTTTATAGTCTATTGATAATTAGCTAGTAAGTGTCTAAATCATTATGATATACTTTATGAAGATTGAATAACTAAACTACTAACTTATTGCAATGCATTCACGTCCGTTAATTTCGATATTAAGCCTCCAAACTTAAGAATCCTTCGTTTTGGGTATCTTCCCCATTAAAAACCCTCGGCGATCACAGTAGGTTGGTGCTGCAACCTAGCAGTGAATTAATATATATCTTGTACGCCTCTGAGTGTTGAATGAACAGGCAGTGTAAAGCAGCCAGGAAGGAGGCGATCCAGTTGGCAGTGCTTAAAAGTAATCGGAGAGCGGTCGTGGCTACAAGTTCAAGTGATACAAAATTGCAATACTTCAGGAGGCCAGGTATTCACAAAGTAGAATGTTTTGGAACAATTACACACGTAATCTGCAATAGGACAGCACCGTACAGAGGCATTGAGATGGCTGTGGTTGATGACGTGTATCATGTTCTTCTAATCTCCTTCTTGAAATGTCTTCTGTTTATGTGCGATGCTGGGGCTGTGATTATTAATAAACGAGTGTATATATTAGCCCCTTCCTTGAGCTACATGGCATTTTATTTAGTATCTGTGTAAATAGCTCGTGCTCATCATTTGTAAAAGAATTCAAGTAAAAAAGAAAAAGTTAACTCTAGTAGTATTCGATCCCCAGTCAACCGCCTGAGAAACTAACGCGCTAGCCCCGAGCCAACCGTGTCCTTAACACCTGAGTGTTATTAACTGACTTAGATACAACGTGCTAGGAAATAATGTCTTGAAATAAACGATTTATTTACTGCAGTACATCTCCATTATAAATCATTTCATACAAAGTTTATATTATTTGTATCAGTAGACTATATCACATACAACATACAGTACTAAAACTATTGAAATATAGGACAGGCACAAGAGGTCAGCTACCATCTTGTCATGTGACTGAGACGGCTCAGATCTTTAAAGCCACTCATACAGTATAATATTATAATAAAAAAAATAATAGTAAATAACGGATCACGTCCTTTAGGATAGCTTAAACAACCCTTGGCTCGATAATCAGAATTGGTGGGTCTTAAGCTATTGATTATATTGGTTTCATAATTCACACGGGTGACATCATGAAATGGCATGGCTGATGACTTTGTAGTTGGGCGAAAGACGCGTCCTATATAAAGGTATGTTGCTACCAAATTTGGTAGAGATCGGATGATTAGTTTAGTCGTAATTTGACTTTACGTTTTTAACGTTTGAATGGCCACCATTCAGTTTTGGTAAAGATGGCGGCGATATAAAATATGACACTGAGGTGCATTTTGCTAGTGCTACCTCAGTATAAAATTTCCTTCAATTCGGTTTCACCGTGTTTGAATTGATTGGGGGGGGGGGGGGAGACAGACATACAGAGTACACACACACATACACCCACAGACACACAATTTTTGGTCCTGTGTAGATCTCATAAGTGTACATGGATTCAATCCCCAGCCCTACGGGTGAGAGTTCTGTTACGCTAACCCATTGGCCAAACCTGACCATTGCTAGAAGAATGTTATCAACAGCCTTAAATATACTTGCGTAGGAAATAATGTATTGTTTCAATACATTGAATTCATGTCTGTCTGTCCACCCCCCCCCCTCTAACAATTCAAACACGGTTGAACCGAATTGAACGAAATTTGGTACAGAGGTAGCACTAGCAAAGGGCACCTCAGTGTCATTTTTATATCGCTGCGTATTATGCCTATTTTATGAACTATTTGATACTAAATATATATTATGTCTTTCATTACGTTACATTAAGCAACTTAAGTCAGCTGAAATATGGACCAGGCGGCAAAAGTTAGCGGTCATTTTGACGTATGAGTTTTAAGTGCTCGGTGCATGGCATGGCCGGCTTCGGTGGCGTAGTCGGTAGCTTGCTGAACTGCTATGCCCAAGATAGAGGGTTCAAACCCGGCCGAAGTCGTCGGATTTTTAAGAGCGTTAAAAATCCTTCAGTATGCCTTCCTTCGGAGGGGAAGTAAAGCCGGCGGTCCCATGTCAAAGATTTATGGCATGTAAAAGATCCTTTCACAGACTAAACTTGTGCAAAGCAAAATTTGTTAGGTTAGATTTCGTCTGAACGCTCTATCAAAGTTCCAACGTTCACCAATAGGTATCATTGATATCTGGTGGCAAAAGTTGGAACTACTTGAAATTGAACGGAACTTGTAGCACACCCTTTAGGGTTGCCACTGGAAGCAGCTACAGACTCAGGCAAGCCGAACATGTCCTCGGACACTCCCGGCACTAAACGCCATACGATAAATAAATAAATAAATAAATAAATAAATAAATAAATAAATAAATAAATAAATAATAAATGGCATGGCAGTGTCTGAGCGCTCGAAAGTCACGGCTACAGTATCAAATTTACAGTAAAAAATTATAATATCCAGCAAGTCACATCCTTGTGGTCAGTTTAAGTCACTCTCACTTAGATAACCAGGACTTGTTGGATCTATGTTATAGATTAGCCTCTATTGCTTACAAGATTCTCACGGCTACCAACTTGAATGATTTGCCTGGTGACCTTGTAGTTTAGGCGACAGACACTTTTCACATGAATGTATATTTTTCCAAAATTTAGTAGAGATCGGATGGAAAATTTAGTCGTAAGTTGATTTAAGCTTTGAAAATTTTGATGGTCACTGTTTTTCTTCGGTGGCCTTTGCTAGTGCTGCCTCCATACTAAAATTGGTTCATTGAGGGTGGAGCACTATCCAGGGTGCACAATTAGTGTGATGGGTATATACACCCTGCCTTCATTAGGGCCTTGAGCAGTAGGCAGGATATGATAATGAAAAGGAAAGCAAATAGTCTCACTCCTCGAAAAATGAGGGTATCGGGAATGATGAGTCTATGCCCATTCCCATGTTCCCCTAGTTGCGAGCTTCTGGGAGAGAGAAGAGGTGAAGTCTGACCCCCCGAAGAATAAGGATATTGTGAAAATAGAGACATTAGGCAATTCAGGCTGGATAATGAACAAGTAGTTCCGTGAAGAACTAAAGCCTATTTTCATATATCCTGCTTATGTTAATTGCCACTAACAACATACAAAATTTCAGTTTGATTGCTGTAATAGTTTCGTAGATATTGAGAACCGATTAAATATTTCGGGTGGTCGCCATGTTGGATTTTTAAATATGAAGGTCATAGATAATGTACTGTTGTTACATGAAGATTATTGTGTACGTGTAGTATTCAAACTTCGATCGCATGATTAGGACACAAGAAGTAAAAACGAGATTTTTAAATTTCGCACAGCTGCCATCTTGTGGTTATGGAAACAATTGAAATAAATTGGATGCCAGTGGATTAACATTTGTATAAGGATTTACTGTACCAAGTTTCACTGCACTAGGATGGTTAAACTGCGATAAACGTCCATGTGAATATTTATACTTTGCGTCACCGCCATGTTGGATTTATGATCGCCAGGTCATTGCAATTCTTATAGGTCAACTTATGTTCTTAGCCCCTATGAACATTAAAAAATTAGTTTGATTGCTGTAATAGATTCGTAGATATTGAGAACCGTCTAAATAGTTCGGATGGTCGCCATGTTGGATTGTTATATGTATAGGCCGTAGAGTCATGTGCCATTAAAGGAAAATTATTGCGTAGGTTTATTATTCAAACTTTCACTTCGCTCGCATGATTACGACACAATAAATAAAAACTTAATTTTGAAATTCGCACGGCCGCCATATTGAGGTTATGTAAACAATTCAACTAAATTACTTACCAGTGCATTACAATGAGTATAAACATTTGCTGTACCACGTTTCATTGCGTTTGGATCATTAAATCGTGAGAAAAGTCTATTTAAAACTTTCAAATTCGCTTGGCCGCCATGTTCGTTTTGTAGTTAACCGGTTTTTGAAAGTCTCATAGATGAACATCCAGTAATGTCCTTTAATTCCTTACAAAATTTCAGGGTGATACCGGTAATAGTTTCAGAGATATAGAATGCCGTTGAAATATTTCGCACAGCCGCCATCTTGAGGTTATGTAAACAATTGAACGAAGTAAGATGTGTGTGCATTACAATGTTTATAGGCACATACTGTACCAAATTGTATTTCATTCGGCTGGTTAAATCGCGAGAAACGTCTATTTAAATGTCGCAAATTCACTTGGCCGCCATGTTCGTTTTGTAGTTACCAGGTTTTCATAAGTCACATAGGTGAACTTCTAGTAGTTCCCTCTATCATCGTGAAATATTCCTGGGTGATATCGGTAATAGTTTCGGAGATATTGAATGCTGGTGAAATATTTCGCACAGCCGCCATGTTGAATTGGTGAGACGTAACAATATTTGAAGGGCACGGTCGGGGTCATCTGGAATAGTGCTATGAACTTACCGAGTTTCATTGAAATCGCTCCAGCCGTTTAGACGTTATTAGGGGGGACACACACCATCACACACACCATCACACACACCATCACACACACAGACAGACACACAGAGAAAAGGTGATCTCATAAGCCTATTTTTTTTTCAAAAATGAAAATAGGCTAAAAATGAATGGATATATTTAGTTTTAAAAAAATGGTGGTTGTATTTAGCTATGGAAATCAGGATATTTCACATGATCTCAAATATTTATCCTAATTCGTGATATTTATTGTGCCCAATTAGACACAGCAGTCTGGCATCGATCTCGGGTCTTATCAAAGAAGACCAGGCCCATGATTCTGCCCAGAATCGAATCATTGATCTCTGAGGGGGAACAGCTACAGGGAACCCGAAGAGCAATGAGTTATATCTGCATATAATCATAATAGCAGGATTTCACGGCTAGAACGGGAATATCATAGCTTTTTAAGGTGGATAATTGCAAGGAAATGCAGACCTATATACGTTTTAGAAGCCCGAATTCATGAAAGCAAACCAGCTTGACAGTTGACAAATCGGAGCTAGCGAAGGGACGTATTTAAGTGACGCCAGGGAACTCATTTTCGTCTGGACCACACGAACAGCTCAAGATTAATGACTCTGGGATCCACCAGTTCACAAGGCCTGAGAGTAGAGAGGGGGCAGCCGGCCAGGGAAATTAATTGATTACAGCCAATTGGAGCATCGAAATGAAATAAAATTTACACCCAGGTGAATATATTCTAGGAAAGATAATTTAGGAGTGTTCTCACGCCTAAATTAAAGCCCACATCTATAAATGAGCCTCTGAACACACTGCTTCCACTCGGGAGGAAGGTTTTGGAGACCAGCAGAGGGGGAAGTACCAGGATAGCGTTATGACGCCATGGTAAAAGGCAATTAATTGTAATTAATTGGCCGAAGCGATCGCTTGCACGCGAGTGATTTTGGGACCTCCACACCTAGACATACGAGGATTATACTTCACTTTGTCTGGAAATGTATTATTCCAGGAAGGGAGTCGGTCCTGAGTGTCCAGTGGACTATGTTTCACAAGAAAGCTTTATATAGGGGGAAGCTTCGCAGGGAAGTTAGTCCGTCTTTGGTTCGTCTTCAGTTCGTCTTCAGTTCATCTTGACTCAACACGTAAACTAACGCGCTGCCAGATCACGCAAGAAAGTGCGCGAATTTATAAAGTATCGACGCTCAAATATACTTGGAGAACAATGGAAGCACACCATGCAGCTCCACAATAGTAATTATGTATCGTGTAAGATTTAGTCTACAGCAGATATTTAACCAATAACATACGCAAGTATAAATTCTATATACTTACTTACTTAATTCCTGCCGCTCCTTCCGGAGCATAGGGCCTTGGCGAAATTTCTCCACGCAGTACGGTTCTTGGCCATTCTCTTCACTTGACTCCAGTTCTTGTCCACCTCTGCAATTTCATTTTCGATCGTCCTCTTCCAGGTCTTCTTAGGTCGACCTCGCTTCCTGGCGCCTTGAGGATTCCAGTCTAGCGCCGCCCTCTCAATAGCTCCGTCCGGCTTCCTTAGTGTGTGACCAATCCAGCGCCATTTCCTCTCCTTGATCTGGATGCTAATCGGTTGTTGATTGGTGATGGTCCCAAGATCTTCATTTGAGATTATGTCCGGCCACCTCACATTCATGATGCGACGCAGACATCTGTTAATGAACCCCTGTAGCTGGTTGTTGATCGGTTTTGTGACTTTCCATGTTTCACAGCCGTAGAGAAGAATCGACTTTACGTTGCTATTGGTCTTCCTGGAAATGTTTCTATTTCTCCAGATGGGGTAGAGCTGGACAAAGGCACCATTTGCCTTCCTGATACGGCTTCGAACATCTTCCTCTGCTCCCCCATCATTTGTTACCATACCTCCAAGGTAGAGGAAGGACTCAACTCGCTCAATGTCCTTTCTGTTGACTGTCAAACTGGTCGTGATGTCAGAATTTATCCTCATCTCTTTGGTCTTGTTGGTGTTGATCATCAGTCCTGCACGTTCTGCTTCTCTCTGCAACCTCCCCAGCTTATCTTTTATGTCTCGGTACCGTTGTGCCATAAGACAAATGTCGTCTGCGAAATCCAGATCTTCAAGCCTGTCATTTATACCCCATTGAATACCCCTCTTCCGTCCTCCCACTACCTTCTTAATCACACTATCCAGGACCAACAGGAACAGAGTGGGGGAAAGGACACACCCCTGTCTCACTCCGGAACTGACCTTTATCTTTTCTGTTAATTTGCCTTCGTGAAGAACCTGGCACTCATACCCTTCGTACATCTCTTCCATGATTCTGATGATCTTTGGAATTTTATATTCCTCGAGGGTCTTCCACATGATTCTTTGATTTACGGAGTCGAAGGCTTTCTCGAAGTCAACAAATGTGAGGTAAAGGGTATTCCGCCACTCCACACTCTGCTCCAGGATGATTCTGAGGGTGTTGATGAGATCCACACAGCTGCGATGTTGTCGAAATCCAGCCTGTACCACTTCAGCGTTTCAAATTGATGGAAAAAAAAAAGAATACGAGTTGCACGACACAACACTTATTAATTAAGGCATAAGATAATGAATTAATGATACTGAAAGTAAATGCCCCGTGTAAAATGGATAAATGTTTAATAATTGCAGATTAATGTCATGTAAAGATAAATTGTGATTATTGTGTTGTGATATTCTAGTTTGTGTTAAATTGTGCCACGTGAAGAACACTATGGACACTTGCAAATGTCAGAGAGTATCAATAATAGGATGTTTGGAATAGACTTGAGTGCGGTGAAGCACTAATTTTAAGGAGAGACTCACAGATAACTTTGATTTTTGTTGTGGGAAGTAAATGTAAACTATCCTTTGTTTGTGTTTTATGTTGTATAGCCATGATTTTCTATCATTAAATGTTATATTTAGGAATATGTTGTTTCTTTCAAGTAGAGTAGTCACCTGACATACTCAAATCCTGAGCATGTGATCGTATGGTGGGCATGAATGTCCCATACCCCGAAAGACCGTGAGTTAGCTGGGATACGAACACATGTTCCATATGATGACGATTGGGTACATTATGTTGAACATAATATTAATATGTACAATTAGAAATTAAATGCCTAAATTATAAAATACAGTAGTCGCATATGATGTGTAACATCTGACATAGAAGAAACCTCACGTGAAATTGTTGATACACCGGTATTTTACACTATTGAAAAATGAAAATCCACAGCCTGCTTCCAGTCTCCGACCGGGTCAGGAATGGAATGAATGAAGCCCCCATCTAGCGGCGAGGATATGGACTGTGCCAGCTGCCGAAGCCTGACGCACTCCTCTGGGGCAATGATTAAATGAACGATAGATGAAATGAAATGATAGTGGAGAGTGTTGCTGGAATGAAATTTTGACAGGGATAACCGGAGTACCCGGAGAAAAACCTGTCTGCCTACGTTTTGTCCAGCACAGATCTCACATGAAGTGACCGGGATTTGAACCACGGACCTAGCGGTGAGAGGCCGGCGTGCTGCCGCCTAACCCACGGAGACTTCCATTTTATACTATTATTGGCACAAATATTAATTTATTGAAAACAAGTAGTTCCATGAAGAACTACACAGCCTATTTTCATATATCCTACTTATGTTAATTGCCACTATCAACATACACGATTGCAGTTTGATGGCTGTAATAGATTCGTAGATATTGAGAACCGACTAAATATTTCGGATGGTCGCCATGTTGGATTTTATATATGTAGGTCCTAGAGTTATGTACTGTTAGATGCAGATTATTGTGTACGTGTAGAATTCAAACTTCAATCGCATGATTAGGACACAGGAAGTAACAAGGAGATTTAAAAATTTCACACAGCTGCCATCTTGAGGTTATGGAAACAATTGAAAAAATTAGATGCCAGTGGATTACCATTCATATAAGGATTTACTGTACCAAGTTTCACTGCACTCGGATGGTTAAATTGCGAGAAACGTCCATATGAATATTTATACTTCGCGTCGCCGCCATGTTGGATTTGTGATCACCAGGTTATTTAAAGTCCTATAGGTGAACTTAACTTCATAGCCCCTATGAACATTAAAACATTCAGTTTGATTGCTGTAATAGATTCGTAGATATTCAGAGCCGTCTAAATATTTCGGATGGTCGCCATGTTGGATTATTAAATGTATAGGCCATAGAGTCATGTACCATTAAAGGAAAATTATTGCGTTGGTTCGTTATTCAAACTTTCACTTCGTCGCATGATTACGACATAAGAAATAAAAACTTAATTTTAAAATTCGCACAGCCGCCATCTTGAGGTTATGTAAACAATTTAACTAAATTAGATACCAGTGCATTACAATGTGTATATATATTTCCTGTACCAGATTTCAGTGCGTTTGGAACATTAAATCGCGTGAAAGGTCTATTTAAATTTTCAAATTCGCTTGGCCGCCATGTTCGTTTTGTAGTTAACCGGTTTTTGAAAGACTTATAGATGTACTTCCAGTAGTGCCCTTTATCTCCGTACTAAATTTCAGGGAGATACCGCTAATAGTTTCAGAGATATAGAATGCCGGTGAAATATTTCGCACATCTGCCATCTTTTGGTTATGTAAACAATTGAACGAAGTTAGATGTCGGTGCATTACAATTTATATAGACATATACAGTGCCAAGTTTCATTGCGTTTGGTTGGTTAAATCGCGAGAAACGTCCATTTAAAAATCGCAACTTCGCTTGGCCGCCATGTTGGTTTTGTAGTTACCAGGTTTTCAAAGGTCACATAAGTGAATTTCTAGCAGTTCCCTTTATCACCATACAAAATTCCAGGGTGATATCGGTAATAGTTTCGGAGATATTGAATGCTGGTGAAATATTTCGCACAGCCGCCATGTTGGATTGGTGAGACGTAAGAAGATTTGAAGGGCATGGTCGGGGCGCCCGGAATAGAGCTATGAACTTACCGAGTTTCATTGAAATATCTCCAGCCGTTTAGATTTTATTAGGGGGACACACACACACGCATCACACACGCACACACACACGGACAAAAGGTGATCTCATAAGCCTATTTTTTCAAAATTGAAAATAGGCTAAAAAGGGAGTGATTTACAGATATTTTAGTTTATTACACGGAACTTATTTTTTAGATGATTTGTAGCTTCCCCCATTACTGGCCTAAATAAAGAATACGATATGGATCAACCAGATTAATAGACGCGACTCCGCTCATAACCTTAAAGTCCTTATAAACAGGACCTCTTGATTCACAGAACAACACGTAATTTCATATGGATTCTGTTAACATGAGTCATATTGACATGATAAATATCGTTTAAAATGATGATCTGGTGGCAAAAATATCTACCCCGTCCGAGATTCGAACCCGAGATCTCTAGATTCAGAGACATAGGCGCTAACCACACGGCTATTTCGAACACGAAAATATTGGGTACTTATTTCTACGTTCAATGATACTGCATTACGGAATTAAGTTTCATTTATATTTTGCTTGTTTCGACAATGTTCCTGCGTGAAATTGAGTTTAAAATGACTTATGAATAGGCCCTCTTGTGAGTAAAGAGAATGTATTCAGCAATAGTTCATGAAGGCTTGCTCAATTCTCGTATAACCACAACAATTATATTATATTGATGACTGCATTACCGTTATGAGCGTTAATATTTGAGTAGCCTTTGTTCAGGAACATAATACCGGCAATGCCGACTACTTACAATGTTTGATATTAAGGCATTTTACCATTTAAATACTGATACAAAAACTTCGAACATGTACCATGTGCTTTGTTTCAATCTCTCTCTCTCTCTCTCTTAGTCCTTTACCCTCCAGGTTGGTGGAACCCACGAACTCAGCGAGGGAACTCACCACTACCGCCTCTACGGGCAGTGTCGTAGAGCTGGGAACATCGAATCGGAAGGGATACAACCGGTGAGGTGGGATTGGCACCTCGCCCAGGCGGCCTCACCTGCAAAGCGAACAGGGGCCTCATGAGGGAAGGTAAGGTATGGTTAGGATGGATAGGCAAAGAAGAGGGAAGGAGGCGGCCGTGGCCTTGAAGAAGGTACCATCCCGGCATTTGCCCGAAGACGAAGTGGGAAACCACGGAAAACCACTTCGAGGATGGCTGAGGGGGAATCGAACCCCCTCTACTCATTTGGGCCACCCGAGGCTGAGTAGACCCCGTTCCAGTCCTCGTACCACTTTTTCAAATTTCGTGGCAGAGCCGGGAATCGAACCCAGGACCTCCGGGACAGCAGCTAACCATGCTGACCGCTACGCTACGGAGGCGACTTTCAATCACTTACACATCAGAAATCATTTAGTTCACGAGGCTATAATGTGAGTGATGGATATATTCAGTTTTGAACGAAAAGCATGTTTTCTCACAGCCTTATAAATGGGAAATATTAATATTTGATCAGAAGAGATTTCACCATCCAATGCAGCTGAGGCAAATGTTGCCGAATCAACTATAAAACTTTTTTAAAATTTTTGGAGATATTCAGTTTTGAAAACAAGTTCCTCAAATACACTCACTGCTGTAGACGAACTTGTTTATATGCAGTGAACGCATCGACCTTGTTCAACCAGAAAGTCGTCTCCCTGTATAGAAACGTACCTCACGTGCTGAGGTCCTTCAACTAACCATACACGTGCTGATCTACATTCGCAACGAGGCCACAGTCTTGACCAGGGGTCTCCAAACCTTTTAGTCTAAGGTCCACACTGACTCCTCCACTAATTCCTAAGGGCTAATTCAAAAATTGACGATTTTTGAGTTTTTCTTTCATAGGCAAGTTCATAGGTTCTCTCAACGTATAGCAAAGGTTTTAAGGCGCAATATGTCGTATATCCCATATTACCAGAGATCTAAAAACTGAGTTTATTTGCAAAGTAACATGAAGTATAACATAATTTTCTCGCCAAATAATTACTTTACTTACATAAAAATTCTACAGGTACATATTTCGGAAACCTATTTTGTTTCCTTCCTCAGTCCACTTTTTGGTGTAAAACATCATACAACTGTGTTTTTTGTTATTTGGTGAGGATTTCGAAGTTGTATGATGTTTTACACCAAAAAGTGGGGTGAGGAAGGAAAAAATAAAGTTTTCCGAAACATGTACCTGTAGAATTTTTAAGTAAGTAAAGTATTGATTTGGCGAGAAAATTATGTCATACTTCATGTAAACATGAACGGAACCTGGAATGAGAGCTGTTGCAAAGTAACGTAACTCCAACTTGTATTTATTTCCAATGTGTCTTACAACATTGTTGACCAATCCGATGGCTCTCTGGACATCACGTGATAAATCAAGGCCATGGCTAACTTTGAAGAATATGTAGACCATAAGTTTGTGTTTGTTGTGTTTAAACCATTTAAATGTTTATAAATGTCACGCAAAGCGTATGTCAATATATGATTCATTTCCAAAACGTCCTAACAGCAACTTACAGGAGACAATTACCACCATTTCCATTAATAAGAGATTTTTAAAACACAGTGTCAGGATCTGTATAAAAGTAATGAATGAAACTACATTATATTCAAAATCATATTTAAATTTTATATCACGGATGCGATGACATCGTGGGTTTGGACGAGGGGTTTCTTTCAGATGAGACACTTGATAACCAGATTCGCGGTGCATGGATTCCACTTCAGGGTGCATGTAAACAAAATGTACCGTCAGCCGGATTGCTGGTGCGTGTGTGCCCTCTGCGGCAAAGCATGTGACAGATATCATGTAATGCAGTGTGATCAGAGGAAGCTATCTCTGTCACAGTTTTGTACTAGTGATAAGTAATTAATGATGATGACGATGATCGAGGAAAAGATAAGTCATGATTAATTCAATTGCATATTTTGTGCTCTAATAAATTTAATATATAAATTTAAATATACGAAGAAATAAAAACGCATTTTCTGAAGCTTTGCATTTCATGGATTTACATCACTTTGGAAATAAGCAGTTTAATTACGCGCAATGTATCGATTCGGGACTGGCCAGCGGGTGAGATATCTATGGCGCAGTGCGTGGGGGGTAATTCTTAGTGTAACGAGATTTGAATTAAAGCCATCACTGCTGGGATTGTACAGTATATGAGTCCTTAACTCACACAGGTTGATCAATTGCATAAATGTGCTTTTCAGCTCTCGGCACTACTTCTCTGTGTGATAAACATTATCCAAAATGAAATATACAACACATATTTACTGATCCAAATTAACTGATGAGCCTTTGAAGTCACTGGTGATAATTTTCACAGTAAGCGTGATCCACTAGTGCACACAATTGTCAGTGGGAAGTTATTGCTACATTCATCTCATTAATAATAATATGATGATGATACTTGTTATTTTAAGGGGCCTAACATCTAGGTTATCGGCCCCTAATGGTTTGGGTGATCGTGAAGATGATAATGAAATGTAAACTATAACTGAAACTAACTACAAACTTATACTGTTTACTAGAAGAAGGAATGGAAAACAAAAGGAGAATAAGGCAAATAAAGGACAGGAGGAACAGAAATGTCCTCAACCCTCGAAGAATGCGGATTGAGGGACTTGGAAGGAAGGAGAGCCATAAAAGGCAGATAGGAAAGTGAAAGAGGAGCCGGGGTCGGAAGAGAACAAGAGCTGACCAAGTGAGGTCGACAGGAAAGAAGACTGAGAGGAGTCCGGCACAAGTAAGTGGAGGCAATGCCAGTCTCAGCTGGGGCCCCGTGGTCGCCAACCCACGTCCCACTAGATGTGAGCCCCTGGGGGGATTAATAATAATAATAATGAGTAATTTAAGCATATTATGCCGCAGAAACAACACTACTGTAATTCATGGTCACTCAAAATATAAAGAAATAGAAAAATAAAAACGTAAAGTCTTACGAAACATTTCTGTACCAGTGAATAAAGAGGGAATATGGATTAAGAGACCATCATCAGAAATGTATAAAACTATAGAAACTATCACCGACACTTTCAGAAAGAGACGAGCTAAATACTTTGGTCACATGTACAGAATGGGCCAGCACAGAATTACAAAACAATTTTTCAACATCACCCTTAACAGTAAAAACAAGTAGGCCTACCGTGAGCGTATTCTAATCCCCCATCCAATGAGGTGTTAGAAATGTTTGAATGGGTTTTAGCCTATTTTCAATTTTGAAAAAATAGGGTTATGAGATCACCTTTTGTCCGTGTGTGTGTGCGTGTGTGATTCGTGTGTGTGTGTCCCCCTAACAAAATCTAAACGGCTGGAGAGATTTCAATGAAACTCGGTAAGTTCATAGCTCTATTCCGGGCGACCCCGACCGTGCCCTTCAAATTTTGTTACATCTCACCAATCCAACATGGCGGCTGTGCGAAATATTTCACCAGCATTCAATATCTCTGAAACTATTACCGATATCACCCTGGAATTTTGTATGGTGATAAAGGCAACTACTAGAAATTCATTTATGCGACCTTTGAAAACCTGGTAACTACAAAACCAACATGGCGGCCAAGCGAAGTTGCGATTTTAAATGGACGTTTCTCGCGATTTAACCAACCAAACGCAATGAAACTTGGCACAGTATATCTCTATATAAATTGTAATGCACTGACCTCTAACTTCGTTCAATTGTTTACATAACCTCAAAATGGCGGCTGTGCGAAATATTTCACAGTCATTCAATATCTCTGAAACTATTTATGATATCAACTTGAAATTTTGTACGGTGATAAAGAGCACCTTTACAAGTTTATCTATGTAACTTTCAAAAACCTGTCAACTACAAAAGGAACATGGCGGCCAAGCGAAGTTGACACATTCTAATACATTTCTCTCGTGATTTAATAATATGAGCGCATTGAAATGTGGTACAGTAAATGATTATACATATTTTCATTCACTGGCATCTAATTTAGTTCACTTGTTTACATAAACTGAAGATGGCGGCTGTGCGAAATTTTAAAATTTAGTTTTTATTCTTGTGTCGTAATCATGAGATCGAAGTGAAAGATTGAATAATGAAGCTACGCAATCATTTTCCCTTAATGGTACCGGTACATAACTCTATGGCCTATACATATAACAATCCAAAATGGCGAGCATCCGAAATATTTTGACGGTTCTCAATATCTATGAATCTTTTCCAGCATTCAAACTGATTTTTTTATGTTCATAGAGGCTATGAACATAAGTTCACCTATATGACTTTCAGTAACCTGGTGAGCACAAATCCAACATGGCGGTGACGCGAAGTATAAATATTAAAATGGATGTTTCTCGCGATTAAACCATCTGAGTGCAGTGAAACTTTGCACGTTAATGCTTATACAAATGTTAATCCATTGGTATCTAATTTATTTCAATTGTTTTCATAACCACAAAATGGCAGCTGTGCGAAATTTTAAAATCTCGTTTTCAATTCTTGTGTCCTAATCATGCGATTGAAGTCTGAAAACTACACGTACACAATATTCTTCATGTAATAGTACATAAATAAAAATCCAACCTGGCTACCACTGCAATATTTAGTCGGTTCTCAGTATCTACGAATCTAACATAGCAATCAAACTGAAATTTTATATGTTGATAGAGGCAATTAATATGAGTAGGATATATGAAAATAGGCTGTATAGTTCTTCACGGAACTACTTGTTAAATGTATTGTTACGTGCCACCCCCTTGTGGCACTTTTGTTGACTGGATTACGGTGGGTAGAAAGCACAACACCAATTACTGCTTTAAAGGGAAGTTAGCTTTATTGCTTGCAGGAAGGATACACCACTCAACAGCAAATACAAGCAATTAGAACCTTACTCCAGTTTCCTCAAGTCTCTTCCTTGAGCCCTCTTGCCCCTTTCACTTCTCCACGAACCACAGAAGTAAAACCGTCTTAATGAGTCCGGTGGCCTTGACAGAAGCTACCTGCACCTCTTTCTCATGTACACCAACTACAGTTACTTACGATATTCCGCTACACGCTATTTCGCTGTCCACAAGCTGGGGGAAACAATGTCACTGGATTTTGTAACTCGCACGGCACTTCGTCACCACACTTCTGTCGCTCAGGAAAGACGCTCGCACTAGCTCGTAAAACACACACCCACAGAAAAACTCGGTCCCCTCACTGTTGAAGCCGCTTATATAGCAGGCTGGTGACTCAATGAATTCTAGAATCGTCCAGGACACACGGCTTCTCGACATTTCCTTCACTGGCGGGGTCACGAATATTCTGGACCATCCCTTTCACTTCGCAGTCCGTTGCGTAACGCGCACGTAATACACTGAAGCAGAGCACACACAGCCCGGGGGAGCTGTGACTCATGCGGCGAGCGACAAAACTAACTCACAGCCATAACACCACCCCCTTCCTAAAAGGCTGATTGTCACGATCAATCATTGGTCCGTCTGTGTCCCTCCGTAGGCTGCCAGGCGATCTCGATGCACGATCTTCATCTTCGCCCTCGGGCTCGGCTGGATCCTGTAGACGACATCGTTGATCCGTTTCACGACTCGGTACGGGCCTTCCCAGGACTTCAGCAGTTTGGGTGTCAAGCCTTTCTTCCGTAATGGGTTGAAGAGCCAGACCAGGTCGTCCTCCTGGAATCCGCCGGCATCCGTCTGTTGGTCGTATCGGGTCTTCATTCGATCGGTCTCGATCCGCAGTTTCCTCCTCGCGAACGCGTGCACGTCCTCCAGTTGGTCGACCAGTTCTTGACAATACTGGCTTACCGGGACCGGATCATTCCCAGGTCGGCCGAAGGCAAGATCAACAGGTAGAGGGAGCTCCCTCCCAAACATGGCCCAGGCTGGTGTGCACCCGGTGGCTTCATGCACGGCGGCGCGGTAGGCCAGGAGAAATAGTGGAGGATGTTTGTCCCAATCCCTCTGGTGCTCGCTGACGACTATTCGGAGATGATTCTCGATGGTGCGATTGAATCGCTCTACCATCCCGTCGGACTGAGGGTGTAGCGGCGTTGTCCTTGTCTTCCGGATTCCCAGCAGCTGGCATAGGTTCTGGAACACCTGCGACTCGAAGTTCCTCCCTTGGTCGGAGTGCAGCTCCAGGGGTATTCCGTACCGGCTGACGAATTCCTTCACCAGGGTCTCTGCAATCGTCGTGGCTTCTTAGTGAGGGAGCGCATACGCCTCCGGCCATTTGGTAAAGTAGTCACTGACGACCAATATGTAGCGGTTCCCTGCCTCGCTTAACGGGAATGGCCCAGCAAAATCGATGGCCACTCTCTCCATGGGGCCGCCCACGTTGTAGGTCTTCAGTGGACCCCGTCGTCTTCGTCCTGGGCCCTTGCTGGCTGCGCAATCGTGGCACCTCGCGCAGTGGTTCTCTACGTCAGTTCGGCATCCGATCCAGTAGAACCGCTCTCTCAGCTTCTCCAGGGTCTTCTTTATCCCTAGGTGTCCACCAGATGATCCTCCATGGGCTTCCTTCAGGACTTCCTCCGTCATAGCCTTTGGAACGACGACTTGTTCCCGAGATGTCTTCCCGTCGGTGCTCTCCCAGGTACGGCATACGAGGCCATCCCTCACAACCAGCGAGTCCCACTGCGCCCAGTAGGACTTAAACTTTGGGCTGCAGTCACTCACAATGTTCCACCCGGGTCTGGGGACACAGGCCCTCTTCCATTCGGCTATCAGTCCCAGGTCATCATCTTCTGCTTGTGCCCGCGTGAAAGATTCGCGGCTCCAGTTCCCTTGAAATTCCACAGTAGTCCGTCGGCACTGTATCCCGGTGTTCTCCTCCCTCCTCGTACAGAAGGTTCAGTCTTCGGGGCACGGTCTTCGTGACAGGGCGTCGGCATTAGAATGCAGTTGGCCTTTCCTGTGCTGGATCTCGAAGTTGTACTGTTGAAGCCTCTCTAACCACCGCGCGAGTTGACCCTCGGGCTGTTTGAAGTTCAGGAGCCACCGCAGGGATGCATGGTCGGTCCTGATGAGAAATTCGTGCCCGTACAGGTACTTGTGGAAGTGTCCGATGGTCTTCACGATGGCGAGCAGTTCCTTCCTGGTGACGCAGTAGTTCCTCTCTGGCTTTGACAAGGCTTTGCTGAAGTAGGCCACTACTCTCTCCTCGCCGTCCACTATTTGCGACAGGATTCCCCCTCTACCAAAGTCGCTGGCATCGGTATCGACGATGAACCTTGTTCCAGGTCTGGGGTAGGCCAGAATAGGCGCGGTGCACAGAGCCTGCTTGAGTTGTTCGAAGGCACTGTGGCATTCTGCTGTCCATGTGAAGAGTTGGTCCTTCTCAGTCAGTCGATGCAGTGGTTTGGGGATGACGGCGAATCCTCTCACGAAGCGACGGTAATAAGTGCAGAGTCCCAGGAAGCTTCGTAGTTGGGACTTGTTCTTCGGAACTGGCCACTCCCTCACAGCTGCGGTCTTTTCTGGGTCGGTGCGCACCCCTTCTTCGGAGACAATATGCCCAAGGTACTGGACCTGCTTCTGGAAGAGCTGACACTTCTTGGGGCTCAACTTCAGCTGAGCAGCCCGTAGCTTCACCAAGATCTCCTTCAGGTTGCTGTAGTGCTCCTCGAAGCTTTTTCCCAGAACGATGACGTCGTCTAGGTAGACCAGGCAGGTCTTCCAGTGTAGTCCCCTCAGAATGGACTCCATTAGCCTTTCGAAGGTCGCAGGGGCGTTGCACAGACCGAATGCCATGACGGTGAACTGCCAGAGCCCGCTGCCCACAGAGAACGCCGTTTTCTCGCGGTCCTAAGGGTGGACCTCCACCTGCCAGTAGCCACTCTTCAAATCCAAGTTGGAGAACCACCTTGATCCTGATATGGTGTCCAGCGTGTCGTCGATCCGGGGTAGAGGGTAGCTGTCCTTCTTCGTGACGCCGTTCACCCGCCTGTAGTCCACGCAGAACCTGGTGGAACCGTCCTTCTTCTTCATTAGCACGACCGGAGAACTCCAAGGACTATGTGATGGCTCGATCACCCCTTGCTCCTTCATCTCTTCTAACATCTGGTCGACTTCGGCTTGCTTGGCGAGCGGGACACGTCGGAATGGGGCCCTAATCGGTGCGCTGTCCCCAACGTCGATTCTGTTCTGGACCAAGCTTGTCCCACCGAAGTCTTTGCTCCCCACGGAGAAGACATCCTGGAATTCGCGTAGCAGGTCCTGAAGTTGGCGTGATTGCTCCTTGTCTAAATGGTCCTGAGATCCTTGGTACAGCTTCTGTAGTTCTTCTGGCAGGGAGCGTCTTCTTCGGTTGTCCGTCTGCAGGTGTCCGTCCGTCGTGTCTGTGATGCGGGCAATCCAGGTAACGGGCTCGCAGACTCCTAGGTTGGTGTCCCGGTGAACCGTAATATCGTAGTCGTTCAGGTTGGACAGGCGGACGTACGGCCGAGGCGTCGTGTTGATGAGGGTCTTGGCAACTAGCAATCCTTTTGTCTGGAGGTCCTCATATTTTGGCTCGATGACAGCCGCCACTCCCTCAGCTGTTCCGTCGACAATTACGGCAGCGCTGACTTCCGTCCTGGCGGGAACGATGACGTCCTCTCTCAGCCTTACTCGTCGTGCGGTGATGGCCTCGTGTGCTGGTTGCAAAGCAAGTTCCTCGCCTCCGAAGTGCAAAGTGTTGGTACTCAGATCCAAGATGATGTTGTTCTGGTCCAGGAAGTCCAGTCCGATGATCACTTCATTTGATACGTCAGCCACAAGCACTGGATGCTTTATCGCCCGTCGACCAATGACGAACTCCTGTGATGCTTCCCCATGTACCGGTGCGGTCTCTCCGGTCGCGGTTATTAGCTGTAGGTTCCTCTGTGTGGGTTGCACTCTGCACTTCGGTATCGCGGTGGGATTGACGATGGTCCTCGATGCTCCCATGTCGATTAGCATGGGCCAGCTCTCTCCGTTGACGACTCCGTCGACCATCAGGTTGCTATTGTCCCTCCGTGACTTCGTCACACGAACTTGGACTGCCGGGGCTTGACGACTGTCACAAGCCAACCTTTGCCCCCCAAGGCTGGCTAATACTCGTTTCCCTGGGCCGCGCGGTTTTCAGACGACTGATTTCCCGTCGGATACCCTCGGCGGCGGTGATCGCTGCAGTCCTTGTTCAGGTGGCCTTTCTTACCGCAGGTCCAGCAGGTCGGTAGTCCTCTTCCGGGCCGCCTCTCCGGTTGTCTTCCGGCTGTGTCGTTGCTGGTGGTGCCGCGACTGTCGAAGAAACGGCTTAGCGCCTCCATCAATTCGTCGGCCAGGGGCTTGGTCTCGTTGGTTTTTGCTGGTTCGTCGACGTCCGCTTGACGCACCCGCGCGTGCATTCTAGATGCCTGTTTTGCCGTCTCGAATTCAAGTGCGTGGCTCAGCGCATCTGCCAGGGTCTTATTGCGCGCGGGTTGCAGCGCCTGTTGAGTGTCCGAGTCCCGTAGCCCGTCGGTGAAGGTCTGCGTCGCAAGCTGTTCCAGAAAGTCGGCCGGCGCTGTTGGATAGGCGAGCCTTACGAGGCGTGCGATGTCCATCTCGAACTCCTGCAGGGTTTCCGCGTTCTTCTGTACCCGGGTCCGGAGCTGCATCTTGTAGGCCTGCTGAAGATGGCTATCTCCATATCGGGACTCCATATGAGCGATCTGTGAAGCGTAGTCCTGGGATCCTGTCGGGATGGCCTGATGGACGTTAAGGGCGTCACCTCTCAGCGCTACAATGAGAGCTGTAGCCTTTTCTGTGTTGTTACAGTTATTTATGGAACAGTCCGCCTCGAACTGACGTAAGTAGGTGCTCCACGGGACCTTTCCGTCGAAGGTTGGGGGCGTCACTCTGCTATGTCCCGTTCCTGATATTCCCGGTGTAACGGTGGGCGGGCGTTGGCGTAGCTTGGCAACTTCCTCTCGTAGAGCGTTGAATTTCTCTTCCACCCCCGTCAGTGGGCGTTGGCGCAGCTCGGCAACTTCCTTTTGTAAGGCGATGAATTTCTCCTCCACCCCCATCAGCGGGCGATGGCACAGCTCTGCAACTTCCACTTGTAAGGCGTTGAATTTCTCCACCACCCCTATCAGCGGGCGTTGGCGCATCTCGGCAACTTCCACATGTAAGGCGTCGAACTTCTTTTCCACTGCTGCGACTTCCTCACGTAGGCCCTGTTCTAATTTCCTTTGGCTCTCCTCTAATTTCGTCAGCAGACACTCTTCCAGATTTTTCTGGCCATCCCGAAATTTGGCGGTTAGGTCCTCTGCTAACTTATTCTGGCCGTTCTTCAGGTCCTCTGCTAACTTCTTCTGGACATCCTCCATCTTCTTCTGGCCGTCTTCCATCTTGGCTTCCATGCCACTTAACTTTTCTAGCAATGCTGCCAATTGCGCCTCCATTTTAGTTGTTTGTCTTGTAAGGGGCATGTACTCACAGGAAAATTAGAGAAAATGACCTGCTCGGGTTTTGAAACCAGGACCGGCAGGTGTTGTGCTTGTGCTTGAGTTCGTAATCCCGCTTCTGACACCAGTTGTTACGTGCCACCCCCTAGTGGCACTTTTGTTGACTGGTTTACGGTGGGTAGAAAGCACAACACCAATTACTGCTTTAAAGCGAAGTTAGCTTTATTGCTTGCAGGAAAGATACACCACTCAACAGCAAATACAAGCAATTAGATCCTTACTCCAGTTTCCTCAAGTCTCTTCCTTGAGCGCTCTTGCCCCTTTCACTTCTCAACAAACCACAGAAGTAAAACCGTCTTAATGAGCCACCGGTGGCCTTGACAGAAGCTACCTGCACCTCTTCCTCATGTACACCAACTACAGTTACTTACGATATTCCGCTACACGCAATTTCGCTGTCCACAAGCTGGGGGAAACAATGTCACTGGATTTCGTAACTCGCACGGCACTTCGTCACCACACTTCTGTCGCTCAGGAAAGACGCTCGCACTAGCTCGTAAAACACACACCCACAGAAAAACTCGGTCCCCTCACTGTCGAAGCCGCTTATATAGCAGGATGGTGACTTAATGAATCTAGAATCGTCCAGGACACACGGCTTCTCGACATTTCCTTCACTGGCTGGGTCACGAATATTCTGGACCATCCCTTTCACTTTGCAGTCCTTTGCGTAACGCGCACGTAATACACTAAGGCAGAGCACACACAGCCCGGAGGAGCTGTGACTCATGCGGCGAGCGACAAAACAAACTCACAGCCGTAACACCATGGGTATATTAGAGTCTAATGTTCGGATCCCTTAAACTACGTACTGGGTCACTGCAATGTTGTTTTGAGCCCAACTAACTACTGAGCAGATCGATTGGTTGGTTGGTTGGTTCCTTAGTTTAAGGGCTGCGACAACGCGCTCATGTAGCCCCGTGTACTTTGGGTGTGTGCAGAATTTGTCTGATAACCGGTGTTAATTGTGATGGCTGTATTAGTGTGTGTTATCTGTGATTCAGATAGAAGGACTGCAGACGATTAACTTTTTCAAGTATTTCCTACTTTTGCCACCAAATGCTACAATCCACGTCACCTAGCTGCGGACGCGGCTACTAAATGCCATCGCAGTCAGCACCCGGTGGCGAACGTTGGAACTGATAGAGCGTTATCAAACTAACCTACACATTTTTGCTTTCACAAGTGTAATTAGTGGAAAGTTCCTTTTCATGCCATAAATCTATGACATGGGACCGCCGGCTTTGCTTCTCCTCCGAAGGGAGGCATACTGAGGGATTTTCAGCGCTCTTAAAGAATCCGACGACTTCGGCCGGGTTTGAACCCGCGATCTTGGGGCATACAAGCTCAGCATGCAACTGCAGGTAGTTGTGGGTTGTCCTTCAGAACTTGACCCTCATGGGAAACATTTTCATTCCGTATATTTATTTAAGACGTCAGCGTGACATGAAAGTTGTTATTGTATTCACATATCGCCTTCAACAATCTGAATACGTTATAGTTGATTGATTTGTGCGCCTACATTCCTAAACCGTGGTCATATAAAGAACGAAGACCGACATCAAGGTCGGCATTGAGACGCCATAGGATTTGTTTTGGGAGTTTGGGTAGGTCATGATAGATACTCCGTGCAATATATCCGCTTACGAGCTTCCAAGACATTGACATCAAGGCCAACTAGTGGAGTCAAAATTATTTATTAATCCATTCACATGAATCTTTAGAACGCAATTGGTTGAAGCGAGTTTGAGGAAGGAACACTACTAGTTATTGTTCCATTTAATACCTTGCATATGGTGGTCATCAATCTCTTTACCATGGGGTTTGTAGGATTAGTCTGATAAACTCGTAATTGTGGTATCTCGAGAAGTATGTATTTTGTAACTGAGGCTAGGATTGGTTTGCTCATCATCATCATCATTATCATCATAACTGTTACTTTAAGGAGCCTAACTACTAGGTTATCGGCCCTAATGTTATTGAGATGGCCAAAAATGGAAATGAAATGAAATTAATGGTATGGCGAATAAGTAAAACTAATTATGACTTGCAACTATAAGTAACTACTGACTTATATACTAGAAAAATAAATAGAAAATAAGATGAATATGGAAAACACACGACAGGGAAAAGAAATTCCCTAAACCCACGACGAGTCAGGAGTGAAGGATATGGAAGGAAGAAGAGCTATAAAAGGCGGATACGGAAAGAAATTAAGATAGGGTCCGCCAAGTCAAAGAAAAGGGCAAAAAACCGGACCCAGCTCAGCATTCCCTCAAAGTCACCAAATCCCGGACTCATCAGACGTGAGCCCTTGAGGGTGTAGCACAATCCAGCGTGTACCATAAGTGGTGGGGCTACAAACATCCTGTCTCCCGTAGGGCTATGAGTAGAAGGCCAGAGATACCTTGAAGGGAATATTAAGAGGTCTCGAACCTCTAGGAATGAGGGTATCAGGAAGGACGAGACAAGAGCCAATTAAGGCGGAAAGTGAAAGACACTCAAGGTTTCAGATATCCTAATACCGTTGGCGTAGAATGAGGACAAGGGTAGACCAACTGAGGCCGATAGGAAAAATGACTGAGAGGATGATGATGATGATGATATTTGTTGTATTAAGGGGCCTAACTAACAGCTAGGTTATCAGCCCCTAATTGTTTGGGTGATCGTGAAGGTAGAAATGAAATGTAAACCATAATTAATCTAACTACTAACTTATATACGAGAAGAAGAAATGGAAGACAAAAGGAGAATAAGGCAAATAAAGGCCAGGAGGAACAGAAATGCCCTCAACCCTCGAAGAATGCGGATTGAGGGACTTGGAAGGAAGGAGAGCCATGAAAGGCAGATAGGAAAGTGAAAGAGGAGAGGGTCCGCCCCACAGGGAATGGACAAAAGGGGAAAACCGGACCCAGCTCAGGAATCCCTCGGGGTCGCCAACTCCCGAACTCACCAGCCGTGATCCCCTGAGGGTGTAGCAATATCTAGGGTGCACCAGAAGTGGTGGGGCTATATATACACTGCCTCCTTGAGGGCCTTGAGCAGAGACAAGGGCCAATTAAGGCGGGAAAGGAAGAGACTCCCTAGGCCTCGGATACCCTAATATCGTCGGGGTCGGTAGAGAACAAGAGTTGACCAAGTGAGGACGACATGAAAGAAGACGGGGAGGAGCCCGGCACAAGTAAGTGGAAGCAATGTCGGAGTCAGCTGGGGCCCCGTGGTCGCCAACCCACGTCCCACTAGACGTGAGCCCCTGGGGGGTTCTCATAAGAGCTATACAAGTCATATGCAGTGTAAACTAAATCAACACATGCTATAACACAAAGGACTACCTACCTAAACGCAGCGTGACAATTATAAATCAATGATGGGGAGCAATACTTCAACACGTCAGTAAAGGTGTTAAACATGTTCTCACTCTCCTTGGAGCTGACCACTAATTTACATGAATAATTTATCATCTATGATTACAAGGGGGTTTCTTAACCCGTTACTGAAACGTGTTGCACAATGCAAGGTCGTAAATCCATGCAAATACTGATCATTAAATAACTCATCATTTTAGCACTTGGCAGGATACCAAGTAGCAGGTTGTGGTGCACTGGGAAATAAACTTATATCTGAGCTTATATAAAGTTTTCTCTACTTAGTATAAAACAAAGTCCCTGATTCTTGGATGGACCGAGTAATCTCGAGAACCACCGGATGGATTTTATTGCGGTTTTCACCATTCTCTAAATAATTTATTTAGGAACAAAGGAAGCCGAGCAGTAACTATTTCAGTGAATCGAGTCGGAAAAAACCTGCCGTCCATGCGTCTTTTAAGCTTACACTGGGTAAACCATTAAACATATCTATATACTATGAATTAAAGAATTACTCAACCTGAAAAGTTCTACAAGGAAGTCCGCGACAGCATACCTCTATCTTAAATACATCACTATAAGTGCTTTTACGTTTTAATTTTTTCCAACAATCTCTATTCTGTGGAAATTTAAAATACTAGCTTGGAGCGAATTTACGATGATGATGATGACGATGATGATGATGATGATGATGATGATGATAGTTGTTGTTATCTGCTAGGTTATCGGCCCCTATTGGTCTGGGTGATTGCGAAAATGTCAATGAAGTGGAAACCAGAACGAAAATTAAGTGAGAAGGAAAATACTTACCAAAAAGGAACTCAGATTGAAACTACTCACAAAATGGAGAGCAGTAATACTTACAAAAGGGAATTTAGAACGAAAATACTCACAAAAAGAATAGATTGAACAAATCGCACAAAATGTAGGTTAAGTTCAAAATACGCACAAAATGCAATGCACAGCCGAAATACTTACAAAATGCAAGTGAATTGCAAAATACTTTCAAATTGCAAATGAGATTGAAAATACGTACAAAATGCAATTGAGGTTCAAAATACGTACAAAATGTAATTGAAATTGAAAATACACAATGCAATTTAAATTGAAAAATGCGCATTTCAGATTCCAAATAATCACAAAGTGCAATTGATATTCAAAATACTAACAAAATGCAATTGAAAATGAAAATGCTTACAAAATGGATGGTAGATTTAAACTACTCAATTGGATGGACAATACTTACAAAATGCAATTTAGATTAAAAAAGAAGTTATAAAAAGTGATTTAGTTTCAAAATACCCACAAAATGCAATCGAGAATCAATATACTTGCAAAATGCGCACCCTATAAAATGCAATTTAGATTGGAAAGACTTGCAAAACGCGGTTTAGGTTGAAAATACTTACAAAATGCAATTGAAATTCAAAATACTCACAAAAGTTCCACCCCTATATTGAAAGACTTACTAAAACGCAATTTACATTTACAATTTTCAATTCTTACATAATGCAATTGAGGTTGAAAACACTCGCAAAATGCAATTTAGATCGAAAAAACTTACAAAATGCAACGTAGATTGAAAAGACCTACAAAGTGGAGTGTAGATTTTAAAAAAATCGCTAAAGGGAATTTAGATACACGGGGAGCCAATTAACAAAAACAGTGCGGGAAACGTAAAGAGAACAGGATATATAATGAAAAGAAAAAAGGAGGGATCAGGAAAGACGAGACAAAGGCCAATTAAGGCGGGCAAGTGAAAGACTCCATAGGCCTCGGATATCCTAATACCGTCGGGGTCGGAAAAGGTCAAGAGTTGACCAAAGGAGGTCAACTGGAAAGAAGACAGAGAGGAGCCCGGCACAAGTAAGTGGAAGCATTGCCGGACTCAGCTGGGGTCCCATGGTCGCGGGAGAGCGAATTTACGAGCTAGCGAGCAAACCTATCACCCTAGCTTCGGCCAGCATCAAACTGTCGTGTCGTGTCGAGTTCAACTCGGCTTTTCTGAATTGCGTCTGGGACCTGTTGTCCGTGCGCCTTTTAAGATTGCGCCGGGTAAACCGTTAAACATACTGGGCATACCAAGTTAAACTGCGCTCAGATAGTTAAATCGCGAGAAACCTCCATTTAAATATTTACATTTTGCGTCGCCACCATGTTGGATTTGTGCTCACCAGGTTATTGAATGTCCCATAGGTAAAATTATGTCTATAGCCTCTATCAACATAGAACATTTCATGATGATGATGATGATGATGATGATGATGATAATTGTTGTTTTAAGGGGCCTAACATCTAGGTTATTGGCCCCTGATGGTTTGGGTGATCGAGAATATGAAAATGAAATGCAAACTTAAAACTAAAACTACCGGTAACTACTAACCTACATACTAGAAGAAGAAATGGAAAACTAAAGGAGAATAAGGCAAACAAAGGACAGGAGGAAAAGAAATGCCCTCAACCCTCGAAGAATGCGGATTGAGAGACTTGGAAAGAAGGAGAGCCATGAAAGGCAGATAGGAAAGTGAAAAAGAAGAGGGTCTTCCCCACAGGTAAGGGACAAAAGGGGAAAACCGGAACCAGCTCAGGAATCCCTCGGGGTCGCCAACTCCCGAACTCACCAGCCGTGAGCCCCTGAGGGTGTAGCATTATCTAGGGTGCACCAGAAGTGGTGGGGCTACATATACCCTGCCTCCTTGAGGGCCTTGAGCAGAAGGCAGGAGATAACATGAAAAGAAAAAGAAGGCTGACCCCTCGCTGAAGGAGGGGATCATAAAAGAGAGGCAAGGGCCAATTAAGGCGGGAAAGGAAGAGACTCTCTAGGCCTCGGATACCCTAATATCGTTGGGGTCGGAAGAGAACAAGAGCTGACCAAGTGAGGTCGACAGGAAACAAGACAGAGAGGAGGCCGGCACAAGTAAGTGGAAGCAATGCCGGACCCAACTGGGGTCCCGTGGTCGCCAACCCACGTCCCACTAGATGTGAGCCCCTGGGGGGATTCAACATTTCAGTTTGATTGTTGTCATAATTAATAGATATTGAGAACCGTCTAAATATTTCGGATATTTGCCATATTGGTATGTAGAACATAGAGGTGAGCTCTACTGGATGACGATTTTTGCGTAGGTTCAGTATTAAAACGTTGCCTTTGATCGCATGATTAGGATACAAGAAAAAAAACGTAATTTAAAAAATTTTGCACAGCTGCCATCTTAAAAGGTTAGATAAACAATTGAATAATATTAGATGTCAGTGCACTAAAGTGTGTATTAATATTTGCTGTTCCAAATTTCACCGTGTTCGGATGGTTAAGGTGCGGGAAAAATCTATTTAAATGTTTCAACTTCGCTTTGCCACCATGTTCGTCTTGCAGTAAACAGTTTTTTGGAATTCAAGAAGTTGAACTTCAAGTAGTACCCTTTATCACCTTACACCATTTCAGGGAAATATCAGTAAGAGTTTCGGAGATATAGAATGCTGGTGAAGTATTACGCACAGCTTCTATGGTGGATTGGTGAGACATAATACTGTTACGTACCGCCGCGAACCGGCAGGAGACTTTCGGTTGAGCGACAGTGTGACAGACCAAAGCAGCTGTCTCGCTGGCCTTGGACCGAACCATCAGCCAGAGAGAGAAAGTTCCCACACCCTCCCGGCCCCTCCCACCGGCAGACACAATAGCGGAACATCTTTGAGTCATCGCAGGCCGGGCAGAGAATACGTGAAAAGTATGGATGTGGAACCATCGAGAACAGACTCAATGCGGCAATAGGTTGTGACATTTCGAACTTTCCAGGTCAGGGACTGATCCCATATAACCCAGCGAGCCGCGGCGAGGAGGGACCGCATTAGACGGTGTATTGGACAGTATTGGTCAGTGCTAGTGTGTATTGAAGTGTGGCCGAGTGAGCGAGTGCGCAGCAGTATAGCGATTATTACTGGACGTCTACGGTAACAGAGTGGATGCCTGCCTGCCAGGGTGCAACTTTGAGTCAGGACTGTTAGTGATTGGAGGTGTCGCAGTGCTTTGTGGAAGACGTGGTCGTGGGATCGACACGGGACGAGCAACAGCGCACAAGGAGCAGCAAGAGGGCTCTGGAAGTAAGTGAAGTGGCAGGAGCAAGGCTGTAGAGAACCTGTGTAGACTGTACGTGTGAGTGTAAGCTGGAACACTGTAGCGCCCCACGGACAGAGAGAACATAAATAGCGAGAACAGTGGTGTGAGGGTAAATGTGGAAACTAATAGTGACCAGTAGTGCTTTCTGAAGTTAGACACAGTGTGTGTGTGTGTGTGTGTGCACTGTGCATGTTTGTAGGCCTGTAATAAAATTATATTTCGTTAAAGGAACAATTATGTTTGTGCTTTCACCCACCGTAATCCAGGTAAATGAAGTGCCACTAGGGGGGTGGCACGTAACAACTGGTGTCAGAAGCCGGATTACGAACCCAAGCACTAACACAACACCTGAAGGTCCTGGTTTCATAACTCGTGCAGGTCATTAATTCACAAATCTTCCTGAGAGTGCATGCCTTTCACAAGTCAGACAATTAAAATGGATGCGCAAATACAACTCCTGTTAGAAAAGTTAACTTCCAAGATATGATGATGATGATGATAATTGTTATTTTAAGGGGCTTAACATCTAGGTTATCGGCCCCTGATGGGTTGGGTGTTCGTGAAGATGAAAATGAAAAGCGAACTTAAAACTAAAACTAACTACTAACCTACATACTAGAAGAAGAAATGGAAAACTAAAGGAGAATAAGGCAAATAAAGGACAGGAGGAAAAGAAATGCCCTCAACCCTCGAAGAAGGCGGATTGAGGGACTTGGAAGGAAGGAGAGCCATGAAAGGCAGATAGGAAAGTGAAAGAGGAGAGGGTCCGCCCCAAAGGTAAGGGACAAAAAGAGAAAACGGACCCAGCTCAGGAATCCCTCGGGGTCGCCAACTCCCGAACTCACCAGCCGTGATCCCCTGAGGGTGTAGCATTATCTAGGGTGCAATAAAGGGGTGGGGATACATACACCCGGCCTCCTTGAGGGCCTTAAGCAGAAGGCAGGAGATAACATGAAAAGAAAAAGAAGGCTGACCCCTCGCAGAAGGAGGGAATCAGAAAAGATGAGACAAGGGCCAATTAAGGCGGGAAAGGAAGTGACTCCCTAGGCCTCGGATGCCCTAATACCATCGGGGTCGGAAGAGAACAAGAGTTGACCAAGTGAGGTCGACAGGAAAGAAGACAGAGAGGAGCCCGGCACAAGTAACTGGAAGCAATGCCGGACTCAGCTGGGGCCCCGTGGTCGCCAACCCATATCCCACTAGATGTGAGCCCCTGGGGGACTTCCAAGATAGACGATGCCCAGAAGAAGATGGAAGACGGCCAGAAGAGTATGGAAGAGCATTTCGAAAACTTTGGAAAGAGAATGACGGAACATTTTGAAAACCTGGGAAAGAAAATGGTGATATATTCGGAAAATTTGGAAAAGAAAATTGGGGAAAGTTCCGAAAATTCTGAAAAGAAAGTGGAGCATGGAACTAGTCAGGACGAGCTGAAATCAGACCTGAAATCAATACCGGAGTATAACAAGCTTGGATGTGATATGGAAAGTGGCGCGGCAGAGGACGCTGATGGCCAAGACAAACAGTTCGTGGAGTCCGGAGTTCGGAATGCTCAGCGAGTCAGGGACGAGACACTGGGAAGCGCCATGGGCATGGAAATCGGGCCAAGGCTTAGCAGCTTTGATGGCAGGAACAGTGTTACGAGTGTGAGGACGCCGCACGTCGATGAGACTACATCATGGCAGATCTGCGGGACCGGGTTCGACACTGTGGTGGACCATGCCAGGTGTTCGTTGGAGGACGTAGCCGTTCAGCTCACCACAGGACTTCGCATGACGGACGTGCTACACAACGTCCGGACAGGGACTGGGTACAACGCGATCGTCGCGACGCCGGAGGAGCATCGTGGGGAGGAACGGGCGCGCGAGTAAGTCAATTGAAGAGATCGCGCTGGCTGGCTCGCCTCCCGAGCACGTGCACCGAGAGGCGGCGTACATCTTCGTGGATGGGCATCGTGACGCCATGGTACGTGAGTATTCGAAGCTCAGTAGAAGGCACTACCCGCGGCAGGTAAAGACCATCGCGTTGGGAATGGCGGCGACGAGGAGGACAACATGGGTAACGCCACCGAGGAGGAGTGACGCCGGCGGAGACGAAGAGGCAGTGGAGGTTGGCTACCCTCCACCAAAGTGGCGTAAACCATCACCGGGACGCCGTTGCAGTAGGAAAGCCACCTATTGGCTACGGTGTGAAAGGGGCCGTCTAATGAGCAGCTGTCGGCGAGGAACAGCCTCACGGTTAGAAAAGCGGGTGAGGGCCAGGGCCAGCCAAAACAGGGGCTTGTCAGCGCCGTCGATGCCACCCCTTCAGACCTTGGACGGCCTTTACGACGAACAACTCGAGGCGAGTTTCTTTAAAGAGGGGAGCAGTGTTACGTACCGCCGCGAACCGGCAAGAGACTCTCGGGTGAGCGACAGTGTGACAGACCAATGCAGCTGTCTCGCTGGCCTTGGACCGAACCATCAGCCAGAGAGAAAGTTCCCACACCCTCCCGGCCCCTCCCACCAGCAGACACAATAGCGGAACATCTGTGAGTCATCGCAGGCCAGGCAGAGAATACGTGAAAAGTCTGGATGTGGAACCATCGAGAACAGAGTCAATGCGGCAATAGGTTGTAGCATTTCGAACTTTCCAGGCCAGGGACTGATCCCATATAAACCAGCGAGCCGCGGCGAGGAGGGAGCGCATTGGACGGTGTATTGGACAGTATTGGTCAGTGCTAGTGTGTATTGAAGTGTGGATGAGTGAGCGATTGCGCAGCAGTACAGCGATTATTACTGGACGTCTACGGTAACAGAATGGAAGCCTGCCTACCAGGGTGCAACTTTGAGTCAGGACTGTTAGTGCTTGGAGGTGTCGCAGTGCTTCGTGGAAGACGTGGTCGTGGGATCGACACGGGACGAGCAACAGCGCACTAGGAGCAGCAAGAGGAATCTGGAAGTAAGTGAAGTGGCAGGGGCAAGGCCGTAGAGAACCTGTGTAGACTGTACGTGTGAGTGTAAGCTGGCACACTGTAACGCCTCACGGACAGGGAGAACATAAATAGCGAAGACAGTGGTGTGAGGGTAAATGTGGAAACTAATAGTGACCAGTAGTGTTTTCTGAAGTTAGACTCAGTGTTTGTGTGTGTGTGTGTGTATGCACTGTGTATATTTGTAGGCCAGTAATAAAATTATATTTCGTTAAAGGAACAATTGTGTTTGTGCTTTCATCCACCGTAATCCAGTTAAAGGAAGTGCCACTAGGGGGGTGGCACGTAACAATACAATTTCAAGGGCACGGTCGGGGACGGACAAAGTATTACTATGACCTTTAAGTGTGGATGATGATAATTGTTGTTTTAAGGGGCCTAACATCTACGTTATCGGCCTCTAATGTTCTGGGTGATCGTGAAGATGATAATGAAATGCAAACTACAACTAAAACAAACTACTAACTCAAAAACTAGAAAAAGAAATGGAAAAATAAAGGAGAATAAGGCAAATAAAGGACAGGAGGAAAAGAAATGCCCTCAACCCTCGAAGAATGTGGATTGAGGGAATTGGAAGGAAGGAGAGCCATAAAAGGCAGATAGGAAAGTGAAAGAGGGGAGGGTCCGCCCCACAGATAATGGAAAAGAGGGGGAAAACCGGACCCAGCTCAGGAATATCTCGGGGTCGCCAACTCCCGAACGCACCAGCCGTGAGCCCCTGAGGGTATAGCAATATATAGGGTCCACCAGAAGTGGTGGGGCCACATACTGAGACTGCTTGATCTCATGCTGGTGATGATTTTTATTGGTAACATAAGAATACTCCAACTGAGAAACACTGAACGCACTCCGGAAGCTTGTATCATCTTCAGGAGAACTTTTGACTTCGTTTGGAAGAGTAAAAAGAATTAATCATGATCGCAGATTTTTATATACGATGTTCATTCTTGAGAAATATTATAATTAGTAATTCTGCATTATTAGCCACGTCAATATGATAATATTATGGGTTATTTAAGGAATTTGCATCGCAGAAACGCGAGGAAGAAGGAAGTAAAAGTTAAATGACTTCGGCAGTATTCGAAGCCGGAACACGCCATGCAGAGAGTAAGGACAATCCTATATGCGTTTGAGCCGCATGGATGTGTACGTTACTAAGTCTGGTCGAGTGACCGATGAACATTTTGTTGGTGAAAAGACTAAGGAAGTCGTATCTCAGGATTGACCAAGCATCCTATGTTGTATCAGCACCGCAGTGCTTCTGAAATTGTTTTCTACAGAATTATAATCACGATAAAGTGATATTTTCAAAGTACGAGTGATTTAGTGATTTTTCCTGTACGTCTCGTACATGTGCATCGCAACACCACATGGTGGAATGTGGGTCGCAGAAATTTCCAGCAAAAGTGAAAATTATAGTGCTATTTAACAGCGTTGAATGCTGTGGAAATTGTTAATGCTAGAGAAATACGCCGTGTCTAGGTGAATCTCATTTAAATAACATGCCCTCGGACACTCCCGGCACTACGATAGATAAATAAATAAATAAATAAAATCATTTAAATATTCAAAATGATTGTGCTAATAACGTGCTATTAGAATCTGTGATAGATAGCTTCAGTGAAGCACGCACATGGCCATTTCTATTCTATAAACCCTGCACCGTTTAAAGCCAGTGTTGCTAAATCAATCATCAGCAGTGATAAAACGTTGTTTTTCATCCTATTTCATTACTTCAACGAGAACGCCAAAATGTTTGACGGTGACGACATTCTGATTTACGCCTGTACCACGAGGAACCAGAAGATGCCGTAAATATCCCAATGGAGGAGCCATTGACCATCTAACATCAGCAATATGGAAGCCGACACTAGAATTGCGCAAACCATGGCCGAGGAAATATTACTACCACCTGGGAACACAAGGATTGATCCATGAATTTGAAGCCTGGGATGTTTCTCTGTGAGAAACATGCTGCCGTGAGTTTACGTTAATTTCTACTTTTATTTGGTTCCGGTCTCGGGGGTGGATTAGTTGTAGTCAAACGTTATATAACAGTCATTTAGGTACAGTAGGTCTTGTATTTTTGTAGATGCCGCTGACGGCATACTTTCATTTCCATAAGCTTCAACATTTTTGGCAGACAGCTTATGCCGTGGAGTTAGACTCCACAGAGGGGTGCAAATATGTGTCATAATTTTGTATAGTCCTTAGAATGGACATCAGCTGAGAAGGAGCAATGTTTTGTTTGATTTAACCAGCTCAAAGTAAGATTATTCTCTTTTGATAACTTTCAGGCCCCTTTTATTGAAAGAAGGAATAAATACGCCACTGTCGGTCGTATCATTTCGATGTCGTAGAGGTTACGCATCTACCATTTTTGTAAAATACATTTTTAAGGTCTCAGAACCTTGATTCAAGGTGAATAAATTTAGAGAATGGGAGTGACTATAGTAACCGACCATTCAACATTAAATTGTATCATTTGCAATAATAAGCCAGGAGAATGGCGTTTTTAAGAACATTTAATTACTTTGAGTGCATTGCGCATGTTCTTTTGTGAACAATTCTTTTCTTTGTGACAGTGGAGTATCTTTTCAATCTCTTTGACAAGTGACATATCTTTCTTTTCGTATGCTTTGCCAAGTTGCGATGCAGCTTATGTTTAGACCTCATTTTTCAAGGCAAGTTTCGAAGCCTTGTTATCCCAATGATAATGACATTGTATTATAGTGTGCACAAAGTGAAATAACAGACATTTTTGAGTGCATTACTCCAGTTTATTTTACATGTTGATAGACTTTGACTCGCAGTGAAGCGTCCAAGTTAACACTTGAGCTCCGTTAGGATGACAGCTTTCGACGCTGAAGGTTATCTGCTTTCACCTGCAGAGCAGCACACTAGATTTCTCAAGCGGAACAATTGACGCATGACCGCACACTTTGTTTCTGCTAGACAGATTTTTTTATCGAGCCGTTCATAGAGCTCAGTCATAAATGTACAATTGCATCATTGTTATTATTGAGTATAGGGTGTTTAAGAAGTTGCATTCCCACTATTTAATTAAATTCGCAATTGTTGTAAGCGAATAGACATGATATTTGTATACTATCAGGGTATTCTTTAATGAATGGAGCCACACTTTTGCTATTTTGGAAGGCTTATTTTCTCACTTAAAGTGATTCATTGTTTCCTTGTTTTGACACGTTGATTTATTGGTGTGGTTTCCCGTTCAGATTTTATGCCAGCAGACTCATGGAGATGACTGTTAGGGTGAATTTTTGCGTGATCCCGTGGAGGACACCTTTAGATATTTGGGAATGGTATTTAAATGGAACTTTCTTTGTCCATCTGGAGATGTTTTATTGTGGACTTGATCATATCTTTATGATATTGGAGCCGCTTAGTGCTCAATGTTGCCATGATTGTTCGAATGATGCATCTCATAAGGAACTGTAAAAGTCTTACGATTAGGAATTATAACTTGTGTTATTGTTGACAAACAGGTGTCACGTGCATTCTGTTGTGTTTAGTTTTCAGTCCATTGGCCTTGCATTGTTGGTCATTCAATAATACTCTTAAACAATGATAGTAATAATCAGAAACCTAAATCATGAAATATATTTTTTAATTAAATCGACGTGGGTTAAAACTTCATTTAAATCTTAATCGGCTGTTTAACTTTGATCATGATTGTTTTCATTTTGGACCAATGCAACGTGCTTGAGAAAAAATGTCCCTAGGAGGTGAATTCTAGAGAAATACATGGTTAGACTTGACAGGGATCAGTTGCTGATCTATGGGTAGTCTACTAGTGGACCGTGTACCACATGTTTGTTTTGACATGCTTCAAAAGCATGCCTTGTCTGCATTCGCATACACTTTAGATGACGGATGGAACAAACCGTCTCCTTTTCGAAGTAGGCAGGTTAATAAGAAGAATTATTGTGTGTTCTGAATTTATTTCAATGTATTTTCCCTATGTGAACTCTACTGTTTTTTTGTATTGTTGATGTATCACTATTTTGTTATGTGTATGATTGTAATGAAATGACTGTTATACTAGTTTTGTTTAATTTATACACGGACAGTTGGATCCGATGTTGCTGTAATTCAAGGTTTAGCTCAGACAGATAAACAATAAATGTAAATGTGGATGGTCTTTAGCATCATTTAGATTTTTGCTGTCATATGTGACTAGTTATTTATGGCACGATGGTTCTTTCTAGAATATCGTTACCGTTTCTATTGCAATTTCAATTAGGGTTTTGTACCATTTTCCCCAGTTTTGCCCAACTTTTGTTTGTAATTAGAGCTGATCGCGAGGGTTTAATTTTATAGTTAAGGGGTTAGTTTTTCTCTTTGTTTTTGATTAGATAGCGGATTAGCCGATTTTATGCTCTCGGATCCTAGGCTAGGGGTTGGATTTTATAAATAAACAATTCCAACGATCTTTACTTAAGATTGGACTACTTTCTTTCGTAGCTTGTTATTTTTTTAGGGGGGGGGGAGTGTATTACCAGGGTGTCTATGACTTTGCAAATCATGATGGAACCTGATCATTGGGACAGGGGAGTCTCACAGCTGGCGAGCCCTTTCGGTTTGCACCCCAATCCTCTTCATCGGTATGTGTTCGGAGGAAGAGGTCATCTGGGAGGCCATACACGGTTGGTGGTGACCAGATGATCTCCTCAAACGGGCACATAACACTTATTCCATTCCTTTGGCGCCCAACCATGCGGCCAATTTTTAGGGACATGAAGGCCATCAGCTTCATGCCGTTTTGAAGAGGATAGTATTTTATTGGTTATTGACAATTTGTCTGGACTGGGACGAACTCTAGACGTCGTCCAGCAGTGCAATAGTACAAGTGGCTTTCTTTTGAGAAGTCAGACCATGGGCGAAGTACAATTATATTTAAAATTCAGTATAGGACTTATATTTTGCCAGTACTTCGTCGTGAGTAAATGTAACTTGTCTTTTGCTTGCTTGCCTGTTGTTGTTAAAGTAAATGTAGAATTAGTTATCTTCGAAAGTCCAGCAGTAGCCGCGGGTGTTTATTTGATAAAAACCAACTTTCACCCCGGACCATTTCCATTTTTGTAGTTAGATAGATGTAAGATGACTCCTCCTACATCTCAAATTTGTATTATCGTTATGGATGAGGAGAGATTGACGACCCTGATTGAGGGGTTGTGTAGAAATATGGATGCTAACTTAGCCACTATTAATGCCTCCCTAGACCCCGTTAAGAGTGACTTTACTGAAAATACTAGATTAATAAGATGTGATATGACTACTAATGTAGCCACCCTTAATGCATCCATTAATGAAAATGTAGCCACCTTAAGAGGTGACATGACTACCAATGTAACCACCCTTAATGCCTCCATTAATGAGAATGTAGCTACAATTAATGCCTCCATAAATGAAAATGTAGCCACCTTAAAGGGTGACACGAACGAAAATGTAGCCACCTTAAGAGGTAACATGACTACTGATGTAGCCACCTTAAGAGGTGATATGACTGAAGGGGCGAGGTGGCTCAGCGGTCTAGCTGTATGCCTCTCACCAAGGCGGCCTGGGTTCGAATCCCGGTCAATGCATGTGAGATTTTCGAAGTGAAATGCTATGTCCTGTGGTTCGGATTCCACGTAAAAAGGAGGACCCGTGGCTCATGATCTCGAGATTAACGATCACGTTAAACTACTAGCTTCCTTTTTGATATGACTGAAAATGTAGCCACTATTAATGCCTCCATAGATACTGTAAGGGGTGACCTCAGAGCTCACATAGCAAATTTAAATACTTCCCTTATTGAGGTAAGAGGTGAGATTGATGGTGCTAACGCCACTTTGGTTGTTAACGCCCAATCTTTAGCTAACCTTAGGCGAGATCTAGAAACCAGTCGAGCTGAAGCTAATGCTAATTTACTTAAGGGGTTAGCTGATCTTCGCGTTGACCTAGCCAAGGGTAGGAAAGAAACGAGAACACGGTTAGAGGCGATAGAAGGGAGCCTTGAGAAAAATAGTCTGAAGATATCAGAGGGCAAGAGTGAGTTTCAAATGGAGACTGCTACGATTAAAGACCAACTAAGCCTTAGAGTAGCAGCCATCGAGGGAAGACTGGATGAAAATCAAACTTTTCATGATGGGATCAGAAGAGAAGTAGGATTGGTTAGCACAAGCATGCGCATAATGAGAGGCGTAGCTATAGCCTTTCATGGGAAAGTGAAAACCATCGCGAAGGACATGGTACGTTTTCGGGATGAGCTGACCAGTAGTACTCAGCTTGTAGCTACTCTGACACTTGGTGTATTCATTGGAATACACGGTAAGATAGAGTAAGCTTTTGCTTCTCTTTGCTACAGTTCATTCCTTCCTTTTTCTCAAACACCAACAGTGATCTTCTGATTTCTCCTTGTTGGTTATGTCTCTTATATTACCTGTGAGTCGGTTCCAGAGATATATCTTCCATGACCCACCTAGCGTCATCTAGCAGCGAATCTCTGAAGTTCCTCAATTCTTCTCTGTACAAGAGGACTTCTTTATCATTCTGGCCACCAGATCTCGTCGCCATCGCCAGCTATCATCTCCGTGATCAAGAGAACTACGTCTACTTTTTCACCCTCCAGGCTGCGCTAGTGTTGCCTGCTATCAACTCTTTGAAGATCATTTCATCAAGAGAAAATTTATTTCTGTTATGTTGTCTATTCTTATATGTATACCTTTGTCTCCTACCCCCACTTTTCCCTTCTATGGTCCCTCCGTGCTTCGCTGAGCGTGTCTCACTTGTACGTCGGAAGTCGACTCAGTCAGTTAGAGCTCCACTAAAGCTCGCCTCCTCAACTCGAGAGGCAAACTTTTAAATTCTACGCCATGTTAGAATTTTAGTATCAACCGTCAAAGGGAACATCACCTTCGCCATGAAGCAAAGCTAAGTACTACTTCTACGTTCTTCAACTTATTTTAATTGATTTTAAATAGCTACATGCTTTTTGATGATCACTTTATAGGCAGTGTGAGATTTCTATATTTGGGGCAATAATCATCCTTCGCGGGATTTTCTATGTTGGGCGTTTGTCTATCTAAGCCAATCTTAACAGGAAGCAGCATTTCTTATGCTTATTAAATGAGAGATTTTCTCACAACGTGGGATACCATTAAATTACCCACTGTATTTAAAATACTTAGCTTGTTCCACCGCTGGACTAACTTTTGCCCTATTCTTCAGTCATGATTGCTCTGGAACCTTCCAGAATCTGCGCTCTATCTACCAGTCATACTGTCATGTATTTTCCACTCACATGGGGGAATACTTTTTCAAACTAAGGAGTCTTCCTTATGAACTACTAATCAATATCTAATTTTTCTTCCACCGTTGGGATTTTCTCTGGCGCATTCAACTATAATCTACAACTTTCTCAAGCAATAGATTCTCGCAAATCTAGTGTAACTAGTTATTTTCCATCATTGCAATAACTTTCTTTTCCATAAACTTTTTGTGTTACTACAGTGAACTTTTCAACTATATCAACAGACTATAGTGAAATCAGTGCTTGTTCAACCTTTCATCCGCGTCACGTTCGTCCGAATACAATCAATACGGCCATGAACACTTTTCCTCAATCCTATTTGATCTTTCCCAAACCCCTTACCATCAAAGCAAAATAATAAAATTGTTACTTTAGGTCTTTTTTCAATGAGGTGTCACTCTCAATTAGTGCCCTCCCTCTCTTGCTTCATGTACCACGAATTAATGTCTGTAAAACTTCTTGTCTAGTACACGCCTTAAATTATATTGTTTCTCCCTTCTAATTAGGGAATACAATTCTTTCAACTCATAAGTGAGTTATCTCTAGGTTTCACGAAAGGGAAACTTGCCCCATTTGTCTCGTGATCCCTACTTAAACATAGGAATTCTAGAAACTTCCTTTCGATTGTTCTCTTCAGGTTTCAAAATAAGTGACCTGCCCTATTTGCATAATCCAGCCAAGTATTTCTGTATTAATATAAGAAGTAATAGAAACTTCTATTTTATTCTTCCTTCTTTTCGTTGTTGTTACTTTCGAAGTTGTTACTCTTTCTAAGATATTTATCTAGAAATTCGGGTACACACCTTGCACTTGATTTATTGTCTAACATTAATTACGTCAGTTATCTTTAAATTTTTCATTTATTTATCTTCGTCATTTCAAAATCTTACGAAGATTTTAAAGCATATAAAAGGTTTGAAACCAAAAGAATTGTTAATTGCCTGGCGCAAGCTTTAGATGTTTTCGGAGGTCTGTGACCCCAATTGTTTATAGAAATCCAAATTATATATTTGTTATAAAACTACTACCCTATATTGTTAAATAAATTCAAGATTTCTTTTTGGATTTATTATTTCTCTAACATAACGGTTATGCAAGATCCTGTCTTCCTTGACTCTTCCCACTTAATGCAAATAAATCTATTGATAGGGCTTTCACCACTTGTTGCATTTGAGCAAGAACTCTTAGTTGATAACTTAGTAAAGTCTCTCTTAGCTTTAATAGCTAATACTAACTGGCCAGTAAGGCAAGCATAGCTCGCTACGCCAGCTTCCTGCTTGTGGAGATTCTCTCCAACACTTATGGTTGGTTTTTCAAAATATAAGTGTTTCTCATTGTCCAAACGTTTAGTCGGCGCCTTGCTGGGTAAAAGCTTAGCCATTTCTAAATGCAACTATTTGTATACTTACCAAAATTATTCCGAAAGGTATAATTGCTTTATCCCTATCCTTCTTGGAAGCATTTGGTCACTCTTTAGGAATTCTACAATTTCGAAAACTAAAAATCTCGAAGCTGATTCATATTATTGGCATTCTTCAAATTACCTGGTTAGAAACAAACTCCTTTGAACAGATACACAATAAATCTGTTACTCTTTGTCTTGCCAGACCATCACCCTTCCCCATAGTAGGCATATGGATGCTTGAGAGGGAATACACTAAAGCAGCTTTCTCGAGAACAGCCCAAGTTCTAGCTGCGTTTCCCGTTTGCTTTGCCCAGGTCCCTACCCACTTTAGGTATCGGAGAGCGGATTTGCAGCGGCAGCTCCCTTTGAGTACATTTAAAGTAAAAATTATAACTTATTTTGGACTCTCGTCCTATTTCTCCATCCTTTTCCTCCAGTCCGAAACCCAATTCCTTTTCTTTATCATCTTCCCTTGGGGGTTAGGTTATTCCCAAGCTAATAATCTACCCAAAATTTGGTGCCGAATCCCGGAAGAGTCCATTTATGACATTTTCTATTTTTTTTCAAGGGCTAATTGACAATATTTTGCAAATCATTAATATCTTCTTTGAATTTTTCAGCTATAACTACATCGTGCAAAGTCTGTGAAGTGGAAAGAGGTCGCTCCTGTCTCCTTTGGTGTGTCCCTTTCTTTCAAATTATTTGCTGCGGCCAGCCTGACAGCATTTCCAAGGTTCCACAGTTTCGTAAGTTATACTTTAATTTACCTATTTTGTCATGGCTCCTACAGACAAGGATATGGATGAAAAACTTACTTCTAAACGAGCATCCTATAAAGGGCAAATTACCCGATTCAGAAAATACATCAAAGAGCTAGATCCCTCAGAAGCTCAATTAGATTTGTTAAAACATCGTGTAAAGGATTTTGAACGTTCATATGAAAATTATTGTAACATCCAAACTGAAATAGAAACTTGTATGCTCAATCAAACTGAAGATCGAGTCGATGTAGAAAACCAATATTACGAAGGTATAGGTTCTGCTTTTAAAATAATACGCCAACTCGAAGAAGAATAGAAAAAAGACGGTTCTGTTCTTGGTTCCCTTCACGAACAACAAACCTCTTCCGGCACTCATAAGCCCAAACCAATTCTACCTAAGATTGATTTACCCCACTTCTCTGGAGACGAATCTACTTGGGATTCTTTCTACGAACTATTTTGTTCTCTTGTTCATGCCAATGAAGACATTCAAGTCATCTACATGTTTCATTATTTGAGATCTATCATCCGAGGTCAAGCTCTGCAGTTAGTTGAAGCACTCCCATTAAGTGCCGAAAACTACCCCATTGCCTTTAACTTGTTGAAAGAAAGATACGGTAATTCACGGTTACGTATTCAACGCCATATGAAGGCTCTATTTAACTTACCCGCGTCACAGCACAGTGACGTCACTAGTTTGCGTACTCTCATGTAACTACACAACTTCACGTTAAAGCTCTGTCCCAATTGGATCAACCCACTGAACACTGGGACACTTTCTTAATACATTTAGTGGTTTCTAAAGTCGATGTTGCTACTCTCAAAGCTTGGGAGATTGAATTTTCCAGAGAAGACGATTACTCTTACGAGCATTTAGTCACTTTCATAAATGCTAGATGCCAACTCTTAACCGCTTAGCTAATCAAAGTGAACCCTCATCCCCGAGTTCTAAATTTGAATCAATGTCTCTTAAACCTAAAAGCGAACGCTTATCGTCTAGTACTCAAATACCTGGGTCCAGCTCATCTAAACTCAAGTCAAACGCCACTGGTTACCAAACTAGGTCTAGTGAACGCCGTATTGCTAGTTCTCTCGTTTTAAACACTCAAAGCGAACCCCGCAAGAGTTTATATGAACCATTAAAGTGCATACTTTGTAAAGATTCCCACGCCTTATATCTATGTAAATCTTTTAAAGAACTGTCAATCGACGACAGAAGAAAATTAGTTTCCCAGAATAAACATTGCTTCAACTGCCTAGCACCCACGCATTCTGCTTCAAATTGCAAGTCCACAAGACTTTGCATCCATTGTGAAAAAACTCATCACACTTTAAAACGGTTCCGCTTTGCTCCACGTTGGGCGCCAAGTGAAACGGTTACTCTACGTTGGGTGACAATTGTAAAGGTCTCTTTGCTCCACGTTGAGCGTACAAGTGTAACGGTTTCTTTAATGACCCCACTGTTGGGTGTACTAATGTAATGCTTCTACTGGGCCTGCCTTGCTCTTTGAAATATTTACTCTGACTATGATATGTTGTTTTAATGGGCGCCGAGACCTCAACGCTATGTTGAAATCTAAATTTATATTTAACAACACCTAGCTCTGGTAGAACACCTTCAAGAATCTTTTCACTCAGATCGTGGTATGATTTGATCATTAACCCAACAAACAATTGTATCAGGAGAAGGAATTTGGTCTATATTTAATGCTACCTACTGAAAGCAAAGATTGCATGGTTAAAAGAAATGAATTTATAATATAAAACAAGTATAGCAAAATTAATAATAATAATATATTCTGAATTTAAATTGGAGCGTTGCGATTTGAATATTACCGCTAGGAAATTACGTGAAAACGGAGTCGGATAAATTACTGATTTTACTCTTATTCCCAAGCTATGAAGTTACTGAAATACTGAAAATGAAAAAGAAAAAAAAAGACGAGAGATTACGTAGTTCTGAGTCATTCGCGCTTAGCACTGGAAATTGCCGAAGCATTTCCCTCATACTGGATGTTGTAGAGAGCTTCCCACAGCCTCCTGGACGTCGTCATCTTCTTCGTTAGTTGATGAGATGCTTGTAGATATGATAATTTTATGGTCCGAACATCGGAACCAACCACACGTACAACCACACTGGTTAAGTTTTACAAAGATAGTCCTCTTGCCTCCACGGCGCGCAAACCATATATGCACTCCACGCCTCCCCTCTCTAGACCCGTCTGCAAGTCCCCCGCTCTCCACTGATTGGCTGAGCCACCACGCGCTACTTCCCCTCCTCAGGGTCATTACACTCGGCGCGAGGATGATGTCGTTTACCGTTCCAGACTATTTCGCCGTTTCTTGAAGCAGCAACCCAGGCTTGCGTCATGCTTCTTGACAAGATTAAGCCTGTAGCCGAATTCCCCGTGACACATCTCTCTCAAAATACCCTAACTGACAAAACTCCGTAAAATTCCGTAATCATATAATTTTCTATGATAATGTAGTTCGTAATAATTTGCTTGATAGTGTTTTCTATGACATAGAAAACCTATCTGTATGCTTAAAATTTTATAAAAATGCTCCAAAAAATACCTTAATAATAATAATAAGTTAATAATAATAATAATAAATTAACATGAAAACTTCTCTTGGCTGAACAATTTGCCGCGTAAATAAATATAGAATGGCTTCCTACTGACTTATGCCAGTGGCGTAAAATCCCCTCGAAAAACACGTTACAACTTTACTACATCGTCATGATCAAGCAAGGTCATCGACCGCATCTACTTCTCAAAAAAGTGACAATGCTAACAGTTCCAATGCTTCGTCTTACATTCAAAATGCCAAGTCCATACGTAGTGCTCAAGTACTATTGTCTACTGTCCAAATCGAAGTTCGGGATAACTTTGGCAACTGGGTCCGTGCACGCGGTCTTCTTGATTCAGCGGCAACTCATGATTTTGTGTCTAATTCTTTGATTAGAAAACTAGGCCTACCTGTAAACGTATCGGGCATTAACAGCTCAAAATCGCAAGCTTTACAGTTCTCAAAGCTAACCATAAGAGGCATTTGTCTCAGAAACAACTTTCTCAAACTGAATTGTCTCATTCTCAATAGCATAGGAGAAGATACTCCAAGTCATTCTGTGGATATTTCAGGGTTAAGCATTCCCTCGCATTTAAGGCTAGCCGATCCTATGTTCAATGTACAAAAAAAAACCATTGACATACTCTTTAGTGCCAATGTTTTCTGGAATTGCCTTCGTAAACAGGTTCGCAAGTTATCCTCAAACGTGGTTGCCAGAGACACTAATTTTGGATGGATCGTCACCGGTCAACTCCCTCATTATTCTCCCACAACCCGCATCGCAATGCTATTTCGCTAATACTGACTTGGAACAGTTCTGGAGGCTCGAAAGCGTTGACTCTCCTAACGTGACCTCTTCAGAAAACGAATTCTGTGAGCAACTTTTTCTGAACACCACCACTCGTTCTTCTGATGGCCGGTTCATTGTTCAGATGCCAAGATTACATAATCCCCCTAAACTTATTAACTCTCAACCCAAAGCTCGAAAAGCTCTCTTTGCTATCGAGAGCAAATTCAAGAAAGAACCTCTCATTAAATAGCAGTACACTGATTTCATGGATGAGTATGAAAGCTTGGATCATATGGAAGTTGTTAACAAATCTGATGACGAATTGTACCCCCCAATTGAAACGGTTTCTTAAATCATCATCCCGTGTGGAAAAACCTTCTTGTAAAGGATAAAATCCGATTTGTTTTCAATGGTTCATCACCTGACGTTAATGGCAACAGTCTTAACGATACTCTTTACTCTGGTCCTGCTATTCAGTCAGATCTATCTGCTATACTCTTAAACTTTCGATTATTTCCCATAGCTGTTATTGCGGATATAAAACTGATGTACCGTCAAGTTTTAGTTCAGCCTGAACAACGAGATCTCCAAAGAATCTTGTGGCGCGACGAAATCAGCAAGCCCATTAAGGTATTTCGCTTAAAGACGGTTACTTATGGCTTAAAACCTTCCGCTTTCCTTGCTATCCGATCCCTACACTTGTTAGCATCTCAAGATGGTCATTTATTTGATTCTAAAGCTTCCGAAGCACTAACTACATCATTCTATGTTGACGATTATTTGCAGTCCTTCCCCACTCTGGAGGAAGCTTCTTTCGTGTCATTAGAACTTCAGGCATTGCTAAAGAATGGAGGTTTCCCACTTCATAAGTGGAATTCCAACTCCCATGAGCTCCTCGCCCAGTTTCCTATTGAGGATGTGGATCCCTCCTCCGTCGAAATTTGTGGAAACTCCGAATCCATAAAAACTCTTGGAGTTCATTGGTGCACTAGCACTGAATCTCTCATCTATAAAGTTTCGCTTGCAGAAGAGCTCCCTAACACAAAAAGACAAATTCTCTCTGAAATTGCAAAAATTTTTTACCGCTTCAATTCCTTGCCCCAGTTATCGTTATAGCCAAACTTCTCATGCAAGAGCTATGGTCGCTCAAATGTGAATGGGACGACACTGTTCCCCTTTCTTTTCTTAACAGATGGCTCTCTTTTCGCAGCAATTTGCTTGATCTTTCCCTTATCGAAATTCCCAGGAATTTAATTAACGCTTATTCTAAGCATCTTTTTTCCTTCATGTGTTCGCGGACAGTACCGAAAAAGCTTACGGTTGCTATGCATACTTGGTTTATCGCGGTTCCTTAAATGGATCTTCAAACTCTTTCTTTGGGATGTCAATGGAGGCATGTACCCAGCCCTGACAACCCTGCCGACATTATTTCTCGTGGATGTTTACCCTCTCAACTGGCAGCTTCTCAGTTGTACTGGCATGGGCCCTCGTGGTTAATCGAAGACTCCTCTTATTGGCATTCGAAACCTCCAGCTACAAACTTCAACTTGCCTGACGCTAAAGTATCTATTTCTCCTGCTTCGTGTCTTGTTTCCAACGTTTCTCATCCCTTGTTGTCCCGCTATTCTTCCGTTCACAAATTAATTCGAATTGTCGCCTATCTTCTTAGATGGAAATATCTTGTGGTTGACCAACCTCTTCTCCTCAAACCACACCTTACCAATCATGAATTGAATCTCGCTACCATTAAGATTTTGCAACTAACACAGCAAGAAGCATTTTCTTCTGAATTGTCTTTACTTTCTTCTAAAAGGGATCTTCCCAAATCCAGTCGTCTTCGTGCTTTAGCCCCGTTCCTTGATGACAATAGGTTACTCAGGGTAGGTGGTAGGCTTTCGCAATCTTTGCTTTCTGAGGACAAAAAGCATCCTGTTATTTTGCCTTCTAAACATCACGTAACTTCCTTAATTATACGTGACTTTCATTATCACAATCTGCATGTTGGTACACGCACACTGCTTTGCCTCTTAAGGGAAATGTACTGGATTATAAATGGAATTCATGAAGTTTCCTCTGTAATTCACATGCGCATTCCTTGCTTCAAAGCAAAACCTATAGTCAATACTCAATTAATGAGCGATCTGCCCTCTTTTCGCTCTTCTCCTATACGTCCTTTTGCTCTAACTGGTGTGGACTATATGGGTCCGTTCCAATATCAACGCAATTCCCCTGAAGCTAAACGCAAATTGCTTGGTAAGCTCTATGTTTCTCTCTTTGTTTGCATGGTTACTGGCGCGATCCATTTGGAACTAGTAACGAATGCCTCAACTTCTTACTTTTTATCAGCTGTCTCTCGCTTCGCTGCTAGGCGTGGTGTTCCTTCGGAGATGTTCTCTGATAACGCTTCCACTTTTCAAGGCGCAGCTTCCTTGTGGAAGTAAGCTCTCACATCTTCTCCTGCCATGGAACAGATTTCTAATTTTTCCTACTCAAAAGGTTTCAAATGGCGTTTTATACCTCCCTACGCACCTCATCACGGTGGTAGGTTGGAATCCTGCGTATAGCTCACTAAACGTCACTTAAGAAAGGTTTTAGGTAATCGCATTCTGACTTATCAAGAATTTAATTCGCTGTCTGTTCTGATTGAAGGTGTTGTTAATTCTCGCCCATTAACTCCGCTTTCCAATGACCCTGATGACCTGCTTCCACTTACACCTGGTCACATCCTTATAGGCACTTCTCTTTCTGTCCCTCCTCCCCTTCCCAACTCTTACAAGGCTTGTAATGTACCTATTGTTTGGCGTAAACTTGAAGCCCACCACAATTCTTTCTGGAAGAGGTGGAACTTGGAATACTTAACTTCCTTGCAACGGAGACAGAAGTGGTTTCATTCCAATCCCGATATCAGAGTGGGGGACTTAGTCCTGGTTAGGGATGTTTCTCCTCCCTTGGTCTGGATTTCTGGTAGAGTGACCGAGTGTTGTCCTGGAAGGGATGGGAGAGTTAGGGTAGCCAAGATCTTGACCAATAATGATCAAATCATAAGACCACTGTCTTTAATTGCTCCTTTACCTTTAAGCTTTTAATTGCTCATAAAATTTTGTTTATTTTGTTCTCTGTTGGTGTTTCCCCTCCCAGCTTGGTGTATTCTTTGGAATACAAGGTAAGATAGAGTAATCTTTTGCTTCTCTTTGCTATAGTTCATTCCTTCCTTTTTCTCAAACACCAACAGTGATCTTCTGATTTCTCCTTGTTGGTTATATCTCTTATCTTACCTGTGAGTCTGTTCTAGAGATATATCTTCCATGACCCACCTAGCGTCATCTAGCAGCGAATCTCTGAAGTTCCTCAATTCTTCTCTCTACAAGAGGACTTCTTCATCAATCTGGCCACCAGATCTCGTCGCCATCGCCAGCTATCATCTCCATGATCAAGAGAACTTCGTCTACTTTTTCACCCTCCAGGCTGTGCTAGTGTTGCCTGCTATCATTTTTTTGAAGATCATTTCATCAAGAGAAAATTTATTTCTGTTAGGTTGTCTATTCTTATATGTATTCCTTTGTCTCCTACCCCCACTCTTTTCCCTTCCCTGGTCCCTCCGCGCTTCGCTGAGCGTGTCTCACTTGTACGTCGGAAGCCGACTCAGTCAGTTAGAGCTCCACTAAAGCTCGCCTCCTCAACTCGAGAGGCAAACTTTTAAATTCTACGCCATGTTAGAATTTTAGTATCAACCGTCAAAGGGAACATCACCTTCGCCATGAAGCAAAGCTAAGTACTACTTCGACGTTCTTCAACTTATTTTAATTGATTTTAAATAGCTACATGCTTTTTAATGATCATTTTATAGGCAGTGTGAGATTTCTATATTTGGGGCAATAATCATACTTCGCGGGATTTTCTATGTTGGGCTTTTGTCTATCTAAGCCAATCTTAACAGGAAGCAGCATTTCTTATGCTTAATAAATGAGAGATTTTCTCACAACGTGGGATACCATTAAATTACCCACTGTCTATAAAATACTTAGCTTGTTCCACCGCTGGACTAACTTTTGCCCTATTCTTCAGTCATGATTGCTCTGGAACCTTCCAGAATCTGCACTCTATCTACCAGTCACACTTTCATGTATTTTCCACTCACATGTGGGAATACTTTTTCAAACTAAGGAATCTTCCTTATGAACTACTAATCAATATCTAATCTTTCTTCCTCAGTTGGGATTTTCTGTGGCGCATTCAACTATAATCTACAACTTTCTCAAGCAATAGATTCTCGCAAATCTAGTGTAACTAGTTATTTTCCATCATTGAAATAACTTTCTTTTCCATAAACTTTTTGTGTTACTACAGTGAACTTTTCAACTATATCAACAGACTATAGTGAAATCAGTGCTTGTTCAACCTTTCATCCGCGTCACGTTCGTCCGAATACAATCAATACGGCCATGAACACTTTTCCTCAATCCTATTTGATCTTTCCCAAACCCCTTACTATCAAAGCAAAATAATAAAATTGTTACTTTAGGTCTTTTTTCAATGAGGTGTCACTCTCAATTAGTGCCCTCCCTCTCTTGCTTCATGTACCACGAATTAATGTGTGTAAAACTTCTTGTCTAGTACACGCCTTAAATTATATTGTTTCTCCCTTCTAATTAGGGAATACAATTCTTTCAACTCATAAGTGAGTTATCTCTAGGTTTCACGAAAGGGAAACTTGCCCCATTTGTCTCGTGATCCCTACTTAAACATAGGAATTCTAGAAACTTCCTTTCGATTGTTCTCTTCAGGTTTCAAAATAAGTGACCTGCCCTATTTGCATAATCCAGCCAAGTATTTCTGTATTAATATAAGAAGTAATAGAAACTTCTATTTTATTCTTCCTTCTTTTCGTTGTTGTTACTTTCGAAGTTGTTACTCTTTCTAAGATATTTATCTAGAAATTCGGGTACACACCTTGCACTTGATTTATTGTCTAACATTAATTACGTCAGTTATCTTTAAATTTTTCATTTATTTATCTTCGTCATTTCAAAATCTTACGAAGATTTTAAAGCATATAAAAGGTTTGAAACCAAAAGAATTGTTAATTGCCTGGCGCAAGCTTTAGATGTTTTCGGAGGTCTGCGACCCCAATTGTTTATAGAAATCCAAATTATATATTTGTTATAAAACTACTACCCAATATTGTTAAATAAATTCAAGATTTCTTTTTGGATTTATTATTTCTCTAACATAACGGTTACGCAAGATCCTTTCTTCCTTGACTCTTCCCACTTAATGCAAATAAATCTATTGATAGGGCTTTCACCACTTGTTGCATTTGAGCAAGAACTCTTAGTTGATAACTTAGTAAAGTCTCACTTAGCTTTAATAGCTAATACTAACTGGCCAGTAAGGCAAGCATAGCTCGCTACGCCAGCTTCCTGCTAGTGGAGATTCTCTCCAACACTTATGGTTGGTTTTTCAAAATATAAGTGATTCTCATTGTCTAAACTTTTAGTCGGCGCCTTGCTGGGTAAAAGCTTAGCCATTTCTAAATGTAACTATTGGTATACTTACCAAAATTATTCCGAAAGGTATAATTGCTTTATCCCTATCCTTCATGGAAGCATTTGGTCGCTCTTTAGGAATTCTACAATTTCAAAAACTAAAAATCTAGAAGCTGATTCATATTATTGGCATTCTTCAAATTACCTGTTTAGAAACAAATTCCTTTGAACAGATACACAATAAATCTGTTACTCTTTGTCTTGCCAGGCCATCACCCTTTCCCGTAGAAGGCATATGGATGCTTGAGAGGGAATACACTAAAGCAGCTTTCTCGAGAACAGCCCAAGTTCTAGCTGCGTTTCCAGTTAGCTTTGCCCAGGTCCCGACCCACTTTTGGTATCGGGGAGCGGATTAGCAGCGGCAGCTGCCTTTGAGTCCATTTAAAGTTAGAATTATAACTTCTTTTGGACTCTCGTCCTATTTCTCCATCCTTTTTCTCCAGTCCGAAACCCACTTCCTTTTCTTTATCATCTTCCCATGGGGGTTAGGTTATTCCCAAGCTAATAATCTACCCAACACTAAACGTAGAGGATCTTACTCATCAACTGCACGCTAATCAGGCCGAATTTACAAGGGAAATGATTAGCGTCAAGGAAGACATGAGTAATCATAAGACTACAATTGAGAATCGTCTGACAGAGCACCAGACGACCATTGAAACTACTGTCAAGGAAGTTAGAGATGATTTTGCAGAAGTCAGGGAAGAATTCGTGGGAGTGAAGGACCAATTTACAGGACACCAAACCACCATTAATAGCCGTCTCACACAACACCAAACACTAATAGAGGGACGATTAGTAGAAGTTTCGAGGGAATACAAGAAGACTGTCCAGGAGGTGGACGAATGTCTTCGAGGGAAACTCGAACGTTTGGAGTTGCAAATTACTCATCTGTCAGCCACGAGCAACACAAAAAATAGCGAAGACCTCGAACAAGTAGAACGTAGATTGCTCGAAAGACTAGAGACACGAGTTAGGACTATTTCCTTTTCTACTCCTAAGGAAAATGTTCCTACTTCTTCCATGAACACACCGAGGATGATGACTGCTCCGGTTTTTCCTGTAACCACTTAGGAGCAACCGAGCAGGTCATACCCATGGTCAAATAAAACTGTACGAAATTCCACTGAGGGAACTAATCCATTTAGAGTACCAGGAACTATGAGCAACATTCCGGTACCAGCCACAGCGACGAATGTCACGTCAACACTAGGTCCATGTTACACCACACCATTTGAACAACCTATTTATTTGAACTATAACGCTACAGAGTTTTCACCAATGAGACAGGGTCACAATCCGGATGTCCTGATTATCTGATCGAGGGAGGAACAACCAGCCCTTTTTTCCGGCACAGGCAGCGGAATTACTCCGGTCGAATTTCTGAACAATGTGGAAAATAATCTAAGAGACACATTTGTAACACCTGAGCGTGAATTGAGAGTCGTGGAACGCTTGCTTGAAGGTCAAGCCAGTACCTGATTCAGGACGTTTCGTTATTCGTTTACGGGATTTTGAGACTTCAGAGAAGCCCCACTACGAACATATTGGTCCAGCGAGATACAGCTAGGCATCAGAGCTGAAATGTATACTAAGAGATACAGCTCTGCACAGCCTACGCGTTATACGAACTACTTCGCTTCACAATTGGCCAAGCTTCGTTGTCTGCAACCCCCATTGGCTGAAGCAGACCTGACCAAACCTTTATACGCCAATATCCAAGTGATGATGATGATGATAAGTGTTGTTTTACGGGGCCTAACATCTAGGCTATCGGCCCCTAATGAACTGGGCGATAGCGAAAATGAGAATGAAATGGAAACCAGAAAGAAATTATGTGATGATGATGATAATTGTTGTTTTAAGGAGCCTAAGATCGGGGTTTTCGGCCCCTAATGATCTGGCTGATAGCGAAAATGAGAATGAAATGGAAACCAGAACGAAAATTATGGGAGACGGAAAATACGTACAAAGAGAAACTCAGATGGAAACAACTCAAAATTGTTGGAGGTGTTTGTTAGTGCAGTCAGGTTTGTCAGATTCGTTTTGGGCTGAAGCAGCCAACACTGCTTGCCTTACTAGGAATCTACACACATCAAAAAAAGTTTTGCATCACCTCGGTTCCCAGATCTCCGGCATATAGACGTTGACTGTGTATATTGTATCCAAGATACAGTCCCTTTGACTGTTCATAGATGTCACTAAAACTGCTCAAAGATGTAAACAACCATGCATGAGCAGGGCCTATTAGACGGAGGGGGTACGACAGCCGATCAGTTCCAGTCATTCCACCAGGACGAAGGTACGCTGCTCATGTTGTCTGTAGTTCTACCATGCCTAGAAGGTCAATACCGCAGTTCGATCGCGTCCGCATTGTTACTTTGTGTCAAGAAGGGCTCTCAACAAGGGAAGTTTCCAGGCGTCTCAGAGTGAACCAAAGCGATGTTGTTCGGACATGGAGGAGGTACAGAGATACAGGAACTGTCGATGACAGGCCTCGCTCAGGCCGCCCAAGGGCTACTACTGTAGTGGATGACCGCTACTTACGGATTGCCGCTCGGAGGAACCCTGACAGCAATGCCACCATGTTGAATAATGCGTTTCGTTCAGCCACAGGACGTCGTGTTTCAACTCAAACTGTGCGCAATAGGCTGCATGATGCGCAACTTCACTCCCGACGTCCATGGCGAGGTCCAGCTTTGCAACCCCGACACCATGCAGCGCGGTACAGATGGGCCCAACAACATGCTGAATGGACCCCACGGAATTGGCATCACGTTCTCTTCACCGATGAGTGTCGCATATGCCTTCAACCAGACAATCGTCGGAGACGTGTTTGGAGGCACCCTGGTCAGGCTGAACGTCTTAGACACACTGTCCAGCGAGTGCAGCAAGGTGGTGGTTCCCTGATATTTAGGGGTGGCATTATGTGGGGCCGACGTACGCCACTGGTGGTCATGGAAGGCTCCGAAACGGCTTTACGATACCTGAATGACATCCTCCGACCCATAGTGCAACCATATCGGCAGAATATTGGAGAGGCATTTGTCTTCATGGACGACAATTCTCGACCTCATCGTGCACATCTTGTGAATGCGTTCCTTCAAGATAACGACATCGCTCGACTACAGTGGCCAGCATGTTCGCCAGACATGAACCCTATCGAACATGCCTGGGATATGTTGAAAAGGGCTGTTTATGGACGTCTTGACCCACCAACCACTCTGAGAGATTTACGCCGAATTGTCGTTGAGGAGTGGGACAATTTGGACCAACAGTGTCTTGATGAACTTGTGGATAGTATGCCACGGCGAATACAGGCATGCATCAATGCAAGAGGACGTGCTACTGGGTATTAGAGGTAGTGGTGTGTACTGCAATCTGGACCACAAATGCTGAAAGTCTAGCTGTATGATGGTACAACATGCAATGTGTGGGTCTCATGAGCAATAAAACGAGCTGAAATGTTGTTTGTGTTGATCTCTATTCCCTTTGTATTTAACGGTTCCGGAACTCTTGGAACCGAGGTGATGCAAAACTTTTTTTGATGTGTGTATGTCCATCTAGAGCTATTGGGAATCAGATCCCATATGAAATGTGGAAGGGAGAGAGAGCTGAAAAAGAATATCCAAGGTTATGTGCATTTGGTTGTAAAGCTTGATTATAAATTGTGCTTTGAAAGAAGTTCATTTTCCGTATTGACAGATTCACTATATAACAAAGGAGAAACCGTTCCGCCTAGTCAATACATTTATTTACAACAAGTTATAAACTTGCTATTATATGGATATGGTACATGTTTCGGGGCCTCTAGTACTGGTCCCTTCTTCAGCCATAAATTAAGTTGTAAAATCCAGCATAATTAAAGATATCATAATAAAAAATATATAAAATGATGAGTGAATGGATGAAATGGGGCGAAAAAGAACATATTACTCATGAGAAGTAATGTGAGTGCACATCAGTAAAAATTAACACCATTGGTATTGCTAGGTTCTTGAGAATACACTTATATAGCACTGTTCTAATGTTTGTGCATGTGGAAATCACTTCACTTGGGATTTATAGCCTGTTATTTACAATGCTGTTGACTGAAACTTGCTGTTCAAGCTGGGGCTTCTGAGCTTATAGTCTTGCATTAGAGGGAAAACATCGAATGTCATGTAATGAAATATATCATCATGATGAGGAGATGTCCAAGTTTGGAAAAAACATATTTTACTTAGACCCACTAAAACAATTTCCTTTGTTGATCTAATTCACAGAATCTCAATTTACTTCATGGCCCCATTATTGCTTCATCCAGTTGCTTAGATACCTTGGATATGTATACCAATATCCCAATTAACCCTACCATCAAAATTATTAAACAAAATTTTTCAGCCAGCAGCAAACTATCAAATGTTGAAATCAACGAATTCATATCATTGTTGGAATTCACCCTTAATAGCAATTATTTCACCTTTAATAATAAAATATACAGGCAGAAGGAAGGCCTTCCCATGGGCTCCCCTTTATCTGGCATTATAGCAAATATTTATATGGATCATATGGAATACACTAAAATACATGGAAAAATTGCAGGTTTGACATACTGGGGTCGATATGTTGATGACATTTTCATCATCATTGATAACACAATACAGAAAATTGACCAACTTGTAGAGAAACTTAACAGCATTGACAGCAATATACAGTTCGTCCCAGAATCTACAGTCAATAACTCGATTAATTTTTTGGACACCACAGTTTCCATAAAGAACAATAGACTTTCCTATAAAATTTTCAGAAAGCCTACACAAACTCATACTACCATAAGCAATAGTTCTAATCATCCTGGCAACCACAAAAAGGCAGCATTCTTCAGTATGATTCACAGAGCTTTCAACCTTCCCCTTTCAAAAAATGACCTCACCAGTGAAATAAAGACCATACGCCAAATAGCTAAAGTTAATGGTTTCAACTATCAATTCATCTCCAACATTATAAACAAAATAAGAAATAGACCTCCCACCCATTTAACACCAGATCATAAAGAAAAACCTGTATACGCGGTTTTCACTTATTTTAATGCACGTACATACAGCATCTCTAACATATTCAAAAAACACGGTTTAAAAATGGCCTATAAAACATCCAACACCAATGCCAATTTCTTCTTTAATTCAAACAAAGTAAATTCTATAGACAAATTCCATAGATCAGGCATTTATAGACTTAATTGTTCCGAGTGCGATGCGAATTATTTGGGACAAACGGGTAGAGCATTCACAATCAGATACTACGAACATTTTAATGCCACAAAATACAGAAGATTCTCAGCAATGGCAACACACATGGAGGAGTCACATCATAAATTCACCAACATCGAGAAAGACCTAGAAATCCTCCATTTTACAGGAAAGGGGACCACTATGAATGTACTAGAAGCGATAGAAATTAACACCGCACAGAAACTATCTCCTCTTCATAATCTTAATGAAATAAATTTTGAAACGAATATCCTGTACAACACCCTAACGGAATATATAAAGAATAAAATTGTTGACAACAACAAACCACCATGAATTCCCCAACACAAACTCCCCCAATATTCCCCCCCTCTTCCATTTCCTCTCACCCTTATAACCCCATCTACCTTTCTATATTCCATTTATAACAATTCCAGGTCACAAAGATATATTATATTACCTCACCTTATTTTAATTTAAATCTCATATTGTATTTTATGTTGTTTTTTATTGTCATTATTATTTTTTAAATTTAATAATATATTAATAATGAGAGTGCAATGGTTACAAATTTAGATACTTCATGACTTAGGCAATGCATATAATCTAGAAGCCTTGGATCCAAGGTATCTAAGCAACTGGATGAAGCAATAATGGGGCCATGAAGTAAATTGAGATTCTGTGAATTAGATCAACAAAGGAAATTGTTTTAGTGGGTCTAAGTAAAATATGTTTTTTCCAAACTTGGACATCTCCTCATCATGATGATATATTTCATTACATGACATTCGATGTTTTCCCTCTAATGCAAGACTATAAGCTCAGAAGCCCCAGCTTGAACAGCAAGTTTCAGTCAACAGCATTGTAAATAACAGGCTATAAATCCCAAGTGAAGTGATTTCCACATGCACAAACATTAGAACAGTGCTATATAAGTGTATTCTCAAGAACCTAGCAATACCAATGGTGTTAATTTTTACTGATGTGCACTCACATTACTTCTCATGAGTAATATGTTCTTTTTCGCCTCATTTCATCCATTCACTCATCATTTTATATATTTTTTATTATGATATCTTTAATTATGCTGGATTTTACAACTTAATTTATGGCTGAAGAAGGGACCAGTACTAGAGGCCCCGAAACATGTACCATATCCATATAATAGCAAGTTTATAACTTGTTGTAAATAAATGTATTGACTAGGCGGAACGGTTTCTCCTTTGTTATAAAGCTTGATTATTTCAGAAAGTAGGTAAATTTCAGCCCCGAGCAGTGAGATGTGTATACATAGGTTATGAAAACAATGTGAAAGGGTATAAATTGTTTAATCTTGAGACTAAATCATTTGTGATTGGATATCATGTAAAATTTGATGAAAGTATATTTCCCATGGTAGAACAGGTTAGGCCTACTATTAAACATGTTCAAACTGATGTTATGATATGAAATTATCGTAGTGAAGAGTCAGAGATTGAGATTGAAAGCAATGTCCAAGAGAATGATAAAAATGTGATTGAGGCTGAAAATAATGAGAACGTTTTGAGAAGGAGTGAAAGGTTAAGGAAGCGTAAAGAATGTTCTTGCTGTAATTTGTCGGTATATGTTGCTGATTATATCGAAGAACCATTGAGTGTGAGTGAGGCATTGAATGGGGAGTTCTCTGATGAATGGAGAGATGCAATGAAAAGCGAGTTAGACAGTATCCAACGTAAAGGGACATTTATTTTGGTTGACAGGCCTTCTGGTAGATGATGATGATGATAATTGTTGTTTTAAGGGGCCTAACATCGAGGTTATCGGCCCCTAATGAAATGAAATGGCGTGAAATGAAAGGATGTAGATAAAAACAACTCACTGCCATGGATGAAGCGAAAATAGTGTTTATAAAACAGACAGTGAGCCCCAAAAATTATGCCTTATTTGAATAAAAAGAATAAAAGGCGGATGGTAAAAAAGGATAAAACAAATAAGGCATAGTGAACAATACAATACATAACACAATAAAAAACATAAAACAGATTTAACCACAATTAAAAGTCGTAACTACACATTAAAACTTAAAAAAGTAACCACTCTCCCTCATGAACCGGATGACGAGGTCAGCTGACGGCCCGTCATCACGGAGAATAAGGGAGAGGGTATTAGGCAGTTTAAGAGTCCCTCGCAGATCGGCCAGATCCACACACTCCAAGAGAAGGTGTGCCACGGTTAGGTGGGCGCCGCAAGTACACACAGGAGGATCTCCTCTCTTTAGCAAGTGGGAGTGCGTAGCAATCCCATGGCCGATCCGGAGTCGACAGAGTACCACAGCTTCCTTCCGGAGAGATCGGAAGGAAGATTTCCACACCTTCGTTGTCTCCTTGATGCCTCTCAGTTTGTTGGGTGGTGGCGTGGCACGCCATGCCTCCACCCAATGCGACAGGATCGAATGCCGCAACTGAGAGCGCACATCACTAGCAGGCACCTTGTACGGTAGCGAGGGCAGTGCGACTGCCTCTCTCGCCGCCTGATCAGCAAGCTCGTTTCCCGCAATACCCATGTGGCTAGGAAGCCACACAAAGGTCACCCCGGTTCCAGCGTCACGCGAACTGACGAGCTGGTCGTGCACACGCTGGACCAACGGGTGCTTCGGGAAACACACATCGATCGCCTGCAGCGTACTCAGAGAGTCAGTACACACAAGAAAGTGCTGGTGATCGTCTGATAACGTGTACCGCAGAGCCTCTAAGATGGCATAGAGCTCCGCAGTGTACACGCTAGAGGCCTCGGGAAGTGAAAAGAGAAACCGACGATCCTCAACCACAAATGCACAGCCTACTTTCTCGTTTACCCTCGAACCGTCCGTGAATACAAGCCCTGATCCCGGATACCGTGTCACCACGGACTGGAACAGCCTCCGATGGACGGAGGAGTCCGTGTCCGACTTGGGGCCGGAGTGCAGATCCAGGATGATATCAGGGCGAGAGACCATCCACGGAGGGGCCTTGCTAGGTACTCGGACGATACAGGAGACAGAAGGAAATCGGAACTGACGGTATAAGTCATCCAAGCGAATCCCCGCCGGCCGAGTGGCTCTGGCGAGCGCATCATACAGCCGGCGATTCGGATTGGAAAACAAACATGGATAGCTTGGATGAAGGGGCATCTGTCGAATTGTTGCAGCATAGGTCAGCAGTACTTGTTGGCGCCTCAGGTGTAAAGGAGGTACGCCAGCCTCGGCGAGCAAGCTGACGACTGGGCTCGTCCGAAATGCTCCCGTCGCCAGCCTCACACCGCCGTGGTGGACACTGTCCAGTTTAACAAGCACTGACTTACGGGCCGAACCATATGCTACACTGCCATAATCTAACCTAGATAAAATCAGTGCTTTATAAAAACGTAGGAGCACCGCGCGGTCCGCCCCCCACGATGTGCCGCTAAGAAACCGCAACATGTTGAGCTTCTTAGCACAGGCAGTCTTCAAACACCGCACGTGTGGTTCCCACGTCAATTTCTGATCGAAAAGGAGCCCAAGGAACCGGTACGCAGCAACAACAGGCAAAGCTACATTGCCCAGATAAAGCTCAGGATCTGGATGGAGGGTGCGCTTTCGGCAGAAATGGACAACCGAGGACTTAGCGGTTGAGAATCGAAAGCCATGCTCCAGTGTCCAGCGTTCCACTCTCCGAATAGCTTGTTGTAACTGTCGTTCAGCGACCGCCATATTGTGCGCACTATAATGTAGAGCGAAGTCGTCTACATATAGCGACGGTACCACTGCTGGACCAGCAGCAGCGACTATACCGTTTATGGCAATCGCAAATAATGTTACGCTAAGCACCGATCCCTGTGGGACTCCGTTTTCCTGTATATGATATTGCGAATATGTCCCCCCTATTCGGACACGGAACAGGCGAAGGGACAGAAAATTCGCAATAAAGACCGGCAAGTTACCTCGGAATTTCCATTGATGCAGGGTAGAGAGGATGCCGTAACGCCAAGTGGTGTCATAGGCCTTCTCGAGGTCAAAGAAAACGGCGACCAGGTGCTGTCTCCGGAGAAAAGCGTCCTGTATGGCGGTCTCCAGGCGTACCAGATGGTCGTTGGTACACCGTGACGCCCTGAAACCACACTGGTATTCAGACAGGAGTCCCCGTTTCTCCAGGACCCACACTAGGCGCCGATTGACCATCCTCTCGAAGAGCTTGCACAGACCGTTAGTGAGACAAATAGGTCTGTAACTCCCTGTCAATTTGGGATCCTTATCGGGTTTCAGGATAGGTATAATGATACCTTCCTGCCATTGCGCTGGAAACACACCCTCCAACCAGATACGATTAAACACCCTGAGCAAATAACGAATGCTCTCATCGTTAAGGTGTTTAAGCATCTGGTTGTGAATATTATCCGGGCCAGGAGACGTGTCCCTGCAGAGCGCCAGCGCTCCGCGGAGTTCCCACTCCGTAAAGGGCACGTTGTACTCCTCCGAAGCGCGGGAAGCAAAACTAAGCTGGAAACGTTCCGCTTCGCGCTTCAGGGCCACGAAGGCAGGGTCATAGTTATCGGAACCGGATATATCCACAAAAGACGAGGCGAGATGGTTTGCAACGCGATAAGGATCTGTAACCAGTTCATTATCAATGGAAATTCCCGGTACAGTAGAAGATGTCTGAATGCCCGAAATGCGTCGTATTTTAGTCCACACTTGAGAGGAGGGGGTATGTGCCGTAATAGAAGACACATACCGTTCCCAGGATTGTTTCTTACTCTGGCGAATAAGAATCCGTGCCTTGGCACGAAATTTCTTAAACGCCACCAAATTGGCCATAGTTGGACGCCGACGGTAGTGCTTATGAGCTCGACGACGGTCTCTTATTGCCGCTGCAATATCCTCTGTCCACCAAGGGACGAGTTTGCGACGAGGAGACCCAGAAAAGGATGGAATGGAATCTTCGGCGGCAGCAAGAAGCACATCGGTGATGTGCTGTACCTCGTCATCGACGCTCCGGCAACCAAGATCAACGAAAACAGCTCGTTCTTGAAACGAGGGCCAATTTGCCCGCTTAAGAACCCAACGACTGGGGAACTCCACGGGCGTCTGGTTCAGAAGGGTAAGAACGATCGGGAAATGGTCACTGTCACAGAGGTCGTCGTGTACATACCAACCAAATAGGGGGACCAGCGCACGGCTACACACACTCAAGTCAATGTGTGAGTACGTGCCGTGCGCTAAGCTAAAATGTGTAGCTTCCCCTGTATTTAATAAGGATAAATCCAACCCTTGAATTAAGCCTTCGACGTCCCTTCCTCTGGGGCAGGAAGATGGTGATCCCCATTGGGGGTGATGAGAGTTGAAATCACCCACGAGTAGGAAAGGGACGGGAAGTTGATCAACAAGATCTAAGACGGCATTAATATCAAGGGGTTGGTTCGGTGGAAGGTACACGTTACAAACAGTTTTCATAGCAGGCAAGGACACGCGAACTGCAATAGCTTCCAGAGGAGTGGCGAGTGGAAACTCCTCGCTATAGCAGTCAGAGCGAACGAAGGTACAAACGCCCCCGGAAGCCCGGGCGGCGTCTTGTCGCTCTTTAGAGTATAGTCGGAAACCTCGCAGAACAGTCTCGTGGTCAGGTCTGAGGTTTGTTTCCTGTAGACAGACTATACTCGCTGCGTATTGGGCAATAAGCTGATGGAGTTCAGTCAAATGCCTGTCATAACTGTTACAATTCCACTGTAACAGTGCCATTGTGTGAACTTAGGGAATAAGTTGGAGCAGCAAGCTACAACTTAGACTCTGGAGAATCTACAGTCACTACGTCGACTATAATCTCCATGTCCTCAGGCGAGGTCAGGGAGTGAATCGACTCGGTGGAAGATTTCCTGGACGCAGTTCGGCGGCGGGGGGATCTCCGTGGGGAGCGCGAAGATCTGGGGACCGAAACGTCCCCAGGCACAGAAGCATCCGCAGGTGTTGGCGCGGATGGCTTCCCCTTTTTGGGAGAAAGGGAATGCGTAGTACGGGATCCCTTCTTACTCGCCCCCGCCTCTTTAAGATATATAGACGGGTCAGGAGCCGAAGTCCTGACCCTGGTCGACGATGCCGCCTCCGCCGGCTTCGGCGCGGCTTTCGCCGACCATTTGGGTGGGGAGGAAGACTTCGACTTCCTCCCGAGTGGGGAGGAAGTCTTCAACTTCCTCCCCTGCTGTGCGGGCGGAGCAGCCTTCGCTCGCACAGCCTTCGTGCTGGCCGAAGGTGGAGTTGAAGTCACCTTCGGGCTCTCTTTCTGATTCTGGGGAGTAGCTAGAGATGTAGATGGCAGTGGTACATTAGAAGGTTTCACAGTGGAGACAAAAGATGATGTAGCCGGGACCAAAGTTGGTATTATGGCTCTATAATCAATCGTTGGAGAAGGCGAAATCGTGGTATGGTACTTCTTGCGGGCCTCCTGGTAGGTGAGACCATCCAGGGTTTTAATCTCCTGGATTTTCTTCTCACGCAGGAAGACAGGGCAGTTCCTGTCCCGAGGAGAATGAAATCCAGGGCAATTAGTGCACTGATATGGTGTTGTGCACTCTTCCGCTTCCCTTCTGGTAGAAATGTGTTGGGTTGTAAGTGGGTTTTGAAACTTAAGAGAAATCCAGATGGTACTGTTAATAGATTTAAGGCGAGATTGGTAGCACAAGGTTTTTCCCAAGTGCCAGGGGTAGACTTTAATGAAACTTATGCTCCAGTAATTAAAAGAAAAACGATTCGACTGATGATGGCCAAAATGTCATTAATGGGTGGGTTCAGGAACATATTGATGTGCTCACAGCATATTTGCAAAGTGAGTTGAATGAGGAAGTTTCCATGGAACAACCTAAATATTTTGAGGTGGATAAAAATAAAGTGTGTAAATTGCTCAAAAGCTTGTATGGGCTATGGAATGGCATTCGACCTTGTATATGAATTTGTCAGCATTAGGTTTGAAACCTCTGGTGAAGGATCCATGTGTGTTTGTTAACAAAGATAAGGATCTGTTCATTGGTGTTTATGTTGATGACTTGGCATGCTGGGGAAAAAGAGAACGGGTTGAATGGTTCAAAGAAGAGTTGGACATTAGATTGGAGATTAAGAAGTTAGGAAATATGACCAACTTTCTTCCTATGAATGTGGAGTACAGGGAAGGAGTAATGTCTGTTCATCAAACTGACTACATTAAAAGGGTATTGAAAGAATTCAAACAAGAATGTTGCAGACTTGTTTACGAAGTCATTGAATGGGCCAAAGACCCAGAGTTTCATAAAGATCCTCAATTTGGTTTAGTTTATAACAGGAACTGAATTTTTGGTATTTTTGTTGAATTAAAGGATTGTCATTGTTTGAGGTTAACTACCAGGGGAAGTGTTGGAGTTGGTAGTTAACAATTTAAGTTGGCAGCATTGATTTTATATTTTAGTATTACTTGTGTTGTTTGTGCCTTGTAGCGTGATGGACGTGTAAATATACGATCTACTATTTCGTTAACAAACTCTCGTTATTTCCACTGAAACTTGAAGATTAGTTAACAACAACAATATGGTCTTACAAAAGGGACTTTAGAACGAAAAGATTCACAAAAAGAATAGATTGAAAAGGACCCCCAAAACGTAGGCTAGATTCAAAATACGTACAAAATGCAATGTAGCGTCGAAATACTTGCAAAATGCAACTCAAATTCAAAGTACTTACAAAATGCAAATGAGAATGAAAATACGTACAAAATGCAATTGAGGTTCAAAATACTTACAAAATGCAATTGAAATTGAAAATACACAATGCAATTCAGATTGAAATATCCCAGTTCCAATACAAATTATTCACAAAGTGCAATTGAAATTCAAAATACTTACAAAATGCAATTGAAATTGAAAATGCTTACAAAATGTACGGTAGATTCAAACGACTCAATACTTCCAAAATGCAATTTAGATTGAAAATACTTGACAAAATATAATTTAGATTCAAAACATCCAAAAAATGCAATTGAGAATCAAATTATGTGCAAAATGCCCACCAAACAAAACACAATTTAGATTCAAAATTCGCGCGAAATGCGGTTTGGGTTGAAAATACTTACAAAAAGCTGATGATGATGATGATAATTGATGATAATTGTTGTTTTAAGGGGCCTAACATCTAGGTTATCGGCCCCTGATGGTTGGGGTGATCGTGAAGATGAAAATGAAAAGCGAACTTATAACTAAAACTAACTACTAACCTATATACTAGAAGAAGAAATGGAAAACTAAAGGAGAATAAGGCAAATAAAAGGACAGAAGGAAAAGAAATGCCCTCAACCCTCGGAGAAGGCGGATTGAGGGACTTGGAAGGAAGGAGAGCCATGAAAGGCATATAGGAAAGTGAAAGAGGAGAGGGTCCGCCCCAAAGGTAAGGGACAAAAGGGGAAAACTGACCCAGCTCAGGAATCCCTCGGGGTCGCCAACTCCCGAACTCACCAGCCGTGAGCCCCTGAGGGTGTAGCATTATCTAGGGTGCACCAGAAGTGGTGGGGCTACATTCACCCTGCCTCCTTAAGGGCCTAGAGCACAAGGCAGGAGGTAAAAGGAAGAGAAAAAGAAGGCGGACCCCTCGCAGAAGGAGGGTATCAGAAAAGATGAGACAAGGGCCAATAAAGGCGGGAAAGGAAGAGACTCCCTAGGCCTCGGATACCCTAATACCGTCGGGGTCAGAAGAGAACAAGAGTTGACCAAGTGAGGTCGACAGGAAAGAAGACGGAGAGGAGCCCGGCACAAGTAAGTGGAAGCAATGCCGGACTCAGCTGGGGTCCCGTGGTAGCCAACCCACGTCCCACTAGATGTGAGCCCCTGGGGGGCTTACAAAAAGCAATTGAAATTCAAAATACTCACTAAGAGGCCCGGCCACCTGCATTGAAAGACTTACTAAAAAGCAATTTAGATAGTCAATCTTTACAAAATAAAATTGAGGTTGAAAACAATCGCGAGATGTAATTTAGATCGAAAAAACTTATAAAATGCAACGTAGATTAAACATGCCATAAAAATCGCTAAAAGGGAATTTAGATACACGGTGAACCAAGTAACAAAATCAGTGCGGGAATCTTAAAGAGAAAAGGAAATATAAGGAACAGAGGAGAGGAGAGGAGAGGAGAGGAGAGAGAGGAGAGGGTCCGCCCCAAAGGTAAGGGACAAAAGGGGAAAACGGACCCAGCTCAGGAGTCCCTCGGGGTCGCCAACTCCCGAACTGACCAGCCGTGAGCCCCTGAGGGTGTAACATCATCTAGGGTGCACCAGACGTGGTGGGGCTACATACACCCAGACTCCATAAGGGCCTTGAGCACAAGGCAGTAGGTAAAAGGAAAAGAAAAAGAAGGCTGACCCCTCACAGAAGGAGGTTATCAGGAAAGATGAGACAAGGGCCAATAAAGACGGGAAAGTGAAAGACTCCCTAGGCCTCGGCTAACCTAATACCGTCGGGGTCGGAAGAGAACAAGAGGTGACCAAGGGAGATCGACAGGAAGGAAGACGGGGAGGAGCCCCGCACAAGTAAGTGGAAGCAATGCCGGACTCAGCTGGGGTTCCATGGTCGCCAACCCACAATATCCAAGTGACGTTCAGCGCGTGTTTATTGCGGCTAACGCCACAACTTTCACATAGTGTGACCAAATTCTACGAAGGTTAGACAACAGTAACGAGCAGTTCACATCACCCAGATCCAGGGGAGAACAGAGGAATGAGGCGAAGAATCTTAATCTGACCATGGTGGATAAAGTGAGCCAAACTTATACACCGAAACCAGTGATTGATAATCAGTATGAACGTCGTGAAGGTGGACCAGACAGAAGATCATCGAACAGGCCACCATACGAACAGAATCGTCAGATGAATTGACAGCCATATTGGAGTCGTCAGTCATAAAGAGAGCTGAATGATCAGCGCAATACAAATGAAAGACGTCAACAAAATCAGAACAGAGATGAATGTCAAAACTTTGGAAATCGCCCGAGGAGAGACTATCGCTACTCGGGTGGTTATAGGAGAGATCGTGATCCACGATAGGAGTCTGACCGCGATTGGTGGGGACGTGCCCAGGAAAGCAAGGAATATATTCGTCAACTTCGGGATACTGAAGAGAGAGAAAGAGCTCGATCACCGAGGGAAAGACGAGAAAACCCGAATGAGGTTCTCTCGGACCATGAACAACTTCAACGGGCAAAGAAAAAAACGCCGAATTCGCAGTGAGGAATGAGGAGACAGGTACCAGAGTAACGGCTGTCATCTTACCCTGGGAACCACTCCAAGAAGACCACTTGTATGAAAGACGAACGACGACTGACTTACGACCAACCTAACTACCACTAATAGCAGCGAAGATAAACAACCAACCTATCTCTTTATTGGTTGACACGGGAGCGATGTTGAGCGTCCTATCATCTGATTTTCACGCTATTTTGAAAATAAAGGACGAGAAGTTGCATGAGATACCAGCATCAACAATAAAAGTAAGAAGTATAATACCAGATCGGACGATCAGATGCACGGTACAAATTTTCTGTAGCCTGGAAATTGGAGGTCACATTTATAGACACGAGTTTCATGTCCTGAAGAATTTGAAACATGAAGGGATATTAGGTGCAGATTTTATGCGCTTATATGAAGGTGTGATTGACATGGGAGAAGACACCATCAGATTCAAGCCCTATGATGCCATTCCTATGAACCTCAGCGCGGAGAAGATGATGATGATAATTGTTGTTTTAAGGGGCCTAACATCGAGGTTATCGGCCCCTAATACGAGGAGAAGAGAGAGGACATCTACAATGAGATCAAGATCCTGGAAACCGAGGATGAAGAAAATATAGAAAGCACCCAGGAAGAATGCAGAGCCGATCCAGATCACCATAATTGCGTAATCTGTTATCAAGATGCTGAATCAGACCGAGTTTGGCGAGGACGAGTGCTCGAGAGTAAGGCATATCTCCAAGAACTCCAAAGAAGACAGAAAACGTCCAAGGAAGATCTGACTTCGAGGGATGAATCTCCAAGAGGGAACTGTTTTATAGTCACTGCAGAAGTTCATCAACTGGAGACTGAACCCTGCATGTCTGAGGAGAAGTTCGAAGAAATCACATCTAGAATGGATTTGGAGAGTAATGAACGCCTGAAGAGGAGGAATGAAGAACATCTGGAAGAAATATGGTATTTGGAGGAAGGAGAAGAAGAAGGACTTGATTCAGATGATTACTCAGACACAGAGCCAGAAGACTTCTATCTGAGTAACATTTTCGAGGAAGAAAAAATAGAGCCCCAGAAAGCAGATTCAGCTTCGACGTCGGGGAAGAAACCTGAGAAGAAAGAAGAAAGCAAGATTGTTATGGCAGAAGTGAACGAGATCGAGGAGATCAAGCCGATGTCTCTTGAGGACTTCAGGATGATGTTACAGAGACAGAATGCTGCCAGAGATCGACGTTTGCTGAGAGAAAAGAGAGGGGACTACCATATTTTTGGACATTTGATTCCAGAGAAGGATGAATTTGATTAAGAAGATTCTGATTATGAGGATGACTCAGACTCTGGTGGAGCTGACCTTTGCCAGATTGGAATTGATTTAGATGAAGAAGAGAGATGTCCCGATATGTTTGGATATTGATGTTATTGCAGCCAGTTGGAAAAATATCACCAGGAATAATCAGATTGCCTTGGTAAATAAAAATTCCTGTCCTGCATTTTTATTTAAAACCACGGAGGGGCAAATGACACCACTTGATTTCATGCAGGTGATGATTTTTAGCCTATTTTCAATTTTGAAAAAATAGGCTTATGAGATCACCTTTTGTCCGTGTGTGTGTGTGCGTGTGTGTGTGTGCGTGTGTGTGTGTGAGGTGTGTGTGTGTGTTCCCTAATAAATTCTAAACTGCTGGAGCGATTTCAATGAAACTCGGTAAGTTCATAGCATTATTCCGGGCGACCCCGACCGTGCCCTTCAAATTTTGTTACGTCTCACCAATCCAACATGGTGGCTGTGCGAAATATTACACCATCATTCAATATCTCCGAAACTATTACCGATATCACCCTGGAATTTTTTGCAGTGATAAAGGTAACTACTAGAAGTTCACCTATGTGACTCTTGAAAAACTGGTAACTACAAAACCAATATGGAGGCCAATCGAAGTTGCGACGTTTAAATAGACGTTTCTCGCGATTTAACCAACCAAACGCAATAAAACTTGCTACAGTATATGTTTACACACATTGTAATGCTCCGACAACTAACTTCGTTCAATTGTTTACATAACCACAAGATGGCGGCTGTGCGAAATATTTCACCGGCATTCTATATCTCTGAAACTATTAGCGGTATTACCCTGAAATTTTGTACGGAGATATAGGGCACTACTGGAAGTTCATCTATAAGACTTAAATAAACGGTTAATTACAAAACGAACATGGCGGCCAAGCGATTTTGAAAAATTTAAATAGACCTTTCTCGCGATTTAATGTTCCAAACGCAATCAAACTTGGTACAGGAAATTTTTATACACATTGTAATGCACTGCTATCTAATTTAATTCAATTGTTTACATAACCTCAAGATGGCGGCTGTGCGAATTTTAAAATTAAGTTTTTATTTCTTGTGTCGTAATCATGCGACCGAAGTGAAAGTTTGAATAATGAACCTACGCAATAATTTTCCTTTAATGGTACATGACTCTATGGCCTATACATTTAAAAATCCAACATGGCGACCATCCGAAATATTTAGACGGCTCTGAATATCTACGAATCTATTATAGCAATCAAACTGAATATTTTTGTGTCCATAGGGGCTATGAACATAAGTTCACCTATAAGACTTTCAATAACCTGGTGATCACAAATCCAACATGGCGGCGACGCGAAGTATAAATATTCACATGGACGTTTCTCGCAATTTAACCATCCGAGTACAGTGAAACTTGGTACAGTAAATCCTTATACGAATGTTAATCCACTGGCATCTATTTTTTTTCATATGTATCCATAACCAAAAGATGGCAGCTGTGCGAAATTTTAAAATCTCGTTGTTACTTCTTGTTTCCTAATCATGCGATTGAAGTTTGAATGCTACACGTACACAATAATCTTCATGTAACACTACATAACTCTAGGACCTACATATCTAAAGTCCGAAATATTTAGTCGGTTCTCAATATGTACGAATATATTACAGCAATCAAACTGAAATTCTGTATGTCGATAGTGGCAATTATCATAAGTAGGATGTATGAAAATAGGCTGTATAGTTCTTCACGGAACTACTTGTTATTGGTAACATAAGAATACTCAAACTGAGAAACACTGAACACACTCCGGAATCTTGTATCATCTTCAGGAGAACTTTTGACTTCTTTTGGAAGAGTATAAAGAATTAATCAAGATCGCAGATTTTTATCTACGATGTGCATTCTTGAGAAATATTATAATTAGTAATTCTGAATTATTAGCCAAGTCAATATGATACTATTATGGGTAATTTAAGGAATTTGCATCGCAGAAACGTGAGGAAGAAGGAAGTAAAGGCTAAACGACTTCGGCAGTGTTCGAAGCCGGAACACGCCATGCAGAGAGGAAGGACAATCCTATATGCGTTTGAGCCGCATGGATGTGTACGTTACTAAGTTCGGTCGAGTGACCGATGAACATTTTGTTGGTGAAAAGACTAAGGAAGTCGTATCACAGGATTGACCAAGCATCCTACGTTGTATCAGCACAGCAGTGCTTCTGAAATTGTTTTCTACAGAATTATAATCACGATAAAGTGATATTTCCAAAGTACGAGTGATTTAGTGATTTTTCCTGTACGTCTCGTACAAGTGCAACGCGACACCACATGGTTGAATGTGGGTCGCAAAAATTTCCAGCAAAGTGAAAATTATAGTGCTATTTAACAGCGTTGAATGCTGTGGAAATTGTTAATGCTAGAGAAATACGCCGTGTCTAGGCGAATCTCATTTAAATATTCAAAATGATTGTGCTAATAACGTGCTATTAGAATCTGTGAAAGATAGCTTCAGTGAAGCAGGCACATGGACATTTCTATTCTATAAAGCCTGCACCGTTTAAAGCCAGTGTTGCTAAATCAATCATCAGCAGTGATAAAACGGTGTTTTTTCAACCTATTTCATTACTTCTACGAGAACGTCAAAATGTTTGACGGTGACGACATTCTGATTTACGCCTGTACCATGAGGAACGAGATGATGCCGTAAATATCTCAAAGGAGGAGCCATTGACCATCTAACATCAGCAATATGGAAGCCGACACTAGAATTGCGCAAACCATGGCCGAGGAAATATTACTACCATCTGGGAACACAAGGATTGATCCATGAATTTGAAGCTTGGGATATTTCTCTGTGAGAAACATGCTGCCGTGAGTTTACGTTAATTTCTACTTGTATTTGGTTCCGGTCTCGGGGGTGGATTAGTTGTAGTCAAACGTTATATAACAGTCATTTAGGTACAGTAGGTCTTGTATTTTTGTAGATGCCGCTGACTGCATACTTTCATTTCCATAAGCTTCTACATTTTTGGCAGACAGCTTATGCCTTGGAGTTACAACAACACAGAGGAGTGCAAATATGTGTCATAATTTTGTATAGTCCTTAGAATGGACATCAGCTGAGAAGGAGCAATGTTTTATTTGATTTAACCAGCTCAAAGTAAGATTATTCTCTTTTGATAACTTTGAGGCCCCTTTTATTGAAGGAAGGAATAAATACGCCACTGTCGGTCGTATCATTTCGATGTCGTAGAGGTTACGCATCTACCATTTTTGTAAAATACATTTTTAAGGTCTCAGATGATGATATGATGATAATTGTTGTTTTAAGGGGCATAACATCTAGGTTATCGGCCCCTGATGGTTTGGGTGATCGTGAAGATGAAAATGAAAAGCGAACTTAAAACTAAAACTAACTACTAACCTACATACTAGAAGAAGAAATAATGGAAAACGAAAGGAGAATAAGGCAAATAAAAGGACAGAAGGAAAAGAAATGCCCTCAACCCTTGGAGAAGGCGGATTGAGGGACTTGGAAGGAAGGAGAGCCATGAAAGGCAGATAGGAAAGTGAAAGTGGAGAGGGTCCGCCCCAAAGGTAAGGGACAAAAGGGGAAAACGGACCCAGCTCAGGAATCCCTCGGGGTCGCCAACTCCCGAACTCACCAGCCGTGAGCCCCTGAGGGTGTAGCATTATCTACGGTGCACCAGAAGTGGTGGGGCTACATACACCCTGCCTCCTTAAGGGCCTTGAGCACAAGGCAGGAGGTAAAAGGAAAAGAAAAAGAAGGCTGACCCCTCACAGAAGGAGGGTATCAGGAAAGATGACACAAGGGCCAATTAAGGCGGGAAAGTGAAAGACTCCCTAGGCCTCAGATAACCTAATACCGTCGGGGTCGGAAGAGAACAAGAGTTGACCAAGTGAGTAAGGTCTCAGAACCTTGATTCAAGGTGAATAAATTTAGAGAATGGGAGTGACTATAGTAGCCGATCATTCAACATTAAATTGTATCATTTGCAATAATAAGCCAGGAGAATGGCGCTTTTAAGAACATTTAATTACTTTGAGTGCATTGCGCACGTTCTTTTGTAACAATTCTTTTGTTTGTGACAGTGGAGTATCTTTTCAATCTCTTTGAAAAGTGACATATTTCTTTTCGTATGCTTTGCCAAGTTGCGATGCAGCTTATGTTTAGACCTCATTTTTCAAGGCAAGATTCGAAGCCTTGTTATCCCAATGATAATGGCATTGTATTATAGTGTGCACAAAGTGAAATAGTAGACATTTTTGAGTGCATTACACCAGTTTATTCTACATGTTGATAGAATTTGACACGCAGTGAAGCGTGCAAGTTAACACTTGAGCTCCGTTAGGATGACAGCTTTCGACGCTGAAGGTTATCTGCTTTCACCTGCAGAGCAGCACATTAGATTTTCTCAAGCGGGACAATTGACGCATGACCGCATACTTTGTTTCTGCTTGACAGATTTTTTTTATCGAGCCGTTCATAGAGCTCAGTCATAAATCTACAATTGCATAAAGATGGTGTATTGGCTTTCACGGCCGGTGAATTAAAACTCACAATACACGGCACAAACCTAGAAGAATTTCTGAGTTTTAATTCACCGGCCGTGAAAGCCAATACACCATCTTTTTGGAAGCCTTCATAGGGAGGTTACGGCTGCTTGAGCTTTTGGTTCTCGCAGTCAAGGAGTGCAGTTGCACTCTATATCAAGGGAGGTATCGCGCAGTTCGATACTCCTGTGGGGGTCCGGGCAGGGACACCAAGAGCCCGCCGATGAGCCTAGCTTGGTGTCCTAGGCGAAACCCCACACAATACACGGCACAAACCTAGAAGAATTTCTGAGTTTTAATTCACCGGCCGTGAAAGCCAATACACCATCTTTTTGGAAGCCTTCATAGGGAGGTTACGGCTGCTTGAGCTTTTGGTTCTCGCAGTCAAGGAGTGCAGTTGCACTCTATATCAAGGGAGGTATCGCGCAGTTCGATACTCCTGTGGGGGTCCGGGCAGGGACACCAAGAGCCCGCCGATGAGCCTAGCTTGGTGTCCTAGGCGAAACCCCACACAATACACGGCACAAACCTAGAAGAATTTCTGAGTTTTAATTCACCGGCCGTGAAAGCCAATACACCATCTTTTTGGAAGCCTTCATAGGGAGGTTACGGCTGCTTGAGCTTTTGGTTCTCGCAGTCAAGGAGTGCAGTTGCACTCTATATCAAGGGAGGTATCGCGCAGTTCGATACTCCTGTGGGGGTCCGGGCAGGGACACCAAGAGCCCGCCGATGAGCCTAGCTTGGTGTCCTAGGCGAAACCCCACACAATACACGGCACAAACCTAGAAGAATTTCTGAGTTTTAATTCACCGGCCGTGAAAGCCAATACACCATCTTTTTGGAAGCCTTCATAGGGAGGTTACGGCTGCTTGAGCTTTTGGTTCTCGCAGTCAAGGAGTGCAGTTGCACTCTATATCAAGGGAGGTATCGCGCAGTTCGATACTCCTGTGGGGGTCCGGGCAGGGACACCAAGAGCCCGCCGATGAGCCTAGCTTGCTGTCCTAGGCGAAACCCCACACAATACACGGCACAAACCTAGAAGAATTTCTGAGTTTTAATTCACCGGCCGTGAAAGCCAATACACCATCTTTTTGGAAGCCTTCATAGGGAGGTTACGGCTGCTTGAGCTTTTGGTTCTCGCAGTCAAGGAGTGCAGTTGCACTCTATATCAAGGGAGGTATCGCGCAGTTCGATACTCCTGTGGGGGTCCGGGCAGGGACACCAAGAGCCCGCCGATGAGCCTAGCTTGGTGTCCTAGGCGAAACCCCACACAATACACGGCACAAACCTAGAAGAATTTCTGAGTTTTAATTCACCGGCCGTGAAAGCCAATACACTATCTTTTTGGAAGCCTTCATAGGGAGGTTACGGCTGCTTGAGCTTTTGGTTCTCGCAGTCAAGGAGTGCAGTTGCACTCTATATCAAGGGAGGTATCGCGCAGTTCGATACTCCTGTGGGGGTCCGGGCAGGGACACCAAGAGCCCGCCGATGAGCCTAGCTTGGTGTCCTAGGCGAAACCCCACACAATACACGGCACAAACCTAGAAGAATTTCTGAGTTTTAATTCACCGGCCGTGAAAGCCAATACACCATCTTTTTGGAAGCCTTCATAGGGAGGTTACGGCTGCTTGAGCTTTTGATTCTCGCAGTCAAGGAGTGCAGTTGCACTCTATATCAAGGGAGGTATCGCGCAGTTCGATACTCCTGTGGGGGTCCGGGCAGGGACACCAAGAGCCCGCCGATGAGCCTAGCTTGGTGTCCTAGGCGAAACCCCACACAATACACGGCACAAACCTAGAAGAATTTCTGAGTTTCAATTGCATCATTGTTATTATTGAGTATAGGGTGTTTAAGAAGTTGCATTCCCACTATTTAATTAAATTCGCAAATGTTGTAAGCGAATAGACATGATATTTGTATACTATCAGAGTACAGTGCTCTCTCGGTAATCCGGCAGATATCGGACCAGAGCACTGCCGGATTACCGAAAACGCCGGATTACTGGAACATATCGAGAAAAACGCAGATATCATTTAAAAATCAGTTTTAATCACATTGTACTATACAAAGTAAAAGAGTACGAAAATACATCATACAACTCACGTTATTCCTTGGAAGTAAACTCATGGAAATATGCATCAATTGTCTTTTGCTTTTTACGGTCGAGAGACAATTTGAGAACTTGTTCCTGCAACCTTCTTAAAACTAAGACATCGTTAGCGGATACGCCATTTTCCTCCGCCCAGGCAATTGACGTGGCAAACGAGGCGATGGCCGCATCGTGAGAGATTGATTGTACAGCCGCTGTCACTTCTCCTTCGACCTGTTCCTCGTCCTCTACCTCTCTTGCCACTTCCTCTATGATGTCATCTTCTGTCATAAACTGGTTTTCTTCGTCGACTTCACCGGTAAGCCACACGCCTACGTCATCAGTTGTCAATGCGTTATACGGTGAATACACGAGTTGTTCGTTAACCACAACTCGCAGTAGATAAATCTCCCTCTCTTCACTGGCTTTCTTGTTCGGTTCATCTTTTTTGAACTGATCCAGTAGTGTCATGTCCGGCCATAGGGGTTTCCAAGAGCAAATGATGACTTTCTCGTTAAGATTCGCATGGGAAACATTGTATCTATCTATCTATCGTATGGCTTACCCTAAAGGGTGAGCTACAAGTTCCGTTCAATTTCAAGTAGTTCCAACTTTCGCCAGCAGATATCAATGATGCCTAGTGGTGAACGTTGGAACTTTGATAGAGCGTTCTGACGAAATCTAACCTAACAAATTTTGCTTTACACAAGTTTAGTCTGTGAAAGGATCATTTACATGCCATAAATCTATGACATGGGACCGCCGGCTTTACTTCCCCTCCGAAGGAAGGCATACTGAAGGATTTTTAACGCTCTTAAAAAATTTGATGACTTCGGCCGGGTTTGAACCCGCTATCTTGGGCATAGCAGTTCAGCATGCTACCGACTACGCCACAGTATTGGGGACGCATTATCAAATCAGGTGTTGAGCTCGTACTCGAATACAAAACGCCGGATTACTGGGAGTGCCGGAGAGCTGAGATGCCGGATTACAGAGGGAGTACTGTATTCTTTAATGAATGGAGCCACACTTTTGCTATTTTCGAAGGCTTATTATCTCACTTAAAGTGATTGATTGTTTCCGTGATTTGACACGTTGATTTATTGGGGTGGTTTCCCGTTCAGATTTTATGCCAGCAGACTCATGGAGATGACTGCTAAGGTGAATTCCTGCGTGATCCCGTGGAGGACACGTTTAGATATTTGGGAATGGTATTTAGATGGAACTTTGCTTGTCCATCTGGAGATGTGTTATTGTGGACTAGATCATATCTTTATGATATTGGAGCCGCTTAGTGCTCAATGTTGCCATGATTGTTCGAATGATGCATCTCGTAAGGAACTGTAAAAGTCTTACGATTAGGAAATATAACTTGTGTTATTGTTGACAAACAGGTGCCACGTGCATTCTGTTGTGTTTAGTTTTCAGTCCATTGGCCTTGCATTGTTGGTCATTCAATAATACTCTTAAACAATGATAGTAATAATCAGAAACCTAAATCATGAAATATATATTTTTATTAAATCGACGTGGGTTAAAACTTCATTTAAATCTTAATCGACTGTTTAACTTTGATCATGATTGTTTTCAGTTTGGACTAATGCAACGTGCTTGAGAAAAAATATCCCTAGGAGGTGAATTCTAGAGAAATACATGGCTAGACTTGACAGGGATCAGTTGCTGACCTAAGGGTAGTGGACCGAGTACCACATGTTTGTTTTGACATGCTTCAAAAGCATGCCTTGTCTGTAATGAAATGACTGTTATACTAGTTTTGTTTAATTTATACACGGACAGTTGGATACGATGTTGCTGTAATTCAAGGTTTAGCTCAGACAGATAAACAATAAATGTAAATGTGGATGGTCTTTAGCATCATTTAGTTTTTTGCAGTCATATGTGACTAGTTATTTATGGCACGATGATTCTTTCTAGAACATCGTTACCTCTTCTATTGCAATTTCCATTAGGGTTTTGTACCATTTTCCCCAGTTTTACCCAACGCGAGGGTTTAATTTTATAGTTTAGTGGTTAGTTTATCTCTTTGTTTTTGAATAGATAGCGGATTAGCTGATTTTATGCCCTCGGATCCTAGGCTAGGGGTTGGATTTTATAAATAAACAATTCCAATTATCTTTACTTAAGACTGGACTACTTTCTTTCGTAGCTTTTTTTTTGGGGGGGGGGGGGAGGAGGGAGTGTATTACCAGGGTGTCTATGACTTTGCAAATCATGATGGGAATCTGATCCTTGGGACAGGGGAGTCTCACAGCCAGCGAACCCTTTTGTTTTGCACTCTAATCCGCTTCGTCGGCATGTTTTCGGAGGAAAATGTTATCTGGGAGGCCATGCACGGTTGGTGGTGACCAGATGAGCTCCTCGAACGGGCACAATACACCCTGCCTCCTTAAGGATGATGATGATGATAATTGTTGTTTTAAGGGGCCTAACATCTAGGTTATCGGCCCCTAATGATCTGGGTGATAGCGAAAATGATAATGAAACGGAAACCAGAACGAAAATTAAGGGAGACGGAAAATACTTACAAAAAAAGGAACTCGGATTGAAACGACTCACAAAATGTTCTTACAAAAGGGAATTTAGAACGAAAAGATACACAAAAGGAATAGATTGAGAAATACCCACAAAATGAATGCTAGGTTCAAAATACGTACAAAATGCAATGTAGCGTCGAAATACTTACAAAATGCAACTGAAATTCAAAATACTTACAAAATGCAAATGAGATCGAAAATACGTACAAAATGCAATTGAGGTACAAAATACTTACAAAATGCAATTGAAATTGAAAATACACAATGCAATTCAGATTGAAATAGGCCTTATCCCAGTTCCAATCCAAATTATTCACAAAGTGCAATCGAAATTCAAAATACTTACAAAATGCAATTGAAATTGAAAATGCTTACAAAATGTACGGTGATTCTAACGCCTCATGTGGATTGACAATACTTACAAAAAGCAATTTAGATTGAAAATACTTGACAAAATGTAATTTAGATTCAAAATACCCACAAAATGCAATTGAGAATCAAAATATGTGCAAAATGCCCACCAAACAAAATGCAATTTAGATTCAAAATTCGTGCGAAATGCGGTTTTGGTTGAAAATACTTACAAAATGCAATTGAAATTCAAAATACTCACTAAAAGGCCCCGCAACCTGCATTGAAAGACTTACTAAAAAGCAATTTAGATTGTCAATCTTTACAAAATGCAATTGAGGTTGAAAACAATCGCGAGATGTAATTTAGATCGAAAAAACTTACAAAATGCAACATAGATCAAAAATGCCTTAAAAATCGCTAAAAGGGAATTTAGATAACTTACACGGTGATTCGAGTAACAAAAACAGTGCGGGAATCTTAAAGAGAAAAGGAAATAGAAGGAAAAGAGGAGAGGAGAGGGGAGGGGAGAGAGGAGAAGGTCCACCCCAAAGGGAAGGGACAAAAGGGGAAAACGGACCCAGCTCAGGAATCCCTCGGGGTCGCCAACGCCCGAACTCACGAGCCGTGAGTCCCTGAGGGTGTAGCATTATCGACGGTGCACCAGAAGTGGTGGGGCTACATACACCCTGCCTCCTTAAGAGCCTTGTGCACAAGGCAGGAGGTAAAAGGAAAAGAACAAGAAGGCTGACCCCTCACAGAAGGAGGGTATCAGGAAAGATGAGACAAGGGCCAATTAAGGCGGGAAAGGAAGAGACTCCCTAGGCCTCGGATACCCTAATACCGTCGGGGTCGGAAGCCTCCTTAAGGGCCTTGGGCGGAAGGCAGGAGATATCATGAAAAGAAAAGAAGGCTGTCCCCTCGCCGAAGGATGGTATCAGAAAAGATGAGACAAGGGCCAATTAAGGCGGGAAAGGAAGAGACTCCCTAGGCCTCGGATACCCTAATACCGTCGGGGTCGGAAGAGAACAAGAGTTCATCAAGTGAGGTCGACAGGAAAGATGACAGAGAGGAGCCCGGTACAGGTAAGTGGAAGCAATGCCTGACTCAGCTGGGGCCCCGTGGTCGCCAACCCACGTCCTACTAGATGTGGGCCCCTGGGGGGTGACCTTTAAGAGTTTCATTGAAATCGCTCTAACCACTCGGATTTTATTAGGGACACACCCACACATACGCACACACACACGGACAAAAGGTGATCTCATAAGCCTATTAGCCTACTTTCGATTTTTGCAAAAAATGAAAGTAGACTTATGAGATCAACACAGGGCGAAAAAAGTGTGTCTGTCTGTGTGTGTGTATGTGTGTGTGTGAGTCTCTGTGTGTGTGTGTGTATGTGTGTGTGTGTCTGTGTGTGTGTGTGTGTGTGTGTGTGTCTGTGTGTGTGTGTGAGTGTGTGTACTCTGAATGTCTGTCCCCCCCTATCAATTCGAACACGGTGAATGCGAATTGAACGAAATTTGGTACAAAGGTAGCACTAGCAAAGGACACCTCAGTGTCATGTTTTATATCGCCGCCATCTTTACTAAAACTGAATGGCGGCCACTCAAACGTTCAAAACGTAAAATCAAATAACGACTAACCAAATCATCCGATCTCTACCAAATTTGGTAACAACATACCTTCGTATAGGATGCGTCTTGTGACCAAACTACAAGGTCGTCCGCCATACCATTTCAGGATGGCGGCCGTGCGAATTATGCAAACTTTATAATCCATATCATGGGACCCACCAGTTCCGATTATCGAGCCGAGAATCGTTTTAACTGTTCTAAAGGAAGAGGCACCTTCGAAATTAAAAGTTTATTTTGTAATACTATAGTGCAGACGTGATTTTAAAAAGCTGAGCTGATTCAGTAATAAGACAAGATGGCAGCGGATATCTTGTGCCTGACTTATATTTCACTAATTTGAGTATTGCATGCAATATAGCGTACTGATACAAAATAAATAAACTTTGTATGAAATGCTTTATATATAAATAATATACTCCAGTGATGAAATCGTTCAGTATAAATCATTATTTGCTAACAAGTTCTATGTAAGTCATTTTATATAGAACGATATTCGTTGACACAATTAGCTCAGTGGTAGAGCGTTAGCCTATCGCTCAAGTGCCTATGGTTCAAACCCGTTCATAGCTAGGTTTTTTGCTTGAAATTTTATATGTTTATTGTTTTGTAATGACTCAGATGTTTTAAAATTAAGCGTTATATTGTGCATATTATGGTGTAAAATATATATTTAATTAAAACATAATGCGCCAGCAGATTTACTCGAGACATCTAGCTGCCAAAAAGGTAACTAGATTAACTTCCAGATTTTATTGAAAAGTTTCTTCTTCCGGCCGCTAGAATGCACTCGCTCTGTTAGGATTATATTGTTCGATATTTCACCACTAGATGTCACGACTAGTCTACGTGGGGCTCCATTGATTACTACACCATTGGCATTCTATGCGCATCGAATTTGAAGAATGACAAGATGATACTACGATACATTTTTACTTTTTATTTTAAAGGGTTTGTAACAGCCTATTTTGCGTTACTTGAAAATGTTATTTGAATTCAATTAGGGTTGTGAAATCCATGCACAACCAGACGTGTAAAGACATGCCTCAACTCAAAGTTGGATGTTGCCCACGGCAGGTCGTATATGTAATAATAATAATAATAATAATAATAATACTAATATTGGTTTTACATTCCTTTTAACTACTGCTGCTTTTAGAGACACCGGGGTGCCGGAATTATGGCCCGAATGGGATCTTTAACGTGCCAGTAAATGTACTGACACGGCTCCCTCGCATTTGTGCACCCTCAAATGCCAGCTGACTGCGCCAGGATACGAACCTGCAACCTAGGGCCCAGCAAGCGAGAACGTTACCGCTGAGCCCCGCAGCCAGTCCGGTCGATTATGTCTCCAGATCCATAACATTCTTGATATACTTCTTATCTTTCTTTCTTTCTTTCTTTCTTTCTTTCTTTCTTTCTTTCTTTCTTCAATGATGGTAGCAGTTTTTATCTAGGTTGTGGCGTTTGGTAGAGGTAAATCGTTTCTAAGGTCTTCAACAAAGAATAGTTCTATTATACTCTTTGATAATAACAACGAGTTATAACTATACTCATACATTTAGGAGAAAGTAGGCTATATGTTCTTTACTGAACATCTTGTTTTTTTTTTCTTAAATATAAGTACAAAAAGTACAAAACGGACATGGCGGCCTAACGAAGTTCTTCTTTTTCTTCTCTTCAAATCCCGTATGCCTTCAAGCGTCGGGGTAGCCTCGTTTGAGCCATTTCTGCCCATTCTCTTCATTTCCACAACAGATTTGCCTCCTTTGTTTTGCCCCAATCTCTCAATCTATTCTCCCATGTAATGCGGGATCCAGCTCCTCCTTCAACTCGCATTTCATGTAGCCTATTTGTTTTACTTTTCTTTCTTCTTCCATGCTCGTAACATGTCCGTACTATCTCAACTGGACGTTCCTCAACCACTTCACCCACTGCTTTTCTTCATTTCATTTCTGTGGCAGTAATCCTACGTAGGCTATATGCATATCTTGTAATGCCAAACTTTCCATACCATACAGAGTAATCGGTGCCATGATTGCATTATAGATCTGCTTTTTAGTTTTAAGACGTATTTCCTTCTTCCTTACTATTGTCGTATTCATCTGATAACAAGCTGATACTGCTTTCTTAGTTCTATTTGGAACCTCGGGTTCAATTTTTCCATCATTACTTAATACTGTTTCTAGATATTCAAAAGTTTCTACTTTCTCAAGAGGCATTCCATTACAGAGGATATTGAGCACACTTCCTGTTTATTCTGTTTTGAAACCCTCATTACTTTACTTTTCTCTTCATTCACTATCTTTCTCTTCCTTTTTTTATTCTTCATATCATTCCACCACTGCTTGCTGAAGTCTTTCTGGTGAGTCAGCTGCCAATACTAAATCATCTGCATATAAACCGGTCATAATCTCCACATACCAAGCTTTGTTCAGTATGTTCTTCTCTTACATATTTTAGTTATTTCGTCTAGCAAGATGTTGAAAAGCAATGGGATCTTGCGCGCTTTCATATGGCCCATAGGCAATTCCTTCTTCTTGTAAAGACTCGTGTTTTTGAGACTTTTCTTTATAGTGCCTTCTCCACACCTCTGTTACAGCTGCCTTCTCTGAAACCAACATATCTCCATCCTTGTCCTTATCTGCTTCCCATATTTTCCTCTGAGTGCTTTTATTGTTTTCCAAAAACTTCTTGTATTCTTTCCCTTGCCTTATTTTCAACCATAGACTATTTCCAAAATCCTCCCAAGATTTCCTTTTAGCTTCCTTCACCTCTCGTTTCACTTCATTCCCTTTTAGCCTACTTTCGATTTTTGCAAAAAATGAAAGTAGACTTATGAGATCACTACAGGGCGAAAAAAAAGTGTGTCTGTCTGTGTGTGTGTAAGTGTGTGAGTCTGTGTGTGTGTGTGTGTGAGTGTGTGTACTCTGAATGTCTGCCCCCCCCCCCTATCAATTCGAACACGGTGAGCGCAAATTGAACGAAATTTGGTACAAAGGTAGCAAAAGCAAAGGACACCTCAGTGTCATGTTTTATATCGCCGCCATCTTGACGGAAACGTAATGGCGGCCACACAAATTTTCAAAGCTTAAATCAAATTACGACTAACCTAATCATCCGATCTCTACCAAATTTTGCAACAACATACCTTTATGGGGGCAGCATCCTTTGACCAAACTAATAGGTCATCAGGCTAATAGTTTGCGGATGGCGGCCATCATTGTGTGAAAATCGATTGCCCCTATTAATTCGAACACGGTGAAACCGAATGGAACGAAATTTGGTACAGAGGGCACCCCAGTGTCATGTTTTATATCGCCGCCATCTTGACGGAAACGTAATGGCGGCCACACAAATGTTCAAAGCTTAAATCAAATTACGACTAACCTAATCATCCGATCTCTACCAAATTTTGCAACAACATACCGTTATGGAGGGAGCATCCTTTGACAAATCTAATAGGTCATTAGCCTAACAGTTTGCGGATGGTGGCCATCTTTGTGTCAAAATCGATTACCCCTATTACTTCGAACACGGTGAAACCGAATGGAATGAAATTTGGTACAGAGGTAGCACTAGCAAAGGGCACCCCAGTGTCATGTTTTATATCGCCGCCATCTTGACGGAAACGTAATGGCGGCCACCCAAATGTTCAAAGCTTAAATCAAATTACGTCTAACCTAATCATCCGATCTCTACCAAATTTTGCAACAACATAACTTTATGAAGGGAGCATCCTTTGACAAATCTAATAGGTCATTAGCCTAATAGTTTGCGGATGGCGGCCATCTTTGTAACAAAATCGATTACCCCTATTAATTCGAACATGGTGAAACCGAATGGAATGATGATGATGATGATGATGATGATGATAATTGTTGTTTTAAGGGGCCTAACATCGAGCTTATCGGCCCCCGATGGTTTGGGTGATCGTGAAGATGAAAATGAAAAGCGAACTTAAAACTAAAACTAACTACTAACCTACATACTAGAAGAAGAAATGGAAAACTAAAGGAGAATAAGGCAAATAAAGGACAGGAGGAAATGAAATGCCCTCAACCCTCGACGAATGGAATGAAATTTGGTACAGAGGTAGCACTAGCAAAGGGCACCTCAGTGTCATGTTTTATATCACCGCCATCTTGACGGAAACGTAATGGCGGCCACACAAATGTTCAAAGCTTAAATCAAATTACGACTAACCTAATCATCCGATCTGTACCAAATTTTGCAACAACATACCTTTATGGAGGAAGCATCCTTTGAGAAATCTAATAGGTCATTAGCCTAATAGTTTGCGGATGGCGGCCATCTTTGTGTCAAAATCGATTACCCCTTTTAATTCGAACACGGTGAAACCGAATGGAATGAAATTTGGTACAGAGGTAGCACTAGCAAAGGGCACCTCAGTGTCATGTTTTATATCGCCGCCATCTTGACGGAAACGTAATGGCGGCCACACAAATATTCAAAGCTTAAATCAAATTACGATTAACCTAATCATCCGATCTCTACCAAATTTTGCATCAACATACCATTATGGAGGGAGCATCCTTTGACCAAACTAATAGGTCATTAGCCTAATATTTTGCGGATGGCGGCCATCTTTGTGTGAAAATCGATTCCCCCTATTAATTCGAACACGGTGAAACCGAATGGAACGAAATTTGGTACAGAGGTAGCACTAGAAAAGGCCACCTCAGTGTCATGTTTTATATCACCGCCATCTTGACGGAAACGTAATCGCGGCCACCCAAATGTTAAAGGCTAAAATGTAATTACGACCAACCTAATAATCTAGTCTCTACCAAATTTTGCAACAACAAATCTTTATGTGGGAAGCATATTCTGACCAAACTGCAAGATCATCAGCACATTAGTTTGCAGATGGTGGCCAAGTATTTGTGCAAATCGATGCCCCCTATCAATTCAAACACGGTGAAACCGAATTGAACGAAATTTGGTACATAGGTAGCACTAGCAAAAGGCACCTCAGTGTCATGTTTTATATCACCACCATCTTGACGGAACCGGAATGACGGCCACCCAAATGTTAAAAGCTTAAATCAAATTTCGACCATCCTAATAATTTGATCTCTACCGGATTTTGCAACAACATGCCTTTTTGTGGAAAGCATCTTATGACTGACTACAAGGTCTTCAGCCCAATAGTTTGCAAATAGCGGCCATGTATGTGTGCAAATCCATTCCCCAGATCAATTCAAACACGGTGAAACCGAATTGAATGAATTTTTTTACGGAGATAGCACTAGCAAAGGGCACCTCATATTCATGTTTAATATCCCTATAGCACGTTGTATTTCAACAAGCTACTACAACCAACATTCAATTATACTCCTTGAAAAGTACAAAGAGTTATAACAATACCCATGCATTTAGGAGAAAGTAGGCTATATGTTCTTTACTGAACATCTTGTTTCCTTATAGTTTCTCCAGTCTTCTTCAGGCCGTGATGCTATATATTGTTTCCAGGCTTCTTTTTAGTCTTTCACTTTCTGCTTCACTTCCTCATTCCACCAACTAGTTCTTTTCTTCCTTGAATCTACCACTATTTTCCCACACACTTTTCTGCTGACTTTATTAATACTGCTTGCTGACTTTATTAATACTGCTTTCAGATCAGTCCACACAGTGTTGATGTCTTCATCCAGATTTGTTCTTCCTTCTAATCTCGTCTTCACTAACTCTCCATACCGAGGCTTCTTTTCTTCTTTCTGCAGTTCCCTCAACTTAATCGTCTCAAATTTCTAGAGCTTAGGTTTTGCTGGTCTTTTAACCCTGGTATCTGCCACCATCAATCTATGATCCGTTACAAGTACTGCCCCTGTTATTACCTTCACATCCATAATGTTATTCCGGATATTTTGAGGATATAAAAATACTATACTACTTTTGGCTTCTCTGCCTTCTGCTTCATAAGTGATCTTATGCACTTGCTTATGAGAAAAGAAGTAATTTCCCAATAATAGTTGATTTTCTATGCAAAATTCTATTAGGCGCCTACCACTGTCGTTTAGGGTCTTCTCTCTTCCATGGTTAGCCATACTTCCATGAGCTTTTCTATTGTCCTTACCGATTCGCCCATTGAAATCACATCTTGTTAATACATGGCGTCCTCTGACTACTTCCTTCTCTATGATCCGTTGTAGTTGTGCATAGAATTTCTCCTTATCTAGTATATTGGAATCTTCCGTAGGTGCATGCATTTGAAAACAAGACACTTCCAATTCCAAGTCCAAATTGACAACTATTGTTCTTGAATTAACTGGTTCCCATCCACTCGCTCTCATTTCCATCTGCTCACTGGTTATTATACCTACTCCTTCTTTTGCTTGACTATCCATTCTAACTGCAGAATACCTCAAAGTGTACCCTTCTGACATTCTCTTCATTCCGCTACCTTTTCTCTTAACTTCACTTAATCCCAGTACTTCTAGTTTATGGTCCTTTATTTCCTGTATCAATTCCACTTCTTTGCCAACGATTGTCTTAATATTCCATGTTCCGAATCTCGTGTTCTCTTTCCACTCCGGTCGTCGTCGTCGTTGAAGTTGAAATATTTAAATAGACTTTTCTCGCGATTTAACCATCTGTGCGAAGTGAAACATGGCACAGTAAATGTTTATATACATTGTAATGCACTGACATCTTATTTAATTCAATTATTTATGTAAGTTCAAGATGGTCGCTGTGCGAAATTAAAAAAAATATTTTTAATTCTTGTGTCCTAATCATGCAGTCGAAGTCAACGTTTGAACAATGGACCTACGCAATAATCGTCATCTAATAGTACATAACTCTATGGCCTACATACGTATATGACAAGTAGTTCCTAGAAGAACTAAATAGTCTATTTTCATATATCCTTTTCTTAATTGTCTCTATCAACGTACAAAATTGCACGTTGATTGCTGAAACAGATTCGTAGATATTGAGAACCATCTAAATAATACGTACAGCCGCCATGTTGGATTGGTGTGACATACAATTTCAAGGGCATGGTCATGGTAAGTCAAAATAGTACTATGACCTTACCGAGTTTTATTGAAATCGCTCCAGCCATTTACATTTTATTAGTTAGGGACACACGCACACACACATACATGCATACACACACTCACACACACACACACGGACAAAAGGTGCTCTCATAAGCCTATTTTGTCATAAATGAAAATAGGCTAAGAATCCGACATGGCAGCCATTCGATATATTTAGACGGCCCTCATTATCTACTAATCAAACTGAAATTTTGTACGTTGAAAAAGGCTATTAATATAAGTTCACCTATGGGACTTTCAATAACCTGGTGAGCACAAATCCAATAACCTGGGGCACAAATCCAAGAGCCCGGTGAGAAAAAATCCAAAATGGCAGTGTCGCGAAATTTTAATATTTAAATGGACGTTTCTCGCGATTTAACCATCCGAGTGCAGTGAAACTTGGTACGGTAAATGCTTATACAAGCTTTAATCCACTGACATCTAATTTATTTTAATTGTTTTCAACACCTCAAGATGGCGGTTGTGTGGAATTTTAAAATCTCGTTTTTATTTCTTGTGTCCTAATTACGCGATTGATGTTTGAATAATAAACCTGCGCAATAATGTTCATCCAATCTTACGTAATTCTATGGCCACAAAATACAACATGGCGACCATCTGAAATATTTAGACGGTTCTCAATATCTACGAATCTTTTACAGCAATCAAAATGAAATTTTGTATGTTGATAGAGGCAATTGACATAATTAGGATATATGAGAATAGGCTATTTAATTCTTCACGCAGCTACTTTTTTTGTACAGTATTTGAAATCAATTGACTGAACCAAACTCAAAATAGGTTGCCTACCCCAGCTGTAGGTACTCCGTTTCTCCCTAATGAGTTATAGGTTGATGATGATGATGATGATGATGATGATGATAATGAAGGGGCCTAACATTGAGGTTATCGGCCCCAATTGCATTGGGGAATAGCAAAAAATGATGAAAAGGAAACTAAGTTGCTGTTACAACTACTGATACTAACTAAAATCTTAAAAACTAACTTAGGTATTTAATACAAGAGGACATGAAGAAAAATAAGTAATGAGGAAAATAAAGGACAGAAGGGAAAGACATATTCTCAACCCTCGAAGTATAAGGATTGTGGGACTTGGAAGGAATGAAAGCCATGAATTGCAGATGGTGAAGGGAAAGGTACGCCCCAGAGTCACTTAAAAAGGGGGAAAAACACCGGACCCAGCTCAGAAATCCTTCGGAGTCGCCAACAACCAAACCTACCAGCTGTGAGCCCTTGAGGGTGTTGCAATATCCATGCACCCATGAAGAGAGAAGAAGAGTTCTGACTCCTCAAAAGAATCTTTAAATTGAAGCCTCCAAATGTTTGGCCTGCAGGCAGGCATATTAACGACTTACTTATCAAACTGCTATTAAAATTGCAGTCATAATTTCCTAAGCGTATTAGGCGTGGCTTGGCATGAAAGTAGCTTTACCAAAATATTGTTGCCCGAGGCTAGTTCATTGAGAGTTTCAGCAGTCGAGTGGCTAAGCAAAGTCGGCAAAATTAACGTCGAGTAATTTCAGCACTGAACACCTTGTTTGTCCAGTCAGGTTTACGGCGCACCTACTGTAAATATACTGACAAGGAAGTCTACACTTAGGGGAGAAAATAATTTACTTCCTTTTTTATAGCAAGTGTAATAACTTATCTAGAGGCAAGGGAATTGGCAACAGGAAGTATTCATTAGCATATATAATACACTGACTGAAATTTAACTATCACGCAAAGCATGACTGCAGTTGAAATACCAGTTGTACTGTTGCGAATTTATATTAGGAGCACCTGAGTTGAGCGCAGAAGTTAGAAGTTCGGAACAGGACTGACATCAATCCCTTGTCACTTAGAATGTGTCCCATTTGCTTTTAAGTATCTACAGCTTGCTTGACACTCCACATTACGTAAAATGTTGCGAAGAATGGCTTTAATAATAATGATGATGATGATGATGATTATGATGATAATTATATAAGTTCTTTTAAGGGGCATAACATCTGGGTTATCGGCCACTAATGATTTGGGTGAAGGTGACAAGAATGATACAAAATAAAACTACTGCTTCTACTAATTTTACTAACTACAGACTTATCACTACCTAACACACTAGAAGAAGAAGCATTGGAATAAGGAAAGTTCAAGTTGATTGGTTGGTTGGTTCCTCAGTTTAGGGGCTGCGACAACGCGGTCATGTAGCCCCAGCTGTGTGTAGAATCTGTCTGATAACCGGTGTTAATTATGACGTTAGGAGGAACAAGAATGCCTTCACCCCTCGAAGACTGGGGTTTGAGGGACCTGGAGGGAAGAGGAGCCATGAAAGGTATATAGGAAAGGGAAAGATGAGAAAGTGTACTTCAATGTCAGTGGAAAAACGGACCCAGCTCTGAAACCCTTTGGAGTCGACAATTCTCGAGTTCACTAGCCGTAAGATACTGAGGGTATAGTGCTATACCAGCTGCATCATAAGTAATGGGGCTGCATTCACCCTGCCACTTTTAGGGCTTTGTGCAGAAGGCAGAAGAACCGTGAAAAATGAGGACATCAGGAAAGATGTGTCACGAGCCAAAGGCGGGAAAGTGAAAGGCTCTCCAGGCCTTGAGTACCCTAATACCGTCGGGGTCGGAGGAGAACACGAGTTGATGATGATGATGATGATGATGATGATGATGGTGAGAAAAATGCAAGAGAGGAGCCACAAGTAAGTGAAATATGGAATGCCGGCTGGGATCCCGTGGTCGCAAATCCACTAGCCGTGAGCCCCTATGGGGGGAAGGAAAGAGAGCCATGAAAGATAGATAGAAAAGAGGAGAAGGTCCACCCCAAAACCTATTGAAAATCGGGGAAACAGACCCAGGCCAGGAATCCCTCGGGGTCACCAACTCCCGAACCAGTTGTGAGCCGTTGAGGGCGTAGCACTACACAAGGCGCAACCTCACGTGGGGGGCTACATACATTCGCCTCCTTAAAGGTTGTTCGCCCTTGCGAAGGCGCTGTAGTGCTGGTTGAGTATCAACGTTTTTAGGTTTGATATTTCAGTAGTAACTGTACCTCCCTTTGATTTTATTTGTTCACTGATTTGAGGTGTTTTAAGTTTGAGAAGGTTTGATTAATCCTAAAATATGTAATTATATGTTATTATATTATAATAGTCGTATTTTGTACGGCACAGTCTTAAACGACATCTAGTATATTACCGGCTCACACTGTTTTATTTCTTTCTGGTGCTCAGTTGTTATGCCGGTGGTACGTGCTGTACCTTGTCGGCTGCTTTCATGATTCATGTGCCACGTCATCTGTTTACGTCGCTGACTTCAAGTATTTGAAGCGACGTTCTTTGTACTTATCACGTGCCTCACTCGACTTAGCCTTTATAATTATAACGAGACTGCATTTGGCACGAGTTCGCACGTCGATTATCAACACCAAGAGTGTAACTCTGCCTCTCTCCGGGACTTCGCCGGTTGCCAGAACACTTCGGCAGCATTCTGCACATGTCATGGGTGATTAACTCATTTTGAACCATGAGCTGGTGATCAGCACAGTGGAAATGTTTTACAATTTTTTATAGCTTAGGTAGGCTCTTTTGAAACTTCTTAAGGAACTGTGCTCATCTACGGTCGAAAACCAACCATAAGCAAGAACAGATGCGTCTCATTTACTGACTGTTCATTTAATCCGTAACTATCACAGATGGGTCTTTGGGACCCACGAGTGTTTTCTAATTAATTCTGAATGGAGTACGCCCAATTGGGCACAGTTGGTGTTGACCGGCTGGAAAACTTATTTAATGTTTTACATTTTTCTTGCTTCTTCTCTGATAATAGTTGATATTTCCTGGGTAAGTCGGAGAATTAAAACATGTGTCAAATAAATTGCTCACTGTATTATTTTCTATTTTTGAAATATTTGTATTTTTATATATTAAATTTTGAAATTTTAAATTTTAGAATTTTTATTTTAAATTTTAGATTTTAGATTTTTACTTTTAGATTTTAAATTTTAGATTGTAAATTTCACATTTTATTTTTAGTTTTAGATTTTAAATTTCACATTTTATTTTTAATTTTAGATTGTAAATTTCACATTTTATTTTTAAGTTTTAGATTTTAAATTTTACATTTTAGATTTTATATTTTACATTTTTACTTTTTATTTTTACATTTTAAATTTTAGATTTAAAATTTTTAATTTTAGATTTTAGATTTTAGATTTTAAATTTTAGATTTTGAATTTAAAATTTTAGATTTTAAATTTTATATTTCTTTTTTTTTCTATTTTTAAATCACTCTTTTCTTTTTTGCTTTCATTTCGATAATATTCCATACCTTATTTCATCTTCTAAGGGGACATTATCCATTGTAATTTCTAACCTTGGTCATTTCTGCACCGACTGCACCGGATGTGTGCTAAATTACATAAATATGCGTTTTTATTGATCGCTCATTTAAGAACGTGTATTTAGTATGTTAACCTGCCGCCAAAGCGCACACAACGAGGCGCATGGAGTGACGTCACTAGTTGCCAACATGAGGGATACAAATTACACCACTTTTTATTTGTAGCTCTTCAGTCAGTCAACACCAATATCCCCAATGAGTGGGCGGGGTACAAGATATAAATGCGTAAAAATATTTTTTGGGAAAAGATCACATGTATTAGTTAATTATCACTATTAAATGGTTGTAGTCGAAATGAAAGAAGTCCATTTGTTAGTGTGGACGTTACACGCAGTTTAACTTTGAAACTATCAGAACGCGTAGTTAGATTTGATTAATGCTGTAAGTTCCAAAGTTCGTCGCTAGATGCTGGTTGCGGGAGCATTTACTAGCCAAGTTCGCGCCTAGATGTCGTTGACGGTAGCGTTTGGTAGCAAATGCAGGATATACTTGAAAATTGATCGTCTGCAGTCCTTACCTGAATTACAGATAACACCACCAATACAGCCATCACAATTAACTCAGACAGATTCTACTCACAAGCAAAGTACACGGACCTGCATGACTGCGTTGTCGTAGCCCCTAAACTGAGGAACGAACCAACCAGAACGCGCAGAATAATGATGGGCGCACTGTCATGAATTGGCTCCTGCAGGCCGTCTGAAATATTATGATTTATGTGTGTGCCAATTTTGGAGCAGTTCCCAGGTATATCTTCTAAGATATACAACTAAAGAGTTCAAATTTCAATCGTAATTTTTCAGCAGTTAGTAGCACTGATGCCATTTTCCATATGACCTTGAGATTTCCTTCACTCATACCAAATTTAGTTTTGATAGCTGCAGCTGTTTTGGTGTTGATAAGTGGGACAGACACAGGCAGAAGGACCGACAAACACACACAATTGCCCGGAATGATCTCATAAGTCTACTTTTCAGCAATTTTTAATTTTAATTTTAAAGGTAGTCGAAAAAAACAGGTGGGTATCAGGAAAGATAAGACTGTCAATTAAGGCGGGAAGGTGAAAGACACCCTAAGCCTCGGAAGAGATGAGTTGACGAAGAGAGGTTGGCACAAGTACAGTAAGTGGAAGCAATGATGGACTCAGCGGTGGTCGCGTGGTCGCCGAAATCGTCCCAAAATTTGTGAATTTCTAGGGAGTAAAGTCGTTTATGAAAAGAAAAATTAAAATTTCCACATACAAATTGAATGCGCTATAATTATTATGCACCTTGTATGAAATTGTGACTTGCTTTAACTATAAGCACGGTAAGATTTTTTTATCGTATGGCTGTTAGTGCCGGGAGTGTCCGAGGACATGTTCGGCTCGACAGTTTTGTAGCTGCTTCTAGGCGGACACCCATGGGGTGAGCTACAAGTACCGTCACGTGTGGCGTGTTGTCGGAGGAGGAACGTTTGAATGTAAGGACGAGGAGTTGGAAGGTAGCGGCTGTGGCCTATAGTTAGGGACCAACCCCGGCATTTGCCTGGAAGGAAGATGGGGAACCACAGAAGAACATCTTCAAGGTTGCCGTCGGGGGGATTCGAACCTCCTCGCCTCCCGGATGTGAGCGACTGCCAGCAGCCACACCGTAACGACCACGGCTAACTCACCCTGTATAATTAAGTAAGTAAGAAAGTACGTACGTAAATTAGTAAGTATGCCAACAATACGTATTGTCACTATGATAATGTGTTTTCCAAGCCCTTCTCTTCAGAAGTTTACTTCGTACCCGGTGGACTGGTAGAATGCAATGCATTAGTAATTTGAAAAATGAAAATCGACAACCTGCTACCAGTCGACCGACCGGGTCAGGGAATGGAATGATTGAAGCCCCCACCTAACGGCGAGAATATGAACTGTGCCTGATGTCAAAGCCTGTCGCACTCTCCTGGGGCAATGATTAAATGAATGACAGATGAAATGAAATGACCGTGGAGAGTGTTGCGGGAATTACATTTGTGACAGGGAAAACCGGAGTACCCGGAGGAAAATCTGTCTGCCTCGACTATGTCCAGCACAAATCTCACATGGAGTGACCGGGATTTGAACCACGGACCCAGAGGTGAGATTATGATGATGATAATTGTTGTTTCAAAGGACCTAACATCTAGGTTATCGGCCTGTAATGTTTTGGGTGATTGTGAAAGATGATGAGAACTATAACTAATACTAACTACAAACTTACATACTAGAAGAAGAAATGGTAAACAAATAAAGGATAAGGCAAATAAAGGACAGGATGAAAAGAAATGTCCTCAACCCTCAAAATATGAGGATTGAGGGACTTGGATGGAAGGAGAGTCATGAAAGGCAGATGGGAAAGGGAAAGAGGAGAGGAGAAACGGGACAAAATGGACCCAGCTTAGGAATCCCTAGGGGTCGCCAACTCCCAAACTCACAAGCCAAGCCCTTGAGGGTGTAGCACTATCTAGGGTGCACCAGAAGTGGTGGGGCTACATACAGCCGGCCTCCTTGAGGGCCTTGAGCAGAAGGCAGCAGATAACATGAAAAGAAAAAGAAGGCTGACCTCTCGAAGAATGAGGGTATCAGGTAAGATGAGACAAGGGCCAATTAAGGCGAGAAGGTAAAAACTCCTTAGGTCTTGGATACCCTAATACCGTCGGGCTCGGAAGATGATGATGATGATGATGATGATGATAATTTTTGTTTTAAGGGGCCTAACATCAATGTTATCGGCCCCTGATGGTTTGGGTGATCGTGAAGATGATAATGAAATGTAAACTTTATCTAACTTATATACTAGAAGAAGAAATTGAAAACAACAGGAGAATAAGGCAAATAAAGGACAGGAGGAAAATAAATGCCCTCAACCCTCGAAGAATGCGGATTGAGGGACTTGGCAGGAAGGAGAGCCATGAGATGCAGATAGGAAAGTGAAAGAGGAGAGGATCCGCCCCAATGGTAAGGGACAAAAGGGGAAAACGGACCCACCTAAGGAATCCCACGGGATCGCCAACTACCGATCCCACCAGCCGTGAGCCCCTGAGGGTGTAGCATTATCTAGGGTGCACTACAAGTGGTGGGGCTACATACACCCGGCCTCCTGGAGGGCCTTAAGCAGAAGGCAGGAGATAAAATGAAAAGAAGGCTGACTCCTCGCAGAAGGAGGGAATCAGAAAAGATGAGACAAGGGCCAATTAAGGCGGGAAAGGAAGAGACTCCCTAGGCCTCAGATACCCTAATACCGTCGGGGTCAAAAGAGAACAAGAGTTCACCATGAGATGTCGACAGGAAAGAAGACGGAGAGGAGCCCGGCGTCGCCAACCCACGTCCCACTAGATGTGAGCCCCTGGGGGGCCAGCGGTGAGAGGCCAACATGCTGCCGCCTAAGCCACTGAGGCTCTATGCATTAGAAACTATGAAGTAAAATGTATCGATTCATCTCATGATTCTGATAGCCAAGATAGCGTCAACATTAAACCATATATGGTGTACTGAACAGTACGTTTTGATAACATGTCATTTGTTTAGCTATAACTTACTCGTCTTGATTTGTGAGTGAAAGTTTCCAAAACATATTGTGTCCTCATTCGCGTTTAAATTATTACGACCTAGAAAGATAGCCTCAGTTACTAAGACCCACTTACTACCAAGTTCATTAATTCAAACGACGGCTGGTATAAAATTTAAATCTGAACTGGCTTATATTCCAATCTCAAGTATGACGCGAATGTTTAATGAAGTGCCACGTAAGAATTTGTGAATTTATTCGGTCATACATCAAGACAACACATCCGGTTCCTCTGAGCGCGCTGGCCTGTCTGGTCACCTACTACGGCTGACAGGGAATACCGGGCGTGTACTACAATCCAGTTAGCGCTGCCATACGTCCACATTTTGGACGGACAGTTTGTATTTTAGGAGAAATGTCAGTGTCCACACATTTATTAAACACGATAAAATGATAGTATTTTCTTGTCTTGACACAGTGTGGATACGGAAATAAGATTATTAAATTCAGGATTTCATCGAAGATTACACTTATTCTTTTAAGGAAAGCAGCCTAAAATAGTAACAGTAATATGTCGATGATTTAAAAACTTGTATAATTTAATTGGTACCATTGGTGGGATAAAGAAGAACGAAAAATTACCAGATTAACCCACTGTGATACAGATGATGATGATGATGATAATTGTTGTTTTAAGGGGCCTAACATCTAGGTTATCGGCCCCTAATGGTTTGGGTGAAAGTGGAAATGAAAGATGATCAAATGAAACTTACAACTAAAACTAACTACTGACTTACAAACTATAAGAGGAAATGGTAATCAAATAAAGGACAAGGCAAATAAAGGACAGGAAGAAATTAAATGCCCTCAACCCTCGAAGAATGAGGATTGAGGGACTTGGAAGGAAGGAAAGCCAAGAAAGGCAGATAATATAGGGAAAGAGGAGCCCTCCCCCCCCCCCCCACAGGTCAGTGGAAAAAGGGGAAAATCGGACCCAGCAGAGGATTCCCTCGGGGTCGCCACTCCTAAACTCACCAGCCGTAAGCCCCTGAGGGTGTAGCATTATCGAGGGTGCACCAGAAGTGGTGGGGCTACATACACCCTACCTCCTTAAGGGCCTAGAGCACAAGGCAGGAGGTAAAAGGAAGAGAAAAAGAAGGCTGACCCCTCGCAGAAGGAGGGTATCAGAAAAGATGAGACAAGGGCCAATTACGGCGGGAAAGGAAGAGACTCCCTAGGCCTCGGATACCCTAATACCGTCGGGGTCAGAAGAGAACAAGAGTTGACCAAGTGAGGTCGACAGGAAAGAAGACAGAGAGGAGCCCGGCACAAGTAAGTGGAAGCAATGCCGGACTCAGCTGGGGCCCCGTGGTCGCCAACCCACAAAAGAAAAAGAAGGCTGACTCCTCGCAGAAGTAGGGTATCAGAATAGTTGAGACAAGGGGGAGCTGGGAAAAGAATTGCCCCCAGCCGTCTAAGAATGAGAATTCGACGGTCCCAAGTAGTAACATTGTATCTCAAAACTCAATGTTTTGAGATATGGCACTTTAAATATTTGCACGTTCCTAGCAAATAAGGGAAACTACTTATTGTTGATTTTACAATTTATTGTTGATGTTGGACAGAAGGACAACAATATATACAATTTTTGATATATTTTAATTGTTTATTACAGAATTACATGAGATACAATAATCAGATCCTAAATGATTCAAAATATGAACATTGTATGTTGAGTTACAATGATAATACTAGTAAAATGTATAAAAATTTGACAATTATTTAAATATGTTTCATTGTACATTCTGTTTCAACATAGGTATCATTATTTAATTATTCATCTCTAACATACACTTAAAATTATTGAATATTCAATACTTAATTATTTGACATTCTATTATTTTAAGCATAATACTGTGCCCAAATCTAGGAATGGGTATTCCAAGTTTCAGACACCTAGATATCAAGGGAAAGGCTGTAGCAGCGTTTGAAAGTTCAGATATTTGAATATCGCGCTACATTGCTTCTCGAAGCCATTCGAAGGAAATTACCGATAGTTGGATGGTAAATGACGTAGCGAGTAACAGCAGAGGTGGAGACTATTTATTGATTAAATAGTTAACTATGGATCAGAGACTTGAGACTGGGATCAGATTACTGGCACGGCCAAATGAAAGAGAATGCAATTAATATCAAGTAAATCGGACCAGGGATTCAAGAGATATGAGGATTTCTAGATATCAGGCGATGACGCGTGACCCTGACCGTTTTTGTATAAAAGCAAGCTGGAGCAGGCTTAGTTAACTCACTTCATCACAAGCACTTGGCGAACAAGTTGCGTCTACGCTGAGCCAAGGCACATGGTTGCCACGTCTACGAAGAAGTACTTTTCAAATCGTGATAGTCACGAGAAGTGCTGCGCAAACGAGTTGGAACTTAGTAAGTTTCTGGTGAGGAGAATCACTGAGGTGATTGTTTTTCTACAGACATTGGTGGAAATATTTATATTTCCAAAAAGGACATATGCTAGACTTGGTCTAGAAAGTAGTATTTGTCACAGTCCAATAGTAAATTAATACTTGGATGTTTAAATCCATTTAAAGTCAGTTTCATATTTTGTAACTATTTAACCACTTCAATCCGTCAGTACAGTGAAGAATAGTCTATAACGGTGGCGTTCATTAGTCTACGCAAGGGAAACTGCAAGTTGTCTAGCGCATGGCAGATGGTGATATACAAACCATGCCCAGGGAACGATCTTCAGAACAGCCGTTAACTGCTTAGACTGTCAACGTTTTTCTTGTACTGATGAGATTACAGTGAGTTAGGTTACAACTGACACATTTAAGAAGAGATCGCTTAGATCTGACCCTTTTCAACAAACTGTTATGGCTTTGTTAGAAGCACATATTAAAATGGAACTACAGTCATTTAAAACGTCGAAATATACTACCACTATGTCTGACTAAGACGATTTGTGGGTCTACAATGGCGGCCGATACAAGGATTATACGTGCTTGTCCGATAGGGCATATTTATGGATAAATCTGGTATAGACCAGGTTTACGACACTTCAAGAACATCAAGAAATGTAAGCCACATTTGAATTATTTTATGCTTAGCTAATTGGAACAAACTATTTTTTCTGCAGATGACCAACACATTTTTTTCGTCATATTTAAAGCTTGTAATGATTTACGCAAGACTTGTTAGATTTATTCTGAGCATTTTCAGCACTCAGAACAGTTTAGGATCGATGACCGAGCATTTTGAGCATTTATTTGAATTTTTCATATTTTTGGGAAATCACGGTAATCAGCCGATGTAACTGTAAAAGTTAAATTTATTTTTGTTGAGGAATGGATATTTTTTCCATATTCGAAGGTTCGAACATGTGGATTCTCACATAATGAGATGATAATTAAACATATTTGAAATAATAATAATAATAATAATAATCCACTAATAATAATAATAATAATTTTCATAATTTTTCTAAATAATTCTTGGATATTATATTTTATAATAATCATATGTATTGAGAAAGAGCCTATGAAGTAGTTGAAACATTTCTAGTTTGGAACAGGAGATTTTACGAAGGAGAGTGGTTAGCGCAAGCCCGCATTCAACCTACATTTCAGTTCTGGTTGAACAGTTGATATTTGCAATGAGCAAAGCATATGTTTCATATAACACGGAGAGGCATGAAACGGGAAGCAATTGATATTTGTATCAAATAGGATTTTTGTATTTATATAAAATCATGACGTAAATACACTCGAAAGTGAAATGAAGCTTTTCATAAGTATGGTAAATTCACGGGTTAAACTGAATGGTAAAATAAAATAAACTTGTAAGTTTATTAATCTTCCAGTGTTGATAACAAGCAGAGGCTTGATTTATTGTATAAATTTTGGGAAGATAATTTATGTGTGTGGAATAGTTGTAATGCCATTCCCAGGTGCGCAGGTTTAAGTCGCAGGAATGAAGGTTTTTTCGAGCATCAATCAAATAGCAGGTTCGATGGCTCAGGTTTATAGTTGGAGTATTGGAGCCACACGTTTCGTCGTATGAATAACCCGAAGGTTGTTTCTTTGAAACCATCAGTTCTTATTTCAACCTTGTTTACGAATTCCATTTAGAATTTGATTTTGCTAGAACCCGGATTTGTCATGATAGTAGTTTATTCTTCTTCAGAGGAAGACCTTTGCCGTTGTTGTTGTTGTTATAATATTGTGTTCTTACACAAATAGTAGAATGGGCCACTGCCAATTTAAAATAATTCTTTAACCACGAATAATTTGAAGGATATTTTCAATCCTAGTGCCATGAACTAAATGAATTCATTATAAGACTACAATTCTTATTTCCGCATTCTGTCGAAGAATTGCAAGTTGTGAAAGTTGATAGAAATGGCCATAAATATAAATATTTTTTTCATAATAATTCCAAGTGGAAAATCTAATAGTTGAATGGTTCAACCATTTATTGATCAAGTTAATGATTCAGAAATCATATATTTTGTTTGGAACTTGAAGTTCATAATCGAGTCACTTCTCGAATATTTAATGTCAGAAGAACAATTAATTGTAGTTGTGCTTCGCACAGTTCTTCGATGCTATGCTCAATGGTCAAATATTTTTCAGATGTTGTTAATATGTGTTAATAATTTGTGTTGCTACGATGATAATAATAGTTTCAACGATATATTTTTGGAAAACTGGAAAACAAATGAAAGTCTAAGAAATTCTATAAACATTTATTCTACGAGTGTTAATATCATGTAAATAGTCAAACAGTGATCTACGTTATTTCCAGTATGGACAATTCATTTTGCACTGGAATAAAATGTTAATTTTGGAACACAGTCCACAGGACTAACAATCGGACTTGTGTTTTCAAAAAGATTGTCAAATGTGTTTGGAAGATTTCTGTATATTGTGTGTAAATAAGAGTGTGGATCGCCACACGTGGATGATGCTGCTTTGAGCATTATTCTTGCAGTCAGATTTTAACTTTAAATAAACTGAGATAATTTTACCAGATGTGTTTCACCCAATTAAATCTCCTTCTATCCTTATTGTTGCATTGAGCCAAAAATCAGCAAAGCATTTTTATAAATTTGATGTCGTTTTTGCGATTTGCTTTAACCCATCTGGCGCTCCGGGATATTTTGATTCTCGTGCTGACTGATTATTGGTAAAATGCATATGTGGTCGTGCGGACTCCGGTCTAAACGGGCACATAAAATAAGATAGAGAGAGAAATGGCTTCGAACGTGGGTCCCGATTTAGACATGGTCAATCGCATGCCGATTTGAAATTGTGATAATTTTTTTTAGAAATATTTTGGGAGTTGAGAGATGTCTGGTTTGGATGAATAAATTAGTAGGAAACCCAATTAGTGGGGAAAATTAAAAATTTAACTGGTTAATAATTAGAATGGGTTTGATTATTTTTTGATAATGGCTTAACCATTAGGGCGTCAAGTAAATTCAGTAGTAAACGTTCGATGACTGGAGATACACATTATTAGAATCCAGGTGGAGGATATTTGAGAACTAGCATATTTTTCTTGTGATATTATGGTAAATGTAATTCGTAAAAGTATAGAATTTTGTTTTTCCATCACGTCGACATTAGGACAAATCTCATTTTATTAGTGTGTTCCAATTAGCTATTCATATTTCTTGTTCTAGTTATAAGCTCGTGTTTGCCACTGTTGTATACCCCTAAGTTTTGAATAATTGAAATTATGGAAGAAATGATGAGAATGATGAGGAGTTTGGAGGAGAGTTCGAAACAGGCTGGACTGCGTGTAGCAGCCATTATGAAAGAAAATACTGAGGCTTTAGAAAAGAAACTTAAAGAAAATTCTGATTCTTTAGAAAATAAACTTAGAGAAAATTTGAATGATAAACTTAAAGAAAATTCTGAGTCTTTAGAAAATAAACTTAAAGAAAGTTTGGAGGATAAACTTAAAGAAAATTCTGATTCTTTAGAAAATAAACTTAAAGAAAATTTGAATGATAAACTTAAAGAAAGTTCTGATTCTTTAAAGGGTAATTTGAAAGAAAATTTAAATAGTAAATTTAATTCAATGGAAAGTAAATTTAAAGAGAATTCTGAAATTTTGAAAATGACACTTGAAAGTAAAATGAATAAATTATGCGAAAAAACACATGAGCTCGAAACTTCATTAGCTACTAACGCTAGTTTAATGGACGATAAATTTCGCGATGCCGATCTTCGATCCCAAAGCTTAGCTGATAGGATAGAACATGGTCTTAGGAAAGTTGGTGAAGACATGGTCAACCTGGAAGTCAGAGTGAAGAAGGAGAGTAACGAGATGGGAATTTTAGTTGTTCAACGTTTAACGGAACAATTCAAGGAACTTGTCATGGGAGAAATAAGAGAAGGAGTGATTCATGAATTGCAAACTGAGATTAAAACCACAGTTGTCAATGAAATCAAAGACACACTCAAGCTGGAGAATCAAGAGGGAATCAAGGAGATTAGGGAATCTTTGTCATCCCACATTGAAGTAATTGCCAAGGATATTCAAGCAACTCAGAAGGACATATCAGATATGACAGGGTCATTGAAAAGTCATGAGGCTGTTATGAACCAGATATCCATTGATGTTAAAGAAAATAGTAAAGAGACTGAAGCAATCAAGAAGATGGCAGAAGAAAACCAGAAGGAACTTGAGGCTATGAAAACTCAAATAAAGGATGAGAAACAGGCTGATCATTTTTTGAAAATGCCGAATGTAAGGGGAAAGGAACCGATACAGATAAATCTAGGAGGAGCTAGAGAGACTGAAAGACAGGATGAGGTTAGGACAGTATTTCAATCCAACCCCATAACTGTATTTAAGAATATAGAAGACAAGCCTTCTAAATTTTCAGGGCGAGATTCTGTAACACCCGTGGAATTTCTGAGAGAAGCAGGTGATTACCTGAAAGATTCTAAGATCCCTAAAGAAAGACAGATCAGGGTAATAGGGAAGTTCTTGGAAGGTCCCGCACTTTTGTGGTTTAGAGCATTTAGATCCACTCTAAATACTTTTGAAGAGTTTTCTCGTGGGTTATTGAAGAAGTTTTGGTCCCCTGAAACCCAACAGCAAGTTAGAGCAGAGTTGTATTCGAAGAGATTCTCGACGTCACAACCTACTCGATACTCTACATACTTTTCTGGACAGCTGTCTAAACTCCAACATTTAGATCCGCCAATGCCAGATAACGAGTTGATTACTGTTTTGATACGACAATTTCCAGCAGACGTCCAGAGGACTTTGATCGCTGCTGATATCTACAATATGGAACAGTTTGATGAAGTATTGCAAAAGCTGGATCATACAAACGCTCAATTCTTCCATCAGAAGGGAGTAAAGAGTAATAACGCTGTGTATGCTGTTATGGCTGACAGTTATTCTCAGACACCTCGAGAGATTCGAGAGGAGCGAGAAGAGAAATCGCCGAGGGAAGATTCCAATACGAGAGGATGGAACCAATACCGTAACAGATACAGTTACAAACCATATGCAAGACCGGATGGTGGTAATCGATACAACACTCGATGGAGAAGACCACGTGATACTCAAGGAAGGTACCAGGAAAGAAGATCCTATGGTAATAACTATAATAACAGAGGGAATGTAGATACTCGTCAGTCCAACGAAGAATTTAACAAGGAAACGAGGAAAAACTTGGAAGCAAGACACCAAGATAACTTACAATTTGTGGAGCAGAGGCCCAATGATCCAGGTCCATCGGGAACACAACAATCCCGGGGGAATGGTAATGAAAAAAAAAACTTCGAATTCACAGTAGAAGATAGAATTTTGAATACTTTCACTTCCAGAATAATTAAATGGCAAGCAGAGGATGATGACTTAATTCAACAGAATGACGAACGAAAAGAAATGGGTACCAGAATTAGAATGCCAATCATTTCATGCGAAGTATTTGGTATGCCTGTCGATACTTTGATCGATACTGGGGCTATGCTTTGTCTGGTGAGTGAGAAGCTTTATATTCTGTGGAAGCTCAAAGAGAATTTAGAGGAAATTCCAGTATCAGGAATTAAGATCCAAGGAATAATACCCAATAAGATATCTCTGTGTAAAACACAATTATACTTATGTATTAAGATTGGAGGACATGATTTCCGACATGTATTTGTTGTAATGAAGGACATGGCTTTTGACATGATATTGGGAGCAGATGTCATTCTGAAATATCAAGCAGTGATAGATATGAAGACAGAGACGATCAGATTTAAGAATACCGAAGAGATTAACTTCGAGGGAAAAGAAGAGGAAGACATCGAGGGAGATATTCAATGGTCTCTGATTTTTCATGAAGCTGAAGGAAGAGAAGTCTACACTGAGAAGGAGTCCCCAGAGTTAGGGAAAATTTTGGAAGAGTATCAAGATATTTTTGACATTAAACCTGGTGAAATTAAGGATTTTGAATATCATATTCGTGTAAATGATGATGCACCTTTTCATGCTAAATTGTATCCAGTAGCAGAAAAGCATCGAGAAAAAGTAAAAGTACTTATCAAGGAAATGGAAAGTAATAATGTGATTGAAAAGTATACTACATCTTATGTCAATCCATTAGCAGTAGTGTCTAAGCAAGATGGAAGTCTGAGACTATGTTTAGACGCGCGAAATTTAAATTCAAGATTACTGCCAGAGTATGACAGACCACCAATCATTAGGGAACTGTTGAGGAAATTCCAAGGCAAGGTCTGGTTCTCTAATATTGATCTCACTTCGTCCTACCATCATATTAGGCTTAGTGAAGATTCTAAGAAGTTTACAGGATTTATGTTTGACCAGCAGACATATGTATTCCGCCGTTTACCATTTGGAGTTAAAACATCTGGATCCGTTTTGATCAGAGCCCTAGAACAAAATTTGAGTCCTGAAGTAAAAGAGATAGCAATTCGTTATATTGATGATATCTTAATTGCATCTGAGACTAAGGAGGAACATTCGCTACATCTTCAAATGTTATTCGCAGATTTGAGGAAAGCGAACTTCAAAGTAAACCTTCGAAAATGTCAGTTCTTTCGAAAGGAAATAAAATTTTTGGGTCACATTTTGGATGGAGAAGGATACCGTCCCAATGAGACGAAGATACAAGCAATTGCAAATTTCCCTAGACCTACTAGAGTGAAGAATGTCCGCAGTTTTCTCGGGACATGCCAATTCTTTGCAGGGCATTGTCCGAACTTCACCAAGACAGTTGCGCCATTGCAGGAGTTGTTAAAGAAAGGAAATAAATGGAAATGGGATAAAGATTGTGAACAATCATTTCAAGATGCCAAGAGGTTATTGGTAAACAGTGTGAAATTGGAGTATCCTGACTTTACCAAGAATTTCATCATAGAATCTGATGCATCCACCGTAGGGATTGGAGCTATTCTACTTCAAGAGGATGAAGACCACAAGAGACATTACCTGGCGTTCATTAGCAGGAAACTTCGTCCATCAGAGAGGAATTATTACACCACAGAGTTAGAAGCACTTGCTGTAATATTCGCTTTGGAGTCGTGGAAGAAAATATTAATTGGACATTCAGTCATTGTGAGGACTGATCACCACGCACTGGAGTTCATTTTGAGAACAAATTTTGCCAGCGATAGAATAACTAGATGGTCACTTTTTATTCAGCAATTCAACCTAGTTATTGAACACACTCCTGGAAAGTTGAATGTGGGAGCTGATTTGTTGAGTAGAGCAGTGGAGTCTACATCTAATGTTTTTCAAGTTAACCTGACGCAAGAGGATGAAGATACCTTGAGAAGGTTAAGGTTATTGCATTTATCCCAGAGGAGAGACCGACGTCTTAGGAACATTTTTCGTTTTCTACAGGGTAACATGGATCCCAATGATGATGATTTTGTGGAAACTGAAAGAATTTCCAGAGATTTTATGATGTTAGATGGTGTAATCTACAAGTTTGCAGATCCCGACCATACGAAGCTGAGAGTAGTGATACCTCCACGATTGCAAAAACCCATTATTTGGATGGCACATCGAATCGCAGGTCATGCTGGAGTAGATAAGACAGTCAACATGATTCAAGAGAAATTTTCGTGGGAGCGAATGCAACAAACTGTCAGAAACACTATTCGAGAATGCGACTTATGCCAAAGGAGTAAGCATAATTCTAGGTTATTGAGAGAATTACCAAGGCCTATTATTCCTTCTAAGCCTTGCGAAATCTTCGCGACTGATTTATATGGTCCTCTCCCAAAGTCTAAAAGAGGTAACCGATATATTTTGGTGACTATGGATGTTTTCAGCAAATACACCATGTTACATCCAATTCAGAAGGCAAACGCAAAGTATTGTGCGAAGAGAATTAGAGACAGCGTGATTCCGGAAGCAGGCAAACCGGAATTCCTTTTATCAGATCGTGGACCTCAATTCACATCATTAGAATTTCGAACCAGCATGAATAATCTTGGGATTAGACAATTGTTTTGTTCTATTAGACATCCAGAGAGCAATCCAGCGGAACGCGTGATGGCTGAGATAGCAAAATTTTGCCGCCTCTATTGTCCAAATAAGCATTGGAAATGGATGGATGTTCTTTCTTTAGCATCCGAATCCATCAACTCTACTATTCATGAGAGTACTGGACAGATTCCTATGTTGCTACATCATGGGATTAAACCAACACGATTATGGGATCGAATCATATCTATTCCACCTGAGATTGAACCAAGTCGTCAGATGAGGGAAACTCTAGCTTTAGACAAGTTAAGGATTCAAGCTGAGAAGAGAGAGCGCAGAGTGAGAGGAAAGCGTTTTCGCAGACCCTTGCGCGTAGGAACTCTTGTTTTAGTGAGAAGACCTACACCCTCTGACGTGCAAAATCGAGTGTACTCGAAATTTGCAAGCCTTTACGCTGGACCCTACCGTATTGTGGAAGTAAACAATAATGGAAGCTATGAAGTAGCTAATACACGAACTGGTAACATCGTGGGAACTTATAATGCTTCGAATTTGAAGATCTATTATTCAAGAACCAGATAATTTAATGTGTAGATAGGAAAAATAAAAATTTTTCAATTTTTATTTTTTGCTAGGTGTGGGGTGGATGTGCCCAAATCTAGGAATGGGTATTCCAAGTTTCAGACACCTAGATATCAAGGGAAAGGCTGTAGCAGCGTTTGAAAGTTCAGATATTTGAATATCGCGCTACATTGCTTCTCGAAGCCATTCGAAGGAAATTACCGATAGTTGGATGGTAAATGACGTAGCGAGTAACAGCAGAGGTGGAGACTATTTATTGATTAAATAGTTAACTATGGAGCAGAGACTTGAGACTGGGATCAGATTACTGGCACGGCCAAATGAAAGAGAATGCAATTAATATCAAGTAAATCGGACCAGGGATTCAAGAGATATGAGGATTTCTAGATATCAGGCGATGACGCGTGACCCTGACCGTTTTTGTATAAAAGCAAGCTGGAGCAGGCTTAGTTAACTCACTTCATCACAAGCACTTGGCGAACAAGTTGCGTCTACGCTGAGCCAAGGCACATGGTTGCCACGTCTACGAAGAAGTACTTTTCAAATCGTGATAGTCACGAGAAGTGCTGCGCAAACGAGTTGGAACTTAGTAAGTTTCTGGTGAGGAGAATCACTGAGGTGATTGTTTTTCTACAGACATTGGTGGAAATATTTATATTTCCAAAAAGGACATATGCTAGACTTGGTCTAGAAAGTAGTATTTGTCACAGTCCAATAGTAAATTAATACTTGGATGTTTAAATCCATTTAAAGTCAGTTTCATATTTTGTAACTATTTAACCACTTCAATCCGTCAGTACAGTGAAGAATAGTCTATAACGGTGGCGTTCATTAGTCTACGCAAGGGAAACTGCAAGTTGTCTAGCGCATGGCAGATGGTGATATACAAACCATGCCCAGGGAACGATCTTCAGAACAGCCGTTAACTGCTTAGACTGTCAACGTTTTTCTTGTACTGATGAGATTACAGTGAGTTAGGTTACAACTGACACATTTAAGAAGAGATCGCTTAGATCTGACCCTTTTCAACAAACTGTTATGGCTTTGTTAGAAGCACATATTAAAATGGAACTACAGTCATTTAAAACGTCGAAAGATACTACCACTATGTCTGACTAAGACGATTTGTGGGTCTACAATGGCGGCCGATACAAGGATTATACGTGCTTGTCCGATAGGGCATATTTATGGATAAATCTGGTATAGACCAGGTTTACGACACTTCAAGAACATCAAAAAATGTAAGCCACATTTGAATTATTTTATGCTTAGCTAATTGGAACAAACTATTTTTTCTGCAGATGACCAACACATTTTTTTCGTCATATTTAAAGCTTGTAATGATTTACGCAAGACTTGTTAGATTTATTCTGAGCATTTTCAGCACTCAGAACAGTTTAGGATCGATGACCGAGCATTTTGAGCATTTATTTGAATTTTTCATATTTTTGGGAAATCACGGTAATCAGCCGATGTAACTGTAAAAGTTAAATTTATTTTTGTTGAGGAATGGATATTTTTTCCATATTCGAAGGTTCGAACATGTGGATTCTCACATAATGAGATGATAATTAAACATATTTGAAATAATAATAATAATAATAATAATCCACTAATAATAATAATAATAATTTTCATAATTTTTCTAAATAATTCTTGGATATTATATTTTATAATAATCATATGTATTGAGAAAGAGCCTATGAAGTAGTTGAAACATTTCTAGTTTGGAACAGGAGATTTTACGAAGGAGAGTGGTTAGCGCAAGCCCGCATTCAACCTACATTTCAGTTCTGGTTGAACAGTTGATATTTGCAATGAGCAAAGCATATGTTTCATATAACACGGAGAGGCATGAAACGGGAAGCAATTGATATTTGTATCAAATAGGATTTTTGTATTTATATAAAATCATGACGTAAATACACTCGAAAGTGAAATGAAGCTTTTCATAAGTATGGTAAATTCACGGGTTAAACTGAATGGTAAAATAAAATAAACTTGTAAGTTTATTAATCTTCCAGTGTTGATAACAAGCAGAGGCTTGATTTATTGTATAAATTTTGGGAAGATAATTTATGTGTGTGGAATAGTTGTAATGCCATTCCCAGGTGCGCAGGTTTAAGTCGCAGGAATGAAGGTTTTTTCGAGCATCAATCAAATAGCAGGTTCGATGGCTCAGGTTTATAGTTGGAGTATTGGAGCCACACGTTTCGCCGTATGAATAACCCGAAGGTTGTTTCTTTGAAACCATCAGTTCTTATTTCAACCTTGTTTACGAATTCCATTTAGAATTTGATTTTGCTAGAACCCGGATTTGTCATGATAGTAGTTTATTCTTCTTCAGAGGAAGACCTTTGCCGTTGTTGTTGTTGTTATAATATTGTGTTCTTACACAAATAGTAGAATGGGCCACTGCCAATTTAAAATAATTCTTTAACCACGAATAATTTGAAGGATATTTTCAATCCTAGTGCCATGAACTAAATGAATTCATTATAAGACTACAATTCTTATTTCCGCATTCTGTCGAAGAATTGCAAGTTGTGAAAGTTGATAGAAATGGCCATAAATATAAATATTTTTTTCATAATAATTCCAAGTGGAAAATCTAATAGTTGAATGGTTCAACCATTTATTGATCAAGTTAATGATTCAGAAATCATATATTTTGTTTGGAACTTGAAGTTCATAATCGAGTCACTTCTCGAATATTTAATGTCAGAAGAACAATTAATTGTAGTTGTGCTTCGCACAGTTCTTCGATGCTATGCTCAATGGTCAAATATTTTTCAGATGTTGTTAATATGTGTTAATAATTTGTGTTGCTACGATGATAATAATAGTTTCAACGATATATTTTTGGAAAACTGGAAAACAAATGAAAGTCTAAGAAATTCTATAAACATTTATTCTACGAGTGTTAATATCATGTAAATAGTCAAACAGTGATCTACGTTATTTCCAGTATGGACAATTCATTTTGCACTGGAATAAAATGTTAATAATTTTGGAACACAGTCCACAGGACTAACAATCGGACTTGTGTTTTCAAAAAGATTGTCAAATGTGTTTGGAAGATTTCTGTATATTGTGTGTAAATAAGAGTGTGGATCGCCACACGTGGATGATGCTGCTTTGAGCATTATTCTTGCAGTCAGATTTTAACTTTAAATAAACTGAGATAATTTTACCAGATGTGTTTCACCCAATTAAAACTCCTTCTATCCTTATTGTTGCATTGAGCCAAAAATCAGCAAAGCATTTTTATAAATTTGATGTCGTTTTTGCGATTTGCTTTAACCCATCTGGCGCTCCGGGATATTTTGATTCTCGTGCTGACTGATTATTGGTAAAATGCATATGTGGTCGTGCGGACTCCGGTCTAAACGGGCACAATACAAAGGTAATAAATGGATTTAAATGAAAAATGAAATGAAATTACAAATTACACATAATGATAACTACAATTGAATAAAAACTGACTGGTAAAATTTCAACAAACACATGAAATAGCAGATGCTCATGGAATTTTTAAGATACAGAACTACTGTACACAGTAAGAAAGATAAAAATTTTGACCTGAAATAAAACAAACAATGATAAAAGGTAATTGCAACAATTAATCATTTAATAGTGATTAAACCTAACAAAATATTAATTTTCTCTTTCTTTTCTATTTGTAGCTTAGGTTTTCATAGAAGGGTCTTTAGCATGCTGGGATATGTCCAGAAGTACAAAGTGACATTAAGTCACGGTACTTATCTTTTGTAATGGGCAATGGTTTTGAAAATGCACATTTTAGATTATAGCATGTTGTTCTTCTACCACGATGTTTACTATACAAATCCATTGTTTTTACTTCTGGACTTAGGTGGTCAGTTTTTACGCGGAGTAATGTAGGATTTTCTGCATTTATCTGAACTTCTTTGACCTTATTCCACTGAACTTGTTCACCATCTGCATAATGCGACCAGTTCCTATTATCTAATTTTAAAAGTGCCTTCAGATCAAAAAATATCGTCTTGAGTTATTTCTTTTACTATATATGCCTTACCGTTAAGTTTTGCAGTTTTAATTAGCATAATCCATTGATCGGGAGTGTAGACAGTGATGCCCTTCTTTGCCCTTTCAATTCGGGCATGCATAGAATCGCCTTCATTTTGCGTGTGTCCTTTCTGAAGGAACCTCTGGGTGATGTTTACTTTATATTTATCAGCAATCAACGAAAACATAGCATACACATTTCGGTTACGGTTTTGACCGCTGCAGTTATCTGAAAATATACGAATTCCTTAACACCTTTTTCAATTTTAGTTTCCATAAAACTCATTAAAAAACTTCCAATTTCATTGCTTCTCTTTTGCCCTATCGATTCATGCCAAACGTAACAGTAACCTTCATGCTTAGACAAGTCATATACAGTGAAGTTGTAAGTCGAATATTTTCGTTTGTAATAAAACAAACTTACTTCACTTTGTGGTGTTACTAGAACTTTTTGTAAATCAAAACAAGCTACACATACAGTAGGATCATCAATCGCTCTCATTTTCTCTTTTTCCTTAACTTCCCTGAGAAATTCTGTGACTGTACGGTGAGTTTCATATGCTGTTTGTAGGTCGTTCTTCTGTTCTTGATCTGAATTTCTGTAAAGGTTGCATAACTCACATTGATCCTTCTTAGGTATAAAAAACCTATATTGAATTCTGATACAAATATGTCTCTATATTGGCGGGCAGTTGCAAGTTCCTGGTATCCCATTTTCTTTGCCCATTCTTCATACAACTTAAAGAGTTTCCCTATAGACAGCCCTTCTTCAAAATATTTACGATTAGTTTCTTTCCTCAAATAGTGGGATTCAACAACAGGAATGGAAGCAACGTGGGCTCTTACACTTTCTTTTATAGAATGTTTTATAATTTGCCTACCTCTATTGACATGTTTTCCTCTTTTGTCTGGGGAAATAGCACCAGATCCAGAACTATCGACCTTATTTAGAGCGGACATGACCCACATATTGTTTATGCCTAAAGTATGAAGAAACATTGTTTTGCATACTTTCACAAATTTTCCGTTGACTTCAAATGAGTATAGTAAGCTACATTTTCTTCTAGAATTCCCTTTCACGGTTTGTTGCTTTTTGTCTAGTTTTGTAACACATCGAGCAATGAAATCCCATTTACGTGTATGACTTTCAATACTCCAGAATTTACCGAATATTTGCAATCTCTCTTCATTATTAATCCTAACTTTACAGCTGTAACGACATGTCACACCACAACCTGGTCCTAGTTCTCTGGCTGGTACAGTTTTACCAGTATTGCGACTTACATACGACTGTCCCATACCTCTAGCTTTTTTGCATTGTTCTACCTTCCAATTATTCACATTCCTTGGACGTTTCCTTCCTGGGGTGTCTTTCTTTGGAACTTTTCTACTCTTTCTTATTTTATTTTCATTGTTATCAAAGGTTGTATTCGAAGACGTACTTACATCTAAAGATGTTCTCTGGTCACTCGGCTCACTGTCTTGTATGGAAGTGTTCTTCAAGGTATTTGGTAATGGGCTAGGGCTTTCTCCTGCGTCTGTGAATAATAAAATTCGCTTAAATAAATTTCTAGTGATCTCAGTGCCTCATAGTAAGAAATAACATTCACTTCATAGCTTAACGCTCTAATTAGTGAATATGTACAATGAAATTTACCTTCAGATGGCTTTCTCGATACAACATTAACTGTAGGAGGGAAGGAGACTATAGTCCGGTCCTCACTGTAAATATCTGACAACGGGTTTACGTTGGAAATTACGTGGCATTGACCTGTAAAGGAAAATAGATAAGGACTTCATAAATATACATTCGGTATATTAAATTCAAATCATTTTTCCTACTTCACTAAAGTCCATTTTACAGCATAGAAGTAATCAACACACCTTCATTATATGTCATGGGGGCATCATTATTGCTTGTAGAAGGGACAGAACTTCCCACTGTAGTATCCTCATTGAGAAAGTCCGATGATACTGTGATTGAGATGTTAAAATAAAAAAAGGATTATTAATAACATAGAGTAACGACTGCAGATAAAACTTACACAAGCAATGACTCTGTAGGCAATTCAGTCAAATATTATTTCCTCTAATTAAAATTTAAAGAATGAAGCTGTTAATAACAACAGTAATTGTGGTTGTTATTATTATAATACCAAAAACACTTACCTAAACTAATTATTTCCTTATTTTCGACGATATTCAGTGCCATTTGCACCATTTTTCTTGTGCGGGAACTAAAATCACTCATGGTTTCACTTAAAGAACACTTAGAAATAATGACAAAGAGGATGCAATGCAAGCTTCTTTAGCATCCATTTGCGGACCATCAGCTGTGAATTGGCGGCAAAACAATAGAAGCGCTATTCGTATGTTGTAGCAGTATAGGAAACACGATAAAACAAAACTAACAATATAATTTAAAATTCAACAATGTTACACAACAATGAAAAGCTTCGAGTAGTATAATTGTAACTCAAGATACAATGTTAATACCTGTAACATAGGATCTGGTTACTGTTACAATATTAATATTTTTGGAAATAACTTTTTTTTTTCAATTGCAAACATACAATTTTTTATGGCTTAAATGATAGATAATTTCAATGTTAGTTCAATGGTTAACTTAACTCAAAACCCTAAAAAAGTGAGTAACAATGTTACTACTTGGGACCGTCGAATTGAGGGACATGGATACAAGGGAAGTAGAGCCATGTACGGCAGACAGGAAAGGTTGTTGATGATGATAATTGTTGATTTGAGGGGCCTAAAATCTGGGTTATCAGCCCCTAATGGTTTCGGTGATCATGAAAATGTACCTATAAGTAAATTTAACTACAAACGTACAACTAAAACTAACTACTGATTTACACTCTAGAAGAATAAATGGAAATGAAAAGTGAATAAATGGAAATGAAAAGTAAGGGAATCAAAAGAAAGGGAAAATAAAGCCCTCGACTCCCGAAGAACGGGGATTGAGGGACCTAGGAAGAAGTGGAGCCACGAAAGGCAGATAGGCACGGGAAAGAGAAGAGGGCCCGGACCAAAGGCAGTGGAAGAAGGGAAATACGGACCCAGCTCAGGAATCCCTCGGAGTCGCCAACTCCCGAAATCACCAGCCGTGAGCCCCTGAGGGTCTAGCAATATCCAGGGTGCACCATAATTAGTGGAGCTACACATAAGCTGCCTTCTTGGGAGCATTGGGCAGAAGACAGATGATGATGTTGATGATGATGATAATTGTTGTTTTAAGGGGCCTAACATCTAGGTTATCGACCCCTGATGGTTTGGGTGATCGTGAAGATGAAAATGAAAAGCGAACTTAAAACTAAAACTAACTACTAACCTACATACTAGAAGAAGAAATGGAAAACTAAAGGAGAATAAGGCAAATAAAGGACAGGAGGAAAAGAAATGCCCTCAACCCTCGAAGAAAGCGGATTGAGGGACTTGGAAGGAAGGAGAGCCATGAAAAGCAGATAGGAAAGTGAAAGAGGAGAGGGTCCGCCCCCAAAGGTAAGGGACAAAAGGGGAAAACGGACCCAGCTCAGGAATCCCTCGGGGTCGCCAACTCCCGAACTCACCAGCCGTGAGCCCCTGAGGGTGTAGCATTATCTAGGGTGCACCAAAAGTGGTGGGACTACATACACCCGGCCTCCTTGAGGGCCTTAAGCAGAAGGCAGGAGATAACATGAAAAGAAAAAGAAGGCTGACCCCTCGCAGAAGTAGGGAATCAGAAAAGATGAGAGAAGGGCCAATTAAGGCGGGAAAGGAAGAGACTCCCTAGGCCTCGGATACTCTAATACAGTCGGGGTCGGAAGAGAACATGAGTTGACAAAGGAAGGTCGGCTAGAAAGAAGACAGAGAGGATTGCGGCTCAAGTAAGTGGAAGCAATGCCAGACTAGGCTGGGGTCTCATGGTCGCCCACCCACGTACCTCTAGATGTTAGCCCCTGGTGGGAAGGTATTTTGAGTGACTCAACCTGGTGTCATCAGACTGTTAAATTATAATTTGAATTTAGAATCCAATAAGGTAATGCTGTAAAAGGTTTTATAGTATTGACATTGGACTCACGTTGCCAGCAACAAGATTAATTCACCTCCGCTATCAGCCAAACATTCCATTGGTGAAAATATTCTCCGCATATGGGACATTGGGTTACTCAAACCTTGGGCTATAATTCAAGTCAGGAGACAGGTCTCTGTAGCTGAACATACTAAATGAGGAAGCGGGTCACTCGCCAAAACAAAAACACGATTCAGATAATTTGGACCCATTACACGTGGCATTTAAAAAGGCTGAAGTATTAGTGAAATCATTTGTCATGCTGCTGACGGCTGAGATTTAGAAGGTAGGAATGAATCAGGTATTAAAATCACATTATGAAATCGTTATAAGCGAAAGTTATAATATTATAATTATGGGGTTGAAGTGCTGAAATTAAATATTTCTTATCTTGAGAACAGTATAAATGTTGTTTTAAACATCCTCTAAGTCAGACATAAGAAGCCAAACTATCTATCCATTACGGGTTTTAAGTTGAAGAAATTACCTCCTATTTTTCTGCTGCCACTACGTCCGGATTGGCCAACTACGGTATATTTTTTGCCTGCCTGCATCATTCTTATGTTAGAAACATAATTCTGGGAATGGCTCTTCGTAACGTCGGAACTAGTGAGTTATGTTCTAGAATGGTTATCCTCTTAAAAATATACATCAATCAACCTGTCAATCATTCAGGAGAGCAAGTTGGAAAGTCAAAGGCAGTCTTATTATACTAATAGTCTACTGTAAGAAAGAGATAAATACCACCAGAGCACCCGCAAAGAGAGGGGTATAATGGAATGATCAGTCTTCTAGATTTCGTGGTGGTGATTATCGTTTTAAGTGGCAAAACATCTAGTTCATCTGCCACAAATGATATGGGAGATAGTAAAAATGAAATTAGAAGTAGTCTACTACTTTTGTTAAAACTACTGATTCACTCGTTCATTCATTTACTTTATTTGCAAATGGGTGTAATACCCCGGTGGCAATTTGTTAACTTACAGAAAATTACCAACAATAATATAAAACACACGTAATGTCGACAAATCGCGATTTGGGTACTCTACTAATTACAACGTAGTATTTATAGAACATTTCAGTCTTCTCTTAAACAGATCAATATGTGTGGGGTAAGGCTCTAAGACTGTGGCTGGTACTAACGAGTTCCAGTTATCAATACCACGATTAGTGAGAGAATATAACGCATACTTTGTACGCAGCGGTCCTTAACTTTGTGGGGATGATCTAACCTGCTCAAATAGATGGGATTTTCGCCGATTAGTGTAAGTGTTCAACATAGCGTATAGTCGGGATTTTATCCTTCTATCTTCCGAAGATTCCCATTCTAGAAGAAGAAAGGACAAATAAAAAGATGTTCAGTAAAGAACATATAGCCTACTTCTCCTAAATGCATGGGTATTGTTATTACTCGTTGTCCTTATCAAGGAGTAAAATTTAAAATTGGTTGTGATGATGATGATGATGATAATTGTTGTTTTAAGGGGCCTAACATCTAGGCTATCGGCCCCTGATGGTTTGGGTGACCGTGAAGATGAAAATGAAATGTAAACTTAAAACTAAAACTAACTACCAACCTACATACTAGAAGAAGAAATGGAAAAATAAAGGAGAATAAGGCAAATAAAGGACAGGAGGAAGAGAAATGCCCTCAACCCTCGAAGAATGCGGATTGAGGGACTTGGAAGGAAGGAGAGCCATGAAAGGAAGATACGAAAGAGGAGTGGGTCCACCCCGAAGGTAAGGGACAAAAGGGGAAAACGGACCCAGCTCAGGAATCCCTCGGGGTCGCCAACTCCCGAACTCACCAGCCGTGAGCCCCTGAGGGTGTAGCATTATCTAGGGTGCACCAGAAGTGGTGGGGCTACATACACCCTGCCTCCTTAAGGGCCTTGAGCACAAGGCAGGAGGTAAAAGGAAAAGAAAAAAAGGCTGACCCCTCACAGAAGGAGGGTGTCAGGAAAGATGAGACAAGGGCCAATTAAGGCGGGAAAGGAAGAGACTCCCTAGGCCTCGGATACCCTAATACCGTCGGGGTCAAAATGTTGGTTGTAGTTGCTTGTTAAAATACAAAGTGCTATACGGATATTAAACATGAATATGAGGTGCCCTTTGCTAGTGCTACCTCTGTACAAAATTACATTCAATTCGGTTTCACCATGTTTGAATTGATATAGTGAATCGATTTGCACACATACATGTCCGCTATCTGCAAACTATTGAGCTGATGACCTTGTAGTTCAGTCAAAAGATGCTTCCCACAAAACGGTATGTCGTTGCAAAATTTGGTAGAGATCAAATGATTAGGTTGGTCGTAATTTGATTTAAGCTTTTAACATTAGGGTGGCCGCCAATCCATTTCTGTGAATATGGCGGCGATATAAAACATGACAGTGAGGTGACTTTTGCTAGTGCTACCTCTGTAGCAAATTTACTGCAAATTGGTTTTACCGTGTTTGAATTGATAAGGGGAATCTCTTTGCACACATACATGGCCGCCATATGCAAACTATTGGACTGATGTTCTTGTAGCTTGATCAAAGGACGCTTCTCACTAAAAGGTATGTCGTTGCATAATTTGGTAGAGATCAGATGATTGGGTCTAGTCGTAATTTGATTTAAGCTTTGATCATTTGGGTGGCCGCCATTACGTTTCCGTCAAGATGGCGATATAAAACATGACACTGAGGTGCCCTTTGCTAGTGTTACCTCTGTACCAAATTTCGTTCAATTCGGTTTTACCGTGTTTGAATTGATAGGAGGAATCGATGTGCACACATACATGGCCGCCATATGCAAACTATTGGAATGATGACCATGTAGCTTGGTAAAAGAACGCTTCTCACATAAAGGTATGTTCGTGCAAAATTAGGTAGGGATCAGATGATTAGATTGGTCGTAATTTGATTTAAGCTTTCAAAATTTGGGTGGCCACCATTACGTTTTCGTCAATATGGCGGCGATATAGAACATGACACTAAGGTGTCCTTTGCTAGTGCTACCTCTGTACTAAATTTCGTTCAGTTCGATTTCACCGTGTTTGAATTGATAGGGGGAATCGATGTGCACACATACATGTCCGCCATCTGCAAACTATTGGCCTGATGACCATGTCGTTTAGCAAAAGACGCTCGCCATATAAATATATGTTGTTGCAAAATTTGGTAGAGATTGGATGATTAGGTTAGTCGTAATTTGATTTAAGCTTTGAACATTTGGGTGGCCGCCATTACGTTTCCGTCAAGATGGCGGTGATATAAAACATGACACTGAGGTAACCTTTGCTAGAGCTACCTCTGTACCAAATTTCGTTCAATTCGGTTACACCGTGTTCGAATTGTTCGGGTGGGAGGGGGTGTTGGTGATGGCGGGAGGGGGGGGGGGGGGAGGGAGACATTCAGAGTACACACACTCAAACACTCTGACGGACAGACACACAATTTTTGGCCCTGTGTAGATCTCATTATTCTACTTTTATTTTTTGCTAAAATCGAAAGTAGGCTAATAGAAATTGAAGATGATGATAATAATTGTTGTTTCCTGGGGCCCGACATCTGGGTTAACGGCCTCAGTCGGTGTGAATGATGACAAAATAAAATAAAAATCAAACGGAAGCTATAACAGAAACTAACTACAGAATTACAACTAAAACAAGCTAATGACTTTTTGTGCATACTACAATAATAATATAATAATATCGTATGGCCTCGGGTGCCGGGTGCAGACTTTGTTAATTGACGCCCAGAGGGCAACTTGCATGCCAAATTTTATCCTCCTTGAAGCGCTAAGAAAGTCAATGAGGTTAGATATCTGAGCTCCTTCACACTATAGCGCTTTCTAGTAGAGAAATGAGGAACTTTGTGTGGCGGAAGATCCCGAGATTAATTTTGACATTATGAACACGGCCTACTGAATTCAAATGAGTTATTTAACATGGCAACTTCATATGACATGCGTATCGTAATTTTTGTCGCCTTTCAAAATCAACTTACCTCGGCCAGGAGTGAACCTGCAATGCTTGGGGTTAGCAGTCCAACACGATAACCACTCACCCACCGTGGCAAGCTTGTACATACTACAGTAGACGAGGAAATTAAAAACTAAATGAAGATTAAGTTAAATAAAAGATAGGAAGCACAGAAATGCCTTCAACCTTCGAAAAATGAGAATTGAGGGACTTGGAATGAAGGAGATCCTTGAAAGGCAGAAAGGAAGATTAGTTGAAAATAGGGGGAAAACCGGACCAAACTCAGCAATCTCTCAGGGTCGCCAACTCCCAAACTCACAAGCCATGAGCCCTTGAGGGTGTAGCACTATCCAGGATGCACCATGCGTGGTGGGGCTTAATACAACTTGCTTCTGTTAGGGCTTTGTTCAGAAGGGAGGAGAAACGAAGAAAAACAAGTAGTTCCGAGTAGAACTATACAGCCTATTTTCATATATCCTACTTATGTTAATTGCCTCTATCAACATAAAAAATTTCATTTTTTTGCTGTAATAGATTCGTAGATATTGAGAACCGACTAAATATTGCGGATGGTCGCCATGTTGGATTTTTATATATGTAGGTCTTAGAGTTATGTACTGTTACATGAAGATTATTGTGTACGTGTAGTATTCAAACTTCAATCGCATGATTAGGACACAAGAAGTAAAAACGAGATTTTAAAATTTCGCACAGCTGCCATCTTGTGGTTATGAAAACAATTGAAATAAATTAGATGCCAGTGGATTAACATTTGTATAAGGATTTACTGTACCAAGTGTCACTGCACTCGGATGGATAAATTGAGAGAAACGACCATGTGAATATTTATACTTCGCGTCGCCGCCATGCTGGATTTGTGATCACCAGGTTATTGAAAGTCCTATAGGAGAACTTAAGTTCATAGCCCCTATGAACATTAAAAAATCAGTTTGATTTCTGTAATAGATTCGTAGATATTGAGATCCGGCTAAATATTTCGGATGGTCGCCTTGTTGGATTGTTATATGTATAGGCCATAGAGTCAAGTAAGCAGTAATGGAAGATTATTGCGTAGGTTCATTATTGAAACTTTCACTTCGATCGCATGATTACTACACAAGAAATCAAAACTTAATTTTAAAATTCGTACACCCACCATCTTGGGGTTATGTAAACAATTGAACTGAATTAGATGCCAGTGCATTACAATGTGTATAAACATCTCCTGTACCAAGTTTCATTGCGTTTGGATCATTAGATCGCGAGAAAGGTCTATTTAAAATTTTCAACTTTGCTTGGCCGCCATATTCGTTTTGTAGTTAACCGGTTTTTGAAAGTCTTATAGATGAACTTCCAGTATTGCCCTTCATCTCCGTACAAAATTTCAGGTTGATACTGTGCCCAAATCCAGTTGCCCAGATTTGAGAGCACAGGCCCGGATGCTAAGTCCAGAGCTGAGGTTTTGAATAGCGCGCGCCAACCCTTCTATGAAGCATTTAGAAGCTTTATGCAGCCAAGTGATCGCTAAGTGACGTAGCAAGGTTATCAGAGTCGAGGTTATATTTGTATAAAATATTTTTCGATGGAGTCGAAACATGAGACTAACACCAAATTACTGGCACGAACAAGGGAAGAAGAACGTGCTATATTCCAAGAAAATTGATAGAGCGGAAGCTGAGATATGAGATGTTTTAGATTTAGCAGATTTCAAGCAGTGACGTAGAGGAGTCCGTCCGCTGGGTATATAAGAGCTGGGAGCCACCACTCGATATGTTCACTTCTCCATAGGCGCTCCGTCGCTATGGATGTCACTTCTTCGTAAGCGCCCTTTCGCTAGACACATCACGTCGCTCCGAACATCGTTATACTTCAGAATTATCTTCTTGCACATGGTTGCAATACTCTACGTTTTTACTAGCACACAGTTGCTGGGACTTAGTGAAATTCTACGACAGTACATGGTTACTGTACTTCGAAAAGTGTTGGAAGTTTTAGTGAACTTAGAATTCATCGTAAGTTATCACTGAGGTGATAGACTTTGTGGCAGAACATTGGTAACTATTACGGCTACACGGACATATGATAGACTTAGTGGACAGTGGAAAGAAAATTTTAGACTAAGATTTAAGCTTGGATTATTTTCATCCAATGACCAGAACAAGCTTTTGTCTTGATAACAGTTTGACCAACCAAGATAAGTCACTACTGTTCACATACCAGTCTTGCACGGTTCAGTTCATTTAGCAGATATAGGGAAACCAGCATGCTGAGCATTGTCTGGAGAGTGAGAAACTCTACCCAGGAATTTGAACATCAGAACTTGGACCAGTGGTGAATAAGATTGTTAGAGTAATGATAGTACTGAATGTATCACAGTTGGGTCACGTTACTACTGGTATTTTTGCATTATGGATCATTTCGATCTTACCCCTATCAAGAAGATTACTTCAGCTGTTGAAGCAGCTAATATTATAGACAGATTTCATCAAGATATTCAGGCAACGAGTATGAATACCGCTAAGTCTGGTTAGACATTTTGCGGGTATATAATGGAGGCCGAAACGAGATTATAAGTAAGTGTCCAAATGGGGACAGAGGACTGAAATAGTCTGCTTCAGACCAGATTATCCACATCAAGATCTACAAGAATGTAAGCTACATTTTGCATTATTCTTATGCGTAGTTAGCTGGAATCTCTCATTTTTCTACAGTCATGCCAACACTTTATTTTTCTTCGATATATTGCTTTTGCAAATATTTTTTGCAAGGCATATGGAAGCCTTGATCTGAGCAGTTTTTACACTCAGACATGAGAAGTCAATGATTTGAATTAATGGACGAGCAAAACGAGCATTTATTTGATTTTGAAATTATTTTTTCTAATCGCGGTCATCAGCCGTAGTAACTGTAAATTTAATAACAAATTTAAGTTGAGGAATGGATTTTTATCCATATTTAAGAAGTCGAGGATGATATTTCCCGAACAGTTTAGCAACGTTAATTCCATTTGTGGAAATAATAATAATAATAATGCTGATTTAATAATAATAATCATTTTCAATATTTGTGAGAGATAATAATTATGATTTATATTTCTAATAATCATATCATGTAGTGAATTTATAAAGTTGATATTTAAAACAGTTTGCTAGATCGGAGACTTGTTTTTCCGAAGGCTAGTGGTTAACGCATGCCCACATTCAACTAACAGAATAATCCTATGGGAACATTTTACACTTGCATTATGCAGTTAAATCTTTTGAAAGACACAGAAAGTAATGACACGGGAAGCAAATAGCATGTGTAAATTAGGGTTTTACTAGAGTTTGTATAAATATAATATCATTTTGAGCAATGTCTTGTGATAGAACGTTTCACTAGAAATAGACACGGTGTGGAATAATTAATGCTTAAACTGATGGTAAAATTACTGTAAACTCATTTAGGAGCTTACTAGATTACGAATCTTCCAGTTTGAGTAACAAGCAAAGGCTTGATTATTATGTATAATTTGGGAAGACATTTTTTGTGTGTGTGGATTTAGTTGAATATGCCATTCTGATTGTGCATTTTAAGTCGCAGGAATGAGGTTGTTATAATGGAGCATCAACCATATTGTAGGTTGGATGACTTTGAAATAATGTTGGGAGTTGAATTATTGTTGTAAGCCACACATCCGTCGAATACATAACTGAGGGTTATATTATGGAACCATCATGTCAATCCACAGTTTGCCCACGTGTTCTATAAATATTTCCTAGTAATTGTTAGCCCGGAATTTTACCTTTCATTATGAAAAGACTTTACCGTTGTCTAGATACTAATTATGATGGGATTTTTGACACATTTAAATCCAATGGGCCGATGCTGTAAATAAATTAAAACTGTTATTTCCTAAACAACTATTACAATTTTAGAGGATATTTGTGATCCTGTTATGAATATAAAAATTCTGCAAATTAATTTGATGATTAACATTTTTTGACATTCTGTCAAAAGAATAGTAATTTTGACAATAGTAACAACTAATATTATTTTTGTGATAATTTTTCTAAATAATATTTCAAATTGATATTTAAATAATTGAATGGTTAAATCTATATTTTGTTAATAATAAATTTTTGACCATAATATTGCCAATTGAGTCAAGAACTCAGAATATTAATGTTGGATCGAGAACAGATGATACAATTTTTTTTTCTGTTTATCGAAGTTCTTCGAATCTATGCTCGAATGTCCATCTAATTAATAGTGTTATTTTCATTGTTGTAACTTTATATTTGAACAAATGTTGAGATACTGATTCCTGGAAAAAGTGTTAGTTAATTTTCTGCTACTATTTGAAAGACAATCAAAAACAGTGATATTTTTTTCATCGAGTGATAATATTTCATTTCAACGTGTGAATACTTAAAGTTGGGAATCAGGATGGACAATTAAATTTGCACTGACAAACCTTACGATTGTAAATAATTATTTTGAACGAAGTCAACAGGACTATTAATCTGACTTTCGTTTCAAATGCCTAGTGTTCATGTGTTGGTGAATATGTAAATTTGTGTATATAATGTATAATTCGTCATGCACCCATATGGCGCCCTGGGATGTTTAGATTCTCGTGCTGACTGATTTTTTGTGAAAATGGATATGTGGTCGTCTGGACTTAGGTCCAAACGGGCACAATACCTCTAATAGTTTCACAGATATAGAATGCCGGTGAAATATTTCGCACAGCCGCCATCTTGAGGTTATGTAAACAATTGAACGAAGTTATATGTCAGTGCATTACAATGTGTATAAACATATAGGCTACTGTACCAAGTTTTATTGCGTTTGGTTTGTTAAATCGCGAGAAACGTCTATTTAAAGTCGCAAATTCGCTTGGCCGCCATGTTGGTTTTGTAGATACCAGCTTTTCAAGAGTCACATAGGTGACCTTCTAGTAGTTCCCTTTATCACCATAAAATATGTCAGGGTGATATCGGTAATAGTTTCGGAGATATTGAAAGCTGGTGAAACAATTTGCACAGCCGCCATGTTGTATTGGTGAGATGTAACAAAATTTGAAGGGCACGGTCGGGGTCGTCCGGAATAGTGCTATGAACTTACCGATTTTCATTGGAATCGGTCTAGCCGTTTAGAAGTTATTAGGGGGACACACACCATCACACACACACACAATCACACACGCACACACAGACAGACACACGGACAAAAGGTGATCTCATAAGCCTATTTTTTCATAATTGAAGAATTAGGTCATCAGGAAAGATGAGACAAGGGCCTTAACGCGGGAAAGTGAAAGACTCCCTAGGCCTGGGATACCATAATACCGCCGGGGTTGGAAGAGAACAAGAGTTGACCAAGAGAGGTCGACAGGAAATAAGACAGAGAGTAGCCCGGCACAAGTAAGTGGAAGCAATTCCGGACTCAGCTGGGGTCCCATGGTCGCCAACCCACGTCCCATTAGATGTGTGCGCCTTGGGGAGACTGAAATAAGCAACAAGTGCGGGCCAATATTATTAACGACGAAAATAATCACTTTGCTTGTAAGAACATGCAACCTGCTGTCACTTGGTCGGAGAACCCACTGTTACCCGACACCCAAAATGAGTAATCTTTAGTAAATATGAAATTTGTGTTCTAGTTTGGATGAGAAACACATTAACCGATCACCATCACCGAGGAAAGAACAAGCCAATCAAAATTAATTGTTGTATATTTTATATTTCCATTTTCGTTACACCTGTTTGCATGTTGTAGTGATCTGTGTCTTTTATGAGCCACAAAGCAATATATGAAAGCTTCAACGTTAGGCTATTGAGTGTCCTAATGAATATTCATTATTTTATCATGTCTTGAATCCCTTGAAGATGTTGAAACCTAATTGATATACAGTAACCTATCACTTGTCAACATCAGATCTTAGGTTGGTCATTGATCTTCGACTCAACAGCTGCTCTGCCTGGCACAAATCACACCAATATAAAGTCTTCAAGCGTATGTTTTTGCTGTTGATGATTCAGTTAGGTGCTTGCGAGACCGTCGACAGTTAACCTAGTGTGTTTGAGTGTGTGTAGGATTTGTCTGATAACCTAACTTGTCTGTAGTAGTGTGTTTAAGGCCAAAATTGGGAAGGAAATGAAAAGAGGAGAGAGTCCACCCCAGATACAAGGAGAAAAGGAGGAAATCCGGACCCAGCTCAAGAATCCCTCGTGGTCGCGAACTCCTTAGCTCACCAGCCGTGATCCCTTGATGGGTGTATCACTATCCACAGTGTAACTTATAAGAAATGGTGGGACTACATACACCCTGCCTCATTTAGGGACTTGTGCAAATGATGATGATGATGATGATTATGATGATGATTGATGATGATAATATAGGTCATCGGCCCCTGATGGATTGAATGACAGTGAAAATGAAAGATATCAAACCTAGAACTAAAATTAATTACTTATTTAACAACTTTCGTACTAGAGGAAGAAGAAGAGTACAAAAGAATTATGGAAAAGAAATGGCTTTAGCCCTAGAAGAATGAGGATTGAGGGACTCAGAAAGAAATAGAGCCAGGAAAGGCAGTTAGGAAAGGGAAAGAGTAGAGTGTCGGTCCCAAAGGCAATGTAATAATGAGAGAAAGGGGAACCAGCTCAGGAATCCCTCGGAGTCACCAACTCTCGAACTCACCATCCGTCAGCCCTTGAGGGTGTATCACTATCCAGGTGGCGTGCCTACACACACCCTGCCACCCTTAGGGTCTTGGGAAGACGGCAGCAGATATCATGAAAAGACAAACAACAAGTCTGACCGCTCGAAGAATGAGGGTATCAGGAAAGATAAGGCAAGGGTCAATTAAAGATACCCTAGGCCCCGGGTTTCCTAATGTCGTCGGGGTCGTAAGAGAACAAGAGCTGACCAAGGTAGGTCGATAGAAACGATGAGCCTAGCACAAGAAAGTGGAATCAATGCCGGACTCGATGATGATGACAATGATAACTGTTGTTTTGAGGGGCCTAACATCTAGGTTATCCGCCCTAATGGTTTGGGTGATAGTGAAAGATGTTATGAGAATGAAAACTATAACTAATACTGATGATGATGATGATGATGATAATAATTGTTGTTTTAAGGGGCCTAACATCTAGGTTATCGGCCCCTGATGATTTGGGTGATCGTGAAGATGAAAATGAAAAGCGAACTTAAAACTAAAACTAACTACTAACCTATATACTAGAAGAAGAAATGGAAAACTAAAGGAGAATAAGGCAAATAAAGGACAGGAGGAAAAGACATGCCCTCAACCCTCGAAGAAGGCGGATTGAGGGACTTGGAAGGAAGGAGAGCCATGAAAGGCAGATAGGAAAGTGAAAGAGGAGAGGGTCCGCCCCAAAGGTAAGAGACAAAAAGGGAAAACGGACCCAGCTCAGGAATCCCTCGGGGGCGCCAACTCCCGAACTCACCAGCCGTGAGCCCCTGAGGGTGTAGCATTATCTAGGGTGCACCAAAAGTGGTGGGGCTACATACACCCGGCCTCCTTGAGGGCCTTAAGCAGAAGGCAGGAGATAACATGAAAAGAAAAAGAAGGCTGACCCCTCGCAGAAGGAGGGAATCAGAAAAGATGAAACAAGGGCCAATTAAGGCGGGAAAGGAAGTGACTCCCTAGGCCTCGGATGCCCTAATACCGTCGGGGTCGGAAGAGAACAAGAGTTGACCAAGTGAGGTCGACAGGAAAGAAGACAGAGAGGAGCCCGGCATGAGTAAGTGGAATAACAAATACTAACTACAAACTTACATACTAGAAAAAGAAATGGTAAACAAATAAAGGATAAGGCAAATAAAGGACAGGAAGAAAAGAAATGCCCTCAACCCTCGAAGAATGACGAATGAGGCTCTTTGAAGGAAGGAGAGCCACGAATGGCAGATAAGAAAGTGAAAGATGAGATGATGATGATGATGCTGATGATGATGATACTTGTTGTTTTAAGGGGCCTAACATCTAGGTTATCGGCCCCTAATGGTTTGGGTGATCGTGAAGATGATAATGAGATGTAAACTATAACTAAAACTAACTACTTACATATATACTAGAAGAAAAAGGGGAAAGCAATAGGAGAATAAGGCAAATAAGGGACAGGAGGAAGGAGAAAACCGGACACAGCTCAGGAATCCCTTGGGGTCACCAACTCGCGAATTCACCAGCCGTGAGCCCCTGATGGTGTAGCAATATCTAGGGTGCACCAGATGTGGTGGGGCTACATACACCCTGCCTCCTTGAGGGCCTTGACCAGAAGGCAGGAGATAACAGGAAAAGAAAAAGAAGGCTGACCCCTCTCAGAAGGAGGGTATCAGCAAAGATGAGACAGGGGCCAATTAAGGCGGGAAAGGAAGAGACTCCCTAGGCCTCGGATACCCTAATACCGTCGGGGTCGGAAAAGAACAAGAATTGACCAAGTGAGGTCGACAGGAAAGAAGACGGAGAGGAGTCCGGCACAAGTAAGTGGAAGCAATGCCGGACTCAGCTGGGGCCGCGTGGTCAACAACCCACGTCCCACTAGATGTGAGGCCCTGGGGGGTGAAAGATGAGAGGGCCCGCCCCAAGGTCACAGGAAAAAGGGGACATATTGGATCCAGCTCAAGAATCCCCAGTGGTCGCCAACTTCCAACTCACCAGCCATGAGCCCTTAAGGGTGTAGCACTATCCAGAGTGCACCAGAACTAGTGGGGCCTTGAGCAGAAGGTAGGAGATAACATGAAGAGAAAAAGGAGGCTGACTCCTTGAAGAATGAAGGTATCAGATAAGATGAGACAAGGGCCAATTAAGGTGGGAAAGGAAGAGACTCCCTAGGCCTCGGATACCCTAATACCGTTGGGTCCGGAAGAGAACACGAGTTGTCCAAGAGAGGCCGACAGGAAAGAAGACGGAGAGGAGCCCGACACAAGTAAGTGGAAGCAATGCCGGACTCGGCTGTTGTCCTGTAGTCAAAATCCACGCCCTACTAGTTGTGAGCCCCTGGGGAGTTGCTGGAAGTCCGGTGATCGGATGTATAAATCCCGGCGCGCGGCTAACTCAAGTGGAGTATTTCCCGATTTTTAACACACTCCCTCCAGGCAAATGCCGCGATTGTACCTTATGTCCAGCGTCAGGAAACCTATCAATTTCCCGATCATATTAATTACAATTACACGAACTACTAGACTACATTCACCACAGAGGCACAGGTTATCAACCGAATTGAACACGAACCCATATACACTGAAGAAAATGAAAATTGCAACACCATGAAGGCATTGGTCGTTTGTGTTGATTTTCAAGATATGGAACGATGCCATGTAGGTATATAAACGATCACAGTTTCAGACCCATTGGGTTGTTGGTACAGGTCTCCCCACGTGATTGGTCGTGGAGGAATCAACTCTAGTATACGGACTCTGGTGTCGCGTAGTTGACTTGCAGTCTGTGCAGTAAAGTGTTCCCCGTCAAACATGCCTCGACGACAGAGAAGAGCACGCTATCTACAACTGTCGCCGTTTGAGAGGGCTAGGATAATTGGGCTGTGTGAGGCTGGATTATCGCTAAGGACTGTCGCTGCACGTGTTGGCCGACAGGCATCTGCGGTACAACGTGTATGGCAGCAGTGGTCAAATTAAGGTACCCACACTCGTAGACCTGGCACAGGCCCAGCGCGACAGACAACTGTGAGAGAGGATCGACGCATCATTCGGATGGCCTGGATGGAACCCCATGCCACAGCAGTGCAAATTCGAGAGCTGTGGCAACCCACGTTACCCAACAAACAGTTGGTAATCGCCTGCGTGCATCTGGCTTACGATCCCGTGTCCCTGCAGAAGGTGTTCCATTAACCCCACAACAGCGACGTGTAAGGCTGGCCTGGTGTCGGGAACGATCGACGTGGGTCGACGAATGGCATAGGGTCGTCTTTAGAGATGAATCGTGCTTCTGCCTTGCCCGCAGTGATCGCCGGAATCGTGTGCGCCAACGTACCGGGGAGAGGGGCCGCCCAGACCTTATTGTCGAGAAGCACACAGGGCCAACACCAAGCATTATGGTCTGGGGAGCTATTGGCCTCAATGTGAAATCACAATTAGGGCTTGTTGGGGGCGCTATGACTGCTCGACAGTACGTTGATAGGGTACTCAATCCAGTGGTTGTCCCTATGATGGCGAACATTGCTAATGGGATGTTTCAGCAGGACAATGCACGGGTTCACACTGCACGCATCTCCAGAGAAGCTCTCCACGACATCACAACCTTAGAATGGCCCGCCAGATCCCCGGACTTCAGTCCTATTGAGCATGTGTGGGACATGATGGGTCGACAACTGGCCAACTGTCCTCAGCCACCCACAACTCGGGAACAACTGACCCGTGCAGTGCAGCAAGCATGGGCCACAATTCCTCAGGAAGTGATCCAGAGCCTTATTGACTCCATGCCACGCGGAATTCATCAATGTATTGCAGCTCGTGGTGGGCACATCCTGTATTGATTGTTATCCAAACTTGTGGTCAGAGGGACCTGACAGTGTTATCATCGAATCACAACCGAACACTCGTCCTGCATGTTCAATTGCAGCAATGTAGCACCACTCCTTCTGGGTGTTGCAATTTCCATTTTCGTCAGTGTATGATGAAGACCAAGATTTTACAAGCACCTAAAACGAATTATGACTACAACGTACATACTTTTCAAGGCTTTAGCATTACGGCGCTCGACCTTGAAAATTCACAGCCTGTTCGAGTCATCTGGACGAGTCAGTGGCGAGGATATGAACTGTGCCGGCTACCGAAGCCTGTCGCACTCCTCTGAGGCAATGCTTAGTCATGAATGACAGATGAAATGAAATGAGAGTGGAGAGTGTTGCTGGATGGAAAGTTTTGACAGGGAAAACTGGAGTAACCGGAGAAAAACCTGTCTGCCTCCTTTTTATCCAGTACAGATCTCACATGGAGTGGCCGGGTTTTGAACCACGGACCCAGCGGTAAGACGTTGGCGTGCTGCCGCCTAAGCCACGGAGGCTCACACGTAACTTGGCCGTACAAGTAGGAAATGATTACCCCCGGTAAACTACTTGCCATTAACTAGGATTAGTTCACGCAGACGTAAATATTAGATTTCGTGGACGTTAATTAGCAGTTATAACTAATCATTTTCCATTCCAGCGTAAACACTGATGTAACTGCTGTATATTTTAAAACGGAAAGCTGACGGAAGTTATTTATTAAATTAAATTAAATTAAATTAAGTGTATTATTTATGTGTACACGTTCGAAAGAGATATTCAATACCTTAACGCTTAAAAATAATGGGACAGCAGTTAATATTCACGAATTCCCAAGATGTTTATCTGTATGGTTATATTATACTTGTATTCGCGAGTATCAATAGCAGACCGAGACTTGGCTTTTGTTTACAGAGCCTCTACCGTCTTGTAGATGGCTCCCGCCGTGCGCCTCTGACAGTTGTAATAATTCGCCTTACGCTTCGGTTCCTTCCTTTGCTGCTTTCCTTTTGCAAGCTTGTGTGACGCAAATTGTTCCACTGTTCTCGCTCGAACCGGTCTACCTGCAGAACACACGCTGCGAAGACTTTTGGAGATACAGGTATCCTTTCTCAAGATATTACGTGGTCATATAAGCACCTTGCCATACGATAAATAATAACCTTGCTACCTGTTACAAGTCTCACACCTTTCACATCTTGCGAATTATGCGTCGGAACATGCATTAAATTTCATGCAAAGTACAAGTCTTCGTTTCTTTTTTCAGTCAAGCATTAAGTTAAATACGAGAAATATTTACAGGAGGTGTCAAAATTATAATTCCCCCTTCTTTTCTTTTTGGTGTAGACTATGATATAGTATGTGCATGTCAACCCCTTATTATTCCCGTTTTGATGATGATGATGATGATGATGATGATGATGATGATGATGATAAGGGGCCTAACATCTAGGTTATCGGCCCCTAATGGTTTGGGTGATCGTGAACATAATAATGAAATGTAAACTATAACTAAAACTAACTACTAACTTATATACTAGAAGAAATGGAACGAAAAAGAAGAGAATAAGGCAAATAAAGGACAGGAGGAAAATAAATGCCTTCAACCCTCGAAGAATGCGGATTTAGGGACTTGGAAGGAAGGGGAGGCATGAAAGGCAGATAGGAAAGTGAAAGAGGAGAGGGTCCGACCCAGAGATAATAGGAAAAAAGGGGGAAAACCGGACCCAGCTCAGGAATCACTTGGGGTCGCCAACTCACGAATCCACCAGCCATGAGCCACTGAGGGTGTAGCATTATCCAGGGTGTACCAGAAGTGGTGGGGCTACATACACCCGGCCTCTTTGAGGGCCTTGAGCAGAAGGCAGGAGATAACATGAAAAGAAAAAGAAGGCTGACCCTTCGCAGAAGGAGGGTATCAGAAAAGATGAGATAAGGGCCAATTAAGGCGGGAAAGAGAGACTCCCTAGGCCTCGGATACCCTAATAACGTCGGGGTCGGAAGAGAAGAAGAGTTGACCAAGTGAGGCCGACAGGAAAGAAGACAGAGAGGAGCTCGGCACAAGTAAGTGGAAGCAATGCCAGACTCAGCTGGGGCCCGTGGTCGCCAACCCATGTCCCACTAGATGTGAGCCCCTGGGGGGTATTCCCATTCTCAACGGGGTCGGGGATAAGAGGAGATGAAAGTCTAAGTGGTGGATGGTTTTTGCTGCCGGATGCCCTTCCTGACGCCAATTTTATGAAAGGAGTAATTGGGAGATGAAATGAATGAAGGTGAATGACATTGGGCAAGGATGTTGAACACTAATACAGTCATCACAATTAACACCGGTTATCAGACAGATTCTACACTCACCCAAAGTACACGGGGCTACATGACCGCGTTGTCGCAGCCCCTAAACTAAGGAACCAACCAACCAACCAAGGATGTTGAAGGAAGCGGCCATTACCTGTCAGAAGGTACCATCCCAGCAGTTACCTGGAGTTGAAAATGGGGAAACCACGGAAAACCATTTCAAGGATGGCCGACGTCGGGGCTAGAACCCACGACTACTGAGTCTGCAGAGTGCTTGACCCCATAGCGAGTTCAGCTACCGCTGTCGGTATTTTTGGTGTATGATGCGTGAAAATATTCATGATATAGCAACCTCCGCAACAGTGTCGTCAGAACTACCAATTTTGCTGTCAAAATTCCAACAAGATCTCTCGAAATTTTCTCGAACTCTGTTTAACCATAAATGTTAATGATGGTTGGGGTCATAGTTACTATAAGAGGCGAAACATCAAGGTTATCAGCCCTTATGCTTGATAGTGAACATCGTGATAAAATGACAACTATGAACCCAACCTACTTATAACTTTCTTACGGATTAGAAGGTTGGTTGGTTCCTTACTTTAGGGGCTGCGACAACGTGGTCATGTAGCCCCGTGTACTTTGAGTGTGTGGAGAATCTGTCTGATAACCGGGGTTAATTGTGATGGCTGTATTAGTGTGTGTTATAATAACTATAACCCCTGGCACAACAGCCCATGGAGGGCCTAGGCCTACCAAGCGACCGCTGCCCAGCCATTTGGCGTGCAGATATTGGGGTGACGCGTGATCAGCGCATCGGGTCCCCTTGGCCGTTAATCTTGGTTTTCGTGCTAACTCACCGTCAGACAGCTACTCGATTGTCCTCACGAGGCTGAGTGCACCCCGTTCCAGCCCTTACGTCAGTTTCTAAAATCCCCGACGGAGCCGGGAATCGAACCCGGGGCCTCCAGGTTAGAGGCAGTCGCGCTACCCCAACACCACGGGGCCGGCTATTAGTGTGTGTTATCTGTTTTAATTCAAGTAAAGACAGCAGACGATAATGTCAAGTAGTTCCTACTTTGGCTACCAAATTCTACCATCCACGACACCTAGCTGCAAACTTGGCCACTAGATGCCATCTCAACCAGCATCTGAGGACGAACGTTGGAACTTAAGAGCAATAATTAAATCTAACCTACAAATTTTACTTCGCACAATTGTAGTTAGTGGGAGGTTCTTTTTACATGTCATAAATCTATGACATGGGCCCGCCGGCTTTACTTCCTCTCCAAGAGAAGGCATAGTGATTGATTTTCAATGCCCCTAAAAGATCTGACGACTTCAGCGGGGTTTGACCCCACGTTCTTGGGCATAGAAGCTCAGCATGCTACCAACTACACCACCGTAGCCGCCGATGGTTTAGAAGAAGACATGTACAGTTTCGAAGCCATTCTTTCAGTGTTGCCAATACAAAAAAAATCCTCTCGGCACGCCGGAAGGCGGAGGTAGATTTCACCGGGCAAACTAGGGGATAGGCAAAATATGTAGGTTTTCGTAGGAGGATCAGACCTCATTTATTGCGAGATAGTATTTTACAATTGGAGGTTAGTTAACATTTTGTCGTCTTTCTATGCATACTTTTAACATTTTACTGTCTTATGGGGATGGTAACCTTCTTGTCATTTGGGGTTAATTTTTATACTTGTGATCACACTGGCCTTATGCAAGGTTTGGAACTAATGTGTAACTATCTAACAGTCTGCTACTTCTTCACGCAAAATTTTTTCTCCCGCAGAGATGTTGGTTGGTTCCTCAGTTTAGGGGCTGCGACAAGGTGGTCATGTAACCCCGTGTACATGGGTGTGTGTAGAATCTGTCTGATAAACGGTGTTATTTGTGATGACTGTATTTGTCTATAATTCAGGTAAGGTCTGCAGACGGTCAATTTTAAGTAGTGCAGTAAAAACCCTCAAATCCGAACCCCGGAAATCCGAAATCCCGGGTAATCCGAACGAGTTTTTTTTTGTTTGTTGCCAGTTTAAAGTTCGAAAAACACACGGCAAAAAAAGAGAAACTTATTTATTTAGTCATAAGATAATTATATATTTTACATTATAACCTTATTTCACATAAATAGTTGAAAAATTAACCTAAGAATTTGGTTGGTTGGTTGTGGTCACACTGTCCTTATGCAAGGTTTGGAACTAATGTGTAACTATCTAACAGTCTGCTACTTCTTCACGCAAAATTTTATCTCACGCAGAGATTTTGGTTGGTTCCTCAGTTTAGGGGCTGCGACAAGGTGGTCATGTAGCCCCGTGTACTTTAGGTGTGTGTAGAATCTGTCTGATAACCGGTGTTAATTGTGATGGCTGTATTGGTTTGTGCAATCTGTTCTTTTTTAATTCAAGTAAGGACTCCAGACATTGAATCTCAAATAGTTCCTACTTTTGCCGCCAAACGCCACCGTCAACGAATACTAGTTCAGAACTTGGTTACTAGACGCCACCGCAGTCGGCTCATGGCGATTAACGTTGGAACCTAAGATCGTTTTCAAATGTTTAACCTATAATTTAGCTTCACACAGGTGTAAATAGTGGAAGGATCTTTAACATGCCATAAATCTATGACATAGGACCGCCGGCCTTACTTCCCCTCCGAAGGAAGGCATACTGAGGGATTTTTAATGTTCTAAAAAATCCGACGACTTTGGCCGGGTTTGAACCCGCGATCTTGGGCATAGAAGCTCAGCATGCTACCAACTACGGAACCGAAGCCGCTTCCTAACAATGTGTAAATGTGCCTACATACTGTACTTATCTCATCCAGGATTGAAATCACTTTGCAAAAACAATGAAATAACACTAGAAACATACAAAATACATCTTAATCTTTCACTTGAAATCGGTTATCTTCAATTGTCGATGTGTAGAAAACCTTCCCGCGAAGACAATTGCGCATGAAGATGACATAGTTTGGCGTGGCTGCTGCGTGTTGTCTTACGAAGCACAATGCAATGATAAGAGCAGATGCAGCTTCGGTATAAGTCATATTGGCATTCCTATACCGTAACAAGGGCTGGTCATTACGTTAGGGGTATTTTTCGGCTAATCCGAACAAATTGAAATCCGAACAGGATACAGCCCCAATTAATTCGGATTTGAGGGGTTTCACTGTAGTACCTAATTTTGTACCAAATACTAACGTCAACGACACCTAGCTGTGAACTTGGCTGCTAGATGCCACCGCAACCAGCAACTTGCAACGAACGTTGTAACTTCCCCTCCGAAGGAAAGCATGCTGACGGATTTTTAGCGCTCTTAGAAAATCCGGCGACTTTGTCCGGCTTTGAACAAGCACCTTGGGCATAGAAGTTCAGCATGCTACCAGTTAGCCGCTTCCCTCATAGTCAGATGGAACAAGAAGTCCGTGACGAACTAAAGAGCCTACTTTTCTTAAAATTAAGATTCATGCCATAGATTAATCTACAGTATATGAACCTATCTAGAATAATGACGAAATTAAGTGGGTAATATCGAAATGTCTTAATTAGTTCGAAATAAGGTATACTAGGCATAATGTAGCCTAATAGAGCAATACAGTTGGCAGCTCTGGTGACTGAATATATTCTTACTTCCATCTCCTAAGGTACAGAATACAAAATGTGGTTGAAGTCCAAAGGACGTTACATGGATTTAGACATTGGATCTATTAGTACACGTAAAAGCATGTTGACAACAATATCATGCGAGTGCTGGTCAGAAATAATCTGAAATATTATATATTTTTGTGCCAATTTTGGATGAAATCCATTTGTTGGTATAGAAGTTACATGTAAGTTATTTAAAAATTGGTCCTATCAGCAGGCTTAGAATCATGTTGGTAGAACTGACGTATATAAGTTACTCCAAATTAATGTAAAATGTCGGGTAATTTACGTGTGCATAGTTTAAAGCTGTCGGCTTGCATACTTTCTGATATATTTGGATACAAAATAGAGAGCAATTATTAACAGTTGGCAGCCCTGGTGGCTCTTAAGAATACACTCAGTCATATATGTTTATGTACACATATTACATACAAAATTTGGTTGAAATCCAATTCATAGTGTAGAAGTTATATGCATTTAAAAATTAGACTTATCAGAAGGCTTAAAATTATTTTGGCAACGCTGTCATGTATGGCCACCTGGAAATTAAACTGAAATAGTATTATCTACATGTGTGCCAATTTTAGAATATCTCCCATGTATACCTTCCAAGATATCCAACATGGAGCTCAAATTTCTAGTGCGTTTTTTAGCAGTTGGTAGCACTGGCATCTTTTTCAAATATGGGCCTGAGATATTCCGGTATACATCTTTACTAATACTAAATTTGGTTTCGATTGCTGCAGCCGTTTAGGAGTTGATAGGGTGGGGGGGGGAGGGGAGACACACACACACACACAGCCAGACAGACAGAAGGACAGACAGACAGACAGAAGGACAGACACATTTTCCCTGATATATCTTTCTAGCTGAAGTACCCGTGCTTCGCTACGCGTCATAAATAAAATAAAATGTAAAGGTGACAGTTAAAACAGGGGATAGGTGAGGTGCTGCGCAGAGGGAGATTAAGGATGGAACATTTTGTCCAACTACATCGCTCGGCGTTGACCGTGTTTTATAGCACAAATTTAGGTTTTACTCGCTAACCGTTGGAGATACCTTTCGGATAGAAAATGTAATTTTAAACCTCGTATATGCCATCAAACGTTTGCTATTTCTTAGCGTTTTCTTTTTATTTGAAATGGAAATATGAAAGTTTTAAACCAAAGGGTGTAGTGACGTCACTAAAATGGTCGCCATCTTTGAATAGTGCAAAGTATTGAAATCAAAAGTAACCTATATGTTAACCAGGTAAATCAGCTACTTCCAGGTAAAATTCATGTAAATCCGACCAGTGGTACTTGCGTGATTGAGTAATACACAGACACACACCATCTCATTTTTAGCCTCGCTTCACTCGCGTCATAGTCGTGTCATATTGTTATTCAATGAACTGCAGGTTTAACCCCGTTGACACCCCTTTAGAACCTGAATATCCAAAAATCCCTCCTTAGTAGACGTTTTCGACACACAACAAACATATCCCCAAAATATCATTCTTCTAACATTAATAGTTTGGGTTGGTCGATGAGAGTGAACAACCAAAAATCCTTCCTTAGTGGACATTTTTCTTCCAGAATTTCACCCCTCCCTATAGGCCCCTTAAATTGGATTTATGAAAAAACGGTCGAACACCTATTTATTTTATTTATTTATTTATTTTTAAGCTGACTGATTTCCTCCGAGTTTCAAACTCCTCGCCTATGTCGTGTAAGAGATAAACGCTCCGTTAAGAATCTTTCAACCACCCACTTTTCATCCCTTTCACCTCATAATATACACTATATCGAAAAACCATTAGACATGTGTCAGCTTATTTTTAATGATTAGTATATATGCCAAGTATCACATCCCCAAATGAAACCACTCGTGAGATATTGTTATTCAATGAAATGCACGTTTACCCCATTAACACCTATTTAGAACCTGAATATTCAAAACTCTTTCCTTATTGGAAGTTTTCGACATACAACGAACATATCCCCAAAATTTCATGTTTCTAACTTCAATAATTTTGGCTGGGCAATGATGAGTGAGTGAGTCAGGACATTTTCTTTCATTTAATTTTGATAATTTCACCCCTCCCCATGAACCCCTTAAATTGGATTTATGAAACAAACGGTCGAACACCTATTTACTTATTTAAAGCTGTTTTCCTCCTGAGTTTGATGAGTGAGAAAGTGAGTCAATCAGTTAGGACACTTTCTTTCCTGTTTTTTTTTCCAGAATTTCACCCCTCTCCAAGGGCTCCTTAAATTGGATTCATGAAAAAACGGTCGAACACCTATTTACTTTTTTTAAGCTGTTTTTCCCGCCGAATTTCAAACTTATCGCCTATGTCGTTTAAGAGATACACGCTCCGTTAAGAATCCCTCAACCCCCAATTTTCACCCCTTTCACCTCATAATATACACCACATCGATAAACCCTTAGATATATGACTGATTATTTTTAATGATTAGTTTATATACCGAATATCACATCCCCAAAGAAACAACTCATGAGATATCGTTATTCAATGAAATGCACGTTTACCCCCTTAACATCTCTTTAAAACCCGAATAAACAAAAATCATTCCTTTGTTGACGTTTTCGACATAAAGCGAACATATTCCCAAAATTTCATTTTTCCAATTTTAATAGTTTTCTCTGGGCATGATGAGTGAGTGAGTCAGACAGGACATTTTCTTTCAATTATTTTTACCAGAATTTCACCCCTCCCCATGGGCCCCTTAAATTGGATTGATGAAAAAACTCTTGAACACCTATTAACTTATTTTTAAGCTGTCTTTTTCCCCTGAGTTTGATGAGTAAGTGAGTTAGTCAGTCAGTTAGGACACTTTCTCTCCTTTTCCCCCCAGAATTTCACCCCACCCCATTGGCCCCTTAAATTAATTTATAAAAAAAACGGTCGAACACCGATTTACTTATTTATTTAGCTGATTTTTTTCTCTGAGTTTCAAATTTCTCGCCTATGTCGTTTAAGAGATAGGCCTACACGCTTCGTTAGGAATCCTTCATCCCCCACTTTTCACCCCTTTCACCTCATAATAATACACCACATCGAAAAACCCTTAGACACATGCCTGCTTATTTTTAATGATTAGTTTATATGCCGAGTATCACATCCACTAATGAAACCACTCGTGAGATATTGTTATTCAATGAAATGCAGGTTTAAACCCCTTAAGACCCCTTTAGAGCCTGAATATCCAAAAATCCTCCCTTAGTGTACGGTTTTGACATACAACGAACATATCCCCAAAATGCCATGTTTCCAACTTCAATATTTTTGGCTGGGCGATGATGAGTGAGTGAATGAGTAAGGACATTTTCTTTCATTTGTTTTTCTTCAGAATTTCACCCCTCCCGATGAACCCCTTCAATTTGATTGATCAAAAAAAACTGTCGAACAGCTATTTACTTACTTTAAAGCAGTTTTTCCCCCTGAGTTTGATGAGTGAGTCAGTCAATCAGTTAGGACACTTTCTTTCCTGTTTCCCCACCCCCCCCCCAGAATTTCACCCTCCCCATGGGCCCCTTAAATTGCATTTATGAAAAAACCGTCAACACATATTTACTTATTTTTTATGCTGATTTTTTCCGCTGAGTTTCGAACTCCTCGCCTATGTCGTTTGAGGGATACACGCTCCGTTAGGAATCTTTCAATCCCTACTTTTCACCCCTTTCACCTCATAATATACACCACATCGAAAAACCCTCAGACACATGTCTTCTTACTTTTAATGAAGAGTTTATATGCCGTATATCACATCCCCCAATGAAACCAATTGGGAGATATTGTTATTCAATGAAATGCAGGTTTAACCCCCTTAAGACCCTTTCAGAACCTGAATATCCGAAAATCCTCCCTTAGTAGATGGTTTTGACATACAATGAACATATCCCCAAACTGTCATGTTTCTAAATTCAATAATTTTGGCTGGGCGATGATGAGTTAGTGAATGAGTGAGTGAGTCAGGACATTTTCTTTCAATTGACCTTTTTCAGAAATTCACCCCTCCCCATGAACCCCTTAAATTTGATTTATGAAGAAAACTGTCGAACAGCTATTTACTTACTTTAAAGCAGTTTTTCCCCTGAGTTTGATGAGTGAGTCAGTCAGTCAATCAGTTAGGGCACTTTCTTTCCTGTCCCCCCCCCCCCCACCAGAATTTCACCCCTCCCCATGGGCCCCTTAAATTTGATTTTTTCACCCCTTTCACCTCATAATATACACCACATCGAAAAACCCTCAGACTCGTGTCTTCTTATTTTTAATGATGAGTTTATGTGCCGAGTATCACATCCCCCAATGAGCCAATCGGGAGATATTGCTATTCAATGAAATGCAGGTCTACCCCCTTAACACCCCTTTAGAGCCTGAATATACAAAAATCCTCTCTTAGTGGGCATTTGCGGCCCTTTGGGAAGCTGCATACCAAATTTCATTCCAATCCGTTCGGTGGTTTCTGACATTTCGTGATGAATGAATGAGTGAGTGAGTGGTATTTGACAAATGTATAGTAGAAGTCTTTGTTATGCTAAACTCGGTTGACAGTGCTGGGTGAGCAGTTGAGTAACTAACGGGATTTCAAGTAAAGATGCTCATTTTCCATACCGGTAGTGCAGAGCGCAACTGGCATCCAGACGGCCGTGTCTCGACTTGAGCTATGTTGCCATGGAAACTATCTGCCTTGCCATTCCTTCATGAGTATCTTTTATGATTTGATTAGCCTGTGCTTGAGTACATAAGGGCCGAAATCAGAAGAATGAGAAAGACTATCGAAAATTCATGTAGCCAGCGGTTCCTTCTGGGTCCTAAGCTATGTGTATGCAAAATTTGGTTGAGATTGGTGGTACGGTGTAGATTTGTATACGGAACAGACCCACCCACCCACCCACATACATACATACATACATACATACAGACTTTCACTTTTATATATAAGATAAGTCTACTTTTTCCTCATTTTTGAAAAGTGTGAAAAGTAGGCTAACAAGAAGTTCCGTGAAGAACTATACAGCCTACTTTTCATGCCAATGATTATTCTACAGTATATGAACCTATCTAGAATCATGACGAAATTAAGTTGGTAATATCGAAATATCTAATTAGTTCAAAATATACCTGGTATGATGTAGCCTAATAGAGCACTACAGTTGGCAGCCCTGGTGACTGAATATATTCTTTGTTCCATCTCTTTAGGTACAGAATACAAAATTTGGTTGAAGTCCAATGGAAATTACATGCAGTTAGACACTGGATCTATCAGCACGCGTAAAAGCATGTTGCCAACAATACCATACGTGTGCTGGTCAGAAATAATCTGAAATATTATGTTATCTTGTTGTGCCAATTTTGGATGAAATCCATTTGTTAGTATAGAAGTTACATGTATTTTAAAATTGGATATATCAGCAGGCATAGAATCATGTTGGCAGCACTGCCTTGTATTAATTACTCCAAATTAATCTAGAATGTCAGGTACTATACGTGTGCAAAGTATAGAGCTGTTGGCTTGCATACTTACTGATATATTGATATTAGGGTTAAAAAATATAGACAGCATTTATTAACAGTTGGCAGCCCTGATTGCTGTTAACAATACTTATAGTCATATCTGTTATGGTACACATAGCACATACGAAATTTGGTTGAAATCCAACTGATAGTATAGAAGTTACATGTATTTAAAAATTGGTACTATCAGCAGGCTTATAATCATGTTGGTAGGACTGACGTATATAAGTTACTCCAAATTAATCTAAAATGTCAGAATATACGTGTGCATAGTTTAAAGCTGTTGGCTTGCATACTTTCTGATATATTGGTATTTGGATTTAAAAAAATAGAGAGAGCAATTATTAACAGTTGGCAGCCCTGGTGGCTCGTAAGAATACGCCTAATCATATCCGTTTATGTACAGATATTACATACAAAATTTGGCTGAAATCCAATTGATAGTGTAAAAGTTATATGCATTTAAACATTGGACCTATCAGGAGGCTTAAAATTATTTTGGTAACACTGTCATGGTTGGCCTCCTGGAAATTAAACTGAAATAGTATTATCTACATGTGTGCCAATTTTTGAATAGCTCCCATGTATACCTTGCAAGATATCCAACATGGAGCTCAAATTTCTAGTGCGTTTTTTCAGCAGTTGGTAGCACTGACATCATTTTCAAATATGGACGTGAGATATTCCGGTGCACATCTTTACTCATACTAAATTTGGTTTTGATTGCTGCAGCCGTTTAGGAGTTGATAGGGGGGGACACACACACAGCCAGACAGACAGACAGACAGAAGGACAGACAGACAGACAGACAGACAGACACACATTTGCCCGATCTCATAAGACTACTTTTTCCTCATTTTTGCAAAATGTGAAAAGTAGGCTAAAAATGAATGTGATCTCGTCAATGGCGTTTTCTTGGCAACCTCTGATAGATCATCCCTTATCAATTTAAAAGCGTTGTTATGGTAACCTCTGATGGCACTTGGCATTTTTTAAAATTCCGAAATAATTTTTCTCATCCCTTGGCGTAATGGTGGGTCATATCAAAAATTCTTTCAGACAAAATTTTAGGTCATTATTAGGGGAATATTTTCCATTTTGTACTGTTTTGATATTGTGCCTATTAAGAGAGATATGATTAATGTTTCCCGAAAAACCCACTTTTTTCCAACCCTATGGTCAATGGTTGGTGCTATCAAAAAACTTCTTTGACATACATTTTTGGCACTTATCCGACACATATTATGAACTTTGAATGGATTCGATATTTCACGTATTAAGAGAGTTATAACGAAATTTCACTTTTTCGAAAAAAGCCCCCCATGTTCACCCCCTTCGACCGATTTTGCCCATTAACGAACTCGACCGAGATTTTATAGGGATACATATTATGCAAAAAATTCAAAGTGATTGGTGCAAAATTACGGCAGTTATCGTGTCCACAAGAAACTGATATATATACATAAATTATATATAAACTTTTGATTTGACGGTGGTTTTGGGGGCTGGGGGATGTGAAACGCGCAGATATGTCGAAATTTTCCGGAAGTCGAAACATGGTACCCATTGCAATAGTTAGCTTTCTAATGAAATCTACCTAAAAGAACTAAAATTGTCTCATTTAACACATGCATTTGACGGGAAAGAGGACAGAGAAGAGCCAGGCACAAGTAGGTGGAAGCAATGTCGTCCTCAGCTGACCCGTGGTCTCCAACCCACCAGTCGTGAGTCCTTGGGGGCAAATGCATGTTTTAAAGCTTACTTTACTGTACTCCATGGATTGAGAAGGGAAACAACCTGATTCAAGGGATCTGTCGGCCACTAATGGATTGGTTGATCTAACGACAAACTTAAAACTAAAACTAACTACCGACTCACATGCTAGAAGATGAAAGGGGAAACAAAAGAAGAACAGGGGAAATAAAACAGAGAAAAGAAGTGACCTCAACCCTCGAATGAAGATTGAGGGATTTGGAAAGAGGAGAGGGTCCAGCCCAAAAGGCAATTGCAAATGTGGAAAACGGACCCAGCTCAAGAATTCCTCGGGTCGCCAACTCCCAAACTCACCAGACGTGACCCCCTGAGGGTGAAGCACAATCCAAGGTGCACCGTAAGTGGTGGAGCTACAAACACCCTGCCTCCTTTAGGGTCTTGAGTAGAAGGCAGGAGAAAACATGAAAAGTAAAAGAAGAGCTCTGACCCGTCGGGGAATAAGGGATCAGGAAAGTTGAGACGCGGGCCAATTTAGGCGGGAAAGTGAAATACACCCTAGGCTTCAGATACCCTAATACCTTCAGATTAGGAAGATAACAAGAGTTGAGAAAGGGAGGTCGACAGGTAATATGACAGAAAGGAGCCTGGCACAAATAAGTGGAAGCAATGCTTGACTCAGCTGGTGTCCTGTCGCACTATACTCTGATTTAAAAAAGATTCTCGGTAAAAACTGTCATCCGCTTGAAGGGTGAGATGAGGAGTGGAGACGAGAGCGGTAACGGTCTGCATGGCAACAGTGTGCAATGTTGCAATGTATGCCGACACAGTAGTAAGCACATGGTTTGACTCAGTGTGTCTTCACTCGTTACGGTCATTAGAGCGCCAGGCAGGGGGGCTAACTTACCCAGTATTTGTGTCTTCCTGCAAGCCTCTTGGAATGTTATGAGTCATGACCTGCCTCAGTGGTAACGCAGCATTTCCCTAAGTGCTAGCTTTGGCAGCTGTCAGCGAGCTTTATTGGTAATTCATAGTATAGTCGTGAGCCCTTGGGAGAGCCGAAAAAATGTTACCTTACAAAAATCATAACCATTTTTAATGGAGCCAATAAATACTGGAATTACGAATTACTGAAATTACCATTTATAGAGTCTCCTACGTTGCGTAGTGGTCAGCGTGCTTAGCTGCCACTCCAGAGGTCTGAGGTTCGATTCCCGACTCTGCCACGAAATTTGAAAAGTGGTATGAGGAATGAAACGGGGTCTACTCAGCCTCGGGTGGTCCAAATGAGTAGAGGGGGTTCGATTCCCACCTCAGTCATCCTCTAAGTGGTTTTCCGAGGTTTCCCACTTCGTCTCAGGGCAAATGCCGGGATGGTTCCTAACGTAAGGCCACGGCCGCTTCCTTCCTTCTTCCTTGCCTATCCCTCCCAATCTTACCATCCCTTCCCATCCCTCATAAGGCCCCTGTTCGCTTTGCAGGTGAGGCGGCCTGGGCGAGGTGCTCGTTCCCCCTCACCAGCAGCATCCCCCGACCCGAAGTAAAGCTCCAGGACACTGCTCTGGAAGCAGTAAATGTTGGATCCCTCGTTGAGTCCGAGGGAAAAGCCAATCCTGGAGGTTAAAACGACTAAAGAGAAGAACCATAGAACATTCCAGTGTACATTTTGAGAAAGTAATTCTTAAAGTTTACGCATGGTTTAAGCACGCCTAAAACGAAGGTATTTTGCGTTCTAACGGTGCAACTGCTACATAGGTGAGAAGGTCGAATAAAGGTTTTTGAGTGTGGGTATCAGAACATCTATCGCAGATACACTGTGGTAATCTTAGGCTTGGACATCATACAACTGATGTTGTCATTGTGCAACGATAGTCATAGTTAGCACATGGATCATCTCTTGTAGTGCATCCAGGTAAGAGCTCTACCATCCAAGTGACATCTTCATGGCATTATTAGCATCTGTATGTGCATTGCTTTTGCACACATGATTTGTGGCTACGGTGGCGTAGTTGGTATCATGCTGAACTGCTGTGCCCAAGATCGCGGGTTCAAACCCGGCCAAAGTCGTCGATTTTTATAAGAGCGTTAAAATCCTTCAGTATGCCTTCCTTCAGAGGGGAAGAAAAGCCAGCGGTCCCATGTAATAGATTTATGGCATGTAAAAGATCCTTCCACTAACTAAACTTGTGTGAAGCTATTTTTCTAGGTTAGATTTCGTTGAAGCGCTCCATCAAGTTCCAACGTTCACTATTGGATGTCAGTGACATCTCGTAGCGAAAGTTGAACTACTTGAAACTGATATGAACTTGTAGCTCATCCAATGGGTGTCCGCTTGAAGCAGCTACAGCCTCTGGCGACCCAAACATGTCCTCGGACATTCGCGGCACTGAAAGACATATGCTAAATAAATAAATGGCATGATTTGTTTTACATAAAATGTACCTACTGCTCGGTTCCAAGCTCTGTGAACTTGCGGGATGAAAGGCAGAGGCAGGGTAGGAGCAGGCGAGAATTGAGAAGCCTGTCGACAGCCCGCCGTGTTACCTGACATTCTCGTCTATTCCAATACTGCTAACATGGGTCTTTTCTGAAACCAGTGTGGCGTTGGGAATGAGTGACTGAGTCACCGACTAATGTATTTGCTTCTGTTACTACGCAATGACCGAGAAACCGCATCACTCGTCGCCACCACTACACATAGTCTGCGATAGACATTCCTCTCAGCTCCACGCAGCTTCGACTCGAGCAGTAAATGCTGCAATGACCTTATAATATACAATTCTCGGTTTAAAATAAATGGAATCATATTGAATAGTGATGGGAGTACATCCAGTCATCAATGTAGCGGCGTAGCAGTGCGTCTCCTGGCATGAGTTTCGTATTCAACTATTATCGGCTGGACACTCTCTTCAACCCCTTGAAGTGTGAAATAGGAATTCCCGAACATCCAGTACACACTTCTGAAGTGTTCCATTGTTATTTTATGTTGCATTCTCCCAATGAATGTTTTGTTCTGTGTCATGTTCCTGTCTTCAACAATTTACTCAGACAGCCGTTTGATTTACGATATGAACTGCATAAAACAACGACTTTGATTCTTGCCAAAATAACCTGAATTGGTTAACTGTCAAGATTTATTAAGCTACTAAACCGATCAGCATTCCATATCAGGCACCAAACATTCATGAATGAAGGGATGGAAGAAATAAAAAAGATCCCAAGTTGCCATTAGATTCAAAAGTTCAGCTGCAAGTATATAATTTAAGTGAAAGAGCCGTCTTAAATCAATATGTATTGAGTGCTGTTCAGATGTAGGAAAAGAAACTTGATGCATTAAGAGCGGCTTGCTATACAGAATAACTAATGTTCTTGTTAAAGAAACCAGCCATTAAAATGGTTGGCAAAAGCTTAAAATGTAGCAAAACCTGGCTTTGATAAAATAACTGTTCTAGGGAATAGAGAGAGTTAGTGCTGGAGGCACTAGGCTCACCTCATAAAATATTAAGATATTTTGAAATTACTGAGAGTAGTGTTATGTAATTTTGTCTGACAGCGCTATGGCATGGGTGCAAGCTCTTTGGTGACTCGGTAGACGTGGGTTCGAGCCCCAACGTCGGCCGTCCTTGAAATGGTTTTCCATGGTTTCCCATTTTCAACTCCAGGAAAATGCTGGGACGGTACCTTCTGACAGGCCATGGCCACTTACTTCCACATCCTTGTCCAATTTAATTCATCTTCATTCATTTCATCTCTCATTAACTCCTCTCATGAGGTTAGCGCCAGGAAGGGCATCCAGCCATAAAACCATCCGCCACAATGACTTTCATCGCAACTCATCCCTCTGAAAACGGGAATTATAATGGGTAGACACACAGAGTTGGCTTAAGCTACAGAGTATGATGACAAAGATGGAAGGTTTTATGAGGCCAAACATCTAGGTAATCTGCCCCTAATGCTATGGGGATAATGGAAAACAAGATGTACAGTAAAGAAAATGTAGCTGACGTTCTCTTAAATACAGTACATGGATGCATACGAAGCAGTACAATTCAATATTCTTGTGATGGACGTTTAAGAGTTGTGCCTGATATAAAACTTCGTGTTTACTACGTTTTGTTGTAAATCCGGTATTGCATCTAGAGGAATGTTGATTTCAACATTAGGAAAGTATGTCCATCCACCATTTTCAATGTGGGCATATCGTTGATCTTGTTCCTTCTTAAAATAAAGCCTCTTAATGTGGTACCAAATTTAATAGAATTCGGCTTCATTGTATGGGAATTGATAGTGGGGAACAAATGAAACACACACACGGACATTAGACCCGTGTAGCTCTCAAAACTATTTCACTAAAAAAAATTGGCTAATGAGAATAAAATTAAAACTGTCACTACAGTTACACCAAAATTATGAATTTACTTACGCCTACTAGAAGAAGTGAAAGAAAAAGATGTTCTCCGTTACTCAGAGAAACACCTATTTATTTTAGATACACAAGCAATGGCAGAAGGGAAAACCGGACCCTGCTCACGATTCCCTCGAGATCACATTATATAAATGACCCGTGGTGGTTCCGTATTGATATGCTAGAATAGTTATTAACAAAAAATATACATCCGCCTGAATCAATACTATAAAGAAAAAAATAATTATTTGACTTGTTTTCAGTTCAGTACATGTTTTGATGATTAATTACATTTCATCCCCCTCATCAGCTATTGAAAGAAAAGCGTAGCACAGTAATACTATACGTATTTAAACCAAATATGGTGCACCATAAGATTTAGGTTATAAGAACAGAATAAAATGAAACGAAATAGATGGAGACGGTGATCAGCTGCTCATGACAAGATCCAAATTTAGCCTTTTCAAAACAAAGCGGCTTTAAGAAACCCGACGTGATGGAAAGTGATCTCTTGGTAGAGCGAGGTTGTTTCAAAGCATATGGTGTATGAGGTTAGGACAATGTTACATTTAGAAAATGATTTGTCTATTTTTATTTTTATTTTTATTTTCTAAATGTAACATTGTCCTAACCTCATACACCATATGCTTTGAAACAACCTCTCTTTACCAAGAGATCACTTTCCATCACGTCGGGTTTCTTAAAGCCGCTTTGTTATAAAAAGGCTAAATTTGAATCTTTAAGCATACAGGCTCTTCATTAGTTATAGACCTACAGGGATTGGTGAAGTATTGGTGTTACATATCTACCATTTCAGCTTCAATACGGAACTACTATTTGTCATGAGCAGCTGATCACCGTCACCATTTATTTCATTTCATTTTATTCTGTTCTTATAACCTAAATTTTATGGTGCACCATATTAGGTTTAAATACGTATCTTATTACTGTGCGGGCGTGGTGGCTCAGCGGTCTAGCTGTATGCCTCTCACCAAGGCGGTCTGGGTTCGATTCCCGGTCAATGCATGTGAGATTTTCGAAGTGAAATGCCATGTCCTGTGGTTCGGATTCCACGTAAAAAGGAGGTCCCGTGGCTCATAATTACAAGATTCACGGTCACGTAAAACTACGATCTTCCTTTTTATTACTGTGCTACGCGTTGTTTTGTTTGTTTTTTTCAATAGCACTATACAGGCTGCTTCATAAGTGGTTGGAATACACCCATTCTGCCTCCTGCCTTGGGTAGAGGGCAGGATACTATGAAAAGAAAAGAACATGTCTAACACATCGGAGAATGAGGGTATAGGAAAGATGAGACAAGAGCCAATTCAGGCGATCCGCATCATTGCGTAGTGGATAGCAATCTTAGCTATCACCACGGGGGCCCGTATTCGAGTCCCGGCTCTCAAAGAAATTTAATTGTGGTCTGAAGAATGGGTTACACTGACACTCAGGTACACTGACACTCTTCTTCTTGAGGAAAAGCTGAGAAGAGGTGGGTTTGATTCCTATCTCCTCCCCATCCTGGAAGTGGTTTCCCACTTATACTCCAGGCAAATGCCGGGATGGTACCTAACTTAAGGCCACGGCCGCTTCCTTCCCGAATCCTACGTACACACCTTAGTGCAGCCATCACAGTGACTAAGGTTATCAGATAAATTTTATATTCAGCCAAGTACCCGGGGATATACGACCACGATGTCACAAAGCCCCTATAAAATCAACAAAATCAACCAATTCAGGCAGGAAAAAAGTGGATGACTCTCTAACCTTCGCATGCCTATTACAATGGGGGTCGAAAGAGAACAAGAGTTGAACAAGGAACGTCGGCAGGAAAGATGAAGGACTGGAGTCCAGCACAATAAGTTGAAGCAATGCCTGACTCAGCTGGGACCTAGAGATCGCCAATCCACGTCCCTCTAGTTGTGAGCCAATAGGGGGGAGGGGTGTGGAAGATCATGAGGAGAAAAACACACTCAGGTTAGTGACTGTCAGCCCTGGGATTCGGACCTCCAATCTTCAGACTTGCTGCATCTTCCTGTCGTGTTCATGGTGAATTGACTAACCTGGAATTGAATCCAAACAGTCCAATATTAGATCAATGAGTTGAAATCATTTGAGTGCTCAATCCATTGATTTACAGCAGTTACTGACCACCAACTCAGAACTCATTCCACTACATGTCCTCGGACACTCCCGGCACTAAAAGCCCTACACTAAATAAATAAATAAGAAAATAAATAAATAAATAAATAAATGAATACTCGGATCGGTTACGTCAGCTGAATGAATAAACTAAGAAAGAAAACCTACAGTAGTTTAGAAGATTGGTTGAATTACAGACATTCTTGTGATTATATTTCATTCATCTTCGATTTGCTTTGTTGCAGGCCCGGAGAACGAACAAGTAGTTCCGTGGCGAACTAAATAGCCTATTTTCACATATCCCCAAGGTCAGATGAAGAAGGGGACAAAGCGACCCAGCTCAGGAATCCCTCGGGGTCACCAACTCCCTAACTCACCAGCCGTGAGCCCTTGAGAGTGTAGCACTAAACAGGGTGCACCAGAAGTGGTGGGGCTACGGCCTTCTTCAGGGCCGTGTGCAGAAGGCAGGAGGTAACATGAAAAGAAAAATAAGACTAATCCCTCGCAGAAGGAGGGTATCAGGACAGATGGGAGAAGGGCCAATTAAGGCGGGAAAGGAAGTGACTCCCTATGCCTCGGATACCCTAATACCGTCGGGGTCGGAAGAGAACAAGAGTTGACCAAGATAGGTCTATAGGAAAGAAGACGCAGAGGAGCCCGACACAAGTAAGTGGAAGCAATGCTGGACTCAGCTGAAGTCCCGTGGTCGCCAACCCACGTCCTACTAGATGTGAGCTCCTGGTGGGAAATCATTCTTAAAACTCTTGTGTATCTAAAGTATGTAAAATAAATAGGCTGCACATTCCCAGCTCGATGATATATAGGGTGTTTCAAAAATAGGGGGCATAATTTCAGGTATCTATTTTTTATATGTAGACAATCGAAATAGTTCATTACAACATGTGTCCGGAAATGCTTCATTTCCGAGTTATGGCCTTCACAACACTGATCTTCACCGGAAGGTTTATCTTCCGCAGGTCATTGTCATAACCGAAGATGTTCAAAATGTCCACCTCCTGCTTGAATACAGACCTCACATTGATGGCTGATTGACCTCTCCTGGAACAAATGACGAGCCAACGTAGCATTGCCGTCCACTTTACCGCACATCAAGTGCATCTCTGCCAGATGCTGATTTGAGTACATGACGCACAGACGAACGCCAAACACAACACTGAATTTAACCTTCGCCTCAGAATGAACCGACCGAGTGTCCTCTTAATGTCTCATATCACGGCAACGACTTGAGATAAGAATAATATAAAATATACGAGCCTTCCAGTAGTCGCATATGATGTGTAACATGTGACATGTTATCCTACTATGTGCGTGCCGGGAGCGCAAATCCCTTGTTAACAGTGATCTCTGTTGGTCATTGAAATAACTACTTGTAAAACTCCAGTGACAAATCCTGACCGTAATAAATCATAGTTGTTATTTGCTAGGACGTTGTATCTTAATCGATTGATAACATATTGTGCATTTTGCAATGACAAATTAAAAGTGTATATTGTAATATTATAGTGCAGAAGTGGCTTTAAAATGCTGAGCCGTCTCGTTTACAGCCAAGATGGCAGCTGATCTCTCGTTCTGACCTATATTTTCACTAATTTGAGTATGTTGCATGCAATATATTCTACAGATATAAATAATAATAACTCTGTATGAAATGAACTTGGTTTGAAATATACTCCAGTGAAGAAATCGTTTAGTCAAAGTCATTATTGGCTAAGACGTTGTATCTTAATCGATTGATAACATTCACTTTGGGAGGACATTATTAGGTCTGTGGTTACAGCGTTGGTCTCTCAACCGGTCGGCTGGGGTTCTAATCCCAACAGAGTTGTATTTTTTTGCTTGACTTTTTTATATTTATTGTTTTTTGAGTACTTAGCCGTTATACAATTGAGCGTTATATTGTGCATTTTGCAATCGAAAATATATATTTAAATAAAACAAAGTTCTCCAATGGATCTGCAGTAGTGGAATCTGCCTTCAACTAGTTGAACTACGGTATGCGGGAGCAATCGACTGTCTACTTGATGCCAGCTGCGCTCTATACCGGCCAGTTAGTGAACCCATGCCAGCGGTGTTATTGAAAATGGCCTCTTTTTGCCGATATAGCGCACTGCCAAGTATAGGCGCGATAAAAAAATTAGGTGTGCAATAAGTATATTAGATGTGTTTCTCCCAGTGATACGTTTGGACCAACGAAGTTTCAATTATTGTTAGTAGTCGGTGTTAATATACTAAATTCCTACGTTGTTTGGAGTGTTTGTTGATGCGATATAGTACTCGAGGTATCGAGTGCTTACATTAAATAAGAATACAGCAAAAGTATGAAGATATAATAAATCGTAATTGTTTTCAGAAAATATGATATAATGAATATTTTTACACCAAAGAACGACAACTTGATGATTATTTATTGTAGGAATTTCTTTAATGGGGCCTCCAAACCTTGAGGTAAACCGTGTGCGATTTCCATTCCACATAGTCACATGGCTTACAGTACGTCGTTGTACCGATCTCCGCCACCGCGCACGCTCATTGTTTCCGTCCCATCCACTTCCGTTCCTTTTCGAAAATCACTCCCACAAAAATTTCCAGCTACCTAGTGCCACAAACATATCCAGATACCGAGTGGAAAGATGTTACACATCAAAAACGTTCCGGTGAAGTTCAGTGTTGTGAAGACCATAACTCAGAAATGAAGCATTTCCGGACACATGTTGTAATGAACTATTTTGATTGTCTACATATAACAAAGACATGCCTGAAATTATGCCCCCTATTTTTGAAATACCCTGTATTCACGTCAAAACAAGTTTTGCAAACACTTATCACATCCAAGCGGTGGTGGTACAAAATTTCCTCCAGGAGTCCTCCATTGCACGAATGGAATGGCCTGCGTTGTCGCCGGACAAGAACTGTATCGAACATGTCTGGGATATGCTGAAGCGTGCTATTGCTCAGCGTCCACGCCCTCCTATAACTCGCCAAGAGATCATGGCGGCCGCCATCGAAGAGTGGGATCGCCTGCCTCAAGATGACCTGGAAAACATCTTGTTCTGTGGCATGCCACAGCGAGTGACAGCCCTACTGGACGCCCGTGGTGGCCATGTTCCTTATTGAAATGTCACAGGATGGCAAGATTACAACACATATCAGTCCCTGTTTAACACGCCAAATGTCTTCCTTATTTTAATTAAAGTGTGCAGGATTTGTCAGAATGCCGTCACATTTGTAACAACCTTGCCACAATCCCACACACGCTTTCCATCATGGCAAACAAGTATTATAGAAAACTTTTTTGATGTGGATATTTCGCCAAGAATGTTAAAATAATGAACCTGTTCTGCCACTTTATTTACTTGAACGGAAGCAAGTGCAATTGCATTATTATACTGCGAATGTTCTTGAGGTTTTACTATCATTCCTTTCGAGACACACCTTGATGTAATTTAGCACTACCGATGTTCATCAAGGCAGCAGAATGCATTTCAACATCATTCTCACTGAGCATTAGCCTCGCATGCCAGTGTGTAATAAATAATTTATAATGAGCACGTTTCCAGTTTATTTCCTCTAGTAACCTGTGAATGTCAGAATTTCTATGTTCATTTGTTGTAATGGTTGATTTGTTGATGTGGCTGATGTAGATGGTCGAGATTGCTGTGAAGGAACTGATGAGTCTGTTAATGATGATAATTGTTGTTTCAAAGGGCCTACGATATAGGATATCGGCTCCTTATGGCTTGGGTGATAATGCAAATGATAGTGATAGTAATATAAACTATAACTAATAGTCTACTAACCACAGACTTACATACTAGAAAAATAAATGGTAAACAAATAAAGGTTGATGATGATGATAATTGTTGTTTTAAGGGGCCTAACATCTAGGTTATCGGCCCCTAATGATCTGGGTGATAGCGAAAATGATAATGAAACGGAAACAAGAACGAAAATTAAGTGAGACGGAAAATACTTACAAAAAGGAATCAGATTGAAACAACTCACAGAATGTTCTTCAGAAGGGAATTTAGAACGAAAAGATTCACGAAAGGAATAGATTGAAAAATACCCACAAAATGAAGGCTAGGTTCAAAATACGTACAAAATGCAATGTAGCGTCGAAATACCTACAAAATGCAATTGAAATTCAAAATACTTACAAAATGCAAATGAGATCGAAATTACGTACAAAATGCAATTGAGGTTCAAAATACTCACAAAATGCAATTGAAATTGAAAATACACGATGCAATTCAGATTGAAATATCCCAGGTCCAATCCAAAGTATTCACAAAGTGCAATTGAAATTCAAAATACTTACAAAATGCAATTGAAGTTGAAAATGCTTACAAAATGTACGGTAGATTCAAACGACTCATGTGGATTGACAATACTTACAAAATGCAATTTAGATTGAAAATACTTGACAAAATGTAATTTAGATTCAAAATACCCACAAAATGCAATAAAGAATCAAAATATGTGCAAAATGCCCACCAAACAAAATGCAATTTAGATTCAAAATTCGTGCGAAATGCGGTTTTGGTTGAAAATACTTACAAAATGCAATTGAATTTCAAAATTCTCACTAAAAGGCCCGGCTACCTGCATTGAAAGACTTACCAAAAAGCAATTTAGATTGTCAATCTTTACAAAATGCAATTGAAGTTTAAAACAATCGCGAGATGTAATTTAGATCGAAAAAACTTACAAAATGCAACGTAGATTAAAAATACCTTAAAAAAATCGCTTTTAAGGGAATTTATATACACGGTGAACCAAGTAACAAAAACAGTGCGGGAATCTTAAAGAGAAAGGAAATATAATGAAAAGAGGAGAAGAGAGGAGAGGAGAGGGGAGAGAGGGGAGGGGAGAGAGGAGAGGGTCCGCCCCAAAGGTAAGGGACAAAAGGGGAAAACGGACCCAGCTCAGGAATCCCTCGGGGTCGCCAACTCCCGAACTCACCAGCCGTGAGCCCCTGAGGGTGTAGCATTATCTAGGGTGCACCAGAAGTGGTGGGGCTACATACACCCTGCCTCCTTAAGGGCCTTGAGCACAAGGCAGGAGGTAAAAGGAAAAGAAAAAGAAGGCTGACCCCTTACAGAAGGAGGGTGTCAGGAAAGATGAGACAAGTGCCAATTAAGGCGGGAAAGGAAGAGACTCCCTAGGCCTCGGATACCCTAATACCGTCGGGGTCGGAAGAGAACAAGAGTTGACCAAGTGAGGTCGACAGGAAAGAAGACGGAGAGGAGCCCGACACAAGCAAGTGGAAGCAATGCCGGACTCAGCTGGGGCCCCGTGGTCGCCAACCCACGCCCACTAGAAGTGAGCCCCTGGGGGACAAATAAAGGATAAGGTAAATAAAGGACAGGAGGTAAATAAATGCCCTAAATCTTTGCAGAATGAGGATTGAGGGTCTTGGAAGGAAGGAGAGCTATGAAAGGCAGATAGGGAAGGTAAAGAGGAGAGGGTCCACCCCAGAGGCAATGGAAAAAAGGGGATCGAAAACTGACCAAGCTCAGGAATCCTTCGGGGTCACCAACTCCTGAACTCCCCGGCCATGAGCCCTTGAGGGTGTAGCATTATCGAGGGTGCACCAGAAGAGGTGGGGCTACATACACCCTGCTTCCTTAAGGGCCTTAAGCAGAAGGCAGAGAAGAGGTCTGACACCTCGAAGAATGAGGGATCAGGAAAGATGAGAAAGGGGCCAATCAAGTCGGGAATGTAAATTACACCCTAGGCCTCGGATACCCTAATACCGTCGGGGTTAGGAAAGAACAAGAGTTGACCAAGGGAGGTCGACAGGAAAGATAACTGAGAGGAGCCGGGCACAAGTAAGTGGAAGGAATGTCAAACTCAGCCGGGGTCCTGTGGTCACTAGCCCACGTCACAAAAGTTGTGAGCCCCTGGGGGCACTGATCTGTCTGATCTAGTTGGTCGAGCGGGATATTGTAAGCGCCCGGCTTTACTTTTATGTGGGCTTGACACGACAAGAGTTTAGGTAGGGGCTATCATCTAGTTTACTTGTTTAAAGGCACATTTTAAGGAAAATGTCGGTATTTATGAAATCAAAGGCAATTCTCTTTGTTTTGATTACTTACGTCACGAAAGGTTTCAACAGTACTGAAATAATATGCATGATGATCCATCTCGTGAATATTTAACGTCACAACTAGCGACGTTGCTTGCACTTAAATGCTCCGAGCTCCTCTCTGTACTCTTACATGTCGACCTCCCTTGGTCAAAAATTGTTCTCTTCAGACCCCTACGGTATATGGGAAGAGAGTATATCAATTTACCGCTTTAATTAGCTCTTGTTTCTTCTTTCCTGATGCCTCATTCTTCGAGGGGTCAGACCTCTACTTTTTCCTTTCAAGGTATTTCCTGTCTTCTGTTCTAGGCCCTAAATTATGTAGGGTGTATGTAGCCCCCCCCCCCCCCCCCCCCACGTATGATGCGCCCAGGATAGTGCTACACCCTTAAAGGCTCACAGCCGATGAATTGGGGAGTTGGCGACCCGGAGGAAATCCTGAGCTGGGTCAGTTTTCCTCACTTCTTATCGCCTCTTGGGGCGGACCCTCTTCTATTTCCTTTTCCTGTCTGCTTTCATGGCTCTCCCAAGTTCTTCAATCCTCATTCTTAGATGGTTGAGGGGATTTATTTTCCGTCGCCTATTTCCCTTATTCTTCCCTATGTTTGTAAGCCGGTAGTCAGGTTTTAGTTGTAAGTTTGTAGTTACATTTTCCTATAGGCTATGTTTATATTCACTTACTCTATCAACCAAACCATTAAGGGCCGATAACCTAGATGTTGGCCCCTTAAATCAACAACCATCATCATCAATTTTCAACGTTTATTTTGTGTTTTTGGGTCTATATTGGGCAGCCTACATGTAGTCTGTGAAGTTTCCATCAGCCCGCGTACAAGAAACAAATAACGAAGATTTCAAATTGATCAACTTGGAAATAGATTAAAACTGATAAGTCACTTTGGAAAACATAGGCTACTATTTAGAATAATTAAAGTTACAGATGTCTTGGAGCGCTCATAAATTCGGTGAAATTACTTGAATACCAAATGATGAAGTTATAATCTTAAGTATTCCAGTCAGAATGTTTTATTACCTGGTAGCGAAATGTTAAATACTACTTTGCAAGCAATTTACTTACAGTATATCTCGTACAAATAACTTCAGCGTAAACACAATCCATTACTGCCACTTCCACAATTAGCAACCTTTGAAAATCCATGTTCCCTTTATCAGTACACACTTGAATAGCAATAGCTGTCTATGATGCAAGACAAACAAGTCCCTAAGAGCACTACAGATGGCCGCTCCGCTATCCTCCTGCAAATGAAACAAACTATGAACACCAAAACATGTACTTTCACTCAATTCCTGTTAATAGCTAAGTATAAAGATTGTAATGCAAATGCTGTGTGTACACTCGAGCTATTAACCAACTGGTATTGGAGCGCTTCAAATTCACTGTACCACGGCATGATAATAACACAAATCTATCTCCCTATAACCATAACTATTGATGTCGAAAATCTTCACTTGATCATTTTCTGTTTTCCCTAATTAAAAGAGCTAAATTCTGAGGTGGTTAACGAGTACTCGTAATAATGCCCTCGACCCCAGAAGAATAAATAGATAGGGGAGGTAAAAATAATGATCATGTTGGTGATTATGAGAATTGTTGTTTTGAGGAGCCTAACCTCGCAATTATCGGCCCCTAATGGTTTGGGACTTTGGGTGATAGTGAAAATGACAGATGATAACAATAAACCTTCAACTAAAGCTAACTACTGGCTTAATAAATAACTTATACACTAGAAGAAAAGGAAAACAAGTAGTTCCGTGAAGAACTATACAGCCTATTTTTAGCCTATTTTCATTTATGAAAAAAAAAGGCTTATGAGATAACCTTTTGTCCGTGTGTCTGTCTGTGTGTGCGTGTGTGATGGTGTGTGTGTGCCCCCCTAATAACATCTAAACGGCTGGAGCGATTTCAATGAAACTCGATAAGTTCGAAGCACTATTCCAGAACACCCTGGCCGAGCCTTTCAATTATTGTTACGTCTCACAAATCCAACATGGCCGCTGTGCGAAATATTTCACCAGCATTCAATATCTCCGAAAATATTATCGATATCACCATGGAATATTTTACGATGATAATGGAAAATACTAGAAGTTCACCCATGTGACAATTGAAAAACTGGTAACTACAAAACCAACAAGGCGGCCAAGCGAAATTGTGATTTTTAAATAGATTTTTCTCGCGATTTAACCACCCAAACGCAATAAAACTTGGTACAGTATATGCCTATACACAATGTAATTCACCGACATGTAACTTGGTTCAATTGTTTACATAATCTCAAGATGGCGGCTGTGCGAACTATTTCACCGGCATTCTATATCTCTGAAACTATTTGCGGTATCACCCTGAAATTTTGTACGGAGATAAAGGACAATATTGGAAGTTCATCTATAAGACTTTCAAAACCCGTTTAACTACAAAACGAACATCGCGGCCAAGTGAAGTTGAAAATTTGAAATAGAACTTTCTCGCGATTTAATGATCCAAACGCAATGACACTTGGTATAGGAAATGTTGATGCACATTGTAATGCACTGGTATCTAATTTAGTTCAATTGTTGGCATAACCTCAAGATGGCGGCTGTGCGAAATTTAAAATTGAGTTTTTATATCTCGTGTCGCAATCATGTGATCGAAGTGAAAGTTTGAATAATGAACCTACGCAATAATTTTCCTTTAATGGTACATAACTCTATGGCCTGTACATATAACAATCCAAGATGGCGAGCATCCGAAATATTTAGACGGCTCTGAATATCTACGAATCTATCATGAAATGAAATTGGCTAAAAACACAGACAGAGAAGAAATGCCCTCAATCCTCGAAGAATGAAGACTGAGAGATTTGGAAAGATGTAGAGCCATGAAATGCAGCAGAAGAGGGGGAAAGAGAAGATGGTCCGTCCCGAAAGGAAATGCAACAGATGATGTTGATTATGATAATTGTTGTTTTAAGGGGCCTAACATCTAGGTTATCGGCCCCTAATGGTTTGGGTGATCGTGAAGACGAGAATAAAAAGTAAACTATAACTAAAGCTAACTACTAACTTATATACTAGAAGAAGAAATGGAAAACAAAAGGAGAATAAGGCAAATAAAGGACATGAGGAAACGAAATGCCCTCAACTCTCGAAGAATGCGGATTGAGGGACTTGGAAGGAAGGAGAGCCATGAAAGGCAGACAGGAAAGTGAAAGAGGAGAGGGTCCTCCCCACAGGTAATGGACAAAAAGGGGAAACCGGACCCAGCTCATGAGTCCCTCGGGGTCGCCAATTCCCGACCTCACCAGCCGTGAGCCCCTGATGATGATGATAATTGTTGTTTTAAGGGGCCTAATATCGAGGTTATCTGATGATGATGAAATGAAATGGCGTGAAATGAAAGGATGTAGATAAAAACAGCTCACTGCCAAGGATGAAACGAAAATTGTGTTTATAAAACAGACATTGAGCCCCAAAAAGTATGCCTTATTTGAATAAAAAGAATAAAAGGCGGATGGTAAAAAAGAATAAAACAAATAAGGCTAGTGAACATCAAAATAGATGAACACAATAAAAAACATAAAACAGACTTAACCTGAATTAAAAGTCGTAACTACACATTAAAACTTAAAAAAAGTAACCACTCTCCCTCATGAACCGGATGACGAGGTCTACTGACGTCTTCACGGAGAATAAGGGAGAGGGTATTAGGCAGTTTAAGAGTCCTTCACAGATCGGCCAGATCCACACACTCCAAGAGAATGTGTGCCACAGTTAGATGGGCACTGCAAGTACACACAGGGGGATCTTCTCTCCTTAGCAAGTGGGAGTGCGTAGCAATCCCATGGCCGATCCGGAGTCGACAGAGTACCACAGCTTCCTTCCGGAGAGATCGGAAGAAAGATTTCCACACCTTCGTTGTCTCCTTGATGACTCTCAGTGTGTTGGGTGGAGGCGTGGCACGCCACGCTTCCTCCCAATGCGACATGATTGAATGCCGCAACTGAGAGTGCACGTCACTAGCAGGCACCTTATACGGTAGTGAGGGCAGTGCGACTGCCTCTCTCGCCGCCTGATCAGCAAGCTCATTTCCCGCAATACCCATGTGGCTAAGAAGCCACACAAAGGTCACCCCGGTTCCAGCGTTACACGAACTGACGAGCTGGACCAACGGGTGCTTCGGGAAACACACATCGAGCGCTTGCAGCGCACTCAGAGAGTCAGTACACACAAGAAAGTGCTGGTGATCGTCTGATAACGTGTACCGCAGAGCCTCTAAGATGGCATAGAGCTCCGCAGTGTACACGCCACCAGCCTCGGGAGTGAAAAGAGAAACCGACGATCCCCTACCACAAATCACAGCCTACTTTCTCGTTTACCCTCGAACCATCCGTGAATAGAAGCCCTGAACCTGGATACCGGCTCACGACGGACTGGAACAGCCTCCGATGGACGGAGGAGTCCGTGTCCGACCTGGGGCCGGTGTGCAAATCCAGGATGTTATCAGGGCGAGAGACCATCCACGGAGGGGCCTTGCTAGGTACTCGGACGATACAGGAGACAGAAGGAAATCGGGACTGACGGTATAAGTCATCCAAGCGAGTCCAAACCGGCCGAGTGGCTCTGGCGAGCGTATCATACAGCCGGCGATTCGGATTGGTAAACAAACATGGATAGCTAGGATGAAGTGGCATATGTCGAATAGTTGATGATGATGATGATGATAATTGTTGTTTTAAGGGGCCTAACATCTAGGTTATCGGCCCCTGATGGTTTGGGTGATCGTGAAGATGAAAATGAAAAGCGAACTTAAAACTAAAACTAACTACTAACCTACATACTAGAAGAAGAAATGGAAAACTAAAGGAGAATAAGGCAAATAAAAGGACAGAAGGAAAAGAAATGCCCTCAACCCTCGGAGAAGGCAGATTGAGGGACTTGGAAGGAAGGAGAGCCATGAAAGGCATATGGGAAAGTGAAAGAGGAGAGGGTCCGCCCCAAAGGTAAGGGACAAAAGGGGAAAACTGACCCAGCTCAGGAATCCCTCGGGGTCGCTAACTCCCGAACTCACCAGCCGTGAGCCCCTGAGGGTGTAGCATTATCTAGGGTGCACCAGAAGTGGTGGGGCTACATACACCTCGCCTCCTTAAGGGCCTAGAGCACAAGGCAGGAGGTAAAAGGAAGAGAAAAAGAAGGCTGACCCCTCGCAGAAGGAGGGTATCAGAAAAGATGAGACAAGGGCCAATTAAGGCAGGAAAGGAAGAGACTCCCTAGGCCTCGGATACCCTAATACCGTCGGGGTCAGAAGAGAACAAGAGTTGACCAAGTGAGGTCGACAGGAAGGAATACAGAGAGGAGCCCGGCACAAGTAAGTGGAAGCAATGCCGGACTCAGCTGGGGCCCCGTGGTCGCCAACCCACGCCCACAAAATGTGAGCCCCTGGGGGTCGAATAGTTGCAGCATTGGTCAGCAGTACTTGTTGGCTGCTCAGGTGTAAAGGAGGTACGCCAGCCTCGGCGAGCAAGCTGACGACTGGGCTCGTCCGAAAGGCTCCCGCCGCCAGCCTCACACCGCCGTGGTGGACACTGTCCAGTTTAACAAGCTCTGACTTACGGGCTGAACCATATGCTACACTGCCATAATCTAATCTAGATAAAATCAGTGCCTTATAAAAACATAGGAGCACAGCGCGGTCCGCCCCCCACGATGTGCCGCTAAGAAACCGCAAAATGTTGAGTTTCTTAACACAGGCAGTTTTCCAACACCGCACGTGTGGCTTCCAAGTCAATTTCTGATCGAAAAGGAGCCCAAGGAACCGGTACACAGCAACAAGAGGCAAAGCTACATCGCCCAGATAAAGCTCAGGATCAGGATGGAGAGTGCGCTTTCGGCAGAAATGGACAACCGAGGTCTTAGCGGTTGAGAACCGAAAGCCATGCTCTAAAGTCCAGCGTTCCACTCTCCGAATAGCTTGTTGTAGCTGTCGTTCAGCAACCGCCATATTTTGCGCACTATAATGTAGAGCGTAGTCGTCTACATATAGCGACGGTACCACTGCTGGACCAGCAGAAGCGACTATACCGTTTATGTCAATCGCAAATAATGTTACGCTAAGCACCGATCCCTGTGGGACTCCGTTTTCCTGTATATGATATTGCGAATATGTCCCCCCTATTCGGACACGGAATAGGCGAAGGGACAGAAAATTGGCAATAAAAACCGGCAAGTTACCTCGGAATTTCCATTGATGCAGGGTAGAGAGGATGCCGTAACGCCAAGTGGTGTCATAGGCCTTCTCGAGGTCAAAGAAAACAGTGACTAGGTGCTGTCTCCGGAGAAAAGCGTCCTGTATGGCGGTCTCCAGGCGTACCAGATGGTCGTTGGTACACCGATACGCCCTGAATCCACACTGATATTCAGACAGGAGTCCTCGCTTCTCCAGGACCCACACCAGGCGCCGATTGACCATCCTCTCAAAGAGCTTGCACAGACCGTTAGTGAGACAAATAGGTCTGTAACTCCCTGTCAAATTGATGATGATGATGATGATAATTGTTGTTTTAAGGGGCCTAACATCTAGGTTATCGGCCCCTGATGGTTTGGGTGCTCGTGAAGATGAAAATGAAAAAGCGAACTTAAAACTTAAACTAACTAATAACCTACATACTAAAAGAAGAAATGCAAAACTAAAGGAGAATAAGGCAAATAAAAGGACAGAAGGAAAAGAAATGCCCTCAACCCTCGGGGAAGGCGGATTGAGGGACTTTGAAGGAAGGAGAGCCATGAAAGGCATATAGGAAAGTGAAAGAGAAGAGGGTCCGCCCCAAAGGTAAGGGACAAAAGGGGAAAACGGACCCAGCTCAGGAATCCCTCGGGGTCGCCAACTCCCTAACTCACCAGCCGTGAGCCCCTGAGGGTGTAGCATTATCTAGGGTGCACCAGAAGTGGTGGGGCTACATACACCCTGCCTCCTTAAGGGCCTTGAGCACAAGGCAGGAGGTAAAAGGAAAAGAAAAAGAAAGCTGACCCCTCACAGAAGGAGGGAATCAGGAAAGATGAGGCAAGGGCCAATTAAGGCGGGAAAGGAAGAGACTCCCTAGGCCTCGGATACCCTAATACCGTCGGGGTCGGAAGAGAACAAGAGTTGACCGAGTGAGGTCGACAGGAAAGAAGACAGAGAGGAGCCCGGCACAAGTAAGTGGAAGCAATGCCGGACTCAGCTGGGGCCCCGTGGTCGCCAACCCACGCCCACAAGATGTGAGCCCCTGGGGGGCCTGTCAAATTGGGATCCTTATCGGGCTTCAGGATAAGTATAATGATATCTTCCTGCCATTGCGCTGGAAACACACCTTCCAACCAGATACGATTAAACACCCTAAGCAAATAACGAATGCTCACATTGTTAAGGTGTTTAAGCATCTGGTTGTGAATATTATCCGGTCCGGGAGACGTGTCCCTGCAGAGTGCCAGCGCTCCGCGGAGTTCCCACTCCGTAAAGGGCACGTTGTACTCCTCCGAAGCGCGGGAAGCAAAACTGAGCTGGAAACGTTCTGCCTCGCGCTTCATGGCCACGAAGGCAGGATCATATTTGTCGGAACCGGATATATCCTCAAAATAAGATGCGAGATGGTTTGCAACGCGGTACGGATCTGTAACCAATTCATTATCGATGGAAATTCCCGGTACAGTAGAAGATGTCTGAATACCCGAGATGCGTCGTAGTCTAGTCCACACTTGAGTGGAGGGGGGTATGTGCCGTAATAGACGACACATACCGTTCCCATGATTCTTTCTTACTCTGGCGGATAAGAATCTGTGCCTTGGCACGACATCTCATAAACGCCACCAAATTGGCCATGGTTGGACGCCGACGGTAGTGCTTATGAGCTCGACGACGGTCTCTTATTGCCGCTGCAATATCCTCTGTCCACCAGGGGACGAGTTTGCGACGAGGAGTCCCAGAAAAAGAGGGAATAGATTCCTCGGCGGCAGCAAGAAGCACGTCAGTGATGTGCTGTACCTCGTCATCGATGCTCCGGCCTCCCAGATCATCAAATACTGCGCGTTCTGTAAATGATGGCCAATTGGCCCGTTCAAGTACCCAACGACTGGGGAACGGGCTTCTGGTTCAGAAGTGTAAGAAATGGTCACTGTCACAGAGGTGGTCGTTTACATACCAACCATATAGGGGGACCAGCTCACGGCTACACACACCCAAGTCAATGTGTGAGTACGTGCCGTGCGCTAAGCTAAAATGTGTAGCTTCCCCTGTATTTAATAGAGATAAATCCAAGCCTTGAATTAAGCCCTCCACGTCCCTTCCTCTGGGGCAGGAAGATGGTGATCCCCATTGGGGGTGATGAGAGTTGAAATCACCCTCGATTAGAAAAGGGGCTGGAAGTTGATCAACAAGATCAAAGACGTCATTAATATCAAGGGGCTGGTTCGGTGGAAGGTACACGTTTCAAACAGTTGTCATAGCAGGCAAGGACACGCGAACTGCAATAGCTTCCAGAGGAGTGGCGAGTGGAAACTCCTCACTATAGCAGTCAGAGCGAAAGAAGGTACAAACGCTCTTTAGAGTATAGTCGGAAACCTCTCAGAACAGTCTCGTGATCAGGTCGGAGGTTTGTTTCCTGTAGGCAGACTATACTCGCTGCGTATTGTGCAATAAGTTGACGGAGCTCTGTCAAATGCCTGTCATAACTGTTACAATTCCACTGTAACAGTGACTTTGTGTGAACTTGTAAACTAGGGAATAAGTTGGAGCAGCAAGCTACAACTTAACCTCTGGAGGATCATCAGCCACTACGTCGACTATAATCTCCATGTCCTCAGGCGAGGTCGTGGAGTGAATCGACTCGGCGGAAGATTTCCTAAAAGCCATACGCTAAATAAATAATCTCTTATTTAGTTCCGTTTGGACCGGCTGTGGACCACGTGGTTCTTATCTCTGGCAGCTTTCCTCCTAGCCCAGTATTCCTTCATTCTGGCACTGTGAATGTCTTTCCGCTCCTGAGTCCATTTCACACCTACTCCTGGACGCACTGCTTTTGCTGTTAGTGACTGGAGAGAGTCTGATGTTCTGGCTAAAGTCCTGTATTTATTCCCGTCATAGATGTTACTGGGGTCAATATCCAATTATTCAAGGTCTTTCCTGACTAGTTTTGACCACTTGGCGTTAGTTGCTTTCCCTCTAGAGACAGTGTTGAAAATTCTGAAGGTGAGCCTCTGATTATCCATTCTCATAATATGACCATAGAAGATCAGCCTCCTCTTCCTCATGGCTGTTGTAATGCTCTCCATTTGTTCATCGAGTTCATTGTTGTGCCTGATTCTATACTTGCCTTCCTCTTTAATAGGGCCCATGATTTCTCGCAGAATTTTCCGGTCCTTCAGCTCCAATTTCCGGAGTTGTCCTTTTCTGACCATATTTAGGCTTTCTAAGGCATAGAGTACTAATGGTCTCACTACAGTACTGTAGTGTCTGAGTTTGAAATTCATTGAGAGGGTTTTGGATTTGTACATATTCTTGCATAGGCTCTCTCCAGTTTGATGCATCTGTCGTTCATGGCCAGGTCTTCATTGATGTTTGGGGTTATCCATTCTCTTAGGTATTTGAAGGAGTTAATCCTTTGTACTACTTTGTCCCCCAGTGGGATTGACTCGGACGCATCTCTGATGTTGCTGATAAACTGTCTTTTGTTGATGGCGATCTTTAAACCTACTTTAGCTGCTATATATTTCAGAGAGGATAGTTGATGGTTAGCTTCCTCCACACTGGACGCTAGGAGTGCAAGGTCGTCTGCAAAGGCTAAACAGGGGACTGTTAACTTGTCTTTCTTGTAGCCTATTCTTAATCCAGAATCATCCTTCAGAGTTTTCGTCCACTCACGAATTACTTTTTCTAGTAGGCAATTGAAGAGGATCGGAGACAAGCCATCCCCTTGTCTAACACCAGTTCTGACCTCGAAGCTCTTGGACAGTTCCCCTCTGAATTTGACTTTGACTGTGGTGTTGATGAGAGTCGCTTTCACTAAATTCAGGGTCTTTTTATCTAGCCCCAATTCAGCCAGCGTCTCAAAGAGTGACTCTCTGTCTACTGAGTCGTAGGCCTTTTGGAAGTCAACGAAAATTGCAACATAAGGTGAGGCACTTAGATTTTTGTAAGTGTGAATGGTTTTGAGATTCAGAATCTGTTCGGTGCATGACCTTGACTTTCGAAACCCAGCTTGGTACTATCCAATGCAGGAATCCAGTTGAACCTCTACACTTGTGAGCAATACTTTGGAGAGTATCTTGTATGTCACTAATACCAGGGAAACCCCTCTGTAGTTGTTGAGATCTGATTTGTTACCTTTTTTATGTAGTGGGTGAATGATAGCTGAGGTCCAGTCACTAGGTAATTGTTCTGTCAGCCAGACGTTAGATATGATGTCATGGATACTCTGTATTGACTCCTCGTCAGCATACTTCCAGAGTTCTGCAATGATCACATCTTCGACTGCTGCTTTATTGGACTTTAATTCGGAAATGACTTTCTGGATCTCTTCCTTTGTTGGAGGGAAAGAGTGTGGCTTAGCAACGTTCTTGGGTTCAAAAGGTAGCTTTTCCTTGGTTCGGAGTTAAGAGTTTCAGTTCTCCGTCAGCTCCCCGAAGGTGAAGTGTAGGAGCTGAATAGGTTGTTATTTGTGATTTAAAAGCCTGGTAGAAGTCTCTAGTGTTGTTTCGCTGGAAATCCCTCTCTGCCTGGTCAATGATATCCTTATTATGCTACCTCTTGCTTGTTCTGATAATTTTGGCATTAGTTTTCCGAATTTCTAAGAAATTATCATGATTGTCCACACTTTTATTACGGTTCCATTTCAGCCATGCTTGTTTTCTCTCTTCTATTGCCTTGTCACATGTAGCTGTCCACCACGGATGTTTATTCTTTCCGACTGCCGGGATGGTTATTGTCGCTGCATCTACTAGTGCCTTCTGTAGTTGGGGCCAGTCCTTCTTTTCCTTGTTCTTAGCTAGGGTCTTGGTGAAGTCATCGCTTATATATGATCCAAAATTGACGCATCAACGCAGAGCTCAAACCACTAGACCTAGAAAGCTGAAATTTTGCATGTTGGTTGATCCTAGGTTGTAGGAGCTCACTAAGAAACGGTTTTTGAAAATTTAATTTGTAAGTGAGGTTTTTCGGCCCTTTGGCACTGAGGATGGACAAACGGTACAAAGATCTGATTTAGCTCATTTTAAGCCGCTTGACACGAGAAACAATACTCCCGAAACGCACTTTTTAAGGTCCTAAAATGAACGGTTTCGGAGGTATTCCCAAAAAACTGTGTTCCCTCTGAGAAACAGATCAACGTTAAACCGCTGCATTTTCGCAGAACTGGAATCACTTATATTGAGAACGTAACTTATTCACGACCACAAGTCTCACGAAATAATCTGCATGTCAATTTGTTTGCAAGTTGCATGCTCAAGTTGGATTTGTTATGCATGCAGCGGGAACATGTGTCTACATGTGTTTTACGATGATAGTGAAGAATGAAGAAAGAGTTATTGTTGTTAATACATTTGAGGGGCTTGGAACAACATGGCCATCAGGCCCGTGTAGTTGGGTGTATATTGAACTAATCAGATAACCTGTGTTGCTATGAAGACTGTAGGCTACTATAGTTTTTAAGTTCAATTTCAGAAAGAGTAAGAGTAATTTCAGAATAAGTAACTTCAATTACAGAAGAAGTATCTACTATTACCGAAAAAGTAACTACAATTTCAGAAAAAGTCAGTTTAATCTCAGAATAAATATGATAAGTAAAAATTACATTTTCTATTTAGTTCTTAAAGAATTCTGCGCACAAAGTATATCAGTTAACAATTAGGCTAACTAAATAACAAGTTTCTCTCTTTGTACAATTTCTTTCTTTAATTTTCCACAATCGTCCATTCTCATGACGGCAGGATAATGTATCAGCATATGGTAGGGACATCTGATCAGGGATAATCTCCTGGCTGAGGACAACCTCACTATCACAAGATAGATTTCTATTAAACATTTGGATTGGCTGTATATGACTAGAGACAAGTCAAATTTTAAGTCACACCAACAGGTTGGCACCTGAAAGGAAAAAAAATACTTTAAATTATAAATTCATTCATTTTTCAGGTAACATTAGTAACGTAGTTGTTGATACACTATATTTGTTATTCTAAATTAATTGATTTTTCTAATCGAATTTTAGAATTTTAATATGAAGCTCTACATAGTATTTTGCATCATTTTAATTTTGATTGGAAAGATATTCATTTAATTATTATTTTTGATTTAATTATAACTTTCTTTTATTATAAGTGGCTTCGGTGGCGTAGCGGCTGTTCCCATGATCGCGGCTTCAAACCGAGCCGAAGGCATCATATTTTTAAGAGCGTTAAACTCCTTCAATATGCCTTCCTTCGGAGGGGAAGTAAAGCCCACGTCTTGGATTTATGGCATGAAAATGAACCTAGTAGTGTGTAGCTAAATTTGTGGGTTATATGGTGGGAAATGCTCTATCAAGTTCCAACGTCCACCGCTGGGTGTTGACAGTAGTGTCTGGTAGTCAGATTTGGAACTTCTTGAAATTCAACTTTCATTCATCTTCATTCATTTCATCTCTCATTAACTCCTCTCGCAAGGTTTGCGTCAGGAAGGGCATCCGAACGGAGAAACCCTCAGTCACGTGGAATTTTATCGCAACTCTTCCCCGACCCCGTCGGAAACGGGATTAATAAGGGGTAGACATACCAGGTGAGTCAGCCACTCCTTATAATATTGCTTTTATGCAGCACAACTAACGTGTATTATCAGGAAGGTCCATATTTCTGTGCTTGCATCCCTTAGGGTACTAATGAACAGTAAACATATCCCGCAAACGATACTGAACCCTATTATTCCCCCACCCGATATGACATAGATAGATAAAAAAAAAAGGTATTATAATTTTTCATGCATGTCATTTCGTTATTAGACTTAAATATAACATTTTGGATTTTAAATCTCGATTTGGGCTGAGGATACCTCATTGTAGGTCGAAACATGTACATATTGTAAGAGATTATTTTAATTCATATATTGTTTGGCGTTTATTTTTAATAACTTTATAATTCAACCATCAATACGGATGTGTTTGCATTCTATAATAGTACATTATGCAACAAGCCAATAATGGCAATACTTAAGACACGAGTATGTTTATAAAACGAGCGAAGCCAGTTTTATAATATCCATACGCCGCGAGTTTTATAATATCCATACGAGTGTCTTCATTACCAATATACCGGGTGAGTTAGCCGTGGTCGTTACGGCATGGCTGCAGGCAGCCGCTTACATCCGGGAGGCGAGGAGGTTCGAATCCCCCCGCCGGCAACCTTGAAGATGGTATTCGGTGGTTTCCCATCTTCTTTCCAGGCAAATGCCGGGGTTGGTCCCTAACTATAGGCCACAGCCGCTACCTTCCAATTCCTCGTCCTTACATTCAAAACTTTCCTCCCCAGACAACACTCCACACGCGACGGTACTTGTAGCTCACCCAATAGGTGTCCGTCTAGAAGCAGCTACAAACTCTGACGAGCCGAACATGTCCTCGGACACTCCCGGCACTAAAAGCCATACGCTTTAAAAAAAAACAATATAGGCGAATTGCAAACGACTGTTTATGTTCGACGATAATTATAACCATTTTATGTTCGAACATAAATATTCATAAATATCTGGCGAGATTTCGCCAGTCTCATGTACTGAACAGAGCGCATGGGACGCAGAGAATACCTTGTATTTGACCATGGCATCCTCAAATACCGCCACTATGACGCTAGTCACGCAGTGGCCGTGGAAGTCAGCGCAGGTGCGATGCTATCCTTACCTAATTGGTCACACAACTGTTTCTTGAGCTCTGATTGGTGGGAGAAACTGTTTCATAATGAAAGAAAGTGTTATAATGACCCCCATTATGATACAGTTTTCTGACATATAATATTTACATATCGACATCATCGAACATAAATAGTATAGTAACGCTTTGTTCGTGTTTGCGCATATTATGAGTTAATCTGATTTTCTGAAATTAAATTAAATTTACTATAAAAAACAAGATGTTCAGTAAAGAACATATAGCCTACTTTCTCCTAAAAGCATGGGTATTGTTATAACTCTTTGTCCTTTTCAAGGAGTATAATTGAATGTTGGTTGTAGTAGCTTGTTGAAATACAACGTGCTATAGGGATATTAAACATTAATATGAGGTGCCCTTTGCTAGTGCTACCTCTGTAAAAAATTTCATTCAATTCGGTTTCGCCGTGTTTGAATTGATATGGGGAATGGATTTGCACACATACATGGCCGCTATTTGCAAACTATTGGGCTGATGACCTTGTAGTCAGTCATAAGATGCTTTCCGCAAAAAGGCATGTTGTTGCAAAATCTGGTAGAGATCAAATTATTACGATGGTCGTAATTTGATTTAAGCTTTTAACATTTGGGTGGCCGTCATTCCGTTTCCGTTAAGATGGCTGCGATATAATACATGACACAGAGGTGCCCTTTGCTAGTGCTACCTCTGTACCAAATTTCGTTCAATTCGGTTTCACCGTGTTTGAATTGATAGGGGGAATCGATTTGCACACATACTTGACCACCATCTGCAAACTATTGGGCTGATGATCTTACAGATTGGTCAGAATATGCTTCCCACATAAAGAAATGTTGTTGCAAAATTTGGTAGAGACTAGATTATTAGGTTGGTCGTAATTACATTTTAGCTTTTAACATTTGGGTGGCCGCGATTACGTTTCCGTCAAGATGGCGGTGATATAAAATATGACACTGAGGTGCCCTTTGCTAGTGCTACCTCTGTACCAAATTTCGTTCCATTCGGTTTCACCGTGTTCGAATTGATTGGGGGAATCGAATTTCACACAAAGATGGCCGCCATCCGCAAATTTTAGGCTAATGACCTAATAGTTTGGTCAAAGGATGCTCCCTCCATAAAGGAATGTTGTTGCAAAATTTGGTAGAGATCGGATGATTAGGTTAATCGTAATTTGATTTAAGCTTTGTTTATTTGTGTGGCCGCCATTACGTTTCTGTCAAGATGGTGGCTATATAAAACATGACACTGAGGTGCCCTTTGCTAGTGTTACCTCTGTACCAAATTTCGTTCCATTCGGTTTCACCGTGTTTAAATTAATAGGGGGGATCGATTTTGACACAAAGATGGCCGCCATCCGCAAACTATTTGGCTAATGACCTATTAATTTGGTCAAAGGATGCTTCCTCCTTAAAGGTATGTTGTTCCAAAATTTGGTGGAGATCGGATGATTAGGTTAGTCATAATTTGATTTAAGCTTTGAACATTTGTGTGGCCGCCATTACGGTTCCGTCAAGATGGCGGCAATATAAAACATGACACTGAGGTGCCCTTTGCTAGTGTTACCTCTGTACCAAATTTCGTTCCATTCGGTTTCACCGTGTTCGAATTAATAGGGGGAATCGATTTTCACACAAGGATGGATGATGATGATGATAATTGTGGTTTTAAAGGGGCCTAACATCTAGGTCATCGGCCACTGATGGTTTGGTTGATCGTGAAGATGAAAATGAAAAGCGAACTTAAAACTAAAACTAACAACTAACCTACATACTAGAAGAAGAAATGGAAAACTAAAGGAGAATAAGGCAAATAAAGGACAGGAGGAAAAGAAATGCCCTCAACCCTCGAAGAAGGCGGATTGAGGGACTTGGAAGGAAGGAGAGCCATGAAAGGCAGATAGGAAAGTGAAAGAGGAGAGGGTCCGCCCCAAAGGTAAGGGACAAAAGGGGTAAACGGACCCAGCTCAGGAATCCCTCGGGGTCGCCAACTCCCGAACTCACCAGCCGTGAGCCCCTGAGGGTGTAGCATTATCTAGGGTGCACCTGAAGTGGTGGGGCTAGATACACCCTGCCTCCTTAAGGGCCTAGAGCACAAGGCAGGAGGTAAAAGGAAGAGAAAAAGAAGGCTGACCCCTCGCAGAAGGAGGGTATCAGAAAAGATGAGACAAGGGCCAATTAAGGCGGGAAAGGAAGAGACTCCCTAGGCCTCGGATACCCTAATACCGTCGGGGTCGGAAGAGAACAAGAGTTGACCGAGTGAGGTCGACAGGAAAGAAGACAGAGAGGAGCCCGGCACAAGTAAGTGGAAGCAATGCCGGACTCAGCTGGGGCCCCGTGGTCGCCAACCCACGCCCACTAGAAGTGAGCCCCTGGGGGATCTTTTATTATAAGCGGCATCGGTGGCGTAGCGGCTGTTTCCATGATCGCGGCTTCAAACCGAGCCGTAGTCATCAGATTTTTAAGAGCGTTAAAATCCTTCAATAAGCCTTCCTTCGGAGGGGAAGTAAAGCCCATGTCTTGGATTTATGGCATGAAAATGAACCTAGTAGTGTGTAGCTAAATTTGTGGGTTATATGGTGAGAAATGCTCTATCAAGTTCCAACGTCCACCGCTGGGTGTTGACAGTAGTGTCTGGTAGTCAGATTTGGAACTTCTTGAAATTCAACTTTCATTCATCTTCATTCATTTCATCTCTCATTAACTCCTCTCGCAAGGTTTGCGTCAGGAAGGGCATCCGAACGGAGAAACCCTCAGTCACGTGGAATTTTATCGCAACTCTTCCCCGACCCCGTCGGAAACGGGATTAATAAGGGGTAGACATACCAGGTGAGTCAGCCACCCCTTATAATATTGCTTTTATGCAGCACAACTAACGTGTATTATCAGGAAGGTCCATATTTCTGTGCTTGCATCCTTTAGGGTACTAATGAACAGTAAGCATATCCCGCAAACGATACTGAACCCTATTATTCCCCCACCCGATGTGACATAGATTGATAAAAAAAAGGTATTATAATTTTTCATGCATGTCATTTCGTTATTAGACTTAAATATAACATTTTGGATTTTAAATCTCGATTTGGGCTGAGGATACCTCATTGTAGGTCGAAACATGTACATATTATAAGAGATTATTTTGATTCATATATTGTTTGGCGTTTATTTTTAACAACTTTATAATTCAACCATCAATACGGATGTGTTTGTATTCTATAATAGTACATTATGCAACAAGCCTATAATGGCAATACTTAAGACACGAGTATGTTTATAAAACGAGCGAAGCCAGTTTTATAATATTCATACGCCGCGAGTTTTATAATATCAATACGAGTGTCTTCATTACCAATATACTGGGTGAGTTAGCCGTGGTCGTTACGGCATGGCTGCAGGCAGCCGCTCACATCCGGGAGGCGAGGAGGTTCGAATCCCCCCGCCGGCAACCTTGAAGATGGTATTCGGTGGTTTCCCATCTTCTTTCCAGGCAAATGCCGGGGTTGGTCCCTAACTATAGGCCACAGCCGCTACCTTCCAATTCCTCGTCCTTACATTCTAAACTTTCCTCCCCAGACAACACTCCACACGCGACGGTACTTGTAGCTCACCCAATGGGTGTCCGTCTAGAAGCAGCTACAAACTCTGACGAGCCGAACATGTCCTCAGACACTCCCGGCACTAAAAGCCATACGCTTAAAAAAAAACAATATAGGCGAATTGCATACGACTGTTTGATGATGATGATAATTGTTGTTTTAAGGGGCCTAACATCTAGGCTATCGGCCCCTAATGGTTTGGGTGATCGTGAAGATGATAATGAAAAGCGAACTTAAAACTAAAACTAACTAATAACCTACATACTAGAAGAAGAAATGGAAAACTAAAGGAGAATAAGGCAAATAAAGGACAGGAGGAAAAGAAATGCCCTCAACCCTCGAAGAAGGCGGATTGAGGGACTTGGAAGGAAGGAGAGCCATAAAAGGCAGATAGGAAAGTGAAAGAGGAGAGGGTCCGCCCCAAAAGTAAGGGACAAAAAGGGAAAACGGACCCAGCTCAGGAATCCCTCGGGGTCGCCAACTCCCGAACTCACCAGCCGTGAGCCCCTGAGGGTGTAGCATTATCTAGGGTGCACCAAAAGTGGTGGGGCTACATACACCCGGCCTCCTCGAGGGCCTTAAGCAGAAGGCAGGAGATAACATGAAAAGAAAAAGAAGGCTGACCCCTCGCAGAAGGAGGGAATCAGAAAAGATGAGACAAGGGCCAATTAAGGCGGGAAAGGAAGAGACTCCCTAGGCCTCGGATACCCTAATACCGTCGGGGTCGGAAGAGAACAAGAGTTGACCAAGGGAGGTCGACAGGAAAGAAGAAAGAGAGGAGCCGGCACAAGTAAGTGGAAGCAATGCCGGACTCAGCTGGGGCCCCGTGGTCGCCAACCCACAACCCACTAGATGTGAGCCCCTGGGGGGGCATACGACTGTTTATGTTCGACGATAATTATAACCATTTTATGTTCGAACATAAATATTCATAAATATCTGGCGAGATTTCGCCAGTCTCATGTACTGAACAGAGCGCATGGGACGCAGAGAATACCTTGTATTTGACCATGGCATCCTCAAATACCGCCACTATGACGCTAGTCACGCAGTGGCCGTGGAAGTCAGCGCAGGTGCGATGCTATCCTTACCTAATTGGTCACACAACTGTTTCTTGAGCTCTGATTGGTGGGAGAAACTGTTTCATAATGAAAAAAAGTGTTATAATGACCCCCATTATGATACAGTTTTCTGACATATAATATTTACATATCGACATCATCGAACATAAATAGTATAGTAACGCTTTGTTCGTGTTTGCGCATATTATGAGTTAATCTGATTTTCTGAAATTAAATTAAATTTACTATAAAAAACAAGATGTTCAGTAAAGAACATATAGCCTACTTTCTCCTAAATGCATGGGCATTGTTATAACTCTTTATCCTTTTCAAGGAGTATAATTGAATGTTGGTTGTAGTAGCTTATTGAAATACAACGTGCTATAGGGATATTAAACATTAATATGAGGTGCCCTTTGCTAGTGCTACCTCTGTAAAAAATTTCATTCAATTCGGTTTCGCCGTGTTTGAATTGATCTGGGGAATGGATTTGCACACATACATGGCCGCTATTTGCAAACTATTGGATGATGATGATGATGATAATTGTTGCTTTAAGGGGCCTAACATCTAGGTTATCGGCCCCTGATGGTTTGGGTGATCGTGAAGATGAAAATGAAAAGCGAACTTAAAACTAAAACTAATAACCTACATACTAGAAGAAGAAATGGAAAACTAATGGAGAATAAGGCAAATAAAAGGACAGAAGGAAAAGAAATGCCCTCAACACTCGGAGAAGGCGGATTGAGGGACTTGGAAGGAAGGAGAGCCATGAAAGGCATATAGGAAAGTGAAAGAGGAGAGGGTCCGCCCCAAAGGTAAGGGACAAAAGGGGAAAACGGACCCAGCTCAGGAATCCCTCGGGGTCGCCAACTCCCGAACTCACCAGCCATGAGCCCCTGAGGGTGTAGCATTATCTAGGGTGCACCAGAAGTGGTGGGGCTACATACACCATGCCTCCTTAAGGGCCTAGAGCACAAGGCAGGAGGTAAAAGGAAAAGAAAAAGAAGGCTGACCCCTCGCAGAAGGAGGGTATCAGAAAAGATGAGACGAGGGCCAATTAAGGCGGGAAAGGAAGAGACTCCCTAGGCCTCGGATACCCTAATACCATCGGGGTCCGAAGAGAACAAGAGTTGACCAAGTGAGGTCGACAGTAAAGAAGACGGAGAGTAGCCCGGCACAAGTAAGTGGAAGCAATGCCGGACTCAGCTGGGGCCCCGTGGTCGCCAACCCACGCCCACAAGATGTGAGCCCCTGGGGGACAAACTATTGGGCTGATGACCTTGTAGTCAGTCATAAGATGCTTTCCGCAAAAAGGCATGTTGTTGCAAAATCTGGTAGAGATCAAATTATTACGATGGTCGTAATTTGATTTAAGCTTTTAACATTTGGGTGGCCGTCATTCCGTTTCCGTTAAGATGGCTGCGATATAATACATGACACAGAGGTGCCGTTTGCTAGTGCTACCTCTGTACCAAATTTCGTTCAATTCGGTTTCACCGTGTTTGAATTGATAGGGGGAATCGATTTGCACACATACTTGGCCACCATCTGCAAACTATTGGGCTGATGATCTTGCAGATTGGTCAGAATATGCTTCCCACATAAAGAAATGTTGTTGCAAAATTTGGTAGAGACTAGATTATTAGGTTGGTCGTAATTACATTTTAGCTTTTAACATTTGGGTGGCCGCGATTACGTTTCCGTCAAGATGGCGGTGATATAAAATATGACACTGAGGTGCCCTTTGCTAGTGCTACCTCTGTACCAAATTTCGTTCCATTCGGTTTCACCGTGTTCGAATTGATAGGGGGAATCGATTTTCACACAAAGATGGCCGCCATCCGCAAATTTTAGGCTAATGACCTAATAGTTTGGTCAAAGGATGCTCCCTCCATAAAGTAATGTTGTTGCAATATTTGGTATAGATCGGATGATTAGGTTAATCGTAATTTGATTTAAGCTTTGAACATTTGTGTGGCCGCCATTACGTTTGTGTCAAGATGGTGGCGATATAAAACATGACACTGAGGTGCCCTTTGCTAGTGTTACCTCTGTACCAAATTTCGTTCCATTCGGTTTCACCGTGTTTAAATTAATAGGGGGAATCGATTTTGACACAAAGATGGCCGCCATCCGCAAACTATTTGGCTAATGACCTATTAATTTGGTCAAAGGATGCTTCCTCCTTAAAGGTATGTTGTTCCAAAATTTGGTGGAGATCGGATGATTAGGTTAGTCATAATTTGATTTAAGCTTTTAACATTTGTGTGGCCGCCATTACGTTTCCGTCAAGATGGCGGCGATATAAAACATGACACTGAGGTGTCCATTGCTAGTACTACCTCTGTACCAAATTTCGTTCCATTCGGTTTCACCGTGTTCGAATTAATAGGGGGAATCGATTTTCACACAAAGATGGCCGCCATCCGCAAACTATTAGGCTGATGAACTGTTCGTTTGGTCAAAGGATGCTCCCCCCATAAAGGTATGTTGTTGCAACATTTGGTAGAGATCGGATGATTAGGTTAGTCATAATTTGATTTAAGCTTTGAACATTTGTGTGGCCGCCATTATGTTTCCGTCAAGATGGCGTTGATATAAAACATGACACTGAGGTGTCCTTTGCTAGTGCTACCTTTGTACCAAATTTCGTTCAATTCGCGTTCACCGTGTTTGAATTGATAGGGGGTGACAGACATTCAGAGTACACACACTCACACACACACACACACAGACTCACACACACACATATACACACACACACAGACAGACACACTTTTTTCGCCCTGTGTTGATCTCATAAGTCTACTTTCATTTTTTGCAAAAATCGAAAGTAGGCTAATAGAAGTTAACTCTCCCGAAAATGAGATTACTTTCTCTGATATTAAAGGTACTTTTTCAGATTTTCTTTAAAATCAAGCCTACCTTTCCCGAAATTGAGATTGGAAACCTATAGTGTGTGCAATTGTATCAGGGTCAGGGATTAGTGACCCTTGACTTTAAGTAAGGTCCCGTCAGTTGCCGAGAAGAAAAGCGGGAGAAAACCACCTCCAGATAGCTGTTTACAACGCATGTTTCGAAATGCGCCTCATTCGGCTATTACCTACTATTCTAAAAGAGAACGGTGGGAATTGGGCAGATTTATTGCTACTTCTTCAGGGCCAAATGCCATGGCTCGTAAATTATGTTCGCAGCAGCGGCGTAGGCAATTACAGTCAGATATCGTATGTTTAACATTAGTATAAGGATTCGTCACGAACAAATTACTACAACTGTACATATACAACAACAACAACAACCCCTGGCACTATCCTGCCCGTGACGGGCTAAGGCCGACCAAGCGACCGCTGCCCAGCCATTTGGCCTGCAGATATTGGGGTGACGCGTGATCAGCGCGTCGGGTCCCCTCGGCCGTTAATCTTGGTATTCGTGATCGGGGCGCTGTCTCACTGTCAGACAGCTACTCAATTGTCGTCACGAGGCTGAGTGCACCCCGTTCCAACCCTCACGTCAGTTTTAAAATCCCTGACGGAGCCGGGGATCGAACCCGGGGCCTCCGGGCGAGAGGCAGGCGCGCTACCCCAACACCACGGGGCCGGCACAACTGTACATATAGGAAAGTCAAATGGACCATAGTGTCGAATATCAAGGGCGGGGAGATGGCGGGAGAGATCAAAATGAATAATAATGATGATGATGATGATGATGATGATGATGATAATGATGATAATTGTTGTTTTCAGGGGCCTAACATCTGGGTTATCGGCCCCTAATGGTTTGGGTGGTAGTGAAAGACCAGATGAGAAAATAAAAAATAAATAATACGTACAAAAAACTTACATACTAGAAGAAGAAATGGTAAGCAAATGAAGGATAAGGTAAATAAAGGACAGGAAGAAAAGAAATGCCCTCAACCCTCAAAGAATGTGGATTGAGGGACTTGGAAGGAAAGAGAGCCATGGAAGGCAGGTAGGAAAGGGAAAGAGGTGAGGGCCAGCCCCAAGGTCAGAGGAAAAGGGGAACAAAACGGACCCAGCAGAGGAATCCTCAGGGTTGCCAATTCCCAAACTCGCCAGTCGTGAGCCCTTGAGGGTGTAGCACTATCCTAGTTGCACCAGACGTTGTGGCGCTACATACCCCCTGCCTCCTTGAGGGCCTTGAGCAGAAGGCAGGAGATAACATGAAAAGATAAAGAAGGCTGACCCCTCGCAGAAGGAGGGTATCAGGAAAGATGAGACAAGGGCCAATTATGTCGGGAAAATGAAAGACTCCCTAGGCCTCGGATACCCTAATACCGTCGGAGTCGGAAGAGAACAAGAGTTGACCAAGAGAGGTCGACAGGAAAGAAGATGGAGAGGAGCCCGGCACAAGTAAGTGGAAGCAATGTCGGACTCAGTTGGGGCCCCGTGGTCACCAACCCACGTCCCACTAGAATGAGCCCCTGGGGGGAAATTAATAAATCTCTATTTTAGAGACATTATTTTACATTTACATGCAAGGTCCTTTGACAGGTTTCGGAAACGCTCAATGAATGGGCTAGTTATACAGAGAGAGCGCTAGAGACTATAATGGACATGACGCATGTTTGTCATCTTGGTTTTCTTTGGTTTAGTTTCCATTTTCTTTGGGAGAAGTGGGATACTTGCGAGAAGAATTAGGGGCGTGTATTAATCGAGGCGAAATATCTATCTCATCTGACCCTAATGAAGAGGAAAACTACTTGCTAGTAATACCAACAGACTTATTCGTAACTTATTCACTAGAAGAAGGAATACACAACATAAACAGCTATAAAGTTAAAAAAATCAGTCTTGAAACCTGGCCCCTCTTTATAATGGTGATGTTGCTTATTTTAGGGGCTGCGACATCGTGGTCATATAGCCCCGTGTATTTGGGTGTGTGTGCAAATTTGTGTGATAACCTGTGATATATTCATTATTGTACTGATGATGATAATAATTGTTTTAAGCGGCCTAACATGTAGGCCATCAGCCCATGATGGTTTGGGTGATCAATAAAAAGGAAGAATATGAAACTATAAGGAAAGCTAATTACAAACTTACATCTAAAACTATCTACAACTTACACGCTAGAATAAAATAGAAGAGCAAGGGGAATTAAATGCCCTCAACCCTCCAAGAAAGAGGATTGAGGGACTTAGAAACAAGGAGAGCCACGAAAAGCAGACAGGAAAGGGGAAAGTGGAGATGATGATGACGAATGTGGGATCAGGAAAGATGAGAGAAGGGCCAATTAAGGCGGGAAAGGAAGAGACTCCCTAGGCCTCGGATACCCTTGTACTACCGTCGCTAAAGCGCAGAGTTAGGCTATGGGACCAAGCTCTCTGCTGACTTCGTAGACGCGTGGTTTGGGCCCCACCGTCAGCCATCCATGAAATGGTTTTCCATGGTTTCTCATTTTCAACTCCAGGCAAATGCTGGGACGATACCTTCTAACAGGCCACGGTCGCTTCCTTCCACAACCTTGCTCACGTCCACCCATTCATCTTATCTCTCATTCCGACGCACAGTACGCCACGGGCGTCGACTAGAAAGACCATCACTCAGCCTCTCAGGAGGCCACACGATAAATAAAAACCCTAATACCGTCGGGGTCGGAAGAGAATAAGAGTTGACCAAGAGAGATCTACAGGAAAGAGGACGGAGAGGAGCCTGGCAGAAGCTAAGTGGAAACAATGCCGGACTTAGCTGGTGTTTATTGGTTGCCAACCCACATCCCACTAGTAGTGAGCCCCTGGGGGGAGAGAGGGGGGGGGGGGTTGTCGAAGTGTGTGTATTTGTAAATTGGGAATAAGATTGGGAAGGAGGTGGTCATAGACTTAAGTTAGGAACCATGTCAGCATTCGGCTGGGTTAGAAGGGTGGGAGATGGGGGAACTGCGGAAATCTACTTTTAGGATCGCTGAGGTGGGAACTGAACCCTCCTCTTCTCAGGGGCATATGACCACGCTGCTCCGCGCCTTTAAACCCCAATAACTGACTCATCTTCTCAGTTTTTCTTCACGAGGCTGAGTGCACCCTTATCCAGCTCTCACACCAGAATTTAAAATTTACTGTCAGATACGAGAATCGTACCCGGGCATACAAGAACACTAGCCACTACTCCGCGAGGTGATTGACATAATGTTATCCTACGTCTATTTATCTTAAATTAATGAAAAATCAATTGGAATGTGATATGGAGTTTCATTCAATTTCATTTTTTTTTAAATATCGTTTAGATGTTGGTTGGTTGGTTCCTCAGTTTAGGGGCTGCGACAACGCGGTCATGTAGCCCCGTGTACTTTGGGTGTGCGTAGAATCTGTCTGATAACCGGTGTTAATTGTGATGGCTGTATTCGTGGGTGTATCTGTTTTTATTATTCAAGTAAGGACTGCAACTTTCAATTTTTCAAATACAGTAGTTCCTACTTTTGCCGCCAAACGCCACCGTCAACGACTACTAGGCCTAGTTCAGAACGTAGCTACTAGACGCCACCGCAGTCGGCTCTTGGCAAAGAACGTAGAAACCTAAGAGCGTTGTTTACATTCCTAACCTATACAATTTAACTTCACACAGGTGTAAATAGTGGAAGGTTCGTTAACATGCCATAAATCTATGACATGAGACCGCCGCCTTTACTTCCCCTCCGAAGGAAGGCATACTGAGGGATTTTAACGCTCTTAAAAAAATCCGACATGTACTATATATCACCTCAGAGATAAATGTCATGGTTCACAACATTCGTATCATATTTTAGGAAATAGAATTATGATGTTGATGATGATAACTGGTGTTTTAGGGTGCCTAAAATGTTGGTTATCAGCCCCTAATGGTTTGATATAAAAATAAAATGACAAATATAAAATAGTAGTCTTGCGCATAATAGTTTGCGGCTGGGAGCGATCAGTTATGTCGCAGCTCCTTGGCGAACTAGTTCGCTCTTTTAGTTCGTTAGCTCCCATCTCGAATTCTCTGTAAGACAGATCGTTCACTCGCCTTGCTACTGCCACTGCACGCGCTCTTTGTTATAGCAGTCTGTCACCACTGATTACTAGTCACCACTGATTGCTTATTCACATTGCTCTCGTTTCAAGCAATACTGTAGGCTACTGTAACAGTTACTATGCCGCTGCACGTGCAGTTCGTGTATTAGATATTGACATGTTGCGTGTGTAGTAATGTGTTTTACATTTTGATATTCGAAGATAAGAAAATACAAAAATATGAGTATTAAACCATTAGTGAAACTCCTTATTCCTTCCTTATTTCCTTTTATTCCTTGTAGGAACATAGTGTAGCTACAAACTTCTTCCATCTCACTCTATTGTTGGCCATCCTTGTAATTAGGGTTAATGTCTTTCCTTCTGAGAAAACTTCTCTTTCTATTGTTTATAAAGCCAAAAGTCATCATTTGTTTATCATTAGTGAAATACCGGCACCGTACCTAAAAGAAAAACAGTATGGACGATGTGTTCGTAGAAGTATACACTTATTATTCTCTTTATTTTTCCTCGCGTGGGGCCGATAACCTAGATGTTAGGCCCCTTAAAACAACAAGTATCATCATCATTCTTCGCGTATATCGGCGCGTCACCATCCGATTCCATTTCCTACTTGTCACTAGGTGATAAGACGTACCTCCCCTCCCTCCCCCCGCAAATTTCGTTTCATTTCTTACTTGCTTCGTGATATTCATTATTTGGCTGCTCTGCAACCGTTGGGTGCATTATCTTTATGGCATAAATGGGAGGAATAGTTTTCTGTAAGTTTTTGTCCATAGAAGTTCGCTTTTCTTTGTGAATCATCATCATCATAATGTTCATTTCTTAAAAACAGGTAAAAAGTAGTTATATCACCACGTATCGTCAAAAATAAATATCAACCAGTTCATTAAAATTGTAGTGTTAATCCAGTTCACCAATTTTCTAAATAATTGGACATATTTTCAAATAATTCGAAATGACTAAGTTAAATAAAACTGTGGAATTATCTCCACATCTAAATAAGTTAACTATCAGGAACTTCAATTTATGAACCGCCACTGTATTACATTACAAATATAAGATTGTTATTACCTATTAGCGTGTTAGCACTAGTAGTGTGTTATACTGTTATTATAATAAACCAACATTGAACTTTCGCCACGCCGCGCCAAAACTTGACAATCTTGCCATTAACGATAGATACACTCAATCAACTGAACTGACTGAACGAAACAAAGCGCGTGTGATTGTGCAATGAGTGGTGACGTGACGAGCTGATGAGCTACGGCGGACCGGCGCTCTCGCGCTGTTAGAAGTCGGTCAGTGGACTTCAGATCGAACGAACTAACAAGCGAGGGATCTAGGAACTAGTTCGGTAGTTCGTCTGTGGGACCCGCTCTTCCGAACTAGTTCGTTTGCGAACTACACATGACTATAAAATAGCCCACAGCCAAGGATGAAAACGAATATAATAATAATAATAATAATAATAATATCGTATGGCCTCGGATGTCGGGTGCAAGCTTTGTTATTAGACACCCAGAGGGCAGCTTGCATGTCGAATTTCGTCGTTCCTTGGAGCGCTATGAAAGTCAAGGAGGTTAGAAAGGCTATCTAAGATCCTTGACACTATAGCGCTTTCTAGTAGAGAATGGAGGAACGTTGTGCTGGTGGAAAATCCCGAGATTACTTTTGCCTTTATGAACACGGCCTACTGAATTCAAATGGGTTCTTTGACATGCCAACATCGTATGACATGCGTGTCGTATTTTTGCCGCCTTTCAAATAAAAAATAATCGAGGATGGTAGATGAACAATAAATCAAATAAGGCTTATTGAACAATAGAAGTAGATATGATCACAATAAAAACCTAAAGCAGACTAAACCTAAACTATATTAAAACTATAAATAGTAACCACTCTCCCTCATGAACCGGATGACGAGGTCTGCTGACAGCCCATCATCGCGTACAACAAAGGAGAGGGTGTTAGGCAATTTGAGTGTTCTTTGCAGATCGTCCTGGTCCACACACTCCAAGAGGGTGTGTGCAACGGTGAGCACTAATGATATGCGCGATAGCGAATAATGCGGATGAAATGAACCTAATTCTAAAATTATTTCTGTCTACAAACTTATAACTAACAAACTAAAAGAAGAAATGGAAACAATAGGAAAAATATAAAATATATGATAAGAAGAAAAGCCATGAAAGGAAGACAGGAAAGGGGAAACAGGAGAGTGTCCACCCAAAGTGAATGGAAGAAGGGAAAAACCAGACCCAGCTTAGGATTCCCTCGGGGGTTGCCAAATCCCAAGCTGAACATCCGTGAGGATTTGAGGGTGTAGCACACTATCCAGTGTGCATCATAAGTGGTGGGGCTACGCACACCCTTTCTACTTCAGGACCTTGAGCGGAAGGCAGGAGATACATGAAAGGAAAAACATGAGGTCTGACCTCTCGAAAAATGAAGGATCATGAAAGATGAGACAAGGGCCAATACAGGTGGGAAAGGGATAGACTTCCTGGGTCTTGGACACCGTAATACCGTCGCGGTCAGGAAATAAGAAGTGTTGACCAAGGAAGGTCGACAGGAAGGAAGACAAAAAAGGAGCCCGGAACAATTAAGTGGAAGCAATGCCGGAGTCAGCTGGAGTACCCTGGTCACCAATTTACGTCCCTCTAGTCGTTAGCTCCTACGGCGGCGGAGTGTGGAACATGTGGGGGAAATACTACGCTCACGATAGCCGCTGTAAGTGCTGTGATTTGAAGCTCCGAACTTGCTGCAGCTACCCTCACGGCCGTGGTGCACGACTTCATGAGCACGGCTACGCCACGAGGTAATTATGTAATTGATAGTTCTTCTGAAAAATGAAGACTGAGGGACTTGGGGAGAAGTAGAGTCAGGTAAGACAGATAGGAAAGGGAAAGAAGAATTGGAAGGGCAATGGAAAAGAAAGGAAAATGACACAGCTCAGGAATACCTCGAGGTCTCCAAAATTTCAGTTAATTTAACTTAGCCACAATGAAGTATCCCATCTTTCAACACAACAGCTTAATAGGTAGTTATATCACAACATCCAAGTGGAATTACCATTCATCTCACGAAGGACAGGTACGAGTTGTGTTTGGTATTCAAGAAGAGGATGGGTCCAGTCGTACCCTTAAGTCAGTCTCATGTCTCGGCTACTGGTTTCATGCTAACTCTCCCTAGCCGTCTGCTTGAATCAGCATGACACTTCAACTCACCATGACCGATTAATGTTGATTGTTGCTTTAAGGCTATCTGCCTGCAATGGTTTGGGTGATAGCGAGAAATGTTAATGAAATGAACTTACTACTACTGATACAACTACTTTTATTTACATTAGCTTACACAATAGAAGAAGAAGAAGAAGAAGAAAGGAAAAATAAAAGGAGATGAGGAAATAAAATATCCGGAGATAGAAAAATGCTATCAACCCTCAAATAATGAGGTTTGAGGGCTTTGGATGGAGGTAGAGCCATGAGATGCAGTTAGTTATTGAGATTTTAAGGGGTGGAACTACGAGGTCATCTGCCCCACTTAACACAGATTAAAGTATACAAATTTATAATAAAATTAAGAATTTAGAGGTGGACACCTAAATATGAAAAGATCGAAAATTAATAAACAGAAAGTTAAATAAAACTAATAATTATAATAACAAACAAAAATTTTGGAAAAAAACAAAAAAATCAGAATTCAAAAAAGAACAAGTCTTTGAGTCAATGTACACTGGAAAATTTAGATTGCTGGCCCTAACCCACTCTCACTTATAAAGCTGATGACGAGATCAGCAGTCACCGCGTCATCGGCTAATATAAGTTTGAGTGCCAATTGCAAACCAAGGTTTCTTCGTAAGTCAGCAAGATCCACACACTCGGTTAAAATGTGGGCCACGGGTAATAGGGTTTTAGACGGAGGTAGAGCCATGAGAGGCAGATAGGAAAAGGAAAGGGAAAGAAGGGAGGGACCGCACCAATATCAGGAAATAAGACTGAGAGAAGCTTGCCATAAGTATCTGGAAGCAATGCCGGAATCAGCTGGACTCCCGTGGTCTCCAACCTACGTCCCACTAGTTGTGAGCCCGAGGGGGAATTAGAAGAGGGTCCGTCAGAGAGGCAATGAGAAAAGGGGACAAACCGGACCCAGCTCAGGATTCGCTCGTGGTGTCAACATCCAAACTCACCAGCCGTGAGCCCCTGTGAGTGTTCCACCATCCAGGGTGTACCATGAGTGATGGTGCTACATACACCCTACTTCCTTGAGCAGAAAGCAAGAGATACAGTGAAAAGGAAAGAACCGACCCCTCGACGGTTGAGGGTATCAGCAAAGATGGGACAACGACCAATTAAGGCGGGAATGTGAAAGACTCCCTTGGCCTCGAATACCCTACTACCGTCGGGGTCGGAAGAAAACAAGAGGTGACCAAGGGAGGTCGACAGGAAAACTGAAGGAGACAAGCCAGGGACAAGTTAGTGGAAGAAATACTAGGCTCATCTGGGGTCCTGTTGCCACCAACCCACGTCCCTCATGCTTTGAAATCCTGGGGGAACATTATGATAATATTTTAACGGAATAAATTGTAGCCTATTTCTATACTTCTAGTATATTTGTTACTGTGTATATCGTATTGTTACGAATGCTAGACAGCTTCGTCGCCCCGCGCGTGACTCAGGCCGCCCCAGGCTATCCTGACTGTGTGTCACCAGCGATTTGCGCAACATTGAAGACAGGCAGTACAAAGAGACCGTGTCGAATACTCGTGGCCCTACTGGTGTTGGAATTCTCGAGAAGGTGTGAACCCTGGTCAATTCTGGAAACATCCATCGAGTCACCAGCCTCGCTATATAAAGCGGCCTCACCAGCGAGGGACGAACAGTGTTTTTGTGCGAGTGCGACAATAGTTGGTGACGTGCGAAATTCCGAAACCCAAGTGAGGCTATTGCAGTGCGGTGAAGTGCTGTGTGGATTGCGAAACGCAGTGGACTGTTTTCCTAGCCTGCGGACGGCGAGACAGTGTACATTCAGAACAAGTGAGTGTGGCTTGTTTACTTGAGGGAGAGTGCCGTTACTTCTAGTCGAAGACACGGGACTCATTAGTGAAAAGGAGGTGAGTGAACTCCATAAGGGAGGAACCTGAGACTGCCCATTGGTTTCCAAGTGTTTATGGTGTACTGTAACTTATTTCTGACCTGCAATAAACCTAACATTTCTTTAAAGAAACAATTGTGTTGTGCTTTACCCACCGTAATCCAGTTAACGAACTTGCCACTAGGGGCAACACGCAACAGTATGTAGGGCGAAACTGTAAAGGATGTCTCTTCAGCTCAAGTATAGCCGTGCAAATCATAAATATATTTGGAATGTAACTTATTTGAAGTTCCGGGTCAACTGCTCCAAATCTAGGCCCACAATACAATTATAATATATACTACTTCAGTCACCACAATACAACTTGTAATATGACACACGCCATACTAAAAGGAGCTGCTAATGGATATGTCTCTAGCTTATAAACTGAATCAACTAAAACAGGAGCAAGCATTTACACGTATTGAAATGCAGAATGTCGTATACACTGAATTTGTGTGACAGCTGTCGATTTTACGCCAGCTCGCATGTCTGACACGCGTCACAAACTCACACACAACGAACTTGTTCACATACAAAATGTTGACCTCTTCTGCGTCAGTCCACTACAAAGTGCGACTTATCTCTCCAGAAGCAGGATGATAATCTGTAACTGTTGTTTTACGGGGCCTACCATACTGGTTGTCTACCATTAATGGTTTAAGTTATATCAAAACAACATGTTCAGTAAAGAACATATAGCCTACTTTCTCCTAAATGCATGGGTATTGTTATAACTCTTTGTCCTTTCCAAGGAGTATAATTGAATGTTGGTTGTAGTAGCTTGTTGAAATACAACGTGTTATACGGATATTAAACATGAATATTAGGTACCCTTTGTTAGTGCTACCTCTGTACAAAATTTCATTCAATTCGGTTTCACCTTCTTTGAATTGATATGGTGAATCGATTTGCACACATACATGGCCGCTATCTGCAAACTATTGAGCTGATGACCTTGTAGTTCAGTCAAACGATGCTTGGCACAAAAAGGAATGTTGTTGCAAAATTTGGTAGAGATCATATAATTAGGTTGGTCGTAATTTAATTTAAGCTTTTAACATTTGCGTGGCCACCATTCCGTTTCCGTCAAGATGGTGGCGATATAAAACATCACCCTGAGTTGCCCTTTGCTAGTGCTACATCTGTACCAAATTTCTTTCAATTCGTTTTTACCGTGTTTGAATTGATAGGGGGAATCGATTTGCACACATACATGGCCGCCATATGCAAACTATTGGAATGATGACCTTGTAGCTTGGTCAAAGAACGCTCATCACATAAAGGTACGTTGTTGCAAAATTTGGTAGAGATCAGATGATTAGGGTGGTCGTAAATTGATTTAAGCTTTTAACATTTGGGTGGCCGCCATTACGTTTCCATCAAGATGGCGGCGATATAAAACATGACACTGAGTTGCTCTTTGTTAGTTCTACCACTGTACCAAATTTAGTTCAATTCGGTTTCACCATGTTTGAATAGATACATTGCACACATACATGGCCGCCATCCGCAAATTATTGGGCTGATGACCTTGTAGTTAGGTGAAAAGATTCTTCGTACATGAAGGTATAATGTTGCAAAATTTGGTAGAGATCATATAATTAAGTTGGTCGTTAATTTGATTTAAGCTTTCAACATTTGGGTGGCCACCATTACGTTTTCGCTGAGATGGCGGCGATATAAAACATGACACTGAGGTGCCCTTTGCTATTGCTACCTCTGTACCAAATTTACTTCAATTGCTTTCACCGTGTTCGAATTGATAGGAGGGGCCAGACATTCAGAGTACACACACTTACACACAGACGCTCTCTCTCACACACACACACACACACACACACACACACACACACAGACAGACACACACTTTTTCGCCCTGTGTTGATCTCATAAGTCTACTTTCATTTTTTTTTTGCAAAAATCGAAAGTAGGCTAAAAAAGGATGAAATGAAAAACTAGAACTTGATCTACTAACATACAAATAACTTGCGCACTAGGAATATATTCAAGTAATAATAAAAATAAACCTATAATGGAAATATGAGACCGGGAAAGGAAACGCCCTAAACCTCAACACTCGATAAATGAGTTTTGTGACACTACGAATAAAGTTGACCCATGAAAGGCAGATAGGAAAGAGAAAGAAGAGAGGGTCCACCCCAAAAGAAAGGCAGAAACCGGACCCAGCTCAGTAATCCTTGGGGCCGCCAACTGGTGCATTCTTGGAATACACGGTACCTGAGATTATAATTTTGAATGCTTTTGCACGTTCTTTCCTTCCTTTTTGTCAAACACCAACAGTGATCATCTGTTTTCTCCTTGATGGGAAAATCTCTTACGTCTTCATAAGTATGTTTCAGATATATAACTTCTGTGACCCACCTAGCGTCATCTAGTAGCGAACCTCTGAAGCTACTCAATTCCTCATCGTGCAAGAGGACTTACATATCCATCTGGCCACCAGATCTTGTTACTATCGTCAGCTATTTTCTCCTTGAGCAAGAGGACTACGTCTACTGTTTCACTCACCATGCTGCGCTAATATCGCCTACTATCAATTCTTAGAAGACCATCCATCAAGAAGAAAATTTATTTTTGATAAGTTGGTTATGCTGATATGTATACCTTTTGTTTCCTACCCCCACTCTCTCCCCTTCCTAGGACCTTCCGTGCTTCGTTGAGCAAGTCTCACTTCTCAGTCGGCAGTTGAAGCAATCAGTTAGGGCTCAACCAGAGCTAGCCTCCTGACCTAACGAGGCATTTTCTAAATTCCACGCCATGTTGGAACTCTAAGCATCAGTGAGGAACTTCACTTTGACATGCAACAAAGATAAGTACCTTCTTCAAGTTTTAACCTCATCTTCATGGTTTTAACTTCTACGTGTTTTTAATGATACTTTTATAGACAGTGTGAAAGTATTTATTTTGGGGCAATAATCATTCTTCGTGGGATTTGCCATGTTGAGCTTTCGCTTGTATAAGCCGACCTTACCATAAAGAGCTTTTATTAAGCTATTCAAATGAGAAATCCTCTCACTACGTGGGATATTATCTAATTACCCGCTGTCTATAATTAAACAAGCTAGTTCCTCCGCTGGATTTACATTAGCCCCATTTTACTGCTAAGATTGTTCTGGAACCTTCCAGATTCTGTACTCGATCTACAAGTCCTGCCGTCATGCATTTCTCACGTACTTGTGAGAATTCTGTTTAAAATTGAATTATCTTACTTCTAAATTACTACATAGTGAAGTTTCGTCCACCGCGGGAATTTTCTATAGCGCATTTAATTGTAACTTACAACTTTCTCAAGAAATAGACTCTCACTTATCTAGTGAAACCAGTTATTTTCATAATTGCAATAACTTTCTTTTCCATAAACTTTGTGTCTCCGCAGTGAACTTTTCATATGTTTCAATGAACTATAGTGAAAACCAGTGCTTGCTCAACTTTTCTACCGTGTCGCGATCGTCCGTTTATATTCAAATAAGGCCATGAACATTTTCCTTAATTCCCATTTCTCTTTCCTAAACCTCTCACTAACAATCTGCAATAAACTTTTAATCTAGGTCTGTTCCATTAAGGTGTCATTCCAAGAAGTGCCCTTCCATTTTGTTGGTTTATCATTAAGTAACTCTGCATAATTACGTGTCTAGTACACGTTTCAAACTTACATTGTTCCTCCCTTCAAAGGCAGGGAAAACAATTCTCTCAACTCTTGAGTGAGTTATTTTTTGGTCTCGCTAAATGAAAACTGCCTCATTTAACTTGCGAGTCTTATTCAAAGTATAAGAGGTCTAGAACCTTCCTTTTGATTAACTTTTCAGGTTCACAGTAAGTGACCTGCTCTCTTTGTATAAATCTCACAAAGTAATTCTGTTTAAATATAAGAAGTTGTAGGAACTTCTATCTTATTTTTCACGTTGTTATTATTGTTATTTTCAAAGTTGTCACTTTCTCTAGAACATTCTCTCCTGAATTTCTTAAGGTGCACTTTTTGTACTCCAATTCACGTTCAAGCTTTAATTATTTCATTGCTCATTTGTTTAAATCTTATAAAGATTTTAGAAACATGTAAGGTTTGAAACCTTGTAAATTGTCAATTGCCTGGAGCAACCGTTTAATGTTGAGAGGTCTGCGACCCTATTTGTTAAAAAGTTCAAATGAACTATGTTTATCCAAATTATATTACATGCTTGTTAATTCCCTCAAACTTCTTTGCATTGTTTAATAAATTAAATATTTGTTTTTGGATTCATCATTTCTCTGATACTACAGTTAGGCAGGATCCTGGCTTTCCTAGCCCTCCCTAGGTTTATGCCCTCGTTCACACTCAATAAAGCTTTTACTATTTGTCTGGCCAGACCATCACCCTTCCCTATAGTACTTTCATTCGTGCTTGGGAGGAAACACACTAAAGCCTCTCTCTGGCAAACTGCCCAAGTCTTAGCTGCGGCTCCCGTTAGCCTCGACCAAGCTCGTACCTACTTTAGGTATCGAGGTGTTAATTTTCAGTGGCAACTGCCTCTAAAGGTATTTAAAGTTGAACTCATTAATTTTGTGGGACTCTCCTCCTATTTTTCTATCCTTTTTCTCCAATCCCATATCTACTTCCTTCTCTTAATCATCTTCCCTTGGTGGGTGGGTTATTCCTCAGCCTATAATCTACCCAAAGATTGGTACCAGAAACCCGGGAGAGTCCATTTGCTATGTCCATTGTTTGTCAAGTGTCATTTGACAATACTTTGCAAAGTATTAACATCTGCTTTGGATTTTTCAGCTATACCTACGTCGTGCAAAGCCTGTGAACGGGAAAGAGGCCGCTCCTGTCTCCTTTGGCGTGTCCTGTTCTTTATACCCATTTGCTGCTGCCAGCTTGACAGCATCTCCAAGGTTCTACAGCTTCGTGAGTTGTATTTCAATTTATTCTTTTTGTCATGGCTCCTACTGAAAAAGATGAAACTCTCATTGCTAGACGTTCTTCTTATAAAGGGCAACTCACTAGATTCCGAAATTTCATCAGCAAATTAAATCCCGCCGAGTGTGATTTAGACATCTTGACTCATCGCCTTAAGTTGTACGAACGGTCTTATGATTATTATGACCAAATTCAAACCGAGATTGAATCCGCTTGTCCAGACCTTCAATCGGATCGGGACGAGGTCGAACCCTTGTACTTTGAAGGAATTGCAAAGGCCCACCAACTGATCCGCAATATCTCAGAACCGGACACTAGGGTCATCAATCCGGCCCAGCTAGCACCCGCTTCAGTTCACAAGAACAAACCGAAACCGTTACTTCCCAAGATAAGCCTACCGCACTTCTCAGGCAAGGAAGGTGAATGGTATTCTTTTTACGAACTTTACTGCTCCCTAATTCATGAAAACATCGAGATCCCAGACATACATAAATTTTACTTCCTCCGCACTTCTTTGGAATCTGAGGCCTTGGCCTTGGTGGAGTCACTGCCTTTAAGCGCAGACAACTACCACATCGCCTTTAATCTCCTTAAAGAGAGATATGGCAATTTATGTTTGAGTGTCGCTCGACACATCCGTTGTTTGTTCAACTTACCAGCCGTCAAACCTAATGACGTCACATCTTTAAGAGACCTCTTAGACTCTATGCAGTTAAATGTCAGAGCGTTATACCAACTAAAACAGCCTGTCCAAACATGGGACACCATACTTATTCACCTAGCTACATCAAGATTCGATTTTTCGACACTGAAGGCCTGGGAGATCGAACTCGCCTGCACAGTCGATGTCAATTCCTTACAGCACTCGCATTTCAGTGCGAAAAAGTCGAAACGAATCCTCAGTGTCAAATTTTTGAAAAAAAACTTGCTTCTTCAAAGGGACATCAGCCCCCATTTGTCGAAAACAAACAAACCCGTTCTTCTTTCAATCATTCAAGAGAAGATATCAGGCCGCTTAACAAATCGTTAAAATGCACGCTCTGTAAAAAGCTTCACACATTGTATTCGTGCAAATCCTTTAAAGAATTGTCTGTCGAAGATCGAAGGAAGTTTGTCTTGAATAGCAAACATTGTTTCAACTGCTTGTCACCTAAGCATTCTTCTTCGAACTGTACGTCATCAAATCTCTGTTTCCATTGTAAAAAACTGCATCATTCCTTATTGCACGTTCACGATAAATCGAGGTCATCAGCACCCGCCTCTTCAAGCTCCATGCAGAGCAGCTCCGAACAAACTAATGCTTCTTCCTGCATTTCCAACGCCGAAACTTTTCATAGTGCGCAAACCCTGTTGACCACTGTACAATTTGAAATCCAAGATAAATTTGGAAATTGGTTACGAACCCGTGGTCTTCTCGATTCCGCTTCAACTCATAACTTTGTTTCGCAATCGTTGATTAAAAAACTAGGTCTTTCGTCATCGCCTACTTCTATCAATGTGACCGGCATTGACAATTTGAAAACTCAAGTTTTGCAGTCTTCAAAATTGAAAATCAGAGACGTTTGTCAAAGAAACACCAATCTTAATATAAACTGTCTCATTCTTACCAGTATTGGCAAGGACACTCCAAGTCACTCTATTAATACCTCCGGATTAAAGATTCCTTCGCACTTAAGGTTAGCCGATCCTCAGTTTAATGCTCAAGGTCCCATTGATGTGCTTTTCAGTGCCAATGTTTTTTGGAAATGCCTTCGCAAACAAACACGCAAGTTATCTTCAACCGTGGTCGCCAGAGACACCGATTTTGGTTGGGTTATTACTGGTGAAATTCAATATCCCAGTGTTCAAACCAAAGCGCAATGTCATTTCGTTACGGCTGACATAAATCCCATTTCTGAAAAAGAGAACGCTCATGTTTCAGATCTCAATATTTTTGAAAAACACTTGTCGAAACGATGTCTTATCGTGAACAACTACACTACCTCTGTAAGTTGTTTAAATGGTTTTTCCTTCTTCCCGCACAAGATGGCCATTCAAGTTCGCCTTGCTTTGTGTTACTTCGTCTACCTTCTTATGTCATTTTTTATAGCAGTTAATTGCTTAAACTTTTTCTCGAAAACTATCTTCCCCTTGTGTAAAACCATGGCTATCAGTCACCATCACTTTGCTGTACGCTATGTTTCACTTCTTTCGTTATTTAGAAGGATGGCCACGGCCGGCTCCTCCCCCCTTCCTCACAATTGGAAGTCGCTTTTGAAACCGCTTGAAAATCTGAATTCTATAGCATCTAGAATAACTATTCTTATGCACAACCTTCTTCTCAATGTCCCAGCTTGTCTTCTTTGCTCGGATGAATTAAGCTTCTTTCTGTTGAAAATTGTCCGATTTCGTGATCCTCTCAATTATGCGAAATTGATTTCCTACTTTATTTCATATAGCTTTAAATTGTTTGTTCACGTCCAAGTTACGATTGACTGCATTCCGTTCAACCTGAATATCTGCTTTAAGTTACAGCTGATTCAACAAATGTTATTTGTGTACCTTGAACTGCTTGTTTGTCAGACTTGTTTGTATACTAGTCTGAGGAAGGCCAAGTTGTTGTTTATTTCCTGTACGCTTGACACAGTTCAAAGCAAGTTTCTCTTATCTCAACTTTGGCTGATTGCCAAGCATTGTCTGGCGAGTTGCTACTACAAGTACAGAAGTCGCTCACCTACTTCCCAAAATAAACTTGTTCTAGTTAAGGACTCTTTCAGCTATTTATATGTCTTATCTCGTTGTACTATGTGTGTCAAGGCCGTGCTTGTTTACGTCTCTCACTTACTCATGCTCGTATTCTATAACTGCTTCAATCCCTGTTTCAAAACTTCGTTGCGTATTTCTCACGCGCTCATGTATTTCACTTTGCTTGCATATTTTGCGATCTTAATGCTCATTGATGAACAAACTTGTTTTTTCTCGTCGTCACATTCGATGTGTTTTTGTATTCATACTTGTCATGTCCCGTTTTTCGCTGACTTAAGTATTTTTCTGAGTAAACCCTTTGATACTCATTATGACTTAAGGTCATTGTTTATGGCTACTAGTTTGTTACCTATGGCGTTCTTGCTTTCTACTCACATAGTTCCTTTGTTTATTTGGTATATTCTTGTCCTGAATAGATGTACTTATTTCTATACGCTTTGTTTAAACCTGTTAATTCTCCTTTTGCATTGTATCGCAATCTTTACTAGTGCTTTATTTCCCTCAGCTTCTAGTTATTTTGTGATTGAAAGTGTTGATAATTCTCGCCGTTTAACTCCGCTTTCCAATGACCCTGATAACCTCCTTCCACTTACACCTGGTCGCTTCTTTACACGCCCTTCTCTCTCTGCCCCTCTTCCCCTTCCCAATTCTTTCAGGGATTTTGATTTACCTATTGTTTGGCGTAAACTTGAAGCCCTCCGTAATTCTTTTTGGAAGAGATGGAACTTGGAATATTTAACTTCCTTGCAACGGAGGCAGAAGTGGTTTCTTTCCAGTCCCGACATTAAGGTGGGGGACTTGGTCTTAGTTAGGGATGTTTCACCCCCCCTAGTCTGGCCTTTTGGAAAAGTGACCGAGTGTTACCCTGGAGGAGATAGGAGAGTCAGGGTATTCAGAGTCTTGACTACTAATGGTCAGATCACAAGACTACTTTTCGACAATTGTTTATTACTGTACTTGTTTTTCTTGCTCGCTGTTGGTGTCTGCCCCTCCCAGTATGGTGCATTCTTGGAATACACGGTACCTGAGATTATAATTTTGAATGCTTTTGCACGTTCTTTCCTTCCTTTTTGTCAAACACCAACAGTGATCATCTGTTTTCTCCTTGATGGGCAAATCTCTTACGTCTTCATAAGTATGTTTCAGATATATAACTTCTGTGACCCACCTAGCGTCATCTAGTAGCGAACCTCTGAAGCTACTCAATTCCTCATCGTGCAAGAGGACTTATATATCCATCTGGCCACCAGATCTTGTTACTATCGTCAGCTATTTTCTCCTTGAGCAAGAGGACTACGTCTACTGTTTCACTCACCATGCTGCGCTAATATCGCCTACTATCAATTCTTAGAAGACCATCCATCAAGAAGAAAATTTATTTTTGATAAGTTGGTTATGCTGATATGTATACCTTTTGTTTCCTACCCCCACTCTCTCCCCTTCCTAGGACCTTCCGTGCTTCGTTGAGCAAGTCTCACTTCTCAGTCGGCAGTTGAAGCAATCAGTTAGGGCTCAACCAGAGCTAGCCTCCTGACCTAACGAGGCATTTTCTAAATTCCACGCCATGTTGGAACTCTAAGCATCAGTGAGGAACTTCACTTCGACATGCAACAAAGATAAGTACCTTCTTCAAGTTTTAACCTCATCTTCATGGTTTTAACTTCTACGTGTTTTTAATGATACTTTTATAGACAGTGTGAAAGTATTTATTTTGGGGCAATAATCATTCTTCGTGGGATTTGCCATGTTGAGCTTTCGCTTGTATAAGCCGACCTTACCATAAAGAGCTTTTATTAAGCTATTCAAATGAGAAATCCTCTCACTACGTGGGATATTATCTAATTACCCGCTGTCTATAATTAAACAAGCTAGTTCCTCCGCTGGATTTACATTAGCCCCATTTTACTGCTAAGATTGTTCTGGAACCTTCCAGATTCTGTACTCGATCTACAAGTCCTGCCGTCATGCATTTCTCACGTACTTGTGAGAATTCTGTTTAAAATTGAATTATCTTACTTCTAAATTACTACATAGTGAAGTTTCGTCCACCGCGGGAATTTTCTATAGCGCATTTAATTGTAACTTACAACTTTCTCAAGAAATAGACTCTCACTTATCTAGTGAAACCAGTTATTTTCATCATTGCAATAACTTTCTTTTCCATAAACTTTGTGTCTCCGCAGTGAACTTTTCATATGTTTCAATGAACTATAGTGAAAACCAGTGCTTGCTCAACTTTTCTACCGTGTCGCGATCGTCCGTTTATATTCAAATAAGGCCATGAACATTTTCCTTAATTCCCATTTCTCTTTCCTAAACCTCTCACTAACAATCTGCAATAAACTTTTAATCTAGGTCTGTTCCAATAAGGTGTCATTCCAAGAAGTGCCCTTCCATTTTGTTGGTTTATCATTAAGTAACTCTGCATAATTACGTGTCTAGTACACGTTTCAAACTTACATTGTTCCTCCCTTCAAAGGCAGGGAAAACAATTCTCTCAACTCTTGAGTGAGTTATTTTTTGGTCTCGCTAAATGAAAACTGCCTCATTTAACTTGCGAGTCTTATTCAAAGTATAAGAGGTCTAGAACCTTCCTTTTGATTAACTTTTCAGGTTCACAGTAAGTGACCTGCTCTCTTTGTATAAATCTCACAAAGTAATTCCGTTTAAATATAAGAAGTTGTAGGAACTTCTATCTTATTTTTCACGTTGTTATTATTGTTATTTTCAAAGTTGTCACTTTCTCTAGAACATTCTCTCCTGAATTTCTTAAGGTGCACTTTTTGTACTCCAATTCACGTTCAAGCTTTAATTATTTCATTGCTCATTTGTTTAAATCTTATAAAGATTTTAGAAACATGTAAGGTTTGAAACCTTGTAAATTGTCAATTGCCTGGAGCAACCGTTTAATGTTGAGAGGTCTGCGACCCTATTTGTTAAAAAGTTCAAATGAACTATGTTTATCCAAATTATATTACATGCTTGTTAATTCCCTCAAACTTCTTGCATTGTTTAATAAATTAAATATTTGTTTTTGGATTCATCATTTCTCTGATACTACAGTTAGGCAGGATCCTGGCTTTCCTAGCCCTCCCTAGGTTTATGCCCTCGTTCACACTCAATAAAGCTTTTACTATTTGTCTGGCCAGACCATCACCCTTCCCTATAGTACTTTCATTCGTGCTTGGGAGGAAACACACTAAAGCCTCTCTCTGGCAAACTGCCCAAGTCTTAGCTGCGGCTCCCGTTAGCCTCGACCAAGCTCGTACCTACTTTAGGTATCGAGGTGTTAATTTTCAGTGGCAACTGCCTCTAAAGGTATTTAAAGTTCAACTCATTAATTTTGTGGGACTCTCCTCCTATTTTTCTATCCTTTTTCTCCAATCCCAAATCCACTTCCTTCTCTTAATCATCTTCCCTTGGTGGGTGGGTTATTCCTCAGCCTATAATCTACCCACCAACTCCCGAACTCACCAGCTGTGAGCTCTTGGGGGTACAGCACTATCCGGAGTGCATCATAAGAGGTGGGGCTATACACAAACCTGTCTCCTTTAATGCCTTGTGCAGAAGGCACGTATTTCATAAAAAGAAAAGAAAAAGAATGAAGGTGTCAGTAAAGATGAGACAAGGACCAATTAAGGCGGGAAAGGGAAAGACTCCTTAAGTCACGGATACCCTAATACCGTCGGGGTCGGAAGAGAACAAAAGTTGATGATGATAATTGTTGTTTTAAGAAGCCTAACATCGAGGTTATCGGCCCCTGACGAAATTAAATGGCTTGAAATGAAAGGATGAAGATAAAAAAACAGCTCACTACTATGGATGAAACGAAAATGGTTTAGATAAAATAGACAGTGAGCCCCAACAATTATGCCTTATGTAGCAGGAAAAATACTTACAAAAAGGAACTCAGATTGAAACTACTCACCAAATGGAGAGTGGTAATACCTACATAAGGGAATTTCGAACGAAAATACTCACAAAAGGAATAGATTGAAAAATACACACAAAATGTAGGTTAAGTCCAAAATACGTACAAAATGCAACGTACAGTCGAAATACTTACAAAATGCAAATGAAATCAAAATACTTACAAAATGCAAATGAGATTGAAAATACGCACGAAATGTAATGTACATTCAAAATACCCACAAAATTGCAATTGAAATTGAGACTTAACTACTTGAACAAAGCGGGGTAGGTTGAAAATACAAAATGCAATTGAAATTCAAAATACTCACAAGAAGACCCCCCTATATTGAAATACATATTAAAAAGCAAATTTGATGGGCAATCTTTTCAAAATGCAGGTGAGGTTGAATAACACTCACAAAATGCAATTTAGATCGAAAAAACTTACAAAATGCAACGTAGATTAAGAATACCTACAAAAAGGTGCGGGAATCTTAAAGAGAAAAGGAAATATAATGAAAGGCGGAGAGGAGAGGGGAGAGAAGAGAGGGTCCGCCCCAAAGGTAAGGAACAAAAGGGGAAAACGGACCCAGCTCAGGAATCCCTCGGGGTCGCAAACTCCCGAACTCACCAGCCGTGAGCCCCTGAGGGTGTAGCATTATCTAGGGTGCACCAGAAGTGGTGGGGCTACATACTGTACTGCGTGTGTGTGTGTGTGTTCGACTCCCGTCACCTACAGTTTATATCTCCTCTACTGCAAATCTGTTCAATCCTATGTCACGAATACTTGTGACGCCTTCCAGGCTCCCGTAACTGTAGTGATCATTACAATAATATGTCATTTTACCTATGACAACACCTCCTGGTTATGTTCATTGTCTATAAACATCCTAAATTATCTCTACGCTGTACTGAATCTATACTCGCGTATGTTATTGCTTAAACGTCTATTGTAGACTAAATCTTATACGATGCCTAATTACTGTTATGAAGCTGCATGATGCGCTTTCCATTGTTCACCGCTAATACATTTGAGCGTTAATACTTTATAAATTCCGCGCACTTCCTTGCGTGATCCGGCAGCGTGCCAGCTCACGGGTTGAGTCAAGACGAACTGACCTCCCTGCGAAGCTTCTCCTATATAAAACTCCCTTGTGAAACATAGTCCACTGGATTTCCAGGACCGACTCCCTTCTTGATATAATACATTTCCAGACAAAATGAAGTATGATCCTCGTTTGTCTAAGTGTGGAGGTCCCAAAATCACTCGCTTGCAAGCGATCGCTTCGGCCAATTAATTATAATTAATTGCCATCTTCCATGGCGTCATGACGCTACTCTGGTAATTTCCACTCGGCTCATCTACAAATCCTTCCTCCGTAGCGGATGATCTTTGTGCAGAGGTTCGTTTATAGATGCAGGCTTTAATTTAGGCGAGAGAACACTCCTAAATTATCTTTCCTAGAATACATGCATCTAGGTGTTAAGTTTCATTTCAATTCATTGCTCCAATTGGCTGTAATCAATTAATTTCTGTGGGCGACTGCCCCCACTCCCATGTTTCGCGTTGTTAGACTGTGGTTCCCAGAGCCATTAATCTTTGGCCGCTCCTCCAGTGCAGACGAAAATTAGTTCCTTGGCGTCACCTAGTAACGCCCCTTCGCTAACCACGATTTGTCAACTGTCCAGCTGGTTCGCTTTCTTGCATTCTGGCTTTTAAACGTACATAAGCTGGTATTTTCTGCAATGATCCACCTTAAAAGCTATGATATTCCCGTTCTAGCCGTGAAATCCTGCTATTATACTTATATGCAGATATAACTCATTGTTCCTCGGGTTCACTGTGGCTGTTCCCCCTCAGAGATCAATGATTCGATTCTGGGCAGAATCATGGGCCTGGTCTTCTTTGATAACGACCCCAATTCGATGCCAGTCAGCCGTGTCTAATTGGGCACAATACACCCTGCCTCCTTGAGGGCCTTGAGCACAAGGCAGGAGGGAAAAGGAAAAGAAAAGGAAGGCTGACCCCTCGCAGAAGGAGGGAATCAGAAAAAATGAGACAAGGGCCAATTAAGGCGGGAAAGGAAGAGACTCCGTAGGCCTCAGATACCCTAATACCGTCGGGGTCGGAAGAGAACAAGAATGGACCAAGTGAGGTCGACAGGAAAGAAGACGGAGAGGAGCCTGGCACAAGTAAGTGGAAGCAATGCCAGACTTAGCTGGGGTTCCGTGGTCGCCAACCCACGTCCCACTATTTCTCAGCCCCTGGGAGGAACAAAAGTTGACCAAGGGAAGCCAACAGCAAAGACGACGACCGACACAAATAAGCGTAAGCAAGTGGATTCAGCTGGGGTCCCATGGTCGCTAACCCACGTCCCACTAATGAGCCCATAAGGTAGGAGGGGGGGGGGGAGGGTAGAACAATGTCATAAGAAGCACTCGTAATAATAAGAAATTGGATACATGAAAAATAAATCAACTATTGAAATGAGTGCTACATTCAAGGTGTGAGGTTTTAAGAATAGTATCCTGTAAATCGCGCCCAGCACGGTCTCTACCTGGAGTATTTGTGGCTGATACGGACGAAACCATTGCTCGCTACTTGGTTAGACGACTGTCTGGACGAAACCATTGATCTGTACAATACGATTGTTCGCTACTTGGTTAGATGACTTTCTGGACGAAAATTACTGATTACACTACAAGCAAGGGAGTTTGGGGCGTAAGCCCCAGGTTAAGTTTGTTTTCTGTGTAGAACAGTATTGTCACCAGGATATTTTCTAGACTGGGCGCGATTTACACACATTTCTCAGTGAGCGCTATTTTCCCGGGGCGCCATTTTCGTACAACCTTAAGAATGACCACTAATCTACTCAGTCATTCTGGCTAATGAATAATGAACACAAAAGAGGAACATTTAAATATAGTCAGCACAAGGTGGGAGGGATACATTTTAAGAAGGAAGAGAAATAATAACATCCAGAATAACTTTTAACTGAAAAGCTTCCAAGTCAAGAAGAATGGTTAAAATCCCAGGCACCCTTGATAGTATACACAGTGTGACCAAGCCCTCGTTGACTGGCTTCATTGGAAATCCCACAAAACCTAAGGCCTATATCCATATACCATCGAAATCAGAAACAATATACCCATCTGAAAAAATGCTGCTGATGATGATATTGATGTTTTCTGGGGCCAAACATCTGGGTTATCGGCCCCTATTGAAATGATATGAAATGAAATTATCAAGATAAAAGAAACAGCACACTGCAAGGGAAGAAAACGTAAATGGATTGTATGGACCAGTCAGTGAGCCCTAACCCTAACAATTATACCATATTTGAACAAAAGAAGAAAACACGACGATGATAAAATCCAATAAGACAAATACGGCATTTAGAACAATGCAAATAGATATTTACACAATTAAAGCATAAACAGACTAATCCTAAACTAAAAGTCATCAACAACATTAAAACCTAAAACTCTAGTCACTCTCCCTCATGAACCGGATAAAGAGGTCCGCTGACGGCCAGTCAACACGTAGGTGTTTGGCAGTATGAGAATTCTTCGCAGATCATCCAGGTCCAGGTCCACACTCTCCAAGAAAGTGTGTGCCATGGTAAGGTGGGCGCCGCAAGTAAACACAAGGGAATCTTAAAAAAAAAATCCATCTACAAGGATGAATTGGCCGATATTTAATCCAATTTCCCAAAACAGGCGGATAAGAAAGGGAAGGAAGAAGGTCCGCCCCAAAATCGATGGAAAAGGAGGAAACAGAACCAGCTCAGCAACCCCTCGGGGTTCGGCAGAATAATGAAAGGCACAGTAGGCCTAAAATATCATAATAAGTTACCTTGGAAGTCGGAAAAGATCCAGGGTTGAACCAAGGGGGTCGACGGGAAAGACCAAAGACAGGAGCCTGGCACAAATAAGCGGGAGCAATGGTTAACTCAGCTGGGACCTATCCAAGTCCTTCTAGCCGTGAGCCCCTGAGACAATCAGGAGTTGTACTGCTTTGCCCTTAACAGAATTGCTACTTGGTGAATCCTAACTCATCATCCACTCTCTAATACGTGCTTCTCTCTTCTGGTGTTTCTAGCCTTTCCTTTTATATCGAAAACATTGATAAACATCTCCTCGGCTTGATCAAGTCCCTGATGGAACACTCGGAGAATTACAACAAGATCATGAAGACTCTATTTCCAAATCTGGTGAAGCACTTCACGTTGTCCAAATACGGTAAAGAGATGGCAAATGTATTTGCACTGGAATTTGGTGATTACGTCAGAAGCAGGCAGTGCCAAGTTGGTGCTACTGTCACAGATTAGAATAATTGCTGTATTCGACGATTATGAAGATGATGATGGTATAAACTGTGCCTTTAAGGAGCCTAACAATGAGGTCATCGACTCCTAATGTTTGGTTGAAAGTGAAAATGAAAGATGACATGAAACCTTCAACTTAAACTATCTACTGACTTAAGAACTACTGTAATTTACTTACTAGAAGAAAAGAAAAAGGAAACGGGAACAAAAAAGACAAACAGGGCTAATAAATACCCTCAGGACTCGAAGAATGACGACTAAGGGAATCGTAAAGAAGTAGAACCATGAAAGGCAGATAGGAAAGGGGAACGAGGAGAGGGTCAGCCAGAAACGAAATGGGAAAAGGGGAGAAACCAGACCCAGTTCAGAAATCCGTCAGGGCCACGAACTCTTGTACTGACCAGCCGCGAACACTTAAGGGTAGCACTATCCAGGGTGCACCATAAGTGGTGGGGCTACACACAACCCTGCCTCCTTTAGAGCCTTGTGTGAAAGGTAGGATACGCCGTGAATTGGAAAACAGCGGTCTGACCCCTCGAGGAATGAAGATATCATAAAAAATGAACTTGGGAAAAATAAGGCGAAAAAATGAAAGAAGCCATAGACCTCGGATACCCTCGGGGTCGGAAGAGAACTGGAGTTGACTGAGCGAGGTTGACATGAAATGTGACAGTAAGGAGTCTGGTGCAAGTTATTTGAAGCAATGTCACACTAAGGTGGGATCCCATGGGGGCCAACCAACTTTCCACTAGTTGTGAGACTTCGAGTTTCCAAACAGTCCGTACGTCAAGCTACGTAGGACTTGCCGCTTTACCACAATGCCGGTTTGCCACTTTGAATAACTGTAGTTAAGGATTTTATTTTTATTGCCAGGAGTTTGAAAGTTGTTCGAAGTGTGATCATTTAAATACTCGTATATTAAGGACTTCAATAATGCTTGCTCTCTCGTATTACGTGGCACAAATCAAGTTTGTTTTGAGAGTGTATGACAGGCAGTGTGAATGCCCACGCAGACCCCCTGCAGTGCATGTCATGATCAACCAGTTGGTCTGCCCTCATGACACAACGTAACGCACTTCCTTCATTCTTTCGCTAGCCCACAGTAGGCCAAGGTCTTATCTGGCTTGGTCTTACTTTAAATACGCCCATCTCAGCGCAGATACATTCATCTCTACTACTCATATAACTTTCCCGGTAGAGAAAGTGTTTATAGAAAGCTGTAAAGCAGGCGTTCTCAACCTGGTGATCGCGAGCACCACGGTGCTCTCTAAATCAAATTTCGTGTTCTCGTCATACGAGCCAAAAAGTGCCACGAGCCACAACTGTCACATTATATGCTGAACGCTACCCAGATCGACGGTGTCCGTCACCTCGTACCCAGGGCCGGATTTAGATTTTATGCGCTCCTAGGCTCATGGGGTTTTGCCACTTTATCTTATAATCAATAATGAAATGAAAATCCACAGCCTGCTTCCAGTCTCCGACCGGGTCAGGAATGGAATGAATGAAGCCCCTATCTAGTGGCGAGGATATGAACTGTGCCGGCTGCCGAAGCCTGACGCACTCCTCTGGGGCAATTATTAAATGAATGGCAGATGAAATGAAATGAGAGTGGAGAGTGTTGCTGGAATGAAATTGTGACAGGGAAAACCGGAGTACCCGGAGAAAAACCTGTCTGCCTCCGTTCTGTCCAGCACAGATCTCACATAGAGTGACCGGGATTTGAACCACGGACCCAGCAGTGAGAGGCCGGCGTGCTGCCGCCTAAGCCACGGAGGCTCTTATAATCAATAATAATGGGTCAAATATTCATAAATCAATGTACCTTTTATGAAGAGTGATTTAAATCTCTATGTCACCCCAACGCAATATATTTCTAAAAATATGAAGATACCAACGTGAAGAAGGGTGAATTTAGACTTCAGAAAGGTCTTTGCGAAGGAAATTTTAATGTATCGTGAAGTAAAATCAATTAAATAAATTAAATTAATGAGAGAATCAACTCTTTCTAAATTTGCATATATAAACTATAAATAAATAGGACAACGAGATATTAAAATAAGTTTAAACCATTTAAGACTATACACTTACCGATATTCAGATATACATATACTGTACACTACATCATACAACCTACAACTATGCATACAGTAATTAATTATTCCAATTAAACTGATATTAATATTCAAGACTTAAATTTTCTCCTTATAAATCATCATAAAACATTCCTGTTCTAAATCTGAAGTCGAAAAATCTGCTGTTGCAAAACATTTTTTGGAAAATGATGTCAACAATATAAGTTGGAAAAGTGTCAACATTTCGGAAAGTTTAATGTATGATGATGATGATGATGATAATTGTTGTTTTAAGGGGCCTAACATCTCGGTTATCGGCCCCTAATGGTTTGGGTTACCGTGAAGATGAAAAAGAAATGCAAACTTATAACCAAAAACCAACCACCAACTCACATGCTAGAAGAAGAAATGGAAAACAAAAGGAGAATAAGGCAAAGATAGGACAGGAGGAAAAGAAATGCCCTCAACCCTCGAATAATGCGGATTGAGGGACTTTGGAAGGAAGGAGAGCCATGAAAGGCAGATAGGAAAGTGAAAGAGGAGAGGGTCTACCCAACAGGTAAGGGACAAAAGTGTGAAACCGGACCCAGCTCAGGAATCCCTCAGGGTCGCCAACTCCCGAACTCACCAGCCGTGAGCCCCTGAGGGTGTAGCATTATCTAGGGTGGACCAGAAGTGGTGGGGCTAAATAGACCCTGCCTCCTTGAGGGCGTTGAGCGGAAGGCAGGAGATAACATGAAAGATAAAGAAGGCTGACCCCTCGCAGAAGGAGGGTATCAGAAAAGATGAGACAAGGGCCAATTAAGGCGGGAAATGAATAGACTCCCCAGGCCTCGGATACCCTAATACCGTCGGGGTCGGAAGTGAACAGGAGTTGACCAAGTGAGGTCTACAGGAAAGAAGATGGAGAGGATCCGACACAAGTAAGTGGAAGCAATGCCGGACTCAGCTGGGGCCCCGTGGTTGCCAACCCACGTCCCACTAGATGTGAGCCCCTGGGGGGAAGTTTTATGAAAATCATAAAATTATTCGAAATACGTTTCTTGTAGTCTATAACATTTTATGGAAATGTTCTGCCAAAAGAATTTGCGGATTAATTTTGCACCCCTCAGTATGGTGCGCCCCTAGGTCGTGGCCTATGGGGCCTATTGGTAAATCCAGCCCTGCTCGTACCATTGCCAACATGTGCAGAAGTCTCTCAGAAACAGGAAGTTGGGCTCCCAGAAAACGTCAACGTACAAACAGAGCAACTGTAACGAAATCGCTGTTCTGGCTGCTGTAGCTCACTATCCGCACGTAAGTGTACGACAAATTACACGTGGTTCTGGAATAACCCGCTCTAGTGTTAGCAGAATTTTGCACAGGCATAAATTCCATCCGTATCATATGTCACTGCACCAGGAACTATACTGTATGGGAATGACTTTGAAGCCCGCATTGCATTCTGTCGTTTTGCATTGCAGCAGTTGCACGATAATAACGCATTCCTAAGGGATGTAATCTTAACGGATGAAGCTTCGTTCACAAATCATGGCAATGTGAATTTGAGGAACATGCACGACTGGTCCGTGGAAAAGCCCCACTGCCTAACCAACGACAGTGGAGTATCAATTTTTGGTGCGGTATCATTGGCAACCGTATTGTAGGTCCCTATTTTTTTTATCAGGAAACAATAAACGGACAGCGATGTGCATAATTTCTTCAAGACACGTTAACCCTTCTCAAGAAGGACGTGGGATTGGAAACTCGTGTATCAATGTGGTTCCAGCATGATGGGTGCCCCGCATATTTCACACGTGTTGCCAGAGATGTAATGGATGCAAAGTTTCCAAATCGGTGGATATGGTGATCCTGTGAGATGGCCAGCACGGTCCCCCGACTTGACGCCATTAGACTACTTTCTCTGGGGCGCATTCAAGATAGAGTATCAGGAAGTCCCAACTACAATGGCGAATATGCAACGGCGTATTACTGCGGCGTGTGTGGAAATATCTGTGGAAACACTGGGATCAGTACAACGCTCTCTTGTTCACCGTATACAGAAGTGCATTGATGCGAACGGCGGTCACATTGAACATCTGCTGAAATGACACAGTTTCATCAGTTAAGATGTTACTGCTTACTTGTGAATGCCTTTTCCGTGCTGAATGGATTTAAAAATATGAAGTTTCTTTAAGCTATAGGCCACAAGTTTGTTTGGGAAATCGGTAATTGTACCCTTTGTACTATGTGTACAGTTCTACACTTCTGTTAAACGGGAAAAACAGTGTCTCCATTACCATCCTCTACAACGTTAGTTATTTCAGAAGGTACGCGGTTTAGAGAAATGAAACCAATTCTGTTATCAATAATTGTGTGTTTACTTTTTATTTACCTAGAAAAACCATGTATGTTCCATTTAAATAAAGGTAACTTTGCGTTGAAAGTGATACAGTTATAATTTCCTGGATTGTGCATATCCTCCCATTGTGTGACCCCCTGACGTGGCTACATGCGCAAGTAGATTTAACACATCTTGTTTCATTTCGATAATATTTGAGGTCGCAGAGTTAGGTGGGACACCCTGTATGGAAGTAATGCCAAACTCAGCTCCCCCCAGGGGCTCACATCTAGTGGGACGTGGGTTGGCGACCACGGGGCCACAGCTGAGCCCGGCATTGCTTCCACTTACTTGTGCTGGCCTCCTCTCCGTCTTCTTTCCTGTCGACCTCACTTGGTCAACTCTTGTTCTCTTCCGACCCCGACGGTAATAGGGAATCCGAGGCCTAGGGAGTCTCTTCCTTTCCCTCCTTAATTGGCCCTTGTCTCATCTTTTCTGATACCCTCCTTCTGCGAGGGGTCAGCCTTCTTTTTCTTTTCCTTTTATCTCCTGCCTTCTGCTCAAGACCCTCCAGGAGGCAGGGTGCATGTAGCCCCACCACTTCTGGTGCACCCTAGATATTGCTACACCCTCAGGGGTTCACGGCTGGTGAGTTCGGAAGTTGGCGACTCCGAGGGATTCCTGAGCTGGGTCCGGTTTCCCCCTTTTATCCATTACCTGTGGGGCGGACCCTCTCCTCTTTCACTTTCCAATCTGCCTTTTATGGCTCTCCTTCCTTCAAAGTCCCTCAATCCGCATTCTTCGAGAGTTGAGGGCATTTCTTTTCCTCTTGTCCTTTATTTGGCTTATTCTCCATTCTTATTTTCCATTTCTTCTTCTAGTATATAAGTTAGTAGTTAGTTTTAGTTATAGTTTACATTTCATTATCGTCTTCACGATCACCCACAACATTAGGGGCCGATAACCTAGATGTTAGGCCCCTTAAAACAACAATTATCATCATCATCACCAAACTCGGCTGGGGCCCTGTGGTCGCCAGCCCACGTCCCACTAGTCATGAGTCCCTGGAGGAATTATTGAATTAATATTGTGCTGGACAAACCGGAATAATAGTGTTTTCATTACAAGTTTCGACAAAGAGAAATAATATAAATAATTGGACATCCCTGTTTTGTGAATAACACGAAAGATGCTGATTCCACTGGACTGTCCACACGTAATATATCTTAACTGCGTGAGTCATAAAATCAGTTACAGCATGCCCAGTGAGCGGTGAAACCTTAGCTAATTCACCAGTTCTGTGGGTGGGAGTTGATGATAATATTTTTTGTTTTAGGGGGCCTAACATCTCGGTTATCGTCCCCTAATGGTTTGGGTGATGGTAAAAGATGAGAAAGAATTGAATACTATAACTAAAATACTAACTACAGAATTACAAACTAGAAGAAGAAATGGTAAACAAATAAAGTATAAGGCGGCAAATAAAGGACAGGTAGACAAGTAAATGCTCTCAACCCTTGAACAATGAGGATTGAGGGACTTGAAAAAACGAGTGGCTTGAGAGGCAGATAGGAAAGGGAAAGAGGAGTGGGTCCATCCCAGAGGCAATATAAAAAGGGAGGGGGGGAACCAGACCCAGCTCGGGGTCGCCAACTCCTGAACTCACCAGCCGTGGGCCCTTGAGGGTGTAGCACTATCCAGGGTGCACCAGAAGTGGTGGGGCTACATACACCCTGCCTCCTTGAGGGCCTTGAGCAGAAGGCAGGAGATAACATGAAAAGAAAAAGAAGGCTGATCCCTCGAAGATGATGATGATGATGATAATTGTTGTTTTAAGGGGCCTAACATCTAGGCTATCGGCCCCTGATGGTTTGGGTGATCGTGAAGATGAAAATGAAATGCAAACTTAAAACTAAAACTAACTACCAACCTACATACTAGAAGAAGAAATGGAAAACTAAAGGAGAATAAGGCAAATAAAGGACAGGAGGAAAAGAAATGCCCTCAACCCTCGAAGAATGCGGATTGAGGGACTTGGAAGGAAGGAGAGCCATGAAAGGCAGATAGGAAAGTGAAAGAGGAGAGGGTCCGCCCCGAAGGTAGGGGACAAAAGGGGAAAACGAACCCAGCTCAGGAATCCCTCGGGGTCGCCAACTCCCGAACTCACCAGCCGTGAGCCCCTGAGGGTGTAGCATTATCGACGGTGCACCAGAAGTGGTGGGGCTACAAACACCCTGCCTCCTTAAGGGCCTTGAGCACAACGCAGGAGGTAAAAGGAAAAGAAAAAGAAGGCTGACCCCTCACAAAAGGAGGGCATCAGGAAAGATGAGACAAGGGCCAATTAAGGCGGGAAAGTGAAAGACTCCCTAGGCCTCGGATAACCTAATACCGTCGGGGTCGGAAGAGAACAAGAGTTGACCAAGGGAGGTCGACAGGAAAGAAGAAAGAGAGGAGTCCGGCACAAGTAAGTGGAAGCAATGCCGGACTCAGCTGGGGCCCCGTGGTAGCCAACCCACAACCCACTAGATGTGAGCCCCTGGGGGGAATCCCTCGAAGAATGAGGGATCAAGAAAGATGAGACAAGGGCCAATTAAGGTGGGAAAGTGGAAGACCCCTCAGGCCTCAGATACCCTAATACCGTCGGGGCCGGAAGAGAACAAGAGTTGACCAAGTGAGGTCAACAGGAAAGATGACGGAGAGGAGCCCGGCACAAGTAAGTGGAAGCAATGCCGGACTCGGCTGATGTCCCGTGGTCGCCAACGCACGTAGCACAAGTTGTGAGCCACCCGGGGGTTTTGTTAATCTATTAGAATTCATTCTGAGAAATTGACCGCAAACATTTACCCCATTTTTCGCATAGTGTCTGAGAGTTTATCAATTTCTTTGTAGAGAGTCTCATTCTTGATGTGTGTTATGTTATTATCCTGAAATGTTGGTCCTATGATATTTCTAAAAAAAAACTTTCCTTAGACAAGAAGAAGAAATGGAAAACAAGAGGAGAATAAGGCAAATAAAAGACAGGAGGAAAAGATGATGATGATGAGGATGATGATAATTGTTGTTTTAAGGGGCCTAACATAGAGGTTATCGGCCCCTGATGAAATGAAATGGCGTGAAATGAAAGGATGAAGATAAACAGCTCACTGCTATGGATGAAACGAAAATGGTTTAGATAAAATAGACAGTGAGCCCCAACAACTATGCCTTATGTAGCAGGGAAAATTACTTACAAAAAGGAACTCAGATTGAAACTACTCACCGAATGGAGAGCGGTAATACGTACATAAGGGAATTTCGAACGAAAATACTCACAAAAGGAATTGATTGAAAAATATGCACAAAATGTGTGTTAAGTCCAAAATACGTACACAATACAACGTACAGTCGAAATACCTACAAAATGCAAGTGAAATCAAAATACTTACAAAATGCAAATGAGATTGAAAATCCGCACAAAATGTAATGGAGATTCAAAATACCCACACAATTGCAATTGAGACTTAACTACTTGAACAAAGCGGGGTAGGTTGAAAATACAAAATGCAATTGAAATTCAAAAAACTCACAAAAGCCCCGGCCCGGATATTGAAAGACTTACTAAAAAGCAATTTAGATTGTCAATCCTTACAAAAAACATTTGAGATTGAAAAAACACTCACAAAATGCAATCTAGATCGAAAAGACTTACAAAATGCAACGTAGATTAAAAATACCTACAAAAATCGCTAAAAGGGAATTTAGATACACGGGGAACCAAGTAACAAAAACAGTGCGGGAATCTGAAAGAGAAAAGGAAATATAAGGAAACGAGGAGAGGATTAGAGAGGAGAGGGTCCGCCCCAAAGGGAAGGGACAAAAGAGGAAAACGGACCCAGCTCAGGAATACCTCGGGGTCGCCAACTCCCGAACTCACCAGCCGTGAGCCCCTGAGGGTGTTGCATTACCTAGGGTGCACCAGAAGTGGTGGGGCTACATACACCCTGCCTCCTTAAGGGCCTAGACCACAAGGCAGGAGGTAAAAGGAAAAGAAAAAGAAGGCTGACCCCTCACAGAAGGAGGGTGTCAGGAAAAATGAGACAAGGGCCAATTAAGGCGGGAAAGGAAGAGACTCCCTAGGCCTCGGATACCCTAATACCGTCGGGGTCGGAAGAGAACAAGAATTGACCAAGTGAGGTCGACAGGAAAGAAGACTGAGAGGAGCCCGGCACAAGTAAGTGGAAGCAATGCCGGACTCAGCTGGGGCCCCGTGGTCGCCAACCCACGCCCACTAGAAGTGAGCCCCTGGGGGGAGAAGGAAAAGAAATGCCCTCAGCCCTCGAAGAATGCGGATTGAGGGACGAGAAAGGAAGGAGAGCCATGACAGGCTGGGAGCAGAGGGTCTGCCCCAGAGGTAATGGATAAAAGGGGAATACCAGACCCAGCTGAGGAATCCATCGGGGTCGCCAACTCCCGAACTCACCAGCCGTGAGATCCTGAGGGTGTAGCAATATCCAGGGTGCACCAGAAGTGGTGGGGCTACATACACGAGCTGAAGGCAGGAGATAACATGAAAAGAAAAAGAAGGCTGACCCCTCGCAGAAGAAGGGTATCAGAAAAGATGAGACAAGGGCCAATTAAGGCGGGAAAGGAAGAGACTCCCTAGGCCTCGGATACCCTAATACCGTCGGGGTCGGAAGAGAACAAGAGTTGACCAAGTGAGGTCGACAGGAAAGAAGACGGAGAGGAGCCCGGCACAAGTAAGTGGAAGCAATCCCGGACTCAGCTAGGGTCCCGTGGTTGCCAACCCACGTCCCACTAGATGTGAGCCCCTGGCGGGGTGAAAGAGATGTCTTATTATTATTATTATATTCCATTTAATGGTGCTCGGGAACTTGGTATGGCATGAGGGTGTTGCTCACAGTCATAAAAAGGTTGAGAACACCTACTCTAAAGCTATCGTTCGGTGTTGCCTTATTAGGAATTCATATCGTTACTTCCCAGGCAGTCAACATGATTACTATCCTATTTATTGGGAAATGCCGATGGAATTGAGATTATTCATACTATGTGTCGGATAAAGCCCAAAAATTTATGTTTGAAGAGGATTTTTATAGCACCAACCATTGACCAAAGGGGTGGGAAAAAGTGGGTTTTTCGGGAAACATTAATCATATCTCTCTTAATAGGCACAATCTCAAAACCGTACAAAATGGACAATATTCCCCTAATAATTACCTAAAATTTTGTCTTAAAGAATTTTTGATATGACCCACCATTATGCCAAGGGATGAGAAAAATGATTTCGGAATTATAAGAAAATGCCAAGAGCTATCAGTGCTTGCCATGGCAACTCTACTAAATTGATGAGGGATGAGCCATCATACGTTGCCAAGATAACGCACTTGCACGAGATCATATTCAGAATTCCATCTGACTAAGTGTGAAGCGGCTTCGGTGGCGTAACTGGTAGCAAGCATGCTGAATATCTATACCCAAGGTCGCGAGTTCAAAGCCGGCCGAAGTCGTCGGATTTTCTAAGAGCGCTAAAAATCCGTCAGTATGCTTTCCTTTGGAGGGGAAATTCCAACGTTCGTTGCGAGTTGCTGGCTGCGGTGGCATCTAGTAGCCAAGTTCACAGGTAGGTGTCGTTGACGGTAGTACCTGGTAGCAACATTAGGAACTACTGCTTGAAATTGACCGTCTGCAGACCTTACCTGAATTACAGACTAATACAGCCATCCCTAAGTACACGGGGTTACATGACCGCGTTGTTGCAGCCCCTAAACTGAGGAACCAACCAAAATCTCTGCGGGAGATATAATTTTGCGTGAAGAAGTAACAGACCGTTACATAGTTACACATCAGTGTCGAAACCTTGCATAAGGACAGTGTGACCACAAGTATAAAAATGGACCCCAAATGACAAGAAGGTTACCGTTCCCATAAGACAATAAAATGTTTAAAATAAGCATAAAATGACGAAAAACAAAGTTAATTAAGCTCCAATTATAAAATACCTTCTCGCAATAAATGAGGTCTGATCCTTCAACGAAAACCTGCATATTCTGCCTATTTTCGCCTATCCCCAAGTTTGTCCGGTGAAATCTACCTCCGCCTTCCGGCGTGCCGAGAGGACTTTTTTTTGTACCTGTCCTTGGCCTGCCCAGAACCTTAAAACTGTTAACATATGCCACAAAAAGTACTTTACGTGCTCTTCAGAACAGGGTCTATAAACCACAGTGGTCCATTCGTCTTTATAACAGCAATTAAATGCTAAATTGCCCTGTACGCAACGCACACATGACTATATGAAGTTTTCGGTTACGAGGACGTGTTATATAGGGTATACAGGTCGTATCAAAAGTGAAAATGAACTATAGTCAAACATCAGCCAGTGATATCGCACACGAAAAGGAGGAAGAGAAGTGAAGTAGTAGTGGTAGATTTAAGGGGGTGATACATCCCAGTTATCTGGCCATATTGATTTGAGTGATGAAAATAAATAGGAAATGAAGACTGCATATGAAACTATTAGAGTAAGGCGGCTTCGGTGGCGTAGTTGATAGCATGCTGATCGTCTATGTCAAGATCGCGGGTTCAAATCCGGCCGAAGTTGTCGGATTTTTTTTAGAGCGTTAAGGATCCTTAGTATGGCTTCCTTCGGAGGGGAAGTAAAGCTGGCGGGCCCATATCATAGATTTATAGCATGTAAAATAACTTTCCACTAACTAAAATTCTGTGTAGCTAAATATGTAGGTTAGATTTGATTAATGCTCTCTAAGTTCGAACGTCCGTCGCCAGGTGCCGGGTGCGGTGGCATCTAGTAGCTAAGTTTGCGGCTAGGTGTCGTTGACGGTAGTATTTTGTAGAAAAATGATGATGATGATAATTGTTGTTTTAAGGGGCCTAACATCTAGGTTATCGGCCCCTGATGGTTTGGGTGATCGTGAAGATGAAAATGAAAAGCGAACTTAAAACTAAAACTAACTAATAACCTACATACTAGAATAAGAAATGGAAAAATAAAGGAGAGTAAGGCAAATAAAAGGACAGAAGGAAAAGAAATGCCCTCAACCCTCGGAGAAGGCGGATTGAGGGACTTGGAAGGAAGGAGAGCCATGAAAGGCATATAGGAAAGTGAAAGAGGAGGGGGTCCTCCCCAAAGGTAAGGGACAAAAGGGGAAAACGGACCCAGCTCAGGAATCCCTCGGGGTCGCCAACTCCCGAACTCACCAGCCGTGAGCCCCTGAGGGTGTAGCATTATCTAGGGTGCACCAAAAGTGGTAGGGCTACATACACCCGGCCTCCTTAAGAGCCTAGAGCACAAGGCAGGAGATAACAGGAAGAGAAAAAGAAGGCCGACCCCTCGCAGAAGGAGGGTATCAGAAAAGATGAGACAAGGGCCAATAAAGGCGGGAAAGGAAGAGACTCCCTAGGCCTCGGATACCCTAATACCGTCGGGGTCAGAATAGAACAAGAGTTGACCAAGTGAGGTCGACAGGAAAGAAGACAGAGAGGAGACCAGCACAAGTAAGTGGAAGCAATGCCGGACTCAGCTGGGGCCCCGTGGTCGCCAACTCACGCCCACAAGATGTGAGCCCCTGGGGGATTTGTAGAAAAAGTAGGAACTACTAGAAATTGATCATCTGCAGTCCTTACCTGAATTACAGATTACACACACTAATAGAGCCATTACAATTAACACCGGTTATCAGACAGATTCTACACTCACCCAAAGTACACGGGGCTACATGACTGCGTTGTCGCAGCCCCTAAGCTGAGGAACCAATCAATCAACCAAACTATTAGAATGTCTCAAGTAATGTCGTTTTTTAAGTTTGGTGTTTTGTAAGATATGATTGGTTTCTTTGGTTCCCCAATACTATTTACAGGAGGTCATGGCTAGAATTGCATAGCATTATTGTGGGATTGTATCAGTCGTCAGTTGTTGATACACAATCGGAAATAGAACTTACACAAGTTGGAACTTGGTGACCTTCTAAAGCACTACTGGAAACAAGATTACAAAACTGCAGATTCGGCTCGAAAAATAAGTAAATTGGAAGGAGAAGATGTCGTTAGTGAGCGTGTGGCATAACTATGGTTCCAACGTTTCAACACTGGAGAACATGGTGATGATGATGATAATTGTTGTTTTAAGGGGCCTAACATCTAGCTTATTGGACCCTAATTGTTTGGGTGATAGTGAAAGATGAGATGAGAATGAACACTGTAACTATTACTAACTACAGCCTTACATACTAGAAGAATAAAAAGGTAAACAATTGAAGTACGACGAAAATAAAGGACAGGAAGATAAGAAATGTACACAACCCGAGGATTGAGGGACTTGGAAGGAAGGAGAACCATGAAAGACTGATAGGAAAGGGAAAGAGGAGAGGGCCCACCCCAAAGGCAGTGGAAAAAGGGGGGAAAAATGGACCCAGCTTAGAAATGCCTCGAGATCGCCAGCTCCCGAACTCACCAGCTGTGAGCCCCTGAGGCTGTAGTAATATCCAGGGTGCACCAGAAGTGGTGGGGCTACATATACTCTGCCTCCATGAGGGCCTTGAGCAGAAGGCAGGAGATAACATGAAAAGAAAATGAAAGCTGACCCCTCGCAGAAGGATGGTATCAGCAAAGATAAGACAAAGGTTAATAAAGGCGGGAAAGGAAGAGACTCCCTAGGCCTCGGATACCCTAATACCGTCGGGGTCGGAAGATATCAAGAGTTGACCACGAGAGGTCGACAGGAAAGAAGACGGAGAGGAGGAATGCCTAAATTTAATAAAACGAAACAAATCATAACAAAAAATTTAAAAACCCACGTTCGAGTACCTTAAATATACCATGTGATTACTTAAGATTGATCGCTTTACCCACTCTCACTTATCAAGCGGATTAATATATCAGCAACCCCCACATCATTGGCTAATCAATAATGTTATTGGTTTTACGTCCTTTTTAACTACTGCGGCTTTTAGAGACACCGGAAAACCGGAATTTTGCCCCGTAGGGGATCTTTAACGTGCTAGTAAGTCTACTGACATGGCTCCCTCGCATTTGCGCACCTTCAAATGTCAGCTGGCTGCGCCATGGTTTGTTCCTGCATCCTTGGGTACAGAAGGCTAGTAAGTTACCACTGATTGGCCAATCTAAGATCCAGTGTTTCTATACACGAAGGTTTCTTCGTAGATCGGCGAGATCCACACACTCGGTTAAAAAGTGGGCCACGGTGAATACGAGTCCACAGGTACAATGTGTGAGTGAATCTTGCATGACCTATCCTTAGCCTACAAATAATGATAATGATGACAGTTGTTGTTTTAATGGGCCTAACATCTAGGTTATCGGCCCCAAATTTTTTGGGTGATAGTGAGAATGAAAACTATAACTAATACTGTTGGAGACAGTAAGTGAACAGTGTTATTGGAGGAAACAAGACGTGACAACGTGGTGATGGTGATGCTTGGCAACATTGTGTCATTCTATTGTCGCCCCTCAGTCCTCTACCTGGCTTTTGACACATTCTGTTAAGCCGTGCCTCACTGACAGGACGCACCAAGCCGCAGCTCCTCGCAGCGCAATAACGAAATAATATCAATATATAGTTGTGTGTAGCCTATAGTAATAAATGTATATAATTTAAATGCATACGTCGATTAATTGTTTGTGTGCGCGCGAATCTTGTTCCGGCAATTTATTCGCCCCAAGTGTTACATTCGGGTCCGAATACGTTTTGAGACGTGGCTCGAAACATTGGTCCTCCGAGCCGGGTGATATACTGTATTACGTTTACGCGCATACATGGTTATCACGTGTGTGAATATAACTTCTACGGATTCGTGAATGCTATTACTGCATCTAAACAGGCAAGATCAGCAGCAAGGCCGTCCCATCGGTGACACAGGAGGGGACCCAGGTAGCGACAGCAAGGCAATCATATCGCCTGAAGCCCAGCCCAGCGGGAGTCGAGACACAGACAGCGGCGAAGACAATACAGGTGAGGCTACTTCAAACAGTTCAGAATTCCTTACTGTATTTCCATTCTCACTCTACCCTTTCCTCACCATGGAACCCAATGAAAAGAAATTACTAGTTAAACAGAGAGCGATAGTTAAAGCAAGCTTAACTCGAACAAGTAAATTTCTTGAGAAATGTCAAGCACGCCAAGGAACTGATTTAACTACCGTACGGCTTCGATTAAATGAGCTTAGTGCAATTAGAAATAGGTACGATGAACCGCAAAGAGCTTCATGACGATGATGATGATAGTCACGCAGCAGATCGTGAAGAGTTTGAAACACAATACTTTGACTTAGAGGCAGCACTGACTAAATTAGTTGAGAGAGGCACTGGAAACACCCGATCCCTGAGTGACAATAGCACACGGTGCCTAACAAGTAACATCAGATTTCCAGTGATCAACATCCCTACTTTCACCGGAGATTATAGCTCATGGATAGCATTCAGAGACACCTTTAATGGGCTAATAACACAAAATTCAGACATTCCTAATGTACAGAAATTGCATTATCTGTTATCAGCCTTAAAAGGGGAGCCTTTAGAATTGATAAGCAACCTGCCGATATCAAATGAAAACTTTGACCGCTTAATAGCCACTAAGCATATCAGGCAGCTATTATCTTTACCATCTTGCAGCAAGGACTCGGCAGCCGATATTAGGCACCTAACTAACCAGTTAATATCTAATCTGAATGCCATTAAGGCTCTTAAGTTAAAAACACCGCTAGAAGAGATTCTCCTATCGCAGCTAGTACTGGATAAACTAGATCCCTTAACTAGAAAGGAATACGAGATTAATGCTAAAGGACAGGACTTCCAAGAATTATTCGAATTGCAATCTTTTCTAGAAAGCAGATGTCAGGCATTAGAATTAGCTACATCCAGCCGTGACACAAAATTGACCACTACAGTTCAAAAGCCAAGTCATTCTATGACCATCTCACCCAAGTCACCCTATTCAAATGTGTCTGTATCTATGATGATGATGATAATTGTTGTTTTAAGGGGCCTAACATCTAGGTTATCGGCCCCTGATGGTTTGGGTGATCGTGAAGATGAAAATGAAAAGTAAACTTAAAACTAAAACTAACTACTAACCTACATACTAGAAGAAGAGATGGAAAACTAAAGGAGAATAAGGCAAATAAAGGACAGGAGGAAAAGAAATGCCCTCAACCCTCGGAGAAGGCGGATTGAGGGACTTGGAAGGAAGGAGAGCCATGAAAGGGATATAGGAAAGTGAAAGAGGAGAGGGTCCGCCCCAAAGGTAAGGGACAAAAGGGGAAAACGGACCCAGCTCAGGAATCCCTCGGGGTCGCCAACTCCCGAACTCACCAGCCGTGAGCCCCTGAGGGTGTAGCATTATCTAGGGTGCACCAAAAGTGGTGGGGCTACATACACCCTGCCTCCTTAAGGGCCTAGAGCACAAGGCAGGAGGTAAAAGGAAGAGAAAAAGAAGGCTGACCCCTCGCAGAAGGAGGGTATCAGAAAAGATGAGACAAGGGCCAATTAAGGCGGGAAAGGAAGAGACTCCCTAGGCCACGGATACCCTAATACCGTCGGGGTAGGAAGAGAACAAGAGTTGACCAAGTGAGGTCGACAGGAAAGAAGACGGAGAGGAGCCCGGCACAAGTAAGTGGAAGCAATGCCGGACTCAGCTGGGGCCCCGTGGTCGCCAACCCACGTCCACAAGATGTGAGCCCCTGGGGGGTGTCTGTATCTAGCATCAGTGCATGTCCATTTTGTGAATCCCAGCATGCCCTTCATAAATGTCAGCCATTCATTAATCGCAGTGTTGAGCAACGGTATGCATTGGCTAAGAGTAAAGGATTGTGCTTCAATTGCTTTCGGCCGCACAATGTCCAACAATGCATTGCAGGCTATTGTAAGAGTTGTGGCAGGAAACATCACACCCTGTTGCACTCTGACATAGCACCCAATCCGAGCGTCACAAAGAATAGCGGAAGAGACGCGAGGCGTGAACCGGGGTCTGGGTCACAAGAATCACCCAAAGGAAGAACTGATGACAACAATGAACTGCAACAATCAGGCTCTTACTCTTCTTTAAAATTTCGCTCACAAGCACAGGTACTGCTGTCCACTGCCTTGGCGAAAGTGAAGGACAACAATGGTGAACTACAACAATGCCGAGTTCTACTTGACAGTGGATCGCAGTCTAACTTCATATAGGAGGCGATGGCGCAACGCCTAAGACTGAAACGACGTAGAAATCCTATGCCTTTTAGAGGGATAAGCAATACGACTGTAAATTCGGATCATAGCGTCGATGTTCAATTCTATTCTAACGTTACCAATTCCAAGGCTATTATTACATGCTCAGTACTTCCTAGGATCACAGGGGAAATGCCTGGAGCCTATATCAATTGCAGAAGTTGGAACATACCGACCGGTATACAACTAGCTGACCCGCACTTCAACATACCTGGCAACATCGATATGTTAATTGGCGCGGAACTCTTCATGGAACTCCTGGCCGAGGGAACGTTCAAGTTACACAGCAACCTGCCTGTAATGAAGAACACGCAGCTAGGCTGGATTTTCTCTGGCTCTATATACTCCGAGTCCCAGAGGAGTCAGCTTCAATCAAATTCATAATTCTTCCTGAGGGATGGCGACGATCTACACCGTCAAATCGAGAAATTCTGGGAAATAGAAGAGCTTCCAACGATTATGCCACTCACCAAAGAAGAACGATATTATGAAGACCATTTTCAGCGCAACACAAAACGTGACAAGTCTGGAAGATTCATTGTAAGGTTGCCTGTCCGTCAGCAGTGCAAGCCACTTGGTAGATCGCGTAACAATGCAGAGAAAAGGTTACTTCAGATCGAGCGAAGGTTACAGAAGAGCCATGAATTACAGCAAGAATACGTCGATTTCATGGACGAGTACGAACGCCTGGATCATATGCAGCTTGCAGTGGACCGACCTCCCAGGAACGAGCCTTCTTTCTATCTCCCTCACCATGTGGTTGTAAAGGAAGGTAGCACCACAACCAGAACGCGAGTCGTTTTCGACGCACCTTGCAAATCGGATAACAATGTCTCATTGAATGACGTGCTAGCTGTTGGAGCTACAGTGCAACCGGATCTTTATTCAATCGTGACAAGATTTAGAACACATCAAATAGCCATCACAGCAGACATCGCCAAAATGTACAGGCAAGTGAAGATAGATCCCAGGGATTACAACATGCAGAGGATACTATGGAGGAAGAGCTCTTTTGAACCCATCCGGGAATTCCAGTTAAAGACCGTGACGTATGGAACTTCATTGGCATCCTTCCTGGCAACAAGGTGTCTGAGACAGCTTGCTGATGACGAAGAAGTTCAGTATCCTACAGCTTCACAGATCCTCCGACGCGATTTCTACGTCGATGACTGTATCACTGGAGCGGACTCAATGGAACAAGCCGTAAAACTGCAAGAGGATATCCAACATCTAATACGACTTGGTGGCTTCCAGTTAAGAAAATGGTGCTCCAATCACTCAGCAGTCTTGGAGAGCATATCACAACAGCTCAGAGAGACACAGGTACCGCTGAAATTTGATGAGAAGAAGAGCGTCAAAACTCGGGGTCTTCTTTGGCACCCTGCACTGGACAAATTTCAGTTTGAGATCAACGTAAAATGAAGCACTGATGAATTCACGAAGCGAATTGTGTTGGGAATCATTTTGTCTATATTTGACCCATTGGGTTTACTTGGGCCTGTGAGCATGGCTTGTAAAATCTTCATGCAGAGATTATGGAAAGAGAACTTGAACTGGGATGACAAAATTCCTAATGCACTACGAGTTGCTTGGGAAGACCTCTATAGTCAACATCCAAGTCCAAATGACATACACGTTAATCGACTTGTCGTGATCAAGGGGAATGTATCCAGAATCGAATTGCACGGATTCTGTGTTGCATCAGAAGCAGCATATGCAGCTTGTTCGTACCTGCGCAGTGTTGAAGATAATGGAAATATATCCGTGCATCTGCTGTGCTCCAAGTCAAGGGTTGCACCCCTCAAGCAGCAATCCTTACCCCGTCTTGAACTGTGCGGCGCTTTACTGCTAGCCCACCTAGTCAGCAAAACTATCCCGATTCTGGAAAGGAAAATAAATGATCTTCATCTGTGGAAGGACTCTACCATCGTACTCGCCTGGATTGCAGCGGAAGCTACGAGGTGGAAAACTTTCGTTGCCAATCGTGTGTCAGAAATACAAGAAATGACGGAGAAAGCTCACTGGCATCATGTGACCTCCGAGGGAAATCCAGCAGACGTTCTATCCCTAGGAACGCTCCCCTTAGTTCAGAAAACGCATGCAGTTTGGTGGCATGGGCCATCTTGGTTACGCAAACATCAACCTTCTTGGCCTTGTTCAATCTACAACTCTATGGAAATTGATGTAATTCCTGAGAAACGAGAGACGCAATGCATGGTGACTCATGAGGAGCAAGAAGACATTTCCCGTCGCTTCTCATCACTTCACCGAATGCAGAAGGTCATCGCCTACTGCATTAGGTTTGCCCACAATACAAGGAATCCAAGCACCAAGCGAACTGGTCCATTGACGCCTATGGAACTTGAAGGAGCCTTGAAGGTGTGCGTCAAACAAGCGCAGCGGTTCAGCTACATGGCGGAGGTGGAAGAGCTGAAAGGTATATCAAGTGAAGCGACCAAAAATACGTTGAGAAGTCTCAACCCATTCCTCGACGGAGAAGACCTCCTCAGGGTGGGCGGAAGATTAGAAAACTGTCCAATGCCTTTCGGTGAACGTCATCAGATCATTCTTCCCCCTAAACACAACTTGACAAAATTGACCATAGAATCTGAACACCTACGCTTACTACATGCTGGTGAACAATTGCTGATCGCCTCTCTGCGGCAAAAATATTGGATTGTAAACGCCAGGCGAACAATACGTCCGCTTATCCACAAGTGTTTACTTTGCTTTAGGTTGAAGGCATCTGCTTCGAAGCAACTAATGGGTCAACTACCAGCTCCTCGGGAGACAGCAGTGCGCCCATTTATGAACTCTGGAGTGGATTTTGCTGGGCCAATGTTAATAAAGCAAGGATCAACAAGAAGCAAGGTGAAGGTGAAGTGTTACATTGCAGTATTCGTATGCCTCTGCACTACATCTGGAATACATCTGGAAGTAGTTCGCGATCTCACCTCAGAAGCCTTCATTGCAGCTCTGCGACGCTTTACCGCGAGGAGGGGAAAGTGTCTTAACCTCTGCTCGGACAATGCAACAAACTTTGTGGGAGCGCGAAATGAGTTGAACAAATTGCACCGCCTCTTCAAATCCGAACACTGCGTGGAAGAACTCCAAGAGTTTGGTAGTAAAGAATGATTCACGTGGCATTTCATTCCTCCGGATGCCCCTCATTTCGGTGGCCTCTGGGAAGCTGGGGTTAAGTCAATGAAACATCATATGAGAAGGGTGGTTGGCAACACCTGCTTGACATACGACGAACTACAGACGTTAGCTTGCCAAATAGAAGCTTGTCTAAATTCTTGGCCTATCTCTCGTCTTTCTGACAATCCCTATGATCCCTCTTATCTCAGTCCCGGTCATTTCCTAATCGGCTCCCCATTGATGTCCATCCCTGAACCAAATCTGACAGAGGTAGCCTCCAACCGTCTATCCAGGTGGCAGCATCTGCAGAAAATGCAGCAGGATTTTTGGAGCAGGTGGTCAAAGGACTAACTCAACAGTCTACAACAAAGATCCAAATGGATTAACAAGGAGGTGAACATTCTGCCCGGCATCACCGTCCTTGTAAAGGAGGACAATCTCCCACCCACAGCATAGAGGCTTGCAGTGGTCGAAGACGTGATATCCGGCAAGGATGGATTGGACAGAATAGCCATCGTCCGTACCAGCAACGGAACTCTGAAGAGACCAATCAGAAACTGTGCCCCCTACCTGCACCGTGACGTGTGCTCTTGTGACAGTATATGTTTTTGTTGTGTAATTTTCTTTTGTGTTAGTGTTGTTTTCTCAGTGAACATTTGGTTTGCCCATCATTCATGTTTGTGTTTAAATGTAGTACATTTAGGTGGGCGGTATGTTGGAGACAGTAAGTGAACAGTGTTATGGGAGGAAACAAGACGTGACAACGTGGTGATGGTGATGCTTGGCAACATTGTGTCATTCTACTGTCGCCCCTCAGTCCTCTACCTGGCTTTTGATACACTCTGTTAAGCCGTGCCTCACTGACAGCACGCACAAGCCGCAGCTCCTCGCAGCGCAATAACGAAATAATGTCAATATGTTGTGTATATAGTTGTGTGTAGCCTATAGTAATAAATGTATATCATTTAAATGCATACGTCGATTAATTGTTTGTGTGCGCGCGAATCTTGTTCCGGCAATTTATTCGCCCCAAGTGTTACATTCGGGTCCGAAAACGTTTTGAGACGTGGCTCGAAACAAATACTAACAACAGACTTACATACTAGAAGAAGAAATGGTAAACAAATAAAGGATAAGGCAAATAAAGGACAGGAAGAAAAGAAATGCCATCAACCCTCGAAGAATGAGAATTGATGGTCTTTGAAGGAAGGAGAGCCACGAAAGGCAGATAGGAAAGGGGAAAGAGGAGACGGCCCGCCCCAAAATCAGTGGAAAAAGAGGAAAAAACGGACCCAGCTCAGGAATCCCTCGGGATCGCCAACTCCCAAACTCACCAGCCGTGAGCCCTTGAGGGTGTAGCACTATCCAGCGTGCACCAGAAGTGATAGAGGTAATTAACATAAGTAGGATATATGAAAATAGGCTGTATAGCTCTTCACGGAACTACTTGTTATATCTCATCTCCTACTCAAGCTTGATATCATCGTCAGTTGTAGTATTGGTGTAAATGGCAATGACCCCCTCATGTGTCACCCTATATTTTTGTCTGTGGTATTTACTTACTCTGCGCGTCAGATGAGAGAACATTTGTTTTCGTTACATAAACGTAATCGGTCCTGTTAATATACTTCAGGTAGTGATTTATTTATCTGGAAATTATTTCTGGCAGGAAAAAGCTATTCATATGGAATGCATTTGCATATTTTTCGTATATATGTCAGCAAGGTGTTGCGTAACTACAAAATAGTAGTTAGCCTAACTACCACGACGCCATAAAAGATTAAGTTTATTCATTAATGGCGTTGCTTTTAAATTCAAGTTACAGGCAATCCTCAACCTTGGGAAATTGAAAGGAAACAGAAACACGTTTTACGCGAGCTTTGAATTCTTCAGTAGTTGTCCTTTGGAGAATATGAAATATTCATGATGGTGTTTGCGGTTATAGTTATTGTTCTGCTATTGTACTGTTACATTATCATCACTAATTAGTGATGGGGAATGTTGCTAGGATGCCTATTGATCTACTGCATATAAACTAATAATCTCTACTTAGTATAAAATAAAGTCCCCGTTTCTTGGATGTTCCAGGTAATCTCGTGAACCACTGTATGCATTTTGATGCGGATTTCACCATTCTGTAAAGGATATCTCGGGAAAGGTTTTAGTAAAAAATAATTTATTTATGACCAAAGGAAGCCGAGCAGTTACGATTTCAGTGAATCGAGTCGGAAAAAAACTATCGTCCTTGCGCCTTTTAAGCTTACGCTGGGTAAACCGTTAAAAATATCTATATACTTGGAATGTACTAATTGTTCAAGATGAAAAGTTCTACAAAACAAGTCCGGGACAGCATATTTCTATCTTCAATACATTGTCCACTATAAGTGTTTTTACGTTTTCATTTCTTCCAACGATCTACATCCAATATATAGCTTCTGAGACGGTGGGTAAAGCTTTAAAGATACTGGGAGGAGCCGGGCCGGGTTGCTAGTTATAATAATAATAATAATAATAATAATATATCTCATAAATTATGTCGCTTTTTAAACAAAATTTTATTTGGAGAGTTTTCTGACATCAAATTAAGCTGTTCTTCAAAGTAGAGACCATCGGAGTTTATGGTCATGAGCCAACTTTCAGCTAGGTTTCTTACCCCGTGACGGTATCAGTCTCTGGGTTTTGATGCAAAGAATTCGGCGAGACCCACTTCCACAGCTTCAATGTTTTCGGAATTTCTTCCACGCAGGAAATGAGCCATGGATCGAAAAAGATGGTAATCTGAAGGCGCAAGATCAGGGCTGCATGCTGGATGTGGTAGGAATTCGACTACTCCCAATTCCTGAATTTTTGCAATTGTTGTTCATGCAGTATGAGGTCTCGCATTGTCCTTCTGCAAGACTACTCTATTTCGGTTAACGATGATGATAATTGATGTTTTAAGGGGCTAGGTTATCGGCTCCAATGGATTGGATGATAGTGAAACTTGAGAATGTAATGTAAACTAAAACTAACTAACTAAACACAGTAAATACTAGAAGATGATGATGATGATGATAGTTGTTGTTTCAAGGGGCCTAACATCTAGGTTATCGGCCCCTGATGGTTTGGGTGATCGTGAAGATGATAATGAAATGTAAATTATAACTAAAACTAACTACTAGATTATATACTAGAAGAAGAAATGGAAAACTAAAGGAGAATAAGGCAAATAAAGGACAGGAGGAAAAGAAATGCCCTCAACCCTCGAAGAATGCGGATTGAGGGACTTTGAAGGAAGGGGAGCCATGAAAGGCAGATAGGAAAGTGAAAGAGGAGAGGGTCCCCCCCAAAGGTAAGGGACAAAAGGGGAAAACGGATCCAGCTCAGGAATACCTTGGGGTCGCCAACTCCCGAACTCACCAGCCGTGAGCCCCTGAGGGTGTAGCATTATCTAGGGTGCACCAAAAGTGGTGGGGCTACATACACCCGGCCTCCTTGAGGGCCTTGAGCAGAAGGCAGGAGATAAAATGAAAAGAAAAAGAAGGCTGACCCCTCGCAGAAGGAGGGAATCAGAAAAGATGAGACAAGGGCCAATTAAGGCGGGAAAGGAAGAGACTCCCCAGGCCTCGGATACCCTAATACCGTCGGGGTCGGTAGAGAACAAGAGGTGACCAAGTGAGGTCGACAGGAAAGAAGACAGAGAGGAGCCCGGAACAAGTAAGTGGAAGCAATGCCGGACTCAGCTGGGGCCCCGTGGTCGCCAACACACGTCCCACTAGATGTGAGCCCCAGGGGGGGGGGGGGATGGAAAGAAGAGAAGGTCCACCCCAAAGGCAATGGAAAAAGGTGGAAAAACCGGACCCAGCTCAGGAATCCCTCAGGGTCGCCAACTCCCAAACTCACCAGCCGTGAGCCCTAGGGGGTGTAGCATTATCCAGTGTGCACCATATTCGGTGGGGTACAAACACCCTGCCTCTTTAAGGGTTTGTCTGGCTGCGTGGCTCAGGGGTAACGTTCTCGCTTGCTGAGCCCAAGGTTGCAGGTTCGAAACCTGGCGCAGTCAGCTGGCATTTGAGGGTGCGCAAATGCGAGGGAGCCGTGTCAGTAGATTTACTGGCACGTTAAAGATCCCCTTCGGGGCAAAATTCCGGCACCCCGGCGTCTCTAAAAGCCAGTGTAGTTAAAAGGGACGTAAAACCGATAACATTATTATTATTTATTCTTTAAGGGTCTTGAGCTGAAGGCAAGAGAACAGAAGGGATCTGACCCCGCGAAGGGATCAGAAGAGATGATACAAGGGCCTATTAAGGCGGGGAGGAGAAAGGCCTCTGATACCCTAATACAATCGGGGTCACCACCCCACGTCCCACTAGTCGTGAGCCCCTTGGGGATATTTCGGTTAACTAATGCTGGGTATCTCCGTCTCAAAATATCATGAACTCGTACCAGTTTAGAATATAGATCCACATTGACTACACGGCCGTTTGGAACTATCTCCCAGTGAATCACTCCTTCAAAATTCCACCAGACACACAACATCACTTTGGGGCCAATCCGATCCTTTTTAACGATGATTAATAGCCTAATGTTATTGGTTTTACGTCCCGTTTAACAATTCTGGCTTTTAGAGACGCCTGAGTATCGGAATTTTGCTCCGAAGGGGATCTTTAACGTGCCAGTAAATCTACTGTCACGGTTCTCTATATTTGCGCACCCTCAAATTCAGCTGACTGCGCCAGGATACGAACCTGCAACCTTGGGCCCAGCAGGTGAGAACGATACCGCCGAGCCACGTAGCCAGTCTTTTTAACGATGACTTTGGCTGGTTGACGGGGACTGAGACACTGTTTCAAGGCGTCAGCGTTGCGGTAATAGACCCATTTGTCATCACTTGTGTCTCCTGAAAACAGCCAGGAACCTGGCACAAGCAAGTGGAAGCAATGCCGACTCAGCTTGGATCCCATGGTCGCCAACTCACGTCCCACTACTTGTGAGTCCCTGGATGATGATGATGATGATGATGATTGTTGTTTTAAGGGGCCTAACATCTAGGTTATCGGCCCCCAATGGTTAGGGTGATCGTGAAGATGATAATGAACTACTAACCTACATACTAGAAGAAGAAATGGAAAACTTAAAGAGAATAAGGCAAATAAAGGACAGGAGGAAAAGAAATGCCCTCAACCCCCCAAGAAGGCGGATTGAGGGACATGGAAGGAAGGAGAGCCATAAAAGGCAGATAGGAAAGTGAAAGAGGAGAAGGTAAGGTGAGGGACAAAAGGGGGAAACCTGACCCAGCTCAGGAATCCCTCGGGGTTGCCAACTCCCGAACTCACCAGCCGTGAGCCCCTGAGAGTGTAGCATTATCTAGGGTGCACTAAAAGTGGTAGGGCTACATACACCCGGCCTCCTTGAGGGCCTTGAGCAGAAGGCAGGAGATAACATGAAAAGAAAAAGAAGGCTGACCCCTCGCAGTAGGAGGGTATCAGAAAAGATCAGACAAGGGCCAATTAAGGCGGGAAATGAAGAGACTCCTTGGGCCTCGGATACCGTAATAACGTCGGAGTCGGAAGAGAACAAGAGTTGACCAAGTGAGGTCGACAGGAAAGAAGACGGAGAGGAGCCCGACACAAGTAAGTGGAATCTATGCCGGACTCGGCTGGGGTCCCATGGTCGCCAACCCACGTCCCACTAGATGTGAGCCCCTGGGAGGTCCCTGGAAGAAGAAGCATTGCTGGACTCTCCTGGAGGCCCGTGGTCGAAAATTCTCGTGCCACTAGTTACGAATCCCTGGGTGGGGGTTCATAATGTGTAGAGCACCTCATGTTATACTGTATGTGTGGTGAACAGTATACGGTTAATTGTTACACATAGTATATGCCAATCAGTGAAGAGAAAATTCTACTACTTCCTCCTGCGTTCTTCGTTACGTAACGTTTCGTAAAGGAGGCGGACGAGTGAAAGAAACTCCCAGGTAAACAGGTTGTTGGAACTAAAGTGGGTTGGCTATTCAAAGGAAAAATGGCGTCCTGCAACATGCATTGCTGGCAGGTCCTACTCCTGTCGGTACAGTTCATTAGTGATAGTCTTTGGAAGTAAATGCACACAGATTGAGACTTTGATCTGCAAGTTGCTTCAGTGTTGCTAGATGTCTAATTTCTCTAACCATTCTACAGCTTCATCATATTGCATCTTCATGTATATTATACAGCATTAGTGATAGTTTTAAAGGGTGAAATATTTAGGTTATCTGATCTTATAATTATGATCGTATTGGAAATGATACTACAACTAATACAGTAAGAGTCTCGAGCTATTGAAATCTCGGATTATCGAAATTTATGTGGGAAAAAGAAATACTGTACTAATATTAAAAGTATTGGTTGGTTCTTAAGTTTAGGGGCTGCGACAACGCGGTCATGTAGCCCCGTGTACTTTGAGTGTGTGTAGAATCTGTCTGATAACCGGTGTTAATCATGATGTCTGTATTAGTGTGTGTTAAGTGTTTTTAATTCCAAATGAAAACAACGAGCCACCATCATTAGTTTACCATCTTCGAAAATCATAAATGTTGTAACTCATATGAGAGTGTAAAATCCAGCGGCTTCGGTGGCGTAGTCGGTAACATGCTGAGCTTCTGTGCCCAATATAGCGGGTTCAAACCCGGCCGAAGCCGTCGGATTTTTAAGAGCGTTAAAAATCCCTCAGTATGCCTTCCTTCGGAGGGGTTGTAAAGCCGGCGGTCCCATGTCATAGATTTACGGCATGTTAAAGAACCTTCCACTAATTGCACCTGTGTGAAGCTAAATTGGATAGGCTAAGAATGTAAACAACGCTCTTAGGTTTCTACGTTCGTTGGCGAGAGCCGACTGCGGTCGCGTCTAGTAGCTAAGTTCTGAACTTGGCCTAGTAGTCGTTGATGGTGGCGCTTGGCGGCAAAAGTAGGAACTATTTGAAAAATTCTAAGTTGCAGTACTTAAATTGAAAACAGATAACACACACTAATACAGTCATCACAATTACACCGGTTATCAGACAGATTCTACACACACCCGAAGTACACGGGGCTACATGACTGCGTTGTCGCAGCCCCTAAACTTAAGAACCAACCAACTATCTGTTTTTAATTCAATAAGGACTGCAGACATTGAATTCAAAGTTGTTCCTACTTTTGCCGCGAAACGCCACCGTCAACAACTACTAGTTCAGAACTTGGCAACTAGACGCCATCGCAGTCGGCTCCTGGCGACGAACGTAGGAACCTTAAGGGCGTTGTTTAAACTATAAGTTAATTTAGCTTCACACTGGTGTAATTAGTGGAAGATTCTTTAACATGCCATAATTCAGGCTATTCAGTGCTTAATGGAAAACATAACCGAAGCTCTTCGCGTTCCCAGAGGAAAGCTATACGTACTGTTCATTGACTATGCCAAAGCTTTTGATTCAGTGGACCGGTCTATATTGTTAGAGAAACTAAATCAACTTATAGGTAGAGAGCACTACCTGAGCAAAATGATTCAGGCCATACTGTCAAGAAACTTTGTCTACATTGATGACAACCTCTCAAGATCAGAGGCAATACATCAGACGACTGGGGTGTTACAAGGAGATCCCTTACGTCCAATGCTATTCAATATCGCTACAAGGGACGTTGTCGAAACCATAGCAAATAAGGAAGTCTTCATTTACATGTATGCTGATGACATGACATTCGCTTCACAATCGTACCAACAGCTCCAAGAAGCGGTTGACAAACTGATCACCTGGGCGGACAGGAACAGCCTGTGTTTGAATGCACAGAAAACAGTCCAGATGACATTTCGCAGAGGAGGGAAGCCTCCTGCGGCAGCACTCATCAAATACCAGGACAAGGAGCTTGTTAGGGTCAACTCCTACAAATATCTTGGCGTGACCCTGCAAACGAATGGGAAAATTTTCACAAACCACATTAGATGATGATGATGATGATAATTGTTGTTTTAAGGGGCCTAACATCTAGGTTATCGGCCCCTGATGGTTTGGGTGAGCGTGAAGATGAAAATGAAAAGCGAACTTAAAACTAAAACTAACTACTAACCTTCATACTAGAAGAAGAAATGGAAAACTAAAGGAGAATAAGGCAAATAAAAGGACAGAAGGAAAAGAAATGCCCTCAACCCTCGGAGAAGGCGGATTGAGGGACTTGGAAGGAAGGAGAGCCATGGAAGGCATATAGGAAAGTGAAAGAGGAGAGGGTCCGCCCCAAAGGTAAGGGACAAAAGGGGGAAAACGGACCCAGCTCAGGAATCCCTCGGGGTCGCCAACTCCCGAACTCACCAGCCGTGAGCCCCAGAGGGTGTAGCATTATCTAGGGTGCACCAGAAGTGGTGGGGCTACATACACCCTGCCTCCTTAAGGGCCTAGAGCACAAGGCAGGAGGTAAAAGGAAGAGAAAAAGTATGCTGACCCCTCGCAGAAGGAGGGTATCAGAAAAGATGAGACAAGGGCCAATTAAGGCGGGAAAGGAAGAGACTCCCTAGGCCTCGGATACCCTAATACCGTCGGGGTCAGAAGAGAACAAGAGTTGACCAAGTGAGGTCGACAGGAAAGAAGACAGAGAGGAGCAAACCACATTAGAGAAAGAGAAAGAGCATCTGCAGCGATCATGGCGATGAACCAAATTAAAAGTATTCGTGAGCTGTCCTTAGAGACGGCCATAGCCCTTTTCCACATCAAAATCTCTCCCATCATGACTTACGCAATAGACATTATTTGGGAGCATCTCTCAAAGAGTGATCTAGCTTTGGTGGAAAGTGTGAAAGCGACATACCTAAAAAAGATTCTATGTGTAGCCAAAAACACTCCATCGCGGTTAACATACGAACTCACACGACAGCCGTTCTACATAGAGGAACTACGCCTGAGAGTGGCAGTGCCTTCTACACCTCAATATCAAGCCTTGCTTCACGAGCTGTACGAGAAGAAAGCAAATATATGGCCAGACTTCTATCGTACTGACGCCATGATCAACCAAGAATGGATGGATTCAAGCTATGAACTGCGCCATACCATGACACGCTTCGCAGTTCATGGATTCCACCACAAGCTGTGCTACAGGAGGGCGTTCCATGAACCAGACGCAAACTGTATAGCCTATGTGTACTGTGCGGGAAAAAGTGTGAACGCTAACACGCGGAGATATGCGTCAAAAGAACAATAACTCTTTTGGACCTGTGTACTCAACACTAGGATTTTTAGGTATGCACATTGTGCGATATTCCGTTATAATAAATGTATGACATGGGACCGCCGGCTTTACTTCCCCTCCGAAGGAAGGCATACTGATGGATTTTAACCCTCTTAAAAAATCCGACGACTTCGGCCGGGTTTGAACCCGCGATCTTGGACATAGAAGCTCAGCATGCTACCAACTACGCCACCGAATCCGCTTATTAAAAGTGTTATATCCATAATATGTAATGTTGGGGATCCGTCCCAGAGGTCAGTATACTATGGTAATTTTATGAATTTCGCTTGTCTTTTCTTTCTGATGCATCGGGCCAGTCTCGCATGTTGTATGATGTCAATAAAACTTCTTTGTGTCTAGTGCAATATGTTACTTGATGTTACTATGCATTCCAGAATATAAAAGTTGCGACGAGCATCGGTACGAACCTTCTATCTAGTATAAACAAAACAGACAACTGATCCAACTGGAAACAGACTTGAAATCCCTTGCTGCGATCGTCACTCCACTCGTTCAGGCACAGACGAATGCTTTGGCGCATAATTCGCAAGCCAATGTGCCACACGTGAGTACAGAGTTTTCTTTTCACGAACATAAAGAGGCTGAACGATTCAAGCTTCAACTTAAATTATGCTGCGTACCCGAAGAAAAATACAAAGACTATCTGCGAGTTCACATGTGCCCTAACCTCAATGTTGCTCTCAAATAGCTTGCATTTCCGATGGATGTGGACGAGCCAACTTTTCAACAGGCAGAGGAACTTTTAGTACGTCATTTCGTTAAGTCAAGAAATAAGTACAGTGAAGCCATCAAATGTCGGTGCATTGTACAAAGTTCAGAAGAGAACATATCAGTGTACTCTTTGGTCGATATGGGTGCAACTTTAAGTCATGTTTCATGTGTTTGCGCTGAATTGACCAGGGTATACCCAGTTCCGCGGACCGTTTACGAGTTGACTTCGTTGGTGATCTTTCCACTGACTCCGTGACTTCTCGGCATTGTTCCTCTCTTGTTGTTGGTCGACCACTTCTTGGTTTGTCCTTCACGCTGCCTGTAGTGAACAGTTTCTTTTTCCAACGTAAAAGTGTTGTCTTTTGAGGAGGCTGTCGTCCGAATCGCTGCTCAAAGTCAGTACGCACCTGTTCCAACGTTTCCCCTGTTCTTGGTCTCTCATGAACCCAAGTGCTTGTGACAATGCGTTCTTCAATGCTATAGTCACTAGTATCAGCCATTGATTATATCTGAAACAGAAAATGTTAAAAAAATCAATGTATTTCCTGAAATGTATAGGGGTAACGGGACTTTGTGCCCAGGGCGTATGTTTCTCGACTAAAAGAAGGTGCTCGATATTGTGAATTTGGAACTTTTTTTGACTACTCCCTTATCATCCAGTTCATTCACGGCGTAATGTCCGAAAATATTCCTGACAACATTGTTGCCAAAAAAATAATGTTTCAAGAAGCAGTTCAAATTGCACTTGGGGATGGTAAAAGCAATAAAACAAACAAGGCAGAGTGAACAATAAAATATATGAACGCAATCATCATCATCATCTTGTACAGTTTCCAGCCCCAGGCTGGGTCTGTTTGGAACATAAGCCTCGCCACTTAGTTCTTTCTTCCCACCACCTCTCCGCTGTCACTCTGGTCCAGTCCTCGCCTCTCTTCTTGACACATTCCTCCACTCCTTTCAGCCATCTATCTCTTGGTCTTCCCCTTGGTCGTTTCTTCTGCATCTGCATCTCATGAACGCAATAAAAACATAAAACAGACTATTATTGAAATAGAATTCTTAAACAAAATTAAAACTTGAAAAGACATCCACTCTCCCTCATGAACCGGATGACGAGATCTGCTGACGGCCCGTCATCACGTAGAACAAGGAAGAGCGCGTTGCGCAGTTTGAATGTTCTTCGCAGATCGGCCAGGTCCAAAGACTCCAGGAGAATGTGTGTCAACCGTCAAAGAATGAGGATGGAGGGCCGTGGAAGGAAATAGAGTCATGAAAGGCAATAAGAAAACCGAGAGAAGACGGTCTGCCCCAATGTCAATGGAAAAAGGGGGAAAACCGGACCCAGTTCAGGAATTCCTCGGGTCACCAAATCCCAATCTCACCAGTCGCGAGTCCTTGAGTGTTTAGCACCATCCATGTTGCACCATAAATGGTGGGTATACACACACCCTGCGTTTTTATGATGATGATAATGATGATAATTGTTGTTTTAAGGGGCCTAACATCTAGGTTATCGGCCCCTGATGGTTTGGGTGATCGTGAAGATGAAAATGAAAAGCGAACTTAAAACTAAAACTAACTACTAACCTACATACTAGAAGAAGAAATTGAAAACTAAAGGAGAATAAGGCAAATGAAGGACAGGAGGAAAATAAATGCCCTCAACCCTCGAAGAAGGCGGATTGAGGGACTTGGAAGGAAAAAGAGCCATGAAAGGCAGATAGGAAAGTGAAAGAGGAGAGGGTCCGCCCCAAAGGTAAGGGACAAAAAGGGAAAACGGACCCAGCTCAGGAATCCCTCGGGGTCGCTAACTCCCGAACTCACCAGCCGTGAGCCCCTGAGGGTGTAGCATTATCTAGGGTGCACCAAAAGTGGTGGGGCTACATACACCCGGCCTCCTTGAGGGCCTTAAGCAGAAGGCAGGAGATAACATGAAAAGAAAAAGAAGGCTGACCCCTCGCAGAAGGAGGGAATCAGAAAAGATGAGACAAGGGCCAATTAAGGCGGGAAAGGAAGTGACTCCCTAGGCCTCGGATACCCTAATACCGTCGGGGTCAGAAGAGAACAAGAGTTGACCAAGTGAGGTCGACAGGATAGAAGACAGAGAGGAGCCCGGCACAAGTAAGTGGAAGCAATGCCGGACTGAGCTGGGGCCCCGTGGTCGCCAACCCACGCCCACAAGATGTGAGCCCCTGGGGGTCTGCGTTTTTAGGTCTTCTTTTAGTAGGCAGACGGTACCATGAAATACAAGATGATGTATAACTAGTCGAAAAATGAGGGTATCAGAAATCAAGATATAAAGGCAAAATGTGGCGAAACACTTACGAATAGGACAGTTGGAAGATGATTATGATGATGGTGATGATGATGATGGATGATTGTTGTTGTTTTGAGGGGCCTACTGTCCCCGATATCAGGATAGTAGGCTGTCAGATATCCGCCCCCTCAATCGGATTGTCAATAATCAATCGCACCGGCACAGCTACATCAATAACAAGTAGTTCCGTGAAGAACTATACAGCCTATTTTCATATATCCTACTTATGTTAACTGCCACAATCAACATACAAAATTTCAGTTTAATTGCTGTAACAGATTCGTAGATATTGAGAACCGTCTAAATATTTCAGATGGTCACCAGGTTGGATTTTTATTTTTGTACTATTACATTAAGATTATTGTGTACGTGTGGTATTCAAACTTCAATCGCATGATTAGACAACAAGAAGTAAAAACGAGATTTTAAAATTACGCACAGCAGCCATCTTGTGATAATGCAAACCATTGAAATAAATTAGATGCCAGTGGATCAACATTTGTATAAGCATTTAACGTGCAACGTTTCACGGCACTCGGATAGTTAATTCGAGAGAAACGTCCATTTATTTATTTATACTTCGCGTCGCCGCCATGTTGGATTTGTGCTCACCAGGTTCCTGAAAGTCCTATAGGTGAACATATGTTCATAGTCTCTATGAACATAAAAAAATCAGTTTGGTTGCTGTAAAAGATTCATAGATATTGAGAACCGTCTAAATATTTCTGGAGCTCACCATTTAGGAGTGTTATGTGTATAGGCCATAGAGTTATGTACCATTCAAGGACAATTATTGCCTAGGTTCATTATTCAAACTTTCACTTCGATCGCATGATTACGACACAAGAAATTAAAACTTAATTTTATGATGATGATGATAATTGTTGTTTTAAGGGGCCTAACATCTAGGTTATCGGCCCCTGATGGTTTAGGTGATCGTGAAGATGAAAATGAAAAGCGAACTTAAAACTAAAACTAACTACTAACCTACACACTAGAAGAAGAAATAGAAAATAGAGAATAAGGCAAATAAAAGGACAGAAGGAAAAGAAATGCCCTCAACCCTCGGAGAAGGCGGATTGAGGGACTTGGAAGGAAGGAGAGCCGTGAAAGGCATATAGGAAAGTGAAAGAGGAGAGGGTCCGCCCCAAAGGTAAGGGACAAAAGGGGAAAACGGACCCAGCTCAGGAATCCCTCGGGTTCGCCAACTCCCGAACTCACCAGCCGTGAGCCCCTGAGGGTGTAGCATTATCTAGGGTGCACCAGAAGTGGTGGGGCTACATACACCCTGCCTCCTTAAGGGCCTAGAGCACAAGGCAGGAGGCAAAAGGAAGAGAAAAAGAAGGCTGACCCCTCGCAGAAGGAGGGTATCAGAAAAGATGAGACAAGGGCCAATTAAGGCGGGAAAGGAAGAGACTCCCTAGGCCTCGGATACCCTAATACCGTCGGGGTCAGAAGAGAACAAGAGTTGACCAAGTGAGGTCGACAGGAAAGAAGACAGAGAGGAGCCCGGCACAAGTAAGTGGAAGCAATGCCGGACTCAGCTGGGGCCCCGTGGTCGCCAACCCACGCCCACAAGATGTGAGCCCCTGGGGGTAACTTAATTTTAAAATTTCGCACAGCCGCCATCTTGAGGTTATGTAAGCAATTGAATTAAATTAGATGGCAGTACATTACAATCTGCAAAATCAATTACTGTACCACATTTCACTGCGCTCAGAGAGTTAAATCACGAGAAAAGTCTATTAAAATATTTTAAATTCGCTTGGTCGCCATGTTCGTTTCGTACTTTACAGGTTTATGAAATATACATAGGTATACCTGTATCAGTACCCTTTATCACCGCACAAAATTGCGGGGCGATATCTGTAATAGTTTCGGAGATATAGAATGTCAGTGAAATATTTCGCACAGCCGCCATTTTGAGGTTATGTAAACAATTGAACTAAATTAGACTCCAGTGCATTACAATGTGTATTAACATTTGCTGTACCAAGTTTCATTATATTTAGATAGTCAAATCGCGAGAAAAGTCTATTTAAATATCTCAACTTCGCTTGGCCGCCATGTTGGTTTTGTAGTCACCAGGTTTCTGAAAGTCTCATAGGTGAACTTCTAGTAGTGCCCTTTATCACCGTACACAATTTCAGGGCGATATCGGTAATAGTTTCGGAGATATTGAATGCTAGTGAAATATTTCGCACAGCCGCCATGTTGGATTGGAGAGACGTAACAAAATTTGAAGGGCACGGTCGAGGTCGCCGGGAATAGTGCTATGAACTTCCCGAGTTTCATTGAAATCGCTCCAGCCGTGTCGATTTTATTAGGGGGGGACACACACACGAATCACACACACACGCACACACACACACACACACACACGGACAAAAGGTGATCTCATAAGCCTATTTTTTCAAAATTGAAAATAGGCTAAAAATGGCACTGACAGATACTATCGAGATTAGAGCACAATAGTTAACAAGAAATTATTGTGGAACACACCAAAATATACGGGGGTTCATACTTACCTTTACTTACCTTTTAAATTTATCTCGGGGACTGGGTTGTCAACTGGATCACTTAAAGTATGCCCACACAATAACCTCCACCATGATATTTAAAATGAACCATAACGAAGACGAGAAACTTTAAACTGCACAATAATTTATTTCACATAAAGAATGATTTTAACAAAAATAAAACAACAAAATCCACGTGGCAATCAGAAGCCATCGACCACATAACCATGTCCTCCTGTAGGACTTGTATACTCTACATACAATGTTTCAGCTTTCTCAAGCTCAAAGTAACGTAATTATAATAATGCACTTGGAATGGAAACGGGATTTGGCACGAGACACATATAGCAATTGTTTTGCGTGTTTATACACATCACATTTTATTTATAGCCACAAGGCTATTATAGAGACGTCCTTGGTCTCTATCATACAGTTGTCCGGGCCAGCTGCAATGCACCTGCATCGTCAAAGTGGACTCACCCGTCCGTTCAACCCGAGCATATGCCAGTTACATCAGAGCTTAGCTCTCCTTTCAAAACACGTTTAATGTCCACATCTCAACTGAAATATTATCACGCAAATCTTTTAAATGCTCCATTCAAACACCAGTGGAATACTCCAACAATCCCAAATCATGTTTAATTGTTCAAACCACTTGTTTAATTAGCGTTGTTTAGAGTATAATAACAAAACTCTTAATGTTCATAAGAAAAGTTCATTAATTATTTATAACAATAATAAATTGTTTATAACAATGTCAAACGACAATTGAAAAACTTATACACGCCTCTATTAATCACTTTCATTTCAAATTATTATCAAAGATATTTACAAAATTATTTACAATATTAATATTGTTTATATTATTTATACAAGAAATACATTAAACCACACGTTTATCCGGTTGATAATTACTCAAATCATGGTGATATAATCGACCAATGAAGGTTAGTTATATTTAACTGTCAAATTCAGGTTTAATAAGGTTTAATAATTATTATAAATAATATTTGTGACGGTAACCTCCATTCAAAATCTTCATCTCAAATTATTTAACACTCTTGTTAATTTTAACAGTATCTTCATATGAATAACTTTCAAAGAACCAGGACAATACATTCAGTGGAAAAATACTTCGCTCAAAACGCACAAAATTGCACAACAATTGGCCCAGAATTCATCATATATCTCAATATATATGGCATCAAAATCTTCCAAACTACATACAAAAACCTCCACTTATAAATTCATCAACTTCATTTATTACTGTGGGAACCTCCTTCATTATTCAAGGGCATTATTCATCAGCGACTATTACACGTCCACTGAACTAACGATTATACATCCATTGTTCCTCTTTAAAAATTCTTATATTCATCAATTGTATTAATGACTGTTATTATTTAACCTCCGTGGGTTTCATTCATGAATCGATATGAAGTAAAAATTTGCCAATCACAAATAAATTTAATAGCAAATACGATTAGACACTCCTCCCTGGTCTATCAAAATTGAGATTAATATCTTCAAAGTAACGCAGTATAAAAATACTATCTTCAATCAGAGTTCATCTAAACTGCATAAATAGTCGAATAGAATACAGTTAGATTGTGGAATGCAAACATTATTGTTCCAATCTATAATTGAGAAAAACACCTATCAAATGTTCATTACTATAGTGTATTCAATAAATCGTAATCAAAGTTCATATTTCATAAAATTGTCTATAATGCAATGATAAATGTCTATGTTGCAATCATGTTCATAAGACGACTAGTATTTCAAAGATCGTCGATAACGTATTAGATTTTAACGCTCTAAAATCATTTAATCATTCTTCTTTCTTGAGGATGACAGAAAATTGGTCAAAGTAATTTACTGAATAGAATTACTTTAATAAAATGACACGCTGTCTGAATTCAAATCTGCCATAGAAAATCGTTAACTTTACAGTCAAATCGTGACTACAAAAATATGCAAATTACTGAAAGAATCTAAATTATCAGTCTCAACTGATCCAAAATTATTTAAGTATGCCAATGACATAACAATGTCTCAACAAATCGTAGAAAAAGGCATAAATCAACGAAGTGTACTGAGTACAGAAATATCAATCAAGAAAATGGGGCAAAATAAATGGGACAGAAAATATGGGAAGAATGGTTGCTCAGATATCGTTAAAATACTCAAATAATACAAGAAACGTTCACGACTACCTTATCTGTTGATTGAAGTTCTAGAGGAAAGTTTTCAAAGAAAACTGTTGTTGGTTCCATTTCACCAGCGTAAAGATGTGCTCCGTCCTCGAACCTGGAATCAGCGTCCTCGGAGAACGAACTGCTTCCTTCTCCGGAAATTGCACTGCTCCATGTATACGAAAGACATTCTTCTGGCAAAACTCTTCTTTGTGAGCCGGGTCCACCCTGGCCTCTCTTGAAAGTTCCCTGAAGTTCTGGTCGCAATTCGTCATGAAGTTAATTGCAGTTATTTCCACAGAAATATACATAATCGTGGAGTATGAAAATATTTCCACTGTCATTTGATATAATTCAGCGATGGATTCACGATGCATGAGTGTAGTTGGATGTTCACTACATGCTCGCTTTTGTAGAATGACGATTAACGAAGTTCCATGCTGTTATTTCACTCCACCGATATATGTCCCAATTGCATTAAAGCCTTAGCCTTCCATCTCAACTTCTGTTATAATCATTGAAAGCACTGCCATATTATAATGTGCCATGGTAGAATGTATCGTTGTATCACCAAACGTATTCTCCAATATCACGGTTGCGATGCACGTGTCAGCCGTAGTGTATAATGTGGTAATTTAAAAGTGCCTCTCAGATGGCGAGAAAATCACTTTTGTCTGCAGCCTTAAAATGCCAATATCTTTCGAAGTATAACTGTGAAATTGTTCAAATCTTCTACACACCTCAATGTTGTACTGCCCAATTGAATTATAATAAAGGCAGAAGTTAACTCTTGATATTTTATCTGGTAGAAACGTTAATGTGAGCGTTTCAACTTCGCCTAGTTTCGAACAGCGTAAAATGGAACTGCTCCGTGTTCGTTCGATGCGCCGGGCTTTAACCACACGCTAAAGACAACTTGCTTCACTTATCCACTCGAAAATGACTATATCACATCAGAAATATATATGCGGTATCAGAATATCAGATATGAGATATGAGGATATGAGACATATGAGAGGTCTTCTCTCCTGTGCACGACCTTTTATTAACTTCTTAAGGGGCGTATCCATCCCTTCCATAGCCTGTTGCTCCGTCATCGCTAGAAGTTTTAACTTTGGCTATACTTGACGGATTTTCAAATTTCAAAAACTCAAAATTAATTTCTTCAAAATTCCAAATCAATGCCATAACTGAAAATAGATTTCCACAAATCTGCATGCCAAAAGTAATTACATATCGTAGTTTCAGCAATCTCCGTCTTCCTTCCAAACTATCGTTCATTGGATCGAGTCTCTCCTCCAATAGCGCAACTTCTTCCTTAGCACAATACCTTGTTTCCTGCGACTGCGTCGTAAATCTCAGATCTTTCTCGAACAAAATCATGACGTCACCAAGAATCTCAGCTCCACCAGCCTACTTGCATGAAGTCTGCGTCATCCGTGCCTACGTCATGAATATACACGTCACAACTATGACAGCCATAACTTTATTCATAAATGCCAATACAGCCATCGTGGTTTCAATATAATTCAATTTACGGGGGCATTCTCCCTTCACCACGTTTTAAAAACAGTTGCAAATTGTTTTTAAACTCAGTGTTATAAATATCTCAATTCACTTGAACACGAAATTGAATTATATTCTACTCTTGTATGATATTTCTTCTATGTTCCTTAATCATAAGTCTCTTCTTCTCTGGGTTGTGTGTGGCTAATGCATTCTCTCCTTTCTACTTTCTCTTCTGTCCTGTATTCCTGTTTTCTAAGTTCTGCTGACTTGTACAAGGACCAGGATCGATCACTACATCCTGTCCTTTCTTTTGGTTTTCAGCTTCCTTCTCTCGTAATTCCTTCAGATACTGCTGACTTTCTTTCTCTCTCTCTTGATACTTGTCGGGTGTCATAACCTGACCTTGAGAATTCTGATTCTGATTCTGGTACTGGTTATTTCTATTGTAGTTTCTATTATAACCATTGTTATAGTATCTACCTCTTCCGTTGTTATAATTCCCTCTATTATTATTCCAGCCTGGTCTTTGCTGATATGGACGGTAACCTTGGGATCTGTTGTTGCGGAAATAATTATTCCTGTGAGGACCTACTTTTTCAGTTTTTTCTTCATCAGGCTTATCAGTTTGCTGCACTTGATCCATGTAGACTGTATTAACGTCTTTGAATTCGTGCCTCTGACCTTTTTGTACCAAATTTGGCATTGGACTCGTGTAGTCAAGCCTTCTCAACAATTCGTCCATACTTGTCAAATCCCTGATATTTGACGATATGATCAGTCTTCTTACCTCCACAGGCAGCATACGTGAAATCGCATCTATCAACTGCTCTGTTGACAATGGGGGTTGCAAAAATCTCAAGCGTGATAGCTGACTCGTGAAGAAATCAGCGTACCGTGTTGGAAGAGTACCTGAATACTTCCTCGAGTATACCTCAGCTCTTAATGAATTCTGAGCTTCTATTGACCAGAATCGTTTAATCAGTGCCTCTGCAAATTCGTCAAAATTGCTGAAAGTGTACCGAAATGCTCTAAACCATTCAAGGGGTCCTCCAGCTAGAAATCTTTCTACGATTCTCATCTCTCTCTCTCTAGGAATGTGGGCTTCTATGAAATAGTCTTTAAGGTTCCTGATATATTCAATCGGTGTGAGACTATCAGTGTTGCTAAATTTTTGAGGTTTGTCTTCAAAATTCCGGATGACTGTCACATTTCTCGGATATGAATCCATATAATGTTTCCCACTATCACGATACTTCCATTCAGGTTCAATATTCCTATCCTCTTCTTCTTCCCTGAATCTGGATATACGTTCCTCAGGACTAATATCTCTCTCTTCTGTAGCGAGGTTACATCTTCTCACGTAATTTCTATTATCTTCACAAGTCAACCCTTCTGGATCCTTATCTGTGATTTCCGTGATGACTTTCCTAATCAATTCTTCCTTATAGGTTTCCATCATGCTAGCTTCTCCTAGTTTCAAATTCTGCAGTTTGCTCGTAGTTTCATTAACATCAGAGACAACCTTATGAATTTGTTCCTCTAACGCAGTTTTTAATGCTTGCACGTCCTGACCTATTTGAGTTCTATCCTCTACCTGCTTTTCGGATAGCGAATCCATCCTTACATTCAAGTCTTTCCTAATCTGGACTACTTCATTATTTATGTCTACTTGTGTACTGGCAAGTTTTCTTTCAATTCGCTCCTGAATCTGATCGACATGTTCCCCACTTGACCTGTTCCATTCATCTTTCCAAACCGTTACATTTGCAGTTAACATTTCCGCGATATCTACTTCAATGTCTTCTTTCAGTAAACGATTATGATCTAATACTTGGGTTCTCATGACCTCTACATCGTATTTTAAACCAGCTAAAGAAGCTGTTGTCCTAACAGACTCGTCAACTAACTGAGTTGTTAATGCACTAATGTTACGAGTACAAAGTGTTTTTGAAGTTTCAATTTCTTCCCTAACTTTGTTAACATCAGTTTGAACTTTAGCAATGTCTATAAAAACAGTATTGACTTCTACTTGTATCTTATTGATATCGCTTTGCATATCATTAACATCTGAATGAATATTATTGATGTCTACTTGAACATTTGACACATCAGTTCGAGCATTTCTAACCTCTTTTTGAACTTCCTCTACTTTGTCTTGTACAGTAGCAACATCATTCCTAACAACAATTACTTCAGCTCTAGCACATGAAATATCACCCCGGACATTAGCAACATCAAGATTCAACATAGTAAGATCTTTCTGTACCTTAGACACATCTATTTTAACATCGGAAACATCTTTGTGAATTTCACTTACAGCATTCTCGATTCCCTGGGTACTGGTCTGTAAACGCGACACATTATTCTCAAAGTTTGCAGAACTGGTCTGAAGAACTTTCAGATTTTCATCCAGCATCTGCTTTACACTTTCATTCATGCTAGCTTTCATCTCCCTCGCACTTTCATCTAGCCTAATAGACATATTACTAGAATTCTCCTCCATCATCTGCTTCATTCTGTTGGACATCTCCTCCAACATCATTTTCAGACTCTCATCTGCCATTTCAATAATATTTCAATAATAAACTGCTTTAGGGACATACATCAAACAGAGCAAAATAACAACATCTGAGCAACATTTTTCACCATATATAAGTTTGAGCAATTTTCTGTCTTAAATCTAACTTATAATTACCTTATAATTAACTTTCGTAGACACTTCATGTTGAAACAAACTCAAGCACATGTTCAAGTTTCTTTGGTTCATTTTAAAATATCCTAACACAAATAATTTACATTTACAATCCAAATAGTTTAATTTTATCTTTAATATGACTAAACATGTCATAAGCCGGTCAAAATAAAATAAGATTCCAGATCATAGGCGATTTTTCTAAGTTTCCAGCCTATTTAACCTCTCTCAAGTTGTATAAGATCTGATCTTTTCTGAGTGTAATTTTCCTAATACAACACAACATTTTATTCCTATATAATCACACTCTCAAATTCTACACTTGGCCAAGACATCTAACAAAGAATCAACCTCTTTATTTGAGTCTTCACAATCCCTTTGACATCGATAACTTGGTAATCCAATGTTATTCGGACACTCCACAAAAATTGCGGTGTCAATTCTACTGCAATAACTTGGTAATCCAATGTTATTCAAGCACTCGGAACTTCGATTGTGCCAATTCTACTGGCGTTCAACCTGGTAATCCAGTGTTGTCAATCGAGCCCCACACGTTGATTGCACCAATCCTACTGTCCCCGATATCAGGATAGTAGGCTGTCAGATATCCGCCCCCTCAATCGGATTGTCAATAATCAATCGCACCGGCACAGCTACATCAATAAAAATGGCACTGACAGATACTATCGAGATTAGAGCACAATAGTTAACAAGAAATTATTGTTGAACACACCAAAATATACGGGGGTTCATACTTACCTTTTAAATTTATCTCGGGGACTGGGTTGTCAACTGGATCACTTAAAGTATGCCCACACAATAACCTCCACCATGATATTTAAAATGAACCAAAACGAAGACGAGAAACTTTAAACTGCACAATAATTTATTTCACATAAAGAATGATTTTAACAAAAATAAAACAACAAAATCCACGTGGCAATCAGAAGCCATCGACCACATAACCATGTCCTCCTGTAGGACTTGTATACTCTACATACAATGTTTCAGCTTTCTCAAGCTCAAAGTAACGTAATTATAATAATGCACTTGGAATGGAAACGGGATTTGGCACGAGACACATATAGCAATTGTTTTGCGTGTTTATACACATCACATTTTATTTATAGCCACAAGGCTATTATAGAGACGTCCTTGGTCTCTATCATACAGTTGTCCGGGCCAACTGCAATGCACCTGCATCGTCAAAGTGGAATCACCCGTCCGTTCAACCCGAGCATATGCCAGTTACATCAGAGCTTAGCTCTCCTTTCAAAACACGTTAAATGTCCACATCTCAACTGAAATATTATCACGCAAATCTTTTAAATGCTCCATTCAAACACCAGTGGAATACTCCAACATTCCCAAATCATGTTTAATTGTTCAAACCACTTGTTTAATTAGCGTTGTTTAGAGTATAATAACAAAACTCTTAATGTTAATAACAAAAGTTCATTAATTATTTATAACAATAATAAATTGTTTATAACAATGTCAAACGACAATTGAAAAACTTATACACGCCTCTATTAATCACTTTCATTTCAAATTATTATCAAAGATATTTACAAAATTATTTACAATATTAATATTGTTTATATTATTTATACAAGAAATACATTAAACCACACGTTTATCCGGTTGATAATTACTCAAATCATGGTGATATAATCGACCAATGAAGGTTAGTTATATTTAACTGTCAAATTCAGGTTTAATAAGGTTTAATAATTATTATAAATAATATTTGTGACGGTAACCTCCATTCAAAATCTTCATCTCAAATTATTTAACACTCTTGTTAATTTTAACAGTATCTTCATATGAATAACTTTCAAAGAACCAGGACAATACATTCAGCGGAAAAATACTTCGCTCAAAACGCACAAAATTGCACAACAATTGGCCAGAATTCATCATATATCTCAATATATATGGCATCAAAATCTTCCAAACTACATACAAAAACCTCCACTTATAAATTCATCAACTTCATTTATTACTGTTGGAACCTCCTTCATTATTCAAGGGCATTATTCATCAGTGACTATTACACGTCCACTGAACTAACGATTATACATCCATTGTTCCTCTTTAAAAATTCTTATATTCATCAATTGTATTAATGACTGTTATTATTTAACCTTCGTGGGTTTCATTCATGAATCGATATGAAGTAAAAATTTGCCAATCACAAATAAATTTAATAGCAAATACGATTAGACACTCCTCCCTGGTCTATCAAAATTGAGATTAATATCTTCAAAGTAACGCAGTATAAAAATACTATCTTCAATCAAAGTTCATCTAAACTGCATAAATAGTCGAATAGAATACAATTAGATTGTGGAATGCAAACATTATTGTTCCAATCTATAATTGAGAAAAACTCCTATCAAATGTTCATTACTATAGTGTATTCAATAAATCGTAATCAAAGTTCATATTTCATAAAATTGATGATGATGATGATAATTGTTGTTTTAAGGGGCCTAACATCGAGGTTATCGGCCCCTAATGATCTGGGTGATAGCGAAAATGATAATGAAATGGAAACCAGAACAAAATTATCTGAGACGGAAAATACGTATATAAAAGAACTCAGATGGAAACAACTCACAATATGGTCTGAAATAAGGGAATTTAGGACGAAAAGTAAAACACACACAAAACGTAGGCTAGATTCAAAATACGTACAAAGTGCAATGTAGCGTCGAAATACTTACAAAATGCAACTGAAATTCAAAATACTCACAAAATGCAAATGAGATCGAAATGACGTACAAAATGCAATTGAGGTTCAAAATACTTACAAAATGCAATTGAAATTGAAAATACACAATGCAATTCAGATTGAAATATCCCAGTTCCAATCCAAATTAATCACAAAGTGCAATTGAAATTCAAAATACTTACAAAATGCAATTGAAATTGAAAATGCTTACAAAATGTACGGTAGATTCAAACGACTCATGTGGATTGACAATACTTACAAAATGCAATTTAGATTGAAAATACTTGACAAAATGTAATTTAGATTCAAAATACCCACAAAATGCAATTAAGAATCAAAATATGTGCAAAATGCCCACCAAACAAAATGCAATTTAGATTCAAAATTCGTGCGAAATGCGGTTTTGGTTGAAAATACTTACAAAATGCAATTGAAATTCAAAATTCTCACTAAAAGGCCCCGCAACCTGCATTGAAAGACTTACCAAAAAGCAATTTAGATTGTCAATCTTTACAAAATGCAATTGAAGTTGAAAACAATCGCGAGATGTAATTTAGATCAAAAAAACTTACAAAATGCAACGTAGATTAAAAATGCCTTAAAAAAAACCGTAGAAGGGAATTTAGACACACGGTGAACCAAGTAACAAAAACAGTGCTGGAATCTTAAAGAGAAAAGTAAATATGAGGAAAAGAGGAGTGGAGAGGAGAGGAGAGGAGAGGAGAGGAGAGGGGAGGGGAGAGAGAAGGTCCGCCCCAAAGGGAAGGGATAAAAGGGGAAAACGGACCCAGCTCAGGAATCCCTCGGGGGCGCCAACTCCCGAGCTCACCAACCGTGAGCCCCTGAGGGTGTAGCATTGTCGACGGTGCACCAGAAGGGATGGGGCTACATGCACCTTGCCTCCTTAAGGCCTTGAGCACAAGGCAGGAGGTAAAAGGAAAAGAAAAAGAAGGCTGACCCCTCACAGAAGGAGGGTGTCAGGAAAGATGAGACAAGGGCCAATTAAGGCAGGAAATGAAAGACCCCCTAGGCCTCGGATAACCTAATACCGTCGGGGTCGGAAGAGAACAAGAGTTGACCAAGGGAGGTCGACAGGAAAGAAGAAAGAGAGGAGCCCGGCACAAGTAAGTGGAAGCAATGCCGGACTCAGCTGGGGCCCCGTGGTCGCCAACCCACGCCCACAAGATGTGAGCCCCTGGGGGATTCATAAAATTGTCTATAATGCAATGATAAATGTCTATGTTGCAATCATGTTTATAAGACGACTAGTATTTCAAAGATCGTCGATAACGTATTAGATTTTAACGCTCTAAAATCATTTAATCATTCTTCTTTCTTGAGGATGACAGAAAATTGGTCAAAGTAATTTACTGAATAGAATTACTTTAATAAAATGACACGCTGTCTGAATTCAAATCTGCCATAGAAAATCGTTAACTTTACAGTCAAATCGTGACTACAAAAATATGCAAATTACTGAAAGAATCTAAATTATCAGTCTCAACTGATCCAAAATTATTTAAGTATGCCAATGACATAACAATGTCTCAACAAATCGTAGAAAAAGGCATAAATCAACGAAGTGTACTGAGTACAGAAATATCAATCAAGAAAATGGGGCAAAATAAATGGGACAGAAAATATGGGAAGAATGGTTGCTCAGATATCGTTAAAATACTCAAATAATACAAGAAACGTTCACGACTACCTTATCTGTTGATTGAAGTTCTAGAGGAAAGTTTTCAAAGAAAACTGTTGTTGGTTCCATTTCACCAGCGTAAAGATGTGCTCCGTCCTCGAACCTGGAATCAGCGTCCTCGGAGAACGAACTGCTTCCTTCTCCGGAAATTGCACTGCTCCATGTATACGAAAGACATTCTTCTGGCAAAACTCTTCTTTGTGAGCCGGGTCCACCCTGGCCTCTCTTGAAAGTTCCCTGAAGTTCTGGTCGCAATTCTTCATGAAGTTAATTGCAGTTATTTCCACAGAAATATACATAATCGTGGAGTATGAAAATATTTCCACTGTCATTTGATATAATTCAGCGATGGATTCACGATGCATGAGTGTAGTTGGATGTTCACTACATGCTCGCTTTTGTAGAATGACGATTAACGAAGTTCCATGCTGTTATTTCACTCCACCGATATATGTCCCAATTGCATTAAAGCCTTAGCCTTCCATCTCAACTTCTGTTATAATCATTGAAAGCACTGCCATATTATAATGTTCCATGGTAGAATGTATCGTTGTATCACCAAACGTATTCTCCAATACCACGGTTGCGATGCACGTGTCAGCCGTAGTGTATAATGTGGTAATTTAAAAGTGCCTCTCAGATGGCGAGAAAATCACTTTTGTCTGCAGCCTTAAAATGCCAATATCTTTCGAAGTATAACTGTGAAATTGTTCAAATCTTCTACACACCTCAATGTTGTACTGCCCAATTGAATTATAATAAAGGCAGAAGTTAACTCTTGATATTTTATCTGGTAGAAACGTTAATGTGAGCGTTTCAACTTCGCCTAGTTTCGAACAGCGTAAAATGGAACTGCTCCGTGTTCGTTCGATGCGCCGGGCTTTAACCACACGCTAAAGACAACTTGCTTCACTTATCCACTCGAAAATGACTATATCACATCAGAAATATATATGCGGTATCAGAATATCAGATATGAGATATGAGGATATGAGACATATGAGAGGTCTTCTCTCCTGTGCACGACCTTTTATTAACTTCTTAAGGGGCGTATCCATCCCTTCCATAGCCTGTTGCTCCGTCATCGCTAGAAGTTTTAACTTTGGCTATACTTGACGGATTTTCAAATTTCAAAAACTCAAAATTAATTTCTTCAAAATTCCAAATCAATGCCATAACTGAAAATAGATTTCCACAAATCTGCATGCCAAAAGTAATTACATATCGTAGTTTCAGCAATCTCCGTCTTCCTTCCAAACTATCGTTCATTGGATCGAGTCTCTCCTCCAATAGCGTAACTTCTTCCTTAGCACAATACCTTGTTTCCTGCGACTGCGTCGTAAATCTCAGATCTTTCTCGAACAAAATCATGATGTCACCAAGAATCTCAGCTCCACCAGCCTAGTTGCATGAAGTCTGCGTCATCCGTGCCTACGTCATGAATATACACGTCACAACTATGACAGCCATAACTTTATTCATAAATGCCAATACAGTCATCGTGGTCTCAATATAATTCAATTTACGGGGGCACTACCATCTATATTATTGGCCCCTTATGGTCGGGGAACAGTGAAGATGTAATGAAAACTAATGCTACCGCTGTAACTACTGCTAATTACCGGCTTACATACTTACACACTAGGACATGGCCATCCAGTCATTGCGCTCCGGGAGCGCAGCCGCGCTCGGGGAGCAGTGGGCAGTCAGACTAGCGCTCCTTCCTCTACCACCACTACACTGTTGCAACGAGGAGACCGACGATGTTCAGACCACGCTGACTAGACACGTACGTCGAGTCGTGCGGCCGACGGATCTTGTGGGATTGTTGACATATTAATAGGGCTGTTTTGCGATAACAAATATACACATATACAAATCGAATGGTACTCCGATGTATGGAATGTGCAGGAAACGAACACAAGTGTTAAGTAAAGAATATTGTGATTTATTCCAAACTGAAATGTGAACATACAGGGTGGCGCACGAAATGTCATACACTAGAAATTGTTTATAGAATATTTAACAAACAACATATTTAATATAAATTGGCATTACAACATTCACTGAAATATGCATGATTAGTCAGTATGCAGGACATGTTCAAATGCCCACTTTCTCGGCGTACAACAGCTTCGAGTCGAACCTGCATGTCTGTGACCACTCTACGACACTCAACCATCGGAAGAAAGTCACAATGGCCGCTTGCAATTGCAGTACATTTTCTGGTTTTCTGGTTTCTGGCGGTAGATTGTCTCCTTCAAATATCCCCACAGGAAGAAGTCGCAGGGATTAATATCGGAGCTATGTGTTGGCCAGATTGTGCCGCTCGGAAAACGTTCGGGATATCGATGGGACATCACACGGGGCCCGAAATGTTAATGCAGGAAGTACAGAACAACATTTGCTGTGTGCGGACGAGCTCCATCTTGCATGCACCATTGTGTCTTTATTGGTAATCGTGATGCAAAGAGTTGTTGAAGGAAACTTTTGCAACATGTCCATGTAACGTGCATTGTTGGCTGTGTCTTTGATAAAGATTGGCCCAATAATGTCATGACTGGAAATTGCAGCACACACACACACTTTCACACCATGACTTTCAACCTCGTGCACAAGAGCAGGCTGTTCTTTCACCCAAAACCGGACATTCTGATTGTTCACAGCACCGTTGAGGTAAACGTACGCCTCATCACTGAACCATGTGATGTTCAGAACGGGATCACCTTCTGCGATAGCCCACGCAGCAAACTGTACTCTCCGTTGCTTGTCAAGCGCGGTTAGTTTATGTACAGTTGTCATTTTGTATGGAAATTGGTCAAGCTCAGACTACAGTATTCCCTGAATTGACCGACGAGAGATGCCAAGCTGAACACAGGCAGTTCTGGTGGATTTGGAGGAGCTCCGAGACGCAGCCGCTCTCACACCAGCAATATTATCCGCTGAGCGGACTGGTTTGAGACGGGTTCGTTTTCTCTCCAGTATATTGCCTTCTGTTTCAAATTGGCTGGCCAGTATATACACCGTCTGCCAATAGGGTGCCCACCGGGTACGAAAATGAACACGAAACCTTTCCTAAGACCGAGTTACACTCTTTGTTTCCGCGTAAAACAACACTGTTTTCACTTTCTGTTCGCGCGTCAACCTCCCTTTGTCCGCCATGCTGTATAACTGGAAGCCGGTACGCATGCGCGACATGTGCAGCTGTCTGTGGAATCACGCACGAAATAAGGTTTCTGTTCACGAAAGGACATGGTTGTGAGCCCAGATTTACACATTTTATAAACCATTTTCCATGTATGACATTTCGTGCGCCACCCTGTATTAGAGAGGAAAATTCAACAACAAATTGTGTTCTTTTTAACACATTACATCTCTGTTGCACATTAAACATTTGGCATGTCCTTTATCAGCTGTATAGAAAAATGAAATTTCCCATTCTGCTTTAAAGATTGCTGTTGCGCCACTCCCTTTTTTTTGGTATGCTGTTCAGTCATGACCACTGCGAAACTGATTTACTTACACGCTGTCAACAAAGCGCATTGGACTAGACTAGCGACTGATGGATCGGCTGCACACTTCAGCGCGCTCAGCCGGCCAAGCTCCGCCCACCACTTCTGAAACTACCTTCCACCAAAGCGCTCGGGGAGCGCTGTCTGGATGGTCCTGCACTAGAAGAAGAATTAATGGAGGAGAAAAAGGTGATAATACGATAATTGGTGATTTAAGGGGCCTAATGGTTTGGTTGAAGGTGATGATGATGATGAGGAGGAGGAGGGAGAAGTTGGGGTGGAGAAATTAGAAGCAGGCAGGCAAAGCCCTAACCCCTCAATTAAGGCACCTGAGGGACTCGGGAAGAAGTAGAGCCATGAATGGCAGTCAGGAAAGGAAGAAAGGAATTGGCTCACCCCAAAGACAACGGTAAGAGGGGAAACTGGAACTAGCTCTGGAATCCGTCGTGGTTGCCCATTCCGAAGCTAACCATCCGTGAGATCTTCAGTGAGAGGCAGTATTCAATGTGCTGCATGCTGTGGTAGGGCGGTTCCCTTTAAGGCAGGAGGGGTCTGAGAAGAACAATAGCTGACCAAGAAAGATCGACAAAAAGGATGGAGGGTAAGTGCCCTACATTTTTGTAAGGCCTAGCCTCACCAGTTATGAGCCCCTAGGGGAGCCTCAGATGTAAGTAGACAAATTGTTTCCAGTTGAGTAAAACAAGCGCCTACAACAGAATATCAAAATCAAACTGCTTAATGTTGATTCCTTATTGGAAGGTTGGAAACTGATTATTATAATGTAAGCTCTTACACCTTGGCGACAGCTAATAAATCACTCTGTGTAGGTATTCATGCCAACTAAAATTACTGCCTAAAATGAGCGCCACTCCTTTCTATTAAATACATAAACATGACGGTAGATTGAATATATTGTGTTATATTCATTGAATTTGAAAATAAATCATTTAAATATCCTGCAAATATGAAGGCGAAGGTAAGGACCAGACAGGTTTGAACCCATTAAATCTTATTTTGTTTTGTTCACTCCCTGATATTATATAGACCTACAGCTCCATAAAAGTATACCAAATTGGGCCACCATATGTACTGTAGGGGCAAATTAAATATCTTCCGACCCTGATAATCAGGTATTCAACCTTCAAACGTATGTACTCAGCCTCGGGAGGAAACCACGGACGTAAGGTTGATTTGAATAGCATCTCTGAAGTTAATTCCCCTGATCCTTAACCCACTTATCTAATTTTTGTTATATTTTTTTTAAATAGGATGATTGTTGTTTTAAGGGGCCTAATATCTAGGTTATTGGTCTCTAATTGTTTGGGTGATAGTTATAATGTATGATAATAACATGGAGCCTACAACTAAAACTAATTACTGACTTAGAAACTAACTTACAGACTAGAAGAAGAAATTAATATACAAAAATAAAAAAATAAATGCCCTCAATCCACGGTGCACCAGAACTGGTGGGGCTACACACCCTGCCTCCTTGAGGGCCTTGTGAAGGAGACGGGAGATATCATTAAAAGAAGAAGGAAAATTAGAAGCCTGGCCCCTCAAAGAAAAAGGGATCAGGAAAGATGAGGCTTGGCCCAATTTTGTCGGGAAATTGAAATACACATTAGGCCTCGTATACCCTAATACCGTCGGGGTCGAAAGAGAACAGGAGTTGACCAAGTACAGTCGACAGGAAGGAAGACAGAGGGGAGCCCGGCACAAGTAAGTGGGAACAATGCCGGACTCAGCTGGGGTCCCGTGGTCCCCAACGCAGGTCCCACGAGCCGTGAGTCCCTGGGGGTGTTCTAAACAGTTGGGAGTGTAATATACAAATGGATAGCATCCAGTATATATATCATCCCAGATAATTTGTTTAGATAGACTGTTGACACTCCTGGTATGAGCTAGATGATATTTGAGACGTTCATTGTCCTTCTGATGAAAACCAAAATTGTTAAGTCTAACATAAGAAGAGTAAGTTACGTCACCATTTCTTTCCTCACGTTTGCTTATGCGTGCACCTGGCAGTGCACTGTCGCCATCAGACTACTTCAGGTCATTTACGAACACAGTAAACATTTTAATTGGCAGTCATCACAAAACAGGAGATGTGTAACATGTTATTACGTAATTTACAGTATAGCAAGGCGTGACAGTGGAAAGACAGTACGTCTTTACCGATAACGATTTCCTAATCCAAGGTATCCATGTGACTTGATGGCTGGTAGGGTGTTTCAAAGATTTGAAGACACTGGAGTAACAGAGCCTAATTTTGAGGGAAGGGACCGTTCACGATAGCAGCGTGTATGTTAGCAGCTGAGGAAGAAATCCTTGATGCGGTAGACAATGATCCAAGGAGGATACTAGAGGCATTGCCCGTGAGGTGAGTGTATTTCACTAGATTGTGCATCTACGACTTAAGGAGCATTTGTACTTACGTGTTCCACACCTCCAAGCAGCAGATCGTCCTCGTAGGTTATGATTCTGTCAGTGGTTATTGAGAAAAGTACACCAACAACCGATTTTTAGCCTATTTTCAATTTTGAAAAAATAGGCTTATGAGATCACCTTTTGTCCGTGTGTGTGTGCGTGTGTGTGTGTGTGTGTGTGTGTGTGATTCGTGTGTGTCCCCCCCCCTAATAAAATATAAACAACTGGAGAGATTTCAATGAAACTCGGTAAGTTCATAGCACTATTCCGGGCGACCCTGACCGTGCCCTTCAAATTGTGTTACGACTCACCAATCCAACATGGCGGCTGTGCGAAATATTTCACCAGCATTCAATATCTCCGAAACTATTACCGATATCACCCTGACATTTTGTATGGTGATAAAGGGAACTATTATAAGTTCACTTATGTGATTTTTGAAAACCTGGTAACTACAAAACCAACATGGCGGCCAAGCGAAGTTGCGACTTTTAAATAGACGTTTCTCGCAATTTAACCAACCAAACGCAATGAAACTTGGTACAGTATATGCTTATATACATTGTAATGCACCGACATCTAACTTCGTTCAATTGTTTACATAACCACAAGATGGCGGATGTGCGAAATATTAAAACGGCATTCTATATCTCTGAAACTATTAGCGGTATCTCCCTGAAATTTTGTACGGAGATAAAGGGCACTACTGGAAGTCCACCTACAAGACTTTCAGAAACCGGTTAACTAAAAAACGAACATGGCGGCCAAGCGAATTTGAAAATTTTAAATAGACCTTTCTCGCGATTTAATGTTCCAAACGAACTGAAATCTGGTACAGGAAATATTTATACACATTGTAATGCACTGATATCTAATTTAGTTCAATTGATTACATAACCTCAAGATGGCGGCTGTGCGAATTTTAAAATTAAGATTTTATTTCTTGTGATGTAGTCATGCGATCGAAGTGAAAGTTTGAATAATGAACCTACGCAATAATTTTCCTTTAATGGTACATGACTCTACGGCCTATACATTTAGCAATCCAACACGGCTACCATCCAAAATATTTAGACGGCTCTGAATATCTACGAATCTATTACAGCAATCAAACTGAAATTGTGTATGTTGATAGTGGCAATTAACATAAGTAGGATATATGAAAATAGGCTGTATAGTTCTTCACGGAACTACTTGTTTTTCACATGAAGATGATGATGATGATGATGATAATTGTTGTTTTAAGGGGCCTAACATCTAGGTTATCGGCCCCTGATGGTTTGGGTGATCGTGAAGATGAAAATGAAAAGCTAACTTAAAACTAAAACCAACCACCAACCTACATACTAGAAGAAGAAATGGACAACCAAAGGAGAATATGGCAAATAAAGGACTGGAGGAAAAGAAACGCCCTCAACCATCGAAGAAGGCGGATTGAGGGACTTGGAAGGAAGGAGAGCCACGAAAGATGATGATGATAATTGTTGTTTTAAGGGGCCTAACATCTAGGTTATCGGCCCCTGATGGTTTGGGTGATCGTGAAGATGAAAATGAAAAGCGAACTTAAAACTAAAACTAACTACTAACCTATATACTAAAAGAAGAAATGGAAAACTAAAGGAGAATAAGGCAAATAAAGGACAGGAGGAAAAGAAATGCCCTCAACCCTCGGAGAAGGCGGATTGAGGGACTTGGAAGGAAGGAGAGCCATGAAAGGCAGATAGGAAAGTGAAAGAGGAGAGGGTCCGCCCCAAAGGTAAGGGACAAAAAGGGAAAACGGACCCAGCTCAGGAATCCCTCGGGGTCGCCAACTCCCGAACTCACCAGCCGTGAGCCCCTGAGGGTGTAGCATTATCTAGGGTGCACCAAAAGTGGTGGGGCTACATACACTCGGCCTCCTTGAGGGCCTTAAGCAGAAGGCAGGAGATAACATGAAAAGAAAAAGAAGACTGACCCCTCGCAGAAGGAGGGAATCAGAAAAGATGAGACAAGGGCCAATTAAGGCGGGAAAGGAAGTGACTCCCTAGGCCTCGGATGCCCTAATACCGTCGGGGTCAGAAGAAAACAAGAGTTGACCAAGTGAGGTCGACAGGAAAGAAGACAGAGAGGAGCCCGGCACAAGTAAGTGGAAGCAATGCCGGGCTCAGCTGGGGCCCCGTGGTCGCCAACCCACGCCCACTAGATGTGAGCCCTTCACATGAAGATGAGGACGATAATGATGATGATGATCATCATCATGATAATTGTTGTTTTAAGGGGCCTAACATCTAGATTATCGGCCCCTAATGGTTTGGATGTTTGTGATAATAAATGATAACTAGCGGACCCGAGCGAGTTCATAAACCACACTTTCCCCAATAGGTTTTGCAAATCGACACTTCTTACAAAAATTGATATTTAAGAAATTAGAATGCAATTTGTCACTGACAATGTCATTTGTATGCTGAGTGTGCTGTTGCTGTAACACTCACCGGTTATTCGATATTCATGAAATTATACGATTTGAGTACCGGTACTCATTCCTTTGAGTTACTTTTTCTGAAATCCATGCAAAATGATAAAGGAAAGCCCTCATAATGTTAAAATGACATGAAACGGGCGTCACAGCGACCAAAATGTGAAGTGGATAGCAATTATGGAGCGTATTTTCATACATCAACAGTATCTGCAAATCGCACATTTTTAAACAAGTCATTTTTTAAATAAATTATTGATATTAATGGAATTAAAGTGCAATTCGTCACTGCTAATGTCTATTCTCTTTCATTTGAATGCTCATTTTCACGATCGGTCGCTTATGAGCTTCGCACGCATGGGTCAGGTCAGGACAACCAAAACTACGTACTGACATAACAAGTACCTTACAGACCAGAAGAAGAAATGAGTAAATAAAATAGGAAACAAGAGAAATGTTGGATAGAAGAAATGCCCTCCACCAAGAATGAGGATTGAGGGACTTGGAAGGAAGGAGAGTCATGAAAGGCAGTTAGGAAAGGGAATGAGGAGAGGGCCCACCCCAAAGTTACTGGGAAAAGGGAAAAAAATCAGTCTCTGCTCAGGAATACCTCGGGGTCGCCAACTCCCTGACTCACCAGCCGGGAACCCTTGAGGATGTAGCACTATCCACGGGGCACCAGAAGTGGTGGAGCTGCAATCACCCTGTCTCCTTGAGGACCTTATGCAGAAAGCATGAGATATCATGGAATGAAAGAGAAGGCTCACCCCTCGAAGAGTGAGGGTATCAGAAAAGATGAGACCAGGGCCAATTAAGTCAGGAAAGTGAAAGATTCACTAGGCCTCGTATACCCTAATACCGTGGGTTGGGAAGAGACCAAGGGAGGCCTATAGGAATGATTACTGAAAGGTGCCTGGCACAAGTACGTGGAAGCAATACCAGACTCAGCTGGGATCCCATGGTCGCCAACCGATGTTACACAAGTTGTGAGCCCGTGGGGGGTTTCTCACGAAAATTTTAGCTTGTGATGAATCATGTTTCACACGTGATGGAATACTAAATTTCCATAACAGCCATATCTGGAGTGGAAAAAATCCCTATCATGTAGTTCAGGGTTACATTTATCATCAGTTCTCAGTGAACGTATGGGTAGGAATCATCGCGAACACAATCATTGGCCCTTTCGTACTCCCACCAAGTTTAATAGGCCAACAGTATTTGCAGTTTCTAACTGAAACGTTGTCGGAGGTTCTAGATGACATTCCTCTGCACATACGAGGTACGTCCAGAAAGTAAGTTCCGTTTGGTAATATGATGATGATGATAATTGTTGTTTTAAGGGGGCCTAACATCTAGGCTATCGGCCCCTGATGGATTGGGTGATCGTGAAGATGAAAATGAAATGCAAACTTAAAACTAAAACTAGTAACTACCAACCTACTACTAGAAGAAGAAACGGAAAACTAAAGGAGAATAAGGCAAATAAAGGACAGGAGGAAAAGAAATGCCCTCAACCCTCGAAGAATGCGGATTGAGGGACTTGGAAAGAAGGAGAGCCAGGAAAGGCAGATAGGAAAGTGAAAGAGGAGAGGGTCCGCCCCGAAGGTAAGGGACAAAAGGGGAAAACGGACCCAGCTCAGGTATCCCTCGGGGTCGCCAACTCCCGAACTCACCAGCCGTGAGCCCCTGAGAGTGTAGCATAATCTAGGGTGCACCAAAAGTGGTGGGACTACATACACCCTGCCTCCTTGAGGGCCTTGAGCAGAAGGCAGGAGAGAACATGAAAAGAAAAAGAAGGCTGACCCCTCGCAGAAGGAGGGAATCAGAAAAGATGAGGCAAGGGCCAATTAAGGCGGGAAAGGAAGAGACTCCCTAGGCCTCGGATACCCTATCACCGTCGGGGTCGGAAGAGAACAAGAGTTGACCAAGTGAGGTCGACAGGAAAGAAGACAGAGAGGAGCCCGGCACAAGTAAGTGGAAGCAATGCCGGACTCAGCTGGGGCCCCGTGGTCTCCGTTTGGTAATAACATTAAATTGTGTACAGATACAGAAAAATTATTTATTGCACAAAATTCTACAACCCTTAAACTACTTTTCCACATAACTGCCGAAATGTTGCAGGCATTTGTCGTAGCGTGGCACGAGTTTTTGTATACCTTCTTCATAGACGTGTGCCGCCTGTGTCTTCAACTAGTTGTACGTTCCGCTGCAGCGGTTACAGAAAACCTGGTTCACGCGATTGATGACAAGATCCGGGAAAACCGCAGGTTTACAATTAGTGCTCTCGCTATGGAATTTCCCCAAATCTCACGATCACTAATTCCTGAAATTGTTACCGAAAAACTGAACTTTCGTATACTTTGCCGACGATGGGTACCAAAGATTCTTACGGAGCAACACAAAACAAAACGGATGGGTAGTGCACAAAAACAGTGCGGGAATCTTAAAGAGAAAAGGAAATTTAAGGAAAAGAGGAGAGGAGAGGGGAGAGAGGAGAGGGTCCGCCCCAAAGGTAAGGGTCAAAAGTGGAAAAAGGACCCAGCTCAGGAATCCCTCGGGGTCGCCAACTCCCGTACTCACCAGCCGTGAGCCCCTGAGGGTGTAGCATTATCTAGGGTGCACCAGAAGTGGTGGGGCTACATACACCGTGCCTCCTTAAGGGCCTTGAGCACAAGGCAGGAGGTAAAAGGAAAAGAAAAAGAAGGCTGACCCCTCACAGAACGAGGGAATCAGGAAAGAAGAGACAAGGGCCAATTAAGGCGGGAAAGTGAAAGACTCCCTAGGCCTCGTATAACCTAATACCGTCGGGGTCGGAAGAGAACAAGAGTTTACCAAGGGAGGTCGACAGGAAAGAAGAAAGAGAGGAGCCCGGCACTAGTAAGTGGAAGCAATGCCGGACTCAGCTGGGGCCCCGTGGTCGCCAACCCACGCCCACTAGAAGTGAGCCCCTGGGGGCGTTTATGTGTTTAAACGCGCCAATCTCTGGAACTACCAGTTGGATTCGAAAATTTATTTTTGTATATGATAGTCTGATTCAAGAGGAATAGTTAAGACTATGTAGCATTAGGCTACACCTCTCAGGTAACCTTAAAGATTGATTTTTGTTCAGTAAGTCGGAAGAACAAACGCTCCAGAACGGCTTCAATATACCGAAGTCTATTGTTGCCATGTAATGCGGGCCGCATCACGTCGCCCCTACCAATGTTCTGGTGCAAAATTGCGATCTGCTTATAAATTGCAGTCACGGGGAGTAATTAGTGCAAAAAGATTTCTTTGGCCCCTTAAAACAGTAATCGTCATGAAAATGCTTGCTACGGTGGGTGAGTGGTTATAGTGTCGGACTACCAACCCCAAGATTGCAGGTTCGCCCCTGGCCATGGTAAGTGATTTTTGAAGGCGACAAAAATCACGATACTCATGTCATACGTTGTTGGCATGTGAAAGAACCCATTTGAATTCAGTAGGCCGTGTTCAATGGCAAAATTAATCTCGGGATTTTCCGCCAACACAAAGTTCCTCCATTCTCTACTTGAAAGCGCTGTAGTGTCAAGGAGTTTAGATATCTAACCTCCTTGACTTTCATAGCGTTCAAAAGAACGACGAAATTCGACATGCAAGCTACCCTCTGGGTGTCAATTAACAAAGCTTGCACCAGGCACCCGAGGCCATACGATATTATTATTATTATTATCATGACAATAGTATACCTCTGTATAAAGGCGAAGGTGTTGGTGCAGTATACTGAGGTTATCAGCTGCGATAAGCATTGGTGCTTTCAAATTCACTTTCATTTGTTCCGATCCGTATCCTTGAGTGCTCCAGTTCTGTAAAACAAATAAATCCACCGGGCGAAGCCGGGCACAACTGCTAGTAATATGCAATGTTTTAGGTTATTCTTTCACTTGCCACAAAAATTGGAATTATATTGCGTTGATAGACTGAAAAATTGCAATATCAACTGCTTAGAATAGTCTCTTCTATTGCCAGCTAAACGGACTCCCTTTGTTTCAAATACACCCTGTGGATAAACATTTAAATATCTACCGAGAGAACAGTCAAGTCGTTGTGCAATGCTGCAACCTTATCATGGGCCGCCGCTGGCATCAATGCTGTATTTAACAACACAAAGACTTCTGGCGCACTCTGCATACAGAACCCAAAACTTCAAAACGGTGTTGTACCTTATAGTGCATATCAGTATTAGCATAGAACTCTTCGTTGCAGATCTTTATAACTCGTTTGTGCTACACGAGCGAACGTTAATGACTTTAGGACAACTACACGAATGACTAATTTGCTGTGCCCAGACACGTTTTACGGCCCGTTAATGTCGATGAATTGAAATGTGGTTTACCTTGTTTACGAACAAGACTAGTCTACATGAGCTTATCATCCTTGACTGTCTAACCTCGCTTGTGCTCGACACAAGAAAGCAGCGTGTCTGTGTGTGAGAGATCAGATACTTGGAATATACCACTATTTAACGCCCTTTCTGATCGATGATGATGATGATGATGATGGTGATGATGATAGGTAATGTTGATGATGATGATGATGATAATTGTTGTTTTAAGGGGCCTAACATCTAGGTTATCGGCCCCTGATGGTTTGGGTGATCGTGAAGATGAAAATGAAAAGCGCTCTTAAAACTAAAACTAATTACTAACCTACATACTAGAAGAAGAAATGGAAAACTAAAGGAGAATAAGGCAAATAAAGGACAGGAGGAAAATAAATGCCCTCAACCCTCGAAAAAGGCGGATTGAGGGACTTGGAAGGAAGGAGAGCCATGAAGGGCGGATAGGAAAGTGAAAGAGGAGAGGGTCCGCCCCAAAGGTAAGGGACAAAAGGGGAAAACGGACCCAGCTCAGGAATCCCTCGGGGTCGCAAACTCCCGAACTCACCAGCCGTGAGCCCCTGAGGGTGTAGCATTATCTAGGGTGCACCAAACGTGGTGGGGCTACATACACCCGGCCTCCTTTAGAGCCTTAAGCAGAAGGCAGGAGATAACATGAAAATAAAAAGAAGGCTGACCCCTCGCAGAAGGAGGGAATCTGAAAAGATGAGACAAGGGCCAATTAAGGCGGGAAAGGAAGAGATGATGATGATGATGATAATTGTTGTTTTAAGGGGCCCAACATCTAGGTTATCGGCCCCTGATGGTTTGGGTGATCGTGAAGATGATGATGATGATGATGATAATTGTTGTTTTAAGGGGCCTAACATCGAGGTTATCGGCCCCTAATGATCTGGGTGATAGCGAAAATGATAATGAAATGGAAACCAGAACAAAATTATCTGAGACGAAAAATACGTATATAAAAGAACTCAGATGGAAACAACTCACAATATGGTCTGAAAAAGGGAATTTAGGACGAAAAGTAAAACACACACAAAACGTAGGCTAGATTCAAAATACGTGCAAAGTGCAATGTAGCGTCGAAATACTTACAAAATGCAACTGAAATTCAAAATACTCACAAAATGCAAATGAGATCGAAATGACGTACAAAATGCAATTGAGGTTCAAAATACTTACAAAATGCAATTGAAATTGAAAATACACAATGCAATTCAGATTGAAATATCCCAGTTCCAATCCAAATTAATCACAAAGTGCAATTGAAATTCAAAATACTTACAAAATGCAATTGAAATTGAAAATGCTTACAAAATGTACGGTAGATTCAAACGACTCATGTGGATTGACAATACTTACAAAATGCAATTTAGATTGAAAATACTTGACAAAATGTAATTTAGATTCAAAATACCCTCAAAATGCAATTAAGAATCAAAATATGTGCAAAATGCCCACCAAACAAAATGCAATTTAGATGATGATGATGATAATTGTTGTTTTAAGGGGCCTAACATCTAGGTTATCGGCCCCTGATGGTTTGGGTGATCGTGAAGATGAAAATGAAAAGCGAACTTAAAACTAAAACTAACTACTAACTTACATACTAGAAGAAGAAATGGAAAACTAAAGGAGAATAAGGCAAATAAAAGGACAGAAGGAAAAGAAATGCCCTCAACCCTCGGAGAAGGCGGATTGAGGGACTTGGAAGGACGGAGAGCCATGAAAGGCATATAGGAAAGTGAAAGAGGAGAGGGTCCGCCCCAAAGGTAAGGGACAATAGGGGAAAACGGACCCAGCTCAGGAATCCCTCGGGGTCGCCAACTCCCGAACTCACCAGCCGTGAGCCCCTGAGGGTGTACCATTATCTAGGGTGCACCAGAAGTGGTGGGGCTACATACACCCGGCCTCCTTAAGAGCCTAGAGCACAAGGCAGGAGGTAAAAGGAAGGGAAAAAGAAGGCTGACCCCTCGCAGAAGGAGGGTATCAGAAAAGATGAGACAAGGGCCAATTAAGGCGGGAAAGGAAGAGACTCCCTAGGCCTCGGATACCCTAATACCGTCGGGGTCAGAAGAGAACAAGAGTTGACCAAGTGAGGTCGACAGGAAAGAAGACGGAGAGGAGCCCGGCACAAGTAAGTGGAAGCAATGCAGGTCTCAGCTGGGGCCCCGTGGTCGCCAACCCACGCCCACAAGATGTGAGCCCCTGGGGGAGAAAGGAAGATACTCCCTAGGCCTCGGATACCCTAATACCGTCGGGGTCGGAAGAGAACAAGAGTTGACCAAGTGAGGTCGACAGGAAAGAAGACAGAGAGGAGCCCGGCACAAGTAAGTGGAAGCAATGCCGGACTCAGCTGGGGCCCCGTGGGATAGGTAATGTCAAAAGGGTCCTGGCAGGAGATATCATTAAAAGAGAAACAAGAGGTCTGACCCCTCGAAGAATGACGGTATCAGGAAACATGAGGCAAGGGCCAATCAAGGTGGCAAGGGATGATGATGAATGTGAAAATAATTATCGTTTTAAGGGGCCTAACATCAAGGTTATTGGCCCCTACTGGTTTGGGTGATAGTAAAAGTGTAAAGTGAATGGAAACAGTACAGCTATAACTACTGACTTACATACTAGAAGAAAATATAGAAAACGAACCAAAAAAATGCAACAAAAATGAATACGGGAAATGAAAGATGATGATGATGATGTTGATAATTTTAGCATTAAGGTGCCTAACATGTAGGTTATTGGCCCCTTATGGTATGGGTGACCGTGAAAGATGAAAAAGAATCATGTAGTTTTACGTGACCGTTAATCTCGCGATCACGAGCCACGGGATCTCTTTTTACGTGGAATCCGAACCACAGGACAGGCATTTCACTTCGAAAATCTCACATGTATTGACCGGGAATCGAACCCGGTCTACCATGATGAGAGGTATACAGCTTGACCGCTGCGCCACCACGCCCCCAGTGAAGGATGAGAATGCAATGAAAACTGTAACTAACCCTATTTTACCCGACGTTGCCCGGGAGGTGTATTTCCATGTTATAGAAAGATACATGCTAACATATTACGTTAAGTATATTCACTTTGCCCATAAGTGAGTTTAAAACATAGTTCTCACTTTAAATCCAGGCGAAAGGTACTGTGGAGTACAATAAAGTAGTAGAGAATGCATCAATAACAAAGAGGGCTGTACATGCACAGTTCTCAAGGACCTAGTCTGCCAATTACAGTACTTTCCTGAGAGTCTTTATTTTTGTTGTAATGGGTGTATGTAATTTAGACGTCTTGTTCACATAGTTCTCTTTCATTTTTTAAATTGTTGCATCTACCTTTTTGGAAGGAAACAATATTTATATTATTCTATGTTTGGAATATAGTTACTCAAATACTCAAATATACTTACGATTTTTAACCCCGCAGAAATGGTGTGATTAATGAGAAATAGCTTATTCATCTACATAAGTCAATGTGTATGCTACTATAGCTGCATATTAGGGAATAGTATTGCTGTATTTCCATGCCTATTATCTCATATTGGGCGGCTTTGGTGGCGTATTTGGTAGCATTCTGAGCTTCTATGTCCAAGTTCGCGGGTTCAAACCCGGCTGAAGTCGTCGGATTTTTGAAGAGCGTTAAAATCCCTCAGTATGCCTTCCTTCGGAAGGGAAGTAAAGCCGGTGGTTCCATGTCATAGATTTATGTGAAGTTAAAGAACCTTCCACTAACTACACTCGTGTGAAGGTAAATTTTGTTGGTTCAATTTGACTAATGCCATTAAGTTCCAACATTCACCGTCAGGTCCTGATGATGATGATGATGATAATTGTTGTTTTAAGGGGCCTAACATCTAGGTTATCGGCCCCTGATAGTTTGGGTGATCGTGAAGATGAAAATGAAAAGCGAACCTAAAACTAAAACTAACTACTAACCTACATACTAGAAGAAGAAATGGAAAACTAAAGGAGAATAAGGAAAATAAAAGGACAGACGGAAAAGAAATGCCCTCAACCCTCGGAGAAGGTGGATTGAGGGACTTGGAAGGAAGGAGAGCCATGAAAGGCATATAGGAAAGTGAAAGAGGAGAGGGTCCGCCCCAAAGGTAAGGGACAAAAGGGGAAAACGGACCCAGCTCAAGAATCCCTCGGGGTCGCCAACTCCCGAACTCACCAGCCGTGAGCCCCTGAGGGTGTAGCATTATCTAGGGTGCACCAGAAGTGATGGGGCTACATACACCCTGCCTCCTTAAGGGCCTAGAGCACAAGGCAGGAGGTAATAGGAAGAGAAAAAGAAGGCTGACCCCTCGCAGAAGGAGGGTATCAGAAAAGATGCGACAAGGGCCAATTAAGGCGGGAAAGGAAGAGACTCCCTAGGCCTCGGATACCCTAATACCGTCGGGGTCGGAAGAGAACAAGAGTTGACCAAGTGAGGTCGACAGGAAAGAAGACAGAGAGGAGCCCGGCACAAGTAAGTGGAAGCAATGCCGGACTCGGCTGGGGCCCCGTGTTCGCCAACCCACGCCCACTAGATTTGAGCCCCTGGGGAACGTCAGGTTCTGGTTGTGGTGGTATCTATTAGCCAAGTTTGCAGCTAGGTGTCGTTGACGGTAGCATTTGGTAGCAAAAGTAGGAACTACTTAAAATTGACTGTCTGCAGTCCTGACCTGAATTACATATAACACACACAATAATACAGCCATCACAATCAACAACGGTTATCATGAAGATTCTACACACATCCAAAGTACACAGGGCAGCATGACCGCGTTGTCCCAGCCCCCAAATAGAGGAGCCAACCAACCTATCTCACCTAGTTAAAGTAAATGCAGCAACGTACAGGGCGCCCAAGAAAGTTCTCCGCAGTGGGTACGTGCAGCTGTGAGCGGTTGAGTCTGGAGTTTTAGTTGGCTGCACTGCACTTTGTCCTTCAAAGCGGGACTTCCCCGTATGAGCTGTCGGTGTGTATCGCGATAAGCGCGTGAGCCTGCATGTCTTCAGCGTGTATTACAGTCAGCGAGCTTTCAAATAGATTATTATTGGAAGAGTGCAACAGTGTACAGGCGGTAATGTTTACTACTGAAGAGAGAGTTTTTTTGGTGGAATACGTTTTTCGTGATGGCGATCAGTTTACAGAATATGTAAAATTAAGATTTCAGGCGCGGTTTCCTAATTCAAAGAGTCCAAACCGTGATACCGTATGGGATAGGGTAAGTAAATTTCGTGTGACTGGCTCAGTTCATGATGTACCGGGAACAGGCAGGCCTACGCTTTTAACAGACGAAAAACTCGATGAAATCTCCGATATAATGCTGCGTAGACCAAGTAAATCAACACGAAAATTAGCTCAACAAAGTCGACAGCACATAAAGCTGTAAGAGATAAGCTTCAGTTGTTCCCTTATAGTGGGCGATGTATGGAAGAAAGACATATGCTCTCGCGGACTCTTTTGTAGAACTTTTCATACTGAACAATTCTTACACTCATAGTATTTAGATATGTTTAACGGATTGCCCAGCGTAAGCTTACAAAGCGCTCGGACGCCAGTTTTTTTTTAATAGAATTTTCGACTAAAATCGTTACTGCTTGGCTTCCTTTGATCATAAATATTTTTTTCCTACAAAATTCATACTCGATATATCCTTCACAGAAAGGTGAAAACCACATCAAAATCCATCCAGTGGTTTTCGAGTTTACCCGTAACATCCAAGGATCGGGGACTTTGTTTTATACTTCGAGATGTTGTAAGCGGCAGCCGTGCTACCAACGTAACTGCTGTAGCTAGCTCTCCCAGACGCATGTAGGCGCTGCGGAGAACATTCCCGGACTCACTGTATAATCCCAGTATAATGTCAAATAAGATGCATTGATTGAGAACACGTTGGGCTTCTTTAGTCCCTAAAGTATTTCGTAAGATAAGAAATATTTTCTCTAAACCCATACCGTAATGATCACTAAAATGCTATACCGGAGTTCAAGGTGTTTAAATTCGTTGTAACTACACCTTTATACAATATAATTCGTCAGTAAGCACTAAAATGGCTAATACGTAGGAAAAATACGTGTGAACGAATAGAAACGAATTACAGAATATAATGTATCGTATTCTTATGCAAACGTACTGTGGGATGAACACAAGTTATTTTGAGAGCCAAGATCAGATACATGTACAAAGATCAGAACTCGTTTGTCAACCAACAAACTGTAGTCATGGCAAACGCTGGTCTTAGTCAACAGTAATGTCTTTGGATGGTCTCTGCCCATGGCGGTTCCTGGTGTCAAATTGTGTTACTACTGCCACACCTGGCCTGGTGGCAAACTGTGTTACTACCGCCACGCCAAACCCCCTTGGAGTTGAGGTGGCCACTGTTGAAAACAGTTCGGAAATCTCATACGTCGGTTGTATTTCGCTGTTGCTGACCTGATTGAGTCCATTAGCGTAAGTTGAGAGTTTTTCGTGTTTGGTTGATTGGCTGGTTGGTTGCTTGATTTGTGGATTGGTCTTGAGCAGAAGGCAGGAGATAACATGAAACGAAAAAGAAGGCTGACCCCTCGCAGAAGGAGGGAATCAGAAAAGATGAGACACGGGCCAATTAAGGCGGGAAATGAAGAGACTCCCTGGGCCCCGGATACCCTAATACCGTCGGGGTCGGAAGAGAACAAGAGTTGACCAAGTGAGGTCGACAGGAAAGAAGACTGAGAGGAGCCCGGAACAAGTAAGTGGAAGCAATGCCGGACTCAGCTGGGGTCCCGTGGTCGCCAACCCACGTCCCACTAGATGTGAGCCCCTGGGTAAACTTTAAGAACAATCTGCAATAGTATGTCGAATTCAGTGTTTGCCAATGTATTTATTTTTTAATCTAATTTCCCTACTACGACCTCTGTTAATAAAAGGGATACGGTTTCAGATTTTTATTGCGTTCAGATTTCTATTGTTTTTATCGTGCTTTAGATAATAAATGGTGTGGCCACAGCCTGCCGGATCGCATCCCTCCTGGCTGCTTTTAAACTGCCTGCCCATTCAACGATTACAGTATTGATTTATGCGTACAACCTCGTTTCCAACCAACTGTGATTGCCGCTTTTTCAAGTCACTGTTACAGACATTTGTTTTGTATTGATATTATTTGTGAAGTTGCGTTTTGTATTTTATGATGGCGTACTGCTGTGTGCGCTTTTGTAAATCAGAACAGGGCAAGTTTGAACGCCGAGGAATCTCATTTCATGAGTTACCATCGGACAATTCACTTGACTTATAAATACAATAAGACGGGTTATCACACAAATTCAACACACAGCCAAGTACACGGGGCTACATGAACACGATGTTGCAAAGCCCCTAAATTAATCAACATCCCATTCTTCGGTGGCCGGAGGAATTTCTTTTCCCTGTCATTTATTGCCCTTATTCTTTTCTTCTTCGTCTCGTTTAGTATGTAAGTTAGATTTAATTTAGTTGGAAGTAGTATTTTTATTATCGTCCGTACCGTATAATTACGGGCAAATGAGCTAGACATTTCGCCTCTTGAAAACAATCACTCCACCACCATGTATTTTTCGCTTTCCTATAAATTGAAAATTTGACCGTATGTACGCGTCTGAATTAATATCATAATACTTTATGCTGATTGAATAACATATGAACTAAATTAGTGCCATGTTTTCGCGTTTTTACAATCTCGATATTAAGCCTCCAAAGTTAAAAACCCTTCGTTTGAGGTATCTTCCCCTTAAAAAGCCGCGGTAGGCTGGCGCTGCAACCCAATGGTGTATTAATATACAGTATATCCTGTACGCGTCTGAGTGTTGAATGGGCAAGCAGTTTAAAGCAGCCAGGAGGGATGCGATCCAGCTGGCGGTGAAAATGCCGCGGCGATCACAGTGGGTTGGTGCTGCAACCTATCTTGTGTTGAATGGACAGACAGTTTAGAGCAGCTTGGAGGGATGCGATCTAGCTGGCAGTGGGTGTAGCATGGCCTCTTACCGAGATAGTTGGAAACTTGGTGGTCCGGTCATGAGCTACTGTGGAGATGGCCGGCCTTGCCATTACTTCATCAGTTTATTTTCTGACTTTATTAGCATTTGCTCGAGTGCAAAAAGGCCCAAATCAGAAGAATGAGAAAATCCATGTAGCCAGCCGTTCCTTTCGGGCCCTAAACTATGTGTATGCAAAATTTGGTTGAGATTGGTGGAACGGTGTAGATTTGTATACGGAACAAATATATACATACATACATACATACATACATACATACAGACTTTCACTTTTATATATTAGATTGACCTACAGACTTACATACTAGAAGAAGAAATGGAAATCAAATTTAGGCAAGTAAAGGACAGGAAGAAAAGAAATGCCCTCAACCCTCGAAGAATGAGGATTGACGAACTTGGAAGGAAGGAGGGCCATGAAAGACAGATTGGAAAGTGTAGGAGGAAAGGGCCCGGCCCAGAAGCACTGGAAAATGGAGGAAAACCGGACCCAGCTAAGGAATCCCTTGGGCGTTGCCAAATCCTGAATTTACGAGCCGTGATCCCTGAGAGTTGTATCACTATCGAGGGTGCACCATGAGTTGTGGGGCTACACACACCCTGCCTTTTTTAGGGCCTTCAGCAGAAGGCAGGATATACCATGAAAATAAAATATGATGTCTGACCCCCTCGAAGAATGAGGGATCTGGAAACATGAGCCAAGGGCCAAATAAGAAGGGAAAGAGAAATACAGCCTAGGGCTTGGTTACACTAATACCGTTGGGGTCGTAGGAGAACGAGAGTTGAACAAGAAAGGTAGACCGGAAAGATGTTAGAGGGGAGTCCGCCACAAGTAATAGGAGGCAATGCTGGAATCAGCTGGAGTCCCGTGGTCGCCATCCCGCGTCCAACTAGTCGTAGTCACCTGGGAGAATTGAAAATGGATAGCCACAGAAAACCATTTGAAGGCCGGTTGGGATTTAGTATGGTAGTTATTTGAATGTAGGCTGTTGGTGTGTGTAATTAAGGCTTCAGTCTCTAGACTAGTTTGATACAGCACTCTACGGTTCCCTGTCCTGTGCTAATCGATTCATTTCATCATAGCTAACACACAACTAATCTGTTTAACATATTCTAACCTTCGTCTACCCCTACAGTTCATGTCCTCGCCCATTCCTTTCATAACTTAGTTTGCTATTCCTGGGTGTCTTAGCATAGGCCTATATGCAATCATCCTATCTCTTCTCCCTATTACCAGTCGGGAGAAACATCTCTCCTCTCCCACTCGTCTTAATACCCCTTCGTTTGTTACTCTATCCATCTGATCATCATTCACCTGAAAGATCACATTTCCAATGCTTCTACTGTATTCTCCTCTTTTCTGTTGCTCCAACAGTCCTAGTCCCACATCCATGGACTGCCACGCTCCAGATCAAGACTCTAAGAAGATGATGATGATGATAATTGTTGTTTTAAGGGGCCTAACATCTAGGCTATCAGCCCCTGATGGTTTGGGTGATCGTGAAGATGAAAATGAAATGTAAACTTAAAACTAAAACTAACTACCAACCTACATACTAGAAGAAGAAATGGAAAACTAAAGGAGAATAAGGCAAATAAAGGACAGGAGGAAAAGAAATGCCCTCAACCCTCGAAGAATGCGGATTGAGGGACTTGGAAGGAAGGAGAGCCATGAAAGACAGATAGGAAAGTGAAAGAGGAGAGGGTCCGCCCCGAAGGTAAGGGAGAAAAGGGAAAAACGGACCCTGCTCAGGAATCCCTCGGGGTCGCCAACTCCGAAATCACCAGCCGTGAGCCCCTGAGGGTGTAGCATTATCTAGGGTGCACCAGAAGTGGTGGGGCTACATACACCCGGCCTCCTTGAGGGCCTTGAGCAGAAGGCAGGAGATAACAGGAAAAGAAAAAGAAGGCTGACCCCTCGCAGAAGGAGGGAATCAGAAAAGATGAGACAAGGGCCAATTAACCCTAGAACTGCGGACCGTCTTCCAGGAAGACGGTGTGGTGTTTAATCAAGTGCGACCGTCTCTCTGAAAGACGGTCTCGGTATTCAAATATAGTACTAATGTTAGCCATCAGATAGCACTAATTTCAAGTCATGCTGGTTCCCGATGCTTTTATCTTTCGTTGTGTTACTCTTTGGCAAACAAAAGACAATAAGCAGGCTATTATTTGGCTGCAGAAGTGGAAGTACTTTCATGTTGACATTGAAGTTGCATTGAGCAAAATGGCAGCCAACAAGCCTATGTAGATGATTCAGAAATTGAGCGCTCTTTTAGTAAATAACAAGAATTATTTAAAACTGGTTCCTGAAATAGTAACAAAAAACTGTGAACGTTTCATTTATGATGTGTCTGGCAAACATTTAACTTGGCAATATGGTTTTCTAGAGCAGAAAAGTCAATTTTATTTCTTACATTTGGTAAAATACTTTTTATGATTAATTCAAACTGATGAGTCTGAATTATTCGCCTCTATAAAATAATATAGAACAGTCTTTCAGCTTTCTATTGATGTATGATAAGTTATAGGCCTATTCATGAACACAGTTTGCTTACCGAAAAGGCAGAAGGTGAATTTCTCATATAGGCTATGTGCATAATGGAGAAATGTCATATTGTAAAAATATTTTTTTAAGTAAATAACAGGATTTATTTAAAACTGGTTCTTGAAATAGTAACAAAAAACTGTGAAATTTTCATTTATGATGTGTCTGACAAACATTTAACTTGGCAATATGGTTTTCTAGAGCAAGAAAAATCATTTTTTTTTATATTTATGAAATATTTTTTATGATTAATTCAAACTGATGAGTCTGAATGATTCACCTCTATAAAATAATATAGAACAGTCCTTCTGCTTTCTATTGATGTATGGTAAGTTATAGGCCTATTCATGAACACAGGTTTTTTTTTTTCAGAAAAGGCAGAAGGTGAATTTCTCAAATATATGCATAATGGAGAAATGTCATACTGTAAAAATAACTTTCTTTCCTAGTAAATAACAGGAATTATTTAAAACTGGTTCTTGAAATAGTACCAAAAAACTGTGAACTTTTCATTTATGATGTGTCTGACAAAAATGTAACTTGGCAATATGGTTTTCTAGAGCAGAAAATCATTTTTTATTTTTATGAACTATTTTTATGATTAATTCAAACTGATGAGTCTGAATGATTCACCACTATAATAATAATATAGAACAGTCTTTCAGCTTTCTCATGATGTATGATAAGTTATAGGCCTATTCATGAACACGGTTTGCTTACAGAAAAAGCAGAAGGTGAATTTCTCATATACCGGTATGTGCATAATGGAGAAATTTCATATTGTAAAAATAACTTCTTTTTTAGTAAATAACAGGAATTATATAAAACTGGTTCCTGAAATAGTAACAAAAAACTGTGAACTTTTCATTTATGATGTGTCTGACAAACATTTAACTTGGCAATATGGTTTTCTAGAGCAGAAAAGTCATTTTTTTATGAAATACTTTTTATGATTAATTCAAACTGATGAGTCTGAATGATTCGCCTCTATAAAAATAATATAGAACAGCCTTTCAGCTTTCTATTGATGTATGATAAGTTATAGGCCTATTCATGAACGCTTTTAGCTTACAGAAGAGGCAGAAGGTGAATTTCTCATATATGTGCATAATGGAGAAATGTCACATTGTACAAATAATTTTCTTTTTTAATAAATAACAGGAATTATTTATAACTGGTTCTTGAAATAGTAACAAAAAACTGTGAACTTTCATTATGATGTGTCTGACAAACATTTAGCTTGGAAATATAGTTTTCTAGAGCAGAAAAGTATTTTTTTTTCTTTTTTTTTCTTTTTTATAAAACACTTTTTATGATTAATTCAAACTGATGAGTCTGATCGATTCACTCTATAAGAATAATATAGAACAGTCTTTCAGCTTTCTATTGATGTATGATAAGTTATATTCATCAACACAGTTTGCTTACAGATAGTAAAATTCCCATAGTGTATATTTTATGGGAATGTACTGCAGCATTTGACGGATAAACCTGCAGCAGTTCTAGGGTTAAGGCGGGAAAGGAAGAGACTCCCTAGGCCTCGGATACCCTAATACCGTCGGGGTCGGAAGAGAACAAGAGTTGACCAAGTGAGGTCGACAGGAAAGAAGAAAGATAGGAGCACGGCACAAGTAAGTGGAGGCAATGCTGGACTCAGCTGGGGCCCCGTGGTCGCCAAGGCTCTAAGAAATGACATCCCAATATAAAAAGTAGGTTGGCTCAGGCAAGGAAAGCATTTCTACAGAAAAGGAATCTGTTGACATCGAATATAGATTTAGGTATTAGGAAGTCATTTTTGAAAGTCTTTGTCTGGAGCGTGGCACTGTATGGAAGTGAAACTTGGAATATAGGTGCAGCAGAAAAGAGGAGAATTGAAGCGTTTGAAATGTGGTGTTACAGGAGAATGATGATGATGATGATGATGATGTTGATAATTGTTGTTTTATGGGGTCTAACATCTAGGTTATCGGCCCCTAATTATCTGGGTGATAGCGAAAATGAGAATGAAATGGAAACCAGAACGAAAATTATGTGAGACGGAAAATACGTACGAAGAGAAACTCAGATGGAAACAACTCACAATATGGTCTTACAAAAGGGAATTTAGAACGAAAAGATTCACAAAATGAATAGATTGAAAAGGACCCACAAAACATAGGCTAGATTCAAAATACGTACAAAAAGCAACGTAGCGTCGAAATACTTGCAAAATGCAACTGAAATTCAAAATACTTACAAAATGCAACTGAAATTCTAAATACTTACAAAATGCAAATGAGATCGAAAATACGTACAAAATGCAATTGAGGTTCAAAATACTTACAAAATGCAATTGAAATTGAAAATACACCATGCAATTCAGATTGAAATAGGCCCTGTCCCAGTTCCAAACCAAATTATTCACAAAGTGCAATTGAAATTCAAAATACCTACAAAATGCAATTGAAATTGAAAATGCTTACAAAATGTACGGTAGATTCAAACGACTCATGTGGATTGACAATACTTACAAAATGCAATGTAGATTGAAAATACGTGACAAAATGTAATTTAGATTCAGAATATCCACTAAATGCAATTGAGAATCAAAATATTTGCAAAATGCCCGCCAAACAAAATGCAATTTAGATTCAAAAGTCTCGCGAAATGCGGTTTAGGTTGAAAATACAAAATGCACTTGAAATTCAATAATCTCACTAAAATGTCCTGCTCCTACATTGGAAAGCAATTTAGATTGTCAATCTTTACAAAATGCAATTGAGGTTGAAAACATTCGCGAGATGTAATTTAAATCGATAAAACTTACAAAATGCAACGTAGATCAAATATGCCTTAAAAATCGCTAAAAGGGAATTTAGATACACGGTGAACCAAGTAACAAAACAGTGCGGGAACCTTAAAGACAGAAGGAAATATAAGGAAAAGATGAGAGGAGAGGTGAGGAGAAGGGAGAGAGGAGAGGGTCCGCCCCAAAGGTAAGGGACAAAAGGGGAAAACGGACCCAGCTCAGGAATCCCTCGGGGTCGCCAAATCCCGAACTCACCAGCCGTGAGCCCCTGAGGGTGTAGCATTATCTAGGGTGCACCAGAACTGGTGGGGCTACATACACCCTGCCTCCTTAAGGGCCTCGAGCACAAGGCAGGAGGTAAAATGAAAAGAAAAAAAGGCTCACCCCTCACAGAAGGAGGGTATCAGGAAAGATGAGACAAGGGCCAATTAAGGCGGGAAAGTGATACTCCCTAAGCCTCGGATAACCTAATACCGTCGGGGTCGGAAGAGAACAAGAGGTGACCAAGGGAGGTCGACAGGAAAGAAGACGGAGAGGAGCCCGGCACAAGTAAGTGGAAGCAATGCCGGACTCAGCTGGGGTCCCGTGGTCGCCCACCCACGTCCCATTAGATGTGAGCCCCTGGGGGGACAGGAGAATGTTGAAGATCAGATGGGTAGCTAGGGTTACAAACGAAGAGGTATTGAGACGAATGGGAGAGGAGAGATGTTTCTGACGACTGCTAATGAAGAGAAGACATAGGTTGGTAGGACCACTTTCTAAGACACCCAGGAATAGGAAGCTTAGTTATGGAAGGAAGGGTCGAGGACAAGAACTGTAAGGGTAGACCAAGCTTAGAATATGTTGAGCAGATTGCCTCGGATGTAGGGTGTGGCAGCAATGTAGAAATGAAACGATTAGCTCAGGACAGGGAGGCATGGGCAGCTGCATCAAACCAGTCAAAAGACTGAAGACTCAAACAAAAACAATACCTAAATCTGTATTCGATGTCAACATTTTCGTTCTCGCAGAAAAGCTTTCTTTGCCTGAGCTAACATACATCCTTTTTGCTTCGTCCATCGCTGGTTATTTTGCTCCCAATTTGAATTCCATAGGTATTTATGATTAATTTGGTTGCATTCCATTTTTAGCCTCTTTTCAATTTTGAAAAAAATAGGCTTATGAGATCACCTTTTGTCCGTGTGTATGTGCGTATGTGTGTGTGTGATTCGTGTGAGTGTCCCCCCCCCCCCCCCACGCCCCTGATAAAATCTAAACGGATGGAGAGATTTCAATGAAACTCGGTAAGTTCATAGCTCTATTGCGGGCGACCCCGACCGTGCCCTTCAAATTTTGTTACGTCTCACCAATCCAACATGGCGGCTGTGCGAAATATTTCACCAGCATTCAATATCTCCGGAACTTTTTCCGATATCACCCTGGAATTTTGTATGGTAATAAAGGGAACTACTAGAAATTCACTTATGTGACCTTTGAAAACCTGGTAACTACAAAACCAACATGGTGGCCAAGCGAAGTTGTGACTTTTAAATGGACGTTTCTCGCGATTTAGCCAACCAAATACAATGAAACTTGGCACAGTATATATTTATATACATTGTAATGCACCGACATCTAACTTCGTTCAATTGTTTACATAACCTCAAAATGGCGGCTGTGCGAAATATTTCACAGGCTATTTATGATATCAACCTGAAATTTTGTACGGTGATGAAGAGCACTGCTACAAGTTTATCTATGTAAATTTCAAAAACCTGCAAACTACGAAACGAACATGGCGGCCAAGCGAATTTGACACATTCTAATACATTTTTCTCGTGATTTAATCATATGAGCGCATTGAAGTGTGGTACAGTAAAAGATTATACATATTGTCATTCACTGGCATTGAATTTAGTTCAATTTTTTACATAAACTGAAGACTGCGGATGTGCGAAATTTTAAATTAAATTTTTATTCTTGTGTCGTAATCATGCGATCGAAGTGAAAGTTTGAATAATGAAGCTACGCAATAATTTTCCATTAATGGTACATAACTCTATGGCCTATACATAAAACAATCCAAAATGGCGAGCATCCCAAATATTTTGACGGTTCTCAATATCTAAGAATCTTTTCCAGCAATCAAACTGATTTTTTTTATGTTCATAGAGGTTATGAACATAAGTTCACCTATATGACTTTCAGTAACCTGGTGAGCACAAATACAACTTGGCGGCGACGCGAAGTATAAATATTTAAATGGACGTTTCTCGCGATTTAACCATCTGAGTGCAGTGAGACTTTGCACGTTAATGCTTATACAAATGTTAATCCACTGGTATTTAATTTATTTCAATTGTTTTCATAACCACTAGTTGGCAGCAAATACCAAGATTAACGGCCGAGGGGACCCGACGCGCTGATCACGCGTCACCCCAATATCTGCAGGCCAAATGGCTGGGCAGCGGTCGCTTGGTCGGCCTTAGCCCGTCATGGGCTGGATAGTGCCAGGGGTTGACTTTTGACTAGTTGGCAGCTGTGGCAAATTTTAAAATCTCGTTTTTACTTCTTGTGTCCCAATCATGCGATTGAAGTCTGAAAACCAGTATCAACGAATCTAACATAGCAATCAAACTGAAATTTTGTATGTTGATAGAGGCAATTAATATGAGTAGGATATATGAAAATAGGCTGTATAGTTCTTCACGGAACTACTTGTTTTCCCTACATTTTGTTGATTCTAAGCATGATTATTATTCCTCAAGACGGAGTCCATAACATTTCAAATCGCATTCAAATCCTCTGGTGAATTGGCTAAGATGACGATGCCATCAGCAAATCAACGAGTTAAAATTATTTCTCCTTGAGTCTATAAGTAATATTTACCAGCCAATATATCTGGGGTCCAGTTGACGTGTTGACCGACTGAAGATGATGATAATTGTTATTTTAAGGGGCCTACCATCTAGGTTATCGGCCCCTAATGGTTTGGGTGATCGTGAAGATGGAAATGAAATGTAAACTATAACTAAAACTGATGATGATGATGATGATAATTGTTGTTTTAAGGGGCCTAACATCGAGGTTATCGGCCCCTAATGATCTGGGTGATAGCGAAAATGATAATGAAATGGAAACCAGAACAAAATTATCGAAGACGGAAAATACGTACAAAAAGGAACTCACATAGAAACAACTCACAATATGGTCCTACAAAAGGGAATTTAGAACGAAAAGTTGCAAAAAAGAATAGATTGAAAAAGACCCACAAAACGTAGGCTAGATTCAAAATACGTACAAAATGCAAAGTAGCGCCGAAATACTTACAAAATGCAACTGAAATTCAAAATACTTACAAAATGCAAATGAGATCGAAATTACGTACAAAATGCAATTGAGGTTCAAAATACTTACAAAATGCAATTGAAATTGAAAATACACAATGCAATTCAGATTGAAATATCCCAGTTCCAATCCAAATTATTCACAAAGTGCAATTGAAATTCAAAATACTTACAAAATGCAATTGAAATTGAAAATGCTTACAACATGTACGGTAGATTCAAACGACTCATGTGGATTGACAATACTTACAAAAAGCAATTTAGATTGAAAATACTTGACAAATGTAATTTAGATTCAAAATACCCACAAAATGCAATTGAGAATCAAAATATGTGCAAAATGCCCACCAAACAAAATGCAATTTAGATTCAAAATTCGTGCGAAATGCGGTTTTGGTTGAAAATACTTACAAAATGCAATTGAAATTCAAAATACTCTCTAAAAGGCCCGGCAACCTGCATTGAAAGACTTACTAAAAAGCAATTTAGATTGTCAATCTTTACAAAATGCAATTGAGGTTGAAAACAATCGCGAGATGTAATGTAGATCGAAACAACTTACAAAATGCAACATAGATCAAAAAATGCCTTAAAAAATCGTTAAAAGGGAATTTAGATACACGGTGATTCGAGTAACAAGAACAGTGCGGGAATCTTAAAGAGAAAAGGAAACAGAAGGAAAAGAGGAGAGGAGAGGGGAGAGAGGAGAAGGTCCGCCCCAAAGGGAAGGGACAAAAAGGGGAAAACGGACCCAGCTCAGGAATCCCTCGGGGTCGCCAACGCCCGAACTCACCAGCCGTGAGCCCCTGAGGGTGTAGCATTATCGACGGTGCACCAGAAGTGGTGGGGCTACATACACCCTGCCTCCTTAAGGGCCTTGAGCACAAGGCAGGAGGTAAAAGGAAAAGAACAAGAAGGCTGACCCCTCACAGAAGGAGGGTTTCAGGAAAGATGAGACAAGGGCCAATGAAGGCGGGAAAGTGAAAGACTCCCTAGGCCTCGGATAACCTAATACCGTCGGGGTCGGAAGAGAACAAGAGTTGACCAAGGAAGGTCGACAGGAAAGAAGAAAGAGAGGAGCCCGGCACAAGTAAGTGGAAGCAATGCCGGACTCAGCTGGGGCCCCGTGGTCGCCAACCCACAACCCACTAGATGTGAGCCCCTGGGGGGTAACTAAAACTAACTACTAACTTATATACTAGAAGTTGTAATGAAAAACAAAAGGAGAATAAGGCAAATAAAGGACAGGAGGAAAAGAAATGCCCTCAACCCTCGAAGAATGCGGATTGAGGGACTTGGAAGAAAGGAGAGCCATGAGAGGCAGATAGGAAAGTGAAAGAGGAGAGGGTCCGCCCCACAGGTAATGGATAAAAGTGGGTAAACCGGATCCACCTCAGGAATCCCTCGGGGTCGCCAATTCCCGAACTCACCACGCGTGAGCCCCTGAGGGTGTAGCAAATTCCAGGGTGGTGGGGCTACATACACCCTGCCTCCTTGAGGGCCATGAGCAGAAGGCAGGAGATAACATGGATAGAAAAAGAAGGCTGACCCCTCGCAGAAGGAGGGCATCAGAAAAGATGAGACACGGGCCAATTAAGGCGGGAAAGGAAGAGACTCCCTGGGCCTCGGATACCCTAATACCGTCGGGGTCGGAAGAGAACAAGAGTTGACCGAGTGAGGACGACAGGAAAGAAGACGGAGAGGAGCCCGGCACAAGTAAGTGGAAGCAATGCCAGACTCAGCTGGGGTCCCGTGGTCGCCAACCCACGTCCCACAAGTTGTGAGCCCCTGGGGGGACCGACTGAAGAGCAGCCGATGCTTAGGATATAGTTTTACCACACTGAAAAATACAACATACAGGCTTACAACTCTGATAAATGTCCCTGAATTGGGCTAATTAATTGTCGTCGATTTACAAAGACAACAGAAGGAAGGATCGTAAAGTCCCGACAGTTATATCTCTGATTTATTTCTTCACTCAAGTCATTAATGAAAGAAAAATGTGATTGCTGGTTGGAAATGAAGGCTAGTGTGTTGTTAGATGTCTCGTGGTCTATCAAGATCTGATACGCTAAGTGCCCAGTCATTCAAGAATGTTTGCCCCAAAAAGAAGAAAAGCATCGTCATGGTCCTTGTGTCGCAAGACACAGTAATCTGGTATACGGCCCTGTTCATCACGAAGTTCGTTACGAAGGTCAATGTTAGTGTTGACAGATTATGGTATCATGAAACCATTTATGATGGATGATAATCATATTTTAACCAACCGTTAGCGTGGTTCCTGCCATTGCCCACGTCGTCGTGTGTGTCACATTCACAGTTAGCCTGGGGTTAAGGCTGTCAGGACAACAGAACAATGCTGTTGTTGTTTCATTAGAGGAGCTTGCGTCATGGTTATTTATTCCCGCACAGTTGTGTGTGTGCAGAATCTCTGATGATAATAATGACCGTGTATATATACAGTATATTAGTTTCGATGATGATGATGATAATTGTTGCTTTAAGGGACCTAACAGCTAGGTTATCGACCCCAAATTGTTTGGTAGAGATGAGAATGAAAACTATAACTAATACTAACTACAAACTTAAATACTAGAAGAAGAAATGGTAAACAAATAAAGGATAAGGCAAATAAAGAACAGGAAGAAGAGAAATGCCCTCAACCCTCGAAGAATGTGGATTGAGGGACTTGGAAGGAAGTAGAGCCATGAAAGGCAGATAGGAAAGTGAAAGAGGAGAGGGCCCGCCCCGCTGTCAGAGAAAAAGGGGACAAAACGGACCCAGCTCAGGAATCCCTCGGGGTCGCCATCTCCCAAACTCACCAGCGGTGAGCCCTTGAGGGTGTAGCACTATCCAGGGTGCACCAGAAGTGGTGGGGGGCTACATACACCCTGCCTCCTTGAGGGCCGTATGCATAAGGCAGTAGATAACTTGAAAAGAAAAGGAAGGCTGACCCATTGAAGAATGAGGGTATCAGGAAAGATGAGACAAGGGACAATTAAGGCGGAAAAGTGAATGACCCCCTAGGCCTCGGATACCCTAATACCGTCAGGGTCGGAAGAGAACAAGAGTTGACCAAGAGAGATCGACAGGAAAGAAGACCGAGTGGAGCCCGGCACAAGTAAGTGGAAGCAATGTTGGACTCAACTGGGGTCCCGTGGTCGCCAACTCACGCCCCATGAGATGTGAGAGAGAAACCATGGGGAAATCTTCAAAAGGCCGATTTCAAGATTCCGTTCTTACAACTGAGCAGGATCCTTACCTACTACAGCCTCCACAAACCCTATACTTGGCTGGAAGCCCATACCGGAACTGCCTGTCCAGCCGTACTTCTGGGTGGAGCCACTGTTACGACCACAGGTCTCAGTCCATTTCATTTACTTCGATAATAATGAAATTACTCATCACTATCTTCAGCAATCAATCTTCTAGTTTCCTCTACATTTTGTAATGTTTCTAGCAGCTCAGAGATGTAGACAGCAATCAGTGCCCAACTCACTCTGCTGCTGCTCACGTTCCCATTGGTCCTGCCATTCAAGAAGAGATTATTAATTATAATAATACTAATGATAACAATAGTAATAATAATATTGCGTCTGGATGTACGACGTTATCGGATACAGAATACAGACGAAGGCATGACGCAGTGGCTAAAATCTTGCACCAAGAACTGGCTGACAAATTATAGCTCCTGGGACATCATAAGTTCCATAATATCAGCACCTGCCAGAGTGCATCACGGAATATGAAACTTATCTTATATTGACCGCGCAGACAGTCTGCCATAACAAGCCATTGTAGTCATCCTGGTTGATGTAGCAGTTCCCAATAGCAATAACTTTTTTTTTTCGTATGGCTATTAGTGCCGGGAGTGTCCGAGGACATGTTCGGCTCGCCAGTTTTGTAGCTGCTTCGAGACGGACACCCAATGGGTGAGCTACATGTACCGTTGGAGGGGGGGGGGGGGGGAGTTGGAATGTAAGGGCTAGGAATTGGAAGGTAGCGGCTGTGGCCTATACTTGGGGACCAACCCCGGCATTTGCCTGGAATGAAGATGGGAAACCACAGAAGACCATCTTCAAGGTTGCCGGCGTGGGGATTCGAACCTCCGCGCCTCCCGGATGTGAGCGACTGCCAGCAGTCATGCCGTAACGACCTCGGCTAACTCACCCGGTAGCAATAACTTAAAGACAATGCACGACAAAAAGATCTCCAAATATGAAGACCTGGTGGATATCAGGATTTATTTATTTATCGTATGGCTTCTAGTGTCGGGAGTGTCCGAGGACATGTTCGGCTCGCCTGAGTCTGTAGCTGCTTCCAGTAGACACCCTTATTAGGGTGAGCTACAAGTTCCGTTCAATTGCAAGTAGTTCCAACTTTCGCTACCAGATATCAATGATACCTAGTGGTGAACGTTGGAACTTTGATAGAGCGTTCCGACGAAATCTAACCTATCAATTTAGCTCTATACAAGTTTGGATCTTTTACATGCCATACATCTATGACATGGGACCGCCGGCTTTACTTCCCCTCCGTAGGAAGGCATACTGAAGGATTTTTAACGCTCTTAAAACATGCCATGACTTCGGCCTGGTTTGAACCCGCTATCTTGGAGACAGCAGTTCAGCATGCTAACAACTACGCCACCGAAGCCGCTGCCTATCAGGAAGCAATGGCAGATTGGAAAGGGGAAGATCACACCAATTGTCATATCAAGTACTGGCGTTGTGTCAAGAAGTCTACTGCAGGGTTCAAGGAACTTGATGTAGACACAAATTTATACCAGTCAATTAAAAAATCAGTCATCATTGCGACAACTAGATAAGTACGAAAATTCATGGACTAGTGAATGTAGGTTTTTAGAGGTGGCGATAATGCTCTGATTTATTATAATCTGTACAAATGCCACACATTTGCCATATAATATTCTGAGAGAGACGTATCATAATAATAGTAATAATAATAATAATGTATTGCTTTTATGACCTTGGTAATTACTACGGCCTTTAATGAAGATGATAATAATTGTTGTTTCAAGGGGTAAAACATCTAGGTTATCGGCCCCTAATGGTTTGGGTGATAGTGATAATGAAGGATGATTACAGGAACATACATCTAAAACTAAATACTGACTCCTCTATGCCCAAGATCGCGGGTTCAAACCCGGCCGAAGTCGTCGGATTTTTAAGAACGTTAAAATCCCTCAGTATGCCTTCCTTCGGAGGGGAAGTAAAGCCGGTGGTCCCATGTCATAGATTTATGGCATGTTAAAGATAATGATGATGATAATTGTTGTTTTAAGGGGCCTAACATCTAGGTTATCGGCCCCTAATGATCTGGGTGATAGCGAAAATGATAATGAAATGGAAACCAGAACGAAAATTATGTGAGACGGAAATACGTACAAAGAGAAACTCAGATGGAAACAACTCACAATATGGTCTTACAAAAGGGAATTTAGAACGAAAAGATTCACAAAAAGAATAGATTGAAAAAGACCCACAAAACGTAGGCTAGATTCAAAATACGTACAAAATGCAATGTAGCGTCGAAATACTTGCAAAATGCAACTGAAATTCAAAATACTTACAAAATGCAAATAAGATCGAAATTAGGTACAAAATGCAATTGAGGTTCAAAATACTTACAAAATGCAATTGAAATTGAAAATACACAATGCAATTCAGATTGAAATAGGCCCTATCCCAGTTCCAATCCAAATTATTCACAATGTGCAATTGAAATTCAAAATACTTACAAAATGCAATTGAAGTTGAAAATGCTTACAAAATGTACGGTATATTCAAACGACTCATGTGGATTGACAATACTTACAAAATGCAATTTAGATTGAAAATACTTGACAAAATGTAATTTAGATTCGAAATAACCACAAAATGCAATTGAGAATCAAAATATGTGTAAAATGCCCACCAAACAAAATGCAATTTAGATTCTAAATTCGTGCGAAATGCGGTTTTGGTTGAAAATACTTACAAAATGCAATTGAAATTCAAAATACTCACTAAAAGGCCCGTCTACCTGCATTGAAAGACTTACTAAAATGCAATTTAGATTGTCAATCTTTACAAAATGAAATTGAGGTTGAAAACAATCACGAGAAGTAATTTAGATCGAAAAGACTTACAAAAAGCAACGTAGATTAAAAATACCTACAAAAAAATCACTAAAAGGGAATTTAGATACACGGTGAACCAAGTAACAAAAACAGTGCGGGAATCTTAAAGAGAAGAGGAAATATAAGGAAAAGAGGAGAGGAGTGGGAAGGGGAGAGAGGAGAGGGTCCGCCCCAAAGGGAAGGGACAAAAGGGGAAAACGGACCCAGCTCAGGAATCCCTCGGGGTCGCCAACTCCCGAACTCACCAGCCGTGAGCCCCTGAGGGTGTAGCATTATCTAGGGCGCACCCGAAGTGGTGGGGCTACATAAACCCTGCCTCCTTAAGGGCCTTGCGCACAAGGCAGGAGGTAAAAGGAAAAGGAAAAGGAAAAGAAGGCTGACCCCTCACAGAAGAAGGGTGTCAGGAAAGATGAGACAAGGGCCAATTAAGGCGGGAAAGGAAGAGACTCCCTAGGCCTCGAATACCCTAATACCGTCGGGGTCGGGAGAGAACAAGAGTTGACCTGGGGCTGTCGATAAAAAAAGATGACTGAAAAAGAGCCCGACATAAGGGGAAGAAATTCCGAATTCAGTTGGGGCCCCGTGGTCGCTATCTCACGTCCCACTAGCCATGAGCCCCTGAGGGCGAGGGGTGGCAAATAATTAACTGGTTCCGTATATCTACGGATCTATTACAGCCATCGAACTGACATTTTGTATGCTCATGGAGGACATTAAAATAATGGACTTTTAATAACATGATGAGAACAAAACCAATAACTTAATATTGAAATGGATTTTTCTCCGAGCGCTTTGAAAATTGACACAATGGCGTATACCATTATGCAGGGCTTAATTTACTGACGTCTAATTTAATTCAATTTTTACGAGAACGTAAAAATGGTGGCTGTGAAGAATATTTTTAATCATGTTTTAATTTCTCGAGTTTTAAACATGCGATAGAAATGTAGGTTGGTATAATGAACTACTATTATACAATTCATCCACTTGCATACAATTCTATAGCCTCTATAAAACAATCCAACCATCTAAGCATGAGGACTGAGGGACTTGGAAAAAAAAAGTAGAGTCACGAAAGGCAGAAAAGAAAGGGCAAACGAGAGAGTCCGCTCCAAAGTCAATAGAAAAGGGGCAGTAAACAGACCCAGCTAAGAAATCCATTAGGGTCGCCAACTCCCTATCTTACCAGCCGTGAGCCCTTGACGGTGTAGCACTATACAGAGTGTACCACGTATAGTAGGGTTACATACCCGTTGTGTTCTTGAGAAATATGCAGACAGAAGGCAAGAGATACCATGAAAAGATTTGAAGAGGTCTGACTCTTCAAGTAATAGAGGTGTTAAGAAAAGTGAGAGTAGAGCCAATTAAGGACAAAAATTGAATGACTCTCAAGGCCTCGGAAATACAATTTCTGTCGTAGTTATAAGGGAACAGGTGTTGACCAAGGGAGGTCGACAGGAGAGATGACAGTGCAATCTGGCAAAAGTAAGTGGAAGCAATGCCAAGCTCATCTGGAGTTCTATCATCGCCAACCCACGTCCCACTTGTTGGGAGCCTCCGGCTGATTTTAAATTATAATTGAGTCCGCCGGTACAAAACCATGTTCGATAACATAGTAGAAATATATGTATATTTCATATACTTATGTAATAAAAATTAATTTACTGTCATTATATTGGGGTTAAAACTTAATACAGCAGCAGATAACTTGTAAGTAACTGGTCCGACTGGTCATACTGCAAACAGGTCCTGCAGTACAGAAATCAAGTACTTAACTACAGTGCAGTGGTTAGGAGCTCGGGTTTAATCTCCTCGACGCTCTCTCGTGGTGAACTAAGCAAAATTTAGATAGCCGCAACCCACAACCCATGTTCCCTCACTTAATACACTCTCATCCCGATAGATTTATGAATAGCATTACACTTGTATCAAGTACCAGGGATCACAAGAGCTTCAGGTAGTCGGGATCGTACGAAACAAATATAACATTGATGATTATGATGGTGGTGATGATGATAATTTGTTGTATTAAGGGGTTAACATACAGGTTATCAGCCCCTAATGGTTTGGGTGACAGTGAAGATGAAGAAATATAATGGATACTATGACAAAAAACTAACTACAGACTTACACACTAGAAGAACACATGGAAAACAAAAGGAAGAATAAGGTAAATAAAATACAGAAGGAAAGGAAATGCCCTCAACCCTCAAAAAATGAGAGTTAAGGGACTAAGAAAAAAGGAAAGCTATGGAAGGCTGATAGGAAAGGGAAAGAGGAGAGGGTGCATCCCAACGATGGGAAAAGGGAAAAAACCGGACCCAGCTCAGGAATCCGTCGGGGAAAAAGGATAGCTATGGAAGGCTGATAGGCCGGGAAAGGAAGACAGGGTGCATCCCAACAATGGGAAAAGGAAAGAATATAACGGACCCAGCTCAGGAATCCCTCGGAGTCATCAACTGCCGAACCTACCAGCTGTGAGCCGTTGATGGTGTAGTACTATCTAGAGTGTACCATGAGTAGTGGGGCTACACACAACCTGCCTCCTCTAGGGCCTTAAGCTAAAGACAGGAGATACCAGAATAAGAAATACGAGAGTTGTGACCCCTCAAAAAATGATGGTATCAGAAAATATGAGGCAATTGCCAATTAAGGCTGGAAAATGAAAGACCCCTTAGGCCTCGGATACCTAATATCATCGGATTCATGATGGAAAAGAGTTGACGAAGGGAGCTCGACAGGAAATATGACAGAAAAGAACCCGGCACAAGTAAGTGGAGGCAATGCTGAGCTCAGCTGGTGTCCCGTGGTAACCAACCCACGTCCTACTGGTTGTGAACCGCTGGAGGACGTATAGGTTATGATGATGATGATAATTGTTTTTAAGGGGCCTAACATCTAGGCTATCGGCCCCTAATGATTTGGGTGATCGTGAAAATGATAATGAAAAAGTGAACTATAACTATAACTACTAACTTATATACTAGAATAAGAAATGGAAAACAAAAGGAGAATAAGGCAAATAAAGGACAGAAGGAAAAGAAATGCCACGAAAGGCAGATAGGAAAGTGAAAGAGGAGAGGGTCCTCCCCAGAGGTAATGGATAAAAAGGGGAAAACCGGACCCAGCTCAGGAATCCCTCGGGATCGCCAACTCCCGAACTCACCAGCATGAGGGTGTAGCACTATCCAGGGTGCACAAGAAGTGGTGGGTCTACATACACCCGGCCTCCTTGAGGGTCTTGAGCAGAAGGCAGGAGATAACATGAAAATAAAAAGAAGGCTGACCCCTCGCCGAAGGAGGGTATCAGAAAAGATGAGACAAGGGTCAATTAAGACGGGAAAGGAAGAGACTCCCTAGGCCTCTGATATCCTAATACCGTCAGGTTCGGAAGAGAACAAGAGTTGACCAAATGAGGTCGACATGAAAGAATTCGGAGAGGAGCCTGGCTCAAGTAAGTGGAAGCAATGCCGGACTCAGCTGGGGCCCCGTGGTCGCCAACCCACGTTCCACTACATATGAGCCCCTGGGGGTGGAAAAGAAATTCCTTTAAGCCTCGAAGAATCAGGATTGAGGGATTTGGAAATAAAGAGAGTTATGAAAGGCCGATAGGAAAGGGAAGGAGGAGACAGCCCGCCCCAAAAGGCAACGGAATATGAGAAAAACGTACCCAGCTTAGGATTCCCACGGGGTCACCAACTCCCAAACTAAGCAGCAGTGAGCCCTTAAAGGGGTACCACTATCCAGGGAGCGCCAGAAATGATAGGGCTACTCACACCCTGCCTCCTTTAGGGCCGTTTGCAGAAGGCAGGAGATATCATTAAAATAGAAACAAGAGGTCTGACCCCTCGAAGAATGACGGTATCAGGAAACATGAGGCAAGGGCCAATCAAGGTGGCAAGGGATGATGATGAATGTGAAAATAATTATTGTTTTAATGGGCCTAACATCAAAGTTATTGGCCCCTACTGGTTTGGGTGATAGTAAAAGTGAAAAGTGAATGGAAACAGTACAGCTGTAACTACTGAATTACATACTAGAAGAAAATATGGAAAACAAACAAACAAAAAAAAACACAAAAAAAGGAATACGGGAAATGAAAGATGATGATGATGATGATGATGATGATGATGACGATGATGATAATTTTAGTATTAAGATGCCTAACATGTAGGTTATAGTGAAAGATGAAAAAGAAGCTTGTAGTTTTACGTGACCGTTAATCGCGCGATCTGAGCCACGGAACCTCTTTTTACGTGGAATCTGAACCACAGGACAGGCATTTCACGTCAGGAAAGAAGACGGAGAGGAGCCCGGCACAAGTAAGTGGAAGCAATACCGGACTAAGCTGGGGCCCCGTGGTCGCCAACCCACATCCTACTAGGACGTATAGGTTAACGTTAAGGGTTACTTACGTGGAGTTGAAGTGGGAGACCACAGGCACTTCACGAGGATTGGTGCACCATGCTTTAACTTAATACCGGTATTGAATTCCTCCATAGAAGGGTCACTTATATTATACTAGAAGAAGAAATGGAAAACAAAAGAAGAATAAGGCAAATAAACGACAGGAGGAAAAGAAATGCCCTCAACCCTCGAAGAATGCGGATTGAGGGACTTGGAAGGAAGGAGAGCCATGAAAGGCAGATAGGAAAGTGACAGAGGAGAGGGACCGCCCCAAAGGTAAGGTATAAAAGGGGGAAAACCGGACCCAGCTCAGGAGTCATTCGGGGTTGCCAACTCCCGAACTCACCAGCCATGAGCCCCTGAGGATGTAGCATTATCCAGGATGCACCAGAAGTGGTGGGGACGACAGGAAAGAAGACGGAGAGGAGCCCGGCACAAGTAAGTGGAAGCAATACCGGACTAAGCTGGGGCCCCGTGGTCGCCAACCCACATCCTATTAGGGACGTATAGGTTAACGTTAAGGGTTACTTACTTGGAGTTGAAGTGGGAGACCACAGGCACTTCACGAGGATTGGTGCACCATGCTTTAACTTAATACCGGTATTGAATTCCTCCATAGAAGGGTCGGTATTCACACCAAAACTTCTATACATACCTTTCTACCAGCCGTTAGATATCTTAAACCTTCGTTTTAACACAATGAACTATGCTGAAGGTTGGTTAATATCAAATAATGTTGAAGATAATTTTTGTTTTAAGGGACCTGACATCTGGGGTATCGGCCCTTTATTAAATGATATGAAATAATGAAGATAAAAGCAGTCCACTGCCAGAGGATCAAAATGAAAATGGTTTGTATAAAGTAGACAGTGGGCCCCAACAATCATGCCTTATTTGGATTTAAAAAAGTAAAAACCAGGATGATAGAAAACAATAAAACAAATAGGGCATATTGAACAATAAGATTAGATATGAACACTTAAAAAACAACAGATTATACCTAAACTAAAACCGAGTGAGTTAGCCGTGGTCATTACAGTGTGGCTGCAGGCAGTCGCTCACATCCGGGAGGCGAGGAGGTTCGAATCCCCTCGCCGGCAACCTTGAAGATGGTCTTCTGTGGTTTCCCATCTTTCTTCCAGGCAAATGCTGGGGTTGGTCACTAACTAGAGGCCATAGCCGCTACCTTCCAATTCCTCATCCTTACATTCACACTTTCCTCCCTAGACAACCCTCCTCACGCAACGGTACTTGTAGTTCACCCCATGGGTGTCCGCATAGAAGCAGCTACAAACTCTCGCGAGCCGAACATGTCCTAGGACACTCCCGGCACTAAAAGCCATACGCTAAAAATAAAAAAGTAACAAACTAAACTAAAAGTCCTAAGTTTCATTATTTTATTAAAAAACGTAGCCACTCTCTCTCATGAACTGGATAACGAGGTCTACTGACGGTCCGTCATTACGTAGAACAAGGCAGGTTGAGTGTTCTTGGCAGATCGGGCAGGTGCATAGTGCATAGTGTGTGCACTAAGAATTATGAGCACCACATTCTTGGAAGGATAAATCAGACAAATGCCGTCTGTGCATTAGATCTACTGATTCGATCCAGCATATGACAGGGCATAACAACGCGTTGCTACGTTGCAACGTAGCGAAAGTAGTCCATCAAACTTTTGCGTGGCGATTCGGTTTTGTTGAGAAGGAAGTCCCATATCATAAGTGCAGACCTGAACAGGTTCTGAACAATGACAAGTCAAGATCTTATGTGATTCCACTATAATAACTGATCGTTCTGTAGAAGCCAACAGGTCAGACCTGTGATATTCGATAAGCGAGCATACAAGGCTACCATCGTCGATGTTGTTGTCCACTCGATGTATTTGTTGTTTTAAGGGGCGTAACATCTAGGTTATCGGCCCCTAATTTTTTGGGTGATCGTGATAATGAATGATAATGGCATGAAACCTACAGATAGAACTAACTACTGACTTAACAACTAACTTATAGGCTAAAAGAAGAAATGAATAAACAAATTAGGGAAATAAAATAAATAATGGACAGGAGGAATAGAAATGCTCTCAACCCTCGAAGAATGAGGATTGAGGGACTTGGAAGGAAGGAGAGCCATGAAAGGCAGACACGAAAGAGGAAAGGGGAGAGGGTCCGCTCCAAAGCGAGTGAAAAAAGGGGAAATAACGGGCCCAGCTCAGGACTCCCTTGAGGTCACCAACTCCCAAACTCATCAGCCGTGAGTCCTTGAGAGAGTAGCACTATCCAGGGTGCACCAGAAGTGGTGGAGCTCCACCCACCCTGTCTCCTTGAGGGCCTTGAGCAAATGTCAGCAGATATCAGGAAATGAAAAAGAAGAATGACCCCTCGAAGAATGAGGGTATCAGAAACTATGAGAGAAGGGCCAATTAAGGCGAGAAAGTGTAATGACTCCCTAGGCCTCAGATACCCTAATACCGTCGGGGTAGGAAGAGAACAAGTGATGACCAAGGGAGGTCGTAGGAAAGATAACTGAAAGGAGGCCGGCACAAGTAAGTGGAAGCAATGCCGGACTCAGCTGGGGTCTCGTGGTCGCCAACCAACGTTCCACAAGTTGTGAGCCCCTTGGGGAAAAACCTACATAGTACGGTGGCTGAGTAAAGGTGTAAATACCAGCCACTTGCCGCTGAGCTCAGTCACATAATGGCTTAAAGGAAGTTTTCGTCATCCCAGTTGTCTCTGTGAATGGTTTAGTCACAAAAGACTGGGAGAATGAAAAGGGAAATCTTGGCTTGAAGAGGAACAATATGCAGTTAATGAATAAGGGCTACCCTCTTTGGCAGTGCCGGAATAAGACTCACAGTGGCCCTAGGCAATTGTTAATTTGAGGCACGTTCTCCCCTTTTTTCAACCCCCCTCCCCCCTCCCCCTTCCCCCTTCATAAAAAAGTCAATCATAACTTTGTAAGAGATTTTATTTCCAAATTTACAATGAATGATGAATACAATACATATACAAATACATATGCACATTTTCAGAAAAACCTTTTTCTGCATTTTGTTTCGCAGAAAGTTTCAATAACATCATCGAAGTTGATTTTCTTTAAAATGTGTGATTCTGATAGAAGTCAAAATTGAATTCCTCAAAATTAACATGAACCCGAATTCGAATTTCTGCATTCTGTTTGCGATGCACCCCTCTTCATTCAGAGTGTCATTATTTTCCGACTCATCATCTTCAATGCTTTCTAAAGCTTCGACAATATTATGAAACGAATCATAAACCGCGTTCGTTGCATTAGCATGTGCTTCCCAGCGCGTATCTGACAATTATTTCAAAGTTTTAGCGTTTTTTATATCAATTTTCAACACGCCCCAAATGTGAGGGTTTGCAGAAAAGAAGTTCTACATTGATTGCATTATCGAAAAAAATCAACTGCGTAAAAACAGCTTTTAACAGCAGATTGTCCAAATGAATCGAGGGAATGTGTACCTCAAGGAACATAAATCGCATATTTATTCAGTTCGAATATTTTAGCTTGCAGACCCTGATACTTTCCGGACATGTTTGGAGCGTTGTCATAGGACAGTCCTCTACAATCTTGAATTTCCAAACCGCAATCAACAGTGACGAAGTTCACAGTTTGAGTTTTCAAACCTTCGCCAGTATGACCTTCTGTTTCAAGAATTTATTTGACTCCCCACCCCCTACCCCCAAAAAATCCCAATTTTTTTTTTCATTTTTAGGTGGATTTTTTCAATTTTGGGGGGCCCCTTTGAGCCGGAGGTCCCAGGCAATTGCTTATTGTGCCTTATGGTTAATCCAGCACTGCTCTTTGGTAATGAAAGTATAGAACGTAAGATTTTGACTCTTGATTTGCTCTGAACATCTTGAGATCCAGTGCTATCATCAGTGTCTTTGGCTCGCAAGGAGTCTGACGATGATGGTTTTGCATTTTTATGTAACTTTCATTCATAATAATAATAATAATAAGTGACATTGCTTCTACTACAAATGGACCAATTTAATTACACACGTTGCCAACACGATAAAATATCGATAAATGTTTATGAACAGGAATTAATAATATCAATAACTTATATCTAACTGCCATGGGGGAAAACATAAAAATATAGATTACAATCCTTCACTATCGGGTACCCTGATGATGATGATGATAATTGTTGTTTTAAGGGGCCTAACATCTAGGTTATCGGCCCCTAATGGTGAGGGTGATCGTGAAGATGATAATGAAATGTAAACTTTATCCAACTTATATACTAGAAGAAGAAATTGAAAACAAAAGGAGAATAATGCAAATAAAGGACAGGATGAAAAGAAATGCCCTCAACCCTCGAAGAATGCGGATTGAGGGACTTGGAAGGAAGGAGAGTCATGAAAGGCAGATATGAAAAGGGAAAGAGGAGAGGGTCCGCCCCAGAGGTAATGGATAAAAGGGGGCAAAACGGACCCAGCTCAGAAATCACTCAGGGTCGCCAACTCCTGAACTCACCAGCCGTGAGCCCCTGAGAGCGTAGCAATATCCAGGGTGCACCAGAAGTGGTGGGGCTACATACACCCTGCCTCCTTTAGGGCCTTGAGGAGAAGGCAGGAGATAATAAGAAAAGAAACAGGAGGCTGACTCCTCGCAGAAGGAGGGTATCAGAAAAGATGAGACAAGGGCCAATTAAGACGGGAAAGGAAGAGACTCCCTAGGCCTCAGATACCCTAATACCGTCAGGGTCGGAAGAGAACAAGAGTTGACCAAGTGAGGTCGACAGGAAAGAAGACGGAGAGGAGCCCGGCACAAGTAAGTGGAAGCAATGCTGGACTCAGCTGGGGCCCCGTGGTCGCCAGCCCACGTCGCACTGGATGTGAGCCCCTGGGGGGTCGGGTACCCTAATACAGTCGAGGTAGGAAGAAAGCATGCGTTGACCGAGGAAGGTCGACAGGATAGATGATAGAGTAGAGCCCGGAACAACTAAATGAAAGCTATGCCGGACTGAGCTGCGGTCCCGATGTTGTCAACCCATGCCTCACTAGTTGTGAGCCTCAGAGGGAGCTAAATTAAACAAGTGCAACATATCATTACATTGCATTTAATTTCTGTGATGATATCATACGGCAATTAAATATATAAACGGAGGGTAATAAATTCCCAGACTGTTTTAATTGAATGCTCCCGTAAGCGATACTGAGGCCTTAACCTTATCCGAACCACATCCTTATAGGGAGAGTTGTCGCTTCGAGGTGCAAGTAGCATGTTAGTGAATAGTCATAAACTCAGCCACTAGAGTGGTCATGGCTAGCCACTTCGTTGCTCGTGCATTGATATCTTCGGGCGTGTCGCTTAACCTCGGAAATTCCATGATGCCGCCAATCCTTGAGATAACTAGCTGTGAGCCCCTGACGTTGTGTAACCCAGTGGTAATGGTCATTAATGTTTCTAGGGACGCAATATATGGGACAACTGCCCCAAATGGTATGGATGATGGTGAAATGAATAAGAAATTAAAATAAACAATTACTGCTACTGCTACTACTACTATGATGATGATGGTAATAGTTTTTTAATGATAATGATGATGATGATGATGATAATTGTTGTTTTAAGGGGCCTAACGTCTAGGTTATCGGCCCCTAATGGTCTGGGTGATAGAGAAAATGATAATGAAATGGAAACCAGAACTAAAATTATGTGAGACTGAAAATACGTACAAAGAGAAACTCAGATGGAAACAACTCACAATATGGTCTTACAAAAGGGAATTTAGAACGAAAAGATTCACAAAAAGAATAGATTGAAAAAGACCCACAAAACGTAGGTTAGATTCAAAATATGTACAAAATGCAATGTAGCGTCGAAATACTTACAAAATGCAACTGAAATTCAAAATATTTACAAAATGCAAATGAGATCGAAAATACGTACAAAATGCAATTGAGGTTCAAAATACTTACAAAATGCAATTGAAATTGAAAATACACAATGCAATTCAGGTTGAAATAGGCCCTATCCCAGTTCCAATCCAAATTATTCACAAAGTGCAATTGAAATTCAAAATACTTACAAAATGCAATTGAAATTGAAAATGCTTACAAAATGTACGGTAGATTCAAACGACTCATGTGGATTGACAATACTTACAAAATGCAATTTAAATTGAAAATACTTGACAAAATGTAATTTAGATACAAAATACCCACAAAATGCAATTGAGAATCGAAATTCGTGCGAAATGCGGTTTTGGTTGAAAATACTTACAAAATGCAATTGAAATTCAAAATACTCACTAAAAGGCCCGGACACATGCATTGAAAGACTTACTAAAATGCAATTTAGATTGTCAATCCTTACAAAATGCAATTGAGAGAGAAAACAATCGCGAGATGTAATTTAGATCGAAAAAACATACAAAATGCAACGTAGATTAAAAATGCCTTAAAAATCGCTAAAAGGGAATTGAGATACACGGTGAACCAAGTAACAAAAACAGTGAGGGAATATTAAAGAAAAAAGGAAATATAAGGAAATGAGAGAGGATTGGACAGGTGATGATGATGATAATTGTTGTTTTAAGGGGCCTAACATCTAGGCTATCGGCCCCTGATGGTTTGGGTGATCGTGAAGATGAAAATGAAATGCAAACTTAAAACTAAAACTATCTACCAACCTACATACTAGAAGAAGAAATGGAAAACTAAAGGAGAATAAGGCAAATAAAGAACAGGAGGCAAAGAAATGCCCTCAACCCTCGAAGAATGCGGATTGAGGGACTTGGAAGGAAGGAGAGTCATGATAGGCAGATAGGAAAGTGAAGGAGGAGAGGGTCCGTCCCGAAGGTAAGGGACAAAAGGGGAAAACGGACCCTGCTCAGGAATCCCTCGGGGTCGCCAACTCCCGAACTCACCAGCCGTGAGCCCCTGAGGGTGTAGCATTATCTAGGGTGCACCAGAAGTGGTGGGGCTACATACACCCTGCCTCCTTAAGGGCCTAGAGCACAAGGCAGGAGGTAAAAGGAAGATAAAAAGAAGGCTGATCCCTCGTAGAAGGAGGGTATCAGAAAAGAAGAGACAAGGGCCAATTAAGGCGGGAAAGGAAGAGACTCCCTAGGCCTCGGATACCCTAATACCGTCGGGGTCGGAAGAGAACAAGAGTTGACAAAGTGAGGTCGACAGGAAAGAAGACAGAGAGGAGCGCGGCACAAGTAAGTGGAAGCAATGCCGGACTCAGCTGGGGCCCCGTGGTCGCCAACCCACGCCCACCAGATATGAGCCCCTGGGGGGTCGTGAAGATGAAAATGAAATGCAAACATAAAACTAAAACTAACTACTAACCTACATACTAGAAGAAGAAATGGAAAACTAAAGGAGAATAAGACAAATAAAGGACAGGAGGAAAAAAATGCCCTCAACCCTCGAAGAATGCGGATTGAGGGACTTGGAAGGAAGGAGAGCCATTAAAAGGCAAATAGGAAAGTGAACGAGGAAAGGGTCCGCCCCAAAGTTAACGGACAAAAGGGGAAAACAGACCCACCTCAGGAATCCCTCGGGGTCGCCAACTCCCGAACTCACCAGCAGTGAGCCCCTGAGGGTGTAGGAATATCAGGGGTGCACCAGAAGTGGTGGGGCTACATACACCCTTCCTCCTTGAGGGCCTTGAGCAGAAGGCAGGAGATAACATAAAAAGAAATAGAAGGCTGACCCCTCGCAGAAGGAGGGTATCAGAACAGATGAGCCAAGGGCCAATTAAGGCGGGAAAGGAAGCGACACCCTAGGCCTCGGATACCCTAATACCGTCGGGGTCGGAAGAGAACAAGAGTTGACCAAGTGAGGTCGACAGGGAAGAAGACGGAGAGGAGCCCGGCACAAGTAAGTGGAAGCTATGCCGGACTCAGCTGGGGTCCCGTGGTCGCCAACCCACGTCCTACTAGATGTGAACCACTGAGGGAACATGATGATGATGATGATAATTGTTGTTTTAAGGGGCCTAACATCGAGGTTATCGGCCCCTAATGATCTGGGTGATAGCGAAAATGATAATGAAATGGAAACCAGAACAAAATTATCTGAGACGGAAAATGCGTACAAAAAGGAACTCAAATGGAAACAACTCACAATATGGTCTTACAAAAGGGAATTTAGAACGAAAAGTTGCACAAAAAGAATAGATTGAAAAAGACCCACAAAACGTAGGCTGGATTCAAAATACGTACAAAATTCATTGTAGCGTCGAAATACTTACAAAATGCAAGTGAAATTCAAAATACTTACAAAATGCAAATGAGATCGAAAATACGAACAAAATGCAATTGAGGTTCAAAATACTTACAAAATGCAATTGAAATTGAAAATACACAATGCAATTCAGATTGAAATATCCCAGTTCCAATCCAAATTATTCACAAAGTGCAATTGAAATTCAAAATACTTACAAATGCAATTGAAATTGAAAATGCTTACAAAATGTACGGTAGATTCAAACGACTCATGTGGATTGACAATACATGGGCTACAAAAAGCAATTTAGATTGAAAATACTTGACAATACGTAATTTAGATTCAAAATACCCACAAAATGCAATTGAGAATCAAAATATGTGCAAAATGCCCGCCAAACAATATGCAATTTAGATTCAAAATTCGTGCGAAATGCGGTTTGGGTTGAAAATACTTACAAAATGCAATTGAAATTCAAAATACTCACAAAGGTCCATCCACCATATTGAAAGACTTACTAAAATGCAATTTAGATTGTCAATCTTTACAAAATGCAATTGAGGTTGAAAACAATCGCGAGATGTAATTTAGATCGAAAAAAACATACAAAAAGCAACGTAGATTAAAAATGCCTTAAAAATTGCTAGAAGGGAATTTAAATACACGGTGAACCAAGTAACAAAAGCAGTGCGGGAATCTTAAAGAGAAAAGTAAATATAATGAAAAGAAGAGCGGTGAGCAGAGGAGAGGGGGAGAGAGGAGAAGGTCCGCCCCAAAGGGAAGGGACAAAAGGGGAAAACGGACCCAGCTCAGGAATCCCTCGGGGTCGCCAACTCCCGAACTCACCAGCCGTGAGCCCGTGAGGGTGTAGCATTATCGACGGTGCACCAGAAGTGGTGGGGCTACATACACCCTGCCTCCTTAAGGGCCTTGAGCACAAGGCATGAGGTAAAAGGAAAAGAAAAAGAAGGCTAACCCCTCACAGAAGGAGGGTATCAGGAAAGATGAGACAAGGGCAAATTAAGGCGGGAAATTGAAAGACTCCCTAGGCCTTGGATAACCTAATACCGTCGGGGTCGGAAGAGAACAAGAGTTGACCAAGGGAGGTCGACAGGAAAGAAGACGGAGAGGAGCCCGGCACAAGTAAGTGGAAGCAATGCCGGACTCAGCTGCGGTCCCGTGGTCGCCCACCCACGTCCCATTAGATGTGAGCCCCTGGGGGGACAGGGGGAACAACTTAAGATTCCTCAACCATAAAAAGAAGTGAACACAGTGATTTAGATTGGGCAGATACAGCTAACAAGTTTCCAAGTCTGGACACGATGCCGCTTTTGCTTGACTCGCTTCGGCTCGGCTTTTAATTGAAACCCCATACTTTAATTACCTCTCGGATAAAGGGGCTATGCGATGGTGATAGCGATAATAGTTAGTAGCCGTAGTTATAAGGGGCGGAACAGCGAGGTCTTCTCCTAGATAGCGATAATGACGGTGTTGATTGTAATTTTTAAGGGGGAAATCATGCAGGTTATCTGCCCCTAATGGTTTGGATGACGATGCAATGAGAAACTATAGGCTTAAACTAACTATTTCTTACATATTAGGAAAAACAAGATGTTCAGTAAAACACTTTTGGGTAGATTTCATTAGAGAGCTACATATTACAATGGGTACCATGGTTTGACACTCGAAAAAAAATTGATATACCCTCGCGTTTCACATTCCCCCGACTCCATAACCACATTCAATTCAAAAGTTCAAAAGCCCGGTATCGTTAACGATTTATCCAGCGTAAGATTAAAAGGCGCAAGGACGGCAGGTACCAGACGCAATTCAGAAAAGTCGAGGTGAACAGGGCAACTCCAAACACGTATATTCTTCTTTGAAGTCTTGACTCGACACGACTCGACTGTTTGATGCTGGTCGAAGCTGGAGTGAAAGGCTCGCTAGCTAGCACATAAACTCGCTCCGATTCTAGTACAGTAATTTAAATATCCAATGAATGGAGATTGTTGGAAGAAATGAAAACGTAAAAAAATATACAGGGCGATGCATAGAGATATGCTCTCGCAGACGTTTCGTGCTGAACAATTCTTACACTCATAGGCTAATTTATACAGTAGATATGTTTAACGGTTTACCCTGCGTAAGCTTAAAAGTTGCAGGGACGCCAGTTTTTTCTTCGACTCAATTCACTGAAATATTTTTTGTTCGGTTTCCTTTGGTCTCAAATGTATGTTTTTCAACAGAAACCTTCTTCGAGAAATTCTTGAAGAAATGGTGAAACCCGTATCAAAATCTCGAGATTAGCTGTTATATCCAAGAATCGGGAACTCTGCTTTATACTATGTATATATATATTATATTTATATCACTTTCTTGTGGACGCAGTAACTACCGTCATTTTGCACTAATCACTTTCATATGTATGCATAAAATATAAAGATTTAAAATCACAGTCAGGATCGTTAATAGGCAAAGTTGGACCAAGGGGGGTGGAAACGGGAAGGGGGCTTTTCGAAAAAGTGAAATATCACTCTCTCAGTATGAGGAAAATCGATTCCATTCATTCAGAATTTATACTATTCTTCGGATAAGGGCGAAAACCTTATCTCGGTAAAGATTTTTAATAACACCAACCATTGACCAAATGAGTGGAAACAATGGAGTTTTGAGAGAAATATAATCATATCTCGCTTAATAGACACAATATCAGAACGGACAATACTCTCCTAAAAAATTCCTACAACTTGTATCTGAAAGACATTTTAATATGACCCACCTTTACGCCATGGGATTTCAAAATTACTGTATATGCAAGACATGTGGAATTTCGAAGGTATACGATTGGCAAATTTAGTGAGTTCGAAACATTTGTCTTTTCCCAGTGAAATCTTCCTCCGCCCTCCGGAGTGTCGAGAGGGATTTTTTCCTTTAAATGTATGAGAATACCGTAGTTCTAAAACTTTGTCCTTATTAAGCAGTATGTTGAATGTATCTGTGATGAATATTAGGTTAAAAGTATTACTCTTTGCAGGATGGTCGGAAACAACGTGATACGCGTCATACTCATAAATAATTGAAAAGAAAACATAAGTCGATAACTCACGCCGGTGTCATTTTCTCAGCTGCTGAAGTTAGCCAATCAAATCACTTCGCGGGGAAATTAACATTGGCTTTGCAAGATCGAAGACGTCATTAATTACAAGAGGCTGGTTCGGTGGAAGGTACACGTTACAAACAGTCATCATAACAGAAAAGGACACGCGAACTAGCTTCCAGAGGAGTAGTGTTTTCGCAGGCTTGGACATCATTATGTAGCTAGGATTCCTTTTGGTAATGGGGACCTGGTGCTCCATACGGTGCTCCTTCCGCCCCGTAATGGAGGGATTTCTTAAATACTTTTGTTTGAAAAAAGTTGATAGGAATGAGTGGAGTGGAAAATTGCACCTCACCTACTACTTTAAATGTTCATATTCAGCAGTAGGTGTTTGAATGTTGTGTGTTGTAATTTTTGAAGGTACCGAGTGGGGGTTGAGATTACCTCGCCTTAGTTAGCCATGGCCTGGACTACCAGTTTGGTAGACATAAGGGTCAATACGTTGACCATCTACCTAGCTGGTTGTCTGGTGGAAGTTTTACAGCATGTTGAACAGTAGCAGCATCGAGATGTTTTGTATTTATTATTGTTTAGCGTATGGCTTTTAGTGCCGGGAGTGTCCGAGTACATGTTCGGCTCGCCCGAGTTTGTAGCTGCTTCTATGAGGACACCTATGAGGTGAGCTATAAGTACTGTCGCGTGTGGATGAGATGAAATGAATGAAGATGAATGAGCAAGTTAAATTTCAATTATTTCTAACTTTTGCTACTGACACCTAACGGCGATCGTTGGAATTTGATACAACATTTCTAAGGAAATATAACCTACAAATTTGGCTACTCTCTACCAATTGTAGTGGTAGACTCTTTTCCATGCCATAAATCTATGACATTGGCCCGCCGGATTTACTTCCCCTCCGAAGATAGGCATACTGAAGGATTTATACGCTCTTAAAAATCCGTTGACTTCAGCCGGGTTTGAACCCACGATCTTGGGCATGCTACCGACTACGCCACCGAAGCCGCTGTTTTGTGTAAGAAGTTTACCGAATATTAGGTGACTTTAACGGTCGCCAATATACTTGGTTATATTTGGTTGTATGTACTCCCATAGTTGTACCAGTTGTAAATGTTGGTAAATTGTCTTTGGGGTCCCGTATCAGGTGTGTCTGTAGTGTGTGGTTAAGGGAAACTCTTTACTATAGCTGTCAGAGTGGACCAAAGTGCAAACGCCCCCGGAGGCCCGGTCGGCGTCTGTTCGCTCTTTAGTCTGAATCTTCTCATAACCGTCTGGATGTCAGGCTTGACGTTTGTTTCCAGTACGCAGACTATACATCCTGCGTGTTGTGCAGTTAGCTGACGTAGCTTAGTCAAATGCCTGTCATAACTGTTACAATTCCACTGTAACAATGCCATTGCGTGAACTTTAAAACTATGGGCAAACGGTAAGCAGCGACTTCTGCCTTACTCTAAGGACTGGAATCACCCACTACGGCGACCCCAGCCTCCATGTCCTCATGGAAAGCCGTGGAATTTGGTCGACGCAGCGGAAGGTCTTCGGGATCGCATTTTTTCGGCGGGGGACCTCCGTGGGGAGCGCGCAGACGTGGGAACGTGTTCATCCTCAGGATCAGATACCCCACAGCTGTTGGTTCGGATGACTTCGCCTCACCAACCGTGAGCCCTTGTGGGTGTAGTGTTATTTAAGGTGAACCCCTGGGTGTGTAGATGGAAGTACTGTAATTTTATAATTAGGGACGAAACGAACACCTTTTCTCGATGTCTCTCTCTACCAACAGCAGATACGTCGCTCTATTTGAGAGCCTCATACATTAACCCTAAGCTACATCTATCAGTATCTTGTTATAGAACTTGCATTCCTCAATTTCTTTGACGAAGCTTCCACCTGTTGTAAAGCACGAGGTAACTACTGAGTTAAGCGCAGATAAGAATATCTCACCTTCGTGGATCTCCTATAAATCAACCATTAACATATTGTGTGGTCCTCGCGTTAGGACAGACCAGTGTTGTAAATTAAGATTATTGAACAAATCCCCTGGGAGAGGCGCCCATCCGTCATGGATCGTGGTCCATATCTCAATTGGCGTGGCTTGCAGCCACGGCCTTACACGAACATCTCTTACATGCCGACTAAAATAAGTCGTGTTCTTGATATCTTCAATTCCCGAGATACTATGGATCCTGTTGTCTGAAAACGAATGTCAAACCACACTTCCATGGAAGCTATGTGTCCCTCGCTACTTCAACTGCCGTGTTATGTAACCGATCTACGTAGCAACCTGACCAACATTTCAGAATCAACGAATTAAGACAAGGTGCTTGCTTTTTTCAAGGGTCACTTACCATTAATGATAGTGTTATACAAAATTGAATGAATGAATGAATACACCCTCAGATCTATATTGATCGTACGTACTAAAAGAAGAAATGGATAAAATAATAAAAATAATAAAAATAAAAGGAATAAAGGAAAATGATGATGATGATGATGATGATGATGATAATTGTTGTTTTAAGGGGCCTAACATCTAGGTTATCGGCCCCTGATGGTTTGGGTGATCGTGAAGATGAAAATGAAAAGCGAACTTAAAACTAACTACTAACCTACATACTAGAAGAAGAAATGGAAAACTAAAGGAGAATAAGGCAAATAAAAGGACAGAAGGAAAAGAAATGCCCTCAACCCTGGAAGAAGGCGGATTGAGGGACTTGGAAGGAAGGAGAGCCATGAAAGGCAGATAGGAAAGTGAAAGAGGAGAGGGTCCGCCCCAAAGGTAAGGGACAAAAGGGGAAAACGGACCCAGCTCAGGAATCCCTCGGGGTCGCCAACTCCCGAACTCACCAGCCGTGAGCCCCTGAGGGTGTAGCATTATCTAGGGTGCACCAAACGTTGTGGGGCTACATACACCCGGCCTCCTTGAGGGCCTTACGCAGAAGGCAGGAGATAACATGAAGAGAAAAAGAAGGCTGACCCCTCGCAGAAGGAGGGAATCACAAAAGATGAGACAAGGGCCAATTAAGGCGTGAAAGGAAGAGACTCCCTAGGCCTCGGATACCCTAATACCGTCGGGGTCGGAAGAGAACAAGAGTTGACCAAGTGAGGTCGACAGGACAGAAGACAGAGAGGAGCCCGGCACAAGTAAGTGGAAGCAATGCCGGACTCAGCTGGGGCCCCGTGGTCGCCAACCCACATCCCACTAGATGTGAGCCCCTGGGGGGAAAATGATGATGATGGTGATGATGAATATGATAATTGAATCGTTTTTTTTCAGAAACCCCATAAATCACCAAAAGTTAATTTTAAAGGAGAGCAAAAAAAAACTAATTTTAAAGTTAAGTATAATTCGAAAGAAAATATTTTTTATTTTATAATGTGGTTACTAATCCTTTAGAATATCCTGGGACCTAAATATGCTCTGGAGTTCATTGTTTTAGCCACAATATTCTTTTAAATAAATGACTTATGGGGTTTTTGACAAAAAAATGTTCGCAAAAGTAGGGTTCTTCAATGGATTAACTAATAAATACACTGCATATCTCACTATTTTGTTTATTTTAACATTTATAATTTCTGGAAAGATATCACTACTTCTAATATGTTCTTATACTAATAATAGCTGAATACATACTAATATTATAATATGCTCTTCAAGTCAAAATTTTATAAGGTAATTCTTTCTCTTCAGTCATACCTAAGCATCTCAAATCTAAGTGATTCTTCATAATTATCATTGTGCACTATCAATAGCTTAATCTGAGAATACCTTGAGAAATTTGGCAGCAGAAAATAGTGTAAAGGTTACTGACTTATGGGCTTTTGAAACAAAACTCAATTCAACAGATCTCATATCCCACTGTGATTATGCTTGGACTTATGGGATATTTGCACACAATATGGAGCTAACTGAGTACAACCTAGTTTCATGTCAAACTCATTTTCACAAAAAACTTGACTTATGGGGTTCCTGAAAAATCATATTCAATTGTTGTTTAAAGGGGTCCAACACCTAGGCCACCTGCCCTTAATGATATAGGTGATTGCGGAAAATGTTAATAAAATGAACCGACTAATGCTGCTACAACTACTGTAGGCTGCTTCTGTTTTGTTGTTAATGGTTCTTTCAGGTGCTTTGCGACTTCGTGGTCACGTATCCCGTATACTTGGAAGTGTGTAAAATTTGTCTGATAGCCTGTGTCACTGCAATGTCTGTACCAGTGTGTGTACTTGAAATTGTAGCAGGTTTTCGGAATGAAACTGTTGTGGCCTTAGGTTAGGTACAATCCCGGCATTTGCCTAGAGTAGAAGTGGGAAACCACAGAAAACCACTTCAATGATGGCTGAGGAGGGAATTGAACCCGCCTCTTATATGGTTTGCCTCACTGGCCAGAGAGTAACACGCTCCAGAATTAAATTTCTTGACAGAACCGGAAATCAAACCCGGTTCTCAGCGGTGACAGCAAAGACTGTTAGACACTGCGCAACAAGGCAGACCAAAAACTTATAAGTAACATAGAGTCTAATAGAAGGAAGGGAAAATAAACGGCGAAAAGAAATGCCCTCAACTCTCAACGAATAATGGTTGAGGGAGTTGAAAGAAGTAGAGCCATGAAAGGCAGATAGGAAAGGGGAACGAGGAGTCATATCCGTTATGGTACACAAAGCACATACGAAATTTGGTTGAAATCCATTTGTTAGCATAGAAGTTAAATGCATTTGAAAATTGGTCCTATCATGTTGGCAACACTAACGTATATTAGTTAGACAACTTAAAATTAATCTAGAATGTCAGGAACTATACGTGTGCAAAGTTTAGAGCTGTAGGCTTGCGTAATTTCTGATATATTGGTAGGCCTATTAGGATTTGAAAAAAAATATAGAGAGAGAGAGCATTTATTAACAGTTGGCAGCTCTGGCGGCTATTAAGAATAATCATAGTCATATCTGTTATGGTACACATAGCACACATGAAATTTGGTTGAAATCCAATGTTTAGTATAGAAGTTGCATGCATTTAAAAATTGGACCTATCAGCGGGCTTAGAATAATGTTGGCAACACTGTCATGTATGGGTGCCTCAAAAATAACCTGGAATGTTACCTATGCGTGTGCAAATTTTAGAACAGTTTGCATACATAACTTCTGAGATATCTAACATAGCGGTCAAACTTCATATGTGATATTTTAGCGGTAACACTGACCGACAGACAGACAGACAGACAGACAGACAGACAAACATCTGCCCGTGTGACCTCATTAGACCACCTTTTCATCATTTTTGAAAAATGTGAAAAGTAGGCTAAAAATGGACCCAGCTCAAGGATCCTTCAAGTTAGCCATGTCCGAACACACCAGCCGTGAGCCCTCGAGGGTGTAGCACTAACTAGTTTTGCGCCAGAATTGGCCGGCCTACACACACCCTGCAACCTTTAGTGCCTTGTGAAGAAGGCAATAGATAACATAAAAGGAAACCAAAAGGTCTGGCCCTTCGATGAATGAGAGAATCAGGCAAAATGAGACAAGGGCCAATTAAGGCGGGAAAGTGGAAAATTACCTAGGGCTTCGGATATCCTAATAACCATCGGTTTCGGAAGAAAACAGAAGTTGACCAAAGGAGGTCAACAGGATGACAAGAGAGGAGCCCGGGAGAAGTAACTGGGAGCATTGTTGGACTCATCTGGGGTCCTGTGGTCGCCAAAAACCGTCCCACTAGTAATGAGCCCCTGAGAGAAGGAAAATAATGTTGTTTTAAGAGGCCTAACATCTAATGAATTGAACTGGAATGAAATGATCAAGATAAATAAATCAGTCCACTGCCAGGAATGAAGAAGAAGATGGTTTGTATAAAACAGACAGAAGGCTCCAATAATTATGCCTTAAAGAAGTAAAACACGAAGATGATAGATGATGATGATAATTGTTATTTTAAGGGGCCTAATATCTACGTTATCGGCCCCTAATGGTTTGGGTGATAGTGAAACGTGAGATAAGAATGAAAACCATAACTAATACTAACTACAGACTTACATTCTAGAAGAAGAAATGGTAAACAAATAAAGGATAAGGCAAATGAAGGACAGGAAGTAAAGAAATGCCCTCAACCCTCGAAGAATGAGGATTGAGGGACTTGGAAGGAAGGAGATCTCTGAAAGGCAGATAGGAAAGGGAAAGAGGACAGGGCCAACCCCACAGTCAGAGGAAAAAGGGGGTGACGGACCCAGCTCAGGAATTGCTTGTGGTCGCCAACTCCCAAACTCCCCAGCCGAGAGCCCTGAGGGTGTAGCACTATCCAGGGTGCACCAGAAGTGGTGGGGCTACATACACCTTGCCTCCTTGAGGGCCTTGTGCAGAAGGCAGGAGATAACATGAAAAGAAAAAGAAAGCTGATCCCTCGAAGAATGAGGGTATCAGTAAAGAAGAGACAAGGGCCAGTTAAGGCGGGAAAGTAAAAGACTTCCTAGGCCTCGGATACCGTAATACCGTCAGGGTGGGAAGGGAACAAGAGTTGACCAAGAGAGGTTGACAGGAAAGTAGAAGAATTGCCCGACTCAGCTGGGCTCCCATGGTCTCCAACCCACGTCCCAAAATTTGTAAGCCCCTGGGAAGACGAAGATGATAAAAACAATGAAACAAATAAGACACTTTGAACAATAAATATACATTCTTCTTCTTCTTTTTTATGTGCCATCTCCTCTCAGGAGGTTGGCAACCATCATAGCGACACTTGCTTTAGATGATGCAGCACGAAACAGCTTAATAGTGGAACAATTGAACCAAGTTTTCAGATCATCGATCCAAGCAATGCGTCTTCTTCCTGGTCTTCTTTTGCCTTGTAACTTTCCTTGAATGACCAGCTGCAGCAGATGATATTATTTTCTCTTCTCTCATCACATGACCCAGATACTGCAGTTTCCTAATTTTGACAATATTTAATATTTCCTTTCTCCTTCCCATCCGCCTCATCGTTGGTGACCTTATCTTTCGAACTCAGCCTCAGTATCCTTCTGTACGTCCATAGCTCAAATGCCTCCAATCTGTCCATTTCTCTTTTCTTTATGGTCCGGGTCTCACCTCCATTGATCAAGGTGGAAAAGACATAACATCTCAGAAGTCTAATTTTTAGATGTAAATTAAGGTCTCTGCTACAGAACACTCTGCTCATTTTATTGAATGCATTTTTGGCTTGACCGATCCTGGACTTTATCTCCTCAGTACAGTCAGTGTAGAAGTTCACATTTATTCCTAAATACTTGTACTTTGTCACTTGCTGTACTGTCTCCCCATTGATTATCAAGCTCTCTTGATGTTGCGTTCGTGATACTACCATAAAACGTGTCTTACTGACATTAAGTGTTATACCCCATTGTTCACTTGCCTCCACGACTTTGTTAGTCAGTCGCTGTAAATCTTGTAGACTTTCTGCGAATAACAACGTGTCACCTGCAAATCTTAAGTATTGATTATTTTTTCATTAACTTTAATTCCTGCTGTTTTTGCTCTAAATCTGCTTGTAATATTTCTTCTGAGTATTGATTAAACAGCATAGGAGACAAGACACAACCTTGTCTAACACCACGTTTTATTTCCACCTCTTCAGATAGCTCCCTACCATCCCTTATGACCGCAGTCTGATTGTAATAAATATTGCTGATGCTTCTAATGTCCTTTACATCCAAGTTCTTCTTCTGGAGCATTTAGATGAGGCAATCATGACGAACTTTGTCGAAAGCTTTATTATAATCCAAAAGGCAGACATACATCGATTGATTGACATCTAAACATCTCTGTGCCAACACATTGAAGGTAAACAGGGCTTCTCTTGTTCCTAGTGCATTTCTGAAACCAAATTGTGTTTCACTGATATCCTGTTCCAATTTTTTGAAAATCCTTCGACGGATAATTTTTAGGAATATTTTTAGAGTATGACTCATGAGACTGATTGTTCTATGATCGCTGCATTGACGGGCATTTGCCTTTTTCGGCAATGTAACAAATATAGACTGTAGCCATTCATGAGGAATGACTCCTGTGTTGTAGATTGAATTATACAAGTATACTAAGACAGCTAAATGTTCTTCATTAATGAGTTTCAGTATGTCAGCTGTTATGAGATCAGGACCAGGGGCTTCATTATTTTTTGACAACTTTATAGCATGTATTACTTCTTCTTTTGTTATATCTGGTCCATTTTTGACATCTATATCTTCACTAGCATAAGGTTCTTTCCTATCATCTTCAAACAGTTCTTCTATGTATTCCTTCCATCTCTCAAGTTTTTCTTTATTACCAATAATGATGTCACCATTTTTGTCAAACAATATACTCCCTTTCCGTATCTTATTGATACCAGTTAGTTCTTTGACTTTCTTATGGATATTGACATTGATGTTTTTTGAAATTAAGTCTTCATTCTCTGTGCATCTTTCTGTGTACCATATCTCCTTTGCTAACCGTACCTTCCTTCTTATTTCTGCATGTGTACTCCTGTAAAGATCTTCGTCTCGGTTTTTACAGAGCCTCCTCTTTTCCATCAATTGTATTATTTCATAAGTCATCCAAGTCTTTTTATTCACTGTTTTACAATCTTTCAGCATCTCTTGACTTGTATGCTGGAGTAGTACCTTGAAGGATTTTCATTTGTCATTAACATCACTGAAGAATTTGTTCTCTTCTTTACAGAGCTCTTCATTGATTCGTTCTGTAATTTGTTCTCTCACTATAGGATCTTGAAGTTGTGAGATGCATAGCATATCCTTATTTTGTTTTGGTAATATTTTCTTCAGCTTTATTTCGAATCTAGCCACTAGTGGATTGTGGTCTGATGCCACATCTGCTCTCGGATAAGTTTTCACTGCCTTGACGGCATTCCTATAGCGTTTATTGATCAGGTTGTAATCAATTTGATTCCAGGTAATGATGTTAACCTTATCTCCAGGTGCTTTCCAGGTGTACAATCTTCTTTCTGGTAGCTTATAGAAAGTGTCTGTAACAACTAACTCATTGTCCTCACAATACTGTGCCAGGATTTCTCCCCGTTCATTTCGTGATCCCAGACCAAAATCTCCTATTAAGTCACCTTCATGCCCCTTGCCAATTTTTGCGTTGAATTCGCCCATGATGATAGTGATGTCTCTAGATTTTGTGGTACTCAATACTTGCTCAATTTATTTATAGAACTGCTGCAACTCTGCTTCACTTTTTTCAGCAGTTGGAGCATAGACTTGTATAAAGTTAACTTTTGCTCTTTTTGTTGGTAGTTGTAAAGCGATTACCCTGTCGGAGATTGGAAAAAACTTGTCACACACTGACTCGTGATTTTGTCAACAATAATAGCAACTCCATTCCAGTGATAATTTTCATCATTACCAGAGTAATATATCTTCATTTTGTTGCTACGCATTTCACCTGAGCTAGGCCACCTTGTTTCACTTAGTCCCATTATGTTTATCTTGAGTTGCTGCATTTCTTGGATCACGTTCTGCAACTTTCCTGACTGATATAATGATTTCACATTCCACGTACCTATATTCAGTGATGTATTTCTCATTTCGTCGTCTTCCCTCCCGGAGATCCGAATGAGGGAATTGTCACGTAGGCAGCTGAGACACTCGATTTGATTTTGGATGTTATGAGTTTTCGAAAGAGTAGTTGAGTAAGGGCTCTGCCTTGGCAAGAGCCTACCACCAAGAGACGTTGAAAGAATTAGAAGTCGAAGAGTAAAGATGATAGGTTTACTTCCACAAGTAGATATTTCAAGTCAAGCCTTCAAAGATGGTACAGTTGTGTGTAGTAGCGAAGTTAGTTCACAAAAGACATTGAGCATAATATTCTAGTATCTTATATACTACTCTTGTTGATTACAGTAAGTCTACAGGGCACTCCCTGACCTCGATTACTTGGAAATTACTTGTTATTGTAAACCAGTGACAATTATCTAGCTGGCCATAAGGTTAGTTAAATATGAACTGGAGATGAATACCTCTTTGGAAAGTTCCTGTTTATGAAGCGGCACAATATTAGCCAAAGCTTCCGGTCCTAAGTACATATGTTTGCCTCGAGCGATATGACTATCAGCCTTGCTTCATAGTAGCAGTAACTTGCACTGAAGAGTGGTTTCACTACTTAGACCAGTAATAATAATATTACTAGGTCATTACTAATTACTCTCAATGAGGACGGGTGCAATTATGCCACATCTCCCCTCTTTAAGACAAAAATTACAGATTATAAATATCTTAATTTTTGTATATCGACCAAAATTCTCTCTTTTTAAGTCCATTGGACCTCCCTAAAGGTTGATCCGTAGGTTCATCTACATTAGTTTCTTGCAACTCTGATAACTCTGGAGCTGAAGGCAAGGAACGTATTGAGTCAGATCGTGTTGGTCGATTTACAATTACATCAGTTAGTTTTGGTATAGTCATTAAACTTTGCCTCTCTGGGACTTTTGAAATATCATCTTTTGAAATATTAAATTTGCTTACATTATGAACAGTGATTTTAGTGCAAAAATGATGAGAATCGTTCCACCATTTCTTAGGGTAACATTGATTAATTAACCAAAAACTATATTTTCTACAACTAAAACAACAGCAGCATCCACCTAACCATATACCTATAAATAAGAGAAGTGATAATACATATGTATACCATGCAGTACCAATTCTTTTCCATGGATAGGATCTCTGTTCCTCTCTAAGTTTTTGTTCATCAATGAATTTATTTACCTCATCTATTTTAAAGCTTGCTGTTCTTAAATCATCTACTGATGGCATTATATTGGATCAAGGTAGGTCTAATGGAACATCCTTTATTATTTCTTGGTCTGGAAGGGATAGACAACAATCAATGTTTTCGTCAATGAATGGGAATATGTCATCCTTGGTTAAATTCATTTCATGGTGTGAAAATGGAAATAAAGTAGTTTTACTACCTAATCCTTTGCAATCCTTTCTTAAGGTAAGTATGCCTCTTCCATGTAATCTATCTGAATGTTTTCCACCGTTTTGACAAACAGTTGTGAATAATTCCATTTTTGGTGCTACATATAGCCATGAATTACTTCTATAAAGAGGTAACCATACAATTTCCTTTAAAGGTAAGTAATTAAATACACAAGTATCTGGAATTTGCAAAGTATTAGGGTGCAGTAATGTAGATACACAATCCGTATTAGGGATATATGTGACTATTGGCGTAATTTCTGCACACACATAGTCTAAATTGTTAGGCTGAAGACATTTATCAAGTTCATATTGAGTAATATGTCCATATTTTTCATTCAACATATCCACAAAGATATATTCTGTTTTAATATTTAACACTTAGTAGTTGAGTTTGATTTCATTAATACAGGGAATTACCTTATGTAACACAAATTTTGTTTCTAATACCAAAGGTATTTTCACTGCATACACTAGATATTGCCCTTGGGTGTAAATAGTTGGTTGAATTAATGATAGGAGTTCGGAAGAAGTGAAGGGAGGGAACATTGTCGACTCTGGCATCGCTTGTTGATTCAGAACTTCTCTTACCTTTTTAATTGTAATTATCTGTGGTTGGAGAACACCATCCTGAGCATGTAAGTATATATCTATTAATAAGTCAAATATGTGTTGACATTCCTCTGTTCCGCGTTCAATTTGTTTAATTAATTCATTTAGTACGAGACTAGTATCAAGTTCCTTTTTTAATTCTCTATTCTGTGTTGTCATGTTACTGTTTAAAATTTTCAAAGTTTCTTTTAACTTCCTTTATAAATTAAATGACACGTCTCTTAAAGTTGTGTTCATTGTAACAATAGTCGATTTTAATACTAATAATTGCTCTGATGCAATTCTCAAAAATTCTAAATGATCCTTTTCCATTGTTTTTATGTGTTCGTAATTTGCAATTACTTCATCTTCTGTGGCTGTTCCAAATAAGAATTTTTATATTTTGCAACCGGAACCAAATTAATCTCGTTTCTTTCTCGAGTTAGAATCTTTTCCCATTAAATCTATTAGAATATCTTTAGGTTTGTCAATCACACGTCTTTTAGATTGGAAATAAGGAGTACTGGGTTTGCAATCAGTATAAGCAAACCAAGTCTCATTGCTCAGTCTAGTACAGGGCCATCCAAACAGCGCTCCCCGAGCGCCAGCACTCCGGCCGAGCTCCAAGCCAGTGCACCGAGCTCGTGGCTTGTTTCAGTAATGGAGGGAGGAGCTTGGCTAGCTGAGCACGTGATCTGCCCGCCGCGCCGAAGTGGGCACCTGACCCATCAGTCGCTAGTCTAGTCCAATGCGCTTTGTTGACAGCGTATAAGTAAATCAGTTTCGCAGTGGTCATGACTGAAAATCATACAAAAAAAGGAGTGGTGAAGCAGCAGCCTTTAAAGCAGAATGGGAAAATTCATTTTTATGTACAGCTTATAAAGGCATGCCAAATGTTTAGTATGCCACCGAGATTTAATGTGTTTAAAAGAACACAATTTGGAACGGCACTACAGTGCCAACCACAGGGATGATTACGGTGACTTGACAGACGCCAGTCGGCAATCGAAGTTGGAAGAATTGAAAGAAGATTTCAAGCAGCACTTTCCTGTAAATATTATTGCCTTAATTTTAAAAAGCTTGTTTACAAATGGGAATGAACAAATGATTTAATTATATGAAGAACATTAAAATTGTGACTTGCCGTATTTTTGTCTGACAGGAGATAGAGGAGAGTGAGGTTGGTGGACCCATTTTACGAGCAAGCTACAAATGATCGATGCGAATTGCCAAAGCTGGAAAGCCCTTCGCGGAAGGGAATTTAATCAAGGAGTGCCTAATGGACGTGGCGGCATGTATTTGTCCTCCGGAGATAGCTGAGAAATTTGAAAACATCTATCTTTCTCCTCAAACTGTGGCTCTCAGAATAGACGATATGTCCGTTTGATATGGAACAGCAATTAATGGAGAAGGCAGCAAAATTTGTATCATTTTCCAACGCCCTCGACGAATCAACCGACATTGCGGACACAGCACAGCTCGTTATTTTTATTCGAGGGGTGGATGACGATCTTCGGGTCACCGAGGATTTCCTCGACTTGGTAGCTCTCAAAGACACCACTACCGGTTTCGATATTTTCCAAGCTGTGGAGGGTGTTTTTGAATCAATGGGATTAAAATGGGAGCGGTTGACGAGTATAACGACGGATGGAGCTCCTGCTTTACTGGGTGTATGCACGGGGTTCCTCAGCTATGTATGTCTACCCCTTATTATTCCCGTTTTTCCAACGGGGTCGGGGATGAGATGCGATGAAAGCCCATCAGCTATGTTAAGTTAAAAATGGCTGAGAACGGTAGTACCCTAATGGCGGAGATCCATTGCTTCATACACCAGGAGGCAATCTGTGCAAAAGTCGCCGAGCTTAAAGATGTAATGGGAACAGTTGTGCGAATGGTAAATTAGCTTCGCTCCCATGGACTCACGCACCGTCAATTCAAAAAGTTCTTGGATGAGATCGAAGCGGAGTATCCGGATATCCCGTACCATGCAGAAGTAAGATGGCTGAGCAAGGCGAAGGTGCTGAATCGTGTGTTTTTCTTACGGAACGCAAGATATACATTCTGTCACATGAAAGGGTGGCCCAAAGTTCTTTTGCGTGACCCTAAGTGGGTGGCGGACTTGCCATTATTATGTGACATTACTGCCCATCTGAATAATTTGAACACTTCGCTTCAGGGCGAAAAGCACAACATCTGCGATTTGGTAGAAAAAATTGAAGCGTACACAAGAAAATTGATTTTGTGGGAAAACCAGTTGCGTGCAAGGAACACGGGGCATTTTCCATCGCTTGAAACAGTGAAAGAAGGTGTCGACTTTGATGAGTACTTGCAGGTAATTCGCCAATTACAAGAAGAGTTTGATAAGCGATTTTCAGGATTATCAGAACTCCAAGCGGTGTTAGATGTATTTGTTCGACCATTTTCTATTAGTGCAGACAGTGTTCCACAGCTATTTCAATTAGAGCTGATTGAACTACAATGCAATGTTCGTCTTAAAGACCGCTTTCTAATGTCACGAAGTTTAGAAGAATTTTACAGTGGTTTTCCGCAAGAAGAATATACCCTTTTGTATAGACATGCAAGTAAAGTTCTGTCAATGTTCGGCTCAACGTACATTTGTGAGCGTTTCTTTTCAGTTCATAAGCTTACCAAAATAAACATCGTGCAACGATTAGTGATAGAAACTTGCGCAATTTTTTACGAATAGCTGTGTCCAGAAATATTATACCCAACTTGGAGAAGATTGTTTCCTCCAAAACTAGAAAGTCGTAAAAACGACGGAGAAGAACAAGTCACTCAAGGCCTGTACTATCTGTTCATATTGGTAAAATGTTGTTAAATTTCCCTCTCTATTATGTTCTCATTTCATTTTGTAATAAATCACAATATTCTTTACTTAACACTTGCGTTCGTTTCCTGCACATTCCATGCATCGGAGTACCATTCGATTTGTATACATATATACATATATATATTGTTTTAGATCCCTTAGTTGGGGGGTGGTTAGGGATAAAACACTTGTATCACTGTGATGGTTTGGAAGATAGTTCCTGGGAGATAGTAGCTTCCCGTAGCTGGGAAAGCTTGCCGGTGTAGTGTGTTGTTTAGTGTTAAAACGCTAGGGGGTGTTCCTGCAAAGATGCAATTGTTGATTAGGGGATGGACCTCTAAACGCAGGCTACTATACCGGCCTGCCAGCTGGACGGTGTGGGTAATACAATAGGCGTGCTGATGTCAGCGGCTCGACGTTACGTAGTCGGGTCGCGTGCGGGAAACACAACGCAGTCTGACAAAGCAGTTACTGGCTACTATGGTCACGGTCAATCGTGACGAAGGTCAGGAAGGGTATGAGAATGTAAAGAGGCGTGTAATTGACAATACAAGTGTAGTTTACTGACCACGTGTTTATTGGTCAGTGAGGGTGAATTTTTAAGTCCCTCTTGGGGGAATGTAGGTAATTATACAAGTAGAGTGTACAAAATTATGAGTGGGTGTTCACAAAGTAAAGGATTCTGAGCACTTGCTGAGTCTCACCTGATGATGCAACTGGAACAGATGTCGGCTGGGGCCTTCGGCGACGCACACTGTATAACAGATAGTGGCTCCTAGTTAGGACTCCACTTCTTATAGTTCTCGGCGTTGCGTGGTCAGCATTCCGTCGGCGTAGCTGCCCCAGTTAGTTGTTGTGTAGATGTTTATGTATGTGTCGCAAGTAGTTGGCTAACCTCCCAATCTGGGTGGCCGCCTCTTGCTGTGTAAAGGTAATGTTCTGGTCTTATGATGTTGCCAGTTAGGGTGTTTTAGTGAAAGATGGGGGATGGCTTTCAGGGGGTACAGCCCCCCGGGCCTGTACAAGTCATCTTCTTCGATTAGTTCGCGTCCCCGCGAACGGGAACGGAACGTAGAGTGGGGGTGTCGATGTGATGGGTCGTTTTTGATTTCCTCTTGTACTTCTTCTTCTTTTCTTCCGTGTTGATGTAGGCGTGTCGATGTCGTGGTGATGTGAGTCCAGCTTGTGCTCAGAGGGGTAGGTTTTGGGATATACGTGTTATACATAGGTAATTTTTTTAGAATGGCTTATTTTTGCAAGTTGACATGGTAATAATAAAGATGGAAACACAAAAAAATGCATGGTCTCGCCGTTGTACATATACTGTATATGTTGTTATCTTTCAGGGAGGAAAAAAACCATGTCCGGACGGTTGGTTGTGCCGCCCGGCGTTGTATGGAGAAAAAAATTGCTCCCTTTAGTGTATTGTTTAAAAGATGGAAGAGAATAGCAAAAGTAGGTGTCCCAGGGTATAAGTTAAAGGAAATATGTAAAAAATAGTTTATTGTGTTGGGAAAAAACGGGACACCTTTACAAATTTTAAGTTAGAAGGGTAGAAATGAAAATCAGTGTGTACATGAGAACAAATATTGAATGTGTGGCATCCTTGTTGATAATTTTCGTGTAGGGTGCCTTACATAAGTGTTACATTTTCTTTTACATTGTTGCATTATTACATTACCTTGTTACATTGTTATACATTTATATTTATCTTAGCTATTTATATCTAGACGGCCGTACCTTATATGTACCTCCGTGCCCACTATTCTTTGTACACATCTCTCATGGGCATACTCTGTCCAGCTGTTTTTTTTCGTTATACCTATGATGGGATCTTGTGGTTTTCCGTCGTGGGTCGGAATTCCGCCTTAGGGCCGAAGGTTCGGCACTTACAACTTCCGTGCCGCCCTTGGACCCTGAAGTCACGCTTCATTTGCGTGTGGGGATGGGTTTACGTTCAGCAATGTTCAGCATCCCACGTATGCTGTTCACCGCTGGCCGCTGACGTCGTCACCTTTAAGGGTGCAACTGAAAGTGGGTAAGAGTGTATGTGTTTGGGACATATTTAGTGTAGGATGTGTGTGTTTGGGGGCTATATTTACAGGGGGTTTGTGTGTAATCCTCGTGATCTGTGAAACAAAAATGTATTAAAGGCCATCTATTTAGAAAACATGTACATTCATTTGCTTCCTCGCTTTCCTGAAAATAGAATATGTTGTTGTTATCACAAGTCGCTGCGCATGGTATATAAAACAACTGTGGCGCCACTTAAACCTAACTTACTTCTAGGTTAGCCTATGTATTATCTATCTTAATCTATGCGTTGTCGGGCTTACCCTCGTAACGGTTTTTGGTAACCAGGTGCCGAAATGTTTTGCCTTAATCTTAGGGTGTTTAGTCTAAATTATGATAGATAAAAAAATATTTTGTATTTACAAGTCGAATAGTTTTGCCTTAATCTAGTGTCGAAATGTGCTGTGCTATTATTTAGCAACAGCGCTTATTAAATTTGCTTAATTCTAAGTTGCGTTCTAAATGCAACTGTCTTACATGCTAAAATTTCGACCGGAGCGATCGCCCGGGGCAGTTTTACCTCCCCAGATCACCACCCGCGTGTATTCTAGAAACACCGGTTGTCTCTAAAACCACCGGATTCCGCTCCCTTAATACTAGTTGTCGACATTTATATTGATGATGATAATTATTGTTTTAAGGGGCCTAACATCGAGGTTATCGGCCCCTAATGATCTGGGTGATAGCGAAAATGATAATGAAAGGGAAACCAGAACAAGATTATCTGAGACGGAAAATACGTACAAAAAGGAACTCACAATATGGTCTTACAAAAGGGAATTTAGAACGAAAAGAGTCACAAAAAGAATACATGGGAAAATACCCACAAAACGTAGCCTAGTTTCAAAATACGTACAAAATGCAATGTAGCGTCGAAATACTTACAAAAGGCAACTGAAATTCAAAATTCTTACAAAATGCAAATGAGATCGAAAATACGTACAAAATGCAATTGAGGTTCAAAATACTTACAAAATGCAATTGAAATTGAAAATACACAATGCAATTCAGATTGAAATAGGCCCTATCCCAGTTCCAATCCAAATTATTCACAAAGTGCAATCGAAATTCAAAATACTTACAAAATGCAATTGAAATTGAAAATGCTTACAAAATGTACGGTGATTCTAACGACTCATGTGGATTGACAATACTTACAAAATGCAATTTAGATTGAAAATACTTGACAAAATGTAATTTAGATTCAAAATACCCACAAAATGCAATTGAGAATCAAAATATGTGCAAAATGCCCACCAAATAAAATGCAATTTAGATTCAAAATTCGTGCGAAATGCGGCGTTGGTTGAAAATTCTTAAAAAATGCAATTGAAATTCAAAATACTCACTAAAAGGCCCGGGCACATGCATTGAAAGACTTACTAAAAAGCAATTTTAGATTGTCAATCTTTACAAAATGCAATTGAGGTTGAAAACAATCGCGAGATGTAATTTAGATCGAAAAAACATACAAAAAGTAACGTAGATTAAAAATGCCTTAAAAAACGCTAGAAGGGAATTTAGACACACGGTGAACCAAGTAACAAACAGTGCGGGAATCTTAAAGAGAAAAGTAAATATAATGAAAGAGGAGAGGAGAGGAGAGGGGAGGGGAGGGGAGAGAGGAGAAGGTCCGCCCCAAAGGTAAGGGACAAAAGGGGAAAACGGACCCAGCTCAGGAATCCCTCGGGGTCGCCAACTCCCGAACTCACCAGCCGTGAGCCCCTGAGGGTGTAGCATTATCTAGGGTGCACCCGTCCAGCCGTGAGCCCCTGAGGGTGTAGCATTATCTAGGGTGCACCCGAAGTGGTGGGGCTACATACACCCGGCCTCCTTAAGGGCCTTGAGCACAAGGCAGGAGGTAAAAGGAAAAGAAAAAGAAGGCTGACCCCTCACAGAATGAGGGTATCAGGAAAGATGAGACAAGGGCCAATTAAGGCGGTAAAGTGAAAGACTCCCTAGGCCTCGGATACCCTAATACCGTCGGGGTCGGAAGAGAACAAGAGTTGACCAAGTGAGGTCGACAGGAAAGAAGACGGAGAGGAGCCCGGCACAAGTAAGTGGAAGCAATGCCGGACTCAGCTGGGGTCCCGTGGTCGCCAACCCACGTCCCACGACATTTATATTAGTGATTAATAACTAATAATTACTAAATTTCCGGACGCCTGCGCTGCTGGAGGGCAAACGCATCGCCGTTATACTTGCCTGTGTTGTCATCCTTCTCCCTGTGTCATTCATTGATGTATTCATCATTGCTGGGTTTGCCCACTGTAACCCCTGTGAGTGCTCGCTGCTCTCCTCATTGAATATTTATGATCGCTCGCTGCGTTACCATTTAATCTCTGGTGACTCGCCGTCAGCCATTTATGTGGGCACTGGACATCGTCCGATAGAATAATATCATCCGGGAATTTTAGCGTCCGGGAATCCTCTTCGCCTATATTGGCAGTAATAATAACATCCGGGAATTTTAGCGTCCGGGAATCCTCTTCACCTATATTGGCATTGCTGGGTTTGCCCACGCGGACCCCTTTTGGCAGCCCGCTGCATGCCTATTTAATATCTCTGGCCGCTCGCTGCGTTACCATTTAATCTCTGGTGACTCGCTGTCAGCCATTTATGTGGGCACGGGACCGAATGATCGCGTACATTCCATATTATTCATTATTTGTTTGTTCGGTTGTCTTCAACTTGCCACGCGGGGCAAGACCTTGGCGAATCTAGGATTGGTCCCGCTGAATCCTGAGATTCTGCTTCACTTCTGCGAGTAGAAGACTAACTTCCCGCCATAGAAGCTCTACTTACTTACATACTAAACTAGGAGTCTAGTCCTAATTTGGTCGTCCCTTGGTTCCTCTCCTGAGTCCGGTGCGGAGTTGGCTAATTCTCCCCCCGTTTGTCAAACGTCTCCCCAGCAGGTCTTGGCTTCGACGACCGTGGCGCATAGTGGGTGTAACTTTCCTCTGCCGAGGGGGTAGGCTAGACGCACCCCCGGTTTTGGCGTTTGCCCGCGCCAGGCCATGAATGCTTCAACCTTACGTAGTTCCGTCTTTTTGGTCTGGGTCAGGATCTGTTGGCGTCTTGCCCCGTCCCTGCCCCTCTGTTCCCGCTCTCATCACCATTCAGCGTGACTCAGATTCCTTTAAAAAAATGGGTGTGATATGTAAAATAAGTGTATGGGTATTATGTAGTTATGTAAAAATTTTAAGTGTCCTGGGGTTGTAGAATCTTCTAAATGCATGGACTACTTTAGGCCTTCTGTCGCCACGTCGGATTTCCAGCGGTAATGCCTAGGTAATTTTCCTGGAGGCGTTAGTGGGTTTTTATGGCGTTGGGTCCCTTGTTATTAGGATCCGGGGGTGTTATTTGCTGAATGGGCTTAAAGCATGGTAGGCGAGGGTTGCGCATCGTTGGACTCCATGTTAATGGTGACCGGGAGCCGCTGATGCTGCTAGGATGTATTTACAGTGAGTGGACGGGGATGGGTATTTCCCAGGTGTACAAAGTTTTTTAAAAGTTCCATGCAGGTATGGTAATAATAATATCCCTGGTATGTGGGTAGGATATTCCATGCATGTGGCTGGATATGAGGCGTATCCGCTCTCATTTGTGGATAGGTGTGGGCCGAGGTGTGATAATTCTATGTCCCTTGCATGCGGGATTATTTAAAAAAAAGAGTTGTTATTTTAAGTGCGGCCTCATCTCTTTACATAGAGATGTGCATTACGCTTAATGTCGTTTTCCGACTCACCCCTACTACTCGGGTGTAAGCATTGAGAGCCAGGGCGTAGTGGACCCTCTTTTTAGACGCATGAAGTCTATCAACCCCGATGTATATTTTGGCATGTAGTTTAGCTGTTTTTATGTGTTTATGTGTTTGTGTTGGATAGTGTTGTGAGTGACAAGGTTATGGAAGGAAAAGGGTGGTATAATGGTAGCCCGTGGGTGGTGTCCTGGCCATCCTGCTGGTACCATCCATCTCTGCTCCTGTCATCCTCACTTGGTCACTATCTGCTTTCTATCTGCTCCTTGGGATGGTGAAGTGCGGTGACGCTGTGACGTCATGGCCTAGTCTGGTCTCTCATTTATAATGTTAAGGTAGCAAGTGATCGTAGTGTAACTGGTCATGTCCTGATCGCCTATGATGGTTTTAAGATTAAAAAAACAAGAAGAGAAGTAGTTATTGGGGGGGGGGTTGTTCCTTGAGGGAATCTGTCTGTATTCGCCCCTGATTAGTGGTCGCGTGTGGGCAGGAGGTGCCCATGGCTGTGGTTACTGAGGCTTGCGTGACTGTGGTTGCGTTCCGCTGCAGCGTGCTGGCGGGCTGGCTGATATCGGCTAAGTCCTATCGTGTGTCGCGTGGCTGAGTGTCAGGTGGCGCGTGTGGCTTGTCAACATCTTTGTAAACATGCCCCTGTGGCCCTAAGATAAATCCGGCCTGTAGTATCTGTACATTGCCAAATGCCAGGCCTATTATGATAGCGCTGAATCCTGTGTCACTGTATGCTATTATTATTGTTTGTTTCTTTTGCGGTCATGTCTGCATTTTATTATCACTTCCGTTATAACAAGAGTGTCTGCCGACAGCAGTGTTGGTGTATTCTTTGAATACACGGTACCTGAGATATAATGTCTACTGCTCCTTGCATGTTCATTTCTTCTTTCCTCTTTGCCAAACACCAACAGTGATCTTCTGTTTTCTCCTTGATGGGCAAATCTCTTACGTCTTCATAAGTATGTTTCAGATATATAACTTCTGTGACCCACCTAGCGTCATCTAGTAGCGAACCTCTGAAGCTACTCAATTCCTCATCGTGCAAGAGGACTTACATATCCATCTGGCCACCAGATCTTGTTACTATCGCCAGCTATTTTCTCCTTGAGCAAGAGGACTACGTCTACTGTTTCACTCACCATGCTGCGCTAATATCGCCTACTATCAACTCTTAGAAGACCATCCATCAAGAAGAAAATTTATTTTTGATAAGTTGGTTATGCTGATATGTATACCTTTTGTGTCCTACCCCCACTCTCGTCCCTTCCTAGGACCTTCCGTGCTTCGTTGAGCAAGTCTCACTTCTCAGTCGGCAGTTGAAGCAATCAGTTAAGGCTCAACCAGAGCTAGCCTCCTGACCTAACGAGGCATTTTTTAAATTCCACGCCATGTTGGAACTCTAGGCATCAGTGAGGAACTTCACTTCGACATGCAACAAAGATAAGTACCTTCTTCAAGTTTTAACCTCATCTTCATGGTTTTAACTTCCACGTGTTTTTAATGATACTTTTATAGACAGTGTGAAAGTATTTATTTTGGGGCAATAATCATTCATCGTGGGATTTGCCATGTTGAGCTTTCGCTTGTATAAGCCGACCTTACCATAAAGAGCTTTTATTAAGCTATTCAAATGAGAAATCCTCTCACTACGTGGGATATTATCTAATTACCCGCTGTCTATAATTCAACAAGCTAGTTCCTCCGCTGGATTTACATTAGCCCCATTTTACTGCTAAGATTGTTCTGGAACCTTCTAGATTCTGTACTCAATCTACAAGTCCTGCCGTCATGTATTTCTCACGTACCTGTGAGAATTCTGTTTAAAATTGAATGATCTTACTTCTAAATTACTACATAGTGAAGTTTCGTCCACCGCGGGAATTTTCTATAGCGCATTTAATTGTAATTTACAACTTTCTCAAGAAATAGACTCTCACTTATCTAGTGAAACCAGTTATTTTCATCATTGCAATAACTTTCTTTTCCATAAACTTTGTGTCTACACAGTGAACGTTTCATATATTTCAATGAACTATAGTGAAAACCAGTGCTTGCTCAACTTTTCTACCGCGTCGCGATCGTCCGCTTATATTCAAATAAGGCCATGAACATTTTCCTTAATTCCCATTTCTCTTTCCTAAACCTTTTACTAACAATCTGCAATAAACTTTTAATCTAGGTCTGTTCCAATAAGGTGTCATTCCAAGAAGTGCCCTTCCATTTTTGTTGGTTTATCATTAAGTATCTCTGTATAATTACGTGTCTAGCACACGTTTCAAACTTCCATTGTTCCTCCCTTCAAAAGCAGGGAAAACAATTCTCTCAACTCTTGAGTGAGTTATTTTTTGGTCTCGCTAAATGAAAACTGCCTCATTTAACTTGCGAGTCTTATTTAAAGTATAGGAGGTCTAGAACCTTCCTTTTGATTAACTTTTCAGGTTCACAGTAAGTGACCTGCTCTCTTTGTATAGTTCTCATAAAGTAATTCTGTTTAAATATAAGAAGTTGTAGGAACTTCCTTTTTATTCTTTATGTTTTCCATTTTGTTATCTTCGAAGTTGTTATTCTCGTTAGAATGTTCTTTCAGAGGTTTCTTATAGTACATTGCTTGTACTCCTGTAAATGTTAAAACTTTAATTATTCCATTTTGCCTATTTATTAAATCTTACCAAGATTTTAATACAAGGTTTAAAAACCTTAAAAATTGTCATTTGCCTGGAGCAATTTCTGAACGTTGTTGGAGGTCTGCGACCCCAAATTGTTAACTACATTGAACATATTTATTTGTTAAAGTTACGCTTCTTTGAATTGTTAAATAAATTAAATATTTGTTTTTGGATTCATCATTTCTCTGATACTACAGTTAGGCAGGATCCTGGCTTTCTTAGCCCTTCCTAGGTTTATGCCCTCGTTCATGCTTAATAAAGCTTTTACTATCTGTCTGGCCAGACCATCACCCTTCCCTATAGTACTTTCATTCGTGCTTGGGAGGAAATACACTAAAGCTTCTCTCTGGCAAACTGCCCAAGTCTCAGCTGAGGTTCCGGTCAGCTTCGACCAAGCTCGTACCCACTTTAGGTATCCGAACAAGGATTTGCGGTGGACACCACCTTTATATGTATTGAAAGTCAAATTCATAATTTTTGTGGAACTCTCATCCTATTTTTCTATCCTTTTTCTCCAGTCCGAAACCCATTTCCTTTTCTTAATCATCTTCCCTTGGTGGGTGGGTTATTCCCTAGCCTATAATCTACCCAAGTGTTGCAATGCTCTAGAATTCGCAACTCAGTGTTTTGTCGTGTTTTGTTTTCATGCCCTTGTATACGGGAAGTCTTTGATGTTACGTATGGCGGCTGCCGGAACGTGACTTTTGCCAATGTTTGTGTATTGACATTGTTGTGCATTCCGGGAGGGCCAGTGTGCTAATCTGTCCCGTTTTTGCTTACCGATGTTGTGTAGACATCTATCCTGCGAGACCAGTGCCTTGTGTAATTTTTATAACTTGTGTTTAGGAAGTCTATTTCCTATGTTTGGGGTAATCGAAATTTTGCATGGCTTTTTGCCGGAAGCCATGTGTTGTTACCTGTTTTATGTCTGTCAGCGTGGCATCTCCCGTATCTAGGTGTTGGGCGCTATGGTTCAGAGGAAAGTATTTTGTGGTCGCTAATGCCCTAAGTAGGCTGTGGTGGCGAGTATCTTGGAACGAATATATGTTCCTGTATGTATGGTAAAGAACCTCCCTCTCATTAAAATCGTGTGGCTCAACCGCTTATGTACGTGTATACGGTCCCATTTCCGCCTGAGTGGGAGTGAATTTTCCCCTGTAAATGGGTCTATTCGGTGTCTAGTCGTGCTGGTTGAGTTTTCTTACCTGTCATGATGAAAAAAACCCGTGTTTTGTATGTAAGTGATCTTTCGTTGGTCGACACTTATTGTTTTCCACGGTGTCCGCCATTATTGGGTATTCGGACCCGGGATCCCGTTTAATACTCCGTGTTTCATGTCTGCGTTGTCTGTTGGGATTTGAGCGTCCCTAGTGTGGTTTCTGATTGTGTTTTCGCGCCAAAAAATACCATTGGTTAGTTTCTTTTTGGCACGATGTATGGTGTTATCGTGTGTTTGCACCCGCCTTGTTTTAAGGTCCTGGTGTTACAATTTCCGTACTGTATGTACCATGGCACGTGTATTGTGTGTTTGTGACACACGGATGAAAGTATATTTTAGCGTGAGTGTTTTGTGTCTTTTGCGAAGACCCTCGTACTCTTATTTTGGGAATTATGGGGGTTTGAAACTAGCGTGAATGATCGTGTCTACTACATTCAGAGCTGAGCGCTGTAAGTTGGTTTGCGCCTGGCGAAAGTCGCCTGATTGTGTGTGTGTGTTATCGCTGACCTGGCGATAGTATTGGATTACAGCTGTGCAAGGAAGTGCTTTGCCGGCTAGCTGGCTGGCCCGCTGCCCCATGTGCCAGACCAATGTGTGTATGTTTGCCGACACGTTTTTCTACTGTCTGCCTATACAGCGTGTCTTGGGTCCCTTGTAATGTATAAGACCCTACGACTATGTACATTTGTGTCCCCAAATTTTTGTGTTATTGTGGGCCTGGGGTGAATATATCCCTGTTAGTGGTAACTAGATGTCGTTGTGTATGTGTGTCACCGGGCCGCTAGTTGCGTGTTTGGTGACTAGGTGCCGGAGGTGATTTTATTATTTTGTGCATATGAATGTCTGTCAGTGTGACTGTCCCTTATTGCCCTATCCTTCAACTGGATAGTTACCCGACCTTGCATTCCTGGTATTCAGGGGGTCGCGGATCCGAGACCGTCTTTATCCAGGGTGATTATTCCTGGTGCCTTTTAAGCCTGTGTCTCCGGGACAGTTTTGCCAAATGTATTGACTGATTTGTATGGTATTTCGTTTAGTGTGTGACCTCCAAAAATAAATAGTGGTGTTTTCCCCTTGAGCTGTGAGTGTTACCCCATGGCGTTTATGTTTAGTTTGAGCGCTGTTATGGGGGAAAAAAACTCATGCTATAGGCAGCGTAATAGGTAGGGTACACCTATGGATCAAATATATACAGTTCACTTGGATAACTCGCACTTCACGGGATTAGTGAAAGAGGAAAAAAAATTGAGCTATCCAAAAATTCAAATTAAGAAAGTTCTTTGAAAAAAAAGTAGAGAAAATATATTGTATGACATTTACATAATGCTTTATGTTTACCATGGTATGTTGCCATACGGCGGTACATTGTAAAGATTGTATCGTAAATAATTTCAAAAGGTTCAGAATGAAAGATGGGACCTGAGTGTACTATTCACCTATTGGACGACGTTAGTAAGACAGTGATCTAGTTCCGTCTCAGGGGAATCTACTATTTTTCAAAATTAGTGTGAGATTCTTAACTGTTTCTTACGATTAAGTCTCTCAGCCGTCACAAGAGATTCTAGCAAATTGTAGGAACGGAACATAGAACAACTTAGTCATTTCTACTTAGAAAGACCCGCCTGAGCTCTATGCTGTGGCTTGTTGCTTAGGCTGTATTTGGAACAGTTCTTTCCGGCCCTGAGCCGCGTGGCCCAACTGATTGGCTTCTGCTTGGCTTTGCACATTAAAAACTTCGAATTGTCCAAAATATATCCTGAATTAACCATAATTATAAACCATTGATGGCCTAAAAAAATGCTAGGGCCAAGAAAAAAAATACAATTTTGACTTATCCATGTTCCATTGTATATACATGCAAAATGTGCAGTTTTGTCCATGAGTCTCTGGGTGTCTACCGTTTACAGGGGTGGAACCTGCCATTTGTGTGTCAATTGTAGTGTTTCATTCATGTAAAAGAACCTACTTGTGTGTATGTTTGTGATGTATGTGATATTAGTGTATGTTATATTCCTGGTGAAAGTTGTTATCCACGTCCGAGCGTCCATGCTCGGGAAGGTGAATACTTTCGCCCTGTCACTAAGGCGTAGGCCCCTGAAACCCACTGAGGTGCTTCTTTACTATTTTCTGACGGAGTTTGTAGCAAAGTAAGTCTGGGCCTACTTTCACCGTAGTGCCTGGATATTGGTCTGAGTGTGCTTCTGTCTGAGGGACTAATTGCGCTCCGTGCTACCCTAGCAGTGTTTATAGGGGTGTGTGTATTCCTGACTGCCCGGCCTCGTGGGGTAGGTAATAAGACCTTTCTTATACCCCGTGTACTGTGTGTCTGCGCCTGGACAGTGTTCACAGGCGTACGTTTTGCACCCTGATGGGCTGAAGGCAACACCCTCTTACGCATTTGCACCTGGGGTACACATGCTGGTGCCCACTTCCATTCTGTCAAAATTGCCTTTTGAACTAGCGGAAAAAGCCGTGTAATTGCCTGTGATTGCCCTGGCGATGTATTGGAGTGTAGTCTAACCGATTTCTGGCCTATGGCCACGGTGGACTCCTGCTCTTGTGTTTGCCTATGTGTGTAGGCTTGTGTGGGCTTAATGTGCTGTGGGGCGGGCTCTACGTCCTCAGCCCATGGCATATTTACATCCCGTTTTCTCCCTGTGTTGTCATGTGTGCCCGAGAGTCCTGGCGTCAACTCCTTCTCGTTCGTCCGTTCTGAGGGGGTTGGCATGGGTTCTGCTCCTCGGTTTGGCAAAATTTGCCTTCCGAACCGGAGCTGAGGGGCGTGTATTGATGTGACTTTGGCCCTGCAGTGTGTTGGAGTCTAACCTGGCCGTCTTCTGGACTGTGGCCACGGTGAACTCCTTCCCCTGTGTTTTGTAAGTGTCTAAGAGGGACATCCTCGCAAATTGCTGCGTTAGCATATCTACGCTTATGTCCTCTCTAGGCTGGGTTTGTGGCCCTGCTATGAACTCAAAAATGGCCTTGTTAGCCTGGAGTTCCCTATACTCTTCCCAAATTTGGGCGTATTGCCTATTGAGGCATATGGCCTGTTCGGCAATTTTGGTGCCATTAGTCCCTATCCGTTGGTGTTCCCTAATGATTGTTTCCCATTGCTGGAACATGAATTCGTGTCGGCAGTGTAGTTGCCAGTGTGCCTTAATGATTTGTGTACGGAGGGAGGGGATTTTCGCTCGAATCTTGCGATTCTTAGAGCTGCGGAGTGGCCGGACAAGTGCCCTTATAATTCGCATATACTGGGCGTGCAGGTGCTGTTGAAACCTTGTGAGGTAGTCCTGTCTTGTCTCAAAGACCTTGTGCCAGGCAATTAACTCCTGGTACTCCCCAATGCTCCTCAGCACAGCTAGGCGGTATAGAGGGGCCATGCTGAATCAAGTGTATGTATATATTAAAAAAAACTGTGTATGCTTGGCAATGTATTATATCTCTGATTCTTTCGGGGGGGTGGGGGGTTGGTTTAAAAAAAATCCCTTGTGTAGCTAGTGTGAAGGAAAAATAATGCTTTCTCTCAGAAAAAAAAAATCAACTTTTTCGCTTGGCTGTGTTCGGTATGGGCCGTTTCTACCACGAGGGCTCGTTGTATGAGTCCTACCCTTATTGTGCGTGGTAGCAGCGCCTCCACCAATATGTTTTAGATCCCTTAGTTGGGGGTGGTTAGGGATAAAACACTTATGTCATTGTGATGGTTTGGAAGATAGTTCCTGGGAGATAGTAGCTTCCCGTAGCTGGGAGAGCTTACCGGTGTAGTGTGTTGTTTAGTGTTAAAACGCTAGGGGGTGTTCCTGCAAAGATGCAATTGTTGATTAGGGGATGGACCTCTAAACGCAGGCTACTATACCAGCCTGCCAGCTGGACGGTGTGGGTAATACAATAGGCGTGCTGATGTCAGCGGCTCGACGTTACGTAGTCGGGTCGCGTGCGGGAAACACAATGCAGTCTGACAAAGCAGTTACTGGCTACTATGGTCACGGTCAATCGTGACGAAGGTCAGGAAGGGTATGAGGATGTAAAGAGGCGTTTAACTGACAATACAAGTGTAGTTTACTGACCACGTGTTTATTGGTCAGTGAGTGTGAATTTGTAAGTCCCTCTTGGGGGAATGTAGGTAATTATACAAGTAGAGAGTACAAAATTATGAGTGGGTGTTCACAAAGTAAAGGATTCTGAGCACTTGCTGAGTCTCACCTGATGATGCAACTGGAACAGATGTCGGCTGGGGCCTTCGGCGACGCACACTGTATAACAGATAGTGGCTCCTAGTTAGGACTCCACTTCTTATAGTTCTCGGCGTTGCGTGGTCAGCATTCCGTCGACGTAGCTGCCCCAGTTAGTTGTTGTGTAGATGTTTATGTATGTGTCGCAAGTAGTTGGCTAACCTCCCAATCTGGGTGGCCGCCTCTTGCTGTGTAAAGGTAATGTTCTGGTCTTATGATGTTGCCAGTTAGGGTGTTTTTAGTGAAAGATGGGGGGTGGCTTTCAGCGGGTACAGCCCCCCGGGCCTGTACAATATATATATATATATATAATATTATGGCAGTATATATCCTATTATGGTAAAGCTGCCCTATCAATATGATGTCAACAATGCCACAAAAGCCGTCGCCTGCACGACTGTGCGTACATATCTAGTTATTGCGGTACGAACATAGTCCGTGTGTCTCAGGTCTTCTCGCTGCCACATTGTAGTGGTGGTGGGGGAGAGAGCGCTAGTCTGACTGCCTAGTGCTCCCCGAGCGCGGCCGCGCTCTCGGAGCGCAATGATGATGATGATGATGATAATTGTTGTTTTAAGGGGCCTAACATCTAGGTTATCGGTCCCTGATGGCTTGGGTGATCGTGAAGATGAAAATGAAAAGCGAACTTAAAACTAAAACTAACTACTAACCTACATACTAGAAGAAGAAATGGGAAACTAAAGGAGAATAAGGCAAATAAAAGGACAGAAGGAAAAGAAATGCCCTCAACCCTCGGAGAAGGCGGATTGAGGGACTTGGAAGGAAGGAGAGCCATGAAAGGCATATAGGAAAGTGAAAGAGGAGAGGGCCCGCCCCAAAGGTAAGGGACAAAAGGGGAAAACGGACCCAGCTCAGGAATCCCTCGGGGTCGCCAACTCCCGTACTCACCAGCCGTGAGCCCCTGAGGGTGTAGCATTATCGAGAGTGCACCAGAAGTGGTGGGGCTACATACACCCTGCCTCCTTAAGGGCAAGAGCATAAGGCAGGAGGTAAAAGGAAGAGAAAAAGAAGGCTGACCCCTCGCAGAAGGAGGGAATCAGAAAAGATGAGACAAGGGCCAATTAAGGCGGGAAAGGAAGAGACTCCCTAGGCCTCGGATACCTTAATACCGTCGGGGTCAGAAGAGAACAAGAGTTGACCAAGTGAGGTCGACAGGAAAGAGGACAGAGAGGAGCCCGGCACAAGTAAGTGGAAGCAATGCCGGACTCAGCTGGGGCCCCGTGGTCGCCAACCCACGCCCACAAGATGTGAGCCCCTGGGGGTGGAGCGCAATGACTGAATGGCCCTGGTCTAGTACATATCTCATTAAGTGATGTTATTTGTTCTTTAGTTCTTTTCCATAAATTTCTTACAGGTTTTAAATCTACATAATTTACAAAATTCCATTCCGTCGGGTAAAAATATGTACTGCGTATATTATCAAAATACACTCCTGTTTGACTTTTAATTTCAGTTTTGTATGATCCCTTACTGAGATCCATGGTTTCTGGATCTAGTCCTGTACGTTGACTTATTTTCATAGCGTAGGCTCCCATCTTGAGAGTTCCTGCTGTACACCACCAAGTAATTATCAGTCCTGCTGTCCACCACCAAGTCATTATTAGAAGTTTAAGCACGTTCCTGCACACCATCATGTTTAGATTCAGTCTGTAACATATGGTTTCGTTCTATTAATATGTGTCTTAAATTGCTTTTTACCTACCGTACCTACTTTAATATTAGGGTAACATTTGTTCCCTTTATCTCTTTTACTTCATATGGTCCTACCCATAGAGGATCTAACTTTCGTCTCTGCTCTTTAGTTACCAACACTAAATCTCCAAGTTTGTAATAGTTTTCTTTCCTATTTTCATTTACTTTATCACACTGTTTAACTTTAGCTATTTGTAATCTGTCCTTTGCCTGCTGCCATGCTGTCTGGAACTTTTGCTTTATATCATGAATTAAATTCTCGTGATTATACAAGGGTTGAGGAATCTTTTGCAATTGTCCTGGTATGTTGGCTTTTCTACCAAATAATAATTCATAGGGTGTGAATTTTGTAACACTGTGTGGTGATGTGTTGTACGGAAAACAAGCAAATGGAATCCATTGATCCCAATCATTCTGTAATTTGTTTCCAAAGCAACGCAAGTACTCTACTAGTACTTTGTGTGATCATTCCAAACTACCATTTGTTTTCGGGTGATAAACACTAGTATTAAGATTCTTAATCTTTAATAGTTTACAACATAGCACAAATATTTCACTCATGATCATGATGATGATAATTGTTGTTTTAAGGGGCCTAACATCTAGGTTATCGGCCCCTGATGGTTTGGGTGATAGTGAAGATGAAAATGAAAAGCGAACTTAAAACTAAAACTAACTACTAACCTACATACTAGAAGAAGAAATGGAAAAGGGAATTTAGATACACGGTAAACCAAGTAACAAAAACAGTGCGGGAATCTTAAAGAGAAAAGGAAATATATGGAACAGAGGAGAGGAGAGGAGAGGAGAGGAGAGAGAGGAGAGGGTCCGCTCCAAAGGTAAGGGACAAAAGTGAAAAACGGACCCAGCTCAGGAATCCCTCGGGGTCGCCAACTCCCGAACTCACCAGCCGTGAGCCCCTGAGGGTGTAGCATTATCTAGGGTGCACCAGAAGTGGTGGGGCTACATACACCCTGCCTCCTTAAGGGCCTTGAGCACAAGGCAGAAGGTAAAAGGAAAAGAAAAAGAAGGCTGACCCCTCACAGAAGGAGGGTGTCAGGAAAGATGAGACAAGGGCCAATTAAGGGGGGAAAGGAAGAGACTCCCTAGGCCCCGGATACCCTAATACCGTCGGGGTCGGAAGAGAACATGGTGATGATGATGATGATGATAATTGTTGTTTTAAGGGGCCTAACATCTAGGTTATCGGCCCCTGATGGTTTGGGTGATCGTGAAGATGAAAATGAAAAGCGAACTTAAAACTAAAACTAACTACTAACCTACATACTAGAAGAAGAAATGGAAAACTAAAGGAGAATAAGGCAAATAAAAGGACAGAAGAAAAAGAAATGCCCTCAACCCTCGGAGAAGGCGGATTGAGGGACTTGGAAGGAAGGAGAGCCATGAAAGGCATATAGGAAAGTGAAAGAGGAGAGGGTTTGCCCCAAAGGTAAGGGACAAAAGGGGAAAACTGACCCAGCTCAGGAATCCCTCGGGGTCGCCAACTCCCGAACTCACCAGCCGTGAGCCCCTGAGGGTGTAGCATTATCGAGGGTGCACCAGAAGTGGTGGGGCTACATACACCCTGCCTCCTTAAGGGCCTAGAGTACAAGGCAGGAGGTAAAAGGAAGAGAAAAAGAAGGCTGACCCCTCGCAGAAGGAGGGTATCAGAAAAGATGAGACAAGGGCCAATTAAGGCGGGAAAGGAAGAGACTCCCTAGGCCTCGGATACCCTAATACCGTCGGGGTCAGAAGAGAACAAGAGTTGACCAAGTGAGGTCGACAGGAAAGAAGACAGAGAGGAGCCCGGCACAAGTAAGTGGAAGCAATGCTGGACTCAGCTGGGGCCCCGTGGTCGCCAACCCACGCCCACAAGATGTGAGACCCTGGGGGGCGGAAGAGAACAAGAGTTGACCAATTTCACTCATGAATTGTGTTCCTTGGTCTGTCAAGATTTGACCTGGAATACCGTATTTCAATACTACCTCGTATATGAAATTTCGGGCTACTGTTTCTGCTGTCATATTCTCAGTTGGAATAGCAATAATGTACTTACTCAAATTATCTTGGCATGTTAAAAGGTATTTATTCTCTCTTTCTGTCATAGAGAATGGACCAACTATATCTAAATAAATCTTGTCCCATGACTGGTCTTGTGAGTCTGTTACTTGCAATTCTGCTTTCACTTTAGGAAGCGTTTGCTTATTCAACTGCCAAACTGGGCATCTTTTAATATAAGCTTCTATGTCTCGAAACATGTTCTTCCAAGAAACATATAATTTCAAGCGCTCATACGTTTTCTGTACGCCTTGATGACCTCCTATTTGACATGCATGCATCTTCTTTAGCAATTTAAATTTTCTGTCCTCCGAGATTTCCTGTCTAGTGTTGAATATTATTTACCACTGTGTACCTACTCAATTTGTCGGCATTAACATTCTTTACTCCTGCTTTATATACAATTTTATATTGATATTCTTCTAACAAAAGTCTCCATCTCATTAAACGTGAACTCGGGTCTTTTACATTAAATACCCATGTCAAAGGTTTATGATCTGTGGCTATAGTGAACGTTCTTCCAAGCAAATATGGACGAAAATGTTTGCATGCCCACATAATTGTCAAAAGTTCTTTTTCTATCGTTGCATAGTTAATTTTAGCTTTATTTAAGGTTCTACTTGCAAATGCTATTGGTCTATCACTGCCTATCTCGCCTTGACTTAATATGCTTCCAGTCGCATAATTACTAGCGTCTGTAGTTAAGACGAACGACTGTGTAAAATCTGGAAATTTTAAAACTGGAGGTGTTGTGATCTATTCTTTTAATTTATTATCACTCTCTTCCTGTTCAATCTCCCAGTTCCAAATTTCATTTTTCTTTAGTAAATCGTTTAGTGGTTTTGAGATTTTACTAAATTGTGGTATACATTTCCTATAATATCCTACAAGTCCTAAGAATGATTTGATATCCTTTGGTGTCTTATGAGTCGAAAATGCTATAATAGTTTCAATTTTCATAGGTCTGGAGAGACTCCATCAGAAGTTACAATGTGACCTGGATATTGTAACTCTATCTTTAAGAATTCACATTTATCTGGTTCTAATTGAATATCATGTTCTCGTAAGTTTTGCAACACTTGTCTAAGCCTTATATGGTGTTCATTAAGTGTTTCTGCAAAGATAATTATATCATCGAGATATACCAAACAGCGTAATCCTACTAATTCGCTCAGTATTGTATTCATCAATCTTTGAAAAGTAGCTGGTGCTGATTTCAAACCAAATGCCATTCTTTTGAATTCAAAATGTCCTTTCTGAGTGCTAAAAGCTGTCTTACCTTGATCTTCTTGTGCTATAGGAATTTGCCAATATCCACTCGCACAATCTAAAGCAGAAAAATATCTTGATCTTCCTAATTTGTCAAGTATATCCTGAATATTTGGTAGTGGATAACTGTCTCCTACTGTGAGATCGTTTAGTTTTCTAAAATCTATACAGATTCTCCATTTCTTAATTCCTGACGCGTCTAGTTTCTTTGGGACTACCAAAATTGGAAAGTTCCATGCGGATTTACTAGGTTTAATTATTTCTTGTTTTAACATTTCATCTACTTGCTGATTTACTTCATTTTGATGTTTTCCGGGATTCTATAATTTTTAAGTGTTATTTCCCTACCTGGAATTACTGAAGGTGTTGGAATCACATGTTTTACGGATTTTGTTTCTGTTAATCTATCTCCTGGTAAACGAAAAATGTAATTGTATTCTAGATAAATATATTTTATTTCGTCTGCACCTTCCTTTATGTGTGACAGGCGCATTTTACTGACTAGAAATTCATTTCGATTTTCTACATTGATTACTGATTTATTCTCTTTCTTTGTTAACTCGGGTGATTGTTCTATAAGAGTTTCTTCTTCATTACAATTAATTATCAAACAACAATATTTACCGTTTTCGCATTGAACTATGCTCTCTTCACATATTATTTTATCTCGTAATGTTTGTTTCGCACAATGTCGTGTTCCTTGTTCCTCTGTCGGGAATTGAACTACGGCCTCACTGAATGGCGGTAATTTTAAGAATTTCTTCCTCCAAGGAATTCTAATTTCGCATTCATGGTCCTCTAGCCAGTCTTGTCCAAGCAGCATGTCAATATTATAAGGCAATTTATCAATCACATAGAATGGTAATTCTTGTGCATTCTGAACATTATTTACTGAAAGATGTACAAGTCCTCTTACTGGAAATATTTCATTAGTTACACTTCTAAAAGATACATCTACATGTCTTTCTTTAATGTTTCTTAAACTGCTCTCTCGAACTAAGGATATCTGTGATCCAGTGTCAATCATCGCTTCACCATACCCTCCAGGTAAGTGATCATTTAATATATATAATATGTATGGATTTTCATCTACAGCTCTCCCGCTGTTTTCTAACTTATTGCTATCATTATTCTCATTATTCATCTCACTTTGTTCGCTAGCTAGCTTTATCATATTGCAACCATTAATATTTGCCTCTTGAGTTGGACTGAACCTAGGTCGCTCAGGCAGCCCTACTACCGGTATCCCTGACTGTTCCTACAATCTTTGGTTACATGTCCACTCTTATTACACTTACTACAAAAAGGTTTGCCCCTGCATTCCCTTATCACATTCCAGGTTTCTGACAACGGAAGTAAATAACCGCTGTAGTTGCATTACCCCTGGTTCTCTTTTCACCTGTGCAAGAGAGGTACTAATGCCACCTCCACTTCGTACATTTTGCTGTGGGCGGCTTGCTCTACCTGCCCCATAGGAACTACTTCTGTTTTGGTGTGGACTATTGTATGTTCTTTCTCTAGGTCTCCTAGCACTTTCCTCCTCAACTGCTATTTCAATTAATTGTTTAATCGGCTTCTCTTCACCTTTTACTTTAGTCAGTGTTTTAATTGATTCGTCATGTAATCCCTGAATAAAACAACTTTTACGTATAAGAGAAATGGTTCTGTTACGTCCCTCTTGCATTTCTAAAGTCCAATTTAACATTTGTCTATCCAAAGCTTTATTTAGTTGTTGTTGCTTTCTCTAATCTGTTACCCCACTGAGTTACACTTTCATTATTAAACTGTTTTCTCGTGAACAATTTATTCGCATAAAAATCAAGAGTTCTTTGAACTGCATAATTAATCTCTAATTTGTCTTTGATCGTTTCCCATGTCTGAAATTCTTCAGGTATAGTGTGAAAAGATAGAACTGTTTTTGCATCACCTGTTATGTGTGCTAGTACAAATTTCAAAAAAGTTGGATAGTCAATCGGATTTAAAATACTAAAAGCATTTTCTACATTATCTACGAATTTTTGCAAGTCTTTAGGATTACCACTGAAAGTTGACTTAAATAATTTAACTGCCGTGTCTACTTGAACAACTCTGTATTGAGCTGGTTCCTCTATTTCATGATCTCCAAGTGCTCTCGCTTCGTTTAGAGACATATTTGTTGCTACTACAAATTTAAATACAATGCCAGATACAACAATGCAGAAGACTTACTTGGGAAGAAGATAAGGGAGAAGATCACTCCTCGGAGCTGCCCCCGTAGTCGAACATCACCGCGAAGAAGGGTAGCTGCAGGCTTGCTGGGTTGCGCACGTTCCCTCGAGAACCCCAACTGAAGATCGGTCGGAAGTTGACACCTTCTCGACGCCAGAAGACGGACGGGCTGCGTCGGCCTTCGGTTAGAGGAAGAAAAAGACGTTCCCAGTCCCTGGTGGAGAGACCAGTGAAGTACTAGCGACCAGGCACCTCGATGTAGATCGCTGAAAGAATTTTGAAGTTTGAAAAAAATAGATGTTTTGGCTATTAAGAATAGTTTCTTTTAGCCAGAAGAAATCTCTTTAAGTATATCCACCCGCTGCCACCAAAATCTTATGTCGCGTAGCCAGCCGAGACACTCGATTTAATTTTGGATGTTATGAGTTTTCGAAAGAGTAGTTGAGAAAGGGCTCTGCCTTGGCAAGAGACGTTGAAAGAATTAGAAGTCGAAGAATAAAGATGATAGGTTTATTTCCACAAGTAGATATTTCAAGTAAAGCCTTCAAAGATGGTACAGTTGTGTGTAGTAGCGATGTTAGTTCACAAAAGACATTGAGCATAATATTCTAGTATCTTATATACTACTCTTGTTGATTACAGTAAGTCTACAGGGCACTCCCTGACCTCGATTACTTGGAAATTACTTGTTATTGTAAACCAGTGACAATTATCTAGCTGGCCATAAGGTTAGTTAAATATGAACCGGAGATGAATACCTCTTTGGAAAGTTCCTTTTTATGAAGCGGCACAATATTAGCCAAGGCTTCCTGTCCTAAGTACATATGTTTGCCTCGAGCGATATGACTATCAGCCTTGCTTCATAGTAGCAGTAACTTGCACTGAAGAGTGGTTTCACTACTTAGACCAGTAATAATAATAATACTAGGTCATTACTAATTACTCTCAATGAGGACGGGTGCAATTATGCCACAGAATTGAAACTCCGGATCATTTTACTTTGAAACCAGCCATGATGGTTTTTCCCGGGGATATCTCTCGAGATCTTTAATGGAGTGGATTCCCGTTGCCTTCTCCATTCTATGCCGTTGACCAAGATGCATTGGTTCATCTAACTTTGGGGCGATTTCTCATCCCAAGGACAAGAGAGTGCCCTGACATCAATTCACTTACCCACCCTCAGAAGAGGCTGTTGGCAACATTGAGTGGGGCCACTTATACCGGTGGCCACTCGGTCCCCTTTTAGTCGCCTCTTACGGCAGGCAGAGGTTACCGAGGGTGTTATTATACCGCCCCCACCCACAGGGGTCAAAATACATATGTACTCAATAACAGAATAAAAAAATCTTAAAACTACATTAAAACCCAAAATAGAAGCTACTGTCCGTCATGAACCGGATGACGAGGGCTGCTGACGGCCCGTCATCATGTGACACAAGTGAGAGGGTGTTAGGTAGTTTGAGTGTTCTTTGTAGATCGGCCAGGTCCACACATTCCAAGAGAGTGTGCCACAGTAAGGTGGGCGCCGCAAGAACACACAGGGGTGTCTTCTCTCTTTAGCGAGTGGGAATACGTAGCAATCCCCGGGTCGATCCGGAGTCGACAGAGTACCACAGCTTCCTTCCGGCTAGATCGGAAGTAAAATTTCCATACCATCGTTGTCTCCTTGTTTGCTCTCAGTTTGTTGGGCAGAAGCGTGACGCGCCACGCTTCCCCTCTATGCGACATGTATAAAGGAGAGTGTCTATCTCAACGTCAATGGAAAATATACATGAGATTACCTCCGAAACCTCTGGAGGTCACAAATTCCCGAGCTCACAAGCCGTCAGCCCTCGAGAGTGTAGAATTGTTGGGGTTTGGCGACCGCTCATAAATGAAAGAACGGGCAGGAACAACACCATAATCATATGCAGTACTGACATTCCTCTCCCTCTGTGTGTAAGCTTGTTCACTCTTGACTTTCTTTTGTAACCTTGCCAGGTCGCCATTGACGTATACCTAATGTCCACCATACGACATTCTAATAATAATTCTACAGGCACGAGACGATATTTCTTGCTCCCAGCTTTAGCACAGTAATATCTCATTCGCTATTCACGACAACTACGAACGATTCAAGTTTCTAACATGGTCTATTATGACAGGTTTTGCTTCTCTCGTGACCTTTTTAAGTGGTTATTATGTCTCAGCTTTGAGAACGACACGAGTTATTTTGAGGGTCTAAAATATTTTACTTTTGAAGTTGCCATCATAATTTAGCCCCACTCATGGTAGGCATCGTATGTCTTTGTGATTAAGTTAGACGATATTAACCATTCTGTTTGACATCCGGACGACAAGACGAGGCCCGCAGTCAAAACTTCACGCTTAATGGAGCTTGGGCCAAGAGTAAGTAGGAATTTCAGACGGCACTTTAATCCGTCATGCATAATCAATTTGGGCACGAGATCATCTTGTAGTTAAGTGGCTGAGGGCTGAAGCGAGTACACTCAGTCTCATGTGGCAAAATTTAGAATGTTCGGGTTCGATTCCCATGGTGCACCTGAAGTGTTGGATCAACACACACCCTGCCTCTTTTATGGTCTTGAGAAGAAGCGGAAGATATCATGAAGAAATTAATAAATAAAAGGGATAAAGAGAAATAAAAGACAGGAGAAAAAGAAATGCCTTCATTCCCCGAAGAATGAGGATTAAGGGACTTGGAAGGAAGGAGAGCCATGAAAGGCAGATAGGAGAAAGGAAAGAGGATAGGGTCCGTCCAAATGTCAATGGAAAAAGGGAAAAAGCTCAAGAATCTCTCGGGGTCGCCAACTCCCAAACTCACCAGTCGTGAGCCCTTGAGGATGCAGCACTATCCAGGATGCACCATAAGAGGTGGGGCTGTACACACCCTTTCTCCTTTACAGCCTTGAGCAGAAGGCAGGAGATATCATGAAAACAAAAATAAGGCTGAACCCTCGAAGAACGAGGGTATCAGGAAAGAGGAGACGGGGCCAATTACGGCGGGAGAGTGAAAGACTCCCTAGGCCTCGGATACCCTAATACCGTCGGGGTCAGAAAAGAACAAGAGTTGACCAAGGGAGGTTGATAGGAAAGATGACAGAGAGGAGCCTGGCACAAGCAAGTGGAAGTAACGCCGAACTCATCTGGGGCCCCGTGGTCGCCAACCCACGTTTCACTAACCGTGAGCCCCTGGGGGATTAATGAATAGGGGTAGCCAAAAAATGTAGTTTGAAGATGAAGTGATATTGTGAAAAGGAATCGAGTGACTGGTGAGACATGATCAATGTATACGATAAGTCTTGATTGGTTGGTTGGTTGGTTGGTTGGTTGGTTCCTCAGTTTAGGGGCTGCGACAACGCGGTCATGTAGCCCCGTGTACTTTGGGTGTGTGTAGAATCTGTCTGATAACCGGTGTTAATTTTGATAGTTGTATTCGTGTATGTATCTGTTTTAATTTAGGTAAGGACTGCAGACATTGCATTTTTTTCAAGTAGTTCCTACTTTTGCCACCAAACGCCATCGTCAACGACTAACTAGTTCAGAAATTAGTTACCAGATGTCAACGCAGTCGGCTCTTGACGACGAACGTAGGAACCTAAGAACGTTAGTCAAATGTTTAACCTATATAAACATTAGCTTCACACAGGTGTAATTAGTGGAAGGTTCTTTAACATGCCATAAATCTATGACATGGGACCGCCGGCTTTACTTCCCCTCCGAAGGAAGGCATACTGAGGGATTTTTAACGTTCTAAAAAAATCCGACGTCTTCGGCGGAATACAGATGAAGTAGGCCTTATACACAAGTAGAGGTCTGACAATTGTCAATCCATATACGACACTTACTCAACAACGTATTCTCTTCGTGTAGTGAAGTGCTTGTAACTCAACCGTACGTCTGCCATTTCAATTGAAGAGGAATAAACTTTCCTAAATTCCAGTGTCGAGTGCCTTTTACGTGGCTGGACGTGTTGGCATGCACAACGATATATCCTATGTTTATTAAACATAAGCTAGGTGCGAAAAGAAGGTCTCTTGATGACTTTCATAATCCCCAAGTACTCGGAAGTTGAAGGTTAGATGTTCAACTTAGTTTGAGTTGCACCCATGTTGGTTTATGCTGATCAGGATTTCTGTTAGTCTCTGATGGTGCACGTGCCAGTACTGGCTAACATTATCATTATGTTGGTGGTGATGTAATTCTATCCGTTAATATTCCCGGTTCATTAGAAGTTGAGCAATACGGTGCATTAAGATACTGTGATGGTAGTGATAACCATAATAATAATATTAATTATCGGTCCCTGATGATAAGGGTGAAAGCGAATAAATGTGAATTAAATGAACCTACGGTACTACAGCTGCAACAGCTACTACTAACTACTGACTTATAATTAATTTACACACACGATGGTGGTGATGATAATTGTTATTTTAAGGGGCCCCACATCTAGATTGTCGGCCTCTAATGGTTTGGGTGGGAGTGAAAGATGATATGAGAATGAAAACTATAACTGATACTAACTACAAACTTACATACTAGAAGAAGAAATGGTAAACAAATAAAGGATAAGGCAAATAAAGGACAGGAAGAAAAGAAAAGCCCTCAACCCTCGAAGATTGAGGATTGAGGGACTTGTACGGAAGGAGAGCCATGAAAGGCAGATAGGAATGGGGAAAGAGGAGAGGATCCGCCCCAAGGTCAGAGGAAAAGGGGGAAAAAACGGACCCAGCTCAGGAATCCCTCGAGGTCGCCAATTCCCAAACTCATCAGCCGTGAGCCCTTCAGAGTGTAGCGATGATGATAATTGTTGTTTTAAGGGGCCTAACATCTAGGTTATCGGCCCCTAATGATCTGGGTGATAGCGAAAATGATAATGAAACGGAAAACAGAACGAAAATTAAGTGAGACGGAAAATACTTACAAAAAGGAACTCAGATTGAAACAACTCACAAAATGTTCTTACAGAAGGAAATTTAGAACGAAAAGGTTCACAAAAGGAATAGATTGAAAAATACCCACAAAATGAAGGCTAGTTTCAAAATACGTACAAAATGCAATGTAGCGTCGAAATACCTACAAAATGCAATTGAAATTCAAAATACTTACAAAATGCAAATGAGATCGAAATTACGTACAAAATGCAATTGAGGTTCAAAATACTTACAAAATGCAATTTAAATTAAAAATACACGATGCAATTCACATTGAAATATCCCAGTTCCAATCCAAATTAATCACAAAGTGCAATTGAAATTCAAAATACTTACAAAATGCAATTGAAGTTGAAAATGCTTACAAAATGTACGGTAGATTCAAACGACTCATGTGGATTGACAATACTTACAAAATGCAATTTAGATTGAAAATACTTGACAAAATGTAATTTAGATTCAAAATACCCACAAAATGCAATTAAGAATCAAAATATGTGCAAAATGCCCACCAAACAAAATGCAATTTAGATTCAAAATTCGTGCGAAATGAGGTTTTGGTTGAAAATACTTTCAAAATGCAAGTGAAATTCAAAATTCTTACTAAAATGCCCGGCTACCTGCATTGACAGACTTACCAAGAAGCAATTTAGATTGTCAATCTTTACAAAATGCAATTGAAGTTAAAAACAATCGCGAGATGTAATTTAGATCGAAAAAACTTACAAAATGCAAATTAGATAAAAAATACCTTAAAAAATCGCTAAAAGGGAATTTAGATACACGGTGAACCAAGTAACAAAAACAGTGCGGGAATCTTAAAGAGAAAGGAAATATAATGAAAAGATGCGAGGAGAGGAGGGGAGAGGGGAGAGAGGAGAGAGTCCGCCCCAAAGGTAAGAGACAAAAGGGGAAAACGGATCCAGCTCAGGAATCCCTCGGGGTCGCCAACTCCCGAACTCACCAGCCATGAGCCCCTGAGGGTGTAGCATTATCTAGGGTGCACCAGAAGTGGTGGGGTTACATACACCCTTCCTCCTTAAGGGCCTTGAGCACAAGGCAGGAGGTAAGAGGAAAAGAAAAAGAAGGCTGACCCCTCTCAGAAGGAGGGTGTCAGGAAAGATGAGACAAGGGCCAATTAAGGCGGGAAAGGAATAGACTCCCTAGGCCTCGGATTCCCTAATATCGTATGGGTCGGAAGAGAACAAGAGTTGACCAAGTGAGGTCGACAGGAAAGAAGACGGAGAGGAGCCCGGCACAAGTAAGTGGAAGCAATGCCGCACTCAGCTGGGGCCCCGTGGTCGCCAACCCACGCCCACTAGAAGTGAGCCCCTGGGAGATCAGAGTGTAACACTATCAAGGTTGCACCAGAAGTGGTGGGGCTAGATACACCCTGCCTCCTTGAGGGCCTTGAGCAGAAGGCAGGAGATAACATAAAAAGAAAAAGAAGGCTGACCCCTCAAAGATTGAGGGTATCATGAAAGAAAAGACAGGGTCCAATTAAGGCGGGAAAGTGAAAGACTCCCTAGGCCTCGGATACCCTAATACTGTCGGGGTCGGAAGAGAACAAGAGTTGACCAAGAGAGGTCGACAGGAAAGAAGACAGAGAGGAGCCCGGCACAAGTAAGTGGAAGCAATGCCGGATTATGTAGGGGTCCCGTGGTCGCCAACCCACTTCCCTCTAGATATGAGCGTAGGGCATATACACACCAGTAAAATATAAATGACATCGTAATATAACATTGAAAACAGAGTACTTACAAAGATAAGTCCATGTCATTTATGTAATTAAGTGCTTCTGTTAACGTGTGCAGGAAGTCACGGAATTCTCCAATATAGGCTCTATTGGTGCACTCCATCACTACATGCCAAACAGATTGTATTTCAGCTCCACATTCGCATCTTGGGGATGCTATATTCCCCCCATTTGAAGAGAGCATCAGCATATCTACCATGGCTTTTACGGATGCGAATCAAAGTGGACGAAACCGAGCGTGGTTGGTCGAATCCTTGAGGTTTTCTTGTCAAGCATGGTAGAGGTCTGCATAGCGGGGGGCAACTTTCTAGTCAGTGTTGTTTCCATGAGTTGTTCATGTTGAAGCCAGCATCGTGCAGTGCTTTTGCTGTGAGAATGGCTGCGTGTCTGGATCCAAGCCTGTTTCGTTCGATGATCAGAACGTCAGTAAGGACAGGCAGTTGTAGGTCAAAAATCTTACAATATTCCCAAATAAGGGCACTCTTTTCTTCTATCTTGTGAGGGTGATATATGGCTCCGAACAGGCAGCCAATAAGTGAGGGTAGATCGTATTGTTCCACTAACGATCCGCATTGTTTCATTTAATACAACATTGACCTTTTTTGTATTTGCACTGTTGATCCATACTGGGGTACAGAATTCGGCTGCGGAGTAAACCAGGCCAAGTGCTGACACACGTAATGTGTCTGTTGAAGACCCCCTACTTGTGCCACAAAGCTTATGCATAATGTTATTTCTGCTTCTCAATTATGGCAGCTGTTTTGACCAGATGTTCGCTATAGGACAATGTTCTGTCTAGTGTGATTTCGAGGTATTTTGGATGCATGTTATGCCTGAGTATAGTTCCTTCAATGTTGACATTCAGTTTACGATTGGCTGATCTATTATCTATTAATCTCCACTGTTTGAAATAATTATTCAGAGTGTCTAGGTCAGAAGTTAGGACTTATTCAGTTGTCTCGAAGGTAGCATGTTGTGTTGCTAAAGCCAAATCACCAGCGTTAACCAAATTTTCTGGATTTTATTGATGGCATATCTGCTATATAAAGATTGAAGAAAAGAGGTACGAAAACTGAACCTTGTGGAATACCGTTGTTAATTGTTTTGGTAACACTAGTATCCTTTCCCATGGTAACAAAGAAAGTTCTTCCAGATAACAAACTGACAATGAGGGAGATGGTTTTCTGACATTGAACGACATGAATCAATTTATAAAGCAATCCTTGTCTCCAGACTGTATCATAGGCTGAACTTAGATACAAGGAGGCCCGATCAATGAGGATTGAGGGGCCCTGTAAATCAGAAGAGCCATAAAAGGCAGGTAGGAAAGGGAAAGAAACGAGCATCCGGGGCAGAGGCACTGGAAAGAACGAAAAACTGACCCAGCTCAGGAATCACTCGGAGTTCCCAACTTCTGAACTCACCAGCCGTAAGCCCTTGAGGGTGTAAGATTGTCCAGGGTGCACCATGCCTCCTTTGTGGCCTTGAGTAGAAGGCAGAAGAAATAATGCGAAGAAAAATAAGTGGCCTGACCCCTCAAAGAATAAGGGTATCAGGGAAAATGAGATAGGGGCCAAGTTAAAAGGGAATGGGAAAGATGCCCAAGGCCTCGGATAACCTAATACTGTCGGGGTCGAAAGAAAACTAAGTTGATCAAGGTAGGTCTACAGGAATGATGACAGAAAGGATAATAATTCTTGTTTTAAGGGGCCTAACATCTAGTGAATCAGCCCCTAATGAAATGTTATAATCTGAAAGCATGAAGATGAGAACAGCCCATTGCCAGGCATGTTCAACAATAAAAATTGAAAATATACACAATAGAAAACATAAAACAGACTAAAACTAAACTAAAAGTCTAAAACTACATAAATATCCACTCTCCCTCAGGAACCGGATGACGAGGTCTGCTGTTGGCCCATCACGTAGAATAAGGGAGAGAGTGTTAGGCAGTTGGAGAGTCCTTCGCAGATCGGCCAGGTCCACACACTAGGGGAACGGGGTCAGAAGAGAACAAACATTGATCAAGGGAGATCGAAATAAATGTATGCAGAATGGAGCCCGGCAGAAGAATGTAGAAGAAATGCCAGACTCAGCTAGGATCCCGTTGTCACCAACCCATGTCGCACTAGGTGTGAGTCCCTGGGTGGGGTCTAGTTGTGTATCCCTGACGTTTACCATGGTTGAATTCCAACCTCGCATGCTAATAGGAGTTATATCCTTTACCTCTGGTGTCATATTCAGTAGTGACGCGTTTGTCATTCCAACTGATAAATCCGTCAAAACTGAACGATAGGTAACTAATTTTTAAACACAATCTTTTTACCAGGGACAACATGTTTGTAGCATTGTATTGTGACACAAGAATAAAAGTATAATGGAAACGCATCAAATTTACATAACATTCGCCAGTCATGCTGTATGCGTAGAAATCAGATTCATTAACTAGCTGAGTTATGCATATGCATTACCTTGCCAATTCGCTTTTCCTACACCAATATGCTGTCAAAACGGATGGCTAAATGGTTTAAAATATAAAGTTCGCAGTTGTTATTACGAACTAACAATGGTAAATCTGTCATGAGTTCATGAAAACAGTCATTGGAAGTTGTTAATGAAAAAAGGAAGTTTGTAGTTTCAAGTGACCGTTAATATCATGACAATAAAGCACGGGACCTCCTTTGTACGTGGATTTCGAACCGCAGGATATGACATTTCAGTTTTATCATCTCACATGCATTGACCGGGAATCGGACCCGGACTGCCGTGGCGAGAGGCCAACAGCTTGACCGCTGTGCATCACGCCCCCAGATGTTAATGAAGGAAGGATTAGGGGCAGATGACCTCGATTTTCCGCCCCTTAAAACTAAAATAACTATGGTAGGATTGTAATGATTCTATGATTAATTGCAATTCGTGACTGTGCAATTAGGTTACATGCAGAGAAATAAATAAGAAAGCATGGAGCAATAATTATGTATTAATTAGTGGGGGTCGTGATAATCTTTTTCAAGTGTCCAAATACCGAGGTCATCTGTCCGTGGTTTAGGATGATTATTAAGTTGATTTTACATGAGAATAACAACTACAACTACTATTAGTTGTATAACTACCACAAACTACAGAGTACATACGGGGAAAATATATGAAAAATAAAATAGAGGATGATGATGATAATTGTTGTTTTAAGGGGCCTAACATCTATGTTATCGGCCCCTGATGGCTTGGGTGATCGTGAAGATGAAAATGAAAAGCGAACTTAATACTAAAACAAACTACTAACCTACATACTAGAAGAAGAAAAGGAAAACTAAAGGAGAATAAGGCAAATAAAGGACAGGAGGAAAAGAAATGCCCTCAACCCTCAAAGAAGGCGGATTGAGGGACTTGGAAGGAAGAAGGAAGGACAGCCATGAAAGGCAGATAGGAAAGTGAAAGAGGAGAGGGTCCGCCCCAAAGGTAAGGGACAAAAGGGGAAAACGGACCCAGCTCAGGAATCCCTCGGGGTCGCCAACTCCCGAACTCACCAGCCATGAGCCCCTGAGGGTGTAGCATTATCTAGGGTGCACCAGAAGTGGTGGGGTTACATACACCCTTCCTCCTTAAGGGCCTTGAGCACAAGGCAGGAGGTAAGAGGAAAAGAAAAAGAAGGCTGACCCCTCGCAGAAGGAGGGAATCAGAAAAGATCAGACAAGGGCCAATTAAGGCGGGAAAGGAAGAGACTCCCCAGGCCTCGATAACCCTAATACCGTCGGGGTCGGAAGAGAACAAGAGTTGACCATGTGAGGTCGACAGGAAAGAAGACGAGGAGGAGCCCGTCACAAGTAAGTGGAAGCAATGCCGGACTCAGCTGAGGCCCCGTGGTCGCTAATCCACGTCCCACTAGACGTGAGCCCCTGGGGGGAACAATAAAACAAATAAGACATATTGAACAATAGAAATATATACGAACACAACAAAAACATAAAACGGACAAAAATTAAACTAAAAGTCTTAAAATACATAAAACCTCAGAAAGTAGCTACACTCCCTCATTTACCAGATGACGAGATCTGTTGACGGCCCTTCAGCACGTAGAACAAGGAAGAGGGTGTTAGGCAGTTTAAGTGTTCTTTTTACGAAAGCGAAAGGGGAGTGAATTCGTGCACTGAAGTTGCTGGAAATACGGGAATAAAGGATTCAACTCAGTGGTATTTCGGAGCACCAACTCCCGAACTAACTAGGCGTGAGCCCTTGAGAGTTATGTATACTTTCTACGTAGCATTTTTTAAATTATGACAGTTTGAACATACAAGGCAAGCTAGTACTGTATATATGTCCTCGGCAATTCTAGAGATATCTAAATTCCCGAGGATTTGGACAGTGATGCTGTGCATATTTTGTCTCCGAGAGCAGGCGGTAAGGTAGAAGAGGAATGGCGAGACAAAGCGACGCACGACTAACGTGTATGCCAGTGAATCATAGTTCTTTATCGTAGTAAAGGTCTCTTCGTGTGGAGTCTTGGATCGTCTCTGGAGCCACCACGGTGTGCCAAAGGAATGCTGACTTGATGGCAGTGACCATATTCTGTCCAGGAGGACACAATTCCAGATCAACGACCATCTTGCTCCTATCCAAATCTGAGTGTTAGCATAAAATAATAATAAAATTCTTTTCAATTGGTTGTCAAATAATAATTAAACAAATAAGTAAATAAATAAATAATAATAATATGATGATGATAATTGTTGTTTTAAGGGGCCTAACATCTAGGTTATCGGCCACTGATGGTTTGGGTGATCGTGAAAATGAAAATGAAATGCAAACTTAAAACTAACTACTAACCTACATACTAGAAGAAGAAATGGAAAACTAAAGGAGAATAAGGCAAATAAAGGACAGGAGGAAAAGAAATGCCCTCAACCCTCGAAGAATGCGGATTGAGGGACTTGGAAGGAAGGAGAGCCATGAAAGGCAGATAGGAAAGTGAAAGAGGAGAGGGTCCGCCCCAAAGGTAAGGGACAAAAGGATGATGATGATGATGATAATTGTTGTTTTAAGGGGCTTAACATCTAGGTTATCGGTCCCTGATGTTTTGGGTGATCGTGAAGATGAAAAATGAAAAGCGAACTTAAAACTAAAACTGATGATGATGATGATGATAATTGTTGTTTTAAGGGGCCTAACATCGAGGTTATCGGCCCCTGATGAAATGAAATGGCGTGAAATGAAAGGATGAAGATAAATAACAGCTCACTGCTAAGGATGAAACGAAAATGGTTTAGATGAAATAGACAGTGAGCCCCAAGACTATGCCTTATGTAGCAGGGAAAATACTTACAAAAAGGAACTCAGATTGAAACTAGTCACCAAATGGAGAGCGGTAACACGTACATAACGGAATTTCGAACGAAAAGACTCACAAAAATAATAGATTGAAAAAATACGCACAAAATGTAGGTTAAGTCCAAAATACGTACAAAATGCAACGTACAGTCGAAATACCTACAAAATGCAAGTGAAATCAAAATACTTACAAAATGCAAATGAGATTGAAAATACGCACAAAATGTAATGTAGATTCAAAATACCCACAAAATGCAATTGAGACTTAACTACTTGAACAAAGCGGGGTAGGTTGAAAACACAAAATGCAATTGAAATTGCTTACAAAAGGTATGGTAGATTCAAACTTCTCATTTGGATAGACAATACTTACAAAATGCAATTTAGATTGAAAATAATTACAAAATGTAATTTAGATTCAAAATACCCACAAAATTGCAATTGAGACTTAACTACTTGAACAAAGCGGGGTAGGTTGAAAATACAAAATGCAATTGAAATTCAAAATACTCACTAAAGTCCCAGCCCCTATATTGAAAGACTTACTAAAAAGCAATTTAGATTGTCAATCCTTACAAAATGCAATTGAGATTGAAAAACACTCACAAAATGCAATCTAGATCGAAAATACGTACAAAATGCCACGTAGATTAAAAATACCTACAAAAAAAACGCTAGAAGGGGATTTAGATACACGGAGAACCAAGTAACAAAAACAGTGCGGGAATCTTAAAGAGAAAAGGAAATATAAGGAAAAGAGGAGAGGAGAGGAGAGGGGAGAGAGGAGAGGGGAGAGAGTCCGCCCCAAGGTAAGGGACAAAAGGGGAAAACGGACCCAGCTCAGGAATCCCTCGGGGTCGCCAACTCCCGAACTCACCAGCCGTGAGCCCCTGAGGGTGTAGCATTATCTAGGGTGCACCAGAAGTGGTGGGGCTACATACACCCTGCCTCCTAAAGGGCCTTGAGCACAAGGCAGGAGGTAAGAGGAAAAGAAAAAGAAGGCTGAACCCTCACAGAAGGAGGGTATCAGGAAAGATGAGACAAGGGCCAATTAAGGCGGAAATTGAAAGACTCCCTAGGCCTCGGATAACCTAATACTGTCGGGGTCGGAAGAGAACAAGAGTTGACCAAGTGAGGTCGACAGGAAAGAAGACAGAGAGGAGCCCGGCACAAGTAAGTGGAAGCAATGCCGGACTCGGCTGGGGCCCCGTGGTCGCCAACCCACGCCCACTAGATGTGAGCCCCTGGGGGGAAAACTAAAGCTAACTAATAACCTACATACTAGAAGAAGAAATGGAAAACTAAAGGAGAATAAGGCAAATAAAAGGACAGAAGGAAAAGAAATGCCCTCAACCCACGGAGAAGGCGGATTGAGGGACTTGGAAGGAAGGAGAGCCATGCAAGGCATATAGGAAAGTGAAAGAGGAGAGGGTCCGCCCAAAGGTAAGGGACAAAAGGGGAAAACGGACCCAGCTCAGGAATCCCTCGGTGTCGCCAACTCCCGAACTCACCAGCCGTGAGCCCCTGAGGGTGTAGCATTATCTAGGGTGCACCAGAAGTGGTGGGGCTACATACACCCTGCCTCCTTAAGGGCCTAAAGCACAAGGCAGGAGGTAAAAGGAAGAGAAAAAGAAGGCTGACCCCTCGCAGAAGGAGGGTATCAGAAAAGATGAGACAAGGGCCAATTAAGGCGGAAAAGGAAGAGACTCCCTAGGCCTCGGATACCCTAATACCGTCGGGGTTGGAAGAGAACAAGAGTTGACCAAGTGAGGTCGACAGGGAGGAAGAAAGATAGGAGCCCGGCACAAGTAAGTGGAAGCAATGCCGGACTCAGCTGGGGCCCCGTGGTCGCCAACCCACGCCCACAAGATGTGAGCCCCTGGGGGGAGGGACAAAAGGGGAAAACGGACTCAGCTCAGGAATCCCTCGGGGTCGCCAACTCCCGAACTCACCAGCCGTGAGCCCCTGAGGGTGTAGCATCATCTAGGGTGCACCGAAAAAAGATAAAATGAAAAGAAAAAGAAGGCTGACCCCTCGCAGAAGGAGGGAATCAGAAAAGTTGAGACAAGGGCCAATTAAGGCGGGAAAGGAAGAGACTCCCTAGGCCTCAGATACCCTAATACCGTCGGGGTCGGAAGGGAACAAGAGTTGACTAAGTGAGGTCGACAAGAAAGAAGACAGAAAGGAGCCCAGCACAAGTAAATAAATAAATAAGTAAATAAATAAATAAAAGAATATAAATAAAATATGAACACATAATTAAACAAACAAATAAATGAATAAATAAAAAATAAACTAACAAATAAACAAATAAACAAATAAAAAATTAACAAAGACATAAATAAGTAAACAAATAAATAAAAAACAAATAAATAAACATATAAAAATGAATAAGCAAACAAATAAATTAATAAACAATTAAACAAACAAACAAATAAATAAATAGCCCTTGTCTCATCTTTCCTGATCTCTCATTCTTCGAGGGTTCAGATCTCATCTTTTCTCTCTTGATATCACATGCCTTCTGCTCAAGGCCTTTAAGGAAGCAGGGTGTTTTTAGTCCCACCACTTATGGCGCATCCTTGACAGTGCTACACCCTTATGGGCTCACGGCTGGTGAGTTTGGTAGTTAGTGACCCTGAGGGATTCCTGAGCTGGATCCATGTTTCCCCCTTTTTTCCACTGCCTCCGAGGCGGACTCTCTCCTCATTCCCTTTCCTACCTGCCTTTCATGACTCTCCTTCCGTTCAAGTCCGATGATGATGATAATTGTTGTTTTAAGGGGCCTAACATCTAGGTTATCGGCCCCTGATGGCTTGGGGGATCGTGAAGATGAAAATGAAAAGCGAACTTAATACTAAAACAAACTACTAACCTACATACTAGAAGAAGAAAAGGAAAACTAAAGGAGAATAAGGCAAATAAAGGACAGGAGGAAAAGAAATGCCCTCAACCCTCAAAGAAGGCGGATTGAGGGACTTGGAAGGAAGAAGGAAGGACAGCCATGAAAGGCAGATAGGAAAGTGAAAGAGGAGAGGGTCCGCCCCAAAGGTCAGGGACAAAAGGGGAAAACGGACCCAGCTCAGGAATCCCTCGGGGTCGCCAACTCCCGAACTCACCAGCCATGAGCCCCTGAGGGTGTAGCATTATCTAGGGTGCACCAGAAGTGGTGGGGCTACATACACCCTTCCTCCTTAAGGGCCTTGAGCACAAGGCAGGAGGTAAGAGGAAAAGAAAAAGAAGGCTGACCCCTCGCAGAAGGAGGGAATCAGAAAAGATCAGACAAGGGCCAATTAAGGCGGGAAAGGAAGAGACTCCCCAGGCCTCGATAACCCTAATACCGTCGGGGTCGGAAGAGAACAAGAGTTGACCATGTGAGGTCGACAGGAAAGAAGACGAGGAGGAGCCCGTCACAAGTAAGTGGAAGCAATGCCGGACTCAGCTGAGGCCCCGTGGTCGCTAATCCACGTCCCACTAGACGTGAGCCCCTGGGGGGAACAATAAAACAAATAAGACATATTGAACAATAGAAATATATACGAACACAACAAAAACATAAAACGGACAAAAATTAAACTAAAAGTCTTAAAATACATAAAACCTCAGAAAGTAGCTACACTCCCTCATTTACCAGATGACGAGATCTGTTGACGGCCCTTCAGCACGTAGAACAAGGAAGAGGGTGTTAGGCAGTTTAAGTGTTCTTTTTACGAAAGCGAAAGGGGAGTGAATTCGTGCACTGAAGTTGCTGGAAATACGGGAATAAAGGATTCAACTCAGTGGTATTTCGGAGCACCAACTCCCGAACTAACTAGGCGTGAGCCCTTGAGAGTTATGTATACTTTCTACGTAGCATTTTTTAAATTATGACAGTTTGAACATACAAGGCAAGCTAGTACTGTATATATGTCCTCGGCAATTCTAGAGATATCTAAATTCCCGAGGATTTGGACAGTGATGCTGTGCATATTTTGTCTCCGAGAGCAGGCGGTAAGGTAGAAGAGGAATGGCGAGACAAAGCGACGCACGACTAACGTGTATGCCAGTGAATCATAGTTCTTTATCGTAGTAAAGGTCTCTTCGTGTGGAGTCTTGGATCGTCTCTGGAGCCACCACGGTGTGCCAAAGGAATGCTGACTTGATGGCAGTGACCATATTCTGTCCAGGAGGACACAATTCCAGATCAACGACCATCTTGCTCCTATCCAAATCTGAGTGTTAGCATAAAATAATAATAAAATTCTTTTCAATTGGTTGTCAAATAATAATTAAACAAATAAGTAAATAAATAAATAATAATAATATGATGATGATAATTGTTGTTTTAAGGGGCCTAACATCTAGGTTATCGGCCACTGATGGTTTGGGTGATCGTGAAAATGAAAATGAAATGCAAACTTAAAACTAACTACTAACCTACATACTAGAAGAAGAAATGGAAAACTAAAGGAGAATAAGGCAAATAAAGGACAGGAGGAAAAGAAATGCCCTCAACCCTCGAAGAATGCGGATTGAGGGACTTGGAAGGAAGGAGAGCCATGAAAGGCAGATAGGAAAGTGAAAGAGGAGAGGGTCCGCCCCAAAGGTAAGGGACAAAAGGATGATGATGATGATGATAATTGTTGTTTTAAGGGGCTTAACATCTAGGTTATCGGTCCCTGATGTTTTGGGTGATCGTGAAGATGAAAAATGAAAAGCGAACTTAAAACTAAAACTGATGATGATGATGATGATAATTGTTGTTTTAAGGGGCCTAACATCGAGGTTATCGGCCCCTGATGAAATGAAATGGCGTGAAATGAAAGGATGAAGATAAATAACAGCTCACTGCTAAGGATGAAACGAAAATGGTTTAGATGAAATAGACAGTGAGCCCCAAGACTATGCCTTATGTAGCAGGGAAAATACTTACAAAAAGGAACTCAGATTGAAACTAGTCACCAAATGGAGAGCGGTAACACGTACATAACGGAATTTCGAACGAAAAGACTCACAAAAATAATAGATTGAAAAAATACGCACAAAATGTAGGTTAAGTCCAAAATACGTACAAAATGCAACGTACAGTCGAAATACCTACAAAATGCAAGTGAAATCAAAATACTTACAAAATGCAAATGAGATTGAAAATACGCACAAAATGTAATGTAGATTCAAAATACCCACAAAATGCAATTGAGACTTAACTACTTGAACAAAGCGGGGTAGGTTGAAAACACAAAATGCAATTGAAATTGCTTACAAAAGGTATGGTAGATTCAAACTTCTCATTTGGATAGACAATACTTACAAAATGCAATTTAGATTGAAAATAGCTACAAAATGTAATTTAGATTCAAAATACCCACAAAATTGCAATTGAGACTTAACTACTTGAACAAAGCGGGGTAGGTTGAAAATACAAAATGCAATTGAAATTCAAAATACTCACTAAAGTCCCAGCCCCTATATTGAAAGACTTACTAAAAAGCAATTTAGATTTTCAATCCTTACAAAATGCAATTGAGATTGAAAAACACTCACAAAATGCAATCTAGATCGAAAATACGTACAAAATGCCACGTAGATTAAAAATACCTACAAAAAAAACGCTAGAAGGGGATTTAGATACACGGAGAACCAAGTAACAAAAACAGTGCGGGAATCTTAAAGAGAAAAGGAAATATAAGGAAAAGAGGAGAGGAGAGGAGAGGGGAGAGAGGAGAGGGGAGAGAGTCCGCCCCAAGGTAAGGGACAAAAGGGGAAAACGGACCCAGCTCAGGAATCCCTCGGGGTCGCCAACTCCCGAACTCACCAGCCGTGAGCCCCTGAGGGTGTAGCATTATCTAGGGTGCACCAGAAGTGGTGGGGCTACATACACCCTGCCTCCTAAAGGGCCTTGAGCACAAGGCAGGAGGTAAGAGGAAAAGAAAAAGAAGGCTGAACCCTCACAGAAGGAGGGTATCAGGAAAGATGAGACAAGGGCCAATTAAGGCGGAAATTGAAAGACTCCCTAGGCCTCGGATAACCTAATACTGTCGGGGTCGGAAGAGAACAAGAGTTGACCAAGTGAGGTCGACAGGAAAGAAGACAGAGAGGAGCCCGGCACAAGTAAGTGGAAGCAATGCCGGACTCGGCTGGGGCCCCGTGGTCGCCAACCCACGCCCACTAGATGTGAGCCCCTGGGGGGAAAACTAAAGCTAACTAATAACCTACATACTAGAAGAAGAAATGGAAAACTAAAGGAGAATAAGGCAAATAAAAGGACAGAAGGAAAAGAAATGCCCTCAACCCACGGAGAAGGCGGATTGAGGGACTTGGAAGGAAGGAGAGCCATGCAAGGCATATAGGAAAGTGAAAGAGGAGAGGGTCCGCCCAAAGGTAAGGGACAAAAGGGGAAAACGGACCCAGCTCAGGAATCCCTCGGTGTCGCCAACTCCCGAACTCACCAGCCGTGAGCCCCTGAGGGTGTAGCATTATCTAGGGTGCACCAGAAGTGGTGGGGCTACATACACCCTGCCTCCTTAAGGGCCTAAAGCACAAGGCAGGAGGTAAAAGGAAGAGAAAAAGAAGGCTGACCCCTCGCAGAAGGAGGGTATCAGAAAAGATGAGACAAGGGCCAATTAAGGCGGAAAAGGAAGAGACTCCCTAGGCCTCGGATACCCTAATACCGTCGGGGTTGGAAGAGAACAAGAGTTGACCAAGTGAGGTCGACAGGGAGGAAGAAAGATAGGAGCCCGGCACAAGTAAGTGGAAGCAATGCCGGACTCAGCTGGGGCCCCGTGGTCGCCAACCCACGCCCACAAGATGTGAGCCCCTGGGGGGAGGGACAAAAGGGGAAAACGGACCCAGCTCAGGAATCCCTCGGGGTCGCCAACTCCCGAACTCACCAGCCGTGAGCCCCTGAGGGTGTAGCATCATCTAGGGTGCACCGAAAAAAGATAAAATGAAAAGAAAAAGAAGGCAGACCCCTCGCAAAAGGAGGGAATCAGAAAAGTTGAGACAAGGGCCAATTAAGGCGGGAAAGGAAGAGACTCCCTAGGCCTCAGATACCCTAATACCGTCGGGGTCGGAAGGGAACAAGAGTTGACTAAGTGAGGTCGACAAGAAAGAAGACAGAAAGGAGCCCAGCACAAGTAAATAAATAAATAAGTAAATAAATAAATAAAAGAATATAAATAAAATATGAACACATAATTAAACAAACAAATAAATGAATAAATAAAAAATAAACTAACAAATAAACAAATAAACAAATAAAAAATTAACAAAGACATAAATAAGTAAACAAATAAATAAAAAACAAATAAATAAACATATAAAAATGAATAAGCAAACAAATAAATTAATAAACAATTAAACAAACAAACAAATAAATAAATAGCCCTTGTCTCATCTTTCCTGATCTCTCATTCTTCGAGGGTTCAGATCTCATCTTTTCTCTCTTGATATCACATGCCTTCTGCTCAAGGCCTTTAAGGAAGCAGGGTGTTTTTAGTCCCACCACTTATGGCGCATCCTTGACAGTGCTACACCCTTATGGGCTCACGGCTGGTGAGTTTGGTAGTTAGTGACCCTGAGGGATTCCTGAGCTGGATCCATGTTTCCCCCTTTTTTCCACTGCCTCCGAGGCGGACTCTCTCCTCATTCCCTTTCCTACCTGCCTTTCATGACTCTCCTTCCGTTCAAGTCCATCAATCCTCGGAGGTTCAGGGCATTTTCTTCTCTCCTGTCGTTTATTTACAGTCTTCGTACTTTGTTTTGCATTTCTTCATCTAGTATGTAAGTCTGTAATTAATGTAGATGATAATGCAATGGAAACTATAACTAAAACAATCACCTAAACTATTAGGGGCCGAAAAAACTAAATGTTAGGCTTAATACTTTCCATAATGGTTGCAAAAAAGGAAAGTTGACTTATGAGATCTGCACAGGGCCAAAAATTGTGTGTCTGAGTGTGTGTGTGAGTGTGTGTAGGCCTACTCTGAATGTCTATCCCCCCCGTATCAATTCAAACACGGTGATACGGAATTGAACGAAATTTGGTACAGAGGTAGCACTAGCAAGGGGCACCTCAGTGTCTTGTCTTATATCCCCGCCATCTTTACCAAAACTGAATGGGGGCCACTCAAACGTTCAAAACGGGAAAACAAATAACGACTAAACTAATCATCTGATCTCTACCAAATTTGGTAACAACATACCTTCATATGGGACGCGTCTTATACCCAGACTACAAGATCCTCAGCCATACTATTTCAGGATGGCGGCCGTGTGAATTATGCAAACTTTATAATCCATATCATGGGACCCACCAATTCTGATTAGCGAGCCAAGGGTGGTTTAAGGTATCCTAAAGGATGTAATCCGTTATTTATTATAATTTAATATTATAATATTATACTGTATTAGTGACTTAAAGGATCTGAGCCATCTCTGTCGCAAGACAAGATGGCAGCTGGCCTCTTGTGCCTATCCTTTATGTCAGTAATTTGAGTATGTTGTATGCGATATAGCCTACTGAGAGAATTAACATAAACTTTGTATAAAATGATTTTTAATGAAGATGTACTGCAGTGAATAAATTTCTTATTTCAAGACATTATTTGCTAACACGTTGTATCTAATTCAGTTAAAAACACCAATGTGTTGGTCTCTCACGCGGTTGACTGGCGATCGAATCCTACTATAGTTAACTTTTTTTTAACTTGAATTCGTTTACAAATGATTTGGACGAGCTCTTTACACAGATACTAAATAGAATGCCATTTAGCTCAAAGGAGAGGCTAATGTATAGGCTACACTCGTTTATTAATAATCACAGCACCAGCATCGCACATAAACAGAAGGCATTAGAGAAAGGAGATTCAAGATACACGTTGTCATCAACCGCAGCCTTCTCAATGCCTCTGTACGGTGTTGTCCTCTTGGTGGGTTACGTGGGTAATAAATTGTTCCAAACATTCCACTTTGTAAATGCCTGGCCTCCTGAAGTATGGCAATTTTGTAATAGTTCAATTTCTAGCCACGACCGCGCTCCGATTACCTTTAAGCACTGCCAACTGGATTGTCTCTCTCCTGGTTGCATTAAACTGCCTGCCCATTCAACACTCAGAGGTGTACAAGATATAGCCTATATTAATTCACTGCTAGGTTTCAGCACTTGCGTCTAGCTACCGTGATGTCAGCGGGGCTTCGGAGTCCTTCGGCTGCTATCGGCAATCCTCGCGTTAGCTCCGCACTCTCAGTGCTCAGCGTGCAAATAAATAGCACGGAACTGTCCATTGAGCTTAGATCATTTGTTGTAGGTTTAGCACACTATATTATATACTGTATGTACTGTACATTAAAACTACATTCATAACATTCTGTAAAGTCATGAATAATAATAATTTTCCATTACATCAATTAACACGATAGTTCGTCAACTAAACAAATTAATCACAGTGTTCGTGAGACATGTCACGAATGAATAAATTATGTACCAAAATGTTCTTTATAGGGACATATAAGTCGTTTCTATTAATGAAGTTTTTATATTATCTCACTCCTTTCCGTCAGGCTTAACGAAAGTCAATTTAAGGAGCGTCTTTGGTGGCATTTTCGTGGCAAACAGAGACTTAATTGTAGGTTTAGCACACTTGACTTGAATAATAATACTTTTCCATTACATCAATCAATACGTTACGGTAGTTCGTTAACTAAACAATTTAATCACAGAAGAATTACAAAGCTTGTACTGTAGCACGAATAACATTAAATACTTCACAGAACAGAACTTAAGATTTATCGCATTCCACTAGAACAGTGGCACGTGTTTGACTGACAATGGAGGGAAAATCCGAGCTAACACGAGGTTTGGCGATAGCAGGTGAATGATCCCGAAGCCCCGCTGACATCTTGGTAGCTAGACGCACGTGGTTGCAGCACCAACCTACTGTGATCGCTGCATATTTCTATAGGGGAAGATACCTAAGACGAAGGATTCTTAAGTTTGGAGGCTTAATATCGAGATTAACAGATGTGAATGCATTACAGTAAGTTAGTAGTTTTGATATTAAATCATCATAAAGTATATAACTTAATATTGATTTAGACACAAACTGCCTAATTATCAATATATAAGAAAACAAAAAATACATGTTGGTGGGGGTGATTGTTTTAGGGGCGAGGACAAAGAGTTATAAGTATACCCATACATTTAGGAGAAAGTAGGCTATATGTTCTTTGCTGAACATCTTGTTTATAAACTAAATAACTTACCATGATGATGATGATGATGATGATGATAATTGTTATTTAAAGGGGAATAACATCTAGGTTATCGGCCCCTTACGGTTAGGGTGATAATGAAAGATGAGAATGTAAACAATAACTAATACAAACTACAGACTTAAATACTAGAAGGAGAAATGGTAAATAAAGAATAAGGCAAATAAAGGACAGGAGGAAATGAAATGTCGTCAACCATTGACGAATGAGGATTGAGGGACTTGGAAGGAAGGAGAGCCATGAAAGGTAGATAGGAAAGGGAAAGAGGAGAGGGTCCGCCCCAGAGGCAATGGAAAAAGGGGAAAACCGGACCCAGCACAGGAATCCCTCGGGGTCGCCTATTCCCCGAACTCACCAGCTTTGAGCCCTTGAGGGTGTAGCACTATCGAGAGTGCACCAGAAGTGGTGGGGCTACATACACCCTGCCTCCTTGAGGGCCTTGAGCAGAAGGCAGGACATATAAAGAGAACAGAAGAGGTCTGACCCCTCGAAGAAGGAGGGATGAGGAATGATGAGACAAGGGCCAATTAAGGCGGGTAAGTGAAAGACTCCCTAGGCCTCGGATACCCTAATATCTTCGGGGTCGGAAAAGAACAAGAGTTGGCCAAGATAGGTCGACAGGAAAGAAGACAGAGAGGAGCCCGGCACATGTAAGTGGAAGTAATGCCGAACTCAGCTGGGGTCCCGTGGTCGCCAACCCACGTCCCACTAGATGTGAGCCTCTCGGGGGCTAACCATTAGGGCCGACAACCTAGATGTTAGGCCCCTTGAAACAACAATATCATCATCATAATCAATATTACTACTTTCCTTGATGCGTGCCACGTTTGTTCATAAACTAAATAACTTACCATGAGTATGATCGAGTCTCTGTACTGTACCCGTTCATCAAAGGGATGCGATGACCCATCTGCCATTACATCGCATACCTGGCTTCCCAGGCCAGAGTGGAGTTAAATGAACATGAAGTCAAATAAGGAATGTGTCGGAAATTCAGTTGAAATATCACAAAAGCAGAGGGTGACACGAGATAAAGTATCTCCAGGGTCGTTACTGGCTTAAATTTAATAAAAATAACAAATAGAAATGGGCGCCATCAACTGAACCCCTAGCAAACCACATCCTTTCTGGTTAAGCCTTAATTAAGACAAAGGAAAGGATTGGGAAAGCCACACCATCATCAGATCACAACTAAGATAAAACCAAATTTATTTAAACTTTGATAGTCAGACAGAGAAAATAAACACACACCCTACCTAAGAGTATGGTCGAATGCAAACGTTAGGTTGTCATTGTCCTCAAAATCGAACCATCTCTGTGCTATTTCAAAGTATATTTCATCCACATAAAATATAAAAATTTACTAAAGTTCGCTTGGGTTCTCAGGGCCACCGTAGCACTATGTCTTTGCGTCACTGACATGTCGTGATCCCTGAGACCCAACCTTTCTTTAATTTAACATCAGGAATGTGGATGTCAATAAATATGAATCTGTCTAACAAAATATCCTAATAACACATATATTCTAACTTTAACTTATTTTCATGGCTTATTTGGCACTATTCAAATGCTGAAAATCTCAATAAATGCTCCTAAAAATCTAACAATTAATTTATACACCATATTTACACTGTCACTGATTATTGCTGGGTTGTGAATCAAAGAAAACGTCACTATTCATTGGTTATCATCATCATCATCATCATATCAAAATTAAATATTTCTCACATTAGTTCTCATCCCAATATTCGTTATATTCAAGTCAGAATAATTAATTTATTACCATCAAATCATTTAAATGAATATTATATTCATCAATTCATTATATTCTTCAATTATCCACACACTCTCATTTCATTAATTCATTCAGATTAAATCATCTCAATTCATCCATTTGAAATGAAAAATCCACAGCCTGCTTCCAGTCTCCGACCGGGTCAGAAATGGAATGAATGAAGCCCCCATCTAGCGGCGAGGATATGGACTGTGCCGGCTGCCAAGGCCTGACGCACTCCTCTGGGGCAATGATTAAATGAATGACAGATGAAATGAAATGTTAGTGGAGAGTGTTGCTGGAATGAAATTCTGACAGGGAAAACCGGAGTACCCGGAGAAAAACCTGTCTGCCTCCGTTTTGTCCAGCCCAGATCTCACATGGAGTGACCGGGATTTGAACCACGGACCCAGCGGTGAGAGGCCGGCGTGCTGCCGCCTAAGCCACGGAGGCTTCGCCAATTCATCCATTTAAATTGTTTAATTCATTAATTCAAGTTGCAATTCATCAAATTATTGAAATCATATTTCTTATATAAATTTATTTAAATCCATTTAAATTTTATTAATCATCAGTTTCTTTAATTAATTATCACCTTTCAATTCAGTTAATCATCGGCTGTTTAATCACCTATTAATTTATCTAATTCAGTTAATTTATTCAACCTTTAATTCATCAATTTATTTAATTCTTCGATTTATTCAAATTTTAATTTATCAATTTATTCAAATTTTAATTTATCAATTTGTTCAAATTTTAATTCATCTGGTTATTTAGATTTTTATTCATCGGGTCAGATCATTAATATGCTTAAACTTCAGATTATTATTTTATTAATTATTATCAGAAAATCTTGGATTATCAAAATTATTTATTTATTTAATTTCCTAAAAAATATTTAATATAGGTTATAGAACGTTGTCTTCCAGTTTTATCACTTCCAAGTTATATCTCGTATTTAATTATCATGCCAAAATAATATATTGCCTTCACAAAATCACGTTGGATCTCACTATCCAAAACTTCACCATATAATCTCACTTTATCAAATACCATATTTGAATACCATAATTATTCCATATAACACCATAATTATTCCACATAACACCATAACTATTCCACATAACACCATAACTATTCAGCGCTCAGCATGAATCTTCAAAAATATGCTAGACTGGGTTCAACAACCTCATGTCTGCCTCAAAATACTCATTGGCAATATTGCAAACTTCCACTTGGCAACCTCCAAAAATACCTATCAAAAATACTTCACATAATCACGTTGCATGATCCACAAAAATATGTAACTGGCTTCAAATTATTAACGCACACAATCTCCAAGAACTGTAATTAATCTGATCATATCTAGACAACTTCTTAAACAATAAGGAAAATTACCTTAGTAATCGTAATCCAATTCAAGATCTGCTTTCAAATAGAGCATAAATTCTCTTAAGATTCTCAAGATTTACTTCAAAGAAAAACACCAATGTGTTATAATACCTCACATCAAAAATATCTAATACTGATCTGCCTCAAAATAAATTCTGACCATAAATGATTCATCTTACAAGATTCAATTACTTGAAATCCTTCTCAAAGGTATCAAATCACTCACAAAGAGTATCAAAAGTATCAGCTGTTAAATGACTTTACTCTCAAAAGAGTATTGCAGCAAAATATTGGATTGGCAAAACAAGAATTACAAAATGTAACCCTGCTGACATTTATTTTTAATTTATTTAACAAAATTCGACTAATTTGTGACTAGTAGTTTCTTGTTTAATCCTCTTACGATCATAAGTACACTCGTATGATAAAATGAGGTCCTCGACTGGCAGGTAAGGTGAGTGCCACCACACAATCGCCTAAAGCGACAGGCCCTGCCCCGTAGACTATCATGATAATGCCCTAAACGATGGGTAAGGTGAGTGCCACCACACAATTGCTAAATGCAACAGGCCCCATCTCGTAGACTGATGAGTGAGTGTACAGGATTGGAATCACCAAGACTCTAGTTGTCACATAAAAGCGATATGCATTCACTTGAGTGAATAAAATTTTAATATCACCAAACAATCCAACAAAAAAATCCCTACTGATGAATTATACATACTTCGCTAGTATGCAATGAACTGACGAAATAATTCAAATTATCCCATTGCAGATCACGAGTTCGAAACACTCGCCAAAAAAAATCTATCCATAATCAAGAAATACTATCCTCACAAAAAAAAGACCAAAAATTCTGTCTAATAAAGTCAACCAATGGTGAGAACGTCGTATAACTGTGCCTGCCATATCATATGGTAACACCATATTCTAGCAAATGGAGCACTAAAGTATCTAAGCCATGTCGAAAAATAATAGTAGAACTCCTACTAGAAATATATACAAGTATGCCCAGTGTTCATGAAAAATTATATCAGGAATGCCATAACTCTTACAATACCTTCATATTCCAGATGTTAATATAATTCAAAGATCGCCGATAATTCACGTGTGTGTCACAAATTTCTCGATAGATCAACGAAAACGCTGTATCACCCACTGAACTAACGCTTGACTTCATATTCCAAGTGAATCTAATGTTGTATATCTTCTTCGTCAGGAACCGAATCCATCGCTCTGTGGTGCCATCACGTCTCCGTATCCACCTAGCCCGACATGATGAACTGAAGATTATCCATCACGGATATTGTCCAAACTCTTCCATAAAAGTTCAAAAATGTAGAGTACCCCATACTCTTCGAATATGTCACGCCACTGTCCCATAAACTATTCGGTTGGCATACGACAAAAATGTTAATCTCCACAGCGGCTGAATTTCACTGGTAGAAAAATAAATTATCAAGAAAAGTGTACTGATTTGTTAAACACCCTGTATCTGTGTTCATAACTGAGATATTTCATAACTGTTCATGATATGCAACTATAATGCTGCACGTGCCACTGTTCACAAAGTGCACACTTGTAACTTTTCATTTGCCAAAGGCAATAACGTTGGACTGACCTCATGGTCGCCTTAAATATTTCGGTCTAAAATGCATCATATAATATGCCGTAATACCGCTGAAATATGTTCAAGTCCATTTAAAAGTCCACAATAGAAGTGTATAATTGCAATTGGACTGCACAATTGGACTGTCGAAACACAAGTCCAAACATATTAAGCTTGACAAAATGTCGAAGTAATGTTCAGATGCTTGACTATCGCCGGATTGTAAAATGTCGGCCACAGCACGACACGTTCCGCCTCACTGTCCTTGTATAATGCGAGGTTGAATACTGGCCTTGGCCTCTTTATCCTGCTTCGCTGTGCTGTTCTGCATTGAGAATGTAGCTCAAATAATGTTATCAATCCTATCGTAATGCTGCGTATTGCTTTGATAAACTGTAAGTTTGGAAAAGCATTGCTGTTTCACGTAACTATTACTGCGATGTTGAAAAGACATCTGCCTGAACACCGGCTTTCTCTCTCACGTTCACGGCTTGTGTAACCTGCCTTGCAGATAGCGTACGCTCTAACCACGAACTCCTACTACTGCGCTGCACTGCCTTGTAAAATTGATTCTCGTACTGCGCGATGTGTTCCGCTCAGCTTGACTTGCTGGAATACTTCTTTCGTTCTGCTAGTGTCACTGCGTTCGGCTGTCTCGCCCGGCTCAATCACGTGACTTTCCCCTTCTTTCCGCTGTCATACGTCACCGCTATAACCTCGACCACTATTATATTGGCAATTAAGTTATAACATAACTTAAGGTTGTCTGCCTTTCTTCAAGTTATCACCAATAAGATTTCTTGATATTTCCTTCTCTTCTGAGGTTATATAATGTTTTATTCCATATTGATCTTTATAATAATCCAGTATTCCTCCCATAATTCCATATGCTTGAAGGATAGTGCCTCCTTCTTCCTCGGCCTCCTACGTCATCTCCTACCATTCTTCTTGACTCGATCTGAGCGCTATCTTTTCTTCTTTGCCCATAAATCTCAACTATGGCTCGATCACAACTGGCGTAGCCGATAGCCTCAACTAGGTATCGGGTACAGTACGTCACGTCCGCCTCGTTGCGTAGTGGCTTTCATTTTTGTCTGTCATCGTGGAGGCCCGTGTTCAATTTCCGGCTCTGCCAAGAAATTTAATTATGGTCTGAGGGCTGGAATGGGGTACAGTCACCCTCGTGAGGCAAAACTGAGAAAAAGTGGGTTCTATTCCAACCTCAGCCATCCCAGAAGTAGTTTTCTGTGGTTTTCCACATCTACTCCAGGCAAATGCCGGGATGGTGCCTAACATATCCACGGCCGATTCCTTCCCAAATACTGCTTCAATAAAACATTCTCACAATAGAATAGACATCACAGTGACACAGGTTATCAAACAAATTCTACACACACCAAAGTACTCGGGGATACATGGCCACGATGTCACAAAGCCGCTAAGGAATCAACAACAACAACAACAACAAGTCTCTGTAGGTTTTCGCAGTAAGACGCTTGGACAGATCACTTCAGCGTGAAGTGTAGTACCTATGTATCCTACTATTTGTGACATTCCATAGTAAATTCAATCTTCTTCTTCTTCTTCGTCTTCTTCTTCGTCTTCTTCTTCTGCTTCTTCTCCTTTATATTAGCATTTTACGTATGTTTATCCTCATCTCCGATCGAGTATCAATCTGTAATCTTAAATTTGTTTATCTTAGTGTATACATTCCCAACACATTGCTTTTTCATCCTGGAAATACGTTATTGGGTCAAGATTAAAATAATGATAACCCCAAAAATCGAGAACAGGAGAAGAAGAAAACAATAGAAGATGAAGAAGAAAGGAAGGAAGATTGTAGATTTACGTGATCGTGAATCTTGTGATTATGAGCCACGGGAGTAGAGGAAGAAGAGGAGAAAGAAGAAGAAGACGAAGAAACTCTGATGATGATGATGATGATGATGATGATGATGATGATGATAATTGATGTTTTAAGGGGCCTAAAATCTAGGTTATCGGCCCCTAATGATTTGGGTGCTGCCGGCCCCGTGGTGTTGGGGTAGCGCGCCTGCCTCTCACCCGGAGGCCCCGGGTTTGATTCCTGGCTCCGTCAGGGATTTTAGACACTAACGTGATGATGATGATGATGATAATTGTTGTTTTAAGGGGCCTAACATCTAGGTTATCGGCCCCTGATGGTTTGGGTGATCGTGAAGATGAAAATGAAAAGCGAACTTAAAACTAAAACTAACTAATAATCTACATACTAGAAGAAGAAATGGAAAACTAAAGGAGAATAAGGCAAATAAAAGGACAGAAGGAAAAGAAATGCCCTCGACCCTCGGAGAAGGCGGATTGAGGGACTTGGAAGGAAGGAGAGCCATGAAAGGAATATAGGGAAGTGAAAGAGGGGAGGGTCCGCCCCAAAGGTAAGGGACAAAAGGGGAAAACGGACCCAGCTCAGGAATCCCTCGGGGTCGCCAACTCCCGAACTCACCAGCCGTGAGCCCCTGAGGGTGTAGCATTATCTAGGGTGCACCAGAAGTGGTGGGGATACATACACCCTGCCTCCTTAACACTCCAGTGGGCGCGCGGTTTGCCGTATCGTGAGTGGGCGCGTGGAGAACAGGTGTCCTCCACTTTGTTTTGCCATTTTACCCTATGAAATATATATTTAGCGATCAAGATTGTTTGTTTTGGGTTAGGTAGGAATATATTAAACACATTTTTCATTAAAAAAGTGCATTCTACGAAATAGTAAGTAGAAAATATACAATTACGGTAAATCAAACAAAAACGTGTATAAGTTTGGTAAGTTATGTTATAAATGTTACAAAAACGTGTATAAGTATATACGTTTCATGTTATAAATAAAACATTATAATTGTTATTACTTTCTAGTTTGAAAAAAATCTTCATGGGTGTCCACTGATCGCCTGTATCTGGATCGATTGCCATGTTTTTGTGCATAGTCGATATTGCCAACACAGCCTTGTTCTTCTTCGGTACGTAAAATACCAATGTACAGCTCTTTTGAAAGCCAAACTGACTGCTTTGGACTTCTCTTGACTTAACAGGTAGAAAATTTGGGGGAACTGTTGCTTTGTTCTTTCTCAGAGTAGCAATCATAGTTACTTTTTCTTCTCCCCGTATCTTAATTGCCAAGGGCACAGATGCGAACCAATTGTCACAGGTAATATTCCTATTGGTTCCTGAAATAGGCTGCACCAAACTCAAAACTAAGTCTGACGTGTTGCTGCTTCTTCTGAAAGGGCCGTTTGGTTGCTTCCCTGCATACACATGAAGGTTTGTAGCATGGAATGTTTTTGTGGAAACTATAGCTAAGACTTTATCCCATACATCGCAGGTTTACTAAGCGTATACACCCGTATAGTTTCCTTCTATATGCAACTAGCTGTATATCAATGTGGTTGGTTTGTATGCATTCTTGCAATAAGCACGAACATATCCAAGATTTCTCTAAAAGCAGCTAGTTTGTCAACAGATTTTTTTTGATCTCTGTTGTGTACGTTATCAAATCTCCGACAACGTAAAATAAATCGAAACATATTTCCGCTCATGGTTACATAAACAGCCTCTACTCCCGTGCCATGTGAATTATCCCACATTCCAAATACCTTTCTTCTTCTAGCCTTCAAAGCCCGGGCAAGATATAATATACCAATCAAAGCATGAATTTCTCGGGAATCAGTGGGCCTGGCATCCCTTTCTATGACAAACTGACGGCGAATTTTAATTATGTAAATGTTAGTTAGTACAACCAACTTTCTTTTTACCATTTCATCATCAATAATACACTGTAGAGCAGCTTCTGGAGATATAGCATTTTTCGCAGACCCTTGAGGTCCTTTGCGATGATAAACTGGCATAATGTTATGTTGGGTGTACGAGAAGTCTGGGCAACTTGAGGTTCTAAGTACCACCTTGATGTGCGATCTTGTCCCAAATAAAACTCTGGGTTGACGAAAGGGACAGGAGGGACTGCTTCATCTACCACTTCCATTTCCTCAGAGTCGTCAGGAACATCAGCCGGGCCTCGTTCTGCATTGATTTCATATTCTCTACTCTCTGTGTGTTATTCCAAGTAGTCTTCTTCTCGTTCATCTTCATCCTCTATACCTAGAACACTCTCGATTCAGTCTCATCTAGCCAACGGCGTACCTGTTCACGGTCACTTTCACTTGTCATTATTGTTTTCACGCATAAACTATTTCAATTAAACCGTTATGACGTTCAAAACTATGAAATAAAAGAAAAAAATACCTCAGCAATATCCGAGAAAACTGTAACGCCAGTGGGCGCCCGGAGGACAGATGTTCTCCACTACTGCACAGCGCAAATAAACACGAGGTGACAGCGACAACTAACGAGCATAAAAGCTGACAATGCACTGACGGGTAGAGGGTGAGTGGCGAGAAAGGTATATGGACACTCAAGGTCACGAGTGTTGCCAACCATTGTAGTCACGCAAAACAAAATCACTGGAGGACACCTGTACTCCGCGCGCCCACTGGAGTGTTAAGGGCCTAGAGCACAAGGCAGGAGGTAAAAGGAAGAGAAAAAGAAGGCTGACCCCTCGCAGAAGGAGGGTATCAGAAAAGATGAGACAAGGGCCAATTAAGGCGGGAAAGGAAGAGACTCCCTAGGCCTCGGATACCCTAATACCGTCGGGGTCAGAAGAGAACAAGAGTTGACCAAGTGAGGTCGACAGGAAAGAAGACTAGGGCTGGAAACCACGGGACCCCAGCTGAGTCCAGCATTGCTCCCACTTAGTTGAACCAGGTTCCCTTCTGTCATCTTCCATGTCAACTTCCCTTGGTCAACTTCCCTTGGTCAACACTTGTTCTCTTCCAACCCGGTGATATGATGGTATCCAATTCCATCAATCCTCATTCTTCGAGGGTTGAGGGGATTTCTTTTCTCTGTCATTTATTTCACCTTATTCTTCTTTATGTTTTCCATTCCTTCTTCTAGTATACAAAGTAGATGAAAGCCAGTAGTCAGTTGTAGTAGGTACTTTTCATTTCATTATCAATTTCAAAAAACGAAAGTAGACTTATGAGATCCACACAGGGCCAAAACATTGTGAGTCTGTATGTGTGTGAGTGTGTGAGTGTATGTGTGTGTGATTGGGTACGTCTGTCTGCCCCATCCCCCTATAAATTCAAAAACGATAAAACTGAATTGAACGAAATTTGGTACAGAGGTAGCACTAGCAAAGGGTACCTCAATGTCACGTTTTATATGGCCACCATCTTGACGGAAACTTAATGGCGTCTATCCAAATGTTCAACGCTTAAATCAAATTACGACTAACCTAATCATCTGATCTACCAAATTTTGCAACAGCATAACTTCATGTGGGAAGCGTCATTTGACCAAACTACGAGGTCATCAGCCCAATAGTTCGTAGATGGCGGCCGTGTATGTGGGCAAACCGATCCCTCCTATCAATTCAAACACAACGAAACCAAATCGAACCATCCTTGGTCGGCGGTAGCGATAGCAAGGGACAACTCAGTGTCATGCTGTATATCGCCACCATAATTACAAAAAAGAAATGGCGTCCACCCAAATGTTCTGAGCTAAAATCAAATTACGACTAACCTAATCATCCGATCTCTACCAAATTTTTCAACAATATGCCTTCAGGTGGGAAGCATCTTTTACACAAACTACAAGGTCATCATCCAAATAGAGTCAATATGGCGGATGTATGAATCATGCAAGTATTATAACCTAAGCGTAACTTGCAATTGAACAACGCCTGGCTGGACCAAATACGCTCATCGTACATAGGGAGGGTTGAATTGTCCGCAAGGAGGTGACCGGTAGGGTATCTATATATTTAAAACACTAAGCTGTTTTTTGTACACACGAGATTGTGAAAACGACTTAACCGATTGGCTTCGTAAGACATTCTAACGAAAGCTCTTGGCATGCAGATTTGCAGAGTGTCTCTAAAATAAACAAATATATTACGGTATATTTTTAAATTAATATAGAAAATAGCAGAATTCTAGGCCCTCACGCATGCGCACAATCCGCCTGGGGTCATGACAAAATGGCGGTGAGAAGTCCATTAAAATGTAAGTTATTTAATAAGCTTCCATGTAATTGAAAACATACATTAACCAAGTTCTGACAATAAAATATAATAACAGTATGAACGTATACGAATGTGCACCATTGATTTATTTGGATAATGAAATTGATTATTTCCTTCAAACAGCGGCTTTTGAATATAATGAATGGCTGCGTCTGCTGCTATACATGAGTGCGTCAGTAGCCATGTGGTTAAGGCGACTGACTGTGGTTCCAAGAAGCGCCGGTTCGATCCTAGCCCTCGCCAGTATTTTTTTTTTTACCACTGAAATATTGTTTAATCAAGGAGTAACAGTAAGGTTTTATGTCTGTTAAAGATACTTATTTCTACATTCCCTCTAAATACGTTTTATTTTCGTTTTACCATTGCATTGCAGCATGTAATCAAAAGAGCAAACTGTTGTCCGCAGTACGCCGTTTAAATATCTGCAATCAGTTCCTATAACTGACAACAGATGGCAGTAATTCGCCCATATAGTTCCATTAACTGACAGCAGATGGCAACACCATTGCATCGATATATTTAAAACACAAGACATGGCATGTTTTCACGTGATGGAAAATTATAAAGGAAGGGAATATTTAAGAAGGGAAATGTTGAGGAACATTAACCGACAGTTGAATGTGTAGGCTAGGTTGTTTATGTACCTTAATATTGCAATTTCTTCCCAATGCTTCGGTGGTCAAGTTATTAGCGTCCTAGACTAAAAGTTATAATTATGCATCGTCGATATTAAAGAAAAAAGTAGTTTTCCAGGCACACGCGCGTCTCCACAATTGCTTTCGCCATGAGAGACACTTGGCAAATATAATTCGTTTGAAGGACTCCGACATCTTGGTCACTCAGCCCCGTGTACTTGGGTGTGTATGTGTGAAATTTTCTTCTGATAACCTGTGTTATTGTGATGGCTGCATTACTGTGTGTATTTGTAATTAAGGTGGTAAATGGCAAGGAGACGGCCAAGGCCTTAAGTTAGGAACCATCCCGGTATTTGCCTTAAGTGGAAGTGGGAAACCACGGAAAACCACATCCAAGATTGTCGAGGTGGGAATTAAACCTTCCTCTTCTTAGTTATACCTCAAGAGACTGAATGTACCCCGATTTTGCCCTGAGACCAGAATTAAATTTCTTGGCAGAGCAGGAAATGTAACCCGGGTCTCCGGGGCGATAGACAAGAATAGGTGGGCCTCCATGTGTTAATACGATTTTTGACATGCACGGGACATAGAATTCAAAAACTGCCTCCATTAGGGTGACTATCGAAGTGAGTATTGAGTATAGGCCTATGGTCATTCCAGTAGTTGGTGAAGTGATTCTATGTTCCCCTGCAAAATGTACTGCCATAACCTATAACAGGTGATGGAAATTGCTTATTTAGAGCAGTTTCGTACTGTTTATAACAAAATGAAGAACGTCATTCTGAGCTGCGTTTTCAAGCTATCGCAAAAAATTTCGCTGGCAGGAACAATTATAAGGAATTTATTTTAAGCGATCAGTCTCATCGCATTCTCCTCACCAACCAACTTGAGTATGAAAGTCTCTGGACGGTCATGTTGAACTTCATTGTATAAGACAATTGTTTAATGATTATTTGTTTAGAGTACGGAGTCTAACTACGTAGTTGATTTCGGCAATGGAAGTATTATTTGCCATTTAATATTTAGCGACTCCGTTATTGCAGGACACTATAGTGTTATCGAATAATACGAAGCCACATTTAAAATCCAATATAAATGGTCCATTTCAGAAACAATTCCAGATATTATGCAATACAGTGTACTGTAAGGTCCTTGACGATCAAATGTAAACATTTTTCTACATTGTATTTCTCTTGCGTAAAATCTATGCGTGGTTACTTTGGTCTTTACTGTTGTGAGGGTAAAATTGATCTGCTGGAATATAAAATATTTGCCAAGCTGCAACAATGTAATGATATTAATTTAAAAGTCATTGAACTTATATCCAGCAGTTCAAACACATACATCAGCGTTAACAGATTGGATACTGAAGATGAAAGCCAGCTACTTCATGTCCCTATTATTGAATTTTTCAATTCCTTGGAATTAAGAGATTCGCCTCCACATACTTCGAACGTTTAAGCCGTAGATATTCTTCTTAGAAATCTGAACGTTTCCCAAGGACTCATATATGGTAATATATTAATTGTAAGAAATCGCTTGGATTCGGATATAATAGGTGCAGTAATAATAGGCAGAGAGCTCAAATCCTACGACTTGATTTAACACCTTCCGATAAAACACTTACAGGTAGCCTACAGTACATTTTCTTTTAATAGGCAACAATTTCCTATTCGCTCGGCCTACTTTATCAAAATCAATCAAGCTCAAGGAGAAACTCTTGAACGTATTGGGCTATTTACCTCATCACGTTTTCAGTCATGACCAGCAGGATAGTGAAGGTGCAAAAAAGGTCCTGTTTGGGATGGTAAAGAATAAGAGGCGGAAGGATCCTACGGATTATGTTAGAATGGTGAACAAAAGGGGACAAGAGATAGAAAATAGGGAAGAACTGAAGAAAATGTGGAAATAATATTTTGAAGAACTCCTGAACCCAAATGGAAACCACGGCGAGGAGGAAGAAATCGGGGAAGAGGTACAGTAGATGAACTGCAAACAGAAAAGGACTTAACATGGAAAGAAGTGGAAGATGCAGTGAGGAAGATGAAAGGAGGGAAGGCACCGGGTGTGGATGAGTTGAGTGTGGAGATGGTGAGAGCAGCAGGAGAGGTGGGGATACAATGGTTGTACCGAGTGATGAAGACAGCATGGAAGGAAAGGAAGACCCCAGAGGACTGGAAAAAGGGAATAATTGTCCCGATCTTCAAGAAAGGTAGTAGAACAGAATGCAGAAACTATCGGGGAATAACACTGATGAGTCATTGTGCAAAGTTGTTTGAGAAAGTTTTGGAAAGGAGAATTAGGACAAGGATAGAAGGAGGGATGAGGGAAGAACAACATGGCTTCAGATCAGGAAGGTCCACAGTGGATTTGATTTTTGCTGTAAGGCAGTTACAAGAACAGCACTATGAGTATGGAACAGATCTACTGATGGCCTTCCTGGACATTGAGAAAGCATATGACAGTGTATGCAGAAACAAAGTATGGAAGTCCCTGGAGGATAGAGGAATATAAAAATGGACTATAAGGAAGATAAAGGAGATGTACAAGGGAAGCGTGAGCTGTGTGAAAGTGGGAGGAGAGAGATCGGACTGGTTGGAACAGAGAAACGGCCTGAAACAAGGAAGTGCACTGTCACCGTTACTTTTCATTGTGGTGATGGATGACATAATGACCCGAGTGGCACAAGTAATTGGGGAAGGAAAGATGAAAGTAATGGTGCTTGCAGATGATTTGATGATTTGGGGAAACAAGGAGGAGGAGGTACAGGAACAGTTGGACGTGTGGGAAGGAATAATACAAGGTTATGGGATGAAATTTAGCATAAATAAGAGTGAGATGGTGATCACAACAAGGAAGAAGGAAAGAACCACAACGGAAATAACAATTGGTGGGGAACAGCCGAAGGAATTGGAGAGTTTCAAGTATCTGGGAAGCCTGATACAAGAGAATGGAAGAAACGATAGAGAAATAAATGAGCGGGGGAGACAGGCAGAAGCATTCCGGAGGAGTGTGAGAAGCATGTTATGGAGCAAGAATGTCCCTCAGAACAGCAAAAAGATCATATATCGGACGTACAATGTCCCTATCCTGACGTATGCCTCGGAGACCTGGGTTATGAAAGGAAGGGAGAAGAGCAAAATACAGGCCAGTGAGATGAGGTTCTTGAGAAGCAGTATTGGAGCTACAAAGATGGACAGAATAAGAAATGAGAGGACCGGAGAATTAATGAAGGATGAACCATTACAGACTGGTATAGAGAAATCTAGACTTAGATGGTATGGACATGTAAAACGAATGGAGGAGAAGAGGATACCCAGCAGGATACACGAGACGAAGTGGGAAGGAAAGAGACCAAGAGGGAGACCGAGAGACAGGTGACTGAAGGGGGAGGAAGAAATCGTGAAGAAGAGAGGAGAGACTGGACAAGGGTGGAGGCTGAGAGATGGTGGGAAGACAGAAGACGTTGGAGAGACTTGTGTTCCAAACAGACCCGGCCAGTGGCTGGAAACTGTGCAAGATGATGATGACCTAATCACGTTTTCAGTCATGACCAGCAATATATTGCAATGCTGAGAGTGCTATCTTTTGACGCCCTTAAAATTGCAATAGTGCTAAAAAGTAATCGTACAAAGAATGTAACTTATATAAGAAGCTTCTTCAGTAATTTTGTTTTCCATTGTCCGTCATGTTTTGACGGGTTTCATCTAGTTAGCATTTTAAAATACAATATGTAAGCGCAGTAGTGAATAACAGTTCATGCTGACCGTGACATATCGTGTTTGTCCATGTCGCCCCGTTGCGTCAAAATGGCGGCCGTTGTTTGCTCATAAATTCATATATATCCTTAACTTCTTAAGTTTATTTACTTTTAGGAATGTACTGAACAAAATAATACATACTTAGTATCAAATGGTTTATAGAAACGGCAACATACGCTAATGAAATCGTTGATTGCAAGACAAAATATTATGGAGTTATACCAAACCAAGCCTGAGGATTTGAATGAATTTTTGAAGGGTATGGATTCCTGTCTTGAGGAAAGAATTCATGATGAAAATTAATAAATTTGAAACAAAAAAATTTGAATGAGGCCGAAATAAATCAGAAACCTCTATGGACATCAAATTGGCAGATGAAAAGCTGAAGGAAATAGGAGACTTCTGTTACTTAGGAAGCAAAATAACCAGTGATGGGCGGAGCAAAGAGGACATTAAATGTAGATTGGCTCAGGCAAGGAAAGCATTTATAAGAAAAAGGTATCTGTTGACTTCGAATATAGATTTAGGTATTAGGTCTGGAGCGTGGCGCACTATGGAAGTGAAACTTGGACTATTGGTGCAGCAGAAAAGAGGAGAATTGAAGCGTTTGAAATGTGGTGTTACAGGAGACTGATGAAGATCAGAAGGGTAGATAGGGTTACAAACGAAGAGGTATTAAGACGAGTGGGAGAGGAGAGGAGAGATGTTTCTGGCGACTGCTAATGAAGAGAAGAGATAGGTTGGTAGGACACATACTAAGACACCCAGGAATAGCAAGCTTAGTTAAAGAAGGAAGGGTCGAGGACAAGAACTGTAGTGATAGACCAAGGTTAGAATATGTTTAACAGATTGCCTCGGATGAAGGGTGTGGTAGCTATGTAGAGAAGAAACGATTAGCGCAGGACAAGGAGGTATGGAGAGCTGCATCAAACCAGTCAAAAGACTGAAGACTCAAACAACAACAACAACAACAACCAAACCAGTTGTTAACCAATTGTTAGTGTATGGCATGATGGCGTAAGTGGCCTGGACTCATATTCTAGAACAAAGGTGCACAACCCGCTGCCCGGCTCTTAAAGTCATTTTTTGCGGCCCGTGGATAAATATTTTATACTATTGAATGCGTGAATATACCGTATATATTGTGAATGATGAGATTTTTCCCTTTATTGTAGGCCCTAGTTGAAATAGGAGAATTATGAAAATGTTTAGTTAAAATAAATTAAAATGTAAACAATTTTGGACGGATTTTAAGTTTTGCAAGGTTCATAGGGTTAGTACTGCCCCTGAGGGTGTAGCATTATCTAGGATGCACCAGAAGTGGTGGGGCTACATACGCCCTGCCTCCTTAAGGGCCTTGAGCACAAGGCAGGAGGTAAAGGAAAAGAAAAAGAAGGCTGACACCTCACAGAAGGAGGGTATCAGGGAAGATGAGACAAGGGCCAATTAAGGCGGGAAAGTGAAAGACTCCCTAGGCCTCGGATAACCTAATACCGTCGGGGTCGGAAGAGAACAAGAGTTGACCAAGTGTGGTCGAAAGGAAAGAAGACAGAGAGGAGGCCGGCACAAGTAAGTGGAACCAATGCCGAACTCAGCTGGGGTCCCGTGGTCGCCAACCCACATCCCACTAGATGTGAGCCCCTGGGGGGAAGGAAAATAAATGCCCTCAACCCTCGGAGAAGGCGGATTGAGTGACATGGAAGGAAGGAGAGCCATGAAAGGCATATAGGAAAGTGAAAGAGGAGAGGGTCCGCCCCAAAGGTAAGGGACAAAAGGGGAAAACGGACCCAGCTCAGGAATTCCTCGGGGTCGCCAACTCCCGAACTCACCAGCCGTGAGCCCCTGAGGGTGTAGCATTATCTAGGGCACACTAAAAGTGGTGGGGCTACATACACCCTGCCTCCTTAAGGGCCTAGAGCACAAGGCAGGAGGTAAAAGGAAGAGAAAAAGAAGGCTGACCCATCGCAGAAGGAGGGAATCAGAAAAGATGAGACAAGGGCCAATTAAGGCGGGAAAGGAAGAGACTCCCTAGGCCTCGGATACCCTAATACCGTCGGGGTCGGAAGAGAACAAGAGTTGACCAAGTGAGGTCGACAGGAAAGAAGACGGAGAGGAGCCCGGCACAAGTAAGTGGAAGCAATGCCGGACTCAGCTGGGGCTCCGTGGTCGCCAATCCACGCCCACAAGATGTGAGCCCCTGGGGAATTGGAAGGATGAGAGCCATGAAAGGCAGATAGGAAAGGAGAAAGAGGAGAGGGCCCGCCCCAAGGTCGTAGGAAAAAGCGGGCAAAACGGACCCAGCTCAGGAATCTCTCGGGGTCACCAACTCCCAAACTCACCAGTCGTGAGCCCTTGAGGTTTTAGCATTATCCAGGATGCACCAAGAGTGGTGGGGCTACATACACCCTGCCTCCTTGAGGGCCTTGTGCAGAAGGCAGGAGATAACATGAAATGAAAAAGAAGGCTGACCCCTCGAAGAATGAGCGTATCAGGAAAGATGAGACAAGGGCCAAGTAAGGCGGGAAAGGAAGAGACTCCCTAGGCCTCGGATACCCTAATACCGTCGGAGTCGGAAAAGAACAAGAGTTGACCAAGGGAGGTCGACAGGAAAGAAGACAGAGAGGAGCCCGGCACAAGTAATTGGAAGCATTGCCAGACTCAGCTGGGGTCCCTTATTCGCCAACCCACGTCCCACTAGATGTGAGCCCCTGGGGGATACATTTATAACACCATATATTTTCAACATTCGACCACAGCGATTAAAATTCCCTGTCCTTGATCCGCGGTACAGTCTGTTGTTGTTGTTGTTGTTTTGCTGTTGATACTTTAGGGGTTTTGCGTCATCATGGTCTTGTAGCTCCGTGTACTTGGGTGTGTGTAGAAGTTGTCTGATAACCTATGTCACCTTGATGCCTGTAGGCTTACTAGTATGTGTACTTTTATACGAGGAAGGATTTGGGTAGGAAGCTGTTGTTGTTTCATTTGAAATGAATGGACATCATGGTCATTTAGCCCCGTGTACTTGGGTGAGTGTTGAATTTTGTCTGATAACTTGTGTTATTGTGATGGATGTATTAGTGTGTATATTTATTATTCAGGTGAGGATTCATTCAACGTATAATATCCGTATAGCACGTTGCATTTCAACAAGCTCTTACAACCAATACTCAATTACACTCCTTGAAAAGGACACTGAGTTATGACTATACGCATGCATTTAGGAGAAAGTAGGCTATATGTTCGTTACTGAACATCGTGAAAATTAGCAAGTCTTTGAGTCAATATTCGCTTGTAAATTTAGATGCTGGCCCTAACCCACTCACTTATAAAGCGGATGACGAGATCAGCAGTCACCACGTCATCGGCTAATATAAGTTTGAATGTCATCTGCAACCATGGTTTCTTCGTAAGTCAGCATGATCCGTACACACGGTTAAATTGTGGGCCACGGTGAATATGGCACCATAGGTACAGAGTGAAGGGTCTGTACGAGTGGGTGATCTTGAATGAACTATCCTTAGCCTACACCAAATGACGGACTCCCTCCGTGACTGGAAAGAGCTCCGCCACGCGCAATAATTTCCCTTGATCGCTCTCAGTTTATTGGGCATTGGGTCAGCTCGACACTGACTTTCCCAGAATTCAAACACTTTTCGGCGTAACTTAGAGCGAATATATCAAGTGGGTACCTCCATTGGTCGTGGTGTTAGTGATACCGCCTCTTTTGCAGCTTCATCCACGAACTCATTTCCCGCAATTCCCATGTGGCTTGGAAGCCACAGAAATGTGATTCGAGTGTAAGCGTGGTACAACCTGTCTATTAGATCGTGGATTCGCTGCACTAGGGGGTGTTGCGGGAAATATGTAGCAATTTACTGCAACGAACTCAAGAGTCCCTACACAAGAGAAAGTGGATTCGTGCTTCCTGCAGTGCAAACTGCAGAGCTTCACAAATGGCAATGAGCTCCGTAGTAAACACACTGCAGGCCTCAGGCAAAAACATTTTCGTATTTGCACCATCAATAACGCAAGAACAACCCACCCTCTCGTCCAACTTCGAACCATCCGTATAGAGAATACCACTGTCCGGAAATTGGTGAACTATGCTGTGGAACTGCCTCCGATAAACGGAGGCATCCGTGTTCACCTTAGGACCGCGGTGTAGATCTAACCGAATTTCCGGATGCGGACTTGCCACGGAGGCATCTCGCTAGGTGTTCGGATCATACAGGGACCTACAGACACGAGCAATCGAGTCCAATGCCTGCCGGCCGGGTGGCGCGAGACAGGTAGGTGTACCTCTCGTGGTATTGGGTACTGAGGAGAGCTCGATAGCTGGGATATTGCGTCTTAGATGCGCATTGGCAGAAAATGCTGGCGTCTATACAGTAATTGAGGGGTGGAACACCCGTTTCGGCGAGTAGGCTGGATATCGGGCTGGTTCGGAAGGCACTAGTTGCCAGCCTAACGCCACTACGGTGGATACTGTCTAGCATTTTCAAGGTTACCAGGCCTTCTGAACCGTATGCCGCAGATTCATAGTCAAGCCGGGACAGGACGAGGGCTTTGTGAAACCGTAGCAGCCCCCCCCCACATAGTGCCTCTAAGACACTTGAACATGTTCAGTTTCCTGAGACACTCCGAGTTTAGTTGCCGTATATGGTGCTGCGATGCAAATTAGCTGGCAAAATGGAGCCCTATGAAGCGATAAGTGTCAACCAACGGCAATTCAGCTTCCCTGAGATGTTGTTCAGGGTGTAAATGTAGCCTCCAGATACGACAAAAATGGACGACGGAGGTTTTCGCTGCTGAAAATCGAAAACCTCGGTCGTGAGCCCAGCTGTCGACCCAGTTAATAGCTAGATGCAATTGCCGTTCCATGATTGCCAAACTTCCAGAGCTGTAATGTTGAGCTAAATCGTCCACATACAGCAATTGAGACTACCGGTGGCCCGGTGGCGGCAACAATGCCATTTATGGCAATCGCGAACAAGGTGATGATGATGATGATGATGATGATAATTGTTGTTTAAGGGGCCTAACATCGAGGTTATCTGCCCCTAATGATCTGGGTGATAGCGAAAATGATGATGAAACGGAAACCAGAACGAAAATTAACTGAGATGGAAAATACTTACAAAAAGGAACTCAGATTGAAACAACTCACAAAATGTTCTTACAGAAGGGAATTTAGAACGAAAAGATTCACAAAAGGAATAGATTGAAAAATACCCACAAAATGAAGGCTAGGTTCAAAATACGTACAAAATGCAATGTAACGTCGAAATACCTACAAAATGCAATTGAAATTCAAAATACTTACAAAATGCAAATGAGATCGAAATTACGTACAAAATGAAATTGAGGTTCAAAATACTTACAAAATGCAATTGAAATTGAAAATACACGATGGAATTCAGATTGAAATATCCCAGTTCCAATCCAAATTATTCACAAAGTGCAATTGAAATTCAAAATACTTACAAAATGCAATTGAAGTTGAAAATGCTTACAAAATGTACGGTAGATTCAAACGACTCATGTGGATTGACAATACTTACAAAATGCAATTTAGATTGAAAATACTTGACAAAATGTAATTTAGATTCAAAATACCCACAAAATGCAATTAAGAATCAAAATATGTGCAAAATGCCATCAAACAAAATGCAATTTAGATTCAAAATTCTTGCGAAATGCGGTTTTGGTTGAAAATACTTACAAAATGCAATTGAAATTCAAAATTCTCACTAAAAGGCCCGGCTACCTGCATTGAAAGACTTACCAAAAAGCAATTTAGATTGACAATCTTTACAAAATGCAATTGAAGTTGAAAACAATCGCGAGATGTAATTTAGATCGAAAAAACTTACAAAATGCAACGTAGATTAAAAATACCATAAAAAATCGCTAAAAGGGAATTTAGATACACGGTGAACCAAGTAACAAAAACAGTGCGGGAATCTTAAAGAGAAAGGAAATATAATGAAAAGAGGAGAGGAGAGGGGAGAGAGGATAGTGTCCGCCCCAAAGGTAAGGGACAAAAGGGGAAAACGGACCCAGCTCAGGAATCCCTCGGGGTCGCCAACTCCCGAACTCACCAGCCGTGAACCCCTGAGGGTGTAGCATTATCTAGGGTGCACCAGAAGTGGTGGGGCTACATACACCCTGCCTCCTTAAGGGCCTTGAGCACAAGGCAGGAGGTAAAAGGAAAAGAAAAAGAAGGCTGACCCCTCACAGAAGGAGGGTGTCCGAAAAGATGAGACAAGGGCCAATTAAGGCGGGAAAGGAAGAGACTCCCTAGGCCTCGGATACCCTAATACCGTAGGGGTCGGAGGAGAACAAGGGTTGACCAAGTGAGGTCGACAGGAAAGAAGACGGAGAGGAGCCAGGCACAAGTAAGTGGAAGCAATGCCGGACTCAGCTGGGGCCCTGTGGTCGCCAACCCACAACCCACTAGATGTGAGCCCCTGGGGGGGGGGGGGGGGCGAAGAAGGTGACACTCAACACAGAACCTGAGGAAATCCATTCTAGGATGTACTATTGCGATGATGTCCTACGTACCCTTACTCGGAAGAGTCGGATGGACATAAAATTCACAGTGAAAATCGATGATGATGATGATAATTGTTGTTTTAAGGGGCCTAACATCTAGGTTATCGGACCCTGATGGCTTGGGTGATCGTGAAGATGAAAAAGAAAAGAAAAAAAAAACAGAAAAAGAAAAAAAAAAAGAACTTAAAACTAAAACTAACTACTAACCTACATACTAGAAGGAGAATAAGGCAAATAAAGGACAGGAGGAAAAGATATGCCCTCAACCCTGGAAGAAGGCGGATTGAGGGACTTGGAAGGAAGGAGAGCCATGAAAGGCAGATAGGAAAGTGAAAGAGGAGAGGGTCCGTCCCAAAGGGAAGGGACAAAAAGGGAAAACGGACCCAGCTCAGGAATCCCTCGGGGTCGCCAACTCCCGAACTCACCACCCGTTAGCCCCTGAGGGTGTAGCATTATCTAGGGTGCACCAGAGGTGGTGGGGCTACATACACCCTGCCTCCTTAAGGGCCTTGAGCACAAGGCAGGAGGTAAAAGGAAAAGAAAAAGAAGGCTGACCCCTCACAAAAGGAGGGTATCAGAAAAGATGAGACAAGGGCCAATTAAGGCGGGAAAGGAAGAGACTCCCTAGGCCTCGGATACCCTAATACCGTCGGGGTCAGAAGAGAACAAGAGTTGACCAAGTGAGGTCGACAGGAAAGAAGACAGAGAGGAGCCCGGCACAAGTAAGTGGAAGCAATGCCGAACTCAGCTGGGGCCCCGTGGTCGCCAACCCACGCCCACAAGATGTGAGCCCCTGGGGGGACAGTGAAAATCGGTAGATTTACAGGGAGTCTCAACTCATGTTGGATGGAAAGGAATACTTAGTACCATGTGTTGTCATAGGCTTATTCGAGGTCAAAGAAAACCTTGACTAGGTGCTCCGTTCAAAGAAAAGCCTCCCATATGGTGCTCTCAAGTCGCACCAGACTGTCCGTGGTGGACCTATGAGAGCGAAATCCACACTGAAACTATGACACGAGCCCTCTCTCTTCCAAGAACCATACCAGTCATCGGTTCACCATCTTCTCAAGCAGTTTACACAGGCCATTTGTTGTCAGACAAATACCTATAGACCTATAGCTGCTGACAAGTTTGAGATACTTTCCAGCCTTGGGAATCGGTATCACGATCTCCTCTCGCCATTGAGATGAAACTTCCCCTTCAACCCATATACTATTGAAGAAGATCCACAGTTGTTTTATACTGTAATCGGATAGATGTCTTATCATTTGATTATGGATGTTATCCGTTCCAAGAGATGTATCCTTGCACATTGGAAGCGCACTGCGCAGTTCCCATTCAGAGAATGGTATAAGGTGCATTCAAAAAGTAACGAGCCGGAGACTATAATGCGCAAACCGGTGACGACATGGGCTAATCGTGGCGTGTGTAACGAGGTGTGGTTCCGACCAGAGCGTGGAAGGTCACAGCCCGTCGCTAGAGGGCACGCGTAAACGTCACGTGACGATCGTCCAAAGCTGCCAGTCGCATTGCAGACAGTGACATGGAGGCGTCAAACGAAGAGCAAATAGGTGTTGTTCGGTTTCTGACAGCGAAAGGAGTAGGGGAACGGGCATACATCGCCGAATGTCACAAGTGTACGGCGAACACTGAATGTCCCTTGCAAGGGTCAAGGCTTGGCACAAGCGCTTCAGGGAACGACGGATGTCGTTAGCCAATGATGCCCGGTCAGCCCCCCCCCCCCCCCCCCCCCCTGCATTACCGATGACAACGTCCAGCTGGTTGATGCACTCATTACCCAGGACCGCCGAGTGACAGTGAAAGCCATAGCTGCCGTGGTCGGTTTGAGCGTCGGAAGTGAGCACACCATCATGAAGGAACGACTGCATTTGCGCAAAGTGTGTGCCCCATGGGTGCCCCACAGTCTTCAACCACACCAGGAAGCATGTCGAATGGCCCACTGTCTTGGTCTTTGTTGGACGATTGATGCATGCTGCTGCTCGCTTTGTATTGTCACGTGACGTGCACGCGTGCCCTCTAGCGACGGGCTGTGACCTTCCACGCTCTGGTCGGAACCACCTCGTTACACACACCACGATTATCCGATGTTGTCACCGGTTTGCGCATTCCAGCCTCCAGCTCGTTACTTTTTGAACGCTCCTGATACATTGTAGAACTCCAAAGAAGCAGTGGCAAAGGACTAGGGGTGAGTCTCCGCCTCCCGCTTCAGAGTCACAAATGCAGGATCGTAACTCCCAGAGCAGGATACATCAGAGAAGGGCGATCCAATACTGTTGGCAATGGTGAGATAGTCCGTGATGATAACTCCGTTGATGGAGATCAGAGATCAGACGGAGCTTAGTCCACACATATGATGAAGGAGTATGTGCCGTCATGGACAACACATAGGCCTACTTTTCCCATGTCATTTTCTTGCTCTCCCGAATCAGATATCGGAATCTAGCACGCATCCTTTTGAAGGTGATAAGGTTGGCCATGGTATTTTGCCTCCGATAGCATTTCATAGCAGGCCGATGATCTTTAATGGCTGCCGCAATCTCGGCTGTCCACCAAGGGACAAGATTCCGGCGGGTGTCGCCGGATGAGGAAGGTATTTTTTCCTCTGCCGCAGCAAAAATACGATTCGTTATATCCGTGTGCAACAGAAAAGTGCTTAGGTTCCCCTGAGTTTAATAAACACAGGTACAGCCACCTAATCAGCCTCTCAAAATCTCTCTACCGCTAGTAGTAGCGGAACCCCAGATGGTGTTGGCATTAAAGTCTCACAGAAGGAGGAAACGAGGGGGAAGCTGAGAGACTAGATCCACCAGCTGGTTATAATCCAGTTGAGAATCCTGTGGGATGTAGGCTATACGTTACATACTGTTGCCATTACTGGCAAGGAAGAACGCACTGCAAATGCTTCTAGCTGAGTACACAGTGACACTCCTTCACTAAAGATGATAGGGTGGACGAGAGTGTAGACGCTACAAGCGGCTACAGCTCCGTCCAACTGGCCTTTATTAGAGAAGAGTTTGAAGTAACGCATTGTTGTCTCATGTCCAGGACGAAATGATGATGATGATAATTGTTGTTTTAAGGGGCCTAATATCGAGGTTATCGGCCCCTGATGAAATGAAATGGCGTGAAATGAAAGGATGAAGACAACAAAAAACAGCTCACTGCTATGAATGAAACGCAAATGGTTTAGATAAAATAGACAGTGAGCCCCAAGAACTATGCCTTATGTAGCAGGGAAAAAATCTTACAAAAAGGAACTCAGATTGAAACTACTCACCAAATGGAGAGCGGTAATACGTACATAAGGGAATTTGGAACGAAAAGACTCACAAAAATAATAGATTGAAAAATACGCACAAAATGTAGGTTAAGTCCAAAATACGTACAAAATGCAACGTACAGTCGAAACACCTACAAAATGCAAGTGAAATCAAAATACTTACAAAATGCAAATGAGATTGAAAATACGCACAAAATGTAATGTAGATTCAAAATACCCACAAAATGCAATTGAGACTTAACTACTTGAACAAAGCGGGGTAGGTTGAAAACACAAAATGCAATTGAAATTGCTTACAAAAGGTATGGTAGATTCAAACTTCTCATTTGGATGGACAATACTTACAAAATGCAATTTAGATTGAAAATAATTACAAAATGTAATTTAGATTCAAAATACCCACAAAATTGCAATTGAGACTTAACTACTTGAACAAAGCGGGGTAGGTTGAAAATACAAAATGCAATTGAAATTCAAAATACTCACTAAAGTCCCAGCCCCTATATTGAAAGACTTACTAAAAAGCAATTTAGATTGTCAATCCTTACAAAATGCAATTGAGATTGAAAAACACTCACAAAATGCAATCTAGATCGAAAATACGTACAAAATGCAACGTAGATTTAAAATACCTACAAAAAAAACAAAAGAAACCGCTAGAAGGGGATTTAGATATACGGGGAACCAAGTAACAACAAGATGTTCAGTAAAGAACATATAGCCTACTTTCTCCTAAATGTATGAGTATAGTTATAACTCGTTGTTATTATCAAAGAGTATAATAGAACTATTCTTTGTTGAAGACCTTAGAAACGATTTACCTCTACCAAACGCCACGACCTAGATAAAAACTGCTACCATCATTGAAGAAAGAAAGAAAGAAAGATAAGAAGTATATCAAGAATGTTATGGATCTGGAGACATAATCGACCGGACTGGCGGCGTGGCTCAGCGGTAACGTTCTCGCTTGCTGGGCCCTAGGTTGCAGGTTCGTATCCTGGCGCAGTCAGCTGGCATTTGAGGGTGCACAAATGCGAGGGAGCCGTGTCAGTACATTTACTGGCACGTTAAAGATCCCCTTCGGGCCAAAATTCCGGCACCCCGGTGTCTCTAAAAGCAGCAGTAGTTAAAAGGGATGTAAAACCAATAACATTGTTATTATTATTATTACGACCTGCCGTGGGCAACATCCAACTTTGAGTTGAGGCATGTCTTTACACGTCTGGTTGTGCATGGCTTTCACAACCCTAATTGAATTAACAAATCTTTCCATGACCCTACAGAGACGTGTGTATACAAACTATGTGGATATTTTCGATAATATAATCCTAACAGAGCGAGTGCATTCTAGCGGCCAGAATAAGAAACTTTTCAATAAAATCTGGAAGTTATCTTTTTGGCAGCTAGATGTCTCGAGTAAATCTGCTGGCGAATTATGTTTTAATTAAATATATATTTTACACCATAATGTGGACAATATAACGCTTAATAACATTTTCAAGTAACGCAAAATAGGCTGTTACAAACCCTTTAAAATAAAAAGTTAAAATGTATCGTAGTATCAACTTGTCATTCTTCAAATTCGATGCGCATAGAATGATAATGGTATAGTACCAATGGATCCCCACGTAGACTAGTCGGGACATCTAGTGGTGAAATATCGAACAATATAATCCTAACAGAGCGAGTGCATTCTAGCGGCCAGAAGAAGAAACTTTTCAATAAAATCTGGAAGTTACCTTTTTGGCAGCTAGATGTCTCGAGTAAATCTGCTGGCGAATTATGTTTTAATTAAATATATATTTTACACCATAATTTGCACAATATAACGCTTAATTTTAAAACATCTGAGTCATTACAAAACAATAAACATATAACATTTCAAGCAAAAAAAATTGCTCTGATCGGGTTTGAACCATAGGAATCTGAGCGACAGGCTATCGCTCTACCACTGAGCTAATTGTGTCAACGAATATCGTTCTATTTAAAATGACTTACATAGAACTTGTTAGCAAATAATGATTTATACTAAACGATTTCATCACTGGAGTATATTATTTATATATAAAGCATTTCATACAAAGTTTATTTATTTTTTATCAGTACGCTATATTGCATTCAATACTCAAATTAGTGAAATATAAGTCAGGCACAAGATATCCGCTGCCATCTTGTCTTATTAATGAATCAGCTGAGCTTTTTAAAATCACGTCTGCACTATAGTATTACAAAATAAACTTTTAATTTCGTACGTGCCTCTTCCTTTAGAACAGTTAAAACGATTCTCGGCTCGATAATCGGAACTGGTGGGTCCCATGATATGGATTATAAAGTTTGCATAATTCGCACGGCCGCCATCCTGAAATGGTATGGCGGACGACCTTGTAGTTTGGGCACAAGACGCATCCTATACGAAGGTATGTTGTTACCAAATTTGGTAGAGATTGGATGATTTGGTTAGTCGTTATTTGATTTTACGTTTTGAACGTTTGAGTGGCCGCCATTCAGTTTTAGTAAAGATGGCGGCGATATAAAACATGACACTGAGGTGTCCTTTGCTAGTGCTACCTTTGTACCAAATTTCGTTCAATTCGCATTCACCGTGTTCGAATTGATAGGGGGGGACAGACATTCAGAGTACACACACTCACACACACACACACAGACTCACACACACACATACACACACACAGACTCACACACACACATACACACACACAGACAGACACACTTTTTTCGCCCTGTGTTGATCTCATGTCTACTTTCATTTTTTGCAAAAATCGAAAGTAGGCTAAAAACAGTGCGGGAATCTTAAAGAGAAAAGGAAATATAAGGAAAAGAGGAGAGGAGAGGAGAGGGGAGAGAGTCCGCCCCAAAGGTAAGGGACAAAAGGGGAAAACGGACCCAGCTCAGGAATCCCTCGGGGTTGCCAACTCCCGAACTCACCAGCCGTGAGCCCCTGAGGGTGTAGCATTATCTAGGGTGCACCAGAAGTGGTGGGGCTACATACACCCGGCCTCCTAAAGGGCCTTGAGCACAAGGCAGGAGGAAAGAGGAAAAGAAAAAGAAGGCTGACCCCTCACAGAAGGAGGGTATCAGGAAAGATGAGACAAGGGCCAATTAAGGCGGGAAAGTGATAGACTCCCTAGGCCTCGGATAACCTAATACCGTCGGGGTCGGAAGAGAACAAGAGTTGACCAAGGGAGGTCGACAGGAAAGAAGACGGAGAGGAGCCCGGCACAAGTAAGTGGAAGCAATGCCGGACTCAGCTGGGGTCCCGTGGTCGCCAACCCACGCCCCACTAGATGTGAGTCCCTGGGGGGAAATAGTGCCATAGTGTGGACTTAAGCAGAAGGTGGTGTTCTACTTACGCTCGACCGTTTGCCACCCGTCCCCATCTTTAGGAGGTGGTGATTGGCGAGGAGAGCACACCTCAATCTCCGTCTGAAGATGAAGAAATGGAGGGGGCGTCTCTTTGGTGGCACACGGTGTTCGTCAGACTTTCCTCTCTTGCTCTTGGGGTAGAACGAGAGCGGTGTCAAGGGTCCTTCTTCCTGTACGAAGACTGGGTGTCAGACCCCGACACATCTCGACGATTCTTTTTGATGTGTAACATCTTTCCACTCGGTTGCTGGATATTATTGTGGGATTGATTTTGAAAAATGGGACGGAAGTGGATCGTAACGATCGAGGTGGCACCAGCTGTCACACTTCCGTTCGATCGAACGGAATTGTGCTCGAATGAAGGTGTGCTAGCTGGCAGTGGTGGATCGAACGGCAGTGAAAGACGCACTGACAACTCGATCGATCGATCGATCCAGCTGACAGTGGTAAGATCCAGCTGGCAGTAGTAAGAGAAACAATGAGCGCGCGGTGTCGGAAATTGATACCATAACGTACTCTCGGCCATGTGAAATGTATATGACATAATGAACGGTAAACGCTCATGCGAACTCTGGTGTCAAGTGATTGAAACAAAGCACATGGTACATGTTCGAAGTCTTCGTATCAATATTTAAATGGTAAAATGCCTTAATATCAAACATTATAAGTAGTCGGCATTGCCGGTATTATGTTTCTGCACAATGGCTATTCAAATATTAACTCACATAACGGTAATGCAGTCATCAGTATAATATAATCGTTGTAGTTATACGAGAATTGAGCAAGCCTTCATGAACTATTGCTGAATACATTCTCTTTACTCACAAACTCAATTTCACGCAGGAACATTATCGAAACAAGCAAAATATAAATGAATCTTAATTCCGTAATGCAGTATTTTGGAACGTGGAAATAAGTCACCATCTTGTGCACAATATTTGCGTAGTCGAAATGGCCGTGGGGTTAGCGCCTATGACTGTGAATCTCTTGGGCTCGAATCCCGGACTGGGTAGATATTTTCGCTACCAGATTATCATTTTAAACGATATTTATCATATCAATATGACTCATTTTAACAGAATCCATATGAAATTACGTGTTGGTCTGTGAATGAAGAGGACCTGTTTATAAGGAATTTAAGATTATGAGCGGTGTCGCGTCTATTAATCTAGTTGATCCATATCGTATTCTTTATTTAGGCTAGTGCTGGTGGAAGCTACACATAATCTAATAAAATGAGTTCCGTATTATAAACTACAATATCTCTAAAACATTCCCTTTTACAATAGATTAATATTTGTGCCAATAATAGTATACAAAACCGGTGTATCAACAATTTCACGTGAGGTTTCTTCTATGTCAGATGTTACACATTATATGCGACTACTGCAAGGCTCGTAATTTTTTCCCAGATCTTCGGTGACGACTCGGTCGGTCAGAGGTGATTTTTCCCCCTCAGACGTCTGGGTAATAGGCACCTGAGGCTTTTCCCCTTAGCCGAAGATCTATCTGGGAGATTCTCCTTACCAACAGGTTTGGCTTCTGCCGGCTTCGCTTCCTTGGTGTTCGTGAGAGCGGTAGGGCCAGCAGAGACAGGAGCTGCACCGTCAGGAGGAGGGTGAGAGGGCGGATCTCTCTCTCTTCTGTTCTCCACTATTATTATTTCCATCTCAGATGGGCTAGATGATAATGCTCCAGTCTAATCCGTTAAGTCTTCTTTACCCCTTTAGTAGGGGAGGACGTCTTGAGAGACCGTTTCGGAGAAGAAGAGGACTTCTCTGAAGACGCCGGTTTGGAGTGTTTAACCTGCGCCTTTATCTGAGTGGCCGAAGAAGGTTCTTCGGTCTAACAGTATTCACTGATACAGATAGGGGTGATTTTAAAATAGAAATCGAGGGTACTGCACTTTGAACAGAAACGGCAGGGGTTTTAGAGGGCGCCACTGCAGTCGCAAACGATACCCAGAATTCGGAAGCATTCATGTCACGGTAGCTCTTGCGACTGTCGTGATATGAAAGCCTAACCAATGCCCTTATTTCTTGAACCTTTGCTTCCTATGTAAATTCAGGGCACTGTTTTGACCGTGGAGAGAGACTACCTTGGCAGTTGGGACATGTTGGGTGAGGCGTACACCTCTCACCATCATGTGTCCCCTTGCCACACTCTCTACACATGGCTTTCGCAGTGGACCTTGCGGAAACATGCCCGAATTTCTGGCATTGATAGCAGCACATAGTTGGAGGAATGTACGATCTAACGTCGCAATGGTACGACGTGACCTTCACCTGCTTAGGTACCACATCTCCCTAAAATGGAGAATGAAAGCGCCGATATCGACGCTGTCCTCTCAAATTTTGCGGTTTATGCGCCTAATTTTGGTGACTCCTCTCATCCCCAGATCCCGCTAAGTTCTTTATCCGTGTTTAGAATGAGGTCTCGGCGGAAAATAACTCCACGTTCCTTATTGAGCGTTTCGTGCTTGGTGACCTTAACATGAATTTCGCCGAATTGCGTTTATTCCAGCAACACTTCGGTTTGCTGCGGTCTAGCGGTATACAGCAGGAGCTGCTCCTTCCGGAGCTTGGAAATTCCGTTAAGATCTCCAAATTTATCCTCGATTTCCTCACAAAAGATTATTGAATTTACCCACTAAAATCACCCCCGTCTGTCCTGGTAGCTACCAGGTAGCGAGGTGACCTGTTGACAGAAAAAGGCTTATTTAACTGTTCATCCCAAGATGTATAACTTTGAGATTCAGGTGACACTCCAGAGACGGCTTTTTAAGAGGGCCACCATGTGATGATCGTTTGGACTGCCTGTGGGTCATTCCGTAATCATCCTCCCCAAATATTACCTAGTCCGAACGAGGGCCATTACTGAGGGTGCCACCCAGCCAAGGCAATACCTACCTGGCGATAGTAAGTATTATCTAGGGTCATAGTACCTCGAACAAGCACATACCCCTTGGCATACACAGTGATCTATTCGGCACAAGTATTCGACCATGTAGGGACCTCTGTTGTGAGGCGGGTACTACCGCAAGGGTACATGGCACACCCATATGACTGGATGGGGAATACCGTCTAGGCTTTCTGGCCAGATGGCCCTTCCCCAATTGGCATGAATGTTTTTTCACTGGGTCAAACCAAAATTGAGACCGGAAAATTGAAAGAGACCTTTAAAAGTCCCCTCTATTAGTCGCCTTCTACAACAGGCAGGGGATACTGTGGATGAATTCTGCCGTCCCTATCCACAGAGGGTCTTCCAAATCAAAGTCGGTCATGTCCGTCAGTCTTACCAGCCCTATTAGTCACCTCTTACAGCAGGCAGAGCATGCCATGGGTGTATTGTAACCGTACCCACACGGGGCTGTCAGACAACTGGACGCTTATTTTCTCATTTATTTTTACCAAGAATATGTCTCATTAGATCCTGTTTGACTTATGACATGTTTTATGTGTTCGCTGATTCATGAAAAAACCAGTGGAAGGAACAGGTTACACCTGCAAGTGATTAAAATAATGATGATGATGATGATGATAATTGTTGTTTTAAGGGGCCTAACATCTAGGCTATCGGCCCCTACACTGATTAAAATAATAACTAAGGCCCATGCAAGAGTTCATGTAGATAGCTGATGGTAACTCATTACTGGACGTGATTGATAGGGTTGATGTACGAAAGTTGCACGGAGAATGCAGCAAAACAGACAACTAAGTGCAATTAATTACGTAGCTAACCAGAAACCTTCCTTGTCCAACATCTGCAGATATGAGAAATATATGTTACAAGCTGAAGTACCCGTGCTTCGCTACGCGTCATAAATAAATTAAAATGTGAAGGTGACAATTAAAACAGGGGATAGGCGAGGTGCTGCGCAGAGGGAGATTAAGGACGGAACATTTAGTCCAACTACACCGCTCGGCGTTGACCGTGTTTTATAGCACAAATTTAGGTTTTATTCGCTAACCGTTGGAGATACCTTTCGGATAGAAAATGTAATTCTAAACCTCGTACATGCCATCAAAGGTTTGCTATTTCTTAGCGTTATCTCTTTATTTGAAATGGAAATATGAAAGTTTGAAACCAAAGGGTGTAGTGACGTCACTAAAATGGTCGCCATCTTTAAATAGTGCAAAGTATTGAAATCAAAAGTAGCCTATATGTTAACCAGGTAAATCAGCTACTTCCATGTAAAATTCATGTAAATCGGACCAGTGGTACTTGCGTGATTGAGTAATACACCGACACACACCATCTCATATTTAGTCTCGCTTCGCTCGCGTCATAGTAGTGTCATATTGTTATTCAATGAAATGCAGGTTTAACCCCGTTAACACCCCTTTAGAACCTGAATATCCAAAACTCCCTCCTTAGTAGACGCTTTTGGACATACAAGAAACATATCCCCAAAATATAATTCTTCTAACTTTAATAGTTTTGGTTGGTCGATGAGATTGAAAATCTAAAAATCCTTCCTTAGTGGACGTTTTTGTTCCATAATTTCACCCCTCCCCATAGGCCCCTTAAATTGGATTTATGAAAAAACGGTCGAACCCCTATTTTATTTATTTATTTATTTATTTTTAAGCTGATTTATTTCCTCCGAGTTACAAACTCCTCGCCTATGTCGTTTAAGAGATACACGCTCCGTTAGGAATCTTTCAACGCCCACTTTTCACCCCTTTCACCTCATAATATACACCATATCGATAAACCCTTAGACATATGTCTGCTTATTCTTAATGATGAGTTTATATGCCGAGTATCCCATCCCCAAGGAAACCAATCGGGAGATATTGTTATTCAATTAAATGCAAGTCTACCCCCTTAATACCCATTTAGAATCTGAATGCCCAAAAATCCTTCCTTAGTGGACGTTTTCGACATACAACGAACATAGCCCCAAAATGTTATGTTTCTAACTTCAATAATTTTGGCTGGGCGATGATGAGTAAGTCAGGATATTTTCTTTCATTTAGTTTTCAGAATTTCACCCCTCTCATTGACCCCTTAAATTGGATTTATGAAAAAGAAACGGTCGAACACCTATTTACTTATTTTTGAGCTGTTCTTCCCCACTGAGTTTGATGAGTGAGTGAGTTAGGACACTTTCTTTCCTGTTTTTCCCTCATAAGTTCACCCCTCTCCAAGGGCCCCTTAAATTGGATTTATGAAAAAACGGCCGAACACCTATTTACTTATATTTTAAGCTGTTTTTTCCCGGCGAATTTCAAACTTCTCGCCTATGGCCTTTAAGAGATACACGCTCCGTTAAGAATCCCTCAACCCCCAATTTTCACCCCTTTCACCTCATAATATACACCACATCGATAAACCCTTCGACATGTCTGATTATTTTTCATGATTACTTTATATACCGAATATCACATCCTCAAAGAAACAACTCATGTGATATCGTTATTCAATGAAATACACGTTTACCCCCGTAACACCTCTTTAAAACCTGAATAAACAAAAATCATTCCTTAGTTGGCGTTTTCGACATACAGCGAACATATTCCCAAAATTTCATGTTTCCAACTTTAATAGTTTTCACTGGGCGTAATGAGTGAGTAAGACAGGACATTTTCTTTCAATTATTTTTACCAGAATTTCACCCCTCCCCATGGACCCCTTAAATTGGATTGATGAAAAAACGCTTGAACACCTATTAACTTATTTTTTAAGCTGTCTTTTTCCCCTGAGTTTGATGAGTGAGTGAGTTTGTCAGTCAGTTAGGACATTTTCTCTCCTTTTTTCCCCCAGAATTTCACCACACCCCATTGGCCCCTTAAATTAATTTATGAAAAAAAAAAAACGGTTGAACACCGATTTACTAATTTTTTAAGCTTTTTTTTCGCTGAGTTTCAAATTTCTCTCCTATGTCGTTTAAGAGATAGGCCTACACGCTCCGTTTGGAATACTTCAACGCCCCAATTTTCACCCATTTCACCTCATAATAATACACCACATCGAAAAACCCTTAGACACATGTCTGCTTATTTCTGATGATTAGTTTATATGCCGAGTATCACATCCACAAATGAAACCACTCGTGAGATATTGTTATTCAATAAAATGCAGGTTTAACCCCCTTAAGACCCCTTTAGAACCTGAATATCCAAAAATCCTCCCTTAGTGTACGGTTATGACATACAACGAACATATACCCAAAATGTCATGTTTCCAACGTCAATATTTTAGGCTGGGCGATGATGAGTGAGTGAGTCAGGACATATTCTTTCATATTTTTCTCTTCAGGTTTTCACTCCTCCCGGTGAACCCCTTAAAATTGATTTATCAAAAAAAAACTCTCGAACACATATTTACTTATTTTTAAGCAGTTTTTCCCCCTGAGTTTGAAGAGTGAGTGAGTCAATCGGTTAGGACACTTTATTTCCTGTTTTTTTTCCCAGAATTTCACCCCTCTCCATGGGCCCCTTAAACTGGATTTATGAAAAAAAAAACGGTCGAACGCCTATTTATTTATTTTTAAGCTGATTTTTATTCGCTGAGTTGAAACTCCTCGCCTATATCGTTAAAGAGATACACTCTCCGTTAGGAATCCTTAAACCCCCATCTTTCATCCGTTTCACCTCATAATATACACCACATCGAAAAACCCTCAGCCACGTGACTTCTTATTTTTAATGATGAGTTTATATGCCGAGTATCACATCCCCAATGAAACCAATCGGGAGATATTGCTATTCAATGAAATGCAGGTCTACCCCCTTAACACCCATTTAGAACCTGCATATCCAAAAATCCTTTCTTGGTGGGCGTTTGCGGCCCTTGGGGAAGCTGCATACCAAATTTCATTCCAATCCGTTCGGTGGTTTCTGAGATTTCGTGATGAATGAATGAGTGAGTGAGTGAGTGAGTGGTATTTGACGAATATATAGTAGATAGTGTCAAGTCTTTGTTATGCTATACTCGGTTGACAGTGCTGTGTGAGCAGTTTTGTAACTAACGTGATTTCAAGTAAAGATCCTCATTTTCTATACCGGTAGTGCAGAGCGCAACTCGCATCCAGTCGGCCGTGTCTCGACTTGAGCTATTTTGCCATGGAAATGATCTGCCTTGCCATTCCTTCATGAGTATATTTTATGGCTTGATATTAGCCTTTGCTCGAGTACAAAGGGACCGAAATCAGAAGAACGAGAAAGACTATCGAAAATTCATGTAGCCAGCGGTTCCTTCTGGTCCCTAAACTATGTGTATGCAAAATATGGTTGAGATTGGTGGAACGGTGTAGATTTGTATACGGAACCAACCCACATACATACATACATACATACATACATACAGACTTTCACTTTTATATATTAGATGTTTGGATTTCTGCCAACGTAGAAGTAGCCCATATGTGCTTAACTCGGAATGGCTTTCAGATTACTTGGTGTTAATTACACCATGAGTGATGAAAATGACGATAATTTTTGTTTGGGGGGCCTAACAGCTAGGTTATCGGCCCCTAATGAAATGAAATGTTATCAAATGCAATGAAGACAAAGACTGCCCACTGCCAGAGATGAAAACGAAAATGATTTGTGTAAAACAGACATTGTGCCCCAACTATTATGCCTTGTTAGGATAAAAGGAGTTTAAACAGGGACGATAAAACCATAATACAAATAAGGCATATTGTACAATAAACATAGAGATGAACACAATAAAAGACATAAAACAGACTAAAACTATACTAAAAGTCTTATACTGCATTAAAAATTTAACAAGTAGCTCCGTGAAGATGATGAGGTTGATGATGATGATTGTTGTTTTAAGGGGCCTAACATCGAGGTTATCGGCCGCTGGCTCCGTGAAGAACTGTGTAGCCTATTTTCATATTTCCTACTTATGATGATGATGATGATGATGATGATGATAATTGTTGCTTTTAGGGGCCTAACATCTAGGTTAACGGCCCCTGATGGTTTGGGTGATTGTGAAAGATGAGATGAGAATGAAATCTATAACTCATACTAACTACAAACTTACATAATAAAAAAGAAATGGTAAACAAATAAGGGATGAAGCAAATAAAGGACAGGAAGAAAAGATATGGCCTCAACCCTCGAAGAATGAGGATTTAGGGACTTGGAAGGAAGGAGAGCCATGAAAGGCAGATCGGAAAGGGAAAGTGGAAGAGGGCCCGCCCAAAGTCAGGGGGAAAAGGGAAATGAAACGGACCCAGCTCAGGAATCCCCCGGGATCGCCAACTCCCGAACTCACCAGCCGTGAACCCCTGAAGGTGTAGCTATATCCAGGTTGCACCGGAAGTGGTGGGACTACATACACCCGGGCTCCTTGAGGGCCTCCTACTTATGTTAATTTCCTGTAACAACGTACACATTTGGTAGCATGCTGAGCTTCTATGCCCATGAACCCGGCCGAAGTCGTTGAATTTTTTAAGAGTGTTAAAATTCCCTCAGTATTGAACCCTTCAGTATCGCAGTGTTTATATGCAAGAATCTTGATCAAGGGGTCGCGCTCAGTTCATAGTGTGATGTTTACGTTCGCCAAACAACATGCTCTACTGAGGGAAGGGTCATAGGATTAAAACTATAATTAAGAAAGGAAGTGACAAGACGTAAAATAATAACACAATTTAATGACTATTTGTGCAAAAAAATGAATATAAACAACAAAAATAATATTCCTCCCTGAATCTTCCCATGCAGAAATATCTATCAACGTTGAGGAGTCAGACGGATCTCCCCCTCATAAAAATGTGGATCCAAGTTCCACTAACTTGCATTGGGATTTTATGTACGCCTAATGATTAACTACGAGGAATGAGTACTTGGATGACTGTTCGTTTACAGCGGGTAACAGCCACGATGCTTACGAAAAATCATCTCGTAAATCAACGTTTACGGATATAGGACACAACACTAATAAAAACCCTTAAAAATTTATGCTGACATACAGTCTAAAATCTAATATTTACAGGAATCTCCGTCGAGACCCTCCTTCAGTGCGATGACGCATCTGACAAATGAGCTGCCAACACGGCCAATTGCTCAATACACAAACAAGGAAAAGACAGCATCGCACGTGACTGCCCGGGTCACTAATACGGAACATAAACATGGAATGGACCCAACAACAACAAAAGCCTCACCGGCTGAGATTACCTTATATGAACAAAAACAAGATGTTCAGTAAAGAACATATAGCCTACTTTCTCCTAAATGTACGAGTATAGTTATAACTCGTTGTTATTATCAAAGAGTATAATAGAACGATTCTTTGTTAAGACCTTAGAAACGATTTACCTCTACCAAACGCCACAACCTAAATAAAAACTGCTACCATCATTGAAGAAAGAAAGAAAGATAAGAAGTATATCAAGAATGTTATGGATTTGGAGACATAATCGACCGGACTGGCTGCGTGGCTCAGCGGTAACGTTCTCGCTTGCTGGGCCCTAGGTTGCAGGTTCGTATCCTGGCGCAGTCAGCTGGCATTTGAGGGTGCACAAATGCGAGGGAGCCGTGTCAGTACATTTACTGGCACGTTAAAGATCCCCTTCGGGCCAAAATTCCGGCACCCCGGTGTCTCTAAAAGCAGCAGTAGTTAAAAGGGATGTAAAACCAATAACATTATTATTATTATTATTATTATTATTATTATTATTATTATTATTACATATACGACCTGCCGTGGGCAACATCCAACTTTGAGTTGAGGCACGTCTTTACACGTCCGGTTGTGCATGGCTTTCACAACCCTAATTGAAAAAAAGGAAGGAAGATTGTAGTTTTACGTGACCGTGAATCTTGTGATTATGAGCCACGGGACCTCCTTTTTACGTGGAATCCGAACCACAGGACATGGCATTTCACATCGAAAATCTCACATGCATTGACCGGGAATCGAAAACCCTAATTGAATTAACAAATCTTTCCATGACCCTACAGAGACGTGTGAATACAAACTATGTGGATATTTTCGATTGCTATTTGCCTGAAATAAAAGTAGTAATTAATAACCTGAACCAACACCAACGGCTTGAATTCAGTTACTATGAGAAATCGTTTTGTTCTTTACTTCAAATAACATTTTCAAGTAACGCAAAATAGGCTGTTACAAACGCTTTAAATAAAAAGTAAAAATGTATCGTAATATCATCTTGTCATTCTTCAAATTCGATGCGCATAGAATGCCAATGGTATAGTAATCAATGGAGCCCCACGTAGACTAGTCGTGACATCTAGTGGTGAAATATTGAACAATATAATCCTAACAGAGCGAGTGCATTCTAGCGGCCAGAAGAAGAAACTTTTCAATAAAATCTGGAAGTTAATAAGTAGGTCGGCGTGCAGTTACCTTTTTGGCAGCTAGATGTCTCGAGTAAATCTGCTGGCGAATTATGTTTTAATTAAATATATATTTTACACCATAATATGCACAATATAACACTTAATTTTAAAACATCTGAGTCATTACAAAACAATAAACATATAACATTTCAAGCAAAAAACCTAGCTCTGATCGGGTTTGAACCATAGGCATTTGAGGGATAGGCTAACGCTCTATCACTGAGCTAATTGTGTCAGCGAATATCGTTCTATATAAAATGACTTACATAGAACTTGTTAGCAAATAATGATTTATACTAAACGATTTCATCACTGGAGTATATTATTTATATATAAAGCATTTCATACAAAGTTTATTTATTTTGTATCAGTACGCTATATTGCATGCAATACTCAAATTAGTGAAATATAAGTCAGGCACAAGATATCCGCTGCCATCTTGTCTTATTACTGAATCAGCTCAGCTTTTTAAAATCACGTCTGCACTATAGTATTACAAAATAAACTTTTAATTTCGAACGTGCCTCTTCCTTTAGAACAGTTAAAACGATTCTCGGCTCGATAATCGGAACTGGTGGGTCCCATGATATGGATTATAAAGTTTGCATAATTCACACGGCCGCCATCCTGACATGGTAAGGCGGACGACCTTGTAGTTTGGTCTCAAGACGCATCCTATACGAAGGTATGCTGTTACCAAATTTGGTAGAGATCGGATGATTTGGTTAGTCGTTATTTGATTTTACGTTTTGAACGTTTGAGTGGCCGCCATTTAGTTTTAGTAAAGATAGCGGCGATATAAAACATGACACTGAGGTGTCCTTTGCTAGTGCTACCTTTGTACCAAATTTCGTTCAATTCGCATTCACCGTGTTCGAATTGATAGGGGGGACAGACATTCAGAGTACACACACTCACACACACAGACACACACACACTCACACACACACACACATACTCACACACACACATACACACACAGACAGACACACTTTTTTCGCCCTGTGTAGATCTCATAGGTCTACTATCATATTTTGCAAAAATCGAAAGTAGGCTAATACACGTTAAGCTAACGCTTCGGAGATTATAGTGATTCGTAGGCAGCTCCCATTTATTTAAACAATTGTTATCATTGATCAGTTCTTATTCTGTATTTCAAGTATTATTACGGAGCCAAACGCTCCACTAATGACCTCGATGCATTCTTTTCAGCCCGCCTTGTGAAAACAGCTTCCCCCCTTCCTCAACTCTTGTCATCGTCCAGCTCCAGTGTGTAAAAAATAACTTGACCAACTGTTCCATTATCTCGTAGACTCAACAGCAACAAATCTCAACCACATAAACATATGGTAAGACATTAATCGATATAGCCACATATGTCCTCGCAAGGTAACGATATGGACTTGGCACCAAGCTGACAGAGATCAGTCTACGCTGAAATTCCCGCTTGTTATGACCAATAAAATACACACACACACACGCTGCTGGGAATGACATAACACTTTTCACACAAGTCGGTTGAATCAGATGCTCACAATCTATTTAAGAATATTAAAACCTACGAGAGAGCTGACTGCTCTTCGCCACAACTCACATTGCTCCAAAGGCAATAAACTCACTGAATCTGATCAATAATAAACATTACAAAGATTAATTTACCCCCCAATCTACTCTATGATTATTTTAATTCAGTCCTACTTCTGAAACACAACAAATCTCCGAGAGAAGTTTCTGAAATACTTTGCGTAAACATATGCAAACACGGTTGTCCACATAGCCACGTTAGTTAAAACAAACAAGAACTTACGACTATGAAAAATTTTGCGAGCTGTTTCCATGCAAAAGGTGTGTCAGACCAAAACTAAATACACTACGTTAATCAACACAAGCAAGATATTTACAAACAAAATATGTCCCATATACCATAAGTTAACTTGTCAGATAATAAGAATATTATTCAGTACTCATCCTCGGCCAGTCACCCGTCAGAGAACATCTGCAGCCATCTCCCTACTTAATGCTGCTTAGCTCATCTCAAACATCTCGACGGAGTGTTGACAGTTCCAAACTTCTTCCAGGATAAGCGATGTCATCTCTCGTGCTGATGCAAAAAGTTATAGATTATTACACACTCGATATCTGACTACTAAATTCACCGTTTTAGGTACTTATTTCCCCAGAACAGTCTGTTGGCGAATTGTCGATGATACTGTCCCTACAAAATAGTACTGTGACTATCTATCACACTGAATTTACAACACATTAATATTAATAAAAATCTGTGTCCTCATGACACGCAAAGTACAAGTGCCTACGTCCTCAGACGCGCAAAATGTAGTAATAACCTGTGTCTTCCGACACACAAATGTAGTAATAACCCGTGTCTCCCGACATACACAATGTAATAGTAACCTGTGTCTCCCGACACACACAATGTAGTAGTAATGTCTTGGCTCTTCACGCCACTTATAAATGAACTGGCCCTAGGTATCGATAGGGGGGGGGGGGGAAATTATACAAAAATTTCTCAAAATAATGGTGGTACAGGAATGAAACAAATATCACTGAACTCGTAAAATTATGCAGGTCAAGAATATGCCCATTAATTCTAGAATCGATCGTAGAGATGTTGTCTAGCCGATCTCCCGCGTTAATGCTAGCTATCGCGTGCCCAAGCTAGACTTGGCGCGTTCGTAAGCATTCATCTCCCATTGGTTTAACTTTTTCGTTAACATCGCGGATTTTTATCAGACCTCGGCCTCGTAGGAGTGTCCAGTAGTACCATCAGCCACTCACGTTACTGCATTATATTTTTTCTAGGCGCGAATGGTACAATGAACATGCCATAAGCGTGTCTCACCACGCGTCCCTTCTATTTTGAGATAGCCACCACCTGTCCTTCTGAAACAATGCTAGGCTCTTTCTTTTCACAATCCTTAAGTATTCAGCCTTTTGTCAAACTGCTGCAGGTATGTCCCCACCGTCTCCAACAAATGCTTGAAGTTTCCTCATCTTCGTCTGGCTATTTCATGACGCTGGTGGAAATAATAATTAATTGTAGAAATAAAACATCGAATCATTTATCCATCAGAGGATAAAGGGTTCACAACTCCTTCACTCACAAAATTTCGAACTTAGGATAAAGTCGATAATTTTTAAAAGACTTCCGTAGGCCAATTTGTTTTATTTCAGAATCACCCCATTTCTATTACTTGGTCTAGCCGCTCCTGTCTTGAATGGCATTTACTCGTTTTATTTCCTGCTTGGACCTCACCCTTTCAGCTGCTTGCGTGACGCGCTGATGCCTTAGGCAACACTCTGCCCGTCTCGTTAATGTTTGTCAACACTATCTCCACTTCCTCCTTCACGTGCCGTACTCAACTGCCCCCCGTCCACTTGGTTGATATAGGACGTCCATATATTTAAACTGCATCATTATTTCGGCGCTCCCATGGTTCACTTCTTCGATACATTTTTAAATTGGCTGCATTGTAGACCGACATTGTTCCTGTGCTTAACTCTTTCACTCTTTATGCATTATTTCCTAGGTTTCTTACAATAGAATAGGGTCCTATGAACTTTTCACAGAATTTGCTGAAGATCTTCTTCTCTGGATCCGATGTAGCGGGTCGTTTCACCAAAACGAGCTGGTTGATTTCTAGATCACGGTGAAATCTCTTATTTCTCACTCGCCGTAATCTGCGATCTGCTTGTTTTCTTATGTAGGCTCTCGTTCTTTCTATTCGCAGGTCAGGTGATATCATGGGATCTTGTGGGCAGTTAATGATGATTTTCCACGTTCTCACTGGATACTCGTTTTTGTGTAAGACCATAGGGATCTGTGCTGTTGACTCGTGCCTGGTAGAATTCATACATGTCTCTACATCCTTAATTTTATCCACCCACTTATGATGTTCTTTGGGAATGAAGATTCTCAAGTATGATGTCACACATTTTATTGCTCGCTCACTTGGATTAGCTTGGGCATGTCGGATACTGCTTAAAACGTGTTTTATACCCATGTCCTCCAAACTTTTCTTGAGTTCGGCGCTTGTAAAATAGCAGCCATGGTCTGACAATATAAATTCTGGTTTTCCAAGGATTGGAATAACTCTATTTCGTATACGACTGAGTACTTGTTTCGATGTAGTTTTCTGAATGGGGCATAATACGACAAACTTAGAAAACACATCAATGCACACTAGCAAGTGACGGCAACCTCGCCTACCTTTCGGGATTGGACCGAAACAGTTCAGGGCCACTAGCTCGCAGGGTTTCTGAGGTAGCAATGGTCCAGGGTATTGCCTCATTAAATAGTTATTGGGCTTTGCCCTCTGACAAGGATCACAAGTCGTAATAACGTCACATATAGTTGTTCTCATACGTGGCCATGTAAATGTCTCTCATATTGTCGCTTCGCATTTGTCTACTCCGACGTGTCCGTAACTTTCGTGAGTATGCCATGTCAATCCTCGCTGTAAAGATGCAGGTACTGTGCCCAACTCTAGGAATGGGTATTCCAAGATTCAGACACCTAGATATCAAGGGAAAAGCTACAGCCACTTTTGAAAGTTGAGATATTTGAATATCGCGCTACATTGCTTCCAGAAGGAATTGGAAAGAATATACCGCTAAGAGCATGTCAAGTGACGTAGCGAGTAATAGCAGAGGTCGAGGCTATTTATTGATTAAATAGTTAGCCATGGAGTAGAGACTTGAGACTGGGATCATATTACTGGCACGGCCAAATGAAAGAGAATGCAATTAGTATCAAGTAAATCGGACCAGGGATAACAGAGATATGAGGATTTCCAGATATCAGCTGATGCAGCGTGACCCTGACCGTTTTGAATAAAACCGGCTGGCTCAGGCATCATTAGCTCACTTCGAAACAAGCACTTGCCTAGCAAGGTGCCGCTACGCTGAGCCAAGGCACATGGTTGCCGGATCTACGCAGAAGTTATTTTCAAAGTTGTGATAGTCACAAAAGTGCTGCGCTACGAGTGGAACTTAGTAAGTTTCCGGCAAGGAGAATCACTAAGGTGATTGATATTTTTCTACAGACACTGGTGAAATATTTTTATTTCTACATGGACATATGCTAGACTTTGTCTAGAATTAGTACTTTGTCACAGTCCAGTAATAACCTAATATTTGGATATTTAAGTCCATTTCAGTCAGTTTTCATATTTGTAACTTAATAACCACTTCGATCTACCAGTACACTGAAGACCAGTCTATCACGGTGGTGTTCATTAGCCAACGCAGGGAAACTACATGTTGCTTCGCGCATGGTAGATAGTGTGAAGCCATGCCCAGGGAACGATCTTCAGAACAGCCATTGATTGGTTAGATTGTCAGTGTTTTCTTGTACTGAAAAGATTACCGTGAGTTATGTTACAACTGACATATTTAAGAAAAGATCACTTAGATCTGACCCCATTTAAGCAAACTGTTATGGCTTTAACAGAAGCCAATATTAAAATGAATCAACAGTTACTTCAAACGTCAAGAGATACTACCACTATGTCTTGTTAGACGGATTGTGGGTATATAATGGCGGCCGATACAAGGATTATACATGCTTGTCCGATAGGGCATGTCTATGGATAAATCTGGTACAGACCAGGTTCACTACGCTTCAAGACCATCAAGAAATGTAAGCCACATTTGAATTATATTATGCCTAGCTAATTGGAACAAACTATTTTTCTGCAGATGACCAACACATTTATTTTTCTTCGTATTTAAATCTTGCAATGATTTACGCAAGACTTGTTAGAGTTATTCTGAGTATTTTCAGCTCTCAGAACAGTTTAGGATCGATGACCGAGCATATCGAGCATTTATTTGAATATTTCATATTTTTGGGAAGACACGGAAAACCGTCGATGTAACTGTAAAAGTAATTATTTTTGTTGAGGAATGGATATTTTATCCATATTCGAAGATTCGAACATGTGGATTCTCACATAATGAGATGATAATTAAATATATTTAAAATAATATGATTAATAATAATAATAATAATCCACCAATAATAATAAAAATGATTTTTATAACTTTTCTAAATAATTCTTGGATATTATATTTTCTAATAATCATCTGTATTGAGAGAGAGCCTATGAAGTAGTTTAATCACTTCTAGTTTGGAACAGGAGATTTTCCGAAGGAGAGTGGTTATCGCAAGCCCGCATTCAACCAACATTTCAGTTATGGTTGAACAGTTAATATTTGCAATGAGCAAAGTATATTTTTCAGATAACACGGAGAGGCATGAAACGGGAAGCAAATGATATTTGTATCAAATAGGATATTTTTGTATTTATATAAAATCATGACGTAAATACACTCGAAAGTGAAATAAAGATTTTCGTAAGTATGGTAAATTCACGGGTTGAACTGAATGGTAAAATAAAATAAACTTGTAAGTTTATTAATCTTCCAGTGTTGATAACAAGCAGAGGCTTAATTTATTGTATACATTTTGGGAAGAAAATTTATATATGTGTGGAGTACTGTAGTTGAAATGCCATTCCCAGGTGCGCATGTTTAAGTCGCAGGAATGAAGGGGTTTTTTCGAGCATCAATCAAATAGCAGGTTCGATGGCTCAGGTTTATAGTAATATTTGAACTACACATTTCGTCGGATGAATGACCCGAAGGTTATTTCTTGAAACCATCAGTTCTTATTTCAACCTTGTTTACGAATTCCATTTAGACTTTGATTTTGCTAGAACCCGGATTTGTCATGATAGTAGTTTATTCTTCTTCTGAGGAAGACCTTTGCCGTTGTTGTTGTAATATTGTGTTCTTACACAAATAATAGAATGGGCCACTGCCAATTAAAAATAATTCTTTAACCACGAATAATTTGAAGGATATTTTCAATCCTAGTGCCATGAACTAAATGAATTTATTATGAAGCTACAATTCTTATTTCCGCATTCTGTCGAAGAATTGCAAATTGTGAAAATTACTAAAAATGGCCATGAATATAAATATTTTTTCATAATAATGATTCCAAGTGGAAAATCAAATAGTTGAATGGTTCAACAATTTATTGATCAAGTTGATGATTCAGAAATCATATATTTTGTTAGGAACTAGAAGTTCATAATCGAGTCACTTGTCGAAACGTTTAATGTCAGAAGAACAATTAATTTTTGTTGTGCTTCGCACAGTTCTTCGATGCTATGCTCAAGGTCAAATACTTTTCAGATGATGTTATTAATATGTGTAAATAATTTGTGTTGATTCAGAAATAATAATATTTTTCGACAATATATTTTTGAAACTGGAAAAATAAGTGAAAGTTAAAAATTCTATGAACATTTATTCTACGAGTGTTAATATTATGTAAAAATTCAAACAGTGAACTGCGATATTTCCAGTAGAGACAATTAAATTTGAACTGGATTTAATCATAAATAATTTTGGAACACAGTCTACAGGACTAATAATCAGACTTGTGTTTCCAAAAAATAATTGTCAAATGTGTTCGGAAAATATCTGTATATTGTGTAAATAGGAGTGTGGGTCGCCACACGTGAATGATGCTGCTTTGAGCATTTTTGCAGTCAATTTTAAATTCAAAATAAAATGAGATAATTTTACATGATGTGTTATGCCCAGTTGAATCTCCTTCTATCCTTATTGTTGCATTGAGCCAATAATCAGTAAAGCATTTTTTTTATTTGATGTCGATTTTGCGATTAGCTTTAACCCATCTGGCGCTCCGGGATATTTTGACTCTCGTGCTGACTGATTATTGGTAAAATGCATATGTGGTCGTGCGGACTCCGGTCTAAACGGGCACATAAATTAAGATAGAGAGAGAAATGGCTTCGAACGTGGTTCTCGAGTTAGACAAGGTCAATTGCATGCCGATTTAAATTGTGATATTTTTTATAGAAATATTTTGTGAGTTGAGAGATGTCTGGTTTGGATGAATAAATTAGTAGGAAACCCAATTAGTGGGGAAAATTAAAAATTTAACTGGATTAATAATTAGAATGGGTTTGATTATTTTTGATAATGGCTTAACCATTAGGGCGTCAAGTAAATTCAGTAGTAAACGTTCGATGACTGGACATACGCATTATTAGAATCCAGGTGGAGGATATTTGAGAACTTGCATATTTTTCTTGTGATACTGTGGTAAATGTAATTCGTAAAAGTAGAGAATTTTGTTTTTCCATCACGTCGACATTAGGACAAATCTCATTTTATTAGTGTGTTCCAATTAGCTATTCATATTTCTTGTTCTAGTTATAAGCTTGTGTTTGCCAATATTGTATACCCCTAAGTTTTGAATAATAATTGAAAATTATGGAAGAAATGATGAGGATGATGAGGAGTTTGGAGGAGAGTTCAAAAGAAGCTGGACTGCGTGTAGCAGCCATTATGAAAGAAAATACAGAGGCTTTGGAAAGGAAACTTAAAGAAAATTCTGATAAACTTAAAGAAAGTTTAAACGATAAACTTAAAGAAAATTCTGATTCTTTAGAAAATAAACTTAAAGAAAATTCTGATTCTTTAGAAAATAAACTTAAAGAAAATTCTGATTTTTTAGAAAATAAACTTAAAGAAAATTCTGATTCTTTAAAAGGTAACTTGAAAGAAAGTTTAGATGATAAACTTAAGGAAAATTCCGATTTGTTAGAAAGCAGGTTAAAAGATAACTTGAAAGAAAATTTAAATAGTAAATTTAATTCTATGGAAAGTAAATTTAAAGAGAATTCCGAAATTTTGAAAATGTCACTTGAGAGTAAAATGTCTAAATTATGCGAAAAAACACATGAGCTCGAAACTTCATTAGCTACTAAAGCAGGTTTAATGGACGATAAATTTCGCGATGCCGATCTTAGATCTCAAACCTTAGCTGGTAGGATAGAACATGGTCTTAGGAAAGTTGGTGAAGACATGATCAACCTAGAAGTCAGAGTGAAGAAGGAGAGTAATGAGATGGGAATTCTAGTTGTTCAACGGTTGACAGAACAATTCAAAGAACTTGTAATGGGAGAAATAAGAGAAGGTGTGATTAATGAGTTACAAACTGAAATTAAAACCACAGTTGTCAATGAAATTAAAGACACACTCAAGCTGGAGAATCAAGAGGGAATCAAGGAGATTAGGGAATCTTTGTCATCCCATATTCAAGTAATTTCCAAAGATATCCAAGCAACTCAGAAGGACATATCAGATATGACAGGGTCATTGAAAAGTCACGAGGCTGTTATGAACCAGATATCCACTGATGTCAAGGAGAATTGTAAAGAAACTAAAGCAATTAAGAAAATGGCAGAAGAGAACCATAAGGAACTTGAGGCTATGAAAACCCAAATCAAGGACGAGAAACAGTCTGACCATCTGTTGAAAATGCCAAGTGTAAGGGGAAAGGAACAGATACGGATAAATCTAGGAGTAGCTAGAGAAACTGACAGTCAAAGACAGGATGAGGTCAGGACAGTATTTCAATCCAACCCCATAACTGTATTCAAGAATGTAGAGGATAAGCCTTCTAAATTTTCAGGGCGAGATTCTGTGACACCCGTGGAATTTTTGAGAGAAGCAGGGGATTACCTGAAAGATTCCAAGATCCCTAAAGAAAGACAGATCCGAGTGATAGGGAAATTTTTGGATGGTCCTGCACTTCTTTGGTTTAGAGCTTTTAGATCCACTCTAACCACTTTTGAGGAGTTTTCTCGTGGGTTATTGAAAAAGTTTTGGTCCCCGGAAACCCAACAGCAAGTCAGAGCAGAATTATATTCGAAGAGATTCTCGACGTCACAACCTACTCGATACTCTACGTACTTTTCTGGACAGCTTTCTAAACTGCAACATTTAGATCCGCCGATGCCAGATAACGAATTAATTACTGCATTGATACGTCAGTTTCCAGCAGACGTCCAAAGTACTTTGATCGCTGCCGACATCTATAATATGGAGCAATTTGACGAGATATTACAGAAGCTGGATCATACGAACGCTCAATTCTTCCATCAGAAGGGAGGAATGAATAACAACGCTGTGTATGCTGTTATGGCCGACAGTTATTCTCAAATACCTCGAGAGATTCGAGAGGGGCGAGAAGAGAAAACGCCGAGGGAAGATCCCAATAAAGGAGGATGGAATCAGTACAGTAACAGATAGAGTTACAAGCCTTATGCGAGACCGGATGGTGGTAATCGATGTAATACTCGATGGAGAAGGCCCAGGGATAATCAAGGAAGGTACCAGGAAAGAAGATACTATGGTAGAAACAACTACAATAACAGAGGGAATATGGATACTCGTCAGTCCAATGAAGAGTTCAACAAGGAGACGAGGAAGAACTTGGAAGCAAGACACCAAGATAACTTGCAGTTTTTGGAGCAGAGGCCCAATGAACCAGGTCCATCGGGAACACAACAATTCCGGGGGAATGGAAACGAAAAAAAAACTTCGAATTCACAGTAGAAGATAGAATTTTGATCAATTTCACTTCCAGAATTATTAAATGGCAAGCAGAGGATGATGACTTAATTCAACAGAATGACGAACGGAAAGAAATGGGTACAAGAATTAGAATGCCAATCATATCATGCGAAGTATTCGGTATGCCTGTCGATACTTTGATTGATACTGGGGCTATGCTTTGTCTTGTGAGTGAGAAGCTTTATATTCTGTGGAAGCTCAAAGAGAATTTAGAGGAGATTCCAGTATCAGGAATTAAGATCCAAGGAATAATACCCAACAAAATATCTATGTGTAAAACACAATTATACTTATGTATTACGATTGGAGGACATGATTTCCGACATGTGTTTGTAGTAATGAAGGACATGGCTTTTGACATGATATTGGGAGCGGATTTCATTCAGAAATATCAAGCAGTGATAGACATGAAGACAGAGACGATCAGATTCAAGAATACCGAAGAGATTAACTTCGAGGGAAAAGAAGAGGAAGACATCGAGGGAGATGCTCAATGGTCTCTGATTTTTCATGAAGCTGAAGGAAGAGAAGTCTACACTGAGAAGGAGTCCCCAGAGCTAGTGAAAATTTTGGAAGAGTATCACGATATTTTTGATATTAAACCTGGTGAAATTAATGATTTTGAATATCGTATTCGTGTAAATGATGATGCACCTTTTCATGCTAAATTGTATCGGGTTGCGGAAAAGCATCGAGAAAGGGTAAAAGTGCTTATCAAGGAGATGGAAAGCAACAATGTGATTGAAAAGTACACTACATCTTATGTCAATCCATTAGCAGTAGTGTCTAAGCAAGATGGAAGCCTGAGACTATGTTTAGACGCGCGAAATTCGAATTCAAGATTACTGCCAGAGTACGACAGACCACCAAACATTAGGGAACTGTTAAGGAAATTCCAAGGCAAGGTCTGGTTCTCTAATATTGATCTCACTTCGTCCTACCATCACAATAGGCTTAGTGAAGATTCCAAGAAGTTTACAGGATTTATGTTTGACCAGCAGACATAGGTATTCCGCCGTCTACCATTTGGAGTCAAAACATCTGGATCTGTTTTGATCACAGCACTGGAACAAAACTTGAGTCCTGAAGTAAAAGAGATAGCAATTCGTTACATAGATGATATCTTAATTGCATCTGAGACTAAGGAGGAACATTTGTTACATCTTCAGATGTTATTTGCAGATTTGAGAAAAGCGAACTTTAAAGTAAACCTTCGAAAATGTCAGTTCTTTCGAAAGGAAATAAAATTTTTGGGTCACATTTTGGATGGAGTAGGATACCGTCCCAATGAGACGAATATACAGGCAATTGCAAATTTCCCTAGACCTACTAGAGTGAAGAATGTCCGCAGTTTTCTCGGGACATGCCAATTCTTTGCAGGGCATTGTCCAAACTTCACCAAGACGGTAGCTCCATTGCAGGAATTATTAAAGAAAGGAAACAAATGGAAATGGGATGAAGATTGTGAACAATCATTTCAAGATGCCAAGAGGTTATTGGTAAACAGCGTGAAATTGGAGTATCCTGACTTTACCAAGAATTTCATCATAGAATCTGATGCATCCACCGTAGGGATTGGAGCTATTCTTCTCAAGAAGATGACGACCACAAGAGACGTTACCTGGCGTTCATTAGCAGGAAACTTCGTCCATCAGAAAGGAATTATTACACCACAGAGTTAGAAGCACTTGCTGTAATATTCGCGTTGGAGTCATGGAAGAAAATGTTAATTGGACATTCAGTAATTGTGAGGACTGATCACCACGCATTGGAGTTTATCTTGAGAACAAACTTTGCCAGTGATAGGATAACTAGATGGTCACTTTTTATTCAACAATTCAACCTAGTTATTGAACACACTCCTGGAAAGTTGAACGTTGGAGCTGATTTATTGAGTAGAGCAGTGGAGTCTACATCTAAGGTTTTTCAAGTTAACCTGACGCAGGAGGATGAAGATACCTTGAGAAGGTTAAGGTTGTTGCATTTATCCCAGAGGAGAGACCGACGTTTCAGAAACATTTTTCGTTTTCTACAGGGAGACATGGATCCAAATGATGATGATTTTGTGGAAACTGAAAGAATTTCAAGAGATTTTATGATGTTAGATGGTTTAATCTACAAGTTTGCAGATCCCGACCATACGAAGTTGAGAGTAGTGATACCTCCACGAATGCAAAAACCCATTATCTGGATGGCACATCGAATCGCAGGTCATGCTGGAGTAGATAAGACGGTCAACATGATTCAAGAGAAATTTTCGTGGGAGCGAATGCGACAAACTGTCAGAAACACTATTCGAGAATGCGATTTATGCCAAAGGAGTAAACATAATTCTAGATTACTGAGAGAATTTCCAAGGCCTATTATTCCTTCTAAGCCTTGTGAAATCTTCGCGACTGATTTATATGGTCCTCTCCCAAAGTCTAAAAGAGGTAACCGATATATTCTGGTGACCATGGATGTTTTCAGCAAATACACTATGTTACATCCAATTCAGAAGGCAAACGCAAAATATTGTGCGAAGAGAATTAGAGACAACGTAATTCCGGAAGCAGGCAAACCGGAATTCCTTTTATGAGATCGTGGACCTCAATTTACATATTTAGAATTTCGAACCGTCATGAATAATCTTGGGATTAGACAATTGTTTTGTTCTATCAGACATCCAGAGAGCAATCCAGCAGAACGCGTGATGGCTGAAATAGCAAAATTTTGCCGCCTCTATTGTCCAAATGAGCATTGGAAATGGATGGATGTTCTCTCTTTAGCATCCGAATCCATCAACTCTACGATTCATGAGAGTACTGGACAGATTCCCATGTTGCTTCATCATGGAATTAAACCAACAAGATTATGGGATCGAATCATCTCTATTCCACCTGAGATTGAACCAAGTCGTCAGATGAGGGAAACTCTAGCTTTAGACAAGTTTAGGAGCCAAGCTGAGAAAAGAGAGCGCAGAGTGAGAGGAAAGCGTTTTCGCAGACCCTTGCGCGTAGGAACTCTTGTTTTAGTGAAAAGACCTACACCATCTGACGTGCAAAATCGAGTGTACTCGAAGTTTACAAGCCTTTACGCTGGACCCTATCGTATTGTGGAAGTAAACAACAATGGAAGCTATGAAGTCGCCAATACACGAACTGTTAACATCGTGGGAACTTACAATGCATCGAATTTGAAGATTTATTATTCAAGAACCAGATGATTTAATGTGTAGATAGGAAAAATAAAAATTTTTCAATTTTTATTTTTTGCTAGGTGTGGGGTGGATGTGCCCAACTCTAGGAATGGGTATTCCAAGATTCAGACACCTAGATATCAAGGGAAAAGCTACAGCCGCTTTTGAAAGTTGAGATATTTGAATATCGCGCTACATTGCTTCCAGAAGGAATTGGAAAGAATATACCGCTAAGAGCATGTCAAGTGACGTAGCGAGTAATAGCAGAGGTCAAGGCTATTTATTGATTAAATAGTTAGCCATGGAGTAGAGACTTGAGACTGGGATCAGATTACTGGCACGGCCAAATGAAAGAGAATGCAATTAGTATCAAGTAAATCGGACCAGGGATAACAGAGATATGAGGATTTCCAGATATCAGCTGATGCAGCGTGACCCTGACCGTTTTGAATAAAAGCCGGCTGGCTCAGGCATCATTAGCTCACTTCGAAACAAGCACTTGCCTAGCAAGGTGCCGCTACGCTGAGCCAAGGCACATGGTTGCCGGATCTACGCAGAAGTTATTTTCAAAGTTGTGATAGTCACAAAAGTGCTGCGCTACGAGTGGAACTTAGTAAGTTTCCGGCAAGGAGAATCACTAAGGTGATTGATATTTTTTCTACAGACACTGGTGAAATATTTTTATTTCTACATGGACATATGCTAGACTTTGTCTAGAATTAGTACTTTGTCACAGTCCAGTAATAACCTAATACTTGGATATTTAAGTCCATTTCAGTCAGTTTTCATATTTGTAACTTAATAACCACTTCGATCTATCAGTACAGTGAAGACCAGTCTATCACGGTGGTGTTCATTAGCCAACGCAGGGAAACTACATGTTGCTTCGCGCATGGTAGATAGTGTGAAGCCATGCCCAGGGAACGATCTTCAGAACAGCCGTTGATTGGTTAGATTGTCAGTGTTTTATTGTACTGAAAAGATTACCGTGAGTTATGTTACAACTGACATATTTAAGAAAAGATCACTTAGATCTGACCCCATTTAAGCAAACTGTTATGGCTTTAACAGAAGCCAATATTAAAATGAATCAACAGTTACTTCAAACGTCAAGAGATACTACCACTATGTCTTGTTAGACGGATTGTGGGTATATAATGGCGGCCGATACAAGGATTATACATGCTTGTCCGATAGGGCATGTCTATGGATAAATCTGGTACAGACCAGGTTCACTACGCTTCAAGACCATCAAGAAATGTAAGCCACATTTGAATTATATTATGCCTAGCTAATTGGAACAAACTATTTTTCTGCAGATGACCAACACATTTATTTTTCTTCGTATTTAAATCTTGAAATGATTTACGCAAGACTTGTTAGAGTTATTCTGAGTATTTTCAACACTCAGAACAGTTTAGGATCGATGACCGAGCATATCGAGCATTTATTTGAATATTTCATATTTTTGGGAAGACACGGAAAACCGTCGATGTAACTGTAAAAGTTAAATTATTTTTGTTGAGGAATGGATATTTTATCCATATTCGAAGATTCGAACATGTGGATTCTCACATAATGAGATGATAATTAAATATATTTAAAATAATATGATTAATAATAATAATAATAATCCACCAATAATAATAAAAATGATTTTTATAACTTTTCTAAATAATTCTTGGATATTATATTTTCTAATAATCATCTGTATTGAGAGAGAGCCTATGAAGTAGTTTAATCATTTCTAGTTTGGAACAGGAGATTTTCCGAAGGAGAGTGGTTAGCGCAAGCCCGCATTCAACCAACATTTCAGTTCTGGTTGAACAGTTAATATTTGCAATGAGCAAAGTATATTTTTCAGATAACACGGAGAGGCATGAAACGGGAAGCAAATGATATTTGTATCAAATAGGATATTTTTGTATTTATATAAAATCATGACGTAAATACACTCGAAAGTGAAATAAAGATTTTCATAAGTATGGTAAATTCACGGGTTGAACTGAATGGTAAAATAAAATAAACTTGTAAGTTTATTAATCTTCCAGTGTTGATAACAAGCAGAGGCTTGATTTATTGTATAAATTTTGGGAAGAAAATTTATTTGTGTGGAGTAGTTGAAATGCCATTCCAAGGTGCGCATGTTTAAGTCGCAGGAATGAAGAGGTATTTTCGAGCATCAATCAAATAGCAGGTTCGATGGCTCAGGTTTATAGGAGTTTTGGAACTACACATTTCGTCGTATGAATGACCCGAAGGTTATTTCTTGAAACCATCAGTTCTTATTTCAACCTTGTTTACGAATTCCATTTAGACTTTGATTTTGCTAGAACCCGGATTTGTCATGATAGTAGTTTATTCTTCTTCAGAGGAAGACCTTTGCCGTTGTTGTTGTAATATTGTGTTCTTACACAAATAATAGAATGGGCCACTGCCAATTAAAAATAATTCTTTAACCACGAATAATTTGAAGGATATTTTTAATCCTAGTGCCATGAACTAAATGAATTTATTATGAAGCTACAATTCTTATTTCCGCATTCTGTCGAAGAATTGCAAATTGTGAATATTCCTAAAAATGGCCATGAATATAAATATTTTTTCATAATAATGATTCCAAGTGGAAAATCAAATAGTTGAATGGTTCAACAATTTATTGATCAAGTTGATGATTCAGAAATCATATATTTTGTTAGGAACTTGAAGTTCATAATCGAGTCACTTGTCGAAACGTTTAATGTCAGAAGAACAATTAATTTTTGATGTGCTTCGCACAGTTCTTCGATGCTATGCTCAAGGTCAAATACTTTTCAGATGATGTTATTAATATGTGTAAATAATTTGTGTTGATTCAGAAATAATAATATTTTTCGTCAATATATTTTTGAAACTGGAAAAATAAGTGAAAGTTAAAAATTCTATGAACATTTATTCTACGAGTGTTAATATTATGTAAAAATTCAAACAGTGAACTACGATATTTCCAGTAGAGACAATTAAATTTGAACTGGATTTAATCATAAATAATTTTGGAACACAGTCTACAGGACTAATAATCAGACTTGTGTTTCCAAAAAATAATTGTCAAATGTGTTTGGAAAATTTCTGCATATTGTGTAAATAGGAGTGTGGGTCGCCACACGTGAATGATGCTGCTTTGAGCATTTTTGCAGTCAATTTTAAATTCAAAATAAAATGAGATAATTTTACATGATGTGTTATGCCCAGTTGAATCTCCTTCTATCCTTATTGTTGCATTGAGCCAAGAATCAGTAAAGCATTTTTTTATTTGATGTCGTTTTTGCGATTAGCTTTAACCCATCTGGCGCTCCGGGATATTTTGACTCTCGTGCTGACTGATTATTGGTAAAATGCATATGTGGTCGTGCGGACTCCGGTCTAAACGGGCACAGTACAAGTATGCGTAACTTGGTGTGGTCATTATCTACCCATTTGTGCAGCAAATTGTTGACATAAACATATCTTCCTTCTTTGGCTTTCGCTTCTCGAAATGCAGGTGTTCCTGTAGGTAGCTGCTTTCTGAAGTATTGAATTAATAGCATCATCCATGGTTCCGCTTCCTGTTCTCGCTGTATCTCACGTAACTCCTCCAAGAATTCCCGGTCCTTCGGTGTTAACTCCAAGTGTTGTACCATCGCTGTTTCTTCTACATCAGGCTCTGGGTTCCTGGTGAGTGCATCCGGAATCACGTTCATCTTCCCTGGACAATGTTCGATCTCAATGCTAAACTGCTGAATATATATAGACCAACGTGTCACACGTTCGCTTGCCATCGACGTCTTAAACAAGAATGTTAGTGCCTTGTGATCGGTCCTGACAACAATGGGGTATCCATAAATTATTCGTTTCCATTGTTGTAGCGCATGAAGGATGGCCAACAGCTCTAGTTCCGTTACAGTATAATTGCGCTCGTGCTTACGCAATTTTCGGCTGACAAATGCCAAATATGTTTTATGTTGCAGGTTAGCTGGATCTTCTTGGTAGAGCATGGCACCTATACCAATTAGTGAAACATCCGCTTGGATTATAAATTTGTGCTTGAAATCTGGATATCCTCACTTAATGCAGTTTTCCAGTAGCTGTTTTGTTGCTTGGAACGCCTTCTCACATTCCGCATTCCACAACCATTTATTATTCTTTTTTAGCATTTCCTGCATTGGAGCTACAGTCTCCGTGTAACCTGGACAGTTCTTTAAAGAATCCCGTTACGCCTAAGAAAGCCTCTCGTTGATGTAAGGAAATACTTTATCGCTTCGATCTTAGCTGGGTTTGGCTTCACTCCCTCCTTGTCAATGACGTGACCCAAATATAAGATCTCGCTCTTGAAGAAATGCGATTTCTTCAGGTTTACTTTGAAATTTGATGCATTAAGGTTGCCTAATACTTTATATAAATTTTCCATGTGAATTTCAATGTTGTCGGATGCCAGCAGAATGTCATCAATGTAGCGCACCGTCATCTCCTTAACTTCCTCGGTTAGATTCCGATCCAGGGCTCGGATTAAAGCACAGCCCGCTGTTTCGACTCCGAAAGGCATTCGGACGAAGCAGAACGTTTGGTTATCGAATAAGAAGCCAGTTAGAAGCTGTGACTTCTCATCCAATTCAAGATGGTGGAAACTGGACGTCAAATCAACTGATGAATAAATGCTCTTGTTCTTAAAGCCTTTTAGTACGTCTCTGATAATTGGCGCTCTGTCATACTCAGGAAAAATGAGTCTCATGTTGAGATTTCTGGCATCTAAACAAAGTCTAATAGATCCATTTGGTTTTGTGACTGCCAAAATCGCACTTAGATAAGGTGTAGGTGTCTTCCTTATCACTCCAGCTTGTAACATCTCATCTATAATGACCTTGACTTGACCACGATATTTTTCCGGAATTGGGTATAATCTACTTTTGAAAGGTGACCAATCCACGACTTGCATTGAATATTTGAAATTTAATATTTTCCCAGGTATTGTATCGAATACTGCTTTGTGCTTCCTTAAAATCTCTTCCAATTGTTTTCTATGTTCACCCCCAAGTTGAATGTCATTGAGCCGCTCCTGTAGTAACTCTTCAAATAGTGCATCACTGTCATCTCCTTCTGTTAATAAAGACCATATCTTCTGGGATTCACTCTCCTCATCTAGTTCCACAACAGCTCCTTCTATGATGTTATCTTCTGCCTTTCGTATCTCCTCTTCCATCTCTTCCGATATTGCTTCCAATGCCCAAGAATTTACATCTCTTCTGGTAGTGATTTCATCCATATGCAATCCCACGTTCTTCAGTTGATCATACTCTCTAAAACTGACTGTGTTCTTGTGCAAATCTATCACTGCTTGATAGTCACAAATGAAATTTGCACCAAGAATTATATTGAAATTCATCTTTGCCATGATAATGAATGTTTGCCCAAAAGTGTGTTCCAATATGTTCAGCTCTAAGTATGCCTGACGTTTACAAGTGACGGTGCGGTCAGGAATAACACCCCTCACTTTGAGTTGTGGTACGGGAATCACAGGAATATTCTGACTCCGCCCCAACTCTCGAACCAAGGCCTCCGATACCAGACTGATCTGCGACCCCGTATCCAATAAACATCTTATATTAATTCCACCAATCCTCGCGTAAATAATGGGTAACTGCCTAATTTCATCGTTCCGTGGTTTCACCGTCTCCTCCAGGCAATCTTCTGGCAAAGCAATCCATTCTTGTATGTTCGCTACTATCCATCCATCTTAAACTTCCGACTGTTGCGTTTGTAGACTGTCTCCTTTATCCAAATTTAGATATTTTTTTTAGCTCCGCTGCGACTCCCATCATCCTTTTGTCGCCCACGCCCCTGACATTCCTCTTGTCTCAGTAGACTTCCAGCTTCCTCAGTATGTGTGTCTGGATTCTTCATGTTCCCAATGGCTTTTTCCCATCGTCCTTGCTCTCCACCTTGACTAGCGTGTAATTCCTCTAGGTAATTTTGTGATTGAGCGTGCCTATCATCCCAGTCATTTCGATAATTACGTGCCTCTCCTTGATTTCAATCTCTCCTTCCTTTCCATCTTTGATTCCCATTGTAATCACCGTATCTTCCATAAGGCCCCTCATTTCTTCGATTTTCACGCCATTGTTGATACCCTCTCTGTTGATATCTATTGTTGCCTTGATATGACCTATTGTTGTAATTATTCTCGTTACGCTGGTACGGTCTGTTTTCTACCTCTTCCTGGTTTCGCCTAGGTGTGGATGTGCTTGTATTTGTACCCTGCGTTTTAGTGTTCGACTGTTTTGGTTTTATGACCTCTGTCGTATTTACTAACTCCAGTTGTCTTCCTCCTCTATAATGATTATGAGATGTAGTCTCATCTATCTGGCGTAATATCTGTTTTGCATGTAAGGCCGTACTAACGTTCGCTGCGACTAGTACTTGTTGCACGTTGACTGGTAATACCGCGCTATAGTCATCACCAGATCCGCTTCATTTAAAGGGTAATCAAGGTCGCGAAATTTTAGCATTTGCATGTTAAAGAAATCTGAGTATTTCGTTTGCTGGGTAGTTTGGTATTTCCTAGAGTAAAGCTCCATTCTTAAACTCTGTTGCAATGCCGGAGACCAGTATTTGCGCAGAAACGCGATTTTAAAATCTGCCATAGTTCCAAATGTATATTGGAAGCTTAAAAACCATGTAAGGACATTTCCTGATAAAAATCTCTCCATCATTCTTAACCTACGTGCTTCAGGTACCCCAGTGTCATTGTAATGATCTTCAATTTCTTTAATAAAGGCTTTAGGTGTCACCCCTGAATTCTCCGTGTACTTCTGCGGTTTATAATCGTTCGAGCGAATTACTTGGATAAGTTGTGTGGGCTGATGACCGTCCTGTGGCGTGGACTCCTTTCAATATTCTTGCGAAACCCCTCCGTGTTTGTCGAGCTCTCTGTCCGAGTTTGACTTACTGCTGTGCTCGTCCCCTCCGGGCTATTTGAGTCATCCTGCTTATCTTTCATTGTTCTCGTTTTAAATATCGAGGATTGTTCTATCGACCTCAGTTCAGCTTTAATGATCCTGTCTGTTTGTTCTTTAAGTTTACTCTTAATTTCTTGTTCTAATGCTTGAATACGAGTATGATTTTCGCCTACTGTCTTAATGATGGTTAATCTTTCCTCTTTAGAATCGATATTCATTTCTTGCCAATCTTTTCTTATTTGCTCCTTAATTGTGCTTACTTTCTCCTCAATCTGGCTTTTAGTGTCATCCTGATTGCTTTCTATCTGGCTTTTCCATTCTTCCAATCTCGCGCTATTTTCGTCGATGGTATTCTTTAATTGATCCTGATCCGCTTCTAGGCTTTTCCATTGCTCCGCTGATTTTATTTCGAGACGGTCCATATCTTTAATTATGCCGGATATATTTTCATCTACCGCTGATAATTGTTGCTGAATGACCTTGCCGTTTTTTTCCATTTCCTTAAATCGTCCTTCCATCTTATCCTGAGCTATCTTGACCTCACTCGTACTCATAGTGCATGCTAGTTCAATTTGCTCTAATTTACCTAACACCGTTTCATCCAGAATGCTAAGTTTTTGATCAAATATAATTTCCATTTTCTTAATCTGATCTAATTGTTTTTCATTGTTTTTACTAACATCTAGGGCCAGCAATACCATCTGTTGATTGGTGTGATCCTTCATCTCTGCGGTTAACGAAGCAATTTGGTTCTTGTTTTTAACATTCTGTGCCTCTAACTGCGAATTTATAGTGTCATTGATTTCACTTTTTAATAATCTAGCTTGTTCCGCCTGATATTCATTTTGTTCAATCCTACTGTTGTTTAATTGTGTCCGCAATGATTCACTTTGCTCAGATAGTTTTGTGTTTAGTGATTCACTTTGTTCGGATAGTTTAGTTTTTAGTGATTCACTCTGCTCAGACAATTTGTTTATAGACTCACTTTGTTCTAACATACTATTGTTTATTTGTTCAGATAATTTCGCGTTTAATGCTTCACTTTGTTCTAACATACTATTGTTTATTTGTTCAGATAATTTCGCGTTTAATGCTTCACTTTGTTCTAACATACTATTGCTTATTTGTTCAGATAATTTAGTGTTTAATGATTCACTCTGTTCCGCCAATTTGATATCCGCAAATTCCTGTGTCCTCCTAGCAGCACTTTCAATGATTTCTTGAATCTGTTCTACTGTTGCCATGTTATATACTTTATATGAGACATTAGGGAAATGGCATAAAGCAATGCACCCTGACACACACATACAATCCCCATGCACATTTAATTTCTTTACCCTACTCAGTTCATTTATATTTTACATTTAATCCCACTAGTCGATTGCATCTCTGAGTGGTTCTAATTTTACTCAATTTAATTTAAACCCAAACACATATTCAGTCATTAAATTGTTGTCCTGATCTGATATTAACACTGACTAATTAACAAAGTATTAATTGTCATTTAAGGCTACCAGCGTCCTAACATTTTCATGAGTTTGACTTTCTAAACAAATCTAGTTTTAACTTTAATCAGTGGGCGCCCGATATCACGTATATTACTTTTACTTTAATTCAATAGACAAAAACGTGAACCGTATTTTACATTGCAAACTCCTGATTTTAATTTATATTTCACACAGTTGGCGGTATCCTCTTCGCCTCAATTACTTTTAATAAAGTATCACTTTCCGGTGATTAAAATACTGTCATATCTGCCTCCACTTGTGGCATGTCAGTTTTATTCAAATACGCCAACTAAATGTGTTCCAGCAGCGAACCAGCAACAAAACTACACCTTAATTGTTGCGTCAGTTTGTAAACCCAACTACGCTTACATTGACATGTGCAATTTCTTTGGCGCTACACCAGAGTGAACCGCCCCACGCTTGGCCGCGCCAGTTTACCTCCTATGAACCCTTCGGTATCGCAGTGTTTATATGCAAGAATCTTGATCAAGGGGTCGCGCTCAGTTCATAGTGTGATGTTTACGTTCGCCAAACAACATGCTCTACTGAGGGAAGGGTCATAGGATTAAAACTAAAATTAAGAAAGGAAGTGACAAGACGTAAAATAATAACACAATTTAATGACTATTTGTGCAAAAAAAAATGAATATAAACAACAAAAATAATATTCCTCCCTGAATCTTCCCATGACAGAAATATCTATCAACGTTGAGGAGTCAGACGGATCTCCCCCTCATAAAAATGTGGATCCAAATTCCACTAATTTGCATTGGGATTTTATGTACGCGTTATGACTAACTACGAGGAATGAGTACTTGGATGACTGTTCGTTTACAGTGGGTAACAGCCACGATGCTTACGAACAATCATCTCGTAAATCAACGTTTACGGATATAGGACACAACACTAATAAAAACCCTTAAAAATTAATGCTGACACACAGTCTAAAATCTGATATTTACAGGAATCTCCCTCGAGACCCTCCTTCAGTGCGATGACGCATCTGACAAATGAGCTGCCAACACGGCCAATTGCTCAATACACAAACAAGGAAAAGACAGCATCGCACGTGACTGCACGGGTCACTAATACGGAACATAAACATGGAATGGAACCAACAAAAGCCTCACCGGCTGAGATTACCTTATATGAACAAAAATACACGTTAAGCTAACGCTTCGGAGATTATAGTGATTCGTAGGCAGCTCCCATTTATTTAAACAATTTTTTTCATTGATCAGTTCTTATTCTGTATTTCAAGTATTATTACGGAGCCAAGCACTCCACTAATGACCTCGATGCAATCTTTTCAGCCCGCCTTGTGAAAACAGCTTCCCCCCTTCCTCAACTCTTGTCATCGTCCAGCTCCAGTGTGTAAAAAATAACTTGACCAACTGTCCCGTTATCTCGTAGAATCAACAGCAACAAATCTCAATCACATAAACATATGGTAAGACATTAATCGATATAGCCACATATGTCCTCGCAAGGTAACGATATGGACTTGGCACCAAGCTGACAGAGATCAGTCTACGCTGAAATTCCCGCTTGTAATGACCAATAAAATACACACACACACACACTGCTGGGAATGACATAACACTTTTCACACGGGTCGGTTGAATCAGATGCTCACAATCTATTTAAGAATATTAAAACCTACGAGAGAGCTGACTGCTCTTCGCCACAACTCACATTGCTCCAAAGGCAATAAACTCACTGAATCTGATCAATAATAAACATTACAAAGATTAATTTACCCCGCAATCTACTGTATGATTATATTAATTCAGTCCTACTTCTGAAACACAACAAATCTCCGAGAGACGATTCTGAAATGCATTGAGTAAACGTATGCAAACACGGTTGTCCACATAGCCACGTTAGTTAAAACAAACAAACAAGAACTTACGACTATGAAAAATTGTGCGAGCTGTTTCCATGCAAAAGGTGTGTCAGACCAAAACTAAATACACTACGTTAATCAACACAAGCAAGATATTTACAAACAAAATATGTCCCATATACCATAAGTTAACTTGTCAGATAATAAGAATATTATTCAGTACTCATCCTCGGCCAGTCACCCGTCAGAGAACATCTGCAGCCATCTCCCTACTTAATGCTGCTTAGCTCATCTCAAACATCTCGACGGAGTGTTGACAGTTCCAAACTTCTTCCAGGATAAGCGATATCATCTCTCGTGCTGATGCAAAAAGTTATAGATTATTACACACTCGATATCTGTCTACTAAATTCACCGTTTTAGGTACTTATTTCCCCAGAACAGTCTGTTGGCGAATTGTCGATGATACTGTCCCTACAAAATAGTACTGTGACTATCTATCACACTGAATTTACAACACATTAGTATTAATAAAAATCTGTGTCCCCATGACACGCAAAGTACAAGTGCCTTCGTCCTCAGACGCGCAAAATGTAGTAATAACCTGTGTCTTCCGACACACAAATGTAGTAATAACCTGTGTCTCCCGACACACACAAAGTAATAGTAACCTGTGCCACCCGACACACACAATGTAGTAGTAATGTCTTGGCTCTTCACGCCACTTATAAATGAACTGGCCCTAGGTATCGATAGGGGGGGGGGGGAATTATATAAACATTTCTCAAAATAATAGTGGTACAGGAATGAAACAAATATCACTGAACTCGTAAAATTGCGCAGGTCAAGAATATGCCCATTAATTCTAGAATCGATCGTAGAGATGTTGTCTAGCCGATCTCCCGCGTTAATGCTAGCTATCGCGTGCCCAATCTAGACTTGGCGCGTTCGTAAGCATTCATCTCCCATTGGTTTAACTTTTTTCGTTAACTTCGCGGTTTTTTATCAGACCTCAGCCTCGTAGGAGTGTCCAGTAGTACCATCAGCCACTCACGTTACTGCATTATATTTTTTCTAGGCGCGAATAGTACAATGAACATGCCATAAGCGTGTCTCACCACGCGTCCCTTCTATTTTGAGGTAGCCACCACCTGTCCTTCTGAAACATTGCTAGGCTCTTTCTTTTCACAATCCTTAAGTATTCAGCCTTTTGTCAAACTGCTGCAGGTATGTCCCCACCGTCTCCAACAAATGCTTGAAGTTTCCTCATCTTCGTCTGGCTATTTCATGACGCTGGTGGAAATATTAATTAATTGTAGAAATAAAACATCGAATCATTTATCCATCAGAGGATAAAGGGTTCAGTATGCCTTCCTTCAGAAGGGAAGTAAAGCTGGCGGGCCTATGTTATAATTTATGGCATGTAAAAGAACCGTCCACTAAGTAAACTTGTGTGAATCAATATTTGCTCTGAAGTTCCAACGTTCGTCACTGGGTTCTGGTTACGATGGCATCCAGTAGTAACCAAGTTCACAGCTAGGTGTCGTGACGGTTGCATTTGGTGGCGAAAGTAGGAAATACTTGAAATTATCGTCTGCAGTCCTTAATTGAATTAAAAACAGTTAACACACACTAATACAGCCATCACAATTACCACCGGTTCTATGTACCCAAAGTACACGGGGTTACATGACCGCATTGTCGCAGCCCTTAAACTAAGGAACCAACCAATATACAAATTTACAATTTGATTGCTGCAATAGATTGGTAGATGTTGAGAACCGTCTAAATATTTCGGATGGTCACCATGTTGGGTTTTTATATATAGGTCGTAAAGTAATGTACTATTACATGAATATTATTGTGTAGGTGTATTATTCAAAATTCAATTGCTTGTTTAGGACACAAGAAATAAAAACTTAAATGCAAAATATCCCACAGCCGCTATTTTGAGGTTATGGAAACAATTGAAGTAGATCAGATGCCAGTGCATTGTTGTGTGTATAAACATTTGCTGTACCAAGTTCCATTGTCTTCGGATGGTTAAATCGCCAGAAGTGGTTTATATAATTGTTTCAAATTCGCCTGGGCACCATATTCGTTTTGTAATTAAAACGATTCTAAAAGTAGCATAGGTGAACTTCTAGTAGTGCCCTTTATCAGCGTACAAAATTTCAGGGTGATATCGGTAAAAGTTTCGGAGATTTATAGAATGCTGGTGAAATACTTCGCACAGCCGCCATCTAGGATTTGTGAGACGTAATATAATTTCAAGGGCACGGCCGGGGTCGGCCAAAATAGTACAGGGCGCCAGGGAATGTTCTCCGCAGTGACTGCGTGCTGCTGCCAGGTGTGACATCAGCAGTTGAGTTGGCAGCACGGTGTCCTTGACAGGACAGCGGTACAGTGAAGGACACACGTGTGAGGATGGGGTGTAAAAATCGTCAGTGTGTATTGCAGTAAGCGAACGTACAGATAGATAATTGGAAGATTGCATCAGAATACAAGCGGTAATGTTTACCACTGAAGAACGAGCTTTTTTGGTGGAATAAGTTTTTCACGAATATGGCAAAGAAACATATGTATTAGCTCTAGGTTCTGTGATATACAATAGGTGGAGATACACTTCAATTATAATGTTGGCCTGCATGCCAACAATATTGAATTTGCACATTTTCAGCACCCGAAAACCAGAAATTCTGCACTAAATACAACAGAACAAATATGAAAGCCACTGCCGCAGCTACAATATTCATGTTTATAAACCACAAACTGCTAGGGAACGCTGTTTTTTTTGTCAATTCACAAGGGTATCAATTCCATAAACCATAATTTCCCCCAAACTGAAAAATGACGTTACTACATCCTCAAAACAGGAGCTAATCGGTCATAGTTATGATTTTTTAATTCAGCAGGTGGAAATACAAACGAATGAGCTATTTTAATTCCGAAATATTTTCATAGTTTGGCAGTATCATAACAAAACCTTGGAAATCATAGAGTACGCAAGAACACCCGATCTGATAACGAGCACCTTTCGACAGAATTATATCATTTAATTGCGTAACAAGGCGTTGTCGTACTGAACGTTGATTGTACCAAAGCTGGTTAAATGGCAATGGCCGTTGATAGGACGACACACACAGACAGAAGGACAGGCACGCACTCAAATCATCCTAGATTGATACCATTGTTATGAAAATCATTCATACTCCCAAAATGTAAATAGTAGGTTATACGAACCTAAAATTACTAAGATGGTTGAAAGATATACCTCCTTTCCTAAGTGTCGTATATGATGATGATGATGATGATGATGATTATAAATAATTGTCCTGTTAAGGGGCCAACATCAAGGTTATCAGCCCTTAAGAGTATGGATGGATGATTATGATGATGAAGATGATTATGATAATAATGATGATTTATGACAGATTGGTTGAAAGGCTTCCGGCCCACTTTTCGTCGTGAGCGTTCGCACTCGTGGCTCTTGCAAGATGGAGACCATGGAATCCCCATCACGTGACCAAGATGGAGACCGGTCATCTGACCATGGTCATGTTGTGACACACAGGGAATTCCCTGCAGGGTTGCCAAACTAGGGGTGCGAAAACACCATAAATCCTCTCGCTTGCCCCTCCAAAATACCTATATCTCCCAAATTTTCCTCCAGATGTCACGAAGGGAATTTCCAACAGGGTTACCAATTTACGAGTGTGGAAAATCCCTATATCCCCTAGAGTTCAAACCTGAAATCTCCAAACTTTCAATTTTGATGCTAGAAGAAAACAAAATGAGTCATCACCTGACTAAGTTTTTGTCTGGCGTAAACCTCAAGGTCATGTAACGTCACAGGGGATTTTTCCCTTAGGTGTCACCAAACTCGAAAGGTAAAAATCCCTAAATCCCCTAGATGTGTGAATTTTGGCGGGAGATCTAAAGGGTTGTCACTTAAAAATCCATGGAATAGAGATAATGAGGGTTGCCGTGGAGTCTCAATGTTCAGAGTACCACTCTGTGGTCATGAATTTCATTGAGATATGAGTTTTGGTCACAGAATAAACACAAATGCATTACAATGGAGACTCTTGTGGCCTTAATTGATTCATGGAATAAATAAAATGTGGTTACCAAGGATATTCAGTGATGGTGGGGGAAATACTCGCGGAGAATCTCGTTTGGAAGGATTGTATGCTGTCACACTATGGCACCTGTCAAGTCAAGAGAGAGACGAGGCCATAAGTTAAAACTTGTCTTAGTCTTTGACGTGTAACATTAACAACAACAAAAAAAACCATGTAACACGATCAATACCAGTTTGAAAATATGTTTTATGCACACCGCTTTTGTATACTCGTTACAATCATGTTTCTGTATCAAAAGAAGGATGTGGAATAAATAATACAAACAAAGATTCACAAGTCATGTTTACAATAAAACAGTTTGTTTAACACCATCTTACAAGGTTTACGTGCTACAAAATTTTCTAACAACCATATACAAAAAGTAGGCGACACTATCTTACGTACAAGACATACTTGATGAATATGGATGATAATTGTTCCTTTAAAGGGCCCAACATCTAGGTTATTGGCACCATTTGAAATTATATATTATTATAAAGGCAGCCCACTGACAAGGATAACAACTAAAATGGTTTGAATAAAACAGACAGTGAGCCTCATCAATTATGCCTTATTTGGACAAAAGAAGATGATGATGATGATAATTGTTGTTTTAAGGGGCCTAACATCTAGGTTATCGGCCCCTGATGGTTTGGGTGATCGTGAATATGAAAATGAAAAGCGAACTTAAAACTGAAACTAACTAATAACCTACATACTAGAAGAAGAAATGCAAAACTAAAGGAAAATAAGGCAAATAAAAGGACAGAAGGAAAAGAAATGCCCTCAACCCTCGGAGAAGGCGGATTGAGGGACTTGGAAGGAAGGAGAGCCATGAAAGGCATATAGGAAAGTGAAAGAGGAGAGGGTCCACCCCAAAGGTAAGGGACAAAAGGGGAAAACGGACCCAGCTCAGGAATCCCTCGGGGTCGCCAACTCCCGAACTCACCAGCCGTGAGCCCCTGAGGGTGTAGCATTATCTAGGGTGCACCAGAAGTGGTGGGGCTACATACTTCCGGCCTCCTTGAGGGCCTTAAGCAGAAGGCAGGAGATAACATGAAAAGAAAAAGAAGGCTGACCCCTCGCAGAAGGAGGGAATCAGAAAAGATGAGACAAGGGCCAATTAAGGCGGGAAAGTGAAAGACTCCCTAGGCCTCGGATACCCTAATACCGTCGGGGTCGGAAGAGAACAAGAGTTGACCAAGTGAGGTCGACAGGAAAGAAGACGGAGAGGAGCCCGGCACAAGTAAGTGGAAGCAATGCCGGACTCAGCTGGGGCCCCGTGGTCGCCAACCCACGCCCACTAGAAGTGAGCCCCTGGGGGAGACAAAAGAAGAAAAAAGGGACGATTTTTCATGTGCAACATCTTTCCGCTCGGTTGCTGGATAGTTTTGTGGGAGTGGTTTTGAAAATTTGGGACGGAAGTGAATCGGACGGAAGTGGATCAGACGGAAGTGAAAACGCACTGCCAGCTGAATGTACAATTGAAAATGTGTGTATTGGAAACAAGGCATAGTGTGCTCTGTAGCGCGAGAATGTTATGGCAATACAGTAGGCAGTGCATTTAGCAGGCAGTGGTTTGACGAGCACAGTGGCAAATGTTTCACCGACTTTCATTTGTCATTGAAGAGTTAATGAAGCTTCACGTTCAAGGTTGAATATCACATGGGGTAGGACAAAGACGACAAATGACATTTAAGTAAGCGGCATTATTGTTAAGCTGTGGGTGAGTAGACAAATATTAAATGCATAACAGAATATTGTTATCTGAGTGGAATAAAAGCTGTATTTTCATCATATGTGAGACTAGGTCATTTGATGATTGTAGGAAGCCATATTTTGATTGTTTACGACGAACTGTAAGAGAGCCGTGAGAATAATGAATGTTATAGTTACTGAGGAATGTGCTCACAGTATTTGAGAGTACTGTCGACGTTGTGTGTCACTTTGTTATTATGAATGATGATGATGATGATAATTGTTGTTTTAAGGGGCCTAACATCTAGGTTATCGGCCCCTGATGGTGTGGGTGATCGTGAAGATGAAAATGAAAAGCGAACTTAAAACTAAAACTAACTACTAACTTACATACTAGAAGAAGAAGTTGAAAACTAAAGGAGAATAAGGCAAATAAAAGGACAGAAGGAAAAGAAATGCCCTCAACCCTCGGAGAAGGCGGATTGAGGGACTTGGAAGGAATGAGAGCCATGAAAGGCATATAGGAAAGTGAAGGAGGAGAGGGTCCGCCCCAAAGGTAAGGGACAAAGGGGAAAACGGACCCAGCTCAGGAATCCCTCGGGGTCGCCAACTCCCGAACTCACCAGCCGTGAGCCCCTGAGGCTGTAGCATTATCTAGGGTGCACCAGAAGTGGTGGGGCTACATACACCCTGCCTCCTTAAGGGCCTAGAGCACAAGGCAGGAGGTAAAAGGAAGAGAAAAAGAAGGCTGACCCCTCGCAGAAGGAGGGTATCAGAAAAGATGAGACAAGGGCCAATTAAGGCGGGAAAGGAAAAGACTCCCTAGGCCTCGGATACCCTAATACCGTCGGGGTCAGAAGAGAACAAGAGTTGACCAAGTGAGGTCGACAGGAAAGAAAACAGAGAGGAGCCCGGCACAAGTAAGTGGAAGCAATGCCGGACTCAGCTGGGGCCCCGTGGTCGCCAACCCACGCCCACAAGTTGTGAGCCCCTGGGGGATGTTATGAATTATTAATGTAAAAGGAAGGAAGGAAACTTGTAGTTTTGCGGGTCCGTTAATCTCACGATCATGATCCACGGTACGTCAGGACATGGCATTTCAATTCGAAAATCTCACAAGTATTGACCGGGAATTAAACCCGGTCTACCTTAGTGAGAGACTAACAGCTTGACCGCTGCGCCACAAATGTGACTGTAGCATATCTCCAATTCAATCTATGCATTCATCATAGTACCAGTATGAAAATGGAGTGTAAATTAACATTTTATGAATGTCCAAGCTGTGTAGTATACGAGTAGGATAACATGTCAGATGTTACACATCATATGCGACTACTGTAAGGCTCGTATCTTTTTTTAAAATTAGGCGTATTGCAGAATAAAAATAGATATGAAAATGGACTAAACCTAAACTAAAAGTCTAAAACTACATTAAAACTTAAAAATGCTGCCACTCTTCTTCATGAAGCAGTTGACGAGGTCTACTGACGGCCCAACATCACTTAGAACAAGGGTGAGGGTGATAGGCAGTTTCAGTGTTCGTGAAAGATAAACCAGATCCACATACTCCAAGAGAATGTGTGTCACTGTAAGGTTGGTGCCGCAATATGAGAGAGAGGTGTCTGGCACAAGTAAGTTGAAAAGTGTCGGATTCAGCTGGGGTCCCGTAGTCGCCAACCTACGTTCCACTTGTCGTGATGATGATGATGATGATTGTTGTTTTAAGGGGCCTAACATCTAGGTTATCGGCCCCTGATAGTGCGGGTGATCGTGAAGATGAAAATGGAATGCAAACTTAAAACTAAAACTAACTACCAACCTACACACTAGAAGAAGAAGTGGGAAACCAAAGGAGAATAAGGCAAACAAAGGACAGGAGGAAACGAAATGCCCTCAACCCTCGAAGAATGCGGATTGAGGGACTTGGAAGGAAGGAGAGCCATGATGATGATGATGATGATGATAATTGTTGTTATAAGGGGCCTAACATCGAGGCTATCGGCCCCTAATGATCTGGGTGATAGCGAAAATGATAATGAAATGGAAACCAGAACAAAATTATCTGAGACGGAAAATACGTACAAAAGGGAACTCAGATGGAAACAACTCACAATATGGTCTTACAAAAGGGAATTTAGAACGAAAAGTTGCACAAAAAATAGACTGAAAAAGACCCACAAAACGTAGGCTAGATTCAAAATACGTACAAAATGCAATGTAGCGTCGAAATACTTACAAAATGCAACTGAAATTCAAAATACTTACAAAATGCAAATGAGATCGAAAATACGTACAAAATACAATTGAGGTTCAAAATACTTACAAAATGCAATTGAAATTGAAAATACACAATGCAATTCAGATTGAAATAGGCCCTATCCCAGTTCCAATCCAAATTCTTCACAAAGTGCAATTGAATTTCAAAATACAAAATGCCATTGAAATTGAAAATGCTTACAAAATGCACGGTAAATTCAAAGGACTCATGTGGATTGACAATACTTACAAAAAGCAATTTAGATTGATGATGATGATGATGATGATAATTGTTGTTTTAAGGGGCCTAACATCTAGGCTATCGGCCCCTGATGGTTTGGGTGATCGTGAAGATGAAAATGAAATGCAAACTTAAAACTAAAACTAAAACTAACTACTATCCTACATACTAGAAGAAGTAAAATAAAAATAAAGGAGAATAAGGCAAATAAAGGACAGGAGGAAAAGAAATGCCCTCAAACCTCGAAGAATGCGGATTGAGGGACTTGGAAGGAAGGAGAGCCATGAAAGGCAGATAGGAAAGTGAAAGAGGAGAGGGTCCGCCCCGAAGGTAAGGGACAAAAGGGGAAAACGGACCCAGCTCAGGAATCCCTCGGGGTCGCCAACTCCCGAACTCACCAGCCGTGAGCCCCTGAGGGTGTAGCATTATCTAGGGTGCACCAAAAGTGGTGGGGCTACATACACCCCGCCTCCTTAAGGGCCTTGAGCACAAGGCAGGAGGTAAAAGGAAAAGAAAAGAAGGCTGACCCCTCACAGAAGGAGGGTATCAGGAAAGTTGAGACAAGGGCCAATTAGGGCGGGAAAGTGAAAGACTCCCTAGGCCTCGGATAACCTAATACTGTCGGGGTCGGAAGAGAACAAGAGTTGACCAACGGAGGTTGACAGGAAAGAGGACGGAGAGGAGCCCGGCACAAGTAAGTGGAAGCAATGCCGGACTCAGCTGGGGCCCCGTGGTCGCCAACCCACGTCCCACTAGATGTGATCCCCTGAGGGGCCACTTGTCGTGAACCCCCGTGGCAATTTGTGGCAATTACATGACAATGTAACATTCACTACCGATCCCTGAAGGACTCCATTTTCCTGAACATGTTATAGCGAATATGTCTTGTCTATCCGGACACAGAATAGTCGGAGGGACAGAAAATCGAAATAAACACCGTCATGTTACCTGGGAGTTTCTATTGATACAGGAATGCCGTAGCAGCAAGTGTATTCATTGGCCTAGAATGAGTACAGTGACTAGATACAGTTTCCGGAAAATTACGTCCTGAATGGCAGTCTCCAGTCATACAAGGTAGTCGTTAGTAGACCGAGACGCTCTGAAACCACACTGGTATTCAGACAGGAGTCCTTGTTTCTTCAGAACCCACACCAGTCATCGATTGACCATCCTCTCAATGAGTTTGTACAGACCGTTAGTAATTCAATTTGATCCGTAACTCCCTGTCAAGTTAGGATCCTTATCTGGCTTTAGGATAGGTATGTTTATTCCTTCCTGCAATTGCATTGGAAACACACCTCACAACGGGATGCGATTAAACACTTTAAGCATCTGGTTGGGAACATTATCCAAGGCAGAGGGTGTCCTTGCAGAGGGCCATGCGGAGTTCCCTCTCTGTAAAGGCACGTTGTACTCACCTGTTGCGCCGGAGAACATTCTGCCTCGTAGTTCAGAGACTTTAAAACAGAATCATAATCGTCGGAAGAGGACATGCCTGTAAAATAATATGCCAGGTGATTAGCAAAACTAGAAGGATCTGTAACCAATTCATCATTTCCATTGAAATTCCCGATACAGTAGACGACGTTCGAATACACGAAATGCGTCGGAATTTAGTCCACACTTTAGATGAGGGGGTATGTGCCATGATAGAAGACACATACCTCCCTTGATAGTTTGTTAGTCTATGGAGTAAGTGTCCGTACGGTTTCTTATTGCCGCAGCATTATCCTCAGTCCACCAGGGGACGAGTTTACGACGAGTCCCAGTGAAGGATGGGATGGACTCCTCAGCGGCATAAAGAAGCACATCACAGATGTGCTGTATGTTCCTCGTTATTAACGCTCTGGCACCCAAAATGTACAAAAACAGCTTGTTCATTATACGATGCTCAATTTGACTGTTTAAGTAACCAACGACTGAGGAACCCAACGGGTTTTTTGGTAAGAAGAGTTAGAACGATCGGGAAATGTTTATTGTCACAGAGTTATACTTACTAAGATCGATGTGTGAGTCTGTGACGTGCTCTAAGCTAAAATGTGTTGCTTACCCGGTATTTAATAACAATAAATCCAGCCCTTAAATTAATCATTCCCTTCCCTCCCTCTGTGGCAGGGAAAAGGTGAATCCCACTTCGGGTGATGGACGCTGAAATCACCCACAAGGAGGAAAGGAGTGAGAAGTTGATCTACATGATAAAATACGTCGTTAAAATCAAAGAACTGGTTTGGTGCAAGGTACACGTTGTTACAAACAGTCGTTATAACAGGCAGTTACACGCGAACTGAAATTGCTTACAGATTAGTGGTTAACAGAAGCTCCTCACTATAGCAGACAAAGCGAACAAAGATGCAAGCTCCCACGATGCCTGGTCGGTGTCTGGTTGCTGTCTGGTCGCTTTTTACAGTATAGCCTGAAACTTCTCTTGACAGTCTGGTGATCAGGCTTGAGGTTCGTTTCCTGTATGCAGACCATATTCCTTGCGTATATTGTGATAAGCTGACGTATCTCAGAGAGATGCCTGTCATAACTTTTGCAATAACAGTGCCTTTATGAGGACTAAAAACCAGGGATAAGTTTGGAACAGCAAGCTACACCTTACCTTACGTCGACCACAAACTCCATGGTCTCAGTTGAGGTTTTAAAGTGGGTTGACTCATAGGAAGATCTCCAGGACGCATATTGGCGGTGGAGGAAACTCTGTGAGGAGCGCGCAGAGTTGAAAACCGGAATGTGCCACGCACAGATGCATCCACAGTTGTTGTTTCGATGACTTCCTTTTGGTAAAGGGAGTAAGGGACCACGCGGTGCGGGTCTCCATTCTTCCCTGCCTCCTTTGCATGTGTAGACGGACCAGAAGTCTCACTCATAACTCCTGCCGAAGGTAGGGTTGAAGTCACCATCGGACTTCTGTTCCTATCCTTGAGTTCTATGCTCTATAACGGAGAAGGCTCAACAGAAGGATTAACAGCTGGAACAAAAGATGAATTTTATGGAATCAGACCAGGTATTATAACACTGTAATCAATCTGAGCAGCGGGAGCATTCGTGGTTGGTACTTCTTGCGGGCCTCCTGGTAGGTAAGACCTTGAAGACCTCGAGCAGATGGCAGGATGCATTCATGAAAAGAAAACCATGATATCTGACCCCTCGAAGAACGAGGGTAGCAAGAATTGATGATACAGGGGCCAATTATGGCAGGAAATTGAAAGACTCCCTAGGCCTCGGAAACCCTAAAACCGTCGGGGTTGGAAGAGGAAAAGAGTTGACCAAGGAAGGTCGACAGCAAAGGTGACAGAGAGGAGCCCAGCACAAGTAAGTGGATGGATTGCTAAACTCAGCTGGATTCCCATGGTCGCCAATCCATGCCCCACTATTCGTGAGCACTGGGCGTGAACTGTGGTCTGCAAGTATAGTCACTCACAGGTAGGAAAAAAAAGATGGGGGATAGAAGAAATTGCATACCCGATATGTATCTCTTAACAGATAATACGCGAATGTGAACGCATTGTTCACCATTTTGTTGTTTAAACTTTCGATCAAATTAGGATTTCCATCACGTTATTTCTGACATTTGATAAGAATCGTGAAGGAAACAAATCACAGAATCACATTTTATCTAGTAAACAGAACATGCGTATGTGAGATGAAGAGTGAAATGAGATTATGATCTGGATTTCAATGAATCTGCGAGAATTCTGTTTTAATTACTTGATTCAAGGTATATTGACCAACTATTGACGTGCACTACGTACAAATGACAACACAGAATTCCCGACATGTCAACACATGTAATATATTACTGTTAATGACAATATTTATCACCATAAATCACAGATACCTTATTTTATCGGATACCTTGAAATTACTTTAACATCTCACGTACAAGAAAACGTTGTTTTAACCTCTTATATTATACAAGCAAATGGCACATGCTACAAGTATAACAAAAACGGTAAAATGTTTTTTCTTTTCATAATTGGTCAGAGGCTAATATGAAGCTCATGATAATGATGATTGTTGTTTCAAGGGACCTAATATGAGGGTTATCACCCCGAACGGTTTGGGTGACCATGAAAATGAAAATGAAAATGAAAAGGGAAACATTGACTAAAACTAACCACTGACATCCACACTAGAAGAGCAAGTAGAGTAGAAAACAAAAATAATATTAATAAGGTAAATAAAAGACAGACAGAAGGAAAGAAAATGCCTTCAATCCTCGAAGAATGAAAATTATGGGTGTTGGAAGATAGGAGAGACATGATGATGATGATGATAATTGTTGTTTTAAGGGGACTAACATCTAGGTTATCGGCCCCTAATGATGATGATGATAATTGTTGTTTTAAGGGGCCTAACATCTAGGTTATCGGCCCCTAATGATCTGGGTGAAAGCGAAAATGAGAATGAAATGGAAACCAGAACAAAATTATCTGAGGCGGAAAATACGTACAAAAAGGAACTCAAATGGAAACAACTCACAATATGGTCTTACAAAAGGGAATTTAGAACGAAAAGTTGCACAAAAAGAATAGATTGAAAAAAGACCCACAAGACGTAGGCGAGATTCAAAATACGTACAAAATGCAATCTAGCGTCGAAATACTTACAAAATGTAACTGAAATTCAAAATACTTACAAAACGCAAATGAGATCGAAATTACGTACAAAATGCAATTGAGGTTCAAAATACTTACAAAATGCAATTGAAATTGAAACTACACAATGCAATTCAGATTGAAATATCCCAGTTCCAATCCAAATTATTCACAAGGTGCAATTGAAATTCAAAATACTTACAAAATGCAATTGAAATTGAAAATGCTTACAAAATGTACGGTGGATTCAAAGGACTCATGTGGATTGACAATACTTACAAAAAGCAATTTATATTGAAAATACGTGACAAAAACTAATTTCGATTCAAAATACCCACAAAATTCAATTGAGAATCAAAATATGTGCAAAATGCCCGCCAAACAAAATGCAATTTAGATTCAAAATTCGTGCGAAATGCGGTTTTGGTTGAAAATACATACAAAATGCAATTGAAATTCAAAATACTCACAAAGGTCCCTCCGCCATATTGAAAGACTTACTAAAAAGCAATTTAGATTGTCAATCTTTACATAATGCGATTGAGGTTGAAAACAATCGCGAGATGTAATTTTGATCGAAAAAACATACAAATAGCAACATAGATTAAAAATGCAAAAAAAAATCGCTAGAAGGAAATTTAGATACACGGTGAACCAAGTAACAAAAACAGTGCGGGAATCTTAAAGAGAAAAGTAAATATAATGAAAAGAGGAGAGGAGATGAGAGGGGAGATGATGATGATGATAATTGTTGTTTTAAGGGGCCTAACATCTAGGCTATCGGCCCCTGATGGTTTGGGTGATCGTGAAGATGAAAATGAAAAGCGAACTTAAAACTAAAACTAACTACTAACCTACATACTAGAAGAAGAAATGGAAAACAAAAGGAGAATAAGGCAAATAAAGGACAGGAGGAAAACAAATGCCCTCAACCCACGAAGAATGCGGATTGAGGGACTTGGAAGGAAGGAGAGCCATGAAAGGCAGATAGGAAAGTGAAAGAGGAGAGGGTCCGCCCCACAAGTAATAGGAAAAGGGGAATACCGGACCCAGCTCAGGAAGCCCTCGGGGTCGCCAACTTCCAAACCCACCAGTCGTGAGCCCCTGAGGGTGTAGCAATATCCAGGGTGCACCAGAAGTGGTGGGGCTACATCCACCCGGCCTCCTTGAGGGCCTTGAGCAGAAGGCAGGAAATTACATGAAAAGAAAAAGAAGGCTGACCCCTCGCAGAAGGAGGGTATCAGAAAACATGAGACAAGGGCCAATTAAGGCGGGAAATGAAGAGACTCCCTAGGCCTCGGATACCCTAATACCGTCGGGGTCGGAAGAGAACAAGAGTTGACCAAGTGAGGTCGACAGGAAAGAAGACAGAGAGGAGCCCGGCACAAGTAAGTGGAAGCAATGCCGGACTCAGCTGGGGCCCCGTGGTCGCCAACCTACGTCCCACAAGATGTGAGCCCCTGGGGGAAGATAGGAAAAGAAAAGAGGTGAGTGTCAGCCTCCAAGGCTACGGATAAAGTGGAAAAAACGGCCCCAGCTCAGGAATCCATCGGAGTTACTAACTCCCAAACTCACGAGCCATGAGGCCTTGAGGGTGTAGCACTATCACGGGTGCACCATAAGTGGTGTGGCTACACACACCCTGTCTCCTTGAGGACTTGAAGAAGCAGGCGGCAGGTATCATGAAAACAAAAACAACAGATCCGATCACCCGAAGAATGAGGGAACAGGAAAGATAAAACAAAGGCTAATTAAGGCGAGAGAGTGAAAAACTTCCTAGGCCTCGGATACCCTAATACCGTCAGGGTCGGAAGATGATGATGATGATAATTGTTGTTTTAAGGGGCCTAACATCTCGGTTATCGGCCCCTAATGATCTGGGTGATAGCGAAAATTATAATGAAATGGAATCCAGAACGAAAATTATGTGAGACGGAAAATATGTACAAAGAGAAACTTAGATGGAAACAACTAACAATATGGTCTTACAAAGGGGAATTTAGAACGAAAAGATGCACAAAAAGAATAGATTGAAATAGACCCACAAAACGTAGGCTAGTTTCAAAATACGTACAAAATGCAATGTAGCGTCGAAATACTTACAAAATGCAACGGAAATTCAAAATACTTACAAAATGCAAATGAGATCGAAAATACGTACAAAATGCAATTGAGGTTCAAAATACTTACAACATGCAATTGAAATTGAAAATATACAATGCAATCCAAATTATTCACAAAGTGCAATTGAAATTCGAAATACTTACAAAATGCAATTGAATTTGAAAATGCTTATAAAATATACGGTAGATTCAAAGAACTCATGTGGATTGACAATACTTACAAACAGCAATTTAGATTGAAAATACCCACAAAATGCAATTGAGAATCAAAATATGTGCAAAATGCCCGCCAAACAAAATACAATTTAGATTCAAAATTCGTGCGAAATGCGGTTTTGGTTGAAAATACTTACAAAATGCAATTGAAATTCATAATACTCACAAAGGTCCCTTCGCCATATTGAAAGACTTACTAAAAAGCAATTTAGATTGTCAGTCTTTACAAAATGCAATTGAGGTTGAAAACAATCGCGAGATGTAATTTAGATCGAAAAAACATACAAAAAGCAATGTAGATTAAAATGCCTTAAAAATCGCTAGAAGGGAATCTAGATACACGGTGAACCAAGTAATAAAAACAGTGCGGGAATCTGAAAGAGAAAAGTAAATATAATGAAAAGAGGAGAGGAGTGGAGTGGGGAGGAGAGGAGAGGAGAGGAGAGGAGAGGAGAGGAGAGGAGAGAAGGTCCGCCCCAAAGATAAGGGACAAAAGGCGAAAACGGAGCCAGCTGGTGTATTCTTTGGAATACACGGTAAGACAGAGTTAGCCTTCGCTGCTCTTTGCTTAACTTATTACTTCCCTTTTTCTCAAACACCAACAATGATTTCTTACCTTTTATTTTATTTGTGCACTTTGTTCACTCTGTTTAAAAGTTTCTTGTAGGTATAACTTCCATGATCAACCTAGCGGCATCTAGCAGCTGCTGAAGTTCCTGAACATCTCTTTGCTCAAGAGGACTTCCTTCTTAACCCAGCCACAAGATGTCGCCGTTATCTTCAGTTAACATCTCCATGCTCAAGAGGACTTCTACAACAAACCCTTCCACCAGGCTTCGCTATTGGCGCCTACTATCAACTCCTTGAAGATTGTTTTTAGTTTTATTTCTAAAGTTGGTATTTCATATGTATGTTCCTTTGTTTTTCCCCCTCCCCCTTCCCTCCTTGGTACCTCTGGGCTTAGTTGTGCGGTCCCCACTTGTGAGTTGGTCTTCAAAGCTTACTGTCGGAGCTTACTAAGGCTCGTCTCCTGTTCATGTGAGACATGTTTTAAATCAGACGCCATGTTTGGTTTTTGAAACTAACCGTCATCTGGAACAACGCCTACTCTTCAGAAATTAGCTTAGTAAATCTTTAATGGTTTTTACCATGTTTTAATCGGTTTTAACAGCTAAATGTTTTAACCTGATTTTATAGACAGAGTGTAATTGCTATATGTGATGCAATATCTGCCTTCAAAAGATCTTCTTGATTTATTTGTAGCTACTTCAGCTAGCTTTCTAAAATGAAAAGTTACTTCTTGTACTGAGTCTTATTAAACCCACTGTCTATAAACACTTAGCTTTCACCTCCGCGGGATATTCTGCTCAATTCTAATGTTCTCACAACTCTAGAATTTTCTACAGCAAGTTATCTTTTTTCAAGTAATGCCGTCAAGTGCCTTCCACCTAAATATGGGAATGCTTGTTCCTCACTGAGGAATTTATGTTGAAAATACTTCTGATCAGCATATAATTTGTCTTCCTTCGTTGGAAATTGTCCGCTGCATTCAACTACCATCTATAAACGTCACAACGCAATAAACTTTCTCAACCTAAAATTCAAACAGTGATCACTACAATTACACTAACTTTTCGTCTGATAAACTTTCCTTGTTGCAATAGTGAATTTTTTCAACGGACTACAGTGCATAACAGTGCCCATTCAACAACCATCCGTGTCGCGTTCGAACGAAAGCTATAAATACGGCCATAAACTCTTTCCTGATTATCCTATTTCCTCCTCTCATACTCCTCACTAACACATTATAATAATTGTAAAATTTAGGTTCTTTTCAATGAGGTGACACTCTATAGAAGTGTCCTCCCATCTTTGTACTGTTTTTCACAAGTAATTTCTGCATCATTGGTGTCTAGTACACACCTCAAATCATATTGTGTTTCCTCTTTTCATTAGGGAATTCAATTATTTCTACTCACGAGTGAGTTTTCTAACTTTCCTTTTTCCAGGTTTCACGAAAGGGTAACTGGCCCCATTTTTCTCGTGATCCCTGCTTCAATAGAAGAAGTTATAGAAACATCTTCTTAATTCTCTCTTTTCTCGTTATAATTTCAAATTTTACATTTGTTCATACTTTTAGAGCTTTCATTAGGAATTCTCAAAGTATATATATCGTACCTGATTTATTGTTAAACTTTAAATTTGCTAATATCAGCACTATTTTAAAATCTTCTGTAGATTTGGTGCTTTCAAGAGGTTCCAAACCAAATTTTGTTAATCGCCTACTGCAAACTTCAACACTTTTAGAGGTCTGAGACCTCAAAGGTTTAAAATTTAAATTGTACATTTTACAGTTGTTAAATTTATCATATTTTTACGCATTCTTAAATAAATCAAACTATATCCTTTTGATTCATTTTCTATAAAATAACGATTAGTCAGGATCCTACCTCCCCTAACTCTACCCGAAAGCTCATTCTCGCTTTAAGAAAATCAATCATCAATGTAAAAAATGTTCCACTATTTGTTGCATTTGAACAAAAACTCTCCGCAAAAACGTTTTCAAAGTCGCTCTTAGCTTTTATAGCTAATTCTAACTAGCCAGTAAGGCAAGTATAGCTAGCTCCGCCAGCCTCCTGCTTGTTGAGACTTTCTCTATAACTTATGGTTGGTTTTCCAAATTTAAGTTTTTCTTCTTGTCTAAACTTTTAGTCGGCACTTTGCTGGATAGAAGCTTAGCCTTTCTTGAATGCAACAATTGGTGTTCTTACCAAAATTTAAAACCAAACATTTTCAAAAACAATCAAACTGTTTTTCAAAGCACGATAACTGCTTCATCGCTACCCTTCCTGGAAGCATCACGGGCTTTGCGGTGACACTCGCCACTAACTCATTTGAATTTATTTTGTTTGGTGTTGGACTCTCGTCCTCTTTATCCACACTTGTTCCTTAGTCCGAAACCCACTTCCCTTTCCTTTTCTCTTCATCTTCCCTTGGGGGTAGGGTTAATTCCTAGCAAAAACCTACCCACCAGCTCAGGAATCCCTCGTGGTCGCCAACTCTCGAACTCACCAGCCGTGAGCCCCTGAGGGTGTAGCATTATCTACGGTGGACCAGAAGTGGTGGGGCTACTTACACCCTGCCTCCTTAAGGGCCTTGAGCACAAGGCAGGAGGTAAAAGGAAAAGAAAAAGAAGGCTGACCCCTCACAGAAGGAGGGTAGCAGGAAAGATGAGACAAGGGCCAATTAAGGCAGGGAAGTGAAAGACTCCCTAGGCCTCGGATAACCTAATACCGTCGGGGTCAGAAAAGAACAAGAGTTGACCAAGGGAGGTCGACAGGAAAGAAGACAGAGAGGAGCCCGGCACAAGTAAGTGGAAGCAATGCCGGACTCAGCTGGAGTGCCGTGGTCGACAACCCACGCCCCACTAGATGTGAGCCCCTGGGAGGCATACTAGAAGAAGAAATGGAAAAATAAAGTACAAGAAGGCAAATAAAGGACAGGAGGAAAACAAATGCCCTCAACCCTCGAAGAATGCGGATTGAGGGACTTGGAAGGAAGGAGAGTCATGAAAGGCAGATAGGAAAGTGAAAGAGGAGAGGGTCATCCCCACAGGTAAGGAACAAAAGGGGTAAACGGACCCAGCTCAGGAATCCCTCGGGGTCGCCAACTCCCGAACTCACCAACCGTGAGCCCCTGAGGGTGTAGAATTATCTAGGGTGCACCAAAAGTGGTGGGGCAACATACACCCAGCCTCCTTGAGTGCCTTGAACAGAAGGCAGGAGATAACTTGAAAAGAAAAAGAAGGCTGATCCCTCTCAGAAGGAGGGAATCAGAAAAGATGAGACAAGGGCCAATTAAGGCGGGAAATTCATTCATTCATTCATTCATTCATTCATTCATTCATTCATTCATTTGCAATGGGGGGTGGGTCCCCCGGAGGCAAATTGGATATACATAACAAATAAATAATTATACATAACAATTCAATAACAATTATACAACAATTAAACTGGAGTATTTACACAAATAGTCAGTCTTTTCTTAAACACACCTATATGTTTGGAAAAGGCTCTAAGACTGCGGCAGGTAGAGAGTTCCAGTTATCAATGGCACGGTTTACAAAAGAATATTTACCATAATTTGTTCGCTGTGGTCGGCCCTTAACTTTGAAAGGATGATCGCTCCTACCCATGTAAGTGGGTTTTCCCAATCGTTTGCTAAGCTCACCCCATGCTGGTTGATTTGTATACGTGTTGTACATAGAGTCTAGATTTCATCCTCCTATCCTCCAGTGATTCCCACCCAAGTTTCTTTAACATACGGCTCACACTGCTCCTGGGATTAAAGTCACTGAGCACAAATCTAGCGGCCTTTCTTTGTACCATTTCCAACTCATTGATGAGCCCTACTTGATATGGATCCCAAACCGCCGATGCATATTCCAGAATAGGTCTTACAAGTGACAAATAGCCTAATTCTTTAGCAGAGGTACTACTTCCTTTTAATACCCTCATTACAAAGTGCAGGGATTTGTAAGCTTTTGAAACTACACATCCTACATGACTACTCCCTTTCATATCATTCCTTAGGTGAATGCCCAAATATTTGCAAGAATCTTCTTCTACAAGTATTTCCGAGCCAATGTTATATTGAAAATCCTGCCTTCGCACTTTCCCTATTTTTAAGAGACTACATTTTCTTGTGTTTATTTTCATTTTATTTTCAATCGCCCACTTATAGACCAGGTTCAGGTCCTCTTGAAGCACTGCATTGTCTTGTGAGTCATGTATCTTTCGATATATTACACAATCATCCGAAAACAATCGACAGTCACTGCGAATCCCATTTGGTAAGTCATTTATAAACGCCAAAAATAACAAAGTTCCGATTACGCTGCCCTGAGGGATACCCGACGTTACGGTAATTTCATCCGAGAATATGCCTTCGACTTTCACTTTCTGAGAACGACCCGTCAAAAATTCTTGGATCCATAAAAATACTCTTCTATCAATCTTCGTCGAAGCTAATTTATGGAGTAGCATGTCATGCGGAACGACATCAAATGCCTTCGCAAAGTCTATAACCACGGCATCGACTGAAACTCCATGGTCTAACGATTCGCTAATGTCTTGAAAAAGTGATAGCATCTGACTCTCGCATGAGTAACCTTTCCGAAATCCATGTTGCCTATCATTAAACCATGATAATGTTTCCCACTGTTCCCTCAAGTAGTCGCAAATGAGATGCTCCATCTGTTTACAAACGACGGACGTAAGGCTAACCGGCCTGTAGTTGCCCAATTCAAGTCTGCTCCCTCCCTTAAATATTGGGACTACCGTAGCTCTTTTCCAGTCATCTGGGATTTGCGCATTGTTAATGGACACATTAAACATCACCTCCAAGTATCGTGCCACGGCCCTACCTCCTAGTTTAAGTACTTCACTAAAAATATTATCAGGACCCTTTGATACATTGAAACGTAGTTTTTGTATTAGCTTTACAATTGCTGACTGGTTTATTTGGAACAGGGGAGCCCCTGATTCGTCGTTAAGGTCCAACACACAGCTATTGGATTTATTGAACACACTACCGTAAAAGACATTTAATTCATTAGCAATGGCCTGTTTCTCAGTAATTAATTTACCGTCACCGGACATTATCATCGACAAATTATTTGAATTTCCCTTTCTTCTCCTAACATAACTGTAATTTTTTTTCCACCCATCACCTCCCGAACCAAGTAAACCTTGCATATAACTGTCATGAGCAGCCCTCTTTTTTAAGACGAGCTCTCTTGGTAAGGACTTAAATTTAAACATATACTTGTCACTATCATGTCTTTTATTGTAATTTCCTAATTTTCCGTTTTAGACTCCTAATTTCTCGTGTGTAATACTCAGGATATGGGTTTTGTTTCAGCAATTTAAATGGGACAAATTTATCAACAGCGCTATTTAAAATTTTCAAAAAGTTAGTCCACCGGATATTAATGTGATTTCCTTCCGATGCCCATCCTACAAATAGCTCATTCAAATACCCCTGAAACTTGCCCTGATCCGCCCTGCGATACTGGAATATGATCTTTTTTGCAACATCAGAGTCTAATTTTGTAATGTCACCATATCTAATATTTAATTCAACCCCAGAATGGTCTCTAATTCCTGGTACTTTCAGACAGTTAATACACAGCTCTACAGGCCTTACGAGATAAACATCTAAGGTATTATTGTCTCTAGTTGGGAAGTCAAATACTTGGGAGAATCCCCCCTCCCTTAAGAATTTATTTGCAGCGCTCTGAGCTTGACCACAGCTAGTTCACTCACCAGACCAGTCTACTTTGGGGAGGTTTAAATCTCCAGCAATTATTATGCTCTTTTTCATAGCATTACCCGTACAAGTTTTATCATACAGTGTTTCGAGGAGAGAAAAGTTATCTTTCGGTGCTCTATACGCCCCTATCACCTGAAGAGGGAATTTATTTCCTTTACCCGAAATTTGTACACATAACATTTCATGATCCATATCAGCCCACTTTATGAAACTAGCTATATTTTTGCGCACACAAATAAATAGCCCACCACCTCGTTCCCTCGATCCCTTCTGTACATTTCGTAGGTCCCTTGAATTATTTCGCTACTATTTATGTCCTCATATAACCAAGATTGAAGAGACTCTCTAGGCCTCGGATACCCTAATACCGTCGGGGTCGGAAAAGAACAAGAGTTGACCAAGGGAGGTCGACAGGAAAGAAGACGGAGAGGAGCCCGCCACAAGTAAGTGGAAGCAATGCCGGACTCAGCTGGGGTCCCGTGGTCGCCAACCCACAAGATGTGAGCCCCTGGGGGTAGGGTCGCAAGAGAACAAGAGTTGACTCGGGAAGGTCGACAGGATATATGACAAAGAGGAGTCTGTCACAAGTAAGTTGAAACAATGCCAAACTCAGCTGAGATCTCGTTGCTGCCAACCCACATATCACTACTTGTGAACCCGTCTTCTTGTTCAATGAAGTGCTACTTACGTACTCGGCGATGAATATGGAGATTATGTGGAAATATGCATCTTTGTCCGAAGATACTGTATGGTAATCTCTCTTAATGTGTTAGACCACCCAGGGGGGTTTATCTGTAAGAAAATAGAAATATCAGGAGAATTTTGTATACCTAAGTGAAGCTTAATGTTTAAAAGCTAGATTAAGTGTATAATAGTTTGTAATCCAATTATTTTGTATGCAATGAGCAAACATTTTGGAAGCTTGCATTGGCGTTTTTAATTACTGTACAGGTGTGATCTCACCCGAGTCTATGTCGTTAAAACTCTAAGTGGCCCAGGGGCAATGTTAAAATTTTCATGAAAACTGTGATGATGATGATGATAATTGTTGTTTTAAGGGGCCTAACATCGAGGTTATCGGCCCCTGACGAAATGAAACGGCGTGAAATGAAAGGATGAAGATAAAAAAACAGCTCACTGCTATGGATGAAACGAAAATGGTTTAGATAAAAAAGACAGTGAGCCCCAACAATTATGTGTTATGTAGCAGAAAAAAAAACTTACAAAAAGGAACTCAGATTGAAACTACTCACCAAATGGAGAGCGGTAATACGTACATAAGGGAATTTCGAACGAAAAGACTCAAAAAGGAATAGATTGAAAAATACGGACAAAATGTAGGTTAAGTCCAAAATACGTACAAAATGCAACGTACAGTCGAAATACTTACAAAATGCAAGTGAAATCAAAATACTTACACAATGCAAATGAGATTGAAAATACGCACAAACTGTAATGTAGATTCAAAATACCCACAAAATGCAATTGAGACTTAACTACTTGAACAAAGCGGGGTAGGTTGAAAACACAAAATGCAATTGAAATTGCTTACAAAAGGTATGGTAGATTCAAACTTCTCATTTGGATGGACAATACTTACAAAATGCAATTTAGATTGAAAATAATTACAAAATGTAATTTAGATTCAAAATACCCACAAAATTGCAATTGGGACTTAACTACTTGAACAATGCGGGGTAGGTTGAAAATACAAAATGCAATTGAAATTCAAAATACTCACTAAAGTCCCAGCCCCTATATTGAAAGACTTACTAAAAAGCAATTTTGACTGGCAATCCTTTCAAAATGCAAGTGAGGTTGAAAAACACTCACAAAATGCAATTTAGATCGAAAAAACTTACAATATGCAACGTAGATCAAGAATACCTACAAAAAGGTGCGGGAAACTTAAAGAGAAAAGAAAATATAAGGAAAGGCGGAGAGGAGAGGAGAGGGGAGAGAGGAGAGGGTCCGCCCCAAAGGTAAGGGACAAAAGGGGAAAACGGACCCAGCTCAGGAAACCCTCGGGGTCGCCGACTCCCGAACTCACCAGCCGAGAGCCCCTGAGGCTGTAGCATTATCTAGGGTGCACCAGAAGTGGTGGGGCTACATACACCCTGCCTCCTTAAGGGCCTTGAGCACAAGGCAGGAGGTAAAAGGAAAAGAAAAAGAAGGCTGACCCCTCACAGAAGGAGGGTGTCAGGAAAGATGAGACAAGGGCCAATTAAGGGGGAGAGGAAGAGACTCCCTAGGCCTCGGATACCCTAATACCGTCGGGGTCGGAAGAGAACAAGAGTTGACCAAGTGAGGTCGACAGGAAAGAAGACGGAGAGGAGCCCGGCACTATCATGAAAACTGCTAATAATAAATTATATACTGGTTATTGAACCAAATAAACCACCTTATTGCAATATCCAATATTATTCATGTTATTGAGATTTATTTTGAATACATGCCTCCATTGTTAACGTTGTCAAATTCATATGGTAGGATACCTTAAGAATGAAGAGATTATAGATTACGGCTTTCACGGCCAGTGAATTAAAGCTCAGCAATTGTTCTAGGTTTGTGTCGTGTCTTGTGTGGGGTTTCGCCTAGGACACCAAGCTGGCCCATCAGCGGGCTCTTGGTGCCCCGCCCGGTTCCCCACAGGAGTAGCGAACTGGGCGCTACCTCCCTTTATTTAATTCACTGGCCGTAAAAGCCAATATACCATCTATTTTGGAAGCCTTCATAGGGAGGTTAAAGCTGCTTGAGCTTTTAGTTCTCGCAGTGAAGTGGTGCATTTGCACTCTATATAAAGGGAAGTAGCGCGCAAGTCGTAACTCCTGAGCGGGTACGGGCGGGGACACCAAGAGCCTGTTGATGATGATAATTGTTGTTTTAAGGGGCCTAACATCTATGTTATCGGCCCCTAATGGTTTGGATGATCGTGATTATGATAATGAAATGTAAACTATAACTATTACTACTTACTTTTTTACTATAAGAAGAAATGGAAAATAAAAAGAGAATAAGGCAAATAAAGGACAGGAGAAAAAGAAATTCCCTCAACCCTCGAAGATTGCGGACTGAGGGACTTGGAATGAAGCAGAGCCATGAAAGGCAGATAGGAAAGTGAAAGAGGAGAGGTCTGCCCCCAGGAAATGGATAAAATGGGGAAAACCAGACCCAGCTCAGGAAACCCTCGGGGTCGCCAACTCCCGAACTCACCAGCCGTGAGCCCCTGAGGGTTTATAATTATCCAGGGTATACCAGAAAAGGTGGGGCTACATACACCCTGCCTCCTTGAGGGTCTTGAGCAGGAGGCAGGAGATAACACGAAAAGAAAAAGAAGGCTGACCCCTCGCAGAAGGAGGGTATCAGAAAAGATGAGACAATGGCCAATTAAGGCGGGGAAGGAAGCGACTCCCTAGGCCTCGGATACCCTAATACCGTCGGGGTCGGAAGAGAACAAGGGTTGACCAAGTGAGGTCGACAGGAAAAAAGACGGAGAGGAGCCCGGCACAAGTAAGTGGAAGCAATGCCGGACTCGGCTGGGGTCCCGCGGTCGCCAACCCACGTCCCACTAGATGTGAGTCCCTGGGGGAATGGGGACATCAAGAGCCCGCTGATGAGCCAGCTTGATGTCCTAGGCGATACCCCACACAAGACAGGGCTTAAACCTAGAAAAATTGCTGAGTTTTAACTGTTAAAACTATCCATGCTTTTGGGATATTGCGGTGTGAAAATAAAATTTAAAATTCTAGACGTTTCGAGAGGAACCTTGCCTCCTTTTTCAATATAATTTAAACAATGTGGCCAATGAATGTGTTTCAATTAGCTTACAAAAAACTAGAGAAATTCCTCTGTTCGTCACCAGATAGCAGCCAGAGGCTACTGTGTGGACCTTGGTAGAAAAAACGCGCCATATTAATTACACTAGCAGAAGTACATATAGTTAACTAGCAGAAGTACCCACTCTTCGAACGGTCTTCGGTATTAATAACCAGATGTTATCAATTGAGATACTGTTCCAATGGTTAGGGGCTTGTCATTCCTTCATATGTTTATCAGAACGAAGTTAGTTTTCAGGGTATATCGCAGACACTGTTAATTTAAGGGCCGTAAAATGTCGTTTTTGGGGACCCTTTATGGACTCCATAGTTTTGTGTCACACATTGAGAAGCGCAACATATGCTTTGGTCGTCCTTCTATGATAATTTGTATTTTTCGCTTTTTTAGCATGTATTTTGAAAAGTTGTTCCTTATACCCACCATTCTATGAGAAGTACGTTGAAGAGTTTTCTAAATGATTGGTGTATTGACTCATGGTTACAATACCTAATTTTACGATGCTCCAAGCACCCGAACATGAATTATAGGCGTACATAAACATAAAGATATATCAACCACACAGTATCAAACAAAATCATCTTTAAGATGAACCCGTTTGTCGACAAAAATATGATTACTTAAAATGTGCTCTCAGACTAAATTCACCTAACGTGTACTTCATGACGTGAAAATAAAATTGAAAACCTCGTAGACGAAACGCAATATATGTCAAATTAAAACTGACCCTCACCGTTGTAGAAAGTCCCCATCCCCAGGAAGACCCCTTTAATAAATTATAAAGACACGTGGTGCATGAAAATTCGGGATATTTAGCCTCCAAAATCTGCAAAAAACACTATTCCAATTCAGGAATTTTTGAAAATAATGTTGCTGTTTAGAGATATAATAGACCTTCTGTACCACATATCGCAAGTGTAAGTCACGTGTAAAAATTCTAGGGTACCCCTTGACCCCCTTAATCGCATTGTTGAATTTTAAAGTCTATGTTTGACTCCACGATAACCTTATATCCATTTTCAAACTTTAACAGAAATTTAATCAATTGAGTGGCATTGCTTCTTACAGAAATAGATGGAAAGTTGGATATTACCTCTTGTGGCACTGTTGTCATGGTTACCGAATTGCATTACTGCATAAGTTTCTTATTGTTATTCTTCTTCTTTCGGATGGGTCAGCTAAGGACCAAGACGTTCAACTTTTCAGCTTGTCGAAGGACATGATGTTTTCCCAATATTCGCGCATTCTCTGGCTATGTTTCTCCTTCCTCCCTTTTGTCCAGATGATGCCGGTTTTCTTACAAGGTGGTCTGTCCTGAAAACTTTCGATTTTAGTATCTTTCTGAGATGTGATCGGCTTCGAATATCACTTTTCATTATTTTCAGTTCTTGGGTATCCTTGTTAACTACTGTTAGTGACGGTGTCAAGCTCTTTCTCTTCCCCCAGTAGTTGATAAGTCGGTTGGTTAGTCTTGTTGGGTTCATCCATGAGACATGTCCATAGAAAGCCAGACGTCTCTTCCGGGCCACATCTGTGATTTTCTCAGTAGGCTATATCTCTATAGCTCCTGGTTTGGTCTTCTTCTGTACTCGTCATCTATTCATTAGTTTTTAAAATAAAAGAGTGCCATATCCCCTCCAGGGACGTAAGCGACCTGAATAAGATGATGATGATAATTGTTGTTTTAAGGGGCCTAACATCTAGGCTATCGGCCCCTGACCTGAATAAGAGCACTTGACTAAGTCTAGGGATCACAAACCAGGCATCCCGAGCTGGAGTTAGCGTGTGGTAGGGTGGCCAGTTCCTTTCCACTCCTCCTACCATAGCATCCGGCAGGTTCCCATTTTGCATCACGAGGCTGGGAGACACCGTACCAGACCATACACAAACATTTAAATGCTTTGCAGAGCCGGGGATCGAACCAGGTACCTCGGGGGTGACAGCCAACAATGCTAGCCACTGCGCCACGAGGTGGTCTTTATTAGTTTATTAAATGAAATTAGTTTTCTGGGAATATCACAGAAACGTGGTTTTAAAGCCTTAAAACGTAGTAGCCTCCGAGCCACTGAGGGGCAGAAAATAAGTTTTGCTCGTCCTTGTACGCCATAATAAAATAATATTCATAATAATAATTTAATAATATAGGGATATGGATATAATAGACATTTAGTACCCCTTGACCCCCTTAAGCGCATTATATACGCATGATGAATTTTACGGCTTAAGTTGGATCCGTGATAACCTTATAGCCGTTTGCAAACGATCATAGTAATGTAACAAGATGTTCAGTAAAGAACATATAGCCTACTTTCTCCTAAATGCATGGGTATTGTTATAACTCTTTGTCCTTTTCAAGGAGTATGATTGAATGTTGGTTGTAGGAGCATGTTGAAATACAACGTGCTATAGGGATATTAAACATGAATATGAGGTGCCCTTTGCTAGTGCTACCTCTGTACCAAATTTCGTTCAATTCGGTTTCACCGTGTTTGAATTGATAGGGGGAATCGATTTGCACACATACTTGGCCACCATCTGCAAACTATTGGGCTGATGTTCTTGCAGTTTGGTCAGAATATGTTTCCCACATAAAGATATGGTGTTGTAAAATTAGGTAGAGACTAGATTATTAGGTTGGTCGTAATTATATTTTAGCTTTTAACATTTGGGTGGCCGCGATTACGTTTCCATCAAGATAGCGGTGATATAAAACATGACACTGAGGTGCCCTTTGCTAGTGCTACCTCTATACCAAATTTCGTTCCATTTGGTTTCAGCGTGTTTGAATTAATAGGGGTAATCGATTCTGACACAAAGATGGCCGCCATCCGCAAACTATTAGGCGAATGACCTATTAGATTGGTCAAAGGATGCTCCCTCCATAAAGGTATGTAGTTGCAAAATTTGGTAGAGATCGGATGATTAGGTTAATCGTAATTTGATTTAAGCTTTGAACATTCGTGTGGCCACCATTACGTTTCAGTCAAGATGGCGGCGATATAAAACATGACACTGAGGTGCCTTTTGCTAGTACTACCTCTGTACCAAATTTCGTTCCATTCGGTTTCACCGTGTTCGAATTAATAGGGGAATCAATTTTGACATAAAGATGGCCTCCATCCGCAAACTATTAGGTGAATGACCTATTAGATTGGTCAAAGGATGCTCCCTCCATAAAGGTATGTAGTTGCAAAATTTGGTAGAGATCGGATGATTAGGTTAATCGTAATTTGATTTAAGCTTTGAACATTCGTGTGGCCGCCATTACGTTTCAGTCAAGATGGCGGCGATATAAAACATGATACTGAGGTGCCCTTTGCTAGTGCTACCTCTGTACCAAATTTCGTTCCATTCGGTTCCACCGTGTTCGAATTAATAGGGGGAATCAATTTTGACATAAAGATGGCCGCCATCCGCAAACTATCAGGTGAATGACCTATTAGATTGGTCAAAGGATGCTCCCTCCATAAAGGTATGTAGTTGCAAAATTTGGTAGAGATCGGATGATTAGGTTAATCGTAATTTGATTTAAGCTTTGAACATTTGTGTGGCCGCCATTACGTTTCCGTCAAGATGGCGGCGATATAAAACATGACACTGAGGTGCCTTTTGTTAGTACTACCTCTGTACCAAATTTCGTTCCATTCGGTTGCACCGTGTTCGAATTAATAGGGGGAATCGATTTTCACACAAAGATGGCCGCCATCCGCAAACTATTACGCTGATGACCTATTGGTTTGGTCAAAGGATGCTCCCCCCATAAAGGTATGTCGTTGCAAAATTTGGTAGAGATCGGATGATTACGTTAGTCGTAATTTGATTTAAGCTTTGAACATTTGTGTGGCCGCCATTACGTTTCCGTCAAGATGGCGGCGATATAAAACATGACACTGAGGTGTCCTTTGCTAGTGCTACCTTTGTACCAAATTTCGTTCAATTCGCATTCACCGTGTTCGAATTGATAGGGGGGGACAGACATTCAGAGTACACACACTCACACACACACACACACACACACACACAGACACACACACACACAGACTCACACACACACATACACACACACAGACAGACACACTTTTTTTCGCCCTGTGTTGATCTCATAAGTCTACTTTCATTTTTTGCAAAAATCGAAAGTAGGCTAATAAATGGAATGGCATTGTGTCTTACAGAAATAGATAGACTTCTGAGATTGTGTTGCCATGGTTACCGGCTTGCATTATTTCAATAGCTTAATAAATGAAATTAGTTTTCTGGGTATATCTCAAAAACTGTTGGTTTTAGGACCTTAAAATGTGGTTTTCGGGGCCCGTAGGGCTCCCGAGTTTTGTTTCTCACATTGAGACGCTGAAAATGAGCTTTGTCTCGTTTTTCTACGCCCATTTCAGCATGCATTTTAAGGGGGTGGACCCTCTTTTAAGAGAGGTAGGGAGAAGAGATACATCAATGATGGGGGTCGTGCCTGTGATGGATATCAGTACCAAATTTTAGGTTGATCCACTCAGCCGTTCTTGAGTTATAAGGACACAAAAAATTGTCCACAGACAGACAGACAGACAAACAAACAGACAGACAGACAGACAAAAAATTTATTTTTGCGCGCATCCATCATAAAACAGTCTGAAACGCGCAAATATCGCAAATTTCCGTGGAAATTCAGAAAAAAAAGACAAACTTTCATTTTTATATACATAGAGATGACAGGTTTAGCTAGGAAAATTTAACGTAAAAATAAATATAAAAAGTGACACCGTCATAGAGTCAGTGTTCTTATTTTTGCTATTTATTAAATGTAACGAAAAATATTGTAGAAGAGAGGAATTTGATTTGACGTAGGATCAGGTGTAATTATTGTTATTATTAAATAATGGAATTGTAATTGCATTTTAAGTGTCACAAATCTTAGCCTGGGCGGTTTCGGTGGCGTAGTCGGTAGCATGCTGAGCTTCTATGCCCAAGATCGCGGGTTCAAACCCGGCCGAAGTCGCCGGATTTTTAAGAGCGTTAAAATCCCTCAGTATGTCTTCCTTCGGAGGGGAAGTAAAGACGGCGGTCCCATGTCAAAGGTTTATGGCATGTTAAAGAACCTTCCACTAATTACACCTGTGTGAAGCTAAATTAGGGTAACAATGTAAACAACGCTCTTTTCCTACGTTCGTTGCCCGCAGCCGACTGCGGCGGCATCTAGTAACCAAGTTCTTAACTAGTAGTCGTTGACGATGGCGTTTGGAGTAGGAACTACTTGAAAAATTCAAATTCTGCAATGCTTACTCGAATTAAATAACAGATAACACACACTAATACAGTTATCACAATTATGCACACACCCAAAGTACGCGGGGCTACATGACCGCGTATTAGCAGCCCCTAAACTGAGGAACCAACCAACCAATCTTAGCTTGATTTGCCATTCATTTTGTAATAGGATTTCTAATAGGGAGTTTTAGGGAATAGTTTGACGATGATTTCCATAATTCATTAAGGGTAATATTGGTAATGTTAATACTAATGTGGGAGTTGTCAGAAGTGACATTCGTAATGTCAGAGGTGACATGAATGATATTAGTAACGGTGTAGAGAATGTTAGAACAGACTTAGGTCTTGTCAACGGTCAACGCTAGGATAGAGGCTAGCTAGGCGGATGTGAATGTAAGCTTTAATGAGCTGAGAGCGAGGCTAGACAATGTAGACACGAACATTCAAGCTATTCGAGCCGAGGTCAACGCAAGCCTCGACAGATAAAATGTTAATCTTGATAATGTAAATGCCAGATTAGATGAAGCGAAAGTAGAGTTGGATACTAGGTTGGAAGAGAACTGAACTAATATGCGAGCAGAAAATGTCAGTAGAAGGGAGATAAATGCATGTTTAGAGATGATTAAGGGGAATGTTAAGGAGTCTTTCGATTCATCACAGGCAGAGTTACTTAGATGGATACTCGTTTAAAAACGATGAACGATTATGTTGATACTGTGAAGAGTGAGGTGAACGACGTTACGACCGGACTGAACCTTATGAGGGGTATAGTAGTGGAGGTGAATATCAAGGTCAAGAAGTTGAGAAACCTAGACAACGTTAAAGCCTAGATTGCCGAAAATTCAACCGCAATCAAGGAGATAAGAAACGACTTGAAGAGTAGTAGCGAAGAATTGCGGACCGAATTGAATGACAGGATGGATAATATTGCCGAAGAATTTAAGGTTAAAAGTAATGAACTTCAAGTCATACTCGAATGTACGGTATGTGGGGCGATCTGACAGAACACACAACTAACATGGAAGCGAGAATGACTAATATGAAAGGAGATGTAGATTTCTTGAGGAAACATATTGAAACGGATGTAAATGCAGTTCGAGTTGAAACTAAATGCGGAGTCAGTCGAGCGAATGCTACGTTTAATAAAGCCATTGAAGAATTTGATCCATGCATGAGAGGGAAGATTGAGTGCATATAACTTCATGTAAATGCTTTAAAGAGTGGACAACCTACCGAACGGGTAACTCCGAATATTGAGGAGTTGGAGGAGCGATTGTTATCAAAACTTACCGAATACCACAACAAGGAGGAGTCACCAACTCAGAAGGAGGAGATCCCATTGAGTGGAGACAGAACGCCATTCCAAATAACGCCGTCGAGGTTCAATACATCACAAGGGACCAGTATAGTGGTAGTTAGATCCCACGATGATCGCCCGAACCGTTTCTCGGCATCTGGACCGGTTACTCCTGTCGAATTTATCCGTAACGTTGAAGACTACTTGAGAGAGGCGTTGATTACACCTAAGAGGGAACTCAGGGTGGTAAAAGAACTCCTCGAGGGAAAGTGTCTGGTATAGAACCCCGGCTTTAGTTAAGCTTTTAGAACCTTCCGAGACTTCAAGAAAGCGTTACTGAAAACATATTGGTCGACACAAATACAACTAAGCATTAGAGCGGAAATGTACCATACGAAATATGCCAGTACTCGACAAACACGTTATGCTACATATTTCACGATGATGATGATGATCAGGTGCATCAAGTCGGCGTCGACTCCTAGTGACTGCATCGATGAACTGTCTCCATATGACTCGTTCTTCAGCCATATACAGTACTTAGATCCTTCACTGACATATTCATGTTGGATTTGATGGAGTCGATCCATCTCAATGCTCGTCGCCCTTGTCTCCGTGACCCTTCCACCTTTCCAAGCATAATTATCTGTTGGCCATACACAGTGGTTACAACCACCCTTAGCTGCAAAGGAGTTGAACCAGATGTTCGCAAGTCAATATCCCCCAGATATTCAAAACATATTGATAGCTTCGGGAGCCACAACGTTTGTTGAATACGATAGCACACTCCGACGCTTAGATAACACAAATGAACAATTCACACTTGTCAAAAACCGACACGAACCACCAGAGATCAACGTGACGTTCGTATACAGGATGGTTCAAACACCAGACCCAAAACCAATACCTAACACCAGATACACGCAAAATCAATCGGGACCTGTACGTGGACGATTTTACCAAGGAATCAATGGACGCCGTATGCTAGGGATGGGCAGTCATAAAACCAGAAATGGAATGACCGAGGTCGATTTCAAAATCGGAGAGGTCAACCGCAGCAGAAGAAATTCGAAAGAAATCAGCGAAATTATCAGAATAATAATCGTGAATTCATTCCCAGAAGGAATCAAGACAACCAAGAACACAACCAAAGGTAGAATATCGATCGAGATTGGAGAGGTCGTACTGAGAGCAAACTATATATTCAGCAGCTGAATCAGAGATTTAGACAAGATGGAGATCAAAACCAAGCTTCACGGGAGCAAGAGAAACAGCGAAACGATAGAGGGAGAAACGGCTCTGGAACACCCCTATTAGATTTCAAGATCAACATAGAAGATCTAATCAAACTACGACAGTCGCTGATATCCACAAAACTGAACCTCTTGCCAAACCAATAAGGGAAGAAACACTTGAAGAATATATAGAGGGATTTATTCGGGCACAGACCTGAAGATAAGCCGTATGAAAAAAGAAGACGAAGATTGGAGAGATTTCTGCAGAAATTCATACTACAGCGATGATGAAGATTAGTAGAAGAGGATAGGTACCACTTAAAAAGATTTGTAAATTACGACGAACGACGAACGGCGAATCACCAATTTAAGGTATTATCATCGATTATAATGGCACTGTTTGGATTGGAAAATAAACATTTTATACCATAATTTTTATTTTGAATAAGCATCGGATATATAAGCCCGATGATAATGATTATGAGCTAAGATCGACTGTGGGGAGCCAAAAGCTGGTAGTCTCATTTCTCGCTCCGATAACTATTCGATGATGATGATAATTGGTGTTTTAAGGAGCCTAACATCTAGGTTATCGATCCCTAATGGTTTGGGTTATAGCGAAAGATAAGATGAGAATGAACACTATAATTATTACTAGCTACAAACTTACATACTAGAAGAAGAAATGGTAAACAAATAAAGGATAAGGCAAATACAGGACAGGAAGAAAAGAAATGCCCTCAACCCTCGAAGAATGAGGATTAAGGGACTTGGAAAGAAAGAGAGTCTTGAAAGGCAGATAGGAAAGGGAAAGAGGAGAGAGCCCGCCCCAAGGTCAGAGGAAAAAGGGGGCAAAACGGACCCAGCTCAGGAATCGCTCAGGGTTGCTAACTCCCAAACTCACCAGCCGTGAGCCCTTGAGTGTGTAGCACTATCCAGGGTGCACCAGAATTGGTGGGGATACATACACCCTGCCTCCGTGTGGGCCTTTTGCAGAAGGCAGGAGATAACATGAAAAGAAAAAGAAGGCTGACATCTCCAAGAATGAGGGTATCAGGAAAGATGAGACAAGGGCGAATTAAGACGGGAAAGTGAAAGATTCCCTACGCCTCGGATACCCTAATACCGTCGGGGTCGGAAGAGGACAAGAGTTGACCATGAGAGGTCGATAGGAAAGAAGACGGAGAGGAGCCCAGCACAAGTATGTGGAAGGAATGCTGGATTCAGCTTGGGTCCCGTAGTCGCCAACCCACGTTCCACGAGTTGTGAGCCCCTGGGGGGTCTTATTTACTTGATGAGCTTTTGTAGTTGTTTAGTTACGTTAAACACTTCAGCAAACACTAAAATGTAACTGAGTTAGTACTGTGCCTTTGGAGACTTGGCTGATTTGCGGCTGCTACTGTACTTCACTACATGTGAGGCCATAAATCATTATTACTTATTTCTCAGAGTCGGGCGAGTTGCCAAAATTTCGGCTGTGTTTCGCCTCATTCAGTATTTGCAACAGTTTTGTAAATGTAATTCGTATTAATCGCTGTGCTCCCCCATTATAGTAAATTCTTATTTTTTTTTTCTTAAATAAGCAGACATCAATAAATCTCTCCCTGTACCTGTTATGTTCACCAGTACGTGAGAAAGGAACGAATAAGGGACGTGCCTTGTGACTGATGTTGGTAAAGAATCATCGCCAATAATGAGTCAATGCCAGTGATTCCGGTTTTCAGCTCGTATATCTATGTCGGCAACTTTCATGTCGTCATCTGTATGTATTTCACGATAAAAATTGCTCAATACACCTTGAATCCAGACCAGTAATTGACAACAAACGCAACCAAGCTATACTCCCATGCCTCTGTCATGTAAAAGTACCTCTACATGCACTGCTGATTAGTTACATTGATACCAGTTATTTATCGGGTAACGATGCTCATGTCACCTGACTGGATACTTAAGTGTTACTTGCTAAATTTCTTGCCAATTGAATGATTTATGATAACGATACTTCTTGCAATATGCACAGCTTGACTCATCTACGTGGAGAGATTCAGGCATTACATCTCTGATAGCATTATGACTATGATACTTGTTATTTCAAAGGGGCCTAACATCTAGGTAATCAGCCCCTAATGCGTTTGGTGATTGTGAAAATAAAATGAAATGGTAACTATAACTAAAGCTAACTACATACTTACAACTTAAATCTAACTACCGACTTACACAATACAATAGAAGAGGGAATGGAAAACAAAAAGAAGAGTAAGTTACATTAAAGACAGAAGGAAAGGAAATGCCATCATCCTTTGAAGAATGAAAATTGGGGGACTTGGAAGAAAGGAGAGCCATGAAAGGCAGATAGTAAAAGGAACGAGGAGAGGTTCGTCCAAAGGCAATGGTAAAAGGGGAAAAACCAAGGTCGCCGACTCCCGAGCAAACCAGCCGTGAGACCTTGATGGTGTAGCATCATCCATGGTGCACCATCAGTGGTGGAGCTAAACACACCCTGCATCCTTTAGGGTTTGAGCTGAAGGTAGGAGATATCATGAAAAGAGATTATGATGATGATAATTGTTGTTTTAAAGGGCATAACATCTAGGTTATCGGCCCCTGATGGTTTGGGTGATCGTGAAGATGAAAATGAAAAGCGAACTTAAAAACTAAAACTAACTACTAACTTATATACTAGAAGAAGAAATGGAAAACTAAAGGAGAGTAAGGCAAATAAAGGACAGGAGGAAAAGAAATGCCCTCAACCCTCGAAGAAGGCGGATTGAGGGACTTGGAAGGAAGGAGAGCCATGAAAGACAGATAGGAAGTGAAAGAGGAGAGGGTCCGCCCCAAAGGTAAGGGACAAAAAGGGAAAACGGACCCAGCTCAGGAATTCCTCGGGGTCGCCAACTCCCGAACTCACCAGCCGTGAGCCCCTGAGGGCGTAGCATTATCTACGGTGCACCAGAAGTGGTGGGGCTACATACACCCTGCCTCCCTAAGGGCCTTGAGCACAAGGCAGGAGGTAAAAGGAAAAGAAAAAGAAGGCTGACCCCTCACAGAAGGAGGGTGCCAGGAAAGATGAGACAAGGGCCAATTAAGGCGGGAAAGGAAGAGACTCCCTAGGCCTCGGATACCCTAATACCGTCGGGGTCGGAAGAGAACAAGAGTTGACCAAGTGAGGTCGACAGGAAAGAAGACTGAGAGGAGCCCGGCACAAGTAAGTGGAAGCAATGCCGGACTAAGCTGGGGCCCCGTGGTCGCCAACCCACGCCCACTAGAAGTCAGCCCCTGGGGGATGAAAAGAGAAACTAGAGGTCTGATCCCTCGAAACATGAGGGATCAGGATCAGGATCAGGATCGCCAATTAAGGCGAGAAATTGAGACTCCCTAGGCCTCGGATAACCTTAGTCCATTAGAAGAAAACAAGAGTAGACCAAGGAAGGTTGATGATGATGATGATGATAATTATTGTTTTAAGGAGCCTAACATCTAGGTTATCGGCCCCTAATGGTTTGGGTGATAGTGAAAGATGAGATGAGAATGAAAACCATAACTAATACTAACTACACACTTACATACTAGAAGAAGAAATGGTAAAAAAGAAAGGATAAGGCAAATAAAGGACAGGAAGAAAAGAAATGCCCTCAACCCTCGAAGAATGAGAACTGAGGGACTTGGAAGGAAGTAGAGCCATGAAAGGCAGATAGGAAAGGGGAAAGAGGAAAGGGCCCGCCCTGACGTCAGTGGAAAAAGGAGAAAAACGGACCCAGCTCAGGAATCCCTCGGGATCGCCAACTCCCGAACTCGCCAGCCGTGAGCCCCTGAGGCTATAGCACTATCCAGGGTGCACCAGAAGTGGTGGGGCTACATATACCCTGCCTCCTTGAGGGCCTTGAGTAGAAGGCAGGAGATAACATGAAAAGAAAAAGAAGGCTGACCCCTCACAGATGGAGAGTATCAGAAAAGATGAGACAAGGATCAATTAAGGCGGAAAATGAAAGACTCCCTAGGCCTCTGGTACTCTAATACCGTCGGGGTCGGAAGAGAACAAGAGTTGACCCAGAGTGGTCGACAGAAAAGAGTACAAGTAAGTGGAAGCAATGCCGGACGCAGCTAGGGTCTCGTGGTCGCCAACCCCTAAGGAAGGTTGACAGGATAGAAGACAGAGAGGAGCCCGGTACAAGTAAGTGAAGCAATGCTGGACTCAGCTGGTTTCCCGTGGTTGCCAATCCACGTGGCGACATTTATAACTTCAATAGATTGTGGCTCCATACGAAGTTAACGTTTGGGAGTCTTCCTTCTTTCCATAGAAAAAGTTAATTCTTCCTTGTAAAGTGAAATTTTCAGAATAGCTATGTTCTCTCTTCTTCAATTGCATATTCCTTCCTTTCTTTCAGCTCTCGACACTGGCTTTGGATAGCTGAAGTTGATGGATGGGTCCTATCTGACAGGGGAAGACTCTGATATTGATTGATCAGACCTATCTGATTGGTTGTAATGGATGATTTTCTGTTTCACGGCTCTGAAATGGATCCAACAGAAAGCGCATCACCTTTCTCCAATGGTGTGTCTGTATCTGTAGTTTCAGCCTATTGATCATCAAATCAGAAAAATATGTTTTATCCAACAACGCCATGTTAGGAACAAGTGGAATTCTACAGCACTTAAACCAGACATACAGAGGAAACACACATAATTTTGTAGTGCAGACAAAGTTTAATTTATATTATTCTAATGTTACAGTCATCAAACTGGTGTTGTATATATGAACTCACAATTCACAGTCGAATATTACAAACGAAACTGTAAAATATATTTTCCCACTGAGACAACGCACAGATTGCAGCTGCTCTAATAAGAACAAGTAGTTCCGTGAAGAACTATACAGCCTATTTTCATATATCCTGCTCATGTTAATTGCCTCTATCAACGTACAAAATTTCAGTTTAATTGCTGTAACTGATTCGTAGATACTGAGAACCGTCTAAATATTTCAGATGGTCGCCAGGTTGGATTTTAATTTTTGTACTATTACATCAAGATTATTGTGTACGTGTGGTATTCAAACTTCAATCGCATGGTTAGAACACAAGAAGTAAAAACGAGATTTTAAAATTACGCACAGCAGCCATCTTGTGATTATGCAAACAATTGGAATAAATTAGATGCCAGTGGATCAACATTTGTATAAGCATTTAACGTGCAACGTTTCACGGCACTCGGTTAGTTAATTCGAGAGAAACGTCCATTTAAATATTTATACTTCGCGTCGCCGCCATGTTGGATTTGTGCTCACCAGGTTACTGAAAGTCCTATAGGTGAACATATGTTCATAGTCTCTATGAACATAAAAAAATTCAGTTTGGTTGCTGTAAAAGATTCATAGATATTGAGAACCGTCTAAATATTTCGGAAGCTCGCCATTTAGGATTGTTATATGTATAGGCCATAGAGTTATGATCCATTCAAGGACAATTATTGCCTAGGTTCAGTATTCAAACTTTCACTTCGATCGCATGATTACGACACATGAATTAAAAACTTAATTTTAAAATTTCGCACAGCGCCATCTTGAGGTTATGTAAACAATTGAATTAAATTAGATGGCAGTGCATTACAATCTGCAAAATCATTTACTGTACCACATTTCACTGCGCTTAGAGTCAAATCACGAGAAAAGTATATTAAAATATTTCAAATTCGCTTGGTCGCCATGTTCGTTTTGTACTTTACAGGTTTATGAAATATACATAGGTAAATTTGTATCAGTACCCTTTATCACCGTGCAAAATTGCAGGGTGATATCTGTAATAATTTCGGAGATATAGAATGTCAGTGAAATATTTCGCACAGCCGCCATTTTGAGGTTATGTAAACAATTGAACTAAATTAGACTTCAGTGCATTAAAATGTGTATAAACATTTGCTGTACCAAGTTTCATTACGTTTGGATAGTTAAATCGCGAGAAAAGTCTATTTAAAAGTCTCAATTTCGCTTGGCCGCCATGTTGGTTTTGTAGTCACCAGGTTTTTGAAAGTCTCATAGGTGAACTTTTAGTAGTGCCCTTTATCACTGTACACAATTTCAGGGCGATATCGGTAATAGTTTCGGAGATATTGAATTCTAGTGAAATATTTCGCACAGCCGCCATGTTGGATTGGTGAGACGTAACAAAATTTGAAGGGCACGGTCGAGGTCGCCGGGAATAGTGCTATGACCTTACCGTGTTTCATTGAAATCGCTCCAGCCGTTTAGATTTTATTAGGGGGACACACACACACACCTCACACACACTCGCACACACACACACGGACAAAAGGTGATCTCATAAGCCTATTTTTTTCAAAATTGAAAATAGGCTAATAAAGGTAATCGAGTGAAAAAGGGGTTACTACGTTCACCGATAGATGACAGCACATACAAGACGAGAAAACTATACAACCCTGTTTTATCAGACCGTCCCCTTCTTTTCCCCCCTACATCTAGTGCGTATTATCTAATGGGAAATACGAATTACACAGCAAGTTTAATTGGAAGCATTCACAACAAGGATGCTATTTCAATGGCTAGAGATTCTAGTTATCGACCAAAAATTGCATTACTAGTGTGCCCTTGTGGGGATCCCAAGGTTCGAATCCATGATCTTTTAAGTAGAGAAAAGGAAATCTTAAAAGATTTCAGTACAGTTTTAAAGCCAGCAAGAGGGCTAGATGAGATCACCTATGCATGACACATGAACGATGAGGCAATATCTTTCAGCTGAGTATGAGATCACCGGGCTACGTGTGTACAAGATGCTTGCGTCGGGGGACGCAATCGCCCAGCAAAACTTTCCATTGAGTAGACAGAGACAGAAGATTCACGTAAAAGTCCTGACTCAGCTGTAAAACGACAACGCTGTTTGAAAGGCGGGGCCGGAACATGGTGAAATACTGAAATTGGCAAGAAATATGCAAAAATCTTAAAAGATCTCACCGGTAATGTTAATCATCCTGGAAATTAGAATTTTGAGAGTTATAAAATTGAATAATAATTGAATAGTATAGAAATGCAGTGTCAGCACGACATCATTGGGGATTCACATAGCCAGTAGCCTAGAGTGAGGGAAAAAAAGTATGTACACCCAGATATGGCAGGAGCACATTTTAATTTTTTAATGAATGTTCCCACGATCGGTTTTCGTAAATTTTAGTATCGTTAAGACGTTTAGATCGTGATGAACAAGGAGGTAATTTTTTCAAAAATGTACGACGTTTATTTTAGAAAGTAGTTTTGAGAAGAAGCGAAACTAATTTATTTGTAGAGGATTTGAATACATAAGCAGCCAGTCTTAGGGTAATCATGCAGTCTTAATCCGACCTTGAGTGGTCATACTGCTTCACCGTGAATCCAGTATTCAAAATCCTCGTTAGAAGGAAATTATCGTCGTGCTACGAACAGTTATAATTAGTCTTTGGACTTTGGCAAAGTGTTGCACTTTGGCCCAGAAATATCTTCAGCCGACGGAGGCGTGTAAAGCCTTAATTAGAATTAGTTATCGAAGTCAATACCGAAACATCTCGACAGTGAACGAGACTTTAAGAGAGTAGTGATATTCTAAATTTATCCAGTGGGTTAAAGAACCGTATCGGGGTCAAAACTTAGGAAAATTGCCTAATCTTCCTGTGCTTAGGAGATTAGTGCACAAGTGACGTTAGATCAGAGAAATCTAAAGCAAGGAAGTAACTGCTTAGGGAAGAGTGAAATCTTTATAAATCGTTCCACGATTTGAATACGACAGTATTCACAAATAAGGTCCAAACGTGGACGAAATCAAAGACATTGTTAGAGCGCAAAGTAACAGTATAAACTGAGACTCCAGGACCGAAGTAAGCAAATACTTTCTGCAAGACATTAATTTGCAAATTGAACGAGTGTAGTATCGTGCAATAGACTGACAAAGTGCCGAATACTAAAGGAAACCGGAATAGGATAAAATTATCCGTACCCGTCAAGGAAAGGCTGCGTACGAGACTTTCAATCAACCCAGCTAGGAGTCAGATCTAGGGGAGGAAAATTAGTATCTTCCCCCTTAGGAGGAGGAAAAAGAAGGAAAGTGTGAAAACGTGTGGAATAGGAAGTGTAACCACATTGTGTGAAAAAGGCATTGTTACATGCCTAAAGTGACAATTTTGTATATAAATATTTGTCAAGTGTTAACAATAATTTTTCAAGTGTTTTATAGATGTTTAGTGTTATAAAGTGTTAAATACAAATATGATTGTTATACCTCAAGTAGAGGATATCAGTGTATTAAAATGTTAAATATTATGAAAGAATCAGTGAATAACACGAGTGTTATGAATTGTGAAATGATGGCTTCAAACCCAAATTGTGGGTTATAAGGCTAATTCATTGGGAGCCTGGAGCCAGCAGCTCGGGAAATCATGTGAGTAGAACAATTTGATTATGGTTGTTTTGGAGGGAAGAGTTCGTGCAAATAAAAACGTGAGAAAGTATTCTCATCTAAACAGGGATAATGCAATGAAATGTATAAAATGAAGCATACGGGTTTTCTGAACGATAATTTAATCATGAATTAACTAATTAATAAGTGTTAAATGTTTAAAAACTCGGTGGAGTTGTATTCTTTTGAAATCACGTCCTATGGTGACGTAATGTAAAGTAACATACTTTTTAAAACAAGAAATAAAACCTTCAGTAATGAAGTATTTTTTGAATTAACAATAATAGTAATGAAAGTTGGAAGCCGTTAAGGTTCCATGAATAATAATACTGTAACAATAAATGATTGTTGAACAATAAATGTTCCAATGAAAGTATAATTAATGTCAGGCAAATTATTAGTGCAAATAATGTAATAAGTCGGAGATTAAATGAAGTTAAAGTAATAACTATCATGCTCGAAAATATCACACAAATACTATTGTAGCAAGCTATAGGGTAGCTTATTTGATTTTTTGCGCTAATGATTGCTGTGATTTCGTGCCAGGTTTTAATCGATTGCCAGGTGTAGTTGGGCGCGGTTATGTTGAAGTGAATGTGTTTGCATTGAGGCAAATTTGAATACGGGTGCTGTATATTTTGTGTTGAGCGCAGGGGACAGCGCATTGTGCCCACCCAGAAGTCGCTAATTTAGGAGGTTTAGTGTTAAATGATTCCACTCCTGTATCAATGTCGGTAAGACCTCCCAAAATAGAATATAGCATAGGAGGCGGACTTATCTTATGAACTCCAGTTCATCTACGTCGAAAGCCTCGTTATTATTGATATATGAATGTTATACCCACCAATTAAGATACTTCGCAATCAATAATTTTATCTGAGCCAATATATGCGGATAAATATGGCCGCGTAGTGTAATGATGAATGAACTAGTGTGTGTATTTTTCGAGTTTAAAGAAATGAAGCTTGTAGTAGCCAGTTGACAGGAAGTTAAAAGACAGCCCGTCGGAGAGCTGGGGAGGCCATACGACCCTCGTTCGTAAATAAGCGTGAAGCACGTTGACAAGCACTGAAGGTGGCCACTAATTGCTTTGTGGTAGGTCCGGGACAGCACACTTCATTACAGTGTGGAAGTTATAAATGTTTGAGATAGTCCGGTCATCAGAGCCGAGATCTAATTATTATTATTTCTTGCTGAGAATCGTTCAGAAACTGTATAAGCTAAAATAATGATTATAAGATTACTGTAAAAAAATCCCTTATTGTTTATAACAACATAAATATTGATCCCAAGTAATGGACATATTAGGATAGTCGGGGGAGTCTTTCTTGATTTGAATTATTCAGTAATTTCCTAAACTCAAGGGATGCACGAGTTCTTCCCGGCAACACCAAATTAGTAGAATTGTATGGAGAGGGATGATGATTTTATACTCAAGTGGACCAAGTGATATGTAATTGTTATAAACAAATTAGCCCAAGTGAAGTAAAATCTCCAATCTGTGAGTTAAGAGTGCTTTATTTTGAAGATGAATGATGTTTAAAATGTAAACTTAGAGCCATGAGTAGCTCATATAGGCAGTTTAAGGAACCTGCTTTATGGAAGTAAGAATTTTGTTGATTTTTGTCGGGTTCGTTTGGAACCTTAATTATTGATTTTGTGGTTTAGTTTTAATGATTCCTTGTCCAATTAAGGGCAAGTGTGAACATTTCATTGTAAACTTGTTTGTTGTAGCGCCTAATTTTGATTAGCATTAAATAATTTTTTATAGTTTGAATTTGATATTCATTTGAGTGTTATCCTATGCTTTGATCCAAAATACGTGAACCATAGAGTGGGCGAATGCACCATGCCCCGAAGTTCTATTGAGCTAGCGGACTATGATTTGCGTATTTATTGTTCGCAAGGGCACACTGGTAATATAAAGAATACTGTTTGGTTTACATGTCAGCGTATTGAAATAACATGGTGTTATACGTATACGGTATATAATATTTTCCATTGCAAAATGCACGTCATTATAACATTTCAGTAATTATAAAATAATAAGTATTTAAATAAATCAATAAATTAGACCAACCCTGGCCGGTTTCAAGGCTCAGTCAAACTCTCACTCTTCTAACCATGCGGCTAACATTGCTTCGTGAGTGTTAACAGTCTTAGATACAACTCCTCAGCAAAAATGACTTGAAATAAACGACATTTTCAGCGTAGTATGGCTTCATTATAAACCATTTTACACTAAATTTATATTATTTCGATTAGTATGTTACTGTATGTGACATATCACTCATTCATTTTAAGTATTTTCTCTCTTTTAGTGACGGGCCAATGTTACCGATGAATTTACTTTCGATCCCGCAAGACCTCCGAAAGATGATAATCGCACCATTATTAACTTATTAAAATTAATCAAATAAATAAAGAATGTTTTAGCTTTAACAAATACACATTTGTAAGTTAATACCCTATGAGTGTTTCAGCCCTCCGGTCTCTTTCTGGGGCATTTTCAAACTGACCTGCATCATGGTTACTGCAGGCTCACTGTGTCAAGTCAAATACGTCACTGTGGCTTCCTTCAAGCGTCTAGTGGTCGTCCTCCATTCTGGCACATGGTCTTCGAGTTCTCGAATCTTCCTTAGCACTATTTAAGGAGGTGCTTATTACATATCCACAGCACTCATCATTAGCCACTACACTCTGCACTAATCTCTCAACCGCTGCTACTGTACCGCTACAGCAATACATTGCCACTACTCAACCGCTACACCATGGTCTGAATTCTCTACACGGACGCATCGCTCAAATGGAAATACACAACAATTGCCTGCTGTTACAATCAGCACCCACACCTTAGACTGTGTTGGTGTACATTCATGATTAAAGGCAGCAGCAGTCTTCCTGACTTCTAGCTATCTTCAACTTCTTCCGTCTCATCGCTTGGACACTAAAGATGTCATATCTTCCACCAAGAAGAAAGAAGAAAGAACATTTGAACTTCCTTAGTTCCTGAATCCTGCCAATGGAATACAACATCTCGTGAGGTCACTGTCACCTCCTGCCAAAGGAACTTTCAATACATCCCAAAACCATTAATTGCTTTCGCTCTAAACCACTAAACTAGCTGACTCTACAATAACTTCTCTTCATATTTTTTTAAAGATAAATTCATTTTACAAAATTTCAAGTTTTTACTATTGTCATACATTTTTTCGCTCTATGTTATCATTCTTTATTCAGTGTACTTTCAATCAGAAATTAACTTCTCTCCAGTCAAAAGAATGTATTTATAATGCTCTCCATTTAATCAGGACTTCTGTATCTGAACCACTTCATGCTTGATATCTTACAATCAATTCTTTGTGTTAAATGCCCTTAACTGCTTTCAATATTATCTGTGATATTAATCTCAAACTTGATTTATGATTGCTGATTGTTTAGCAATGAAATTATTAACTCATTTTTTGATTTTCTGGTGATACTCTTTTATGCCCAATTTTCCGCTTAACGTTCAGTCTAATTCCTACTTAGTGCTTTATTTTGTCAAAGATTTTGCTTGATGTGATCTCCCTAATGGGAAAGTTTAGGGCAAATCTACATCCTCAAGCTACTGAAATATGGACCTTACAGCAGGCATCAGGCGCCACCTGTTCGTGTGACCAAACACGGGTTAGCCTGAGCGCTACTTAAGTCACTGCTACGGTATATTTCAGGGCGCCAGGAAATGTTCTCCACAGTGACTGCTGGCTTCGGCCAGAGCTAGCATCAGCAGTTTAGTTGGCAGCACGGTGTCCTTGACAGGGTGAATCCCACACGTGTGGGCTGTAGGCTGTCGAAATCGTAGGCACTGCGGGGAACATTTCCTGCCACCCTGCATTATAATACAAAACATAATATCCCCAGGTCACGTCATTAAGGACAGTTAAAACCACCATTTGTTCAATAACTGGAACTCCTGGCTCATACGTTATGAATTATAATGCTTGCAGAATTCACACGGCTACCATCTTGAAATGGTTCGGTTGATGACCTTGTAGTTAGGGCGAAACACGAATCCCATATGGAGGTAAGTTTTTACAAAATTTGTTGAGATCTGATGACTAGATTAATCTTAATTTGATTTAAGTTTTGGAAATATGAGTGAGTGACTGCCATCTAGGTTATCGGCCCCTTATGAAATTAAATGGTATGAAATGAAAGGATGAAGATAAATCAGCCCATTGCCAGATATGAAACGAAAATGGTGTATATAAAACGAACAATGAGACCCAACAAATGTGCATTATTTTAATAGAAATAGTAAAAGGGGGATGGTTGTTGTTTCAGTCTTCAGTCTTTTGACTGGTTTGATGCAGCTCTCCATGCCTCCCTGTCCTGAGCTAATCGTTGCATCTCTACATAGCTACCACACCCTACATCCGAGGCAATCTGTTTAACATATTCTAACCTTGGTCTACCCCTACAGTTCTTGTCCTCGCCCCTTCCTTCCATAACTAAGCTTGTTATTCCTGGGTGTCTTAGTATGTGTCCTACTAACCTACCTCTTCTCTTCATTAGCAGTCGCCAGAAACATCTCTCCTCTCCCACTCGCCTTAATACCTCTTCGTTTGTAACCCTATCTACCCATCTGATCTTCATCATTCTCCTGTAACACCACATTTCAAATGCTTCAATTCTCCTCTGTTCTGCTGCACCAATAGTCCAAGTTTCACTTCCATAGAGCGCCACGCTCCAGACAAAGGCTTTCAAAAATTACTTCCTAATACCTAAATCTATATTCGAAGTCAACAGATTCTTTCTTTTTTTGTAGAAATGCTTTCCTTGCCTGAGCCAACCTACCTTTTATATCCTCTTTGCTTCGTCCATCACTCGTTATTTTGCTTCTTAAGTAACAGAAGTATCCTACTTCCTTCAGCTTTTCACCTGCCAATTTGATGTCCATAGGGGTTTCTGATTTATTTCGGCTGCATTCTAGTATTTTTGTTTTTCAATTATTAATTTTCATCATGTATTCTTTCCGTAAGACGGAGTCCATACCATTCAAAAACTCATTCAAATCCTCAGGCTTGTCGGCCAAGATGATGATGTCATCAGCAAATCTCAGAGTTGAAATTATTTCTCCTTGAATCTTCACTCCCACTTTAAATTTTTCCCTAATTTCCTTCATTGCTTGTTCAATGTAAAGATTGAAAAGTATGGGTGATAAGTTGAAGCCTTGCCTAACACCTTTCTGAATATCAGCTTCTCTTTCATGTCGTTCAGCTCGAATGACTGCTGTCTGGTTTCTGTATAGATTGTAGATCACCCTCCTATCCCTGTACTTTATTCTAATAGATTTCAAAATGTCAAACAATTTAGTCCAATCAACGTTATCAAAAGCCTTTTCTAAGTCTACAAATGCCATGAACGTTCTCTTATCTTTCCTTATTCTACCTTCCAAAATCAGCCTGAGACTTAGTACAGCTTCCCTTGTTCCTACATTTCTCCTGAAACTAAACTGGTCTTCACCCAACTCCTTTTCTATCTGGCTTTCAATCCTCTTGTAAATTATTCTAGACAGGATCTTTGAAGCATGAGTAATCAAGCTGATTGTACGGTAATCTTCACATCTGTCAGCTCCCATTTTCTTTGGTATAGGGATGATTACATTCTTCTTGAAATCAGGGGGTACCTCACCTGTCTCATAAATCCTACACACCAAGTGAAATAACCTGATCAGACCTTCATCTCCTATGCAGCGTAGCAACTCAATCGGTATATCATCTATGCCTGGTGCTTTGTTCCTGCTTAAGTCCTCCAATGCTCTGTCAAATTCTGATTTCAATATTAAATCTCCTTTCGCATCCTCATCAAGTTCCTCCTCCCTTTCCAAATCATGATTCTCAATCTCCTTTCCCTTATAAAAACTCTCTATGTAAGCTTTCCATCTCTCACCCTTTTCTTCCCTATCTGTTAGAGGCTTTCCATTTGTGTCCTTAATATTACAACACTTAGTCTTCTTTTCCCCAAACGTATTCTTAATCCTTCGATAAGCTGTGTCTACTTTTCCTAATTTCAGACAATTTTCTATACCTGCACATTTCTCTTTCAACCATTCTTATTTCGCTTCCTTGCACTTCTTGTTGACCTCATTTCTCAGATGTCTGTATTCTGCGTTCCCCTTTTGATCTCTTACATTCTTGTGTTTCTGCCTTTCATCCATCAATTCTAGTATATCCTGAGTGATCCACGGTTTTCTACCTATTCTTTCTTTCCTACCAATGTTTTCTTCTGCGGATTTTGTTATTTCATTCTTCAAAAGTGCCCATTCGTCTGCAATTGAAGTTTGTTTAGGGGTTTTCATTAGTCCTTCCTTTATACTCTTCTTGAATATTTAGTTTACATCCTTTACATTCAGTCGGTCTATTGCCCACCTTTTTGGCTTTTGACTTTTCTTCAGTTTCTTCAACTTTAATCTGCATTTCATTACAACCAGATTGTGGTCAGAGTTTATGTCAGCACCAGGATATGTTTTACAATCCAAAATCTGGTTTCGAAACCTCTGCTTGACCATAATGAAGTCGATTTGGTAACGCCCTGTATCTCCTGGTCTCATCCAAGTGTATATTCTTCTATTGGGGTTATTGAATAAGGTGTTAGCTATGACCAACTCATGATCGGTGCAGAATTCCATCAGCCTGCTTCCTCGATCATTCCTTTCACCTAATCCAAAATCTCCTACTATCTTCCCTTCTCTCCATTTTCCTACCACAGCATTCCAATCTCCCATTACTATAACATTTTCATCACCCTTGATATACCTCAGAATTTCGACTATTTCTTCGTAGACCTTTTCAACATCCTCATCATCAGCTTGACTGGTAGGCATATAGACTTGTACCACTGTGGTGCACGTAGGTTTAGTATTGATTTTTGCTACAATAATCCGTTCACTACATTGCTCATAATATTCCACCCGCTGTCCAAGTTTCCTACTCAATATGAGACCAACCCCTGCTTGGCCATTGTTTGATTTAGTGCTAATGACCCTATAGTCTCCTGACCAAAAAGTCCTGTTCTTCCTGCCAGCGCATTTCACTAATTCCAACCAAATCCAACCTTAACCTATCCATTTCCCTTTCTAAGTTTTCTAACCTTCCACTTCCTAGCAGACTTCTAACATTCCACGCTCCGATCCGTAGAATGTCAGATTTCCTCTTTGTCACTTCTGGCAAAAAACATAAAACAAATAAGGTATTATAGTGAACAATAAAATATATGAACGCAGAAAAAATCCTAGAAATGGCTAAAACTGAATTTAAAGTCTTACCCTTTATTAAAATTTTAAAGAGTAACCACTCTCCCTCATGAACCGGATGACGAGGTCTACTGACGGCCCGTCATCACATTTCCCTGATAAAGCTCAGGATCCGGATGGAGAGTGCGCTTTCGGCAGAATTTGACAACTGGGGTCTTAGCGGTTGATAACCGAAAGCCATGTTCTAGTGTCCAACGTACCACTCTCGAAATAGCTTGTTGTAGCTGTCGTTCAGAGACTGCCATATATTGCGCGCTATAATGTAAGGGAAGGAAGGAAGGAGGCTTGTAGATTAACGTGACCGTTAATCTTGAGATCATGAGCCACGGGACCTCCTTTTAACGTGGAATCCGAACCACAGGACATGGCATTTCACATCAATAATCTCACATGCATTCACCGGGAATCGAACCCTGTCCATCTTGGTGAGAGGCCAACAGCTTGACCGCCGCGCCACCACGCCCATCAGCGCTATAATGTAGAGCAAAATCGTCTACAAATAGCGACGGTACCACTGCTGGACCAGCAGCAGCTACGATACCGTTTATGGCAATAGCAAATAATGTAACGAGAAGCACCTATACCGGTGGGACCCCATTTTCCTGTACATGATATTACGAATATGTCCTCCCTATTCGGACATGGATTAGGCGGAGGGACAGAAAATTCGCAATTAAGGCCGGCGTGTTACCGCGGAATTTCCATTGATGCAGGGTAGAGAGAAAGCCGTAACACCAAGTGGTGTCATAGGCCTTCTCTAGGACAAAGAAAACAGCGCCTAGGGGCTTTTTCGGGAGAAAAACGTCCTGTATGGCGGTCTCCAGGCGTACCATATGGTCGTTGGTACACCGACACGCCCTGAAACCACACTGGTATTCAGACAGGAGTCCTCGTTTATCCAGAACCCACACCAGTCGCCGATTGACCATCCTCACAATGAGCTTACACAGACCATTTGTGAGACAAATAGATCTGTAACTCCCTTTCAAATTGGGATCCTTTTCGGCTGTAAGGATAGGTATAATATTATACCTTCCTGCCATTGCGCTGGAAACACACCTTCCAACCAGATACGATTAAACACCCTGAGCAAATAATGAATTCTCTCGTCGTGAAGGTGTTTAAGCATCTGGTTGTGAATATATCCGGACCGGGTGACGTGTCCTTGCACAGCGCCAGCGCTCCCCGGAGTTTCCACTCCGTAATGGGCACGTTGTACTCCTCTGAGACGTGGAGAACAAAACTGAGCTGTGAGCGTTCTGCATCGAGCTTCAAAGCAACGAAAACATGATCATAATTGTCGGAACCGGATATATCCACAAAATACCATGCGAGTTGGTATACAACGCGATAAGGATCTGTAACCAACTCATTATCAATGGAAATCCCCGGTACAGCAGACGATGTCTGAATTCCCGAAATGCGTCGTAGTATAGACCAAACATGAGAGGAGGGGGTATGTGTCGTGATAGACGACACATACTGTTCCCATGATTGTTTCTTACTCTGGCGGATAATAATCCGTGCCTTGGCACGACATTTCTTAAACGCTACCAAATCGGCCATGTTTGAGCTCCGACTATAGTACGAATGAGCGCGTCAACGGTATCGTATTGCCGCTGCAATATCCCCATTCCACCATGGACGATTTTGCGAGGATGAGTCCCAGAAAATGATGGAATGGATTCCTCGGTGGGAGCAAGAAGCACATCGGTGATGTGCTGTACCTCGTTATCGACGCATCGGTGGAGGTCTAAGGGATCGTGCGATGCTGGCTTCTTTCTACCCCACCTCTAACAGTCTCAGAGGGATCCTGGTCAACGATGCCACCTGCACAGGCAGGTTAGCGGTTTCCTTCGACTCTTGGGATGGAAAGGAAATCCTCGACTTCCCCTCTTGCTGTGCAAGCAGAGGAACCTTCGCCCGCACAGGCTGCTTGGTAGCCGAAGGTGATAGTGCATTCACTTTCGGGCTTCTGTGGTTGATCTTAGGTGAGTCACAACAGAGGGTTTCGCAGCTGGTACCAACGATGAGGGTGATGGAACCAGGCTAGGTATTACAACACTATAGTCAATCGTAGGAGCGGGAGCAATCGTACTTTGGTACATCTTGCGGGTCTCCTGGTAGGTGACACCATCCAGGGTTATTATCTCCAGGATTTTCTTCTCACTCAGGAACACAGGGCTTTCCCTGTCCCGAGGATAATGAAATCAAGGGCAGTTAGTGCACTGATAGAGCTTTGTGCACTGCTCCGCATCATGAAGTACCTCACCACAAGTTCCACAGATTGCAGAGTTCGAGCACCGAGATTACATGTGCCCGAATTTCTGACAGTTATAACATCACATAGGTGGAGGAATATAGGGCCTGACATCCCGACGTTAAATAATGACAACCTTCTCCGGAAGCACTGAGGCCACACAGGAAGTAATGAAAGCACCTCTGTCAAAGATCTGACCGTTGACTTTGCACGTAATACGCCGGACATCGGTCACGTGACTGTATTACATATCTTCTTTGAGCTCCTCGTCCGTGTTCAGAATTAGATTTCGGTTGAAGATAACTCCCCGGATCTGATTCAGACACTTGTGTTTTTGCACTCTGACGGGGAGATCGCCAAACTGGTCACACTTCAGAATATGGTCGACTTCCTCAGCAGTCCTGGTCTTAAGCAATAAGCTACCGTCTTTTGTACTTTCTCAAGCTTACCATGGACACCTCTATGTGGCGAGAAAACAAAATACTCTTTACCAGCTTGAAATCACCCTCCATCTGTTCTGGTCGCTACCATAAACTTGGGGGTGTTAGCACCTAGATTTCCACGTATGGACTGTTCCCAAGGGGTTGAACCCTTGATTGAACTAAAAGTTAAAGACTTGGGTGGGAGACCACCCTGTTGGGGGATATATCTTTTTCCCATGGCCATTTCATCCTCCCTGAATGGCACCTAATCCAATCACGGGCTGTCTCCGTAGGCGATAGCCAGCCAAGGCAAGACTCGCCTAGCTTGGAAGATGATGATGATGATGATAATTGTTGTTTTAAGGGGCCTAACATCTAGGTTATCGGCCCCTGATGGTTTGGGTGATCGTGAAGATGAAAATGAAAAAGTAAAGCTAACTTAAAACTAAAACTAACTACCAACCTATATACTAGAAGAAGAAATGGAAAATTAAAGGAGAATAAGGCAAATAAAAGGACAGAAGGAAAAGAAATGCCCTCAACCCTCGGAGAAGGCGGATTGAGGGACTTGGAAGGAAGGAGAGCCATGAAAGGCATATAGGAAAGTGAAAGAGGAGAGGGTCCGCCCCAAAGGTAAGGGACAAAAGGGGAAAACGGACCCAGCTCAGGAATCCCTCGGGGTCGCCAACTCCCGAACTCACCAGCCGTGAGCCCCTGAGGGTGTAGCATTATCTAGGGTGCACCAGAAGTGGTGGGGCTACATACACCCTGCCTCCTTAAGGGCCTAGAGCACAAGGCAGGAGGTAAAAGGAAGAGAAAAAGAAGGCTGACCCCTCGCAGAAGGAGGGTATCAGAAAAGATGAGACAAGGGCCAATTAAGGCGGGAAAGGAAGAGACTCCCTAGGCCTCGGACACCCTAATACCGTCGGGGTCAGAAGAGAACAAGAGTTGACCAAGTGAGGTCGACAGGAAAGAACACAGAGAGGAGCCCGGCACAAGTAAGTGGAAGCAATGCCGGGCTCAGCTGGGGCCCCGTGGTCGCCAACCCACGCCCACAAGATGTGAGCCCCTGGGGGGCTAGCTTGGAAGGCAATGCCCCGAGGTCTGAAGTTTTACATGCCGCAAAGGCATGTACCCCTTGGCATTTACGAGAAAGTATTCCAGCACAGGCATTCAGCTGTGCGGAGACCTGCGTTGTCAGGTGGAAACTACTGCAGGGTACATGGCGAACCCACCTGTCTGTGTGTACAGACCGGACAGGCTCTCGAGCCTAGTCGCACACATAGGTGGCCCTTCCCCTATAGCACGCACATATTAAATTTTGAGGGCATGTACGGAAAGCTTGCTATATTACCCAGTAGGGGTTATATCGCACAAAGTGTGGCGTTTAGAGCTGGCTGCCAAATCCGTAAAGGGGACCTGGGCCAAGAAACCCATTTAGTCGCCTACTACGACTGGCAGGGTATACCTGTGAGTGTATTCCATCCCTCCCACTCACGGGAGGTCCAAACCGCAAGACAAGTCGGAAACCTAAAAGAATAGCCGAGGTCACCCCTTTTAGTCGCCTCTTACGACATGCAGGGGGTAGCGTGGGTGTATTCTTAACTTCCCATCCACAGGTGGGGCAGCGATATAAAGGATTACAGTGAGGTGTCATCTGCTAGTACTACATCTGTATCAAATTTGGTTCTGTTTCGTCGAGTTTGAATTGATTGGGGGGGGGGGGGGGGACAAAACAAACACACATACACATACACAAACACACACAGATACACGAACTTTTGAACCGTGCAGATATAAGTCTACTTTCTTTTTTGAAAAATGTGTAAGTAGGCTATCAGCCAATTCATTCGACATTTCTTTCAGATAATAGGGTGATATATTAATTGTCAGTTTCTGCCCAATCTAATTGGATGGTTGGTTAGTTCCTCAGCTTAGGGGCTGCGAAGAGGCGGTCATGTATCCCCGTGTACTTTGGGTGTGTGTAGAATCTGGCTGATGACCGGTGTTAATTGTGATTGCTGTATTAGTGTGTGTTATCAGATTTAATTCAAGTAAGGATTGCAGACATTCGATTTTCAAGTAGTTCCAACTTTTGCTACCAAACGCCACCATCAACGACCAACTAGTTCTTAACTTTGTTACTAGACACCACCGCAGTCGGCTTCTGGTGACGAACGTTGGAACCTAGGAGCGTTAGTCAAAGATAACCTCTAATTTATCTTTACACAAGTGTAATTAGTGGATTTTTTTAAATCATGCCATAAATAGCCTATATGACATGGGACCGCCGGCTTTACTTCCCATCCGAAGGAAAGCCATACTGAGGGATTTTTAACGCTCTTAAAAAATCTGACGTCTTCGTTCGTGTTTGAACCTTGGTCATAGAAGATCAGCATGCTACCAATTACCCCAACGAAGCCGCCAAATCTAATTGGACACTCTTATGTTGACCGACTGAAGAGCATAACTGTTGATTGAAGGGAGGTTTTGTCTTCAAAATGTTAGCAATCACATATATTTTCTCTTAAGCATTGTTCAGTCTAAGGCATAGAATGTACATACGTCAACTCAATCCACCATTACTATCGATATTATTTCTGCTAATGAGGGCGTCCTTTTATCCTGCATGAATCTTGCATACAGTTTTAATCACCTCTAGGTGTAACTTGTTCTTCCAGAGGTTAACATGGATCATCAACCGGTTGAGAAATAAGAGATAAATCAATCTCTTATTAATGAGGCGCGTTCTGTGTAAAATATACGAACATGGCAGTTGTCTGGCAGCAGTACACACGAGCAATGTTAATTTTCTCCCATAATTGGCAAGGAGTGAGAGAAACTGAACATATTTTTTTCGAGCCTGCATGAACTAAAGAAAGAACAAACAACTTAAAGAGTCAAAAAGGAAAAATTACCAATATTAATATGTGCCAATAACATAGATTCTGAATGAAATATTCTACTAAAACAAGGACTCTAATTTTCATTGTTCCAAGATATAGCCCATATGATGATGATGATGATGATGGTGAAATTTTTTGTGGTGAAAATTCTTGTTTTAAGGGGTCTAACACCTAGGTTACCGGCCCCTAATGAAATGAAATGTAATGAAATGAAAGGATGAGGCCCACTGCCAAGGATGAAAACGAAAATGGTTTACATAAAACAAACAGTTATACCCTAACTTATTTGAATAAAACAAGGAACATACGCCAAGAACAGGAAAACAATTAATAAGGAATATTCAACAATACAAAATGGAAAAGTTTTTTTTTTTTTTTTTTTAGTCGTTTACCCTCCAGGTTGGTGGAACCCACGGACTCAGCGAGGGAACTCACCACTACCGCCTCTACGGGCAGTGTCCTAGAGCTGGGAACATCGAATCGGAAGGGATACAACTGGCGAGGTGGGATTGGCACCTCGCCCAGGCGGCCTCACCTGCAAAGCGAACCGGGGCCTCATGAGGGAAGGTAAGGGATGGTTAGGATGGATAGGCAAGGAAGAGGGAAGGAGGCGACCGTGGCCTTGAAGAAGGTACCATCCCGGCATTTGCCCGAAGACGAAGTGGGAAACCACGGAAAACCACTTCGTGGATGGCTGAGGGGGAATCGAACCCCCTCTACTCATTTGGGCCACCCGAGGCTGAGAAGACCCCGTTCCAGTCCTCGTACCACTTTTCAAATTTCGTGGCAGAGCAGGGAATCGAACCCAGGACCTCCTGGGCGGCAGCTAACCATGCTGACCGCTACGCTACGGATGCGACTAACAATATTAATACTTTAAAATATCCACTCTCCCTCATGAACCGGATGAAGAGGTCTTATGGGCGCCCGCAGGATTTTTGCCAGAGGGGGGCCAAGTTATAATTTTCATTTCATTAGCGCCCCCCCCCCTAATTTTCGTTTCATTTCTTACATGCTTCGTGAAATTCATTATTTGACTGGTCTGAAACCGTTGGCTGCTTTATGGCAAGATTGGGAGGAATGTTTTATTTTTAGTTCACAGTTTTTGTCCATGGAAGTTCGCGTTTCTTCTTATGTGATTCACTGTCATAATGTTCAGTTCTTAAAAAAAGGTAAAAAAATAGTTGTATCTCCATGTATCGACAATGATATAAAAATCAAGCAGTTCATTCAAATGCTAATGTAAATCCAGTTCGCCTATTTTCTAAATACGGTAACTGGAGGACATATTTTCAGATATTTCCAAATTACTGAGTTAAATTTAACTGTGGAAACATCCCTACATCTGTATCTGCCTAATAATTCAAATAGCACTGTTTACAAACATCTAGTTTGACCGGCCGCGGTGGCCGAGAGCGCTAACGCACTACCTTGTGCCTCGCTGGCATCGGCAGAGCGTCGGTTCAAATCTCACTTCGGCCGTCGTGAAAATGGTTTTCTTCATTTTCCATTTTGACCACCAGGAAAATGACGGGACGGTTGTTTTTAATAGGTCCACGGCCGATTTCCTTCCAATATTTCATCCCTGACCCATCCCAAAAATAAAATTACATGACCATTGGCTGCTTGAACATGTTTCAAATGACACGTTTTCACCGGAATCATCCAATAGTAAAACCAAACACAGTGCTAGGAGCCCACAGAAGAAAACTAATCATTCAACTTCCTCACGGCAAGCAGTCAACGTGTATGCAGACAGCCAGGGTAGGGGCTTGGCAGAAGAAATGATGTTGATGATGATAATTGTTGTTTTAAGGGGCCTAACATCTAGGTTATCGGCCCCTGATGGTTTGGGTGATCGTGAAGATGAAAGTGAAAAAGCGAACTTAAAACTAAAACTAACTACTAACCTACATACTAGAAGAAGAAATGGAAAATTAAAAGAGAATAAGGCAAATAAAGGACAGAAGGAAAAGAAATGCCCTCAACCCTCGGAGAAGGCGGATTGAGGGACTTGGAAGGAAGGAGAGCCATGAAAGACAGATAGGAAAGTGAAAGAGGAGAGGGTCCGCCCCAAAGGTAAGGGACAAAAGGGGAAAAACGGACCCAGCTCAGGAATCCCTCGGGGGCGCCAACTCCCGAACTCACCAGCCGTGAGCCCCTGAGGGTGTAGCATTATCTAGGGTGCACCAGAAGTGGTGGGGCTACATACACCCTGCCTCCTTAAGGGCCTAGAGAAGGAAAAGAAATGCCCTCAACCCTCGGAGAAGGCGGATTGAGGGACTTTGAAGGAAGGGGAGCCATGAAAGGCATATAGGAAAGTGAAAGAGGAGAGGGTCCGCCCCAAAGGTAAGGGACAAAAGGGGAAAACGGACCCAGCTCAGGAATCCCTCGGGGTCGCCAACTCCCGAACTCACCAGCCGTGAGCCCCTGAGGGTGTAGCATTTTCTAGGGTGCACCAGAAGGGGTGGGGCTACATACACCCTGCCTCCTTAAGGGCCTAGAGCACAAGGCAGGAGGTAAAAGGAAGAGAAAAAGAAGGCTGATCCCTCGCAGAAGGAGGGTATCAGAAAAGATGAGACAAGGGCCAATTAAGGCGGGAAAGGAAGAGACTCCCTAGGCCTCGGATACCCTAATACCGTCGGGGTCAGAAGAGAACAAGAGTTGACCAAGTGAGGTCGACAGGAAAGAAGACAGAGAGGAGCCCGGCACAAGTAAGTGGAAGCAATGCCGGACTCAGATGGGGCCCCGTGGTCGCCAACCCACGCCCACAAGATGTGAGCCCCTGGGGGGGGGGGGGGGGCAGAAGAAATCAAGACTAATTTCAATAATCCTTGTATACAAGTGTGTGGATCAGTAAAACCTGGTGCAAAAACTGTGGATGTTCTTGCCAATTGCAATCCTCTAATGGAAAAGGACAATCATGTAGTAATTGTGACAGGGACAAACGATGTTGCTGCTAATAAAGGTAACAAATTAGTCAGGAGTTTAAAAGGTAAGCTCTCAATAATGAATAATTCACGAGTAATTGTTGTTAATGTACCTTATAGACATGATCTTATGAAGGAATCTTGTGTTAATATGGCTGTAAGTGAAACTAATGCTCAAATTCATAGCTTATGTAAACATTTAAAAAATTGTGAAGTTATTGATATTTCCAAATTTAGCAGAGAAATGTTTACTAAGCATGGCTTGCACCTTAACCACAAAGGGAAAGAAGCACTAGGAAGGGAAATTGCTTGCATTATCAGGAGGGAGATTAGCGATGTCTCAAAATTGAGAAAAGCTATACCTCTTACCTGGCCTTTGCAGGGAAACGTGCTAGGAAACTCGGATCCTTAAACCAGAAACCTTGTACAATGATCCGAGTTGAAAATAATGTTACAGACAAATTAGTAATTTTGAATGAACTTACTAAAGATGTAAATATTACTGAAAACAAATCTGGTGAGCTATCTTCACAAGTTTTGAAAGAGCTTAATATATTTCATATCAATTTACAATCTATAAGAAGTAAGTTAGGTGAACTAGAAATCTTACTCAATTCCCTTTCAATAGATATATTGTGTGTAAATGAACATTGGCTTGTGAAGGAAGAGGTTAGTCTTAATATTCCATCTGGGTATGAGGTAATGACTAGCTTTTGTAGAAAAAATAAATCAAACGGGGGTGTTGCTATATTCAAGAAAGTAACTACAAACATGGACAGTATAATAATGGATTTAAATGATTTCTGTATAGAACAGCTCTTTGAAGTAGCTGGGGGTAAAGTTTACAAGAGCTAAATTTACTATTATTTCCATATATCGACTGACGGGCTCCCCCGGGCGCGGCCCGCCTAATATACTCACGGCAGTGCCGCGCGTACATCGGCGAGCACGGCCCGGGAGGGCCTGTCAGCCGGATTCTCCAGCGAACGGACGGTTCGCCACGCGAGGGTTACCCCCCGCTCTGCTGCGAGCTTTATTAATCTCAAGTACATTGGCATTATATACACATTACGATACAATAATGGTCCGCGACCCGATATTAAAGTATATCGGGCCACGGACGAGTCAGTATATATTACAATGGATTGACAAAATGGTACCTCTTCGTCTACAATTGTCCATATGGCTGCCATAATGGCGGCTGCAAGTTCAGATTCATTAATTGTTGCTGGCCACTGCCAGGCCTGCGCCCAGGCCAGGTGAGCCAAATAATGGCTACACTGCGTCCTGCTGCACGGCTGAAAGCAACGGGAAACTACAGCCGTATGCTATTCCCGAGGATATGCACCTCTCTATGCATAATTACATGTGATGATGGCCTCCTCCCTTGTAAAATTTCAATCCGGAGGTAAACTAGTCCCCCGTTCGGATCTCCGGGTGGGGACTACTCGAGAGGGGGTTAACATCACAGAAGTGACAAAGAGTAAATCTGACATTCTACGGATCGGAGCGTGGAATGTTAGAAGTCTGTTAGGAAGTGGAAGGTTAGAAAACTTAGAAAAGGAAATGGATAGGTTGAGGTTGGATTTGGTTGGGATTAGTGAAATGCGCTGGCAGGAAGAACAGGACTTTTGGTCAGGAGACTATAGGGTCATTAGCACTAAATCAAACAATGGCCAAGCAGGGGTTGGCCTCATATTGAGTAGGAAACTTGGACAGCGGGTGGAATATTATGAGCAATATAGTGAACGGATTATTGTAGCAAAAATCAATACTAAACCTACCTGCACCACAGTGGTACAAGTCTATATGCCTACCAGTCAAGCTGATGATGAGGATGTTGAAAAGGTCTACGAAGAAATAGACGAAATTCTGAGGTATATCAAGGGTGATGAAAATGTTATAGTAATGGGAGATTGGAATGCTGTGGTAGGAAAAGGGAGAGAAGGGAAGATAGTAGGAGATTTCGGATTAGGTGAAAGGAATGATCGAGGAAGCAGGCTGGTAGAATTCTGCACCGAGCATGAATTGGTCATAGCTAACACCTTATTCAATAACCACAATAGAAGAATATACACTTGGATGAGACCAGGAGATACAGGGCGTTACCAAATCGACTTCATTATGGTCAAGCAGAGGTTTCGAAACCAGATTTTGGATTGTAAAGCATATCCTGGTGCTGACATAAACTCTGACCACAATCTGGTCGTAATGAAATGCAGATTAAAGTTGAAGAAACTGAAGAAAAGTCAAAAGCCAAAAAGGTGGGCAATAGACAGACTGAAAGAGAAGGATGTAAACGAAAGATTCAAGAAGAGTATAAAGGAAGGACTAATGAAAAACCCTAAACAAACTTCAATTGCAGACGAATGGGCACTTTTGAAGAATGAAATAACAAAATCCGCAGAAGAAAACATTGGTAGGAAAGAAAGAATAGGTAGAAAACCGTGGATCACTCAGGATATACTAGAATTGATGGATGAAAGGCGGAAACACAAGAATGTAAGAGATGAGAAGGGGAAAGCAGAATACAGACGTCTGAGAAATGAGGTTAACAAGAAGTGCAAGGAAGCGAAAGAAGAATGGTTGAAAGAGAAATGTGCAGGTATAGAAAATTGTCTGAAATTAGGAAAAGTAGACACAGCTTATCGAAGGATTAAGAATACTTTTGGGGAAAAGAAGACTAAGTGCTGTAATATTCAGGACACAAATGGAAAGCCTCTAACAGATAGGGAAGAAAAGGTTGAGAGATGGAAAGATTACATCGAGAGTTTGTATAAGGGAAAGGAGATTGAGAATCATGTAATGGAAAGGGAGGAGGAAATTGATGAGGATGCGAAAGGAGATTTAATATTGAGATCAGAATTTGATAGAGCTTTGGAAGACTTAAGCAGGAACAAAGCACCAGGCATAGATGATATACCGATTGAGTTGCTACGCTGCATAGGAGATGAAGGTCTGATCAGGTTATTTCACTTGGTGTGTAGGATTTATGAGACAGGTGAGGTACCCCCTGCTTTCAAGAAGAATGTAATCATCCCTATACCAAAGAAAGTGGGAGCTGACAGATGTGAAGATTACCGTACAATCAGCTTGATTACTCATGCTTCAAAGATCCTGTCTAGAATAATTTACAAGAGGATTGAAAGCCAGATAGAAACGGAGTTGGGTGAAGACCAGTTTGGTTTCAGGAGAAATGTAGGAACAAGGGAAGCTGTTCTAAGTCTTAGGCTGATTTTGGAAGGTAGAATAAGGAAAGATAAGAGAACGTTCATGGCTTTTGTAGACTTAGAAAAGGCTTTTGATAATTGATACGTGCAAGGGCACGTCCCTACGCTTTCAAACATGTATATACCCTTGGATCGTAACATCTCGACATTTGAAACGACCGCCTGGTGACTTGCTTCCCATTTTGAACACGAGATGGAAGCGCCAGTCGGACTTTGTAAAGTCTGCACGTGGTTCCTGTTTCTCCCCGCTAGGTAGTGTGGGCTGCGCCTTATAAAACTCTTTATACGCATGACATAATTGAAAGACAATTACATTCTTCGTCATGAAACAAATGCTAGTGTATTCAGGATACCGCCAAATTAATTTCCTATTTATGACATTGTTGTTTGATGTGTCACTCTCTGATTGGACAATACATTTTACATGAAGGCAGTTATGCACTTGACACGCAATAATTCTCCGCCATTTTGTGGAGTCTATGAGCCATTGTGAAGTAAACAGACATCAAGCCGACTGGTCGTGAAAGGTGTCACCGCTAATGGGGGCCTAGCTCCCATTCTCTACGAAATATTAATGTATTCAAGAGAAAAGGAATTGCCTGTTCTCTTCAGGCTGTGATTTTCATCGTTTCGCCGTGAAGTGGACGTGTGAAATGTGGTCGCATGTCGATATAGACCTGTGATTGTGACCCGCACGAGGCATGTGCCGTGTGGGCATTTTCAAGGCAACATAGTGCCGCATTTTTATTTTATTTAAAATGTGTTAGTTTTTTATATTTTTTTATTGTGTCTCCACTGTGAAGAATGTAAGGTACGTTACATTATTTTTCTTGATGTTTATTATTGTTATGGAGCTCCGGTATCATCTTATAGTAATATTTTAATTCTGTTCCTCATTTGTTTTATAGGCCTAATTTTATTTCTGTTTTAAGGGACACTGGGACTGAAATTTTAGTGAAATTTGTGGAAAATGTCGATTTTCGGTATTTTCCATATTAATACACCCCTATCCCCTGCGGATCATATAGCAGTGTTTTTATCCAAATTCCGCCATTTTTAAAGCCCTGGCGAAGCTTTAAAATGCACGGTGTGTCCTTTAATCGCCCCAGCACAGTAAGTGTCCTGAAGGTTCTGAGTCTTGGTGTTTCTACAATCGAAGTATCGCAGCTGGTAAAACACCACAGAGTCATGACAAAATGGCTGTAGAACTTTAAGAACCCTTAGTTATCAAGATTATGCCTGTTTATCAAAGGCTGGCATCATATGAGCTACTATCCAGATACATCCGTGGTGCTACTGAAAATCAGAATGAGAGTCTGCATTCTGTTATCTGGAGGAAGTGCCCAAAGGAGATTTTTATTTCACGGAAGATACTTGAAATTGCTGTTAGTAATTCTGTAGCAGAATTCTAGATGGGGTGTAGTGCAACAACAGAGTTGAAATCAGGAATAAGACTAACTTCAGTATCTCATGTCACAGCATAAACACTTGAAAGATGTGACAGTCGCAGGAAGAATGTAAGTCCGCGGTCATAATTGGAGAAGCGAAAGGCATGTCGACGGAAGGTGAAACTAACAGAAATGAAGGAGGAGGCTGCAAAACAGAAGAAGGAGGGTGTCACCTATGCTGTAGGACAATCCTAATGTCATTGGTAAACTGAAACCTTGTAAATTGTGCATCATTTTAGAAAATTGCTGTTTTCTCGGATTCACTTTTTCAGGCATTCAAAATGTTACTCGCGTCATAAATCTTATGATATTGCTTTCAAAATGGGAATTTATAATCTTCATTGCAATGACTATAAACCTGCGGATCGTTTTTTAGATTGCACTTTTGGTATGGCTGCAAAAAAAATTCAAACTGGAAAAAATACGATTTTTTGTAGAAAAAAAACTTGGATATGAAAAAAAATTAATTTCTTGACATTCATTAATGCAATTCAAAATCGGATCCGTAGGTTTCTTCCAATTGTTATAGTGCAATAGAATATTACCTAAAAGTTACACTATCTTGTTTTTTTTAACGCGGCTGACCTTTATAAAACTTGAATAATTAGCACAATAAATGTACAAAATAATTAATATCTGGAGAACTAATCAACTTACAATGCTCACGTTTCCCACAGTGGTTTATAATATGACTATTCACCACCATGTAAAATTTCAAAGCTGTACCTCAGTTTATATAGAATATGAAAATTTCAGTCCCAGTGTCCCTTAATTACGTTTCCTGATTTATTTGAACTTTGTTATCTTTCTTCGTATCTTGTGGAGACACATTTCTAGTTTATTTTACGTTTAAATTATTACTTATTGTCTTCTGCCAATCTTAGGATAGATATAGTATTCAATTTAATTTATTCATGATCCGGTGCATTTCACTGTTGTAATAGTATTTAGACATAATTGTTTTCCTCCGTCCATTTCCTTCCGGTGATGTTAAAATTTATTTTATTAATTGTTTGCCGTAATGTCGATCAGGCATGCCGTTTCCTTGTGTTTTGGTGGCCATGTTATGAAGTGATGCATTATGGTCTCAAGGTCAGTCTCTAGGCGTCCACCGCGAAGCTCAAACGTGTTGTGTTAACTTAAGATGTTTCTTTTATTTTAACCTTATCGGTTTAACATTGTGTTTTTCGTAATTGTTCCTGTGTTTTCTCCATCATGCAAATTAATGGATTGTTTGCTGATTTAGTTTAATTTAGTTAATTTAACTTTATTTCCGTTTCTGGTGAAGGTGCTTTTTATATTTTAACATGGATCTACGCATGCCGGATCGCTATTGCATTCCCTTGCTAATTATCAAGCCCTTTTTCATTGTGTTATGCATGTAATTTTTTTTATTTTAACCTTTGGGTTGTTTTACATTTTAAATTTTAATTTAAGTCTTTTCTTTTCTTGGCCTTGCAAGCAAGCATGTTTGGCGGTCTCTTGCATTCATTGTAAATTATGGTGGCTGATGCATGTTCTTTCTCTGGTGGAGGTGTTCCTTATATTTTAACATTAAATTTTACGTAAAAAATTTAATCTTTTGTTGTGGCATTATTTCACCGACGGCAGTTCCGTTGGTTAGTGGGGGGGTGTCTGTACGATAGCCTGTGTGTGTTGTCCCCTTCTCCATCTTCCTTCCACCCCTTTTGGAGCTCTTCTGTTGGGACTTGTCATCTGGAGGTGATTTTGCTGCGGAGGTGACCCGGACCCCTGAATACAGGTAAGTTGGCCCATCCACGCTCGCCGTACACGTACCATTCTGGTAGCAGAGCTCGCTCGAGTTCACTTCCGTAACTATCCCCTCCCCAGTACCCACAGGCTGTTTTATGGACCCCTCTAATGCTGAAGGGTCGGTTGTTGGTGGGATTTTGTCAGGCCAGTGCACTTGATGTTGTGTAAAGCTAATCCTTGCCGTTTGTTTTATTTCATGCTTGCCTCTGGATATCCATGTGGTACGCTGTAAATGTAACCTGTTCTAAACGAGGCGTTTACTCCTGTATTTTACCCTGTTTTTGTGCAACATTCCAACTGAAGAAGCAGCCCGGTGAGTGACTGACATGTGTTCTTGGTATGGGAAATGGGATTTCTTGGTGTTCTGATAGCCTATATGCTGCGTGTGAAGGCATCCTGGAGCCCCGTCGGAAGCTGGTAGCCTGATGTTTTGTGCCTATTTTTGTAATTTAACCTCCTGTTCTCGAGCCAAGCAGGTGGTGACGTATGCAGTTCTGGGCTACGTTGTGCATGATGTTTTTGTGGAAATTTCAGGTGTCGAGGCAGTGTTGGTGTTTAAGAAGACTGTTGTGTTCCTGTATGTTTCTTTGCATGATATTCTGTGGTGATATGCTGTCCTCGTAAATTATTTATTATGGAACTGTCACGCCTATTGGTGTTATGGCAAAGTGTAGTCCGATTAAAAGGGCTAACCTATGGCAATCTGCACGCCCTATGTCCCTATTGTGGTGCCAGAAGGCACATTTAACATGCATGTCACTATTTTTGGCTGGGAATTCTTCCCAAACTCTTTCAAGGTAAGTGTTTGTTTTGGGGTGTTTTTATCGCAGTGGGCGATTTGTAATTTTTTGTTCTTAAACTTACATTATACTGCAATCGTTCTGGGATAAGCGTATATGTTGTGCAAATCATATCTGTATGCATGTGTTAACGTTAGATTTTGATTTAGATTTGTAGGGTGGGGTAATTTAGGGTTTGTTTTGTTTGCAAAAGTAAGGTTAGGATCGTATTTTTATTAGTTGTTTTCCTAGTAATTTTGAACTAAAGCGAATATGTAGGAGTGTTTTACGTGGAGATATCTACTGTCTGGGGTTAGCTAGGTTAGAAGTATGGGATTCTTTCTTGGTTTGATCCCTGGGCAGGTTGTATATAGGACTTGCACGATCCGAACTGGCTTGGTATGGGACTGGTCTGTTCGATGAAATGCAAGTATGTGTAGTGTAATGTAATTGTAAGGGTATCGTGTTTTTAATTGTATTTGTTTGTGTTATGATATCTCTACGACTACATAACTTGCATATTTGAGTATTAATGGGAATTATTTTTGTGGGTGGTAAAAATTATGTATCGCTATTATTGGAGTATGTTGTGCGATGAATATGTTGTTGTGAATATGAGATCTCAGTTCGTGAACAGCCATAATGTAATGTGCTTTCCTGCTTAATTAATATATATAGGGTCTTCTAAAGTTACTGGGGTTAAATTTCTGTTGGACATTATGGTCATCAGGTTCTGTAAGTCAGCTTGTTTTACTTTTAAAGCCAGTAATCTCTTGTTGCTGGAAATCAAGGTCACCTGTTGCCTCATGCTAACCGTAAATTACATATGCCTTCTGTTTTAGTTCATGCTATGGCAATCTCGGTCATCAGCCACTGTAGTTGAGTAAAATTTTCTGCTTTTGATTAATAATCCTAAATTTTTCGGCTTTATCGTTTGGAATGGTGCTTAAGTGTTCTCTGTTAGCCTCGTCTTTCGACAAGAGCGGCTTGTTTCTCATCTAACCGTATTTTTGGGCCATGTTAGGCATCCTTTGGTTGTACGTGTTGGTGTCTTTAACCTGAACGAGGAAACCTCATTTGTACTTCGTGTACTGTTGAACTTAGTTCTTTTTATGTTGGATTTTTCTCACCCAGGCGGATGTCGGCTGTATTCTCATCGGGTGTCGAACCTCAATTTCGTTCCTTGTGTGAGTGTATTGGTGTTTGGTTTTCTGCGCTGCCATTTCCTCTTCGTTTTTGTCGTTACTGTAACTGCGTTTGAATTCCTCAGTGTCCCCATGCCAAGTAATGTGTGCGGTCACGAACCAACTATGTAGAGGCATACATGTCAGATTAATTAATTTTCCTTTTCAAAACCTTAAGGCCAACTAAAGAAAATTTCAAGAGTGCATCTATCACACATTAAGCGAGGTGGAGAGGTGTCTAATGAGGAAATGCTACCGTAAATTTTGTAAAACAAATTTTGTATAATGTACAGTATCCCTAAAATTCATTGAAGCCTTCTGGTATCTGTTCCTTGTGGAATTTTGAATTTAATTGGGTTTAAAAACTCTGATGGGATACAAAATGTAAATGTTGGGAAGTTCCCATTTTAATGGTAAATTGTAAAAGTGTACCTAATTTTGATGTTTTCATAGGAGATGCTAATATGTAAGTTGGGCTCGGTGGGAGACCTAGCTCATGGTAACCTTGTATTCCTGTTCCCTTTGGGAATTGTAGTGGTCATTCCTCTACCGTAGTTCCTTCTAAATGTATAGTCGTCTAACTCATGTAATCTTGAAATGTACTTCGAATCTGTAAAAAGGTAAACTTGTTAATGAAATTTTGTAAGCACGGATCTAGGGCATAGTCAGAAATTTTTTCTTCATATAAATTCAACTTTGTTTCTCTTTGTAAAATGTAGTAAGAAACTGTAGTTCTGTAAACCTTTTTTGAAATTAGATTAACTTCTATTTTTGTAAATGGCTGCCCATGCGTCGAATGATATATTGCACATTGCTTCCACCTACTTCGTCTAAAGCGACCTACATTGGACTTATTGGAAATTTTCCTAACGTGTCTCGGACTCTGAAAGCACTGCTGGTGCTGGTGTTCTGCGTTTCTGAAGATTTTTGGACACAGTGATGCTGTTGAATAAGTGGTTTGCGAGGTGATCAATTATCCCATCACTGATAATCTGACCCTGCATTCTTCCTAACCAAAACGATGCGGTTTCATCCATCAATTGGAGTTAACTGGTGAACATTATCTTCGGGAAACATATCTGGTGAATCGACAAGTTAAGGAGTACTGTCTATGCCTAGGCATATTCGTGAACGGTGTTCACGCTTAAGGGAGGGAGACTGATACGTGCAAGGGCACGTCCCTACGCTTTCAAACATGTATATACCCTTGGATCGTAACATCTCGACATTTGAAACGACCGCCTGGTGACTTGCTTCCCATTTTGAACACGTGATGGTAGCGCCAGTCGGACTTTGTAAAGTCTGCACGTGGTTCCTGTTTCTCCCCGCTAGGTAGTGTGGGCTGCGCCTTATAAAACTCTTTATACGCATGACATAATTGAAAGACAATTACATTCTTCGTCATGAAACAAATGCTAGGGTATTCGGGATACCGCCAAATTAATTTCCTATTTATGACATTGTTGTTTGATGTGTCACTCTCTGATTGGACAATAAATTTTACATGAAGGTAGTTATGCACTTGACACGCAATAATTCTCCGCCATTTTGTGGAGTCTATGAGCCATTGTGAAGTAAACAGACATCAAGCCGACTGGTCGTGAAAGGTGTCACCGCTAATGGGGGCCTAGCCCCCATTCTCTACGAAATATTAATGTATTCAAGAGAAAAGGAATTGCCTGTTCTCTTCAGGCTGTGATTTTCATCGTTTCGCCGTGAAGTGGACGTGTGAAATGTGGTCGCATGTCGATATAGACCTGTGATTGTGACCCGCACGAGGCATGTGCCGTGTGGGCATTTTCAAGGCAACATAGTGCCGCATTTTTATTTTATTTAAAATGTGTTAGTTTTTTTTATTTTTTATTGTGTCTCCACTGTGAAGAATGTAAGGTACGTTACATTATTTTTCTTGATGTTTATTATTGTTATGGAGCTCCGATATCATCTTATAGTAATATTTTAATTCTGTTCCTCATTTGTTTTATAGGCCTAATTTTATTTCTGTTTTAATTACGTTTCCTGATTTATTTGAACTTTGTTATCTTTCTTCGTATCTTGTGGAGACACATTTCTAGTTTATTTTACGTTTAAATTATTACTTATTGTCTTCTGCCAATCTTAGGATTGATATAGTATTCAATTTAATTTATTCATGATCCGGTGCATTTCACTGTTGTAATAGTATTTAGACATAATTGTTTTCCTCCGTCCATTTCCTTCCGCTGATGTTAAAATTTATTTTATTAATTGTTTGCCGTAATGTCGATCAGGCATGCCGTTTCCTTGTGTTTTGGTGGCCATGTTATGAAGTGATGCATTATGGTCTCAAGGTCAGTCTCTAGGCGTCCACCGCGAAGCTCAAACGTGTTGTGTTAACTTAAGTTGTTTCTTTTATTTTAACCTTATCGGTTTAACATTGTGTTTTTCGTAATTGTTCCTGTGTTTTCTCCATCATGCAAATTAATGGATTGTTTGCTGATTTAGTTTAATTTAGTTAATTTAACTTTATTTCCGTTTCTGGTAAAGGTGCTTTTTATATTTTAACATGGATCTACGCATGCCGGATCGCTATTGCATTCCCTTGCTAATTATCAAGCCCTTTTTCATTGTGTTATGCATGTAATTTTTTTTATTTTAACCTTTGGGTTGTTTTACATTTTAAATTTTAATTTAAGTCTTTTCTTTTCTTGGCCTTGCAAGCAAGCATGTTTGGCGGTCTCTTGCATTCATTGTAAATTATGGTGGCTGATGCATGTTCTTTCTCTGGTGGAGGTGTTCCTTATATTTTAACATTAAATTTTACGTAAAAAATTTAATCTTTTGTTGTGGCATTATTTCACCGACGGCAGTTCCGTTGGTTAGTGGGGGGGTGTCTGTACGATAGCCTGTGTGTGTTGTCCCCTTCTCCATCTTCCTTCCACCCCTTTTGGAGCTCTTCTGTTGGGACTTGTCATCTGGAGGTGATTTTGCTGCGGAGGTGACCCGGACCCCTGAATACAGGTAAGTTGGCCCATCCACGCTCGCCGTACACGTACCAATAATGTTGATTGGACTAAATTGTTTGACATTTTGAAATCGATTGGAATAAAGTACAGGGATAGGAGGGTGATATACAATCTGTACAGAAACCAGACAGCAGTCATTCGAGTTGAAGGACATGAGAGAGAAGCTGGTATTCAGAAAGGTGTAAGGCAAGGCTGCAACTTATCACCCATACTTTTCAATCTTTACATTGAACAAGCAATGAAGGAAATTAGAGAAAAAATTCAAGTGGGAGTGAAGATTCAAGGAGAAATAATTTCAACTCTGAGATTTGCTGATGACATCGTCATCTTGGCCGACAAGCCTGAGGATTTGAATGAGTTTTTGAATGGTATGGACTCCGTCTTACGGAAAGAATTCATGATGAAAATTAATAAATGTAAAACAAAAATACTGGAATGCAGCCGAAATAAATCAGAAACCTCTATGGAGATCAAATTGGCAGGTGAAAAGCTGAAGGAAGTAGGAGACTTCTGTTACTTAGGAAGCAGAATAACCAGTGATGGACGAAGCAAAGAGGATATAACAAGTAGGTTGGCTCAGGCAAAGAAAGCATTTCTTTAAAAAAGGAATCTGCTGACATCGAATATAGATTTAGGTATTAGGAAGTCATTTTTGAAAGCCTTTGTCTGGAGCGTGGCGCTCTATGGAAGTGAAACTTGGACTATTGGTGCAGCAGAAAAGAGGAGAATTGAAGCATTTGAAATGTGGTGTTACAGGAGAATGATGAAGATCAGATGGGTAGATAAGGTTACAAACAAAGAGGTATTAAGACGAGTGGGAGAGGAGAGATGTTTCTGGCGACTGTTATTGAAGAGAAGAGATAGGTTGGTAGGACACATACTAAGACACCCAGGAATAGCAAGCTTAGTTATGGAAGGAAGGGTCGAGGACAAAAACTGTAGGGGTAGACCAAGGTTAGAATATGTTAAACAGATTGCCTCGGATGTAGGGTGTCAGAGCTATGTAGAGATGAAACGATTAGCTCAGGACAGGGAGGCATGGAGAGTTGCATCAAACCAGTCAAAAGACTGAAGACTCAAACAACAACAACATCGTACACCTGATTCGGATGTCCAGGCCTTCATAAACATATGGGAAAGGTTTGCTTGTTACTTAGCAAAATTCCAAAAGTATAAAATATATTGTTTAGGGGATATTAACATAAATGTATTAATTGAATCACTGGCAAAGAAACAACTTTGTAACATTTTAAAATCTCTTGATTTTTATCTGATCAATAACCAACCAACTAGAAAGAAGTCTTGTTTAGATAACATTATTACTAATGTGCCAACAAATGGTTATAATTTTGGTGTTAAAAAACCTCTCTTGTGTGACCATAGTGGCCTCTGGCTAACATTTCAAATTGATACAGGACACTTTCCAGAAAATAGGCAAGTCAAGTATATTAGGATGTTGAGCGACAATAACTTTCTCAGATTAAGGCACGAGTTGACCAGCAGGAATTTGGAAAACATAATTGTGAGCTATAACAATGTTTCTGAAGCAGCTGATAAGTTTATGAATATAATACACACTTCCTTAAATAAATGCTGCCCAATTAAGAAAAAAATAATTAACACTCCAGATCAAAAACAAAGTAAAAATAATACCAAATGGTATACGCCTTACCTTGATGTTATTAGGAAGCTAAAGATCATGTATTACACTAAAGCAAAGAAAGGAGACCCACAGGATATAGAAAACTATAATCACATAAAAAAAATATATCGGGGGAAAATTAAAGCAGCAAAAAAGAGAGCGAATGATGAGTTCATTAATAATGCAAAGAATAAATGTAAAGCTGCTTGGTTAATCATAAACAAGGAACTGGGTAAAAATAAAAGTAAGGACTCTACACCAATAACGCCAAATGTGTTAAATGAATATTTTATAAATTCTGTTGAAAATATGGTCAAAAGTTTGGAATATGAAAATCATCATACAAAGTTTATGGAGAAATTGGAAAACCATAAGGTAGATGAAAATCCCACACCATCCTTCAGAAGGAGACAAATAACATATGAGAAGGTTCTAAAAATAGTTTCAGAACTAAACAATTCAAAATGTGAGGATTATTATGGAATGTCGAATTTTATTCTAAAACAAATAATATACATCATAGTATTACCTTTAACTTATCTAATAAACTGGATATTTACTACTGGAGTTTTTCCAGAGTGTCTGAAAATCACCATCACAATTACAGTCCATAAAAAAGGAGATATGATGGACCCCAGTAACTATAGGCCAATCTCAATTGTCCCAATTATTTCCAAAATAATAGAACAGTGTATGAAAGAACAATTATCAGCATTCTTTGAGGAGCACAAGTTGTTTAATAGTACCCAATTTGGTTTCATAACTGGTAAGTCAACGGTTGAAGCTGTTGTTGATGAAGTGATTGCTGGATTTGAATCTCATCTTATTACATCTGTCACACTCTTAGACCTAAGTAAAGCTTTCGATTCTGTGGATCATATTATATTAATACAAAAACTTCACTATTATGGAGTCAAAGATTGTGAATTATCATTAATTACCTCCTATCTCCACAAGAGAAGGCAAATAGTTGTGATAAGACAACCAAAAATCGGCTCCGCTCATTGTAAATACAGGTGTAGCCCAAGGTTCAGTCATTGGAGCCTTTTTCTCCCTGGTCTATATAAACGACATTGTTAGTAATATAAATGCCAAGTCAATACTGTATGCTGATGACATCACTGTAATAACAAGTGATAGAGACCTAACTTGCCTTGAAGAGAAAAGAAACAAATTATTAGGTGAATCAACTTCTTGGCTAAAGGTAAACAAACTATTTCTAAACAGTAACAAAACAGAAGAAATCTATTTTCACTTAGTCAAATTGGCTTCAAGTAGTCATGAATGCAGCTCTGTTAAGTTGTTGGGAATCCATTTAGACTCTAAATTAAACTGGGACATTCACACACAAAAATTATGTACAAAATTAGCACGAGTCTTATTTTTATTGCGAAGACTCAAACAATCAGTTAGTGCTAATCAGATGATTCTCGCATTCTATGCATTTTTCCATTCACATTTAACTTATGGTATAATATTGTGGGGAAACTCAACAGGGGCACAAGATGTTTTCAGATGGCAGAAGAAGGCAATAAGATGTCTACAAGGCAAGCCTAGTACAGAATCCTGCAGAAATCACTTCCAAGAACTTGGAATTATGACTCTTACATCAATATACATATTCCATAGCTTAGTGTATATTAAAGAAAATCTAAGTGTATATAAAAATCGAAGGGATGTGCATTCACACACCACAAGAATAAGAAACCAGCTAGATACACCTCATGTCAGGTTAAAGAAAACACAAGACCACTACAAATACTATGGAATTAAAATCTTCAACAAACTACCAACACAACTACAGCAGGAGTCAATAAACATTTTCAAAGCATCCATTAAGCGATGGCTCATTAACAGCAGTATTTACACTTTGGTCGAATATGAAGAGAAAATTACACTCTACCCAGATGGACTATAGAAGATCAACTTCTTCTTACTGTATTCGTGTTATTTTATTCTTATTTTATTTTATAGAATTCAGTAAGCTGGTAATAATACTTGTAATATATTATACATAACTTTGTGATTTTATTGTAAATTGAAAATGTATTTTTAACAATGTGACGTAGTCTAATACAACGATACGTTGTTAAATGACAATAAATATTGATTGATTGATTGATTGATTGATTGCATTAAAAAAATTATAAATATATAGTTTGTACTGGCCATTACAGCGGATCGATCACGTTTTTCCTCTTGTTAACAAGCTATCAGGAATACTTCGCATTGCTCTTCTTAGCATAATGAATTTTGTGCGAAGTGATAAAATCGTATTGTACGTTACTCGTTGACTACTTGTGATGCCGATGTTTTTAGCAGATCTTTGTTTTAGAAAGAAAATATTTCATTTGATTATTGCTGACAGTAAAATATATAAAATTCACTAAATCTTGTACTCAGTCGCTTTGATAACGACAACCATCGCAGGATCATTTAACTATTGTACATTCGTACTTAAGAATGTCCCAAAAATATTCCTTGAGTTAAGAGCCTGTCAATGTCTGTTCTGTAATTTTCTTCTTTCAGAAGCACATCATTATCAATCCCCCCCTGAACATTGGCTTTATCACCTAATTGGTCTATATTGAATTGTAACTTTCAGTCGGTCAATATGACTATAAGCCCAATTAAATTAGGATTAAATTACCTTCTCCGTTCATGTAAGTCGGCTACATGTTGCGCATCAAAAATTGCCTTGCAAGAAGATTCCATTGGAATCATATAGCCTACAACATTACGAAGTCTATCAGTATTGAATTCACCATTTTGTCTCAACTGATCTACCGTCTACATTCGATTGAGGGTGCGAATCTTAGTCGCTTTGTTAACGGCACAAAAACACCGCAGAACTATTTAACTATTAGCCTGTAAATTGCTTCGATCGTAGAAGATTTAACACTACAGGTTAAGAATCTACAACAATGGTCGATTGCTGTTCATTTGTAGAAATATTTGCTCTGTTCTCAAGAAATGGACCACAGTACTATGGCACACCTTGAATAAAAATATACGGCATTTCGCAGCATGAAAAACGATCGCAGTAAGGCAGAACGACGCAAATATAGACGAGTGTACAACACAGTCAAGCCCGTATTTAGGGCTCCTGAAGCTCCTGGGAAAAAATAAATAAAAATAAAAAATCTTTAAAATATGTAGTTTTATTAAAGTTTCCTTAACATATGGGGCTGTATCTTCACTGAGCGTGTATTTAACTATGAGTGGCAAACACCATAAATGTGTTTACTAAAATAACAAATTGAAAAAAAAAACTTAGTCTATTACAAAGAATTTAAATTTTAAATGATATACACAACCAATGGCAAAAAAACAAGATGTTCAGTAAAGAACATATAGCCTACTTTCTCCTAAATGCATGCGTATTGTTATAACTCTTTGTCCTTTTCAAGGAGTATGATTGAATGTTGGTTGTAGTAGCTTGTTGAAATACAACGTGCTATAGGGATATTAAAAATGAATATGAGGTGCCCTTTGCTAGTGCTACCTCTGTACCAAATTTCGTTCAATTCGGTTTCACCGTGTTTGAATTGATAGGGGGAATCGATTTGCACACATACTTGGCCACCATCTGCAAACTATTGGGCTGATGTTCTTGCAGTTTGGTCTGAATATGTTTCCCACATAAAGATATGGTGTTGCAAAATTTGGTAGAGACTAGATTATTAGGTTGGTCGTAATTATATTTTAGCTTTTAACATTTGGGTGGCCGCGATAACGTTTCCGTCAAGATAGCGGTGATATAAAACATGGCACTGAGGTGCCCTTTGCTAGTGCTACCTCTGTACCAAATTTCGTTCCATTCGGTTTCACCGTGATCGAATTGATAAGGGGATGCGATTTTCACACAAAGATGGCCGCCATCCGCAAAATATAAGGCTGATGACCTATTAGTTTGGTCAAAGGATGATCCCTCCATAAAGGTATGTTGTTGCTAAATTTGCTAGAGATCGGATGATTAGGCTAATCATAATTTGATTTAAGCTTTGAACATTTGTGTGGCCGCCATTACGTTTCCGTCAAGATGGCGGCGATATAAAACATGACACTGAGGTGCCCTTTGCTAGTGCTACCTCTGTACCAAATTTCGTTCATTCGGTTCCACCGTGTTCGAATAAATAGGGGGAATTAATTTTGACATAAAGATGGCCGCCATCCGCAAACTATTAGGCTAATGGCCTATTAGATTGTTCAAATGATGCTCCCTCCATAAAGGTATGTTGTTGCAAAGTTTGGTAGAGATCGGATGGTTATGTTAGTCGTAATTTGATTTAAGCTTTAAACATTTGTGTGGCCGCCATTACGTTTCCGTCAAGATGGCGGCGATATAAATCATGGCACTGAGATGCCCCTTGCTAGTGCTATCACTGTACCAAATTTCGTTCCATTAGGTTTCACCGTGTTTGAATTAATAGGGGGAATCGATTTTGACACAAAGATGGCAGCCATCCGCAAACTATTAAGCGAATGACCTATTAGATTGGTCAAAGGATGCTCCCTCCATAAAGGTATGCAGTTGCAAAATTGGGTAGAGATCGGATGATTAAGTTAATCGTAATTTGATTTAAGCTTTGAACATTCGTGTGGCCGCCATTACGTTCCAGTCAAGATGGCGGCGATATAAAACATGACACTGAGGTGCCCTTTGCTAGTGCTACCTCTGTACCAAATTTCGTTCCATTCGGTTCAACCGTGTTCGAATTAATAGGGGGAATCAATTTTGAAATAAAGATGGCCGCCATCCGCAAACTATTAGGCTAATAACCTATTAGATTGGTCAAAAGATGCTCCCTTCATAAAGGAATGTTGTTGGAAAGTTTGGTAGAGATCGGATGGTTATGTTAATCGTAATTTAACTTAAGCTTTGAACATTTGTGTGGCCGCCATTCCGTTTCTGTCAATATGGCGGCGATATAAAACATGACACTGAGATGCCCTTTGCTAGTGCTACCTCTGTACTAAATTTCGTTCCATTCGGTTTCACCATGTTTGAATTAATAGGGGGAATTGATTTTTCACACAAAGATGGCCGCCATCCGCAAACTATTATGCTAATGACCTAGTCATTTGGTCAAAGGATGCTTCCTCTACAAGGGTATGTTGTTGCAAAATTTTGTAGAGATCGGATGATTAGGTTAATCGTAATTTGATTTAAGCTTTGAACATTTGTGTGGCCGCCATTACGTTTCCGTCAAGATGGCGGCGATATAAAACATGACTCTGAGGTGCCTTTTGTTAGTACTACCTCTGTACCAAATTTCGTTCCATTCGGTTGCACCGTGTTCGAATTAATAGGGGGAATCGATTTTCACACAAAGATGGCCGCCATCCGCAAACTATTACGCTGATGACCTATTAGTTTGGTCAAAGGTTGCTCCCCCATAAAGGTATGTTGTTGAAAAATTTGGTAGAGATCAGATGATTAGGTTAATCGTAATTTGATTTAAGCTTTGAACATTTGTGTGGCCGCCATTACGTTTCCGTCAAGATGGCGGCGATATAAAACATGACACTGAGGTGCCATTTGTTAGTACTACCTCTGTACCAAATTTCTTTCCATTCGGTTGCACCGTGTTCGAATTAATAGGGGGAATCGATTTTCACACAAAGATGGCCGCCATCCGCAAACTATTACGCTGATGACCTATTGGTTTGGTCAATCGATGCTCCCCCCGTAAAGGTATGTTGTTGCATAATTTGGTAGAGATCGGATGATTAGATTAGTCGTAATTTGATTTAAGCTTTGAATATTTGTGTGGCCGCCATTACGTTTCCGTCAAGATGGCGGCGATATAAAACATGACACTGAGGTGTCCTTTGCTAGTGCTACCTTTGTACCAAATTTCGTTCAATTCGCATTCACCGTGTTCCAATTGATAGGGGGGGGGGGACAGACATTCAGAGTACACACACTCACACATACACACACAGACACACAGACACACACACACACACAGACTCACACACACACATACACACACACAGACAGACACACTTTTTTCGCCCTGTGTTGATCTCATAAGTCTACTTTCATATTTTGCAAAAATCGAAAGTAGGCTAAAAAACAACAACGGGTGAGTTTGCCGTGGTCGTTACGGCGTGGCTGCAGGCAGTCGTTCACATCCGGGAGGCGAGGAGGTTTGATTCCCTCCGCCGATAAACTTGAAGATGGTCTTCTGTGGTTTCCCATCTCCCTTCCAGGCGAACGCCAGTGTCCCTAACTATAGGCCTAGGCCACAGCCACTACCTTCCAAATCCTCGTACTTGCATCCACACTTTCCTCCCCAGACAACACTCCACACGTGATGGTACTTGTAGCTCACCCCATGGGTGTCCGCACAGAAGCAGCTACAAACTCGGACACTCCTCACACTAAAAGCCATACGTAAAAAAAGAAAAAGTCTAAAACACCAATTATTTAAATAACAAGGGGATTCCTTCCTGCCTTGACATTTGCAAACAAGATTAGGATTTCATTAGCCCAATTTCACTTTCTAGTCAGATTCAAAAGCAAGAACACCAAGCTGACTAACACAATCCCGTTTTGTGTATCCTTAAATAATCAACATTGCAAATGTGCGACAGTGAATAATTATCTTGTGTAGGCGCTAGTGTGTGTGTGTGTGGAGGGGGTAAACTTTAATAACTTGGCGTTTAATGCCCAAGCGGTTTTGTACAGTTTTCCATACTTTTTTCCGCCCCTGAAGTCTGCCGCCCTGGGTAGCTGCCCTGTTTGTTCCCCGTAATTACGGGCGTGAATACAGTAAATGACCCTATATTTTAAGCGCGAACTTAAAGGACCAATGTTTTACTAGTTAGCAAAGAAAACTTCATTTTAGGGGTTGAAATTTGCTATCGGTTTTGCAATGTATAAAAATATTTCCAGAACGTGCTTTCATATCGTCACTGCCAAAGTGAGGTGACAAAAGTAGTAGCCAGCCTAACCTCTCTTGATAGTGTTGGGTAAACATACGGCATTTACACTAGGCATAACCATATTGAAAAATGGAGCTGTTTCCATTGGTGGTCTAGTGCATGACATCATTAGAACCATTTATTTTTGAATATAAATACATATTACGTCAGCAACATTAAAGAAGTTTTCTATTGTAACATTTGTGACAATGACCAATCGAATATCAACATTCTCGGAATTCCAGGGGGGGGGGGGGTGCACGGCCCCACCTTGCCCCCCCCCCCCCTCCGGGCGCCCATGACGGCCTGTCATCACGTAGAACAAGGGAGGGGGTGTTACGTAGTTTGAGGGTCCTTCGCAGATCGGCCAGGTTCACACACTCCAACAGAGTGTATGCCACGCAAGTAAGAGTGGGGGCGGGGGCTGCTCTCTTAAACATTGGTAGTGCGTAGCAATCCCATGGTCGATTGGGAATCGATAGAGTAAGTTACCACCGTTTCCTTCCGGCTAGATGGGAAGGAAGATTTCCATCCCTTCGTTGTCTCATTGATGCTCTCAGTTTGTTGGGCTAGGCGTGGCTCGTCACACTTCCGCCCAATGCGACATTAGGGCTCACTAATAGTGGGACATGAGTTTGCGACGATGATGATGATGATGATGATAATTGTTGTTTTAAGGGGCCTAACATCTAGGTTATCGGCCCCTGATGGTTTGGGTGATCGTGAAGATGAAAATGAAAAGCGAACTTAAAACTAAAACTAACTACTAACCTACATACTAGAAGAAGAAATGGAAAACTAAGGGAGAATAAGGCAAATAAAAGGACAGAAGGAAAAGAAATGCCCTCAACTCTCGGAGAAAGCGGATTGAGGGACTTGGAAGGAAGGAGAGCCATGAAAGGCATATAGGAAAGTGAAAGAGGAGAGGGTCCGCCCCAAAGGTAAGGGACAAAAGGGGAAAACGGACCCAGCTCAGGAATCCCTCGGGGTCGCCAACTCCCGAACTCACCAGCCGTGAGCCCCTGAGGGTGTAGCATTATCTAGGGTGCACCAGAAGTGGTGGGGCTACATACACCCTGCCTCCTTAAGGGCCTAGAGCACAAGGCAGGAGGGAAAATGAAGAGAAAAAGAAGGCTGACCCCTCGCAGAACGAGGGTATCAGAAAAGATGAGACAAGGGCCAATTAAGGCGGGAAAGGAAGAGACTCCCTAGGCCTCGGATACCCTAATACCGTCGGGGTCAGAAGAGAACAAGAGTTGACCAAGTGAGGTCGACAGGAAAGAAGACAGAGAGGAGCCCGGCACAAGTAAGTGGAAGCAATGCCGGACTCAGCTGGGGCCCCGTGGTCGCCAACCCACGCCCACAAGATGTGAGCCCCTGGGGGTTTGCGACGATGAGAAACCGGAATTGTTTCCACTTTCTTGTGCCGGTCTCCTCATTCTTTTCAATCTCTCTTGGTCAACTCCAGTCCTTGTCCGACCCAAACGGTGTTAGAGTATCCGTGACCTGCCCTACTTTTCGAAGGGTTAGACCTTTCTTTTCGTGTTATCTCCTGCATTCTGTAAGAAGCCCTAGTTATTTAGTTAGTTAGTTAGTTATTGTTGCTTTAAGGGGCGGAACTATGAGGTCATCTGCCCCTAAGAAGCTCTAAAGAAGGCAGGGTGTGTGTAGCTCCATCACTTATGGTGCACACTGCATGATGCTATGGTATACATCCTCAAGAGCTCTCGACTGCTGCGCTCAGGAGTTGGCGAGGGATTCCTGAGCTGGGCCCGGTTTTTCCTCTTTTTTCCAGTGACTTTGGGGCGGACCCTCTCCTACTTGCCTTTAGTGGCCCTTCTTCGTTCCGAATCCTTCAATCCCCATTCTTCGAAGCTCTTTAATGTCTTATTTTCCTAATTCCTGATTTGTACATTTCTTATTTTAGTCAGTAAGTTAGATGTAAATAGTTATTTGTTGTAGTAAGTAGTTTTTATTGTTATTTTCATTCTCATTCATATCATTAGGGGCCGATAACCTGGATGTTTGGCCACTTAAAACAATTATCATGATGATATCATCGTCGTCATCATCATTTCTATCTCAACTAACACATGATTACAATGATGGCGGTACAGCTAATCTCCTTCGTCTGTAAGATGCTCTTAATGGTCAGGGCAAAATTTTACATTATAATCTTTTACAGTCATTTACAAAGCTTGCACAAGGCACCTGAGGCCATACGATATTATTATACAGTCATTTATGGAAGAATGCAATACATTCCAAAAGAAAACTTACTTTTGTCAACCATGTGATCTTCGACTTCTCCGACAACTTAAAGCCCTAATTCGTTCATGGGTTAGAATTTGTCGTTAAAGGTTTTTGTACGGAGAGTCTAAAGAGAAGCGTAAAAACAAATTGTTTATTCTCACCTGTCAAACCTTCGTCCACTAACCAGCTTCCTGCAGAACATTATGAACCTATGTTATAGCATGTCTGGCAATCCTGAGGGTATTCATTTGACAGCCCATTTGAAAAAAAAAAATATAACCATTGCACAAATTAACTTCTTCCAGTTATCTTCCAAACATTGTCACCAGCCGGCTATAACAAATCATCTCTGCTGTGTTTCGCCCATTGATCACAAACGTTCTGTCATATTCATTGTCTTTTTGACATTTAATATCATTCAGTAAATGGCAAACCAATACCAAAGATTAAAATGGTAAAAGATTGATGATTATGGTGATGCTGATAATGGTAATTTGTGTTTTAAGGAGCCTAATTCGTGGTTATCGGCCGCTCATGGTTTGGGTTAAAATGGAAAATGAACTAAAACTACTAGCCTACAACTTACATGTAACTTGCGCGAAAATAGAAGTAAAGGACAAAAGGGAAGGAATAAGGGTAATATAAAACAGGGATAAAACCCCGCGAAAAGTGAGGAATGAGAATTCGGAAATAAGTAGAGCCATGGAATGCAGAAAGGAAAGGGAAAGAGAAGAGGATCCACCCCAAAGGCAATGAAAAAAGGGCTGAAACAGGACACAGCTCAAGGATCCCTCAGAGTTGCCAAATCCCGAACTCACCAGCAGAGACCTTCTGGGGGTGTAGCACTATCCTAAGTGCACCTTACGCAATGGGACTGCATACACCATTCCTCCTTTAGGGCCTTGAGCAGTAGCCAGGAGATAATATGAACAGAACAGGTCTGACCCCTCGAAGAATGAGGGTATCAAGAAAGATGAGACAAGGGTCAATGAAAGGCACACTAGACCACAATTGAACGATAACAAGAGTTAACCAAGAGGCGTCGACAGAAATATGACAGAGAGGAGCCCATCAAAGGTAACTAGCAGGAATGCCGATCTCAGCTATGATCCCATAGTTGTCAACCCATGTCCCACTAGTTGTGAGCCTCTGGGGAGAACAACTAGTTGTGAGCTCGTGGAAGTTAATTAGATACGTATACTTCCCTTGTAATAAGGTGGCAATATTAGTATTCATTTAATGTGGTACTTGAATTGAGGTTAGTCTAATGAATGTTGTGTTCAATGAACAAGTCTCCTTGAATAGTAATGCTCTCGTAGACTATCTGCCGGTAAAGGTGAGTGACGCTGCACGCAAAGTATAACGCTCTTGGACGGACAAGACAAGTGTTAGTTGCAGAGATTATGTTTTTATCTTAAGCTGTCTTGTAGCTCTAAGTCATTGTACATTAGTCACTAATACGCCAGCTTGAAGACTTTATCAAGACTGTTGTAGGTCACATACTCGGCGCAGAATTTATGTGCACTCAAGCTTGGAGATAAATAGCAAAATAACTAAAAGGTCTACTGGCTTCGTGCGTATACTGAAGTGCTGCTGTAAGCGGACGTTCCGAGAAGCTGTTACATGCCGCGATCAGCTGAGCATTGATGTACATCGAAAACGTGCGAGCATTTATTCTATTATTTTATACAGTAACGATGTCAAAACGTTGTGTAGTAGTGTTGGTTGCAATAATATATATTGCAGCACACAGAACAATGTAATATTCTCCATAGTTTCCCTTCACGAACTTACAAAATTGATTTGAAAACACGGTGGATATTGACGGTGAATCGCAAGAATTAAGTTTAAATTGTGAATTTGGGATTGAATTAGCCTATGTGTAACTAGGTTTGTTGATGTTAAAAGTTAGTTTGGACTTGCAGCAAACGATTGAGCTCACACAGACTATAGGTCATCGCTTTGGAACACAAGTTAACCTATGGGTGAAAATACGAAGCCGCTTTTATGCAATGTCATTAGCCATGCCCTAGTTTTGTTGAAACCTTACCGAATGTCCTGATGATGCTAAAAAAAATATGAGAAAATAAAATGTACCGTATGTGTTAATTTGTGCAGAGTAATTATTACTGTTATTTAATTGTTGATAAGAACCCATCATTGAATAGTAAATGGAATGGTTAAATATTTTCTGCACAAATTGAATTTAAATAAATCGAATTTAAATAACTGAATTTAAATAATTAACTGAATAAACAAATGGAATTTAAATAATTTGAACTAATGAATTACCTGATTAAATAATTTAAAATAATTAGTTAACTGGATAAATGATTTAAATTATTTGATTTACCGTAATTAATTAATTAGATTGATAATTGATGATGATGATGATAATTGTTGTTTTAAGGGCCTAACATCCAGGTTATCGGCCCCCTAATGGTCTTTGTGAAAGCGAAAATGTCAATGAAATGGAAACCAGAACGAAAACTAAGTGAGCAGAAAAATACTTACAAAAAGGAACTCATAATTGACTTAAGAGATTAACTGGATGATTAAATTTGAATACATTTAGTTATGGAACTTATTGCTGATAATGAAGCCTCCGTGGCTTAGGCGGTAGCACGCCGGTCTCTCACCGCTGGGTCCGTGGTTCAAATCCCGGTCACTCCATGTGAGATCTGTGCTGGACAAAACGGAGGCAGACAGGTTTTTCTCCGGGTACTCCGGTTTTCCCTGTCAAAAAATTTCATTCCAGCATCACTCTCCACTATTATTTCATTTCATCTGTCATGCATTTAATCATTGCCCCAGAGGAGTGCGTCAGGCCTCGGCAGCCGGCACAGTTCATATCCTCGCCGCTAGATGGGGGCTTCATTCACACCATTCCTGACCCGGTCGGAGACTGGAAGCAGGCTGTGGATTTTTCATTGCTGATAATAATTAGTTTGGATAAACAATTAAAAATATAAATAATAAATTGATTATGTAAAAATTAAAATATTGTAAATATTGTAGAATTTATATGGGCAAGTTGATCATCCCATTCTCATTTAATGCAACAATTCTTTGAGTGGGACATTTAATAAATATCACGAGTTACTGTAGAATGTCCATGGCAAGTGGATAAATTAATTTTGAGTGAGTTACACTTCTCAACATTTGAATTTTCAATTTTGTTATCGTACAGGAATGCAATCCTTCGTTAATAAATGTTAATATTTGAATTTATGTTGTTCGAATATTGATGTTAAAGGACTGCAAGTCATGAACAGAATATTTTGATAAAATCAAGTGCGACGATTAATATAATGAAAGATTGTGGTAATACACCACGCATTAGTGGAACGTGAATTGAATTAACCAATTGTGACATAATAAGAGAAAAACATTAATTGAATCTTTGGAATAATGTGACAGTGATAACTTGTAAATAATGGAACGCAGGCGTCAGGAAGGACTATCAAGTTACCTGAACGACCTGTTGTTACAGCTATAAATAGTTATTTATTTATTTATCGATACCAGTTATATCACTGATCAAAAGAGTGCATTTCCTGCAAGGATAATTTTAAAGTAGTGATATTTAATTGAGGGTTCATGTGAATACATCCTTTGATATTAGTGCTCATTTTGGAAGCATTTGCCATATATTTCCTAGGAGAATTTTGCTTATATTTGGTACTTCATAGAGACTATCTACAGTAGTTGCATGAACATAATAAAATGCAGGAGATAACTTGGTTATTCTTCCAGTTATATCACTGATCAAAAGAGTGCATTTTCTGCAAGGATAATTTTACAGTAGTGATATTTAATTGAGGGTTCATGTGAAAGGAAAATTTAACACTATTCCAGGCAGTGTGTCAGGGAGGTACTTAAATTCAGCCACGACCACCACATTTTAAATCCTATCTCCAATTATTACAATTGCACACTTGTATTAACACCACATTGACATAGGTTATCGAGACAGATTCTATACACACCCAAATACTCTGGGATGATCAAATACATAGCAGGTTCCGCTCAGCATGTGGGAATGAATCACTAGACAACCGAATATCTCAAAGCTGTGTTTGAGAAGTGACATGGTGTTATTACCTTAAGTTGGAGGCATCAGTCTACCCCATTTGATGAAGGAAAAGCATATCTCTGTAGGAATTACAATAACAAGTGAATACAAAAAAGGACTGGCTTCCACGAGTCACCATGGCAAGTGGATTGCAGCCTTCTCTGAAATTGCTACCAAATTTAGCACTTCACATGTGGTCCAGCTAAGACAAGTCTTAAGTTTGAACGCTAATATTCTTTATTTAACAGGGTTTTTACAGCACTGTAAAAGGCATTGTTATTCTAGTTAACATCGGTACAAGACTTCTTATAGGCAAGTCCATGCTGGTTACCCATATTGCAATAAATTAACTCCACAACAACACGGCAATGTACGCCGTCATATCAGATTTGGGCTAATGTTTTCTCACTGGAAACACTGTTACAATAGACAAAGACATAAAGCTAAAGAATTGCTGAATCAAATAAATAACACTGCATTTTAACATTGCTGCAGCTTACAATAGATTAATGCAGATGTGGGCTTGATGCAGATTTTTAGCCTACTTTTCACATTTTGCAAAAATGAGGAAAAAGTAGTCTTATGAGATCGGGCAAATGTGTGTCTGTCTGTCTATCTGTCTGTCTGTCCTTCTGTCTGTCTGGCTGTGTGTGTGTGTGTCCCCCCCCCTATCAACTCCTAAACGGCTGCAGCAATCGAAACAAAATTTGGTAGGATTAAAGATCTATACCTGAATATCTCACGGCCATATTTGAAAATGATGTCACTGCTACCAACTGCTGAAAAATCGCAATTGAAATTTGAGCTCCATGTTGGATATCTTGGAAGGTATGAATGGGAGCTATTTCAAAATTGGCATACGTATTGATAATAATATTTCAGTTAAATTTCCAGGAGGCCATGTATGGCAGTGTTGCCAAAATGATTCTAAGCCTGCTGATAGGTCTAATTTTAAATGCATATAACTTCTATACTATCAATTGGATTTCAACCAAATTTTGTATGTAATATGTGTACATAACCAGATATGACTGGGCGTATTCGTACGAGCCACCAGGGCTGCCGACTGTCAATAAATGTTATCTCTATTCTTTTATCCAAATACCAATATATCAGAAAGTATGCAAGCCGACAGCTTTAAACTATGCACACGTATAGTACCTAAATTCTAAATTAATTTGGAGTAACTTATGTACATCAGTGCTACCAACATGATTCTAAGACTGCTGATAAAACCAATTTTTAAATACATGTAACTTCTATAATATCAATTGGATTTCAACCAAATTTCCTATGTGCTATGTGTACCATAACAGATATGACAATGCTTATTCTTAAGAGCAACCAGGGCTGCCAACTGTTAATAAATGCTGTCTCTATTTTTTACCCAAATATTAATATATCAGAAAGTATGTAAGCCAACAGCTTCAAACTTTGCACAAGTATAGTACCTAACATTCTAGATTAATTATGAGAAACTAATATACGTCAGTGCTGCCAATATGACTCTAAGCCTGTTGATAGGTCCAATTTTCAAATACATGTAACTTCTATTCTAACAAATGGATTTCATCCAAAATTGGCACAGCAAGATATCATAATATTTCAAATTATTTCTGACCAACGCATGCGTGACATTGTTGCCAACATGATTTTACGCGCGCTGATAGATCCAATGTCTAACTGCATGTAACGTCCATGCTACCCATTGGACTTCAACCAAATATTGTATTCTGTATCTTAAGAGGTGGAACTAAGAACATATTCAGTCACCAGGGCTGCCAACAGTAGTGTTCTATTAGGTTACAGGTATATTTCGAACTAATTAGAAATTTCGATATTACCAACTTAATTTCGCTATTTTTCTAGATAGGTCTATATAGATTGGCATGAATCTTACATTTTAAGAAAAGTAGGCTCTTTAGTTCGTCACGGAACTTCTTGTTTTTTTAATCTTATGTTATGAATAGGGTCCAGATTATTTAGTTCTTAATATTTCAGCAATACCAACGTTTCCGATCTCTGGAAACGAAATTCATCAAGGCCTTACCTTAAGAAAAGCCATGCCTCCACGATAGGTCGTGCTCTATTTGATGTCCCTCCATATGTGCTGTAGCTCTGCACCTCAATTTCCACTGAAGAAGACTTTTATGTCATACCGCCATGGCCATGTTCTGCCACTCCTCCTCACAAACCTCCCCTAAGCCTTCCACAGTACGAGGACGCCCGTTTCTCGATGCCCTTTTCAGAAGTCCAAACGCACGTAAGTCCATTGGAGAAGCATCAGGTGACTTGACTGGAATATCAGTGAAGGGTATAGCGTGTATTCCTGTTTCTCGTTCCATTCTCTTGAAGAATAAGAGGGTCGAACTAGAAGTATGACTGGACGCTTTATCTTTATGTACCCACACCTTCTCTGAGTCGTCACCATACAGCTGGGATCTCAGTTTGGTAAATTGGGGTCAAGTCTTAATTTTGATAGTACCGGTATAGGGAGTTAACTTTTGCTTTTTAAGCAACACGGCAGATTTTTCAACTGTCCATTATAGCAGTATCCAGCGATAACCATAAATCCCTTGGAGAAAGTTTCTTTAGATTCTGCATACCATTTTGTGTGATCTTTTCCACCCTTCTCCAAGTAGTAAATTGCACGGGGTTTGTTGCAGTCACTTAGATAGACATATGCTTCATCTAATGTGACCACAAATTTCCATTTGTCACCTGCCAGGTGATTCTCATACAGTTTCCTACTCTTAGTGCTCCATTCGGCAATGTGACGATCCAACAACTTATGAACCCTGCCCTTTTTCCATTTCTCTAATTTTAAATCCCAGTTTATTATTGTGTTAACAGTTTTTAATGATGTCCCCAACTTAATTGCTATGGCCCGTGGGGTGACTGAATTTCTGCCGGAGACCTATGGAGTACGGCTTGTAGAAGGTCGTGGGTTCGCTTGTTTCTTGTCCTTCGGAATTGATCCCATTCGACTCTTTCCTTTATTATTCAAGACACAATTGATCCCTTTCTTTGACACAGTAAAATTCTTCTCCCTGCAGAATAGCTATAGTCGACTATGGTTGATTTGATCTTGCACTTGTAAAACATAACATGTTATTTTTAGCCTACTTTTCACATTTTGCAAAAATGAGGAAAAAGTAGACTTATGAGCTCGGGCAAATGTGTGTCTGTTTGTCTGTCTGTCCGTCCTTCTGTCAGTCTGTACTTCTGTCTGTCTGGCTGTGTGTGTGTCCCCCCCCTATCAACTCCTAAACGGCAGGAGCAATCGAAACAAAATTTGGTAGGAGTACAGATCTATACCTGAATATCTCACGGCCATATTTGAAAATGATGTCAGTGCTACCAACTGCTAAAAAATCGCAATTAAAATTTGAGCTCCATATTGGATATCTTGGAAGGTATGAATGGGAGCTATTTCAAAATTGGCACACGTATAGATAATAATATTGCAGTTTAATTTCCAGGAATCCATACATGGCAGTGTTGCCAAAATGATTATAAGCCTGCTGATAAGTCCAATTTTTAAATGCATATAACTTCTACACTATCAATTGGAATTCAACGAAATTTCGTATGTTGTATGCATACATAACCAGATATGACTGAGCGTATTCATAAGACCCACCAGGGCTGCCAACTGTTAATAAATGCTCTTAATTTCTTTTATCCAAATACCAATATATCAGAAAGTATGCAAGCCGACAGCTTTAAACTATGCACTCGTATAATACATGACATTCTATATTAATTTGGAGTAACTTATATACGTCAGTGCTACCAACATGATTCTAAGCCTGCTGAGAGGTCCAATTTTAAATACATGTACCTTCCATACTATCATTTGGATTTCAACCAAATTTCGTGTGTGCTATATGTACCATAACAGATATGACTATGCGTATTCTTAAGAGCAACCAGGGCTGCCAACTGTTAATATGTGCTGTCTCAATTTTTGTTACCCTAATATAAATATATCAGAAAGTATGCAAGCCAATAGCTCTAAACTTTGCACACGTATACTACCTGGCATTCTAGATAAATTTGGAGTAACTAATTTACGTCAGTGCTGCCAACATGATTCTAAGCCTGCTGATATGTCCAATTTTAAAATGCATGTAACTTCCATACTAACTAATGGATTTCATTCAAAATTGGCACATTATTTATTGGCAGATTATTTCTGACCATTACATGCATGGCATTGTTGCCAACATGTTTTTACGCGCGCTGTTAGATCCAATGTTTAACTGCATGTAACGTCCATGCTATTCATTGGACTTCAACCAAATTTTGTGTTCTGTACCTTAAGAGATGGAACTAAGAATATATTCAGTCACCAGGGCTGCCAACTGTAGTGCTCTATTAGGCTACTTTATGCCTGGTATACAGTATTTCGAACTAATTAGAAATTTCGATATAAGCAACTTAATTTCGTCATTATTCTATATAGATCCATATAGATTAATCATTGGCATGAATCTTAAATTTTAAGAAAAGTAGGCACTTTAGTTCGACACGGAACTTCCTGTTTCACTTTATATCAATAGTACATTGCAGAGTCTTGTGTCTAATTTCATGAGTAAACTCATTGACTCACAATTAACCTGGAAATATTCTGAATTGATGTCTTGCAACTAATTAATTCGAGAATATATTAGCGCACTTAATCAACTCGTTCACTGCCACTTGGTTTCATTGTCTATACAGTTGTGCTTGGTCTTTTATATCTTGACACTCCTGGCCTTCATAACAACTTCATGAGTTGGTTTAAACTTTCTGTTGTTTGAAGCTGGGCAATAATGATCGAAAAGAGTACCGCCATTCAGTTTCAACATTCTTTGAAAGGAGTTTTTTAATTCTCCTCGTATTACTGGTAAGCCCGCAACAAGATTATGCAATAGAAATACAGTGAAACCCCTCAAATCCGAACCCCGGAAATCCGAAATCCCGGGTAATCCGAACGACTTCTTTCCGACAATTTTAAGTTAGAAAAACACACGAAAAAAAGAGAAAATTATTTAGTCATAAAACAATTATATATTCGACATTATAACCTTAATTTACATAATTATTTGAGAAATTAACAAAGAAGTACAGTTAGCATACCTAACAAACACGCTACAAACTTATCTCATCCAGGATTGAAAAACGGAATAGTAGGTTATTGTAATTCCTTAGGTTAATCACTTCGCAAAAACACTGAAATGGCAATAGAAACACACAAAATATCACGTAATCTTTCACTAGAAATCAGTTATCTTCAATTGTCGAAGTGATGAAAATCTTCCCGCGGTGACAATTGAGCGCCATCGTTTGGAGTGGCTGCAGCGTGTTGTTCTACGAAGCACAATGCGACGTCAAGAGCAGATGCAGCTTCAGTATAAGTCACATTGTCTGTCGAAGTTTCTTCATCCTCTCTGTCACTAGCCTATCTCGCTCAATGTACAGTCCGATACCGTAACGAGGGCTGGTTATTATGTTAGGTTATGCAAATTTTTCGGATAATCCGAACAAATTGAAATCCGAACAAGCTACAGTCCCAATTAGTTCGGATTTGAGGGGTTTCACTGTATTCCTTATTGTGGAATAAAATATTCTTGTTTCATTAGGGACAAGTCATTTGAAGGATTCTAAAATACTGGAGATAATATTCCAAACAGGACAGTCTCCTGGAAAGTGCAGGAGAATTGAGACTTAACAATATTGTCATTGGTGTTTATGTTTGTCAAAAACGTTCACTGTCAGAGTAACAGGCTGCCAGGAACTGTAGGCAAACAGCAATAAGCACAGGAGAAATAGCTGCTGAAAAATGACACTACCTACTTCAAAATTGAAAGGTTTATTATTGTTCGATATTCTCCCATTTAACGGCACCTTATTTCCAATACCCAGAGTCTGGTAGTAGCAGAACTCTTCCTATTCCGTACAGACTGATGTCTTCTTGGTCACACCACATTCAGCTTCAGAAGCTGAATATGATGTGATGACTTTCAAATCCTCTGTAGTTAGGTAGCAACCTTGGTACCATTTTGTCTTATGATTGTGCTCGGTACCGATACTATGATAAAACCTTTTCTATGAAATAGGAATCTCTGTTTCGCGGGCTTATAGGCCGTGTTCCAAGGACAACAAAATGTCCTTGGAACACGGCCTATAAGCCCGCGAAACAGAGATTCCTATTTCAACGACGGTCGTGAAAGTCTAAATTTTTACCTTTACTATGACTTTAAAAGGTTTTCATTCATGTTCATACTTTTTTGTAAAGCCTGTCAAAAAATATATTATTTGAGTTGTTTGCTATATCATTCTGAAATAACTTATCTTGTACATACTGTACCCGATACCTAGTTGAGGCTATCGGCTACGCCAGCTGACATTGAGCCGTAGTTGAGATTTATGGGAAAAGTTGTAAAGATAGCGCTCACATCGAGTCGAGAAGAATGTTAGGAAATGACGTAGAAGGCCAAGGATCAAGAAGGCACTGCCAGTCAAGCAGATGGAATTATGGGAGGAATATTAAAGTTTTATTAAGATCTAAATGGAACATAGTATTATATCATCTCAGAAGAGAAGAAATGTCAAGCAATATATATGGTAATAACTTGAAGAAAGACAGATAATCCCTTAAGTTATTGTATAACTTAATAGCCGAGATGATGGTGGTCGAGATTATACTTGTGACGCATGACCACAGAAGGTGGGGGAGCATCACGTGACAGCGCCAGGTAGGAGCTCCTCAACGCAGTCTAGAGACATCAGTCGAGTTCAGTCAGCAGGGCTGAGTAGAACACATGCGCAGAGAGTACGGCAAAGTTGAGCGGTGCACAGCACTTGTTACGTGGCGTGAAAGCGACAGTATTACTTAACCAAGCGGAGAGCGGAAATTAGGTCAGTGAGTCAAGGCGAGCAACGCACGGTAGACGGCGAGAGGACCGGTTACGAGGCAAGCTGTACGGGCCGTGTAAGCAGGAGAAGAGCCGGGGTTAGAACAGCATTATAATACGAGATTGAGAACTTTATTTCGAGCTGCATTTTGTAACGCAGAACAGCACAGCAAAGCGGCATGGCGAGGCCGGCTTTAAGCGTAGATCATTCTGGAACAGTGCAGTAGATCAGAGCGTGCTGTTTCCGACTTTTATACGCAGGCAATATTAAAGAAGCTGAACTTCATTTCAACATTCAGTTACATCATTGAGTTGGGACTTGTATTCAGTAATCGAATTGTGCAGGCAGATAGTTATAATATACTGCAATTGTGAACTTCAAATGAACTTAGATATTCAAATGACATTACGACTATGCATTTCATAACGGAACATGTAGAGCGACCATGGGGTCAAGCTAACATTAACGCTTTTAAGCAAACGAAATGTTACAAGCATATGCACTTATGAACATTGGCACGTGCATTAATACAATTCCTTTTCATGAATTATTATAGAATATCGAGTACGAACACAGCTACAGGGTGTTTCAAAAAAAACTTGTACACTCTCATAAATAAAATTTATTTTCTGCAAGTGAGACTTAACCGCTGTGGAGATTGAACTTTTAACAAGCGAACCGAACATTGTATGGGACAGTGGCGTAACATAGAAGAAGAATACGGGGTACGCTGCTTTTATGAACTTTTACGTAAGAATTTGGACAGTATCCGCTATGGATAACATGCAGTTCATCATGTCGGAGTAAGCGAAGACAGAGACGCGATGGCACCACGGAGCGATGGATTCGGTTCCTGAAGAAGAGGAGGTCCAACAGCTGATTCACTTGGGATATGAAGGCGATCGTTATCGCGTGGGTGATACGATATTCCCGTCGATCTTTCGAGAAATTTATTACACACCAGGATAATCGACGATCTTTGAAATATATTAACAGCTGATATGAGAAGGTACTGTAAGAGTTATGACTTTCTGATATGATTTTTCCATGAACACTGGGCATACTTGTATATTTTTCTAGTAGGAGTTCTACGATTATTTAGACATGGCTTAGACATTATTTGCTCCAAAATTTTGCTAGAATATGGCGTTACCATATGATATGGCAGGCACCATTATACGAAATTCTCACCATTGGTTGGCTTTATTAAGCAGATGTTTGGTCTTTTAGACATTTTCCAGTAAGGATAGTTTTCTTGGATAGTTATTTTTTGTGGCGAGTATTTCGAACTCGTGATCTGCAATTGGATTATTTAAATTACTTCGTCAGTTCATTGCAAACCAGCGAGTGTGTATTATTCTTCAGTAGGGATTTTTTCCATTGGATTGTTTGGAGATATTAAGATGTTATTCACTCAAGTGAATGAATATCGCTTTTATGTGACAACTAGAGACTTGTTGATTCCAATCTGGTACATTCACTCATTAGACGACGAGATGGGGCTTTCGCTTTAGGCGATTGCGTGGTGGTACACATCTTTACCCATCGTTCAGGGCATTATCATGATAGTCAACGGGGCGAGGCCTTTCGTATTTATACGATTGCGTGGTGGTACTCATCTTTACTCGCCATTGAGGAACTCATTTTTATCATCCGAGTGTACTTGAGATTGTAAGAGGATCAAACAAGAAACTAATAGTCACATATCAGTCGAATTTTGTTAAATAAATTAAAAATAAATGTCAGCAGGGTTACATTTTGTAATTCTTGTTTGACAATCCAATATTTTGTTGCTATACTCATTTGAGAGTACTTTCATTTAACAGCTGATACAGCTGATGCTTTTGATAATTTTATGGTTGAGTTTAATACCTTTGAGAAGGATTTAAAGTAATTGAATCGTGTAAGATGAATCATTAATGGTCAGATTTATTTTAAGGCAGATCAGTATTGCATATTTTGATGTGAGAGATTATAGCACATTAGTGTTTTTCTGTGAAGTGAATTATGAGAATTTTAAGAGAATTTATGCTATTTGAAAGCAGATTTTGAATTTGATTTCGATTACTAAGGTAATATTTTTTCCTAATTGTTTAAGAAGTTGTCTAGATGTGATCAGATTAATTACAGTTATTGGAGATTGTGTGCGTTGATAATTTGAAGCCAGTTATATGTTTTTGTAGATCATGCAACGTGATTAAGTGAAGTTAGTGATAGGCATTTTGTGGAAGTTGCCAAGTGGAAGTTTCAATATTGCTAATGTATTTTGAAGCAGACATGAGGTTGTCGAACCCAGTCTAGGATAATTTTGAGATTCATGCTGTGCGCTGAATATTTATGGAGTTTTGTGGAATAATTGTGGTATTCAAATGTGGTATTTGATAAAGTGAGAATATATAATGAAGTTGTGGATAGTGAGATCCAACGTGAATTTGTGAAGGCAATGATATTTTTTTGGCATGATAATTAATACAAGATATAACTTGGAAGTGATAAAACTGTAAGACAACGTTCTATAACCCATATTAAACAATTTGTTAGGAAATTAAACAAATAAATAAAGTTGATAATACAAGATTTTCTGATAACAATAATTAATGAAATAACAATCTGAAGTTTAAGCATATTAATGATCTGACCTAATGAAATAAAAATCAGAATGACTACATGAAATAATAAAATTAAATAACCAGATGAATAAAATTTAAATAAATTGATAAATTAAATTTTGGAATAAATCAATGAATTAAATAAATGGATGAATTAAAGATTGAATAAATAAGCTGATTTAAATAAATTAATAGATGATTAAATAGATGATGAATAACTGAATTAGAAGGTAACTAAAGAAGCTGATGATTAATAAATTTGAATGGATTTAAATAAATTTAATTGAGAGATATGATTTGAATGATTTGAAGAATTGCAATTTGAGTTGATGAATTAAACAAGTTATATTGATGATTTAAGATGATTTAATCTGAAGGAGATGATGAAATGAGAGTGTGTGAATAATTAGAAAGTATAAAGAATTGATGATTATAATATTCATTTAAATGATTTGATAATAATGAATTAATTATTCTGACTTGAATATATTGAATTTTGAGATGAGAACTAATGTGAAAAATATTTAATTTTGATGATGATGATTATAACCAAATAGTGGATTTTCTGTGATTCACAAGTAAGCAATTATTAATGACAGTGTAAATAGTGTAAATTAATTATTCGATGTTTAGGAGCAATTTACTAAAATATTCTGCATTTGAATAATGCCATGCAAGCCATAAATTATGTGATATTTAAATATGTGATTAGAATATATGTGTTTAGACAGATTAATTAATATTTTTACATCCACATTCATGATGTTAATTTAAAGAGAAGTTAGGTCTCAGTTATCACGAATGTCAGTGACGCAAAGACATAGTGCTACGGTGATCCTGAGAACCCAAGAGAACTTTAGAAATTTTTCCTATTTTATGTGGATTAAATACAATTTGAGTAGAATAGAGATGGTTCGATTTTCTGGACAATGACAATTTAACGTTGGCATTCGACCATGCTCTTTGGTAGGATGAGTGTTTAATATGTCTGTCTGACTATCAAAGTTGAATTAATTTGTTTTTAACTTAGTTGTGATCTGATGATGATGTGATTTTCCTATTTCTTTCCTTGTCTTAATTAAGGCTTAACCAGGAAGGATGTGGTTTGCTAGGGATTTAGTTGATGGCGCCCATTTATATTTGCATTTTTTAAATTAAATTTAAACCCGTAACGACCCTGGAGATACTTTATCTTGTGTTACCCTCTGCTTTTGTGATATTTCAACTGAATTTCCGACACATTCCTTACTTGACTTCATGTTCATTTAACTCCGCTCTGTTCTGGAAATCCAGGAATGCGATGTAATAGCAGATGGGTCATCGCATCCCCAGGACGAACGGGTACAATACTGATCTGAAACATTCTGTCCTCATATTATTTGAAATCGTTTCTATGCTGTAAAAAAGCAGGGGCGTATATAAGGGGGGGGGGGGTGCTGAGGGGGCTCCAGACCCCCCCCGAAAAAGCCAACTTGGGTACAAAATACAATGTATTTCACAGTAGTTTTAAGAAATGCTTATCAATTTGTAAAATTTGCTGAATAAATTAACAAGTAATCCATTTAGATACTTGCCATTCATACTCCACAGGCTATAATAGAACATTCATTAAGTACTCACAATTTTCCAGGGTAGACAGCCCCCCCCCCCCCCCCGAAAAAAATTGTATATACGCCCTTGTTAAAAAGGGACATTTAAGTGGCATGTACTTATGATGGATTTGACCAATAAGAACCAGTGTGCTGACATTAAGGCTGATGTAATTGATTTGGAATAATTGTTAACTCAGACGTACTGTGAGATGTTAATGAATTGCACCTTTCTATACCCCAGTGTAACTCTACCTTGAACTTGTGCATTTTTTTCATATTGCAACATATTTTTAATGCTTCAGATTAAATAGTAGCTAGTACTGAAGCCAAACTATTTTTGGAAGGTTATTATTAAATGTAGTGCTTTGAGTCCAGTTCTCTATGTTGACAAACACTGCCCATTCTGTGTATATGTTATAGGGTATTAAAAAGTGAAACTTTTCAACAGATGTATTTTGGCACTGGAAGTGTGATATAAAGAAATATTTTGTTTTCGAGAATATATATTAATGCATTCTATATTAATATTTCATCCTTCTGAAGAATATTTGGACCTACACTGGGCGATGAGGCAATGCAAGAGATTTCATTGAATTCTAAATCCTTTTTTCTCTGTTGTCGGCTCATCAATGCTTTTTATAAACTGATTCATGTTAATATTTGGATTTAGACAGCTCCTTAACCCGGTCCATGAGAATTATAATTGGCTACATGGATAATTCTTGCCAGGCGCGTCCACGTCGTGGGGGTGGGCAACGGTACTGTAATATACCATGGAACTACAGTACCGGCTAGGTTCTGGTGAGGACCCAGTCATATGGGGTATAACATAGGCCCCGTGCACAGGGTTACGTGCGAAGACCTCAACGGAATCTGCAGCGGAGAAGATGGACTTCGGAACGGTGGAGATTGCGGAAGAGGCAACCCAGTATTCAGGGAATAGTATGAGTCGGCAGCGTCTGTTTCCCATGTTAGGGACGGCTGCAAGGGCGTCTGTTCTCCACGTTAGGGGTGGTCTGAATAAAAGCTGGCAGTAGCTTCATAAAATGCCTTTGGGAGTGGCGACCCCATCGTAATAATAGCCTAAAATGGAAATTGCACTTCCAATGATTCGGAAAGGTTAGGGCGTACCCTGCAGGCGACGCGCAGTTCCTTTGGTACTGGGGGAACTGTGAGAAATGGGCGACCAGTAACCGAAATGAAAGTGGGAATCATGAATATCATGACCCTGACAGGCAAGGTGGAGGAGGTGGTAGACTTCATGGTGATGAAGAAGGTCGGAATAATGGGGCTGAGTGAAGTGAAATGGAAAGGTAAATGAAGGAAGAAATTGAGGAAAGGATGTACATTATACTGGAGTGGTGGTCAAGAGGCAAAAAAAAAAAAAAGGCGTGGGACTGATAACCTCGAAACAACTGGAGGAGTATGTTGAAGTGGTAGAGTGTGAGAGTGACAGAATAATGAAAATTAGAGTGAAGATGAAGAATGACATGATGGACTTCATACAAGTGTATGCACCACAGACTGGAAACAGAGAAGACGTTTTTGAAGTATTCCTGGAAGAAGTAGAAGGAGTAATTTCAGATGTAGGAGTGGTGATCATGGGAGATATGATTGCACAAGTCGGAAACGAGAGACAAGGAAAGGAAGAAGTCATTGGACCATATGGATATGGGAAAAAGAACCGGGAAGGAGAGGAACTTGTAAACTTTTGTGAAAGGAATGGACTGATAGTGGGTAATTCATTGTTTCGGAAGAAAAACAGCAGGAAAATTACGAGATATGGGTGGGGTGATAGAAGAACAAAATCAGTAATTGACTACTTTCTGGTGGAAAGGACAAATCGCAGAAAGCTGATAGATGTGACAGCTTTACCAGGAGAAGCATTTGATGGGGACCATAGAGCTGTGGTGGCAAAATTTAGATGGGAAAAAATGGAAAACCTAAAGGAGATCAGAGAAAGTAAAATAAAAGTATGGAAATTGAAAGACAAAACTGTACAAGAAGATTTTCAGGAGAGATTGAAGCAACAAATCCCAGTTACTGAAGTGGAAAACATAGAAGAGGAATGGTCTCACTTTAAAAAGGCATTTGCTGGTGCAGCAGAGAGTGCTTGTGGTAGGACGTCAACAAGAGTGAAAGAGAAGGAGACACCGTGGTGGAATGAGGAAGTGAGGAAAGCAGTGAAAGAAAAGAAATCTGATGGATCAAACAGAAGAAAGCAAAAGGAAGTATCACGACAGCAAACGGAGGTGTAAGAAAGTGGTAGGAGAAGAAAAGAAGAAAAGTTGGGAAGAATTTACACGAAGAATGGAAACATGATGATGATGATAATTGTTGTTTTAAGGGGCCTAACATCTAGGTTATCGGCCCCTGATGGTTTGGGTGATCGTGAAGATGAAAACGAAAAGCGAACTTAAAACTAAAACTAACTACTAACCTACATACTAGAAGAAGAAATGGAAAAATAAAGGAGAATATGGCAAATAAAGGACAGGAGGAAAAGAAATGCCCTCAACCCTCGAAGAATGCGGATTGAGGGACTTGGAAGGAAGGAGAGCCATGAAAGGCAGATAGGAAAGTGAAAGAGAAGAGGGTCCGCCCCGAAGGTAAGGGACAAAAGGGGAAAACAGACCCAGCGCAGGAATCCCTCGGGGTCGCCAACTCCCGAACTCACCAGCCGTAAGCCCCTGAGGGTGTAGCATTATCTACGGTGCACCAGAAGTGGTGGGGCTACATACACCCTGCCTCCTGAAGGGCCTTGAGCACAAGGCAGGAGGTAAAAGGAAAAGAAAAAGAAGGCTGACCCCTCACAGAAGGAGGGTATCAGAAAAGATGAGACAAGGGCCAATTAAGGCGGGAAAGTGAAAGACTCCCTAGGCCTCGGATACCCTAATACCGTCGGGGTCGGAAGAGAACAAGAGTTGACCAAGTGAGGTCGACAGGAAAGAATACAGAGAGGAGCCAGGCACAAGTAAGTGGAAGCAATGCCGGACTCAGCTGGGGCCCCGTGGTCGCCAACCCACTTCTCACTAGATGTGAGCCCCTGGGGGAAGAATGGAAACAGATGTAAGTGGCAGTAAAAGGATGCTGTATGGACTTCTAAGAAGTAAAATCGAGGAAATCAGGTGCAAAAGTGCGGTGTTATCCGGGGATTAAAATTGACCAGCTTGCTCAGCAAGTGGAAGAAGCAAATGTAGAGGACTGTGACAAAGTTAAAGTGTTATTGCTCCATGTTGGGACGAACGATTTGAAGAAGAGGGCTACAGCTGATTACATCATGGGGAAGCTCTACGAACTAGGCAGAAAAGCTAAAAGAAAGTTTAGAAATGCAACAAGAAGTTCCGTGAAGAACTATACAGCCTACTTTTCATGCCAATGATTATTCTACAGAATATGAACCTCTCTAGAATAATGACGAAATTAAGTTGGTAATATCGAAATATGTAATTAGTTCAATATATACCTGGTAAAATGCAGCCTAATAGAGCACTACAGTTGGCAGCCCTGGTGACTGAATATATTTTTAGTTCCATCTCTTAAGGTACAGAATACAAAATTTGGTTGAAGTCCAATGGACGTTACATGCAGTTAGACTCTGGATCTATCAGCACGCGTAAAAGCATGTTGCCAACAATGTTGATGATGATGATAATTGTTGTTTTAAGGGGCCTAACATCTAGGCTATCGGCCCCTGATGGTTTGGGTGATCGTGAAGATGAAAATGAAATGCAAACTTAAAACTAAAACTAACTACCAACCTACATACTAGAAGAAGAAATGGAGAACAAAAGGAGAATAAGGCAAATAAAGGACAGGAGGAAAAGAAATGCCCTCAACCCTCGAAGAATGCGGATTGAGGGACTTGGAAGGAAGGAGAGCCATGAAAGGCATATAGGAAAGTGAAAGAGGAGAGGGTCCGCCCCAAAGGTAAGGGACAAAAGGGGAAAACGGACCCAGCTCAGGAATCCCTCGGGGTCGCCAACTCCCGAACCCACCAGCCGTGAGCCCCTGAGGGTGTAGCATTATCTAGGGTGCACCAGAAGTAGTGGGGCTACATACACCCTGCCTCCTTAAGGGCCTAGAGCACAAGGCAGGAGGTAAAAGGAAGAGAAAAAGAAGGCTGACCCCTCGCAGAAGGAGGGTATCAGAAAAGATGAGACAAGGGCCAATTTAGGCGGGAAAGGAAGAGACTCCCTAGGCCTCGGATACCCTAATACCGTCGGGGTCAGAAGAGAACAAGAGTTGACCAAGTGAGGTCGACAGGAAAGAAGACAGAGAGGAGCCCGGCACAAGTAAGTGGAAGCAATGCCGGACTCAGCTGGGGCCCCGTGGTCGCCAACCCACGCCCACAAGATGTGAGCCCCTGGGGGGTGCCAACAATGTCATGCGTGTGCTGGTCAGAAATAATCTGAAATATTATGATATCTTGTTGTGCCAATTTTGGATGAAATCCATTTGTTAGTATAGAAGTTACATGTATTTTAAAATTGGACATATCAGCAGGCATAGAATCATGTTGGCAGCACTGCCTTGTATTAATTACTCCAAATTAATCTAGAATGTCAGGTGCTACACGTATGCAAAGTATATAGTTGTTGGCTTGCATACTTTCTGATATATTGATATTAGGTTAAAAACAATATAGACAGCATTTATTAACAGTTGGCAGCCCTGATTGCTCTTAACAATACTTATAGTCATATCTGTTATGGTACACATAGCACATACGAAATTTGGTTGAAATCCAACTGATAGTATAGAACTTACATGTATTTAAAAATTGGTACTATCAGATGGCTTATAACCATGTTGGTAGAACTGACGAATATAAGTTACTCCAAATTAATCTAAAATGTCAGAATATACGTGTGCATAGTTTAAAGCTGTTGGCTTGCATACTTTCTGATAAATTGGTATTCGGATAAAAATAAATAAATAGAGAGAGCAATTATTAACAGTTGGCAGCCCTGGTGGCTCTTAGGAATACGCTCAGTCATATCTGTTTATGTATAGATATTACATACAAAATTTGGTTAAAATCCAATTGATAGTGTAGAAGTTATATTCATTTAAACATTGGACCTATCAGAAGGCTTAAAATTATTTTGGCAACACGGTCATGGTTGGCCTCCTGGAAATTAAACTGAAATAGTCTTATCTACATGTGCGCCAATTTTGGAATAGCTCACATGCAAACCTTCCAAGATATCCAACATGGAGCTCAAATTTCTAGTGCGTTTTTTCAGCAGTTGGTAGCACTGATATCATTTTCAAATATGGACGTGAGATATTCTGGTGCACATCTTTACTCATACTAAATTTGGTTTGGATTGCTGCAGCCGTTTAGGAGTTGATAAGGGGGGACACACACACAGCCAGACAGACAGAAGGACAGACAGACAGAAGGACAGACAGACAGACACACATTTTCCCGGATCGATCCCATAAGTCTACTTTTTCCTCATTTTTGCAAAAAGTGAAAAGTAGGCTAAAAATTTTCTTAAAGTGGGTTGATATGGATCATGAAATGTTATGTGTACAAATTTCGGATAAAGGAAATAAATTCCCTTTTCAGGTGATAGGGGTGTATAGAGCACCGAAAGATAACTTTTCTCTCCTCGAAACACTGTACGATAAAACTTGTAAAAGAGCATAATAATTGCTGGAGATTTTAACCTCCCCAAAGTAGACTGGTCTGGTGAGTCAACTAGCTGTGGTCAAGCTCAGAGCGCTGCAAATAAATACTTAAGGGAGGGGGGAATTTCCCAAGTAGTTGACTTCCCAACTAGAGACAATAATACCTTAGATGTTTATCTCGTAAGGCCTGTAGAGCTGTATATTAACTGTCTGAAAGTACCAGGAATTAGTGACAATTCTGAGGTTGAATTAAATATTAGATATGGTGACATTACAAAATTAGACTCAGATGTAGCAAAAAAGATCATATTCCAGTATCGGAGGGCGGATCAGGGCAAGTTTCAGGGGTATTTGAATGAGCTATTTGTAGGTTGGGCATCGGAAGGAAATCACATTAATATCCTGTGGACTAACTTTTTGAAAATTTTAAATAGCGCTGTTGATAAATTTGTCCCATTTAAATTGCTGAAACAAAACCCATATCCTGAGTATTACACACGAGAAATTAGGAGTCTAAAACGGAAAATTAGGAAATTATACAATAAAAGACATGATAGTGACAAGTATATGTTGAAATTTAAGTCCTTATCAAGAGAGCTCTTCTTAAAAAAGAGGGCTGCTCATGACAGCTATATGCAAGGTTTACTTGGTTCGGGAGGTGATGGGTGGAAAAAAAAATACAGTTATGTTAGGAGAAGAAAGGGAAATTCAAATAATTTGTCGATGATAATGTCCGGTGACGGTAAATTAATTACTGAGAAACAGGCCATTGCTAATGAATTAAATGTCTTTTACGGTAGTGTGTTCAATAAATCCAATAGCTGTGTGTTGGACCTTAACGTCGAATCAGGGGCTCCCCTGTTCCAAATAAACCAGTCAGCAATTGTAAAGCTAATACAAAAACTACGTTTCAATGTATCAAAGGGTCCTGATAATATTGTTAGTGAAGTACTTAAACTAGGAGGTAGGGCCGTGGCACGATACTTGGAGGTGATGTTTAATGTGTCCATAAACAATGCGCAAATCCCAGATGACTGGAAAAGAGCTACGGTAGTCCCAATATTTAAGGGAGGGAGTAGACTTGAATTGGGAAACTACAGGCCGGTTAGCCTTACGTCCATCGTTTGTAAACAGATGGAGATTCTCATTTGCGACTACTTGAGGGAACAGTGGGAAACATTATCATGGTTTAATGATAGGCAACATGGATTTCGGAAAGGTTACTCATGCGAGAGTCAGATGCTATCACTTTTTCATGACATTAGCGAAGCGTTAGACCATGGAGTTTCAGTCGACGCCGTGCTTATAGATTTTGCGAAGGCATTCGATGTCGTGCCGCATGACATGCTACTCCATAAATTAGCTTCGGCGAAGATTGATAGAGTAATTTTATGGATCCAAGAATTTTTGACGGGTCGTTCCCAGAAAGTGAAAGTCGAAGGCATATTCTCGGATGAAATTCCCGTAACGTCGGGTATCCCTCAGGGCAGCGTAATCGGAACTTTTATTTTTGGCGTTTATAAATGACTTACCAAATGGGATTCGCAGTGACTGTCGTTTGTTTGCGGTTGATTGTGTAATATATCGAAAGATACATGACTCACAAGACAATGCAGTGCTTCAAGAGGACCTGAACCTGGTCTATAAGTGGGCGATTGTAAATAAAATGAAAATAAACACAAGAAAATGTAGTCTCTTAAAAATAGGGAAAGTGCGAAGGCAGGATTTTCAATATAACATTGGCTCGGAAATACTTGTAGAAGAAGATTCTTGCAAATATTTGGGCGTTCATGTAAGGAATGATATGAAATGGAATAGTCATGTAGGATGTGTAGTTTCAAAAGCTTACAAATCCCTGCACTTTGTAATGAGGGTATTAAAAGGAAGTAGTACCTCTGCTAAAGAATTAGCCTATTTGTCACTTGTAAGACCTATGCTGGAATATGCCTCGGCGGTTTTGGATCCATATCAAGTAGGGCTCATCAATGAGTTGGAAATGGTACAAAGAAAGGCCGCTAGATTTGTGCTCAGTGACTTTAATCCCAGGAGCAGTGTGAGCCGTATGTTAAAGAAACTTGGGTGGGAATCACTGGAGGCTAGGAGGATGAAATCTAGACTCTGCGCTATGCACAACACGTATACAAATCAACCGGCATGGGGTGAGCTTAGCAAACGATTGGAAAAGCCCACTTACATGCGTAGGAGCGATCATCCTTTCAAAGTTAAGGGCCGACCACAGCGAACAAATTATGGTAAATATTCTTTTGTAAACCGTGCTATTGATAACTGGAACTCTCTACCTGCCGCAGTCTTAGAGCCTTTTCCCAAACATATAGGTGTGTTTAAGAAAAGTCAGACTATTTGTGTAAATACTCCTGTTTAATTGTTGTATAATTGTTATTGAATTGTTACGTATAATTATTTATTTGTTATGTATATCCAATTTGCCACCGGGGGACACACCCCCTATTGCAAATAAATGAATGAATGAATGTAAGAGGAAAGAAAGAGTTACTACAAAGCTAGTTATTTATTTATACGTGTCCAGAACATAACATATTATAAATATATGTATACTAGCATTAGTACCCGGCTTCGCCCGGTGGAATGATGATAATGTTTTAAGATCTCCTTATAAATATAATGGACTTAAAATCTAAGTCATTTGCCCCCAAAGACAATGAGGGAGTAATATCTAGGTCATTTGCCCTTTTGATAAGGATGATAATAAAAACTACTGTTGAAGTGACACGTCAAACTTACAAACTACCGTAATAGAAATACATATTTCAAAATTCACAGGCGAGGAAGACTTATTGTGTGTGGTGATTAATGGTGTAATGGGCGTAACATCTACTGTAGGTCATTTGCTCTTATGATCAGGACGATAAGGGAAACTACTACCGGTATTGAATTGACACTTCAACGTATAATGTACACAATGTACTGTAATAAAAATAAATATATGGTGGCTTCGGTGGCGTATTTGGTAGCATGCTGAGCTTCTATGCCCAAGATAGCGGGTTCAAACCCAGCCGAAGCCGTCGGATATTTTAAGAGCGTTAAAAATCCGTCAGTATGCCTTTCTTCGGAGGGGAAGTAAAGCCAGCGGTCCCATGTCAGATTTATGGCATGTTAAAGAACCTTCCACTAATTACACCTGTGTGAAGCTAAATTGGATAGGTAAACAACGCTCATAGATGTCTACGTCCGTTGCCAAGAGCCGACTGCAGTGGCGTCTAGTAGCTAAGTTGGAACTTGGCCTAGTAGTCGTTGACGGTGGCGCTTGGCGACAAAAGTACGAACTATTTGAAGAATTCTAAGTTGCAGTTTGTACTTAAATTAAAAAAACAGATAACACACACTAATACAGTCATCACATTTAACACTGGTTATCAGACAGATTCTACACACACCCAAAGTACACGGGGCTACATGACCGCGTTGTCACAGCCCCTAAACTTAAGAACCAACCAACCAAAAATAAATATTTTAAAAATCACAGTCGAGAAAGACTTTATGCGGCGGTGATTATTGGTATGATGCGCGTAACATCTAGGTCATTTGCACTTATGATGATAATAATAAGGTAATGAAAAAATGACTACTAAACGAACATGGTGTTATTTTAAAACTGATATAGGTAATTCAGGTGTCTAGCTTCGGTGTCTTCCAAAGTCTCAACCTTATTTTCTGGCTTAGGCCTGTACTGGATGCGTCTAGTGAAAGAGCGTACTGCTCGGCAAAGACAAAGAATATAGGTCCAAGCTGCACGAACCTGAGATGATCGCAGATGATGACGAAATATAATGACACACGTTCGGGGTTCCCCGTCCTATACAGATTGACCGGGAATCACTCACTGTTTCGCAACGGCCCTGTGCTGGCATCAGCATAGACAGCAGGAGATAACACGGCGGGCTCTGGAAAGTACTCTCAAGTCACCTCGCGATGAATCAGCAAGCTATTCTCACAACTGACCCCCCCCCCAGGGTCTCACAACTTGTGGGACGTGGGTTGGCGACCACGGAACCCCAGCTGAGTCTGGCATCGCTTCTACTTCCTGGTGCCGGGCTTATTTCAGTTCTCTTTCCTGTCGGCCTCCCTTGGTCAACTCTTGTTCTCTTCCGACCCAGACTGTATTAGGGTATCCGAGGGCTAGGGAGTCTTTCAATTTCCCGCCTTAATTGGCTTTGTCTCATCTTTCCTGATACCCTCATTCTTCGAGGAGTCTGCCTTCTTTTCCTTTTCATAATATCTCCTGTCTTCTGCTCAAGGCCCTCAAAGAGGCAGGGTGTGTGTAGACCCACCACTTCTGGTACACCCTCAAGGGCTCATGACTGGTGAGTTAGGAAGCTGGCAACCCCGAGGAATTCCTGAGCTACTTGCAGGGAATGGAGTGGTATGTCAGAAATTTCAAGTGGACAGTGTTACGCATCGGGTTCCAAAGGGTAAGTATACACACTTTGTTTTCGATCGGTGAACGATGTAGATTTGTACCAAAGGGCCTTAATGCGGGAAATGGAGTGGTCTGTCCGAAATTTCGAGTGGACAGTGTTACTCGTCGAGTTCCAAACGGTGATTATGTAAAATCTGGTTGAGATAGGTGAAACGGTGTAGTTTTGTGCCAAGGGCCAAAATGCAGGGAATGGAGTGGCCTGTCCAAATTTTAAAGTGGACAGTGTTACTCATCGGGTTCCAAAGGGTAAGTAAACACATTTTGTTTTCGATCTGTGAACGATGTAGATTTGTGCCAAAGGGCCTAAATGCGTGGAATGGAGTGGTCTGTCCGAAATTTCGAGTGGACAGTGTTACTCGTCGAGTTCCAAAGGGTAATTATGTAAAATCTGGTTGAGATCGGTGAAACGGTGTAGTTTTCTGCCAAAGGGCCAAAAAGCAGGGAATAGTGTGGTCTGTCCGAAATTTAAAGTGAACAGTGTTACTTGTCGGGTTCTACGGGTAAGTATATAAAATTGGGGTCAGATCGGTGAAACGGTGTAGATTTGTGCCAAACAGCCTAAATGCAAGGGACGGAGTGGCCTCGCCGCAATTTCAAGCAAACAGTGTTAGTCGCAGTGTTCCAAAGGGTAAATATACAAATTTTGGTTGAGATCGGTGAAACGGTGTAGATTTGGGACAAAGGGCCTAAATGCAGGGAATGGAGTGGTCTGTCCGCAATTTCAAGCAGACAGTGTTACTCGCTGGGAACCAAAGGGTAAGTTTCCGAATATTGGTTCTGATCGGTGAAACGGTGTAGATTTGTGCCAAAGTGCCTAAATGCAGGGAATGGGGTGTTCTGTCCGTAATTTTAAGTGGACAGTGTTACTCGCAGGGTTCCAAAGGATAAGTATACAAAGTTTGGTTCAGATCGGTGAAACGGTGTAGATTTGTGCCAAAGGGCCTAAATGCAGGAGATGGAGTAGCCTCTCCGCAATTTCAAGCAGACAGTGTTAGTCGCAGTGTTCCAAAGGGTAAATATACAAATTTTGGTTGAGATCGGTGCAACGGTGTAGATTTGGGCCAAAGGGCCTAAATGCAGGGAATGGAGTGGTCTGTCCGTAATTTCAAGCAGACAGTGTTACTCGCAGGGTTCCAAAGGGTAAGTATACACATTTTGGTTCAGATCGGTGAAACGGTGTAGATTTGTGCAAAAAGGGCCTAAATGCAGGGAATGGCGTGGTCTGTCCGAAATTTCAAGCAGACAGTGTTAGTCGCAGTGTTCCATAGGGTAAATATACACATTTTGGTTGAGATCGGTGAAACGGTGTAGATTTGGGCCAAAGGGCCTAAATGCAGGGAATGGAGTGGTCTGTCCGCAATTTCAAGCAGACAGTGTTACTCGCAGGGCACCAAAGGTTAAGAATACGAATTTTGGTTCTGATCGGTGAAACGGTGTAGATTTGGACCAAAGGGCCTAAATGCAGAGAATGGGGTGGTCTGTCCGAAATTTTAAGTGGTCAGTGTTACTCGCAGGGTTCCAAAGGGTAAATATACAAATTTTGGTTGAGATCGGTGAAACGGTGTGGATTTGGACCAAAGGGCCTAAATGCAGGGAATGGGGTGGTCTGTCCGAAATTTCAAGTGGACAGTGTTACTCGCAGGGTTCCAAAGGTTAAATATACAACTTTTGGTTCAGATCGGTGAAACGGTGTAGATTTGTGCAAAAGGGCCTAAATGCAGGGCATGGGGTGGTCTGTCCGTAATTTAATGTTGACAGGGTTACCCGCAGGGTTCCAAAGGGTAAGTATACAAATTTTGGTTCTGATCGGTGAAACGGTGTAGATTTGTATACATAACAGACAGACAGACAGACAGACAAACTTTGTGCTTTATATATATAGACTAGCAGTAGTACCCGGCTTCGCCCGGTGGAATGATGATAATATTTCAGTCTCCTTAACACTCAACGTTATAAATTATATTTATTTATGTATTCATTTCTTACATTATCAAACCCAGTGACAATGTGTATACTTAAGTCACTATGGGAAGGCTCTGTAAAATAATGATCATTCTCGTGATATTTGTCTTCAGTCCGAGTCGAGATATGTCGTTAGCGGTCCCAGAATTCGTGACATCTCAGTCGTAGAAGACTATAGGTGGTGGTGATTAGAAATATAATGGACTTAAAATCTATGTCATTTGCCCCCAATGACGTTGAGGGCGTAACATCTAGGTAATTTGCCCTACTGATCAGGATGATATTGAAAATTACTACATAACTGACATGAAACTTAGAAAATAATAGAAAAAGTTATTTTTAGGACTCACATTTCGGGAAAGACTTGATTATTTTTTGCCAAAGAGCTCCCACTTAGATCGCTATCTGGTTAAAAGTTTCGTCTTGTTAAGGTTTAAACTGTACGATAAATGTCTGAAGCAATTCCTCCAAGTGAAGCTTCCAGATTTCTCAGTCGATATATCGTTAACGTTCCTGAGCATCCAGTTGTCTTTTCTTCTGACGCAAAACATCTTCTACATAGTGATGATGAACATAGAAGCGACTACTGGCACATATAACTTATCAACGAATGGAAAAAATTGATACTTTAAAGGAATGAAAGGAATAAAATAGAAAAGAGATGTACGATATACCATAACACTCGCTGTGAATTTTCTACGTGACCGGCTTACATGTTTCGGTACAGGTTCTCAAGAAGAGGAACCAGATCATTGGCATAAATGAATACAGTAACAGTAGATTAAATAGTATCCTAGACAGATGACTCGCAAAGTAACACGGCCTAATATACGATGTAATGGTTGAACTTCAGAGAAATGTTTCATCTCACTTCGCAGTTGTTATTTAATAAATACTAACATGTTTGTAGCTAACATTGAAATTAATGGAGTGCGTTAGGATAAACTATATTCCTTGTTTTTCCCTCTGGTGTATAAATAACTAAATGTTTAGGTGTGCCCACTCTTGAGCAAGCTACGTATAACTGATCATGAGAGGGGACCATGCACGGAATTGCATTAGCTTGAAATCAAAAGGCATATCAGTAGGGATCAAAGGAATTCGGGGAATGAAGATATCTTCTCCTTTGGCATAGCCTGTCAATACGACTACTACTGAACGGGTATATCAAACTTAAAAACTAATGGAAATACACATTTTTAAAATCGCAGGCGATGAAGACTGTGGTGTTACTTAGTAGTATAATGGACGTAACATCTAGGTCATTTGCCCTTTTGATGAGGATGGTAATGAAAACTACTGTTGAATTGACACGAGAAACTTGCAAACTACCGTGGTAGAAAGAAATATTTCAAAATTCACAGGCGATGAAGAGTTATTGTGTGTGGTGATTAGTGGTATAACGGGCGTAACATCTAGGTCATTTGTCCTTATGATAATAATAAGGTAATGAAAAATGACTACTAAACGAACATGGTGTAATTTTAAATCTGATATAGGTAATTCAGATGTCTACCTTCGATGTCTTCCAATGTCTGAACGTTATTTTCTGGCTTAGGCCTATACTGGATGCGTGTAGTGAAAGAGCTTATCGAGTACTGCTCGGGTCCTAGCTGCACTGACCTGAGAATATCGCAGATGATGACGATATATTATGATGACAGACGTTCGGGTGGGGGTTCCCGGTCCTATTCACATTGACCGGTGAATCACTCATTCTTTCGTAACACTACAGGGGTTTGAGCAAAGACGCAATATGAACATCAGCATAGTCAGCAATACCAGGTAACACGGCGGGGTCGGGACATTTCTCTCATGTCACCTCGCGATGAATCAGCAAGATATTCTCACACCTGCCCCCCCCCCCCTCCACCCACCAATGTCTCACAACTTGTGGGACGTGGGTTTGCGACCACGGGACCCCAGCTGAGTCCGGCATTGCTTCTACTTACTGGTGCCGGGCTCCTTTCAGTTCTCTTTCCTGTCAGCCTCCCTTGGTCAAACTCTTGTTCTCTTCCGACCCCGTTGGTATCAGGGTATCCGAGGCCTAGCAACTCTTTCACTTTCCCGCCTTAATTAGCACTTGTCTAATCATTCCTGATAGCCTCATTCTTCGAGGTGTCAGCCTTCTTATTCTTTTCTTACTATCTCATGTCTTCTGCTCAAGACCCTCAAGGAGGCAGGGTGTGTGTAGCCCCACCAATTCGGATGCACCCTGGATAGTGCTACATCCTCAAGGGCTCATGGCTGGTGAGTTCGGGAGCTGGCAACCCTGAGGGTTTCCTGAGCGGGTCCGGTTTTACCCCTTTTTTCCATTGCCTTTGGGACGGACCCTGTCCTCTTTCCGGAAATGGAGTGGTCTGTCCGCAATTTCAAGCAGACAGTGTTACTCGCAGGGTACCAAAGGGTAAGTATACACATTTTGGTTCTGATCGGTAAAACGGTGTAGATTTGTGCCAAAGGGCCAAAATGCAGGGAATGGGGTGATCTGTCCGCAATTTCAAGTGGACAGGGTTACCCGCAGGGTTCGAAAGGGTAAGTATAAAAATTTTGGTCCGGATCCGTGAAACGATATAGATTTTTGGCAAAAGGCCTAAATGCAGGAAATGGGGTGGTCTGTACGAAATTTTAGGTGGACAGTGATATTCACAGGGTTACAAAGGGTAAGTATACACATTTTGGTTCAGATCGGTGAAACGGTGTAGATTTGAGCCAAGGGGCCTAAATGCAGGGAATGGAGTGGTCTGTCCGCAATTTCAAGCAAACAGTGTTACTCGCAGGGTACCAAAGGGTAAGTATACAAATTTTGGTTCTGATCGGTGAAACGGTGTAGATTTGTGCCAAAGGGCCTAAATGCAGGGAATGGTGTGGTCTGTTCGAAATTTCAAGCAGACAGTGTTACTCGCAGGGTTCCAGATGGTAAATAACAACTTTTGGTTGAGATCTGTGAAACGGTGTAGATTTGGGCCAAAGGGCCTAAATGCAGGGAATGGAGTGGTCTGTCCGCAATTTCAAGCAGACAGTGTTACTCGCAGGGTACCAAAGGGTAAGTATACAAATTTTGGTTCTGATCGGTGAAACGGTGTAGATTTGGGCCAAAGGGCCTAAGTCCAGAGAATGGGGTGGTCTGTCCGAAATTTCAAGTGGACAGGGTTACCCGCAGGGTTGCAAAGGGTAGGTATACAAATTTTGGTTCGGATCGGTGAAACGGTGTAGAAGTTTGCCAAAGGGCCTAAATGCATGAAATGGGGTGGTCTGTCCGAAATTTTAAGTGGACAGTGTTATTCACAGGGTTACATAGGGTAAGTATACAAATTTTGGTTGAGATCGGTGAAACGGTGTAGATTTGGGACAAAGGGCCTAAATGCAGGGAATGGGGTGGTCTGTCGGAAATTTCAAGTAGACAGGGTTACCCGCAGGGTTCCGAAGGGTATGTATACAAATTTTGGATCAGATAGGTGAAACGGTGTAGATTTGTATACATAACAGACAGACAGACAGACAAACATTGAGCTTTATATATATAGATATATATATACAAAGATTACAAATAATATGTGCATCGTTATATTCCACGTGATGCCCAGAATTCCGCTGCACGAACTGCCTTATCACTGGCGGCTACCAGATCGTCCATGGAGACAGGTTCTGATAGTTTCCTGCAGTTGAGTAAGTGCTGGTGGTCTTGATGTTCACCACACTCACATAGTTCGTCATCTGAGATGAATCCCCATTTCTTCATGTTCACCTTACACCGAGATACCGTACTCCAGTCGTCAGTCTATTAAGGACCTTCCATGTCTCGTATGGGAGGTGACCTGCAGCAAGTTCTTCTTTGGGGTTGTCCCAATATTTCTCTGATGATGAGCTACGCCAGAGTTGTATCCGACGGTTTACAAAGCTAGTGAAAAAGGAAGAAGGAGAGTTACACACCCAGAAGAGATAAAGGGACGATGGAAGGAGTATTTCGATAAGCTATTGAATGTGAACAATTGTACAGGTGAGATGGAAGTGACACAGCCTGACGACTCTATAACAGAAGTTGATATAACAATGCTGGAGGTGGAATTAGCAGTACAGAAAATGAAGATGGGAAAAGCAACAGGGGTGGATGAAATCAGTGTAGAAATGATAAAGGCTGATGGACCTGTTGGTATGCAATGGTTGTATCGACTGCTAAAGTGTGTGTGGAAACGGAAATGTGTACCAAAACTGGGAGAAAGGGCTAATAATACCAGTGATTAAGAAAGGGGACAAAAAAGTGTGTGATAACTATAGAGGTATCACCCTCATATCACAGATAGTAAAAATACTGGAATGGATATTAGAAAGAAGATTGAGAAGAAAGGTGGAAGGAGAGTTGCAAGAGGAACAGTATGGCTTCTGGAGTGGAAGATCCACAGTGGACCCAATCTTTAGCTTGAGGCAGGTGATGGAAAAGAACTGGGAATATGGAGAGGATTTGGTCATGACTTTCATAGATCTAGAAAAGGCATATGATAGTTTCCCAAGAGAGAAGGAATGGGAAACCATGGTTAAGAAGGGACTGGGAAAAGAAATGTTGGAAATGGTGCAAGCACTGTACAACAACTGTGTTAGCAGGGTACTGACCCCAGTTGGAAAGTCAGATTGGTTTAGGAACAAGACTGGACTAAGACAGGGGGATGTGCTGTCACCTCTTTTGCTCATAATGGTAATGGATGAAATTGTAAAGGAAACAAAGGAAGCACATGGACATAAAGGAATGAAGTTACTGGTATTTGCAGACGATATTGTGGTCTGGGGAAGGAACACCGAAGAAGTGCAAAAACAACTAGATGCACTGAACGAAACTATTCAGAAGTACGGCCTGAAAATCAGTATAGAGAAAAGCAAGACCATGGTGATGACAAGAGGGGAAAGACAAGGAAAGGGCACTGTGAAAATTGGAAGTCAGAGTTTGGAAATTGTGGACACGTTCAAATACCTAGGAAGTGAATTGATGCAAACTGGTAAGTTAGACATGGAGATTGGCAGGAGGGTACAGCAGAGCAATGCATTCTATCAAAGTGTAAGAAAACTTGTTTGGGATAAGGAAGTACCAAGGAAAAGCAAGGAGGTAATGTATAAAGTGTACTATGTACCCATATTAACTTATGCAGCTGAGACTTGGACCCTGACAAGCAGGCAAGAGAGTAGAATCCAAGCCAGTGAAATGAAATTCCTAAGAAGTATGATGGGAAAGACAAGGAAAGACAGAGTGAGGAATGAAGATGTTAGGAAGGAAGTTGGGATGGGGAAACTAAATGAGAGAATTGAGAAGAATAAACTAATATGGTTTGGACATGTAAAGAGGATGGAGGAAAATAGAATACCAAGGGTAAGAGAGCAAGGGGAAGACCTAGCACAAGGTGGATCGATTCAGTGAAGAACAGCCTGAGAAAAAGAAATCTGGACTGGGACAAGATCGTGGAAGAAGGATTGTGGAAGGAAAGAGGAAAGTGGAGAAGTGGAAAGTGCCATCAATACCCCGACCCGGCAGGAGCTGGACAAGGGGAAATGATGATGATGATGATGATGATTATCGATACCAGTGGGACTGAAAATATATGTGTCAGTGTCATCGAATAAGTGATTATTTAGGAGTGACGTAAGTGTGTTGATATTTCTATATTTTGTTTCTGTGGATATCCTGTTCCAATATTTTTCTTGCTATTATATTTTTCATTCTAAATTAAGTTTAACTTCACTTTAATGAATAAAATGAGATTTTAAGAAATTGTGATATTTTCATTTCTCCATGCGTATCCTCATTGTTGCATCAAACCGAAATCAGTGAAGCAAGCCTAGAATTTGTTTCTTGTTGTTTCTATTACCCAGATAGCCCTGATATATATTTTTAGTCTCGTGCTATACTGATTTCGGTGACATGCGTATGTGGTCGTTGGACTTCGGTCTAAACGGGCACAATACTCACGACTTCCCCAGGGCAGCGGATACCGAGACGACGTTTTACGCTGACGATACCGCCGTCATGGCGGAGTCGTGGAAGCTCGAGCTGGTCGTGGGCAGGTTGAATGCGGCACTTAAAAAAATAGAGGACTGGTGCAAAAAATGGCGCATTAAGATCAATGCTTCAAAGATGCGGGCTGTTTTCTTCACAAGAAGAACTAGTAGAATGACAAAAAATTAGCCGATCCTCTACGGACAGAGGATACTATGGACTAATCAAACCAAATATTTAGGCGTCTTCTTGGACAATAAATTATCGTTTAAATACCACTTGGACAATAAATTATCGTTTAAATACCACATACCTCATCTGCTAGAAAAAGCAGCTAAAGTATCTTCCAAATTCCACCATCTTTCAAATGTAAATTCAAAATTAAGCATAGAAAATAAAAGTATTAGGCTATATACAAAGGCATGGTGTCCTCTGTGATCCTGTATGCTGCCCCCGCTTGGGGAGCAACTCATAAGACTTATATATAAAAAACTGCAAACCTTCCAAAACAAGAAACTTAATATGATTACAAATATGCCAAACTATGCAAAAAATGAATGAACACATCAAATGTGTAAAGTTAAAACAATCAAAGAAGCTATTAGACTAGCAGCTGTTGGCTTCCATCTGAAAGCAGAACAATCAAGAAATCCTTTGATTAAGAAAGATATCGGGATCCAAAATCCGTACATACAAACACCCAAAAAAATATATTATGTGACAATTAAGCAAAATTGCTGGATATAGTTTTTTACGTGTTTTTGTAGATAGATCTTATAGTATTCGTTGACTAATGCCTACGGCACAAAAAAAGTACGCTACAATTTATATAACTAAATAATTTTCACACGTTTATATTGTTGTTGACAACAGCAATCTGGCTTCGCTCACATATTCTATTGGTATAGGATTATAATATTTAAGGACTATTTTTTACCTTTCAATAGCCTATTTACTTTTAAATCATGCTGACGGACCATACATATCATATCATGTGGACAATCTAAAAACAAAAACACCCTGAATTGTCTAAATCGTCCATAATCTCAAAATGGCTCCAGAGACCAAATTGGTCGGAAGAAGTCAGTCACCAAACCGCTCTCCTTGATTGCGAACTGTATGTTTCTGTAGGCCTTTTCCAGCTGTGTCCAACATACATAAAGGTCTATAACCACCATATTTTCCTTTGCTGATCAAAACCAATCGAGCCATTTTCCATCGGGCATTAAAAACACCCGCTAGCAAGCAATGATTATACATATTCAACAACAGTTCTGGACAAAGTTCTGATATTATCTTTAGCACTTCTGCAGGTATATAATCTGGTCCTGGAGTCTTCTTGTTTCTAAGGGAGCTAAAAGCAGTATTCAGTTCTTCTACTGTGAAGAGAGGTATATCATTCAGTTCACTTTCCTCGTCACAATCAGTCCTCTCTGGATGGTCGGTAAATAGCGAATCCACAATTTTTTTAATGGTTTGTGAATCCATGCTCGGGTTTGAGAATTTACCAAGTTCCTTCATTACAATCTTGTAACCCAGACCCCATGGATCATCTTCCACTTCCTTAGCCAAAGCCCACCATTTATCAGCTTTACTCTTCTTAATTGCTTTGCCGAGTTCCTTCTTTGCTGACTTATACTTCGCTGTGACTGAGGTATTCACTTGTCTGCCTCTCGTCCTCTGGGCCATGCGTCGAAGTCGCAGACAGTTTCTTCTCAATTCTGCAATTTCTTCGGTCCACCAATACGCTGGGCGTCTGCTACTTCGTGGTCTCTTTCGGGACATTGATGTATTGCATGCTTGCTGGATTAGCTGCATGGTGATTTCAACACGTACACCAGCTGCTTCTTTTCCTCTACAGCAAGAACATTTTTCTGCTATGTTCTCCATTCCATTATGTATTACATCAAAAAACGCTTCCTTGTCAATGCTGGCTATATTCCACCGTGCTGGCCTGCGCAGTATGTTTCTTGCTTGGGGAACTTCCTGAAGTAAACGAAAGATGATATATTGGTGATCACTCCCTGTATAGTCCTCAATCACTTGTCATCCAGTAATCTTAGGCGCGATATCCTCCGTTGAGAATGTTACATCCGGTATTGTTCCCTGATATCCTGGCCGTCGGAATGTTGGTACATTTCCAATGTTATTGACCACTAAACCTGTTCTAGCTGCCATTTCCATTATGCGTCTTCCTCTGGAGTCTATTTGCGGCATGTCCCATTCCAACGCTTGAGCATTAAAATCACCAGCGACCACTAATCTTTTGTCCATTCCACGCAATGCATCCTCAAGGCCATCACGTTTCATTTGAAAGTTTGGGACAGATTCATTTGGCGTAAAATAACAGCTTAATATAGTGATTCCCCCAATCTGTGCCCAGACAAAACCGTTTTAACATCTATGCTCTGCGACTGAGAATTTTCCTAGATCTGGTATCCAAATTGCTGCTGTTTCAAGATTATCCGCAAACCACCCAGGATGGTCCCTCTCTTGATATTGTTCACTAATAATAATGATGTCTGCTTCCATCTCATAAATCAGCTGTGTCAGAAGGTCGTTAGCTTTTTGACTCCTGTGCATGTTTGCTTGAAGGATTCGCGTCATTTGCTGTTATTTTTGGCCTTTTCAATAGCTTCACGAAAAACTGTGCATGCACCTGATCCAGGAGCATGGTTTCGTTTAACTTCTTTGACACCTTTATCTGTACAAAGCTTGCATCGCGGATTATTCTTTTTACAGTCTACTGCTTTATGACTAGCTTCTCAACACATAAAACAAAGCTTACTTCTGTTAGGGCCTTCGCATTTCCGTGCCAAATGTCCATATGACAGGCATCAAAAGCAGCGAGGTAAAATGGTTCTAACACGTACTCTGCAGTATTTCCACCCTATCTTAATTCTTCCTGCTTCCAGAAGATTCTGAGCATCCTCATCTTAAGTTTCAAAAATGGCAAGTTTCTGTCCCCAACTATTTGGTTTAGTTACCGAAATTTTCAGCTCACCGTGAGTATTAGCACAATCCCGCCTTACAGCTTCCTCCACATCTGCAACGGTAGTGATACCATCCAAGTCCCGAATCTCCAGTGTAGTTCGGGGAATTAAAGCCTTTACATCACCATCTTGTCCAAGAGCATCTCTCAAAGATTTACTGAATTTCTCCCTGTTTTCAATCTGCGTTGTTTTCTTGAACTGAAGAAGAACAGCCCCATCTCTAGTTTTACGGATAGATCGAATGTCTGCTCCATTGTCTTCCGGTTTCACCTTATTCCTGATATCCTTCAGAACATCAGCGAAAGTCTTACCCTTCATTGGTTTGATGATTACGGCTTCTGAACGACTCCAACCAGAGTGGCCTCAAAATGTTTGTTGTTGTTGATTAATTTTAGGGGCTTGGGACATTTTGGTCATCATCCCCGTGTAGTTGGGTATTTTTTAAATTTGTTTGATAACCTATATTTATGTGATTACTATATAGCTGTGTATGTAGCTGAATTAGGGACAGGGAGGGGGTAGGTGCCTCAGGCCTTGAAATAAAGTACTATCCCTGCATTTTTTGGAGGGATTGTGGGAAACCCCGGGGAAAACCACACACAGGAATAGCCGCCATCAGCGTCGGGGTTGGAACCTATGATCTCGAGGACTTACTGCAGCTGCCCTCACAGCCGAGGTACACGATTTAACAAGCACGGCTACGCTGCGGGAGACATTTTCAATGCTGGGGACATCTAGGTCATCAACCCCGTATATTTGGGTCTAATTGCAGTCCCTGGAGCCGTGATATTACACGCTCGAGCTGGGTTCAGCAAACTTGGCAACATAATTCTTCGATCCTTCTCTGAAGTGAAATTATAACTTCGGTTTTGGTACATTCAGGCGTAAATAAATTACAGAAATGTATTTATTCTTCATTTATTTATTTATTCATTCATTTATTTACTAGCAACCCGCCCCAGCTTCGCCCGGTATCTTAACGGTTTACCCAGTGTAAGCTTAAAAGTCGCACGGACGGCAGGTCCTAGACGCAATTCAGAAAAGCCGTGGTGAACAGCGAAACTCCCAACACATGTACTGTACTCTTATCTGAAGTCTTAACTCGACACGACTCGACAGTTTGATGCTGGCAAAGCTGGGGTGTAGGCTCGCTCGCTAGCTCGTAAACTCGCTCAGAGCTAGTAATTTAAATTTCCACTGAATGGAGATTGTTGGAAGAGATGGAAACGTAAAAAACACTTATAGTGGGCGATGTATTTAAAGATAGCGATATGCTGTCACAGACTTTCTTTTTAGCACCTTTCATGCTGAACAAGTTTTATAGCCTCCGTGGCTTAGGCGGCAGCACACCGGCCTCTCACCGCTGGGTCCGTGGTTCAAATCCCGGTCACTCCATGTGAGATCTGTGCTGGACAAAACTGAGGCAGACAAGTTTTTCTCCGGGTACTCCGGTTTTCCCTGTCAACATTTAATTCCAGCTACACTCTCCACTATCATTTCATTTCATCTGTCATGCATTTAATCATTGCCCCAGAGGAGTGCGTCAGGCCTCGGCAGCCGGCACGGTTCATATCCTCGCCGCTAGATGGGGGCTTCATTCATTCCATTTCTGACCCGGTCGGAGACTGGAAGCAGGCTGTGGATTTTCATTTTCATGCAGGATGCACCCCCTTAATTAAAATTAAAGAGCTTGTAGGGCATGAAAATACCGTATTTTAGCCTCCAATTTACAACTCTCTTAGATAATTGGAACAAAATACTTTTTCAATACAGGAAGTAGTCAGAATAATCTTCCCGTATAGAGCTATAAAAGACCTTTCGTTCGACATATCGCACGAGTAAATCGAAGGAAAATATAATAGGGCATCCCTTGGTCCCCTTAAGCGCATTGGATGTATTGTTGAATTTTAGATCCTAAGTTGATTCCGAAATGTTCTTATAGCCATTTTGCAAGTTTTGAACGAAATTTGTCGAGTCGTTTTCAATTTATGGAGGAACATACAGAGAGCGGGATAAAAGTACAATTTTATGTATAGAGGCCATAAACATAAGTTCACCTATGGGGCTTTCAATCACCTGGTGAGCACAAATCCAACATGGGGATGACGCGAAATGAACACATTTAAATGAACGTTTCTCGCGATTTAACCATCCCAGCGCAGTGAAACTTGGCACGGTATATGCTTATACAAATTTTAATCCACTGCCATCTAATTTATTTCAATTGATTTTATAACCACAAGATGGCAGCTACGCAAAAGGTTAGGATTTCCTTTATATTTGTTGTGACCTAATCTTGCGATTGAAGTTTGAAGAATACACCTACGCAATGATCGTCATCTATTAGTCCATAATTCTATGGCCTACATATATCCAACATGGCGACCATCTGAAATATTAAGAAGGTTCTCAATATCTACGAATCAATTACAGGAATCGAACTGAAATTTTGAATGTTGATAGAGGCTATTAACATAAGTAGGATATATGAAAATAAATTATATAATTCTTCCCGGAACTACTTGTTTCATAAATGAAAATAGGCTAAAAACGGACCCAGCTGAGGAATCTATCGTGGTTGCCAAATCCCAAACTCACCAGCCGCTATTTCTTGAGGATGTAGCATTATCCAGGGTGCACCATACGTTGTGGGGCTGTACACACACTGCATCAGACCACGCAAGATGTCTGACCCCTCAAAGAATGAGGGTCTCAGGTAAGACTATATTAGTGCCAATTAAGGCGGGAAAGTAAAACACTACCTAGATCTTGGATACCTTATTACCATCGGGGTCTGAAGAGAACAAGAGTTGACCATGGGCGGTCGACCGTACAGATGACAGAGAAAATCCTGGCACAAGTAAGTGGAAGCAATGCCGAACTCAACTGGGGCCCCGTGGTCGCCATTCCACGTCCCACTAGTTGTGAGCCCCTGGATGATAGCTGAAGAAATCGTGTGTATGCTTCAATGTCCACAGAAATGAGACAGGCTAAAACTATAGGTATCTTAATTCTAGTAATGATAAAAATTAAAATGAAGGACATGAAGCCAAATTGGAATGTTGTAAAGGTAAGATTAGGTATAATGAAGTAGGCCAATTAAGTCACCTGCGTATATGGAATGAAATGTAAGCCAGTGCATTATATTGGACGTTGTTATCACAATAATGAAGTGCCTATTCAGTTTCAATAGATACGGTGAGAACACGCCCACACAAACGGTCAGGTATCAAGTATGTTCACTTCATTAGTTAATATAAAAGCCATTAACGCTGCGATAACATTTACATTCTCAACGACCACTGCCGGTTGCTATCATTTAAGTGGGCCTTAATGGAATCCATGGCAATTATTCATTTGCTACGAAATCGGTCATTCGCTTGTGATATCCAAATGTGCACTTGAAGGCCAACTAGAGCTGCTGTTGTCTACCGACACAAGACGTGTGGTGCTGATAACTCCTTTAACAAGTCTAAACTCTACGTCATCGTCCTTTAAAGAGGATGTAGTTAATATGATTATTTATGTTCGACGATGTGGAAATGTGAATAGTATACATCAGAAAACTGTATCATAATGATGGTCATTATAGAACTGTTTTACATAATGATGATGATGATGATGATAATTGTTGTTTTAAGGGGCCTAACATCTAGGTTATCGGTCCCTGATGGTTTGGGTGATAGTGAAGATGATAATGAAATGTGAACTACAACTAAAACTAACTACTAACTTATATACTAGAAGAAGAAATGGAAAATTAAAGGAGAATAAGGCAAATAAAGGACAGGAGGAAAAGAAATGCCCTCAACCCTCGAAGAATGTGGATTAAGGGACTTGGAAGGAAGGAATGCCATGAAAGGCAGATAGGAAAGTGAAAGAGGAGAAGGTCCACCCCAGAGGTAAGGGATAAAAGGGGGAAAACCGAACCCAGCTCAGGAATCCCTCGGGGTCGCCAACTACCGAACTCACCAGCCGTGAGCCCCTGAGGGTGTAGCAATAGCTAGGGTGCACCAGAAGTGGTGGGGCTACACACACCCTGCCTTCTTGAGGGCCTTGAACAGAAGGCAGGAGATAACATGAAAAGAAAAAGAAGGCTGACCCCTCGCAGAAGGAGGGTATCGGAAAAGATGAGACAAGGGCCAATTAAGGAGGGAAAGGAAGAGACTCCCTAGGTCTCGGATACCCTAATACCGTCGGGGTCGGAAGAGAACAAGAGTTGACCAAGTGAGGTCAACAGGAAAGAAGACACAGAGGAGCCCGGCACTAGTGAGTGGAAGCAATGCCGGACTCAGCTGGGGCCCCGTGGTCACCAACCCACGTCCCACTAGATGTGAGCCCCTGTGGGAAAACTGTTTTACATTACGCTACAGTTTCTCCAGTCAATCAGAGCTCATTCATTGACCAATTAGGTAAGGATACCTTCGCGCATGAGCTCAAAATCCAACATGTTGGACATGAACACAGCATCCTTTTATATAAATTACTGACATGGAAAGTGCACCGTCCATATGTTTGCGTCAATAAACTGGCGAATATGAGACAAGAAATAGCACTGTACCTTAATATCCCCAACTGCAATTTCTACACAGCGCATTGCTTTCAAATGACTTCGGTGACAATGTTAGTGAACGGCAGGCCGTAAACAATAGGTGTTCTGTGTTGGCAAGCAAAGTGAATGGTCTCTGCTTTCGGAGTGCCTTGACCCATGCATGCGCTCTGTTCCGTCAGCAACGCCAGCGCACCCTGTTCACTAACTGAAGTAACTGAATCCCACAGATGTTTATGAATATTTATGTTAAAACATATACCGGTAACAAAGATATAATTATCGTCGAACATAAACAGTCGTATGCAACTCGCCTATAATGGTAATTAAGACACTCGTTTTATAAACATATTCGTGTCTTAATTATTGGCATTATAGACTTGTTGTATAATGTACTATTACGCTTCTATTCAAATGTTGATTAATTAAGTTACAATGTTACGGTTTTCTGTTTTGTATTAATATTTCTTTTAGAGCTGGAGGCTATCATGTGTGATTAGCGTGAACAAATTAATTATTGTTTAAAAGAACCCATCTCTTTCCACGGGCTCACACCTAGTGAGACGTAGGTTGGGATTCACGGGACCAGAGATGAAACCAGCATTGCTTCAACTTATTTGTGCCGGACTCCACTCATGTCTTCTTTCCTGTCGACCTCCCTTGGTCAACAGTGTTAGGATATCCACTTTCCCGCCTTAATTGGTCCTTAATTCATCTTTCCTGATCCTTCATTCTTCGAGGAGTCAGACCTTTCCTCGTTCTCTTCATGACGTCTCCTGCCTTTTAACCACTGCCCTAAAGGAGGTAGGGGTGCACTTGGGGTGCACCCTGGATAGAGCTGCACCCACAAGGGTTCACAGCTGCAGAATTCGGGAGCTGGCGACCAAGAGGGATTCCTGAGCTGGGTCTGTTTTTCCAATTTTCCATTGCCTTTGGGATGCACCCTATCCCCTTTCCCTTTCTTCTCTGCCTTTGGGGGCAGATGACCTCGTAGTTCCGCCCCTTAAAACAACAATAACTAACTAACTCTCTGCCTTTCATAGTTCTACTCTTTCCTAGTCCATCAATCCTCATTGTTTGAGGGCTGAGGATATTTTTTTTCCTGTCTTTTATTTCCCTTCTTCTTCTTCTTCTTCTTCTTCTTCTTCTTCTGTTTTCCATTTCTCCTTCTAGTATGTAAGTTGGTAGTTAGAATTAGTTTTAAGGTTATAGTTAGATTTTCATTTTCACATACACCCAAACCATAAGCCGATTACCAAGATAATCCCTTAAAAAAACAACTTTCATCATCATTTAAGGGCACTGATGATGATGATGATGATAATTGTTGTTTTAAGGGGCCTAACATCTAGGTTATCGGCCCCTGATGGTTTGGGTGATCGTGAAGATGAAAATGAAAAGCGAACTTAAAACTAAAACTAACTACTAACCTACATACTAAAAGAAGAAATGGAAAATTAAGGAGAATAAGGCAAATAAAGGACAGGAGGAAAAGAAATGCCCTCAACCCTCGAAGACGGTGGATTGAGGGACTTGGAAGGAAGGAGAGCCATGAAAAGCAGATAGGAAAGTGAAAGAGGAGAGGGTCCGTCCCAAAGGTAAGGGACAAAAGGGGAAAACGGACCCAGCTCAGGAATCCCTCGGGGTCGCCAACTCCCGAACTCACCAGCCGTGAGCCTCTGAGGGTGTAGCATGATCTAGGGTGCACCAAAAGTGATGGGGCTACATACACCCGGCCTCCTTGAGGGCCTTAAGCAGAAGGCAGGAGATAACATGAAGAGAAAAAGAAGGCTGACCCCTCGCAGAAGGAGGGAATCAGAAAAGATGAGACAAGGGCCAATTAAGGCGGGAAAGGAAGAGACTCCCTAGGCCTCGGATACCCTAATACCGTCGGGGTCGGAAGAGAACAAGAGTTGACCAAGTGAGGTCGACAGGAAAGAAGACAGAGAGGAGCCCGGCACAATTAAGTGGAAGCAATGCCGGACTCAGCTGGGGCCCCGTGGTCGCCAACCCACAACCCACTAGATGTGAGCCCCTGGGGGTCATTTAAGGGCACTAACATCTAGGTTATCCGCCCCTAATGGTTTGGGTGATTCTGATAATGATGATGGATTGACTAACTAAAACTAAAACCAACTACTAACTTGTATACTAGAAGAAAAACCGTCAAAAGTAGGAATAAGAGAAATAAAAGGCAAGGTAAAGAAATGCCCTCAACCCTCGATGAATGAGAACTGAGGGACTTGGAAATAATTAGAGCCATGAAAGGCAGGCAGGAAGGAGGAAGATGAGAGGGTCCACCCCAAAGTTATCGGAAAAAGAGGAAAACCGGGTCCAGCTCAGGAATCCCTCGTGAATTGCCAACTCCCGAACTCACCAGCAGTGAGCCCTTGAGGTTGTAGCACTCTACAGGGTGTAAAAATAAGTTATGAGCCTACATACAACCTGCCTCCTTTAGGGTCTTGACAGAAGGCAGGAGCTATCATGAGAAGAAAATAGCTGACCCCTCGAAGAATGAGGGCATCAGGAAAGATGACACAAAGGCCAATTAAGGAGGAAAGTGAAAGACACCCTAGGCTTCGGATACTCCAGTACCGTTGGGGTTGAAAGACAACAAGAGTTGACCAAGGTTGGTTGACAGGAAAGATGACGGAGAGGAGCACGTCACAATTAAATGGGGTCCCGTGGTCACCAATGTGCGTCCCACTAGTTACGAGTCCTACTAGCATCATTTCAGATCCTATGGTTTAAAATGAAATTGAACTTCATCCTTGCTCGTTTAAAGCAGGTTAATTAAGGTGGGATACAATATCATGTAGGTAGAGAGCTGATGTTGTTATATCTCTAGGCATAGCGTGAAGAGAGTACCGCGAGTTTCACACAGCTTCGTGATTGACGTAACTTAATTACATTTTGAAACCCAATTATAAAATAGTCTTCTATTATATAGCCAGTACTGTCTACGCCTTCTCGACCCACAGGTATATTCCAGTATATTCAAACTTGAAAATAAGACCAGCAATCTAAATTTAAATCCAAGATTAGCTCTGATATAAATAAACAGGGGCAGCCGAGTATGAACATTGTTTGTGGCGGAGAATTTTGCAACTTTATGCCATTCCTATCAGAGCATTACATTTATATGAACTGTATATCGTGTTGTTTGACAGTATACCTATCAAAACGAACGGAACATACAAAATCGCCCCGAAGGTTTTGCAGAAGGGCTGTTAAATAGTATAATATGATTGTTATATTATAGGTGTAACATTAGGTCATCTTCGCCTAATAATGATGATGATGAGGATGATGATTGTTATTTTAAGGAGCCTAACATCTAGGTTATCGGCCCCTAATGGTTTGGGTGATCATGAAGATGAAAATGAAAAGCGAACTTAAAACTAAAACTAACTACTAACCTACATACTAGAAGTAGAAATGGAAAACTAAAGGAGAACAAGGCAAATAAAAGGACAGAAGGAAAAGAAATGCCCTCAACCCTCGGAGAGGGCGGATTGAGGGACTTGGAAGGAAGGAGAGCCATGAAAGGCATATAGGAAAGTGAACGAGGAGAGGGTCCGCCCCAAAGGTAAGGGACAAAAGGGGAAAACGGACCCAGCTCAGGAATACCTCGGGGTCGCCAACTCCCGAACTCACCAGCCGTGAGCCCCTGAGGGTGTAGCATTATCTAGGGTGCACCAGAAGTGGTGGGGCTACATACACCCTGCCTCCTTAAGGGCATTGAGCACAAGGTAGGAGGTAAAAGTAAGAGAAAAAGAAGGCTGACCCCTCGCAAAAGGAGGGTATCAGAAAAGATGAGACAAGGGCCAATTAAGGCGGGAAAGGAAGAGACTCCCTTGGCCTCGGATACCCTAATACCGTCGGGGTCAGAAGAGAACAAGAGTTGACCAAGTGAGGTCGACAGGAAAGAAGTCGGAGAGGAGCCCGGCACAAGTAAGTGGAAGCAATGCCGGACTCAGCTGGGACCCCGTGGTCGCCAACCCACGCCCACAAGATGTGAGCCCCTGAGGGGTAGCGAAAATGACAATGAAGTGGAAACCATAACGAAAACTAAGTTAGACTGAAAATACTTACCAAATGGAACTCAGATGGAAACGACTCACAAAGTGTAGAGTGGAAATACTTACAAAAGGTAATTTAGAAGGAAAATACTCATAAAAGCAATAGTTTGAAAAATACGCACAAAATGTACTTGAGGTTCAAAATACTTACAAAATGCAATGTAGACTCGAAATACTCACAAAATGCAATTGAAATTGAAAATACTTACAAAATGCAATTGAGAATCAAAATACTTAAAAAATGTAATGGAAATTGAAAATACTTACATAATGCAATTCAGATTGAAAATGTCAACCCATCAGATTCAAAATACTCACAAAATGCAATTGAAATTCATAATACAGTACTTACAAAATGCAACTGACATTAAAAATCTCACAAAATGCAATTGACATTGAAAATACTTACAAAATGCAATTTAAATTCAAAATACTCACAATACGCCCGTGATTCAAAATACTTACCAAATGCAATTTAGATTGAAAATACTTACAAAATGGAGTTTGGATCGAAAATACTAACAAAATGCAATGTAGATTGAAAATACATACAAAATGTGGTTGGGATTCAAAATACTCACAAAATGTAATTCGGATACAGGGGAATTCATAAAAAACAGGGCGGGAATCTTAAAGAGAAAAGGAATTATAATGAAAAGAAAAAGAAGGCTGATGTATCGAAGAATGAGGTATCAGGAAAGACGACAGAAGGGTCAATTAAGGCGGGAAAGGAAGAGACTCTCTAGGCTTCAGATACCCTAATACCGTCGGAGTCGGAAGAGAACTAGAGTTGACCAAGGGAAGTCGACAGGAAAGGAGACGGAGAGGAGGCCGGCACGATTAAGTGGAAGCAATGCCGGACTCAGCTGGGATCCCGTGGATGCCAACCCAAGTCCTCCATCTCGTGAGCCCCCAGGAGTGCTTTGAAGTGATTCGATCCCACATTTTCATGAAGAGTTAGCCTATCGGGTGTAACCAAATAGAGATAAATATACGGCAGCACTGTCTGCAGATCAGTTGGATGAGCCAGGCTTTAAATTTGATGGGCACTCGACAGTTTGAAATGGTTACATGGTAGTTACGTAATGTTTCACTCTGTCGCGCTATGGTCTCAATCTTCTTTCGTATGATACGATACAATTAGCATTAATTCTTCAGAACCTTTAGATTAGTAAGGCAATTAGGCCCTATCACTTCCTTGGTTGTTTTTTTTTCTGATTATTAAGAAAATATAGTATAGATGCCGCCACTGCAATCAGAATGTAGTACGATCTGCTTTTTACAGATCTCAATTCATGGAATGTTGTACTTCACACATGGCGGTCATATTGTATGCATTAGGCGTGGTGAAGCAGCGGTCAAGCTGTTTGCCTCTTACCACGGTGAGCCGTGTTTGGTTCCCAGTCAATGTATATGAGATTTACGAACTGAAATGCCATGGCCTGTAGTTCGGATTCCTCGTATAAAGGATGTACCGTGGCACATGATCGCAAGATTAACGGTCACGTAAAACTATAAGCGTCCTTCCTTGCTTCATATTGTATGCAGCAATATTGTGTAGACATAGGCTATAAGGTATAGTTGTGGAAGATCCTACCACCTTCTACCATAATTTATTCTTATCACAATAAATATGATGATGATAATTGTTGTTTTAAGGGGAAGAAGATGATGATGAAATGTAAACTAAAACTATCTACTAACTTATATACTAGAAGGAGAAATGAACAACAAAAGGAGAATAAAACAAACAAAGGACAGGAGGAAAAGAAATGCCCTCAACCCTCGAAGAATGCGGATTGAGGGACTTGGAAGGACGGAGAGCCATAAAAGGCCCCTGAGCGTGTAGCAATATGCATGGGGCACCAGAAGTGGTGGGGCTACATACACTCTGCCTCCTTGAGGGCCTTGTGCAGAAGGCAGGAGATAACATGAAAATAAAAAGAAGGAAGGTACCAGGAAAGATAAGACAAGGGCCAATTAAGGCGGGAAACGAAGAGACTCCTTAGGCCACGGATACCCTAATACCGTCGGGGTTGGAACAGAACAAGAGTTGACCAAGTTAGGTCGACAGGAAAGTAGACCGAGAGGAAGGAGCCCGGCACAAGAGGAAGCAATGCCGGACTCAGCTATTCTGCTAGATGTTAGCCCCTGGGGGGTGGGGGGAGGTGAGTGGAAAGAGGAACCGACGATCCTCAACCACAAAGGCACAGCCTACTTTCTTGTTTATGTTCATTATGAATTATTGGCTACACACTTCCTGCCCTTACAGATCTACTCACTTGTTACGATAGGCAAGCAAGATGAAACCAGCATAGAAATAAGATGATCACGACAATGTTTGTTTCATAGGGCGTAACATATTGGCATCGGATCTTAATGGCTTGAGTGACATTGGAAAATGATGCGGACATACAAAACTAAAACGACTGACCTACAACTAACTTACGTAGGCCTACTAGAAGAAGAATATGACAAGCGAAATAAAAGACAGAAAAAAATGCCCTCAAACCTCGAATAATGAGGACTGTGTGACTAGGAAAGAAGTAGAACTATTAAAAGCAGATAGGAACTGAGAAAGAGCAGAGTGTCCACCCTAATACGAATGGAACAAGGAGCAAACGGACCCAAATTCGAAATCCCTCACATTTGCCAATTCCCGATCTCACTCGCCTTGAACCCTTGAGGATGTAGCACTATCCAGGGTGCGGCATATATGGTGGGGCTACCCACTTCCAGTATCCTTTAGGGCCTTGTGCAGAAGGCAGTATGTACTTTAAGAAGGAGAGGTCTGTCGCCACGAAGAATGAGGGTGTCAGGAAGGATGGGAGAGGGGGCAAATAAGGCGGAAATGTGAAGGGCACCCTAGAACTTGGATACCCTTACATGGTCGGGGTAGGAAGTGAACAAGAGTTGACCAAGAGAGGTCGACAGGAAGGATGACGGAGGAGCCCGGCACAAGGAAGTGGAATCAATGTTGTACTTGTTGGGGTCCGGTGGTCGCCAACCCACGTCCCACAATTCGTGAGACTCTGGGGAGAAGCCCTGGTTCATTTCCCGGCTGTGTCATAAATTTAATTGAGGTCTGAGGATCGGAACGGAATACACTCAGCCTCATGAGGCATTTATGAGAAGAGCTGGGTTTGGTTCACATAAGTAACAACTGCCCTAGAAGTGGTTTCCCGTGGTTTGCCGCTACTGTCTCTACTCCATAGGGTTCTTGAACTGGGTCCGGTTTTCTTAATTTTTCGTTATCTTTAAGGTGGACCCTCTCCTCTTTCCCTTTCATATCCGTATTTCAAGGCTTTATTTCTTTCCGAGTCCCCCCCAATAGATCTTTTTGAGGGTATTTATTTCTACTGGCTTTTATTTCCGATATTCCTGGTTTGTCCATTCCTTCTTGTAGTAAGTAACTACAATGCGTACCCCTTAGTATTCACGTTTTCCAACGGGGTCGGGGATCAGATGCGATGCAAGTCTTTGTGGCGGATGGTTTTTTACGGCCGGATGCCCTTCCTGACGCCAACCTCATGAGAGGAGTTAATGATCATGATGATTATAATTGTTGTTTTAAGGGGCCTAACATCTAGGTTATCGGCCCCTGATGGTTTGGGTGATCGTGAAGATGAAAATTAAAAAGCGAACTTAAAACTAAAACTAACTAATAACCTACATACTAGAAGAAGAAATGGAAAACTAAAGGAGAATAAGGCAAATAAAAGGACAGAAGGAAAAGAAATACCCTCAACCCTCGGAGAAGGCGGATTGAGGTACTTGGAAGGAGGAGAGCCATGAAAGGCATGTAGGAAAGTGAAAGAGGAGAGGGTCCGCCCCAAAGGTAAGGGACAAAAGGGGAAAACGGACCCATCTCAGGAATCCCTCGGGGTCGCCAACTCCCGAACTCACCAGCCGTGAGCCCCTGAGGGTGTAGCATTATCTAGGGTGCACCAGAAGTGGTGGGGCTACATACACCCTGCCTCCTTAAGGGCCTAGAGCACAAGGCAGGAGGTAAAAGGAAGAGAAAAAAGAAGGCTGACCCCTCGCAGAAGGAGGGTATCAGAAAAGATGAGACAAGGGCCAATTAAGGCGGGAAAGGAAGAGACTCCCTAGGCCTCGGATACCCTAATACCGTCGGGGTCAGAAGAGAACAAGAGTTGACCAAGTGAGGTCGACAGGAAAGAAGACGGAGAGGAGCCCGGCACAAGTAAGTGGAAGCAATGCCGGACTCAGCTGGGGCCCCGTGGTCGCCAACCCACGCCCACAAGATGTGAGCCCCTGGGGGTAGGAGTTAATGAAAGAGGAAATGCACGACGGTGAATTAAACTGGACAAGTATGTGGAAGGAAGCGGCCGTGGCCTGTCAGAAGGTACCGTCCCAGCATTTGCCTGGAGTTGAAACTGGGAAACCACGGAAAACCATTTCAAGGATGGCCGGTGGTGGAGCTCGAACCCACGCGTATACTGAGTTTGCAGAGAGTCAGGGGCGTATATATAATTTTTGGGGGGGGGGGGCTGACTATCCTGGAAAATTTGAGTATTCTTAGGGGATTGTCACCGCAAAGTACCCAGAAATATCAACCAATATCTTAGACCTTAGAGCATATACCTTTGTGTAATTATTTTAGATAAGATTCCAAGTTTAGATAGCCTAGAATTATTACTGGCAATACAAAAAAGTCGTTAAATACAACACAACACAACACATAAATAAAATTTTATACTTAACGAATTTTCTATTATGATCTATGGAGTATGAATGGCAAATATCTAAATATTTGTCATTTTACTAAGCAGAAAGGTAAACAGTTTTTTTTTTTTGCAAGTTGATAATGTATTACCTAGAAGTACCGTGCTGTGGAATTCACAGTTTTGCCTCACAAGGCTACCCCGTTCCAGCCCTCAGACTAGAATTACAATTTCTTGGTCTTGAATCGAATTCGGACCTCCGGGGCGGCAGCCAAGAATGCTAGCCACTATACGAGGCGAGGTATTCTAATTTCAAACTTAATATTGTTTATAACTTAGCCAATAAGTTAAGATTAGGGTACAACCAAATTTACAATTATGTTATGCTCTTACCAAAGCAACACTTTCTTAATTTTTATTGTTTTTTTTTCTGGTGGGAGCTCAGCACCTCCCTTATATACGCCCCTGAGAGAGCTTGGCCCCATGACCTAAAGCTGCGCTTTAGCGAGCGTAGCCACAACTGTCGGTACTCTTGTACCTGGTAGTATGGAAGTTACAAATAAATCGCTTAAAACATTAATCATCATCATCATCATTATTCCCATCATCATCATCATTGCCATCGTCATAAATACATAGATGCTAGACCTCTTAAGGCAACAATATTATTATTAAGGTATTACGATTATCAAACTTTAACCCTCTTACGTGATCTTAACACAACCCTACTACATAACTGTGCTTCCTCAGTGTCCTGTCGTGTGAAATTTTATAGAATAGCCTTCGCTCTTCCCCTCATAAAAGTTCTTTTTTTTAAGCTCTTCTAAGAGAACATAGCCCATTCGGAGTGTATCAATCTCGTGTTATGGTGGCCATGTCCCCGCCCCTTAATGGCTGCCGGGAGATACGGCGGGAGGAAGATTCCTTGGAGGCTCACAAAGGGGCTTTACTCATAACAGTAAACAGACAGCAATAACTCCAGATAATACTAATGGATCACTCGCTTGGTGAATTTTATCCCTTGATAAATATTTTAATTTTTTTTCCAAAGACATAGCCTTTTATCTCCTAGAGCCTACGTATATGAGTATGAAGGATTTTTAGCCTATTTTCAATTTTGAAAAAATAGGCTGATGAGATCACCTTTTGTCCGTGTGTGTGTGAGTGTGTGCGTGTGATGATGATGATGATGATGATAATTGTTGTTTTAAGGGGCCTAACATCTAGGTTATCGGCCCCTGATGGTTTGGGTGATCGTGAAGAAGATGAAAATGAAAAGCGAACTTAAAACTAAAACTAACTACTAACCTACATACTAGAAGAAGAAAATGAAAACGAAAGGAGAATATAGCAAATAAAGGACAGGAGGAAAAGAAATGCCCTCAAACCTCGAAGAAGGCGGATTGAGGGACTTGGAAGGAAGGAGAGCCATGAAAAGCAGATAGGAAAGTGAAAGAGGAGAGGGTCCGCCCCAAAGGTAAGGGACAAAAGGGGAAAACGGACCCATCTCAGGAATCCCTCGGGGTCGCCAACTCCCGAACTCACCAGCCGTGAGCCCCTGAGGGTGTAGCATTATCTAGGATGCACCAGAAGTGGTGGGGCTACATACACCCTGCCTCCTTAAGGGCCTAGAGCACAAGGCAGGAGGTAAAAGGAAGAGAAAAAAGAAGGCTGACCCCTCGCAGAAGGAGGGTATCAGAAAAGATGAGACAAGGGCCAATTAAGGCGGGAAAGGAAGAGACTCCCTAGGCCTCGGATACCCTAATACCGTCGGGGTCAGAAGAGAACAAGAGTTGACCAAGTGAGGTCGACAGGAAAGAAGACGGAGAGGAGCCCGGCACAAGTAAGTGGAAGCAATGCCGGACTCAGCTGGGGCCCCGTGGTCGCCAACCCACGCCCACAAGATGTGAGCCCCTGGGGGTAGGAGTTAATGAAAGAGGAAATGCACGACGGTGAATTAAACTGGACAAGTATGTGGAAGGAAGCGGCCGTGGCCTGTCAGAAGGTACCGTCCCAGCATTTGCCTGGAGTTGAAACTGGGAAACCACGGAAAACCATTTCAAGGATGGCCGGTGGTGGAGCTCGAACCCACGCGTATACTGAGTTTGCAGAGAGTCAGGGGCGTATATATAATTTTTTTGGGGGGGGGGCTGACTATCCTGGAAAATTTGAGTATTCTTAGGGGATTGTCACCGCAAAGTACCCAGAAATATCAACCAATATCTTAGACCTTAGAGCATATACCTTTGTGTAATTATTTTAGATAAGTTTCCAAGTTTAGATAGCCTAGAATTATTACTGGCAATACAAAAAAGTCGTTAAATACAACACAACACAACACATAAATAAAATTTTATACTTAACGAATTTTCTATTATGATCTATGGAGTATGAATGGCAAATATCTAAATATTTGTCATTTTACTAAGCAGAAAGGTAAACAGTTTTTTTTTTTTGCAAGTTGATAATGTATTACCTAGAAGTACCGTACTGTGGAATTCACAGTTTTGCCTCACAAGGCTACCCCGTTCCAGCCCTCAGACTAGAATTACAATTTCTTGGTCTTGAATCGAATTCGGACCTCCGGGGCGGCAGCCAAGAATGCTAGCCACTATACGAGGCGAGGTATTCTAATTTCAAACTTAATATTGTTTATAACTTAGCCAATAAGTTAAGATTAGGGTACAACCAAATTTACAATTATGTTATGCTCTTACCAAAGCAACACTTTCTTAATTTTTATTGTTTTTTTTTCTGGTGGGAGCTCAGCACCTCCCTTATATACGCCCCTGAGAGAGCTTGGCCCCATGACCTAAAGCTGCGCTTTAGCGAGCGTAGCCACAACTGTCGGTACTCTTGTACCTGGTAGTATGGAAGTTACAAATAAATCGCTTAAAACATTAATCATCATCATCATCATTATTCCCATCATCATCATCATTGCCATCGTCATAAATACATAGATGCTAGACCTCTTAAGGCAACAATATTATTATTAAGGTATTACGATTATCAAACTTTAACCCTCTTACGTGATCTTAACACAACCCTACTACATAACTGTGCTTCCTCAGTGTCCTGTCGTGTGAAATTTTATAGAATAGCCTTCGCTCTTCCCCTCATAAAAGTTCTTTTTTTTAAGCTCTTCTAAGAGAACATAGCCCATTCGGAGTGTATCAATCTCGTGTTATGGTGGCCATGTCCCCGCCCCTTAATGGCTGCCGGGAGATACGGCGGGAGGAAGATTCCTTGGAGGCTCACAAAGGGGCTTTACTCATAACAGTAAACAGACAGCAATAACTCCAGATAATACTAATGGATCACTCGCTTGGTGAATTTTATCCCTTGATAAATATTTTAATTTTTTTTCCAAAGACATAGCCTTTTATCTCCTAGAGCCTACGTATATGAGTATGAAGGATTTTTAGCCTATTTTCAATTTTGAAAAAAATAGGCTGATGAGATCACCTTTTGTCCGTGTGTGTGTGAGTGTGTGCGTGTGATGATGATGATGATGATGATAATTGTTGTTTTAAGGGGCCTAACATCTAGGTTATCGGCCCCTGATGGTTTGGGTGATCGTGAAGAAGATGAAAATGAAAAGCGAACTTAAAACTAAAACTAACTACTAACCTACATACTAGAAGAAGAAAATGAAAACGAAAGGAGAATATAGCAAATAAAGGACAGGAGGAAAAGAAATGCCCTCAAACCTCGAAGAAGGCGGATTGAGGGACTTGGAAGGAAGGAGAGCCATGAAAAGCAGATAGGAAAGTGAAAGAGGAGAGGGTCCGCCCCCAAGGGTAAGGGACAAAAGGGGAAAACGGACCCATCTCAGGAATCCCTCGGGGTCGCCAACTCCCGAACTCACCAGCCGTGAGCCCCTGAGGGTGTAGCATTATCTAGGGTGCACCAAAAGTGGTGGGGCTACATACACCCAGCCTCCTTGAGGGCCTTAAGCAGAAGGCAGGATATAACATGAAAAGAAAAAGAAGGCTGACCCCTCGCAGAAGGAGGGAATCAGAAAAGATGAGACAAGGGCCAATTAAGGCGGGAAAGGAAGAGACTCCCTAGGCCTCGGATACCCTAATACCGTCGGGGTCGGAAGAGAACAAGAGTTGACCGAGTGAGGTCGACAGGAAAGAAGACAGAGAGGAGCCCGGCACAAGTAAGTGGAAGCAATGCCTGACTCAGCTGGGGCCCCGTGGTCGCCAACCCACAACCCACTAGATGTGAGCCCCTGGGGGGTGTGTGTGTGTGTGAGAGAGATAGATAGAGAGAGAGAGAGAGAGAGAGAGGAGTGTTGGTGTGTGAGGAGTGTGTGTGTGTCCCCTAATAACTTGTAAACGGCTGGAGCGATTTCAATGAAACTCGGTAAGTTCATAGCACTAATCCGGGCGACCCCGACCGTGCCCTTCAAATTTTGTTACGTCTCACCAATCCAACATGGCGCCTGTGCGAAATATTTCACCAGCATTCAATATCTCCGAAACTATTCCCGATATCACCCTGGGATTTATTACGGTGATAAAGGGAACTACTAGAAGTTCACCTATGTGATATCTGAAAAACTGGTAACTACAAAACCAACATGGCGGCCACACGAATTTGCGACTTTTAAATAGACGTTTCTCGCGATTCAACCAACCAAACGCAATAAAACTTCGTACAGTATATGTTTATACACATTGTAATGCACCGACATCTAACTTTGTTCAATTGTTAACATAACCACAAGATGGCGGATGTGCGAAATATTTCACCGGCATTCTACATCTCTGAAACTATTAGCGGTATCATCCTGAAATTTTGTACGGAGATAAAGGGCACTACTGGAAGTTCATCTATAAGACTTTCAAAAACCGGTTATCTACAAAACGAACATGGCGGCCAAGCGAATTTGAAAACTTTAAATAGACCTTTCTCGCGACTTAATGTCCCAAACGCAATGAAATCTGTTACAGAAAATGTTTATACACATTGTAATGTACTGGTATCTAATTTAGTTAAATTGTTTACATAACCTCAAGATGGCGGCTGTGCGAATTTTAAAATTAAGTTTTTATTTCTTGTGTCGTAATCATGCGATCGAAGTGGAAGTTTGAAGAATGGACCTACGCAATAATTTCCCTTTAATGGTACATGACTCTATGGCCTATATATTTAACAATCCAACATGGCGACCATCTGAAATATTTAGACGGCTCTGAATATCTACGAATCTGTTTTAGCATTCAAACTGAATTTTTTTTATGTTCATAGGGGCTATGAACTTAAGTTCACCTATAGGACTTTAAATAACCTGGTGATCAAAAATCCAACATGGCGGTGACGCGAAGTATAAATATTCACATGGACGTTTCTCGCAATTTAACCATCCGAGTGCAGTGAAACTTGGTACAGTAAATCCTTATACGGATGTTAATTCACTGGCATCTAATTTATTTCAATTGCTTCCATAACCACAAGATGGCAGCTGTGCGAAATTTTAAAATCTCCTTGTTACTTCTTGTGTCCTAATCATGCGATGGAAGTTTGAATGCTACACGTACACTATAATATTCATGTAACAGTACTTAACTCCAGGACCTACATATATAAAATCCCACATGGCGACCATCCGAAATATTTAGTCGGTTCTCAATGTCTACGAATCTATTACAGCAACCAAACTGAAATTTTGTATGTTGATAGTAGCAGTTAACATTAGTAGGATATATGAAAATAGGCTGTATAGTTCTTCACGGAACTACTTGTTTTCAATATTGGTCTTAGTGATTATAGTTTATTAGGCAAACCTTTTAGGTCATCTACAGTAGCCTACTGTTTGTAGAAAGTGAAACACCTGGAAGAAATGATCGGAGACTCTCCCAGAACAGGGGTCGTATAGGCCTGCGGTACCATACTAAGTGATTGAAATCGCAGAGAGATGGCGTGCACATCGGCCAACCAATGCCCTCTAACGTGGGATCGGGCAGGTCAGTGTTCCGCACAGCTCTGTCGGCGTGGGGCCGTCATACCAAGTGGAAACGTGCAAGCAAGTGCAACGATACCTCGCTGACATCACAGGGTGGACTATCAGCATGTGAGTGCGGTTGAACGGAGCAGAATGCTTGGGCTCCGGGAGGCGGGTATGTCGTTCCGGGACATTGCGGCTCGTACATGGCACGCTGCGTCAACATTAAGGCGTATGTGGAACCAGTGGAGAGAGGAGGGCCGTACACAGCGACGACAGGGTACAGGACGACGTAATGTGACCCCAGCGTGAGACGTCAGCCATCTTCTCCGCATTGCCGTATTGGACAGAAGAGCGTCGTCCTCGGTGTTGGCTCGACGTTGGAGCACTGCAACGGGGGTGGAAATGTCTGCGTCGACGGTGCGGTGCCGTTTTTTGAGGGCTGGACTGGTAGCACGCATGCCACTGCGTTGGCTTCCATTGACTGGGGACCACCGACGCCTCCGACTACAATGGGCACGTGCACGCCGCCACTGGCAGGCTGAGTGGCAAAATGTAGTGTTTTCGGACGAGTCCCGCTTCAACCTGTCCTACAGTGATAGCCGCATACGCGTTCGACGCCGCCGTGGAGAACGCAATCAGGCAGACTGTATTGTTGAGCTGCCTAGCGGACAAACACAATGTGTAATAGTTTATGGCGCAATTGCCAATAACAGGCGATCGCGCCTCGTACGTCTTGCGGGCAATCTGAATAGTGACCGCCACATCAGAGAAGTGTTACAGCCCGCGGCACTGCCCCTCTTGCAGGCCGTTCCACAGGCCATATTTCAGCAGGACAATGCCCGCCCGCATGTGGCGAGGAATGTGCAAGCCTTCTTCGCAGAACGACGGATACCTCTGCTTCCCTGGCCTGCCCGTTCGCCTAACATGACGCCCATCGAACATGTCTGGGATATGGTCGGTCGGCTACTAGTTCGTTCAGGTCCACCTGCCGCCACTGTTGATGCTTTGTGGACGCGCCTTCAAACCACGTAGGGCGGTATTCCCCAGCTGCGTATTCAAGCAATGTCTAGCGGCTCCGAGTGCAGCACGTGGTGGCGCGACGCCGTACTGAAGATCGACCGTCAACGTGCATGTACCGGACTGTCCTTATAATCAGTAATGTATTGTCATGTCCCTAATCTGTGCTACAAAGTGCAATGTGGTTACATCTCTTGTTCTTGGTGTTTCACTTTCAACGAACAGTAGTGTACCTTAAAATATGGTGATAATGAAAAAATGAGAATGAAATTACTACTACTAATTTTATATTATTATTAGTAATATTATTTTTACAACCGAATTCACAACTTAGGTTTATGTTACGACTTCGTTTCGTGCGGATTTTCTTTGTGTCCAGTACTGCTTCATACGTTCACTGGCCTGCTTTCTTTGTTCTTCTGTCCAAGGTCTGCAGATCATCTTAGTTATATCTGCGGCTGGAAATGTATCCAAATTTCTCACTATGTTCCTAATTGTATTTCTGTCTAACAATAGGACCTCTGAGATGTTGAACCTTTCCATATGAGTGGTATTTTCTCTCCAGAAGTAACCAAATAAATGTTTGGTAAGTCTAATGTCGGTCATTATGTACAGATGTCCCAGGAACGCTAATCTTCTCTTCCTCATAGTCTCCAAGATCCTTCCTCCTTCTGGAAAATTTCTTTGTTGGTCCAAAGTTTCCATCCGCTTTCTGTGTAACCAGATCCCATATTATTTTCTGAGAATATTTATTTCCAGGACCTCTAGCTTCTCCCACTTGCAGTTCATGGACCGGCATTCACTGGCATACAGACATTCTGTTTTCACCACGATATTGTAGTGTTTTACACTGGTCAAAAATGTTTTGCATATTGCAAGATTTTGTATTTCTGGACCAAATATAATACAACGTGATTTATCCGATAATAGTGTACAGTAGAAAGAAACAAACACGTTATGTTACGAGTTAACACATGAGCCAATGTGCAAAAACGATGTAGTCATAGAGCAATGTACCTATATAAATACAACATCGTTCAATATGCAAAACTTTTTTGACCAGTGTGTTTTGATACTCCAGGATAAGCACTTCTTTTTGTTGATGTTTCTGTTAAGCCATACTCTCTCCATGTTTAAGATCTGATCTCTCACCGCGACTTCTTGTAGTCGGTTCTCCTGTATGGTCTAACCAAGGTATTTGAACTTCTAGATCTTTTCGATCTGTCCGTTTGGCTTGCGATTCGTTCTAAGAGGTTAATATGATGCTTATTATTATTATTATTATTATTATTATTATTATTATTATATTATTCCTGTCGTTGTAAATTCAATTATGGGTTTTGTGACATTATTGTCATGTAGCTCCAGGCACTTGGGTGTATGCGGGTCTGATTGATAATTTGAGTCATTGTGATGTCCTTAGTGATTTAATGATGATAATTGTGGAAGGGGCCTAAGATCTAGGAGATCGGCCCCTAATGGATTGGATGACCGTGAATATGAAAATGAAAATGAAATATAAACTTATAACTAAAACTAACTACTAACTTATATACTAGAAAAAGAAATGGAAAACAAAAGGAGAATAAGGCAAATAAAGTACAGGAGGAAAAGAAATGCCCTCAACACTAAAAGAAGGCGGATTGAGGGACTTGGAACGAAAGAGAGCCATGAAAGGCAGATAGGAAAGTGAGAGAGGAGAGGGTCCACCCCCAGGTAAGGACAAAAGGGAGAAACCGGACCCAGCTCAGGAATCCCTCGGGGTCGCCAACTCCCAAACTAACCAGCCGTGGCCCCTGAGCGTGTAGCATTATCTAGGGTGCACCAGAAATGGTGGGGCTACATACACCCTGCCTCCTTGTGGGCCTTGAGCAGAAGGCAGGAGATAACATGAAAATAAAAAGAAGGCTGACCCCTCACAGAAGGAGGGTATCAGGAAAGATGAGACAAGGGCCAATTAAGGCGGGAAAGGAAGAGACTCCCTAGGCCTCGGATACCCTAATACCGTCGGGGTCGGAAGAGAACAAGAGTTGACCAAGTGAGGTTGACAGGAAAGATGATGATGATGATGATGATAATTGTTGTTTTAAGGGGCCTAACATCTAGGTTATCGGCCCCTAATGATCTGGGTGATAGCGAAGATGATAATGAAACGGAAACCAGAACGAAAATTAAGTGAGACGGAAAATACTTACAAAAAGGAACTCGGATTGAAACGACTCACAAAATGTTCTTACAAAAGGGAATTTAGAACGAAAAGATTCACAAAAGGAATAGATTGAAAAATACCCACAAAATGAAGGCTAGGTTCAAAATACGTACAAAATGCAATGTAGCGTCGAAATACTTACAAAATGCAACTGAAATTCAAAATACTTACAAAATGCAAATGAGATCGAAAATACGTACAAAATGCAATTGAGGTTCAAAATACTTACAAAATGCAATTGAAATTGAAAATACACAATGCAATTCAGATTGAAATAGGCCTTATCCCAGTTCCAATCCAAATTATTCACAAAGTGCAATCGAAATTCAAAATACTTACAAAATGCAATTGAAATTGAAAATGCTTACAAAATGTACGGTGATTCCAACGACTCATGTGGATTGACAATACTTACAAAAAGCAATTTAGATTGAAAATACTTGACAAAATGTAATTTAGATTCAAAATACCCACAAAATGCAATTGAGAATCAAAATATGTGCAAAATGCCCCCAAACAAAATGCAATTTAGATTCAAAATTCGTGCGAAATGCGGTTTTGGTTGAAAATACTTACAAAATGCAATTGAAATTCAAAATACTCACTAAAAGGCCCCGCAACCTGCATTGAAAGACTTACTAAAAAGCAATTTAGATTGTCAATCTTTACAAAATGCAATTGAGGTTGAAAACAATCGCGAGATGTAATTTAGATCGAAAAAACTTACAAAATGCAACATAGATCAAAAATGCCTTAAAAATCGCTAAAAGGGAATTTAGATACACGGTGATTCGAGTAACAAAAACAGTGCGGGAATCTTAAAGAGAAAAGGAAATAAAAGGAAAAGAGGAGAGGGGAGGGGAGAGAGGAGAAGGTCCGCCCCAAAGGGAAGGGACAAAAGGGGAAAACGGACCCAGCTCAGGATCCCTCGGGGTCGCCAACGCCCGAACTCACCAGCCGTGAGCCCCTGAGGGTGTAGCATTATCGACGGTGCACCAGAAGTGGTGGGGCTACATACACCCTGCCTCCTTAAGGGCCTTGAGCACAAGGCAGGAGGTAAAAGGAAAAGAACAAGAAGGCTGACCCCTCACAGAAGGAGGGTATCAGGAAAGATGAGACAAGGGCCAATTAAGGCGGGAAAGGAAGAGACTCCCTAGGCCTCGGATACCCTAATACCGTCGGGGTCGGAAGAGAACAAGAGTTGACCAAGGGAGGTCGACAGGAAAGAAGAAAGAGAGGAGCCCGGCACAAGTAAGTGGAAGCAATGCCGGACTCAGCTGGGGCCCCGTGGTCGCCAACCCACAACCCACTAGATGTGAGCCCCTGGGGGGTGACAGGAAAGAAGACGGAGAGGAGCCGTCACAAGTAAGTGGAAGCAATGCCGTACTCAGCTGGGGCCCCGTGGTCGCCAACCCACGTCCCACTAGATGTGAGCCCCTAGAGAAAAGAAGAAAAGAAAGGAAAAACTGAAATAAAAGACCCAACGTTCAAAAGATGATGATGATGATGATGATTTTTGTTGTTTTAAGGGGCTTAACATCTAGGTTATCGGCTCCTAATGATCTGGGTGATAGCGAAAATGAGAATGAAATGGAAACCAGAACGAAAATTATCGGAGACGGAAAATACGTACAAAGAGAAACTCAGATGGAATCAACTCACAATATGGTCTTACAAAAGGGAATTTAGAACGAAAAGATTCACAAAAAGAATAGATTGAAAAAGACCCACAAAACGTAGGCTAGATTCGAAATACGTACAAAATGCAATGTAGCGTCGAAATACAAAATGCAACTGAAATTCAAAATACTTACAAAATGCCAATGAGATCGAAAATACGTACAAAATGCAATTGAGGTTCCAAATACTTACAAAATGCAATTGAAATTGAAAATACACAATGCAATTCAGATTGAAATAGGCCCTATCCCAGTTCCAATCCAAATTATTCACAAAGTGCAATTGAAATTCAAAATACTTACAAAATAGCAATTGAAATTGAAAATGCTTACAAAATGTAGGGTAGATTCAAACGACTCATGTGGATTGACAATACTTACAAAATGCAATTTATATTGAAAATACTCGACAAAATGTAATTTAGATTCAAAATACCCACAAAATGCAATTTAGATTCAAAATCCGTGCGAAATGCGGTTTTGGTTGAAAATACTTACAAAATGCAATTGAAATTCAAAATACTCACTAAAAGGCCCGTATACCTGCATTGAAAGACTTACTAAAAACAATATAGATTGTCAATCTTTACAAAATGCAATTGAGGTTGAAAAACAATCGCGAGATGTAATTTAGATCGAAAAAACGTACAAAACGCAACGTAGATAAAAAATGCCTTAAAAATCGCTAAAAGGGAATTTAGATACACGGTGAACCAAGTAACAAAAACAGTGCGGGAATCTTAAAGAGAAAAGGAAATATAAGGAAATGAGGAGTGGAGAGGAGAGGGGAGAGAGGAGAGGGTCCGCCCCAAAGGTAAGGGACAAAAGTGGAAAACGGACCCAGCTCAGGAATCTCTCGGGATCGATGATGATGATGATGATGATGATGATAATTGTTGTTTTAAGGGGCCTAACATCTAGGTTATCGGCCCCTGCCTCGGGATCGCCAACTTCCGAACCCACCAGCCGTGAGCCCCTGAGGGAGTAGCATTATCTAGGGTGCACCAGAAGTGGTGGGGCTACATACACCCTGCCTCCTTAAGGGCCTTGAGCACAAGGCAGGAGGTAAAAGGAAAAGAAAAAGAAAGCTGACCCCTCACAGAAGGAGGGTATCAGGAAAGATGAGACAAGGGCCAATTAAGGCGGGAAAGTGAAATACTCCCTAGGCTTCGGATAACCTAATACCGTCGGGGTCGGAAGAGAACAAGAGTTGACCAAGGGAGGTCGACAGGAAAGAAGACGGAGAGGAGCCCGGCACAAGTAAGTGGAAGCAAAGCCGGACTCAGCTGGGATCCCGTGGACGCCAACCCTCGTCCCACTAGATGTGAGCCCCTGAGGGGACGTTCAAAAGAATGAGGATTGAGGGACTTGGAAGGATGCAGAGCCATGTGAGCCAGACGAGATAGGGAAATAGGAGGGAGTTCGTCATAATCGAGAGGATAAGAGAAAAGGAAATATAGCACAGGAATCCATCGGATTCGCCAACATTCTAACTCCCCAGACGTGAGTCCTTGAGGGCACATACACCCTGCCTCCTTTAGGACCTCTTGCAGAAGGCATGATCTACAATTAAATGAAATGAATTAAAGATGAGTCAAGGGCAATGAAGGAGGGGAAATGAACTGATATCCTAGATATTTGATACCCTTATAACGTTTGTGTCGGATGAGAAAATGACTAGGCCCAGGGCGGTCGACAGGTAAGGTAATAATAATATCGTATGACCTTGGGTGTCGGGCCCAAGCTTTGTTATTAAACGCCCAAAGGGCAGCTTGCATGTCGAATTTTGTTGTCCTTTTGATCGCTAAGAAAGTCAAGGAGGTTAGACACTATAGCCCTTTCTAATAGAGAAAGGAGGAACTTTGTTTTGGCGGAAAATCCCGAGATCAATTTTGCCATTATGACGATGATGATGATGATAATTGTTGTTTTAAGGGACCTGACATCGAGGTTATCGGCCCCTAATGAAATGTAATGGCCTGAAATGAAATGAAAGGACGAAGATAAAAACAAAGGAAGGAAGCTTGTAGTTTAACGTGACCATTAATCTCGCGATCATAAACCACGGGACCTCCGTTTTACGTGGAATCCGAACCACAGGACGTGGCATTTCACATCGAAAATCTCACATGCATTGACCGGGAATCGAACCCGGTCCGCCTTGGTGAGAGGCATGCAGCTTGACCGCTGCGCCACCACGCCCCGAAGAAGATAAAAACAGCTCACTGCCATGGATGAAACGAAAATGGTTTATATAAAATAGACAGTGAGCCCCAACAATTATGCCTTATTTGAATAAAATTAATAACAAGAAGTTCCGTGACGAACTAACGAGCGTACTTTTCTTAGAATTAAGTTTCATGCCAATGATTAATATACAGTATATGAACCTATCTAGAATAATGACGAAATTAAGTTGGTAATATCGAAATGTCTAATTAGTTCGAAATATACCTGGTATAATGTAGCCTAATAGAGCAATACATTTGGCAGCCCTGGTGACTGAATATATTCTTAGTTCCATCTCTTAAGGTACAGAATGAAAAAATTGGTTGAAGTCCAATGGACGTTACATGCAGTTAGACATTGGATCTATCAGCACGCGTAAAAGCATGTTGGCAACAATGTCATGCGTGTGCTGGTCAGAAATAGCCTAATCTGAAATATTATATCTTGTTGGGCCAATTTTGGACGAAATCCATTTGTTAGTATAGGAGTTACATGTACTTTAAAATTGGACCTATCAGCAGGCATGGAATCATGTTGGCAGCACTGACTTATATTAATTATTCCAAATTAATCTAGAACGTCAGGTGGTTTAGGTGTGCAAAGTATAAGGCTGTTGGCTTGCATACTTCCTGATATATTGATATTAGGTTAAACAAATATAGAAATCATTTATTAACAGTTGGCAGCCCTGATTGCTCTTAAGGATATTTATAGTTACTAGAAGACCCGTGCTGCTTCTTAGCATTTACTTCAACAATCCTACAGCACTTCTGTCCGTATGACATTTGCATGTCTTCATGCTAGTGACCTGAACAGACATTTACGGTACCGTCGCTTTTGGGTAAATGATGAAGTAGACTTATGATATCAAACGTGTGGGTGTCTGCCTGTCCTCTGTGTGTGTGTCCCACTATTTACCCTGCGTAAGCTTAAAAGGCGCACGGACGTCAGGCCGAGGTGAACAGCTAACTCCAAACACACAAGCTATACTGTTCTCTGAAGAATTAACTCGACACGACTCGGCAGTTTGATGCTGGCTGAAGCTAGGGTGATAGGTCGCTCGCAAGCTCGTAAACTCACTCTGAAGCTAGTACTTTAAATTTCCACTGAATGGAGATTGCTGCAAGAAATGAAAACGTAAAAACACTTACAGTGGTCGATGTGGGAGCTGTCGCGGACTTTCTTACAGAACTTTTCATGCTGAACAATTCTCAGAGAATATCGATATTTTTAACGGTTTACCCAGTGTAAGCTTAAAAGACACATGGACGTTAGGTCTTTCTTCAACTCAATTCACTGAAATAGTAAATGCTCGGCTTCTTTTGGTCATAAATAAATGTTTTTCTACCTAATCCTTCATCGATAAATCCTTTACAGAATGGTGAAAACCGCATCAAAATCCATCAAGTTGCTCTCGAGATCACCCGTTACATCCAAGAATTGGGAACTTTGATTTATACTAAGTAGATAGAGATATCCACACAATTTAAGGCTACAGCGGTACAATTTGGTGTTTTGTCTACTTATGAACAATGGTATACATTTAAAATAAAAGTTGGGTCTCTTATATTAGTCATAATTACTTCTGTTCAAAATCATTTTATTGACCAACTTCTTTTGTTGTCCTACTTAGTAGTGTTTCCTCTCCCGTGGAATTACACCTTTTCCCATAAGGAATTGCGTCTGGAAACTTTCAGATTATTGGATTCCGAGGGATATCTGAGCTGGGTCCATTTTCAATTTTTCATTGATTTTAGAATTTAAGTCAGGTGATTTCATTTCATTGTTCATGAATCTTTGAATAGGTCAATAGCGTTCATCAGTTAAAAGACCCCAAATCCCTCCGCTCTAAATTCACACGTAAAGTATAGTGACGTAATAAAAACAAAACGTGTGGCATTTTGCATTTGCAAGGCTCCTTTGTTAGTGGAAATTCTTAAAAATCATTTTAATTTGAGTTCCTTAAATGAAAATATAATTAGGAGTCTTGGTTAAATATTTGAGGTAATTTTATCGCCTTGTAAACATACTTAGTGAATTAAACGGTGAAAAGTAAAAATGCAATTTTGGAAAACTGACATCGAATCTAATAATATGCACATCTTTGTAAAGACAGCTATCGCCTCAACCCCTACAGATAGAATAGTAAGTAAAGGCGATTGATGAGAAATGAAAAGATAACTCACACAGAAGGAATTAATATTAATTAAGCTGGAAATTTGATAAGAGTATATCTTTGTTATAGAACTGAGGGAATGAAATAACAGGATGTAGGATAGTAATCACCGATGTAGGACAATAGTATTTTTTTAAACATTACAACAGGACAGTTATCGTATTATGGATGCGGACGTCCTTGTATAATTGTCATCTAATCTGTGCACCGTTTGCTGAGGTCTGTGCTCCTCCGCAGCATTCGTTTCAAAATTCTAATAGTATTTCCTTCCATTCGACATTTGCTGTTCGTTGTGGTGTTTGAAGCCATATTTTCAGTGTTGCCTTAGTAAACAAGAGTTTAGTGCTTTTCAGTCGGTCAACACGAATGTACCCAAAAGAGATGGGTTATGCCCTAATCCTGAAATAAATTACATGAGATTAATAAAACACTAGGATGACCAGTTTCGATCGTCAAGCGATCATCATCAGATCCGTTACACTTAGGCTACAAAATCTATGTTTGAAATACAGGTGAAAATATTTACAATATGTACAATTATTTAGTTGCAGTATTGGTACTGCAACTGTCAGTGTATGCTAAATGCAGTATATATGTTAGGTGAAATGCTAAATGGTGATAGCTATCCGTAGATTGTACTTTAGAGAGATTATATGGTTGTAAACTATGGTTAAACTATAAAATTTTAGGCTAACTACTTATCTGATTGTCTCTCTAAAGTACAATCTACGGATAGCTATCACCATTTAGCATTTCACCTAACATATATACTGCATTTAGCATACACTGACAGTTGTAGTACCAATACTGCAACTAAATAATTGTACATATTGTAAATATTTTCACCTGTATTTCAAACATAGATTTTTTAGCCTAAGTGTAATGGATCTGATGATGATCGCTTGACGATCGAAACTGGTCATCCTAGTGTTTTATTAATCTCATGTAATTTATTTCAGGATTAGGGCATAACCCATCTCTTTTGGGTACATTCGTGTTGACCGACTGAAAAGCACTAAACTCTTATTTGCTGTTCGCTTGCCTTTTGGTTCTATTCGAACTTTGACGTCATGAAAGGATTTTGCGCGCGATAGTGCGGCATACAGTAAAGTTGTCCGTGCTCCGGTTGAGGTAAATAAATGCCTACTTGATCTAGTGTTTGACCTTGAGCTTTATTGATAGTTATACAGAAAGCCAAACGTACTGAAAACTGCCTCCTTTTGAAGGAAATGGCATAGAAGTATCTGAAGGCGTAAGGTCAAGGCGAGGGAGTAGGAAATTGTTTCCAACATTTACGCCAGTAATAATTTCCAGGTGTAAGCAATTGTCATGCATCTTCCAAACCAACAGTCTAGTACCGTTCAATAGACCTTGGGTAACATTAATATTTCTCAAAAAAATCACAATTGAGCCTTCTTTTAATCGAAGGATATGAGGTGGCAATCCACTTATGGGAATTGTAGAAGTTCACTCTCATCTTCAGTAATCAAATTATTCACACTGATGTAAGTTCTCGATGCTCCTGGGATTAGGTCTAAAACTTTGTCATTGATTTCTTTACAATGTTCATTTTTAGGTGCTAAAATCGCTATTTTTGAAAAGCATGAAATATTTTTCAGCGTGGGACAAATTCTGAATTTTCTCCATCGACGTGAGGGTATTCACCGTTACCAATTTGTATCAAGAAGTTTGCAAAGTCACGTTGATCTGTACCCGCTCGGATATTTTTGTTGAGCTAAAAAAATTTGAATAATGTCCACAAAGGAGAGAACCTTACTGACATTTGGACTGATGCTGCTTTAGATGCGTGAGGCACAACAGGCAATACCTGCCTAAAATCTCCACCTAAGATGATAATTTTTCCTCCGAAAGGCATGTCGTTATTCATGATGTCATAGAGCAACCGATTTACACACATCAACGCGTGCTTATTAGCCATAGGGGCTTCATCCCAGATGATAAGTGTTGCTGAACGAATATAAAAAGCTTCCTTGCTGGTAACTTATTCCTGATGCAGAAATTTCAGTAAATGTAGAAGTAACTTGAACTGGCTGTGTACAGTGCGCCCCTGAGGTAGTAACATTGCTGCAATACCAGTCCGTGCAACAGAAACTACATTTAACCCCAAATTTGTGCAACTGTGAATCAAGCATTGGTAAAGAAATGTTTTCCCGGTGCCCCCTGGACCATCAATGAAATATGCATTACTCATCCTTTCATTGCTGTTTTGTACTAACCCCAAAATTTCTGTAATTATAGCCGTTTGGTTTCCATTTGCTTGGTTTATCATCCGACTTAATTGATCCTCATTAAGTTTTGGATAATTCATTGGTAAATTTGACTGAGGGAAATTATCAATAATAGCTGGCAATTCGAGAGAAGTAATGGGAAGACCATGGAGCGTTAATGTATTAGAAATATGTATAAGAGTGAACTGATATGCAATGTTAGGTTCGTGAAACTGCAGATAATCTTCTGATAATGAATTCTTGAAAATGTCCCATAACTATCATACATTTGAAGGGGTCTCAAAGATACATATGTAAGAAAACAGTTGTCGTAACTGAGAAGGCATGTGAAATTGTGACGCTTCTGTCAAACAACGCTGCCATTCAGAATCGTCAATCAGCAAACCTCGCTCCTTAGCTGCTTCATTAAAAGTAGAATAGACAACTACTTCGTATGTTCGTAGATCCTGGAATCTGGTAGCACCTATGACGTGAAGCAATAACAGGCATAAATAATACCTTTCTCTTTCTGTAGGCGAAACATTATACATTCTGCCTATAGTTTTTGAAACATTTTTTCTTTTTTGCCACTGGTAGTTGCTCTTATTCCAGACGTAAAGTACTGGTGTTTCAGGATATGTATACGGACTTCTGGCTTGCGAATCTTGATTTAACTTGAACCACGCTTGTAATTCCATGTTGCGCAACTGTGCTTGAAGTAAAATATCTGGAGCGTTATCATTTTTAAAATAGATATTTTGCAAGTTTGGCAAGTGAACTGGTAATCGCACGATAGAATGTGACTGTTCATGCATGTGGAATGAAAATATCTTGAATTCGGCTTCTGTTGGACCCACATATCTAGCATTTAGGAAAGAAGTAATTTCATCGTAGTTCACCGTTTCGCCTTCAGGACATATTTCAACAATGCAGCAGTCATGACCGTTATGCACATACTTGTGGATTTTAATATATAAGATATTTGTAAATGACTATTGATTGTGCATGAGCATTTCAAAGTAATCCATTCTTTGAGAAGTTTTAATTAAATTATGTGCACAAAATCCCCTTCTACTTATTGTATGGATTCATGCGACATTAGCGCCCGAATGGAACAGGTAGAAGTTAACGATATCATGTATGGATACATGCGACATTAGCGCCCGAGTGGAGCAGGTAGAAGTTAACGATATCAAGACGTAATTAGGGAACTCTCTGTTAATATCAATTTAGATTAATTATTGAGGCGCCGTTGAATATCATGATACAGTACTAGTCGTTGTCGCCTAGCGACAATACGTCCGTCAAGTCATTCGATTCTATTTTCGTGAGACCTTGAAGGAAGTAATATTCGCAATTATTTTAATACTCGAATTATATATTCAAGTAAGGTGGGTATCAATCGACGGTGCATGACGGGCATTACATTTTAAGACAACAAACGTCGTCATCGCGCAAATACTTCCCGAGGTATTTCAGTTTTAGTAAAGGGTGAACATTTTTGAAAGTTATTTTAATATATAAGATATCTGTTTTATTACACATAGCACATACGAAATTAGGTTGAAATCCAACTGATAGTATAGAAGTTACATGTATTTAAAAATTGGCCCTATCAGCAGGTTTAGAACCATGTTGGTAGAACTGAAGTATATAAGTTACTCCAAAATTAATCTAAAATGTCAGTTACTATACGTGTGCATAGTGTATCGGCTTGTATACTTTCTGATATGTTGGTATTTGGATAAAAGAATAGAGTGAGCAATTATTAACAGTTGGCAGCCCTGGTGGCTCTTAAGAATACGCTCTGTCATATATGTTTATATACACATATTACATACAAAATTTGGTTGAAATCCAATTGATAATGTAGAAGTTATAGGCATTTAAAATTTGGACTTATCAGAAGGTTTAAAAATTATTTTGGCAACAATGTCATGTGTGGCCTCCTGGAATTTAAACTGAAATATTATTATCTACATGTGTGCCAATTTTGGAATAGCTCCTATGCATACCTTCCAAGATATCCATCATGGAGCTCAAATTTCTAGTGCGTTTTTTCAGCAGTTGGTTAGGAAGCCACACAAAGGTCACCCCGGTTCCAGCGTTACACGCACTGACAAGCAGGTCGTGTACACGGTGGACCTGTGGGTGCTTCGGGAAACACACATCGATCGCTTGCAGCGCACTCAGAGAGACAGTACACACCAGAAAGTGCCGGTGATCGTCCAATAACGTGTACCGCAGAGTTCCTATGATGGCATAGAGCTCCACTGTGTACACGCCACAGGCCTCGGGAAGTGAAAAGAGAAACCGACGATCCTCAACCACAAATGCACAGCCTACTTTCTCGTTTGCCCTCGAACCGTCCGTGAATAGAAGCCCTGATCCTGGATACCGGCTCACCACGGACTGGAACAGCCTCCGATGGAGGGAGGAGTCCGTGTCCGTCTTGGGGCCGGTGTGCAGATCCGGGATGATATCAGGGCGAGAGACCATCCACGGAGGGGTCTTGCTAGGTACTCGGGCGATACAGGAAATAGAAGGAAATCGGAACTACCGGTATGAGTCATCCAAGCGAATTCCTGCCGGCCGAGTGGCTCGGGCGAGCACATCATACAGTCGGCGATTCAGATTGGTAAACAAACATGGATAACTTGGATGAAGTGGCATCTGTCGAATAGTTGCAGCATAGGTCAGCAGTACTTGTTGGCGCCTCAGATGTAAAGGAGGAACGTCAGCCTCGGCGAGCAAGCTGACGACTGGGCTCGTCCGAAAGGCTCCCGTCGCCAGCCTCACACCGCCGTGGTGGAGACTGTCCGGTTTAACAAGCACTGACTTACGGGCCGAACCATATGCTACACTGCCATAATCTAATCTAGATAAAATAAGTGCCTTATAGAGACGTAGGAGCACTGCGCGGTCCGCCCCCCACGATGTGCCGCTAAGAAACCGCAACCTTTGCCGCTGCGAGGCGGATGGTCAATAGCCATGATGCTGACCCAGTATCCGAACTCGCAGCTTTAATATGGCAACAATCCTACTAGTACTCTCAAATCCAACGAAAAATATTTTCATAAATAAATCTAAATAATCACCACGACGGGAAAAAAATCGCCTAAGAACTAAATTCTCCCTCTAATGTATTATTTCGTAATACACGGAGAGATACTTTACTCAACGCCAATAAAATTAAAATTATCAACCACAATTTTTTTTAAAATTATTAACCAATTTAACAACGGAGTGAAAGGAGCCCATTAGGGCACCAGACTCCAAGCATTTTCCATAACCATTAGGTGATACCGGACGGAAAGAGAGTACTACTATCAATGCCTACAAGCTTGATTATCTCTCCAACCTCCCACTGCAATACCGTCAAATACAATTACCAGCTCACACTTACACGTCCCGCGATCCTACCCGGCTCCTGTTCACGAGGCTAGCCACGGCCAGCTTATTCGGGATGGGGCCGGGTGGTCGTGGGTTCGATCAAACACAACCCACACGTCAAATACAATACTTAGCAAAATATGTCACACACAACCCAAATTGCAACTGAGGCTTATTAACACTATTATTTATAACCGACAACCTACTACAGGTCTTTAACATTTCATTCTACCAAAGCCAACGAGGTCTTTCTTCTTCTAATAACGAATTAACTTTAACAATTTCAACCATTTTTATATTATTATTATCAAATATTAAAATACTAAAGCTGCTGCTGACGCAATAAAAACACAAATCAACACCTTGCCCCTCAGTCAATGGACGGTCTAGCATGACACGTATGTCCAGGAACTGTGGGGCAAAGCCATGGCGAAGTACTGCATTCAGAGATAATCTAATTCACATATACAGGGTGTTACAAAAAGGTACGGCCAAACTTTCAGGAAACATTCCTCTCACACAAAGAAAGAAAAAATGATATGTGGACATGTGTCCGGAAACGCTTAATTTCCATGTTAGAGCTCATTTTATTACTTCTCTTCAAATCACATTAATCATGGAATGGAAACACACAGCAACAGAACGTACCAGCGTGATTTCAAACACTTTGTTACAGGAAATGTTCAAAATGTCCTCCGTTAGTGAGGATACATGCATCCACCCTCCGTCGCATAGAATCCCTGATGCGCTGATGCAGCCCTGGAGAATGGCGTATTGTATCACAGCCGTCCACAATACGAGCACGAAGAGTCTCTACATTTGGTACCGGGGTTGCGTAGACAAGAGCTTTCAAATGCCCCCATAAATGAAAGTCAAGAGAGTTGAGGTCAGGAGAGCGTGGAGGCCATGGAATTGGTCCACCTCTACCAATCCATCGGTCACCGAATCTGTTGTTGAGAAGCGTACGAACACTTCGACTGAAATGTGCAGGAGCTCCATCGTGCATGAACCACATATTGTGTCGTACTTGTAAAGGCACATGTTCTAGCAGCACAGGCAGAGTATCCCGTATGAAATCATGATAACGTGCTCCACTGAGCGTAGGTGGAAGAACATGGGGCCCAATCAAGACATCACCAACAATTCCTGCCCAAACGTTCACAGAAAATCTGTGTTGATGACGTGATTGCACAATTGCGTGCGGATTCTCGTCAGCCCACACATGTTGATTTTGAAAATTTACAATTTGATCACGTTGGAATGACGCCTCATCCGTAAAGAGAATATTTGCACTGAGATGAGGATTGACACATTGTTGGATGAACCATTCGCAGAAGTGTACCCGTGGAGGCCAATCAGCTGCTGATAGTGCCTGCACACGCTGTACATGGTACGGGAACAACAGGTTCTCCCGTAGCACTCTCCATAAAGTGACGTGGTCAACGTTACCTTGTACAGCAGCAACTTCTCTGACGCTGACATGAGGGTTATCGTCAACTGCACGAAGAATTGCCTCGTCCATTGCACGTGTCCTCGTCGTTCTAGGTCTTCCCCAGTCGCGAGTCATAGGCTGGAATGTTCCGTGCTCCCTAAGACGCCGATCAATTGCTTCGAACGTCTTCCTGTCGGGGCACCTTCGTTCTGGAAATCTGTCTCGATACAAACGTACCGCGCCACGGCTATTGCCTCGTGCTAATCCATACATCAAATGGGCATCTGCCAACTCCGCAATTGTAAACATTGCACTGACTGCAAAACCACGTTCGTGATGAACACTAACCAGTTGATGCTACGTACTTTTGTGCTTGATGCTCGTACTGTAGAGCAATGAGTCGCATGTCAACACAAGCACTGACGTCAACATTACCTTCCTTCAAATGGGCCAACTGGCGGTGAATCGAGGAAGTACAGTACATACTAACGAAACTAAAATGAGCTCTAACATTACGTCAACATTACCTTCCTTCAAATGGGCCAATTGGCGGTGAATCGAGGAAGTACAGTACATACTAACGAAACTAAAATGAGCTCTAACATGGAAATTAGGCGTTTCCGGACACATGTCCACATAACATATTTTATTTCTTTGTGTGTGAGGAATGTTTCCTGAAAGTTTGGCGGTACCTTTTTGTAACACCCTGTATATAATTAATAATTATATATATTATATTCAAACAAATTATTCCAAACAAACTTTGCACCCACTGCCGACATACTTGATCCGTACGGTGTAAAATATTATTAAAACAAAGCTCAAAGTAAAAGCGCAATTAAAACCAAAACATTCATTATACTACGGGGCATAAGGAGCTCATTGAGAGCACCAGGTTCCCATATTCAAAGGCAATTCATACAATGCCTACAAGCTTGATTATCTCATGTTGAGCTTCTTAGCACAGGCAGTTTTCAAATACCGCACGTGTGGCTCCCACGTTAACTTCTGATCGAAAAGGAGCCCAAGGAACCGGTACGTAGCAACAACAGGCAAAGCTACATTGCCCAGATAAAGCTCAGGATCAGAATGGAGAGTGCGCTTTCCGCAGAAATGGACAACCGAGGTCTTAGCGGTTGAGAACCGAAAGCCATGCTCTAGTGTCCAGCGTTCCTCTCTCCGAATAGCTTGTTGTAGCTGTCGTTCAGCGACCGCCATATTTTGCGCACTATAATGTAGAGCGAAGTCGTCTACATATAGCGACGGTACCACTGCTGGACCAGCAGCAGCGACTATACCGTTTTATGGCAATCGCAAATAATGTTACGCTAAGCACCGATCCCAGGGGGACTCGGTTTTCCTGTACATGATATTGCGAATATGTACCCCCTATTCGGACACGGAATAGACGAAGGGACAGAAAATTCGAAATAAAGACTGGCAAGTTACCACGGAATTTCCATTGATGTAGGGTAGAGAGGATGCCGTAACGCGAAGTGGTGTTATAGGCCTTCTCGAGGTCAAAGGAAACAGCGTCTAGGTGCCGTCTCCGGAGAAAAGCGTCCTGTATGGCGGTCTCGGGGCCTACCAGTTGGTCGTTGGTACACCGAGACGCCCTGAAACCACACTGGTATTCAGACAGGAGTCCCCGTTTCTCCAGAACCCACACCAGTCGCCGATTGACCATCCTCACAATGAGCTTACACAGACCATTTGTCAGACAAATAAGATCTGTAACTCCCTATCAAATTGGGATCCTTAACGGCTGTAAGGATAGGTATAATTATACCTTCCTGCCATTGCGCTGGAAACACACCTTCCAACCAGATACGATTAAACACCCTGAGCAAAGAACGAATGCTCCCATCGTTAAGGTATTTAAGCATCTGGTTGTGAATATTATCCGGCCCGGGAGACGTGTCCCTGCAGAGCGCCAGCACTCCGCGGACTGCCCAATCCATAAATGGCGCGTTGTACTCCTCCGAAGCGCGGGAAGCAAAATTGAGCTGGAAACGTTCTGCCTCGTGCCTCAGAACCACCTTATCTGGATCATAGTTATCGAAACCGGATATAGCCGCAAAATACGATGCGAGATGGTTTGCAACGCGGTAAGGATCTGTAAGCAATTCATTATCGATGGAAATTCCCGGTACAGTAGAAGATGTCTGAATTCCCGAAATGCGTCGTAGTTTAGTCCACACTTGAGAGGAGGGGGTATGTGCCGTAATAGACGACACATACCGTTTCCATGATTGTTTCTTACTCAGGCGGATAAGAATCCGTGCCGTGGCACGAAATTTCTTAATCGCCACCAAATTGGGCATGGTTGGACGCCGACGGTAGTGCTTATGAGCTCGACGACGGTCTCTTATTGCCGCTGCAATATCCTCTGTCCACCAGGGGACGAGTTTGCGACGAGGAGTCCCAGAAAAGGATGGAATAGATTCCTCGGCGGCAGCTGTGCTGTGCTGTAACTCGTCATCGATGCTCCGACATCCCAGATCATCAAATACAGCGCGTTCTGTAAATGATGGTCAGTTTGCCCGTTTAAGTACCCAACGACTGCGAAACGACACGGGTTTCTGGCTAAGAAGAGTGAGAACGATCGGGAAATGGTCACTATCACAGAGGTCATCGTGTACGTACCAACCAAAATGGGGAACTAACGCATGGCTACACACACTCAAGTCAATGGGTGAGTAGGTGCCGTGCGTGAAGCTAAAATGAGTGGCTTCCCCCGTATTTAACAATGATAAATCCAGTCCTTGTATTAAGCCCTCCACGTCCCTGCCTCTGGGGCACGAAGATGGTGATCCCCAATTTGGGTGATGTGCATTGAAATCACCCACGAGTAGGAAAGGGGCGGGAAGCTGATCTACAAGATCAAAGACAGCGTTAATATCAAGGAGCTGGTTCGGTGGAAGGTACAATTTACAAACAGTCGTCATAACAGGCAATGACACGCGAACTGCAATAGCTTCCGAAGGAGTAGTTAACGAAAACTCTTCACTATAGCAGTCAGAGCGAACTTAAGTGCTGACGTTCCAGGAGGCCCGGGCGGCGTCTGTTCGCTCTTTCGAGTATAGTCGGAAACCCCTCACGACCGTCTCATGGTCAGGCCTGAGATTTGTTTCCTGTAAACAGACTATACTCGCTGCGTTTTGGGCTATGAGCTGACGGAGCTCAGGCAAATGCCTGCCATAACTGTTACAATTCCACTGTAACAGTGCCATAGTGTGAAATTTGAAACTAAGGAAAAGAAGCAGCAAGCTACAACTTAACCATTATCAAGTGACCAAAAGCTCCATGTCCTCGTTTGAGGACGTGGAGCGGGCGACCCAGCGGACGATTTCCGGGACGCATGTTGGCGGCGGGGGACCTCCGTGGGGAGCACGCAGACCTGGGGACCGGAACGTCCCCAGGCGCAAAAGAATCCGCAGCTGGTGGGGCGGATGGCTTCCCCTTGTTCGGAGGGGGAGGGGATCACGTGGTACGTGATCCCATTTTCCCTACCTCTCTCCTAAGTTTAAACGGGCCAAGAGAGGTACTCCTGACCCTGGTCGACGATGCCGCCTCCACCAGCTTAGGCACGGCTTTCGGCGACCGTTTGGGGGGTCTTGGACTTCCCCCCTGCTGTGCGAGCGGAGGACCCTTCGCCCGCACAGTCTGTTTGGTGGTCGGAGATGGGACAGGACCCACCTTCGAGCTCATATTCAATTTCTCGGGTGCTGATCTTGGGATCGTGGGAGTCAAGACTGAGGGTTTCATATCTGGTACAAAAGATGAGGTTGATGGATCCAGGCCAGGTACAATTTTACTATAATCAATCGTGGGAGCGGTAGCAATCGTAGTGTGTGCGAGCCTCCTGGTAGGAGAGACCATCCACGGTTTTGATCTCCTGGATTTTTTTTCTCACTCAGGAACACAGGACAGTCCCTGTCCCGAGGAGAATGAAATCCAGAGCAGTTGGTGCACTGATAGGGCTTTGTGCATGTACACTGCTCGGCATCATTAGGTACCTTACCACACGTTCCACAGATTTCAGAGTTCGAGCACTGAGATAACATGTGCCCGAATTTTTGGCAGTTATAACATCGCATTGGAGGTGGAATATAGGGTCGGACATCACAACGGTAACTTGTGACCTTATCCTTCTCCGGAAGCACTGAGAGCTCAAAGGAAATAATGAAAGCACCTGTGTCAACGATCTCACCGTTGACCTTGCACGTAATGCGCCGGACATCGGTCACGTGACGGTACTTCACATCCTTCCTGAGCTCCTCGTCAGTGTTCAGAAGCAGGTCCCGATGGAAGATAACACCGCGGATCTGATTGAGAGACTTATGGTTTTTCCACTTGGACAGGAATTTCGCCAAAGTGGTCACACGTCAAAAGTTTGTCTACCTGCTCAGCTGTTCCGGTCCTGAGCAACAAGCTACCGTTTCTCATATTTTGTACTTTCTCAAGCTCACCATAGACACCTTCTATGTGGCGAGAAAACGAAATCGATTTGACCAGCTTGAAATCATCCCCATCGTTTCTGGTCGCGACCAGAAACATGGGGGTATTAGCACCCATATTCGAACGTACAGACTGTTCCCAAGGAGTAGAACCCCTTAGGGAATCAAAATTTAAGACTTGGGTGGGGGACCACCCTGTTGGGGGAAGTTGCGCTTTTTTCCCATGGCCATTTCTTCCTCCTTGAATGCCACCGACTCCAATCACGGGCTGTCTCTGTAGGCGCTACCCAGCCAAGCCAAGGCCCGCCTAGCTTGGAAGGCATTGCCCGGGGGTCCGATGTCTGACTTGCCATAAAGGCATGTACCCCTTGGCATATACTAGAGAGTTTTCCAGCACAGGCATGCAGCTGTGCGGGGAACTGCGTTGTCAGGCGGATACTACTGCAGGGTACATGACGCACCCACCTGTCGGTGTGGCCAGACCGAACAGGCTCTCGAGCGTAGTCGCATACATAGGTGGCCCTTGCCCTGACAGCACGCACATATTAATATTGAGTGCCAGACCTCAAAAACATGAACGGAAAAGGCGTGCGATATAACCTAATGAGAGTTATATCGCACAAAGTGTGTAGTTTAGAGCTGGCTGTCAACCCCGTTAAGGGGACCTGGGCCAAGAAACCCTTTAAGTCGCCTTCTACGACCGGCAGGGTATACCTGTGAGTGTATTCCATCCCTCCCACCTACGGGAGGTCCAATTCGCAAGACAAGCCAGAAACCTAAGAGAATAGCCAAGGTCGCCCCTTTTAGTCACCTCGTACGACAGGCAGGGGATTCCGTGGGTGTATTCTAAACCCCCCACCCACAGGGAGGTTGCCATTATGAACACGGTCTACTGTATTCAAATGGGTTATTTAACATGCCAACAACGTATGACATGCGTACCGTGATTTTTGTCGCCTTTTAAAAATCACGGCCAGGAGGGAACCTGAAAGCTTGGGGTTGGTAGTCCGACACGATAATCACTCACTCACTCACTCACAGTGGCAAGTGACAGGTAAGGTAACATTTAGGAGCACGGCATAAGTATGCAGCAGCAATACCAGACTAAACCGGGGGTGGACCCCAACCCACGTCTCACAAATTGTGAGCCCCTGGGGGGACGTAAAACGCATGTCACTGCTATTACCAAAAACACAAAATGAACTGGCAATGGTTACTTCTCTGAGAAGTGCATAAACTCCACGAGAGTAAATACAAATTTCATCCAGAGAGACATAACGACGAACTTTGATGGTATTGTGTAGTGCATTACTTTAAATAGCCATAGTCGTAGTAGCCTAAGCCACTTCATTTGAATGTGCCCTTGTAGACTTCTCTATCACAGAAATGGAGCATCAAGTTAATTTGCACTGAAGCTGGGTTTATTCTCCAAGAGATAAGGAAACATCACCATTCGCTCAGCTTATCCTGTTGATGGCTCCCTCTTACGACATCTCTCCGCCTTGGAAACTTGCTTATCATCTGCCATAGATTCTTGAAACGGTGACACGTTTGAATATTCCTAACACCACGCGCGTTAAATCATGTACTACAACAATGAAGGGAAGCTGCAGCAAGTCAGGGGATCAGAAGCTCAAATCCCACCGCTTACAGAACAAAAGGTCTGACCCCTCGAAGTATGAGGCTATCAGGAAAGATGAGGCAAGGGCCATTAAGACGGGAAAGTGAAAGACTCCCTAAGCCTCGGATAAACTTATACCGTCGGAGTCCGAAGAGAACAAAAGTTGACCAAGGGAGGCCGAAGGAAAAGGAGACAGCGAGGAGCCCAGCTGAAGTAAGTGGAATCAACGCAGGGCTCAGATGGGGTCCCGTGGTCACCAACCCACGTTCCACTATTCGTGAGCTCTTGGGGGAGGAGTTATAAAGGATTGGTGTTAAGGATTCGGCATATTGTTCTTGTGATTATTATTATTATTATTATTATTATTATTTTTTTTTTTTTTTTTTTTTTTTTTTTTAATTGGAAGGCCCTAACATTTAGGTTATCGTCACCTAATGTTTTGGATGAAATTGAACGATTATGAGATTAAAAACTTGATCCAAATCCTAACTACAAATTCAGGACTAAGAGAACAAAAAGAAAGACAAAGATGGAAAGAAACAAAGAAAGAAAGAAATGAGAAAGAAAAGATAATGGGAATAGAAGACAGGGATAAGGAATAAAAGACAAGTATAGGGAATTCCGATGATGATGATGAGGATAATTGTTGCTTTAAGGGGCCTAACATCTAGGTTATCGGCCCCTGATGGTTTGGGTGATCGTGAAGATGAAAATGAAAAGCGAACTTAAAACTAAAACTAACTACTAACCTACATACTAGAAGAAGAAATGGAAAACTAAAGGAGAATAAGGCAAATAAAGGACAGGAGGAAAAGAAATGCCCTCAACCCTCGAAGAAGGCAGATGGAGGGACTTGGAAGGAAGGAGAGCCATGAAAAGCAGATAGGAAAGTGAAAGAGGAGAGGGTCCGCCCCCAAAGGTAAGGGACAAAAGGGGAAAACGGACCCAGCTCAGGAATCCCTCGGGGTCGCCAACTCCCGAACTCACCAGCCGTGAACCCCTGAGGGTGTAGCATTATCTAGGGTGCACCAGAAGTGGTGGGGCTACATACACCCTGCCTCCTTAAGGGCCTAGAGCACAAGGCAGGAGGTAAAAGGAAGAGAAAAAGAAGGCTGACCCCTCGCAGAAGGAGGGTATCAGAAAAGATGAGACAAGGGCCAATTAAGGCGGGAAAGGAAGAGACTCCCTAGGCCTCGGATACCCTAATACCGTCGGGGTCGGAAGAGAACAAGAGTTGACCAAGTGAGGTCGACAGGAAAGAAGACAGAGAGGAGCCCGGCACAAGTAAGTGGAAGCAATGCCGGACTCAGCTGGGGCCCCGTGGTCGCCAACCCACGCCCACTAGAAGTGAGCCCCTGGGGGGATAGGGAATTCCCTCAACCTTCGAAAAATGAGGTCTAAGGGACTTGCAAAGAAGTAGAGCCATGAATGGCAGACAGGAAAGGGATAGAAGGTCAACTCCAAAGTTATTAGAAGAAGGGAGAAACGGACCCAGCTCAGGATTCCTTAAGGATCACCAACTCCCAAGCTCACCAGCCGTGAGCCCTTAGGAGTTGCACCTTAAAAGGTCGGGCTACACACACCCTGCCTCATTTAGGACCTTGGGAGGATGGCAGGAGATACCATGCAGATATAAAAAGAGGTCTGACCCCTCGAAGAATGAGGGATCGGAAGTTATGTTACTAGGGCCAATTAAGGCGGGAATGTGAAAGCTACCTTAGGCCTCGAATAATCAGAGGAGCCCAGTAGAGGTAAGTAGGAAAAATGTCGGACTCAGCTGGGGTCCCGTGGTTGCCAACACACATCCCACAAGTTGTGCGCCCATGGGGAGGAGGGGAATGAACAATAGTTGACCTATAGGTACACAGGATAGTTGCAAGAAAGAATGTCATGCTGATTGCTAGAGTAGATTCCGTGACCAATCAGTTGCCTCTTAATACATTCTATCACATTTCGTAGAGACTTCGATAGCCTCACTAATTAGAGCCATTCGTTTTATTGCCACTTCAAACTGTACCCAAGCAACCAGATGGTCATGGTCACTTGAAATTCTGTGTGACAGTGCAGGAAGTTGGAACTCACTGCTTTTACGAAATGAAGTCTCCAAGGGTGGGCCAAACTTAGGGCTCGACATCACTTGAAAAATAATAGCCTCCGAACGTCTGCGGAATTCAAATGTTGTCACGTGACTTCACGGCCACTTAACAGGCATCACATTTCATTTAGTGTTTACACAATATAGTTCGTGACCACCATACCTTCTAGGACAGTAGCTGATGAGTAATCAGAAGGCATCATTGCCACATTTGTTATGAGCAATCACTCAACGAAGAAAGACATGTTCCAAGGCACGAGCTTGAATACTCAATGGTGCGAGGTGGTTGTGATGGTTGCGCTAAGGAGCGATGGCCTACATGTATGCCCCTAACGGTTTGCACACATACATGGCCGCTATCTGCAAACTATTGGATTGATGACCTTGTAGTTTAGTCAAAAGATGCTTCCCACATAAAGGTATGTTGCTGCAAAATTTAGTAGAGATTAGATGATTAGGTTGGTCGTAATTTGAATTAAGATTTTAACATTTGGGTGGCCGCCATTAAGTTTCCGTCAAGATGGTGGCGATATGAAACATGACACTGAGTTGCCCTTTCCTAGTGCTACCTGTGTATCAAATTTCGTTCAATTCGGTTTCACCGTGTTTGAATAGATAGGGGGAATCGATTTGCAGACATACATGGCCGCCGTCCACACATTATTGGGCTGATGACCTTGTAGTTCGGTCAAAAGATTCTTCGGACTCAAAGGTATAATTTTGCAAAATTTAGTACAGATCAGATGATAAGGTTCGTCGTAATTAGATTTAAGCTTTTAACATTTGGGTGGCCGCCATTACGTTTCCGTCAAGATGGCGGCGATATAAAACATGAAACTGGGGTGTCCTTTGCTAGTGCTACCTTTGTACCAAATTTCGTTCAATTCGGTTTCACCCTGTTTGAATCGATAGGAGGAATCAATTTGCACACATACATGGCCGCCATCTGCAAATTATTAGGCTGATGACTTTGTAGTTAGGTCAAAAGATTCTTCGTACATAGAGGTATAATGTTGCAAAAATTGGTAGAGATCAGATGATTAGGTTGGTCATAATTTGATTTAAGCTTTTAACATATGGGTGGCCCCCATTACGTTTTCGTAATGATGGCGGCGATATAAAACATGACACTGAGGAACCCTTTGCTAGTGCTACCTCTGTACCAAATTTCATTCAATTCGGATTCACCGTGTTCGAATTGATAGGGGGGACAGACATTCAGAGTACACACACACACACACAGAGAGAGAGAGAGAGAGCCGGACAGACAGACACACAGAAAGACAATTTTTCGCCCTGTATTGATCTCATAAGTCTACTTTCATTTTTTGTAAAAAAAGAAAGAAGGCTAAAAATTCGGGGGGAAAACATAGCTCACGTTCTTGTTGATCCAAGTTTATGGTCTGGGGACACCTTGGTCATCAGCTCCTTTGTTCAAAAAAAATCGAGATCACTGCTTTACCGCCACTATGAAAGCCAATTAAACTGTTACGAAAATTATTGTCATTTATCTGCATGTTAAATTTGAAAAATATTAATAAACCTAATTTTATATTGGGAATAGTTCATAGGAACACACCAGGTGTAAAATTACTTCTTAAAAATCCGTACGACTACGACAAAAATGGAGTGAGACACTATGGGTCAAAATGACCCGGCGTCAGTCCTCGTGATACATTATTTCACGCCAGTTCTCAAGGCTTAAAGAAAGCTTTCTAATCTGTCAACACAGATTGTCTCCAATTACAATAGGCGGGAAACATGTAGGCCCACCGGTATTTATATATCCTAACCTGAAATAATGATGATGATGATGATTGTTGTTTTAAGGGGCCTAACATCTAGGTTATCAGTCCCTAATGGTTTGGGTGATAGTGAAAGATGAGAATGAAAACCATAACCAATACTAACTACAGACTTACATACTAGAAGGAGAAATTGTATACACATAAAGGATAAGGGAAATAAAGGACAGGCAGAAAAGAAATGCCCTCAACCCTCGAAGAATAAGGATTGATGGACTTGGAAAGAAGGATAGCCATAAAAGGTAGATGGGTAAGTGGAAGAGGAGAGGGCCCATCCCAAATCAGTGGAAAAAGGAAGAAAAAAATCGGACCCAGCTCAGGTATCCCTCGGGATCGCCAACTCCCGAAATCACCAGCCGTGAGCCCCTGAGGGTGTAGCAATATTCAGGGTGCACCAGAAGTGGTGGGGCTACATACACCCTGCCTCCTTGAGGGCCCTGAGCAGAAGGCAGGAGATAACCTGAAAAGAGAAAGAAGGCTGACCCCTCGCAGAAGGAGGGTATCAGGAAAGATGAGACAAGGGCCAATTAAAGCGGGAAATTGAAAGACTCCCTAGGCCTCGCATACCCTAATATCGTTGGGGTCGGAAGAGAACAAGAGCTGACAGAGAGAAGTCGACAGGAAAGAAGACGGAGAGGAACCCGTTACAAGGAAGTGGAAGCAATGTCGGACTCAGCTGGGGTCCCGTGGTCGTCAACCCACGTCCCACTAAATGTGAGCCCCTGGGGAGTAACCTGAAATAAACATTCCCCCATGTTTGTACATAATTGTTTGTTATTTTCTGAGAAATATCTTATGCAATATTTCTTTCAAGTTAGTGCATATAAATAATTGTTTTCCTATCTAATGTAATCGGGCAAAATTTGTGTTGACCGACTGGAAATATTTCTTTAATAGAAACAGGCAACACTGAAAAATGGCTTTTACCACTTCAATTAAAAGGAAGGAAGAAAATGAAATGCCCTCAGCAGTAGCAGAATGAGAATTGTGGTACTTGGAAAGATGTAGAGTCATGAAAGGCACATAGGAAAGGAAAGGAGGAGAGGGTCCGCCCCTGAGTCACTGGAAACTGGGAGAATAACCGGACTTAGCTGAGGAATCTCTCAGGGTTACCGACTCTGGAGCTCACCAGATGTGAGCCCTTGAGGGTGTAACACTATCCAGGGTGCACCGTACGTGGTGGGGCTACTTATACCCTGCCTCCTTTAGGGCCTTGAGCAGAAGGAAGGTGATGCCATGAAAATAAAAATAAAAGAGGACTGACCCTGTCGAGAATTAGAGGATCAGGTATGTTGAGCCCTGAGCCAATTAAGGCAGGAAAGTGGAAAACGTCGTAGGCCTCTGATACCTTAATACCGTCACGGTTGGAAAAGAACAAAAGTTGACAAAGGGAGGTCGATAGGAATGATGACAGAGAGGAGGCCGGCACAAGTAAGTGGAAGTAATGCTTACTCAGCTGGGGCCCCGTGGTCACCAACCCACGTCCCACTAGTCATGAGCTCACCACGGCTGACAGGGTTCGATTCCCAGTCAATGCATGGGAGATTTTCAAAGTGAAATGGCATGTCCTGTGTTTCGGTTTCGACGTTAAAAAGAGGTCCCTTGGATCATGATCGCGATATTAACGGTCACGTAAAACTACAGACTTCACTTCAACTTCACTATTCGTGAGCCCCTGGGGGGAAAGCAGAAAAAATGCTGCCCCTTCTTGCACAAGATGAAGATACCATTTCATTTCAACACAATACAGCAAAGAGCCTAACAGATTTAAGTGTTTGCTCAGAATTATTGACCATGAAGCACATTCTGGTGAGCACTTCCTGGACAGGAAAGAGATGTCAGTAACCTCTCCGCCTCTTAATTCCGCTTCAGGGAGAAACGTATTTTAACAGGAAATTGCATTTCCTTCCTAGGACGCCCAGAGAGTTGAGTGGCCAGGGCTGCTATACTTTTAGTGCCTTAAAGGAGAAACTGTGTTCCGTTACATCAATATTCGTTAGGGAATTTCTAACCCTACAGGCAGGTGATTCCAATGAATATTTGACTGTAAGCGCCAAGCAATTGGAAATATGATGATGATAATTGTTGTTTTAAGGGGCCTAACATCTAGGTTATCGGCCCCTAATGATCTGGGTGATAGCGAAGATGATAATGAAACGGAAACCAGAACGAAAATTAAGTGAGACGGAAAATACTTACAAAAAGGAACTCGGATTGAAACGACTCACAAAATGTTCTTACAAAAGGGAATTTAGAACGAAAAGATTAACAAAAGGAATAGATTGAAAAATACCCACAAAATGAAGGCTAGGTTCAAAATACGTACAAAATGCAATGTAGCGTCGAAATACTTACAAAATGCAACTGAAATTCAAAATACTTACAAAATGCAAATGAGATCGAAAATACGTACAAAATGCAATTGAGGTTCAAAATACTTACAAAATGCAATTGAAATTGAAAATACACAATGCAATTCAGACTGAAATAGGCCTTATCCCAGTTCCAATCCAAATTATTCACAAAGTGCAATCGAAATTCAAAATAAATGTTGTTTTAAGGGGCCTAACATCTAGGTTATCGGTCCTTAATGATCTGGGTGATAGCGAAAATGATAATGAAATGGAAACCAGAACAAAATGATCTGAGAAGGAAAAAACATACAAAAAGGAACTCAGATGGAAACAACTCACAATATGGTCTTACAAAAGGGAATTTAGAACGAAAAGATGCACAAAAAGAATAGATTGTAAAAGACCCACAAAACGGAGGCTAGATTCAAAATACGTACAAAATGCAATGTAGCATCGAAATACTTACAAAATGCAACTGAAATTCAAAATACATACAAAATTCAAATGAGATCGAAAATACGTACAAAATGCAATTGAGGTTCAAAATACTTACAAAAAGCAATTTAAATTAAAAATACACTATGCAATTCAGATTGAAATATCCCAGTTCCAATCCAAATTATTCACAAAGTGCAATTGAAATTTAAAATACTTACAAAATGCAATTGAAATTGAAAATGCTTACAAAATGTACGGTAGATTCAAACGACTCATTCATTGACAATACTTACAAAATGCAATTTTGATTCAAAATACTTGACGAAATGCAATTTAGATTCAAAATACCCACAAAATGCAATTGAGAATCAAAATATGTGCAAAATGCCCGCCAGATAAGATGCAATTTAGATTCAAAATTCGTGCGAAATGCGGTTTTGGTTGAAAATACAAAATGCTATTGAAATTCAAAATACTCACAGAGGTCCCTCCGCTATATTGAAAGACTTACTAAAAAGTAATTTAGATTGTCAATCTTCACAAAATGCAATTGAGTTTGAAAACAATCGCGAGATGTAATTTAGATCGTAAAAACATACAAAATCAACGTAGATTAAAAATGCCTTAAAAATGCTAGAAGGGAATTTAGATACACGGTGGACCAAGTTACAAAAACAGTGCGGGAATCTTAAAGAGAAAAGTAAATATAATGAAAAGAGGAGAGGAGAGGGTGGGGAGGGGAGAGAGGAGAAGGTCCTCCCCAAAGGTAAGGGACAAAAGGGGAAAACTGACCCAGCTCAGGAATCCCTCGGGGTCGCCAACTTCCGAACTCACCCGCCGTGAGCCCCTGAGGGTGTAGTATTATCTACGGTGCACCAGAAGTGGTGGGGCTACATACACCCTGCCTCCTTAAGGGCCTTGAGCACAATAAGATGATGATGATAATTGTTGTTTTAAGGGGCCTAACATCTAGGCTATCGGCCCCTGATGGTTTGGGTGTTCGTGAAGATGAAAATGAAAGGCGAACTTAAAACTAAATCTAACTGATAACCTACATACTAGAAGAAGAAATGGAAAACGAAAGGAGAATAAGGCAAATAAAAGGACAGAAGGAAAAGAAATGCCCTCAACCCTCGGAGAAGGCGGATTGAGGGACTTGGAAGGAAGGAGAGCCAAGAAAGGCATATAGGAAAGTGAAAGAGGAGAGGGTCCGCCCCAAGGGAAGGGACAAAAGGGGAAAACGGACCCAGCTCAGGAATCCCTCGGGGTCGCCAACTCCCGAACTCACCAGCCGTGAGCCCCTGAGGGTGTAGCATTATCTAGGGTGCACCAGAAGTGGTGGGGCTACACACACCCTGCCTCCTTAAGGGCCTAGAGCACAAGGCAGGAGGTAAAAGGAAGAGAAAAAAAGGCTGACCCCTCACAGAAGGAGGGTATCAGAAAAGATGAGACAAGGGCCAATTAAGGCGGGAAAGGAAGAGACTCCCTAGGCCTCGGATACCCTAATACCGTAGGGGTCAGAAGAGAACAAGAGTTGACCAAGTGAGGTCGATAGGAAAGAAGACGGAGAGGAGCCCGGCACAAGTAAGTGGAAGCAATGCCGGACTCAGCTGGGGCCCCGTGGTCGCCGACCCACGCCCACAAGATGTGAGCCCCTGGGGGACCTTGAGCACAAGGCAGGAGGTGAAAGGAAAAGAAAAAGAAGGCTGACGGAGGGTGTCAGGAAAGAGGAGACAAGGGCCAATTAAGGCGGGAAAGGGAAAGACTTCCTAGACCTCGGGTAACCTAATACCGTCGGGTTCAGAAGAGAACAAGAGTTGACTAAGGGAGGTTCGGAGGAAAGAAGACTGAGAGGAGCCCGGCACAAGTAAGTGGAAGCAATGCCGGACGCAGCTGGGGTCCCGTGGTCGCGAACCCACGTCCCACTAGATGTGAGCCCCTGGGGGGCATCTACCACAACTATCACATATTGGTAGCCATATTGAGACTTCACCAACGGCCCATAGAGGTCAACACACACCAACTCACCTGGTTTCTGAGTTAGAACAGCCTGCCTTTGCCCTTCTAAATACCTTGTAGGGTGCTTGCACTTCTGACACAACTCTCATGTTGCTAGGGTTTTCCTGACTTCCCTGCCCATGTTTTTCCAGAAGAAGTTCTCCTGAATAGCACCCAACACCTTCTCTGCACCATGTTGGCCTAACTCCTTATGATAAAACCAGATGATATCATATCTCAAAGACTTAGGAACCCACACGCACCATCTCTCGCCAAAGCATTTCCTAGCTAGCAAGTCGTTAAAAAGTCTGAATTCCTTATTACCCCTCTTAGCAATGCTCATATGTTCCATTTCCTCGAGTTCCCGATAAATGTCCTGAATCTCCTCGTCCTTGCATTGTTCCTCTCTCATTTTACCCAACATTAACCTCTCCCCGTCTCTATCTGATATCTTAGTTACACAGACCAAAATTCCTTCCTCTCTCCTAGATTCAACTTCCTCCCCAGCAATTTCCGGGTGGCGACTCACAAAATCCGCGAATGCGTTTTCTGACCCTTTTACATGAAATATAACAAAATCGTACTCTTGTATCGCCAATATCCACCTAGAAAGCCGGTTCGAGGTTATTCTACATGTCCTAAGAAATGTAAGTGCGTTATGGTATTAATAGATTAGGAATTTGCGGCCAAGCACATAGGTCCGGAACTTACCCAGTGAATACACAATGGCTAGCAATTCCTTCTCACTAGTAGTGTATCTCTTCTCCGCGGTATTTAGACCTCTACTAGCTAGTGACACGATGCCTAGATTACCATCCACATCCTTTTGACGAAGCACCCCTGCTAAACCTAAGTCGCTAGCATCTGTCATCACTATATACTGATGATGATGCTAATTCTTGTTTTAAGGGGCCTAACATCTAAGTTATCGGCCCCTAATGATCTGGGTGATAGCGAAAATGATAATGAAATGGAAACCAGAACGAAAATTATGGGAGACAGAAAATACGTACAAAAAGGAACTCAGATGGAAACAACGACAAGATTCACAAAAAGAATAGATTGAAAAATACCCACAAAATGTAGGCTAGGTGCAAAATACGTACAAAATGCAATGTAGCGTAGAAATACTTACAAAATGCAACTGAATTTCAAAATACTTACAACATGCAAATGAGAGCGAAAATACGTACAAAATGCAATTGAGGTTCAGAATACTTACAAAATGCAATTGAAATTGAAAATACACAATGCAATTCACATTGAAATATCCGAGTTCCAATCCAAATTATTCACAAAGTGCAATTGAAATTGAAAATGCTTACAGAATGTACGGCAGATTCCAACGACTCATGTGGATTGACAATACTTACAAAATGCAATTTAGATTGAAATTACTTGACAAAATGTAATTTAGATTCAAAATACCCATAAAATGTAATTGAGAATCAAAATATGTGCAAAATGCCCACCAAACAAAATGCAATTTAGATTCAACATTCGTGCGAAACACGGTTTTGGTTGAAAATACTTACAAAATGCAATTGAAATTCAAAATACTCACAAAGGTCCCTCCACCATATTGAAAGACTTACTAAAAAGCAATTTAGATTGTCAATCTTTACAAAATGCAATTGAGGTTGAAAACAATCGCGAGCTGTAATTTAGATCGAAAAAACTTACAAAAGCAACGTAGATTAAATATACCTACAAACAATCTTTCAATTTAGTTAGTTTTATGAACTTCAACGTAATTGGTTACGAAAGTCTATGTGAGGGTGCGGTTTTTACAGCTGGATGCCTTTCCTGACACCCACCTCAGAGACGAGTTTATGGGAGATAAAACTCAGCTATCATGTGGAATGTGGACGTCCTAGTATACGAGAAAGTCATGTTCAGGTATTTGTCTGCAGGGTGTGTGTTAAACGAAACAACAAAAAAAGCATACATGTAAAGGGAATATTATGGAATTTTCGAGTACAACTATTGAATTTCAAAAACAATTGGATACATTTCATGGATTGTAGCCCACTTTGGGTAAATTTGGTAAATTTCAGTGTATTAACATATATATTCAGGTAAATTTATATCAATTTCAGGTAGTTTAAATCATTCATAGGTAAATCAATGGAATTTCAATAAATCTGGTAGTCATTGTTGTATTTTGCAGGAATTTTGTATCATTTGGTCAATTTGCGGAAAATTCTATTCAATTTCAAGGTAAATCTGGAGATAGTTAGGTATTTGACAGATAACCTGTCACTATTGTGGTTGTATTAGTGTGTGCCTTTCACCATTAAGGGTAGGAGTGGGGAGGAGACCGTCATGATCTTAAGTGCATAGCCATTTATATTGAATTTGATGATGATGAAGATGATGATGATGATAATTGTTGTTTTAAGGGGCCTAACATCTAGGTTATCGGCCCATAATGATCTGGGTGATAATCGAAAATGATAATGAAATGGAAACCAGAACAAAATTATCTGAGACGGAAAATACGTACAAAAAGGAACGCAGGTGGAAACAACTCACAATATGGTCTTATAAAAGAGAATTTAGAACGAAAAGATGTACAAAAAGAATAGATTGAAAAAGACCCACAAAACGTAGGCTAGATTCAAAATACGTACAAAATACAATGTAGCGTCGAAATACTTACAAAATGCAACAGAAATTCAAAATACTTACAAAATGCAATCGAGATCGAAAATACGTACAAAATGCAATTGAGGTTCAAAATACTTTCAAAATGCAACAGAAATTGAAAATACACAATGCAATTCAGATTGAAATAGGCCCTATCCCAGTTCCAATCCAAATTATTCACAAAGTGCAATTGAAATTCAAAATAATTACAAAATGCAATTGAAATTGAAAATGCTTACAAAATGTACGGTAGATTCAAAGGACTCATGTAGATTGACAATACTTACAAAAAGCAATTTAGATTGAAAATACATGACAAAATGTAATTTAGATTCAAAATACCCACACAATGCAATTGAAAATCAAAATATGTGCAAAACGCCCACCAAACAAAATGCAATTTAGATTCAAAATTCGTGCGAAATGCGGTTTTGGTTGAAAATACTTACAAAATGCAATTAAAATTCAAAATACTCACTAAAAGGCCCGGCCACCTGCATTGAAAGACTTACTGAAAATCAATTTAGATTGTCAATCTTTACAAAATGCAATTGAGGTTGAAAACAAACGCGAGATGTAATTTAGATCGAAAAAACTTACAATATGCAACGTAGATTAAAAATGCCTTAAAAATCGCAAAAAGGGAATTTAGATACACGGTGAACCAAGTAACAAAAACAGTGCGGGAAACTTAAAGAGAAAAGGAAATATAAGGAAAAGAGGAGTGGAGAGGAGAGGGGAGAGGAGAGTGGAGAGGGTCCGCCCCAAAGGTAAGGGAAAAAGGGGAAAACGGACCCAGCTCAGGAATCCCTTGGGGTCGCCAACTCCCGAACTCACCAGCCGTGACCCCCTGAGGGTGCACCAGAAGTGGTGGGGCTACATATACACTGCCTCCTTAAGGGCCTTGAGCACAAGGCAGGAGGTAAAAGGAAACGAAAAAGAAGGCTGACCCCTCACAGAAGGAGGGTATCAGGAAAGATGAGACAATGGCCAATTAAGGCGGAAAGGTGAAAGACTCCCTAGGCCTCGGATAACCTAATACCGTCGGGGTCGGAAGAAAACAAGAGGTGACCAAGGGAGGTCGACAGGTGAGAAGACGGAGAAGAGCCCGGCACAATTAAGTGGAAGAAATGCCGGACTCAGCTGGGGTCCCATGGTCGCCAACCCACGTCCCACTAGATGTGAGCCCCTGGGGGATATATTGAATTTAAGGATGGGTGTTGTGGGGGATCAAACACTCCTCTTGTTAGATTTGAGGGAAGTGTACTCCATACCATTCCATTTTTAAAAGCCGCTGATCAGGTCCTAGCATTGGAGAGTTGCAACTATTTCACTATTCTTAACATCAAATGTTTATCGCTTGTTATGTCAAGTACATGTTCACAAGCAGGAATGAAACTGTTGTAAACATAGCTTGTTTCGGTTTTCATTGCACTTGCCTGTGGGCAGCCATGGCATTTCCCTGGAGTAGAAGTGGAAAACCAAATGAGTTTGGCGTTTAAACACCTCACATCACCTCACCCCCAACTGTTTGGAAATGGAAATAATTTGTTTTTGTCTTACCTAGGGGCTTGCAAATCATGGTCATCAGTCCCATGTACTATAATTAGGCAAAATAATAAGAGGTTATAAATAATAGTATTATTATCTGAGTATCTAATACAATTTTGCATAGCCCTAGGACCAGTATCGAATCATAAACACATGCCATGTGATACCGTCCTTAAAGCCAGTGATATAACACAAAGAGGTCTTTATCCCCCCCCCCCCCCTTCCCCAAACATGAGCTAACATCTAGTGGAATGTAGGTTGACGACCATGGAGCCCCAGCTGAATCCGTCATTGCTTCCACTGACGTGTGTCAGGCTCCTCTCTGTCTTCTTTCCTGTCGACCACACTCGGTCAACTCTTGTTCTCTACCGACTCCGACATTCTTAGGGTACCCAAGGCTTAGGGAGTCTCTTCCTTTTCCGACTTAATTGACCCTTGTTTAATTTTTTTCTGATACCCTCCTTGTGTGAGAAGGCAGCCTTCTTTTTATTTTCATGTTATTTCCTGCCTTTTGCTCAAGCCACACTGAAGGTAGGGCGTATGTAGCCCCACCACTTGTGGTGCGCCCTGGATATAGCTACACCCTCAGGGGCTTACAGCTGATAAGTTTGGAAGTAGGCGAACCCAAGGGATTCCTGAGCTGGGTCCAGTTTTCCTCCTTTTTATCGATTACTTCTGGAGCGGGACCCTCTCCTCTTTTACTTTCAAATCTACCTTTTATGGCTCTCCTTCCTTTCAAGTCCCTCAATCCACATTCTTGATATTTGAGGGGCATTTTTATTCCTTCTGTCCTTTATTTGCCCTATTATCCTTTTGTCTTACATTTCTTTTTTCTAGCTTATAAGTGTGTAGTTAGTTTTAATTATAGTTTACATTTAATTTTATTTTCACCATCAGCCAAACCATTAGGGGTCGATAGGACAGTTTGGTGGTTAAGTTTACTGAACGCTTGTCTTTTGTTTGAAACAACACCAGCTTCAATTCCTGACCGGGTCGTGAATTTTGATTTTAACTACAGTGTACAGTGTATAATTGGAAAGAGAGCGGCCGTGGCTTTTAAATTACAGATATGTTTGCGTAGAGGCTGGTCATAAAGGAGGGCAAGATCCTTCATGGGGACTGTAACGCCGAGCAGTAAGCAACCAAACAACCAACCAAGCAAGTAATTAGGTAATTAAGTAGTATTTGTCTAAGTGTAAATAAGAAAATGAGCCTAATGTAGGTCATGAACTGTTTTAAATTAAGTTTTGTATATGCTAACGTGTGTTATTGCAATGGCTGTATTAGTGTGTGTCTATTTGTAATGCAGATAGGCTTTGTCAAGTGCAGACCGCTTCAACTCCACATGCACTATCAGTCAGACAAGAAACCTAATACTTCCTGACAACAGTGAACTTTCCTTATCACAAAGTGTGACAAGGTCTGGCCACCTAGTCTGACCACAGCCAGCAACGAGAGCAAATGCATTCAAACATGTGTTGTTTAAAATACAACTTTATCACTCTGCTGTCACCGCAGAGGTCCGGCTTTGATTTTCTAGTCTAAAGGCTGCAACAATGTAAACGTACTCAGGTAAAAAGTTTTGGGACAATTCACGAATCATGGGAAAGGGTTAGCCATTGTCAGTCCCTTCAACACCTTACTTGAACCTCTCCGATAATTAGTTTATAAAATCTCAGGTTGATAACCTTAACGTTTTTGGCTCTTTGGGTAAATTCATGGGGCATGGCAACGGGTTCGCCATCCTGACTTGTACAACTCTTTAGCCTTATTCATTAGCTATATACATATTAATCCATAATATTAATAATAATAATCATAATAAATAGCAAGCCGTCATCCTCCATACGCACGTCCATTAAAGCATGGTTTTACAAAAAGCTTATCTTTTCCCCTGTAACATTACTATTTCCTGTTTTGGCGTCAAATAACCCATCGAAGTAAAAGCGTATGCCATCATGTATTTTTTGAACTATCACACCTAATTTTACGGTTCTTAGTTTCCACGGTATCAATTTTTCAGTTTGGGGGTAGTTTTCACCCCCCCCCCCTGGTATTTTTCATCAAAACAGAAGAGCTTAGGTTCATTAATCATTTTAAAGTGTTTAACACGTTTTTTTTCATAACATGACTATTTACTGTTTTAGGGATGAAATGACCAATCGAGGTAAAAGTCTGTGTCATGACCTTTTTTTAAGCTATCACGCTTAATTTTAGGTTTCTTAGTTTCCAAGATATTGATTTTCCATTTTTTTGGGGGGGGGGGGTAGTTTCACCCCCCAATGGGGGACGTCGCCCCAAGTGCTAGGACCCCTCATACAAGTCCCTAGCATGATTGGTTCGCGAGATATTAACAAAAGTGTAGTTAGGCCTAGGCCCTTTTGACAAAAATGAATCATACATTCAAAAACGGGGCGTCACCCCAAGTGCTAGGATATTGCCTATGGCAAAATCCCATCAGTGGTTCAGAAAATATTAACAAAAGCGTAGTTAGATCCTTTTGACAAAAGCCGTCAGTGCGCACACATACAAAAATATATTACCTCCCCCCCCCCTGGATAAGGGTAGTTTTTATTTTGGGGTAGACATACCTCATCCATAGAAAACGGGGGTTCACCACGAGTCCTACGACATCCCATATGTTTAAATCCGATTATTGGTTAGCGAGATACTAAAAAGCAGATGACCTATAAGTTTTTCGGTTCTTTAATAAATAATAAAAAAACTCATCTATAAATAATCATTTATAAAGCCCGCTCTCTTACAAAAGCCCTCCAAGTGCGCATGCATACAAAAAAAAAGTCACTACTTCACCCCCGGGTAAGAGTAGTTTTTATTTTAGGGTGGACATACCTCATCCATAGGAAAGGGGGGTTCACCACGAGTCCTACGACACCCCTTATGTTTAAATCCAACCATGGGTTCAGGAAATATTTTCTGTTTCCCAAATATTATGAAATATTTTCCGTTTCCCAAATAGTTACAAAAATGACGGAAACAGATGTTTTCACCAAAAACATGGTTTCAGCTTTTCAACACCTACATTGCCGTAAAGAGGACAACAACACCTTTCATTTACGACAAAAGAAACTTATTGTAGAATTCTTCGTTTCCAAAATAGTCCTCATTTTTTCAAAATTCATTTCTTTTGTCCTACAGACTTAACACTTGCTTTCTGCCTAGAGGGGCTAGGGACCTTTCATTGACGTCAAACAAACTTTTTTCTCAACTTTACCGTTTCCAAAATAGTTTCCAAAATAGTGACAATTTCAAAAACAAACATATTCAATTTTGTTTAATACCAACACACATTCATAGCAAAGAGGCTGTCATCCCAACGCCAACAACACCTCATTCGTTAAAATCCGACCATGCGTTCGCGAATTATCGCCAATTTACGTGAGAAAGTAGGCTATCATTTTGTTTTGTCCTACACACTTGAAACTTGCTTTCCGCCTAGAGGGTCTAGGGACCTTTCATTGACGTTAAACAAACTTTTTTCCAAAATTCTCCGTTTCTAAAAGAGCGCCAATTTCAAAAACAACAATTTTCAAAAAAAAAAAACATACATTCTTAGCAAAAAGGACGTCACCCCAACGCCAGCAACACCCCGTTCGTTAAAATACGATCATGCGTTCGGGAGATATCGGCAAAGTTCTTAGGAAAGTAGGCTGGTAAGCAGAACTCTCATTCTAGCACTACTAACTTACTCTACGAACAGACGAACTGAACGCATCTCTCCGACGTATCATCCTTCATTTCCTACACACCATTCAATTATTACCTGTAATTCTATTTAAATTTTGATACTACATTATATATTTTTAAACAAGAACAACAGCGAGATATTGAATCATTGTAATGTTATTTTTTATTTGTACATGTTTTTACCACAATAAACAACCCATTTTATGTCATGTGTTTATGCACAGTTCGCTACTCCTGTGGGGATCCGGGCGAGGAGCACCAAGAGCCAACTGATGAGCCAACTTGGTGTTTCAGGGTGAAACCTCACACAAGGCACGGCATAAACCTAGAAAAATTGTTGAGTTTTAAGAATGATTATTAATATGTATTTACCGTATGATGCTATACAGACAATCAAATAAATATCATATGCAGTACAAAGAAAAACTAAATTTCAATAGCTAAGTTTTCAAACTACATAACTGCTTCGGTGCTGGCTTCATTCAGCTCTTCCAGACATCCCGAGAAAGCTCGAAGTGGAGAGTTTTGCGCAACATGCTGGATTGTTTGAGCTACTTCGCAGCGGTCGCAGTGAGGAGAATCTTGAGATGATGGTGATGATGATGATTGTTGACTGAAGGGGCCTACCATCTACATCAGGCTGTTCCAGCCGAGCAGTTCACTCGTGAGCAGTGGAGTACTCGCCGCCTTCCATGAGTAAACCTGCAACATGCAATACAGCTTTGCTGTGGGAGGCTGCCGTCACTGCGTAATGGATACATCAAGACTGACTGGAAACGCATTTACTTGTGTTATGACGTTCGCCCAGTGACGTATTGGCTATCACCCCCTGTTCCTCTTCAACCGTGCTCCGAGCATCACTGCTGAGTACTCACGTGTACTCATACTCAAACTCATGGATTTGGAACAGCCTGATCTACATTATCATCCTCTAATGCAGAGGTGGCCAAACGCACTCCGGGCGCACTGTCACACCGCACAGTTGGTCAAAATCGAAATCTAGGGGGACACAATTATTTTTACGTTTTAATCATGAATTTAGAGTGAAAGCAACGTATATAATTTGTTTACTTCATAATAAACATCAGTTAAGACTTTTTTAAGATTTGTCTACAACTGAAAGAATTTGTCTATGAGTAGGAGTTGGATAGAGCATTCAGTTATCTCTTCAGAACAATTTTCTACCACTAATTTACTTTTAACAAAGTCCCAAAGTTCCACTTTTGAGATAATCATCGAACCCAGTGATTCAAACAGTTGTAAACGTGTGAGAACTGTTTGCGCGGCATATTCTAAAACGTAAAATAACTAAGTAAGTTGCAAAAAGACGCAAGAAATCTTACAACAGGCGTAAACTACAAGACCTTATCTACATTTTAACATAGAGTAAAAAGTGAAGCAGAGTGACGCGACATACTAAAAATCTAAGTAAAAATAAAATTTTAAAAATAATAGTTAAATATTATATAATGCAAATATAGATAAAATTACGTAATAATTACGCCCATTAATACTGAAACACGCTACAAAGATCATACCTTCTGCTACATGTTCAATCTTAAAGCCTCACACTAACCACAAAGACAACCAAACCATAGCCACTTACATTCACCCTCCAAATCAGACTGCTCGAACAGTGGTGACAGATTTACACTAAGATGAGTTTATATCCCAGAATAGTGAGCGGCAATTGTATGAGAATGCCGTAGAAGTAATAATTTTTGATTTTTTAATTATGAAAATAAATAATTTTGTCCTCCTAGATTTCGATTTTCACCCACTGTGCACCGGCTGCACTCCGGAGTGCTTCTGGGGCGGACGGCATTGCAGTGATGGTGGGAGAAGACTCTGTCTGTCTCTCTCTCGCTCGCTTTCTCGACTTACTCCCTCCTGAAATGTCTTTGCTGTGTCGAAGGTCAAACGGTCGCGATGTGGTGTACCTTATATTGCTATCTGTGGTCTCACTTGACATTATTTGATCGCAGGGATTAGTAACGTTTGCCAATGGCTAGCGCTGAAAAGAAGAGGAGAAGTGGAAGTGCGACTTCTTTTAAGAAAGAATCGAAAACAATTTATTTTCATCTCGCACAACGGAAACGCGATGTGTGTTATATGCCTATGTATAGTTGTTTGTTTGCGAAAATATTCACTGGAGCGGCATTTCAATCGGAGTCATCAGCAGGAAATTGGGGCTCTCGAGGACGAAGAGCGTCAACCTAAATTTATTGAGTTGAAATCAACGCTAGAAATAGGTACTGCTCTCGTAAGTACGGTATCTCGTTTTCTTGCGAATGTTTGTTGTTTTAACTACCTTGTGGTGTAGCGGCTAGCATTCTTGCATGTTGCCTTGGAGGTCCGTGTTTCAATCCCGGCACGGCCAAGAAATTTAATTCTGGTCTGAGGGCTGGAACTGGGTACACTCAGCCTCATGAAGGAATCCTTAGAATAGGTGGGTTCGATTCCCATCTCAGCCATCTTGGAAGTAATGTTCCGTTGTTTCGCACTTATACTCCAGGCAAATGCCGGGATGGCTCCAAAATTAAGGCCACGGCGGCCTCCTTCCCAGTCCTCACCTGGATTACAAATACACACACTAATACAGCCACCATAATTACACAGTTTACCAGACAAATTATACACACACACCCGAGTACACGGGGATGCATGACAACGATGTCGCAAAGCCACTACATCAATCATCAACAAGAAAATGTTTTAATGCTAACCACGTCATCTTCAAGTGCCGATACGCGCAGAAACACGCGAACAAATTGTAGATGTTTCGGACAACCAACACATTGCAAGAACAGATTGTTTACATTACGTCCGGTGCGAAGGCGATCCCAACTTGAATCGGTCCAATGCACCGGCCGTCAGGGCAGGCAGCCCAGTCGAGAGAGTCCTGCCGGAGTGCTGAGGTGTGCGGTGCAGCGCAGTAGGCACACCGAGGGTACAAAGCCTGGCTGCCTTTGCTCTAATTGTTTGGGTTATAGTGAAAATGAAACCTACAGCTAAAGTTAATTACGGACTTAGTAACTCAGTTACTTACTAGAAGAAGAAAACGACAAAAAATAACATAAGATAGAAGGAAAAAAAAAGAAGAAACAGGCAGGGAAGAGAAATGCCATCAACATTCGAAGAATGATGACTAAGGAACTCTGAATTAAGTAGAGAATTGAAAGACAGACATGAGTGGGGTGGATGAGAGGGTTCGCTCCTAAGGACATGGAAAACGGAGAGAAACTGGACCCAGCTCAGGAATCCCTCGGGGTTACCAACCCCCCAACTCACCAACCGTGAGTCCTGGAGGCAGTAGCACTATACAAGGTGCACCGTAAGTGGTGGGAATACACGCACTCTGCCTCATTTAGGACATTGAGCAGAAAGCAGGAGATACCATGAAAAAGAAAAACAGAGGTCTGGCCCCTCGAAGAAGGAGGGTATCAGGAAAGCTGAGACAAGGGCCAACTAAGGCGGGAAATTTACTGACTCCCTCGGATGTCCTAATACCGTCGGGGTAGCGACAGAACAAGAGTTATCCAAGGAAAGCCGAGAGAAATGATGACAGAGAGTAATGACACAAGTAAGTGGAAGCAACGCCTTACTCAGCTGGGATCCCGTGGTCGCCAACTCACGTCCCACTAGTCGTGAGCCACTGGGGGGCATCAGGAATGTCGCGGAAAGAATAAGAGGAATAATGAAGCACCAATCTATAAAAACTAGGTTTTTACAGGCCAACACAAAAAAAATACAGTCAGTCTGAAAGACTAGACGTTACATCATTTCAAATGACGCAAGATACAAATGCTACACATGTTAGAAAGGCTCAGGAGGGCTTCTCGCTTCGCTCGAAGCCCCAGGACTCTTTCAACAGACTCCATAACCCATTAACTTAGGCTTCCCGCGCGGGCACCTCTTTAAGGGTCACCCTGTATTTGAGTCTGACATCTTTTACAACTCATTAGAGTCACCCATTATTTGAATCTGATATATCGCAAACCTCTTTAAGGGTCACCCTGTAATTTGCTCTGACATCCTGCACACCTCATTAGGAGGCACCCTGTATTTTTATCTGGCATCTTGTGTATCTCTTTAGAAGTCACCCTGTATTCTTGTGTGACACCTTGTACACCTCTTTAGGAGTCACCCTGTATTCTTGTGTGACATCTTGTACACCTCTTTAGGAGTCACCCTGTATTCTTGTGTGACATCTTGTACACCTCTTTAAGAGTCACCTTGTATTCTTGTGTGACATCTTGTACACCTCTTTAAGAGTCACCCTGTATTCTTGTGTGACATCTTGTACACCTCTTTAAGAGTCACCTTGTATTCTTGTGTGACATCTTGTACACCTCTTTAAGAGTCACCTTGTATTCTTTTCTGGCATCTTCTATATCTCTTTAGGAGTCACCCTGTATTCTTGTGTGACATCTTGTACACCTCTTTAGGAGTCACCCTGTAATCTTGTCTGACATCTTGTGCACCTCTTTAGGGGCCACCCTGTATTCTTCTCTGCCATCTTGTACACCTCTTTAAGAGTCACCTTGTATTTTTATCTGGCATCTTGTATATCTCTTTAGTCACCTTTTAGTCTTATCTGGTATCTTGTATATCTCTTTATGAGTCACCCTGTATTCTTATCTGGCATCTTGCACTGTATTTTGCTCCGACATCCTGCACACCTCTTTAGGAGGCACCCTGTATTCTTATATGGCATCTTGAATATCTCTTTAGAAGTCACCCTGTATTCTTGTGTTCGCCTCGCTCAAAGCCCCAGGTCGCTCGACGCCAGGCCTCTTTCAACAGACTCCAATAAACATTATCGTCTACTTCTCGCTCCCCGCGTGAGCATGACGTCACGTTCCCGCTCGCTCCCCGCGTGAGCATGACGTCACGTTCCAGCACGCTGTCCGCGTGAGCATGACGTCACTTCCCGCGCGGTTGCATGACGTCACGTCCGTCTCCGTGTCCGTAACGCATAACGATGGACCCCAACCATAACGACGAAGTCGACAAGATCATATGAAATGATAAAATCAGTGATATTCACACGGGCCCCAAAGATCCTATTGACCAATAAATTGGCGTCAGCTGGTACAGTATATACAAAATTCCATCTTCATGCGGCCAAGTATATAATGGCATGACTAAGCACAGTGTATATATTACGAGTGTTTACCTGTCTCGTTTTAAAGTGAATGTTCCTTGCCTTGGGCATGATGAAATAAGTAGATTTAAAAAGTTTTAGCCGACAGAAGAAATTTCTTTTTTAACTGCTTTTAAGGCGTTCTTCCTCAGTGTTGAAATAATTGTCAAGTGCAACAGCGTCCTGGGGCGACACTTGCAACAAAGAGTGTCCCTGAGCACCAGCCATTGTGACACATCTCTCTGCTCGTAATGTCCTCGAATTCTTACACCTTTTGTTCAAGGTACTGTATATTTCAAAAGCTGTAGAAGAAAACGTGGATAAGAGAACTCTATCCTGCAATATAATGTGAGTCTCTTCATCAAAAAGATATTGACTTGGCTCGTGAAAGCCTTTCATTTCAAACTGTCAGGTTGTCCTCTTTATCCCCCTGCAATTCCCACGAGAGTTATGTCCACACAAACTTCAGATCTCTACCAATACCCTGCAGGAAATGCGGACGGATTTTATTTCAGCCTTCTTGGACCTCGATTAGGATGATTGAGAATACATTCTAAGACTCCTCAGGGGCTCACAATAAGTGGACGTGGGTTGGCGACCACGGGACCCCAGCTGAGTCCGGCATTGCTTCCGCCCAATAAGGGTGGACACCACTTATCTTTCCAGTCGACTTCCTTTGGTCAACCTATGCTCTCTTCCAAACCCGATGGTACTAGACTATCCGATGGAGGGCCCTGGATTGTGCTACACTCTCACGGGCGCTTGACTGGTGGGTCATGGTGGTGGTGATGATGATAATTGGTCTTTTAAGAGGCCTAACATCTAGTATATCAGCCCATAATTGTTTGGGTGATAGTGGTAATGAAAGATGATCAAATGAAACCTACAACTAAAACTAACTACTGACTTACAAACTAGAAGAGGAAATGAAAAACAAGAGGAGAAGAATGTAAATGAAAGACAGGAAAAAAATAAGAATTGAGGGACTTGGAAGGAAGGAGAGCCATAATAGGCAGACAGAAAAGGGAAAGAGGAGAGGGCTAAGGCAATAATAAAAAAAATCCTTTGGGGTCGCCAAATCCCGAGCTCGTGAGAGTGTAGCACTATCCAGGATACACCCTGCCTCCTTTAGGGCTTCCAGCAGACGGGAGGAGATATCATGAAAAAGAAAATAGGTCTGACCCCTCGAAGAATGAGGGATCAGGAAAGATGATCTAAGGGCCTATTAAGACGGGATGATGATGATGATAATTGTTGTTTTAAGGGGTCTAACATCTAGGTTATCGGCCCCTAATGATATGGGAGATAGCGAAAATGAGAATGAAACGGAAACCAGAACAAAAATTATGTGAGACGGAAAGTACGTACAAAGAGAAACTCAGATGGAAACAACTCACAATATGGTCTTACAAAAGGGAATTTAGAACGAAAAGATTGAAAAAGACCCACAAAACGTAGGCTAGATTCAAAATACGTACAAAATGCAATGTAGCGTCGAAATACTTACAAAATGCAACTGAAATTCAAAATACTTACAAAATGCTAATGAGATTGGATATACGTACAAAATGCCATTGAGGTTCAAAATACTTACAAAATGCAATTGAAATTGAAAATACACAATGCAATTCAGATTGAAATAGGCCCTTTCCCAGTTCCAATCCAAATTATTCACAAAGTGCAATTGAAATTCAAAATACTTACAAAATGCAATTGAAATTGAAAATGCTTACAAAATGTTGATAATGATGATGATAATTGTTGTTTTAAGGGGCCTAACATCTAGGTTATCGGCCCCTGATGATGATGATGATAATTGTTGTTTTAAGGGGCCTAACATCTAGGTTATCGGCCCCTGATTGTTTGGGTGATCGTGAAGATGAAAATGAAAAGCGAACTTAAAACTAAAACTAACTAATTACCTACATACTAGAAGGAGAAATGGAAAACTAAAGGAGAATAAGGCAAATAAAAGGACAGAAGGAAAAGAAATGCCCGCAACCCTCGGAGAAGGCGGATTGAGGGACTTGGAAGGAAGGAAAGCCATGAAAGGCATATAGGAAAGTGAAAGAGGAGAGGGTCCGCCCCAAAGGTAAGGGACAAAAGTGGAAAACGGACCCAGCTCAGGAATCCCTCGGGGTCACCAACTCTCGAACTCACCAGCCGTGAGCCCCTGAGGGTGTAGCATTATCTAGGGTGCACCAGAAGTGGTGGGGCTACATACACCCTGCCTCCTTAAGGGCCTAGACCACAAGGCAGGAGGTAAAAGGAAGAGAAAAAGAATGCTGATCCCTCGCAGAAGGAGGGTATCAGAAAAGATGAGACAAGGGCCAATTAAGGCGGGAAAGGAAGAGACTCCCTAGGCCTCGGATACCCTAATACCGTCGGGGTCAGAAGAGAACAAGAGTTGACCAAGTGAGGTCGACAGGAAAGAAGACGGAGAGGAGCCCGGCACAAGTAAGTGGAAGCAATGCCGGACTCAGCTGGGGCCCCGTGGTCGCCAACCCACGCCCACAAGATGTGAGCCCCTGGGGGATTACAAAATGTACGGTAGATTCAAACGACTCATGAGGATTGACAATACTTACAAAATGCAATTTAGATTGAAAATACTTGACAAAATGTTATTTAGATTCAAAATACCCACACAATGCAATTGAGAATCATAATATGTGCAAAATGCCCACCAAACAAAATGCAATTTAGATTCAAAATTCGAGCAAAATGCGTGTTTGGTTGAAAATACTTACTAAATGCAATTGAAATTCAAAATACTCACTAAAAGGCCCGTCTACCTGCATTGAAAGACTTACTAAAAGGCAATTTAGATTGTCAATCTTTACAAAATGCAATTGAGGTTGAAAACAATCGCGAGATGTAATTTAGATCGAAAAAAACCCTACAAAATGCAACGTAGATCAAAAATGCCTTAAAAAATCGCTAGAAGGGAATTTTTGGTACACGGTAAACCAAGTAACAAAAACAGTGCGGGAATCGTAAAGAGAAAAGGAAATATAAGGAAAAGAGGAGAGGAGAGGGGAGAGAGGAGAGGGTCCGCCCAAAAGGTAAGGGACAAATATGGAAAACGGACCCAGCTCAGGAATCTCTCGGGGTCGCCAACTCCCGAACTCACCAGCCGTGAGCCCCTGAGGGTGTAGCATTATCTAGGGTGCACCAGAAGTGGTGGGGCTACATACACCCCTTAAGGCCTCTTAAGGGCCTTGAGCACAAGGCAGGAGGTAAAAGGAAAAGAAAAAGAAGGCTGACCCCTCACACAAGGAGGGTATCAGGAACGATGAGACAAGGGCCACTAAAGGCGGGAAAGTGAAAGACTCCCTAGGCCTCGGATAACCTAATACCGTCGGGGTTGTTAGAGAACATGAGTTGACCAAGCGAGGCCTACTGAAAAAGTGAACAGTGAGGAGTACGGCAGAAGTGGAAGCAATGCCGGACTCAGCTGGGGTCCCGTGGTCGCCAACCCACGTCACACTACCCGTGAGCCCCTAGGGGATATTCCTTAATACGTCCGGGGATTGGGTGAAGAACGTCGTCATTATTACAGGGATTTACAACTCGGATAATGTAAGCTATACATTTGTTAAAAACGGGATTTAACATGTAATCGTTACTTATTACGTCTTTGGTATCCCTTATTATATTATTTCACGTCACTTTTAATTCCGCAATTTTCTAATAATTGTATTAGCCATGTCACGAATTTTTAAAACGAATGCCTATTTTGGTATATGAAGGGCAATGAAATAAACAATATTCTTTTAGTAATCCTGAGATAGCGACCTTTTTATTGATAAGACTAGCGCTTTGCCCACGGCTTTGCTCGCGTCATAGTTGAGTTATGTCCCTTTTTGTTTTTGTGTTATTTCCCATTTTCTTTTGAATGCCACCGAACCAAGCGTTAGATGTTCATCGACTTTCGTCAGAAATGTAAGACGTAGACGTAACCATAAATAACTTAAATATATTTTGAAAACATGAACTTTAATATACTTAATGAATGTAGTATCAGTAACGTAAAATTGTACGTCACATAACGAATAAAAGAATTTTAAATATAATAATTTAGTTTAGAACTTCTTTATATACAATATTGGCCGTTCTTCCTTCTGGTGCCAAAATGACTAAGCTACTTGGAGGACTTACTCTGGAACAGGCAACATAAAATTGTCTTCGCGTAGGTCTATTTCTGCATATGTTAAACTTTGGCCTTGTGATTTATTAATTGCCATAGTAAAGCATACTCTAATTGGAAATTGCAGTCTTTTAAACTCAAACGGAGAATCTGATGGTATTAGTGGTATTCGAGGAATGAACACTGATTCTCTTTCGACCACTAGCTTCTATTACATTTTTTTAAAGCAGTCACACGTAATCTAGTACCATTGCACAACTTAGGTGGTTTGAGGTTACGTAACAACATTACAGGTGCTCCTACTTTCAAACGAAGTTTGTGAGATGGGAATCCTGGAGGATGAAGAGTATTTAGGAATTCTACTGGATAATTCACAGCATCGTCCGTTTGTTATTCCATGTCGACTGATTTATACTCTTTTCTTCTGCATCAAAATATGTAAGCAATGCTTAATTTATTTCATTTGCCGTCTCATTTTTAGGTGTGAGAATTGCTCGCTCGCATAGCGAATCCATAGATTTGTCTTTGAGATTAGCTACGTCTGGATATATCTTTGAAATCAGACTTCCTATTGAGTTTACGACTGCACCTAAACTTTCAGGAATGAAAACTTTCCCAGCAACTTCTGAAAATTCTCCATTTCCGATTTTCAGAAGAAGTTCCGAAAATTCACCAGCCAAAAGATCACCACTCAAATGGACCCTCATATTTTTTCTCAAAGTAAGTTTGTGTACTTTCGACCGTAAGTATGACGTTTTTACACATGCCTTCGCCTCATCAGCACGCGTCCCTCTTGGTATCACTGTTAGTAGTGTGTTTTGGGGTGTTCTATATCCTCCTCCTCCTCACCCTCCTCACAAGATGGCGGCGGCCCGATATCTCTCGAACGCATGGTCGGATTTTGACGAATGAGGTGTCGTTAAACTCGGGCTGACACCCCCTTTCCAATGGACAACATATTTCCACCCTAAAATAAAACCTACCCCTACTAGGGGGTGAAATTGTAATGTATTTTTGAAAATCTCGCTTTCCAAGTATAACATGTGAGAGTTTGAATGCCGATATGGAATGAAACGTTGTTCCGCAAACCAATAATCAAAGAGAGGCATGTTAGGCCTTGAGGCGAGAGCCCCTGTTATTTGTTGACGTCCCCCTGTGGACGGGTCCCTGTTGACAGGTCCCTGAGGACGGGTCATTGTTGCCGGGTCATTGTTGACGAGTCCTTGTGGACGAGTCCTTGTTGACAGGTCATTGTTGACAGGTCATTGTTGACGGGTCCTTGTGGACGAGTCCCTGTGGACGGGTCCTTGTGGACAGGTCCTTGTGGTCAGGTCCTTGTGGTCAGGTCTTTGTTGATGAGACCCTTTGGACTGATCCCTTTGGACCGGTCCCTTTGGCCTGGTTCCCACGGAATAGCCCATGAATTTATTTAAATTGTGTCAAAGCGTCTAACTACATTTTGCGTGTAAAGCAGTGTGTTGAACTGACGTTGTTCACTAATCCCCCACTTCTATAATGTGATAACGATATGAAAGGAAAGTGATAAAATACATGTAAACACGTGTGAGATGTCATTATTACCGTCCTCCTTATGAAATAAGTCACATTCTGTTTCGGTTCATACGTGAGAAAATGCGAGTTCATGCGTAATATGACCTAACACACAGGTGTTCACCAGTACACGTGCACGATAAGAGCTAACAAGTCACAACCTGTTTTGACAGTGGTGGGGGGTGAAGGGGAGGAGAGGGGGAGAGTCGGTGTAAGAGAGAACACAGGTGAAGAGAGAAAGAAATCTGTATTGCTCATAATACATGTGGAGCTGAGGACTGTACATAGGACTGTAGGTTAAGTACAACATGAGTGAATAAATAAATACAAGGCACATAGTTTCACACAACATGTAATTTATTAATCCAAGAATTAAAGGCTGAGCTAAATCCCTACCATTTTACATATAGTTTATTTCCTTTTTGTTTCAACACTTTTTCCACAAGGTAATGTTTAGGAAACGCTGTCTTTTGGAGTTCTTGGAGATAAAACCTGCCTTTTATGGGTTGATGGTTGAGGTCCTCGAATAAATAGGTGACTGGACTGTTCAGGTTGACTTGACGAATTCGAAATAGTTCAGTCCCGCAATTTGGTGTGTAGCCCTTATCGAAGACGGACTTGAATTTTCTCATACGAACATAGTCCCCGATGGTAAGGCGATGACGTTTAGGGTCTGCTGTTTTTATGGGGTTAAACAGTTTATCCAGTCGCGGAATATTTTTGGTTACAGGTCGTGGCTTAGTCCCAATGGTTCTGTGTTTGGTGTCATTGTAACGTGACACTAGCTCAGGTAACAAGTCCATCCAGCGATAAGTGCCCTGAGCGGTAAACGCTTTCCACATATGGGTTTTCAATGTTCGGTTGAACCGCTCGACCACGCTGGCTTTGAGATTGCTGTATGTGGTGTAATGGTGAATATCCTTAAATTTGAGAAAAATGGAGAAATCCTTGTTGAAAAATTCCTTTCCCTGATCGGTTTGTAGCAGCTGAGGTTGACGTTTGGATTGTCGAATAGTATGTTGAAAGGCCTTGGTGACTAGTGGACCAGACTTGCGTCGCACAGGTTCAACAAATGCCATTTTGGAATACACATCAATGACCGTCAACATATAGCGTGCACCATCGTTAACGCTAGCATAGGGAATCATTTCAACCAAGTCTGCTTGCCAAAGTTCATCCACACCCTGTGAAATCACCTTGAGTCGCTGATAGTGACGTCTAGCTGAACGATGCAACTCGTGAGCTATACCCATTTTAATGGGTGAGGGCTTAAACAATAATTTTGTCATTTCGAAGTTCTTCCTCAATTTCTTGAATTTCCCAATCGTGACCAGTATGGCCGGCTTGACGTGAAGCATGCAACAGCTGTAGTCGCTGGACGAGTTTATTGGGATTGTGCCAGTAGGTAACATCCACAAGGTGTTTTAATGGCTTAAATGTCACCCCTGAAGCGGACACTTTACGACGACTACTTTGATTAGTGGGGAACATTTTTGCGATGATGGTTTTATATTTTGTGATATATTGGCATTCACTTGTTGAGTGGGATCATACTGTCTTTTGTGGGCATCGGTGTCCAATAAAATGGATTTATATTTGGCAAGGTCCTCTGGCATATAATCATGGGAAGAGGGGGTCCGAGAGAATAGCAGCTTTAACAGTCCTGGTGTTAATTTATAATTGATCTTTTTAATGACAGCTTTAGTACGAGCAAATTTAATCGATGAATCCCCAATTTTAAAACTATCATCCTCATAGCGAACACCATATGTGGTATCTGTGTTTCCAATAAATAAATCGGTGAAATAGGGTTCCAGTGTTGATCCATAATATTTTATTAAAATATTTTTCAGTTGAGCTTTATGTTTTGGGGTGGCTAAGAGTTGTGAAAACGGTGACGAACTGGAAGGGCAAGGTGTTTCGACCATGGCCAAGGATTTCTTTTTTCGTAAAAACTCTGCGAGGGGTGAGGTCTTTTTTTGAGGTGTAAACACTTGTTCCTCGTCATCCTCAACCTCGCTAACACTAGTTAAATCTTCCTGTTCCTGTTCCTGATCCCCTTCCTCTTCCTCAGGGTCCTCGTGGTGCGTCTGAGTGGCTTGTGAAATGGTAGGTAGCGTTTCAAATGGCTTGAAAGAGGGTTTCAACATGGCTTTTAGCGGAGGTGCTAAATGTTGTTGAATAAACAGAGCATGATCCACACGTGATCGTTTCAATTGACGGAACTTTTGAAGAATAGTATTTTTTGCTCTAATAATATGCTTTTTCAATAGACTCTCTGCTAACGTCATGGTGTCGTGACAAATGACTTGAGAGGGAATTACACAGTACCTTAAATAGCAATAAAATGATCAAACCCTAAACGATACCGCCCATGGTTGAGTTCACTTTGTTTGTCAATAACTAAACAGGCATGACGTTGAGTGTTCCAGCACTTAGCACACAATTCTGTAAACATTTGAAAGGTCATATCCGGATTCACATGTTCATTATAAATGAGACGACTGTTCCTCCCGTCCTGACGAAATAAAACAATGACATTGGCATTGTCACGAATCAACTGTTTAGACGTTTTAGAATACGTTTGTCCAAGATAGAAGCAATCGATATGTTTGTGTCGACCCATGCTGAAATAGCTTTGAATGATGCCTTGTCGTTCAGAGGATACATCATCGAAAATCATGAGTGAATCAGGCTTACCTCATCCGGTGAAATAACATTTTCTTGCATGGAAAATTTGAAATAACCCTTATTTTCATTTTGTAATCCAGACATGACTTGATCCAGAAACACGTAGAGGGGTTGGTAGAGAGATTTTGCAAAAATATAAATATTTTGAAAACGCAGACCATTGGGCGCTGTAATAAGCGTCAGCAAAAGATTAGTTTTTCCACATCCCGAAGGCCCCACAATGATGCAGCGAATGGACGATGGAAACAGTGAACCATGGCGTTGTTCACGTGATGTGGGGCAGAGATGGGAAACCATGTCCCCCACGGGGAATGACTCTTGCTGCTTAATAATCTTCATTTCAACTAAGGCTTAGAGAGGCTAGCAAGCTGTCTATATACATGGAACCGAAACTTGACATAGAAACAGTAGACTCGTACTACAGGTTGACGATGGAAGTCTTTGGACGTGCATTGATGGCCAAAGCTAGGTCTGTTCCCATACATGATCCTAAACAAGACACAGATCCTGCTAATAAACACTATGTGGATAGGTATGTAGTGCCACGCACAAAACAGGGAGATTATGACTTTAAGGGAATGCGGTTAACCCATGTGAAACATCCTCAAGTGTCTACAGACGTTACTACAAAAAAAGTATGTGGATAACAAGGTGCATGAGTTATATAACAAAGTGCCTCGGCTTACAGTGGATGGCTATACAGCTAATCATCACCGCATTATTCACGTGGAAGACCCACAAGAAGATGATGATGTCTGTACCAAGCGATACGTGACCTATGAAATGAAAAGGCTTTATAAATTTATCCCATCTGTATTTTTATTGTATCTGACAAATGTAAAACCTGTGAATGAGAGAAACCATATACCGCTAGTTCATGACCAGCACTTGACCTATGTGCTTGCTTCGGGTTTAAGCCACTATCGATTACACTATGATGGAACCATTCACATCAAATATGCCATACCTGTTGAGAACCATTTACAAATAGAGATAAATGGTCATAGGATGTTGGTCCATAACCATGAAATGGTCAATGCAAGAGACGAATTATCCTTTCATCTCATGTTGACATGGGATGAAAAGCAAGCTGGAAAAACCATAAACGATTTCCCACTTTATGTAGAATTGGAATATGCAGCCATGAAATAACAATCTGACGTTAGTTGTGACTTAAACTTTCTTGTGAAAGGTTGTTGATCATCATCATCATGCTGAAACAAAGATATGTGGTGAGAAAGACTAAAAATATGACCCTGTCCTTGGCAAAGCCTGGGCGTAAGACATTCGTGGACAAGCCCTTGCGAAAGAAAAAACGAATAAATAATGCGTTGACCATAAGGAAAGCTCTTCGAGCAGCACAGAGACATGTTATTCCAAAACGTCAGCGAAAGGGTTCAAAACAAGGGCGAGTGTTTCCCGTCCCCAAACGAGTGGGACTTTTACCTGCATTATTCGCTGGTCTGGCTGCTCTAGGCTCACTTTTAGGCGGCGCCAGTGCAGTGGCAAAAACTATTAAAGCCGCGCAGCAGGGCAAGCAACAACTCAAAGAAAGTCAGCGACACAATGAAACAATGGAAGCCATTGCTATGGGGGCTAGAGATGTCAATTTGAAGTCAGCCTTTTATCAACAAGGATTTGGAATTTCGCCTTTTCGAAATAAAAAAAAAAACATCTTTAACCTCAGCCATAGCAAGACATGCCCTGACGCATCAACAAGTGGAAAGGTATGCTAAACAACTGAAGCTTTCTCATTTTCGAGGTGTGTTTATGCGAAACCAATTACCCTCCCGACCCTGGAAACATGAATGTGCTGTTGTAAATTTGGATGATCACCGAGGACCTGGAACACATTATGTAGCTTATGTCAAAGAGGGATCCACTGTATGGTACTTTTACATGAATCAGACCATGAAGTGAAATTCATTGAGGACCATCATGTGCCGGTGACGTGTAATATTATTAGCCAAGTGTACACTAATCAACAACCGTCGCATTCACTTTATGACTTTATTGTAACATCGCCCAATGGCTATATTATTCGTGAAAACCCTCCAGTGGTGCTATTCCATTCTGTGGCTGTCGATGGTATTAGTAATATAACATTAAGAGTGATCAATAGAGAGCAACAACTCATTGATCTAGATTCTACCACACCAGTGACTTACAAGTTAGTGCTAAAACCACTATGAAGTTTGTATATAAAGCAACAGCACCGTCTAGGAATGGTGTTAGTTGTTTACCACGTGAATACACGTTAACATCTCAGAACAAGCGGATTTTACAGCATTTGGGTTACCACATCAACCCCCGCGATGAATTCTATCCTAGAGGTAGCGAACCACATCGAGGAGCAACCAGGAGTGGTAAGAATTGATCTCCATTCTTATCAAGCTCAAACACCTGGACTCAATAACAATGATGAAATTCAATTTGTTATCAACAACCAAGATATTTACACTCTACCGCATGAAAGTGTTATTCAGATTGAAGGTCGGCTCACCAAAGCCGATGGCTCTACACCCACCACATACAAGTTAGCCAACCATGCTTTCACCTTTCTGTTTTCTGAAGTGCGTTATGTGATTAACGATATCGTGGTGGATAGCACTCGAAATGTGGGTATTTCCAGTGTCATGAAACTATATCCCTCTTATAGTGAGGAAGAAGCTAAAACACTTTGCATGGCGGGTTGGTGCACTGACTCGATCAATGACTGGATGGTACACACCGATGGCACCTTTACTGGCACCTCTTAAACTGATTTTAGGCTTTGCTGAAGATCACCAGCGCATTGTGGTCAACGCAAGGCAAGTGCTTTATCTGGTGCGAGACAGAAGTGATAATAATGCAGTCAAGGGTGTCGACAATGCCCCCATTGATTCAAAAATTCAACTACAAAGCTTGCTATGGAAAGTGCCTCATGTGACCCTTAACGATAGCAAAAAAATGGACATACTCAAAATGGTAAAGAGAGATATAACTC